>BLIW01000002.1:30735719-32054219 GCA_016586305.1 Ophiorrhiza pumila
GGTGGTTTAAATATATCTTTATGGTATAATCATTGGCACGCTATTGGAGATGGCTTTGATAATCATATAGTAAGATAAAACCTTATAATTAAGGGATGATGAGTGCTAATGAACTATGAATAATTATTTTTAATCAATAAATTAGGGGTGACATCCCCGCCAATAAAAGGGTGGTTTGTCATCTTAAAAAAAAAACTACAAATAATTATCATATTAATATTTTGGTACCGAAATTAAATTTTGTTGCATGTAAGGAACCAACAACTTTTCATATGATGATGTACACAAATTACTCTGTTTGGATAACAATATTTTAGTGATTTATTTCACAAATGCAAAATGAGTTGTTTATTTTGTTCAATTTTTCTATCAAAATTTTTAAAAACAAAAACAATGCTACAGTAATTATTTTTGCTACAGTATTTTTTATAAATAAAATATTAAATTGAATTTAAATTTTAAATTTTAATAATAAACAATTCTTTCTAACACAATTCTCACCGAAATAAATTAATAAAATATTAATTCAAATTTAAATTTCAAACTTTTATTAATAAAAAAATCTTCAATACAAATCCCAACAAAATAAAATCATTCTTTCCAAACACTCCCAAAATATTCTTTTCTCATAACAAATCTCAAGAAAAAAAAATTTATGATAAAATTCAAAAATAACTCATCCAAACGGAGTCTTAATGATTAGTTGCATAGAGGGAACACAATTTTTATTCTTTTTTTAATATTGGTATAGAAATATTTATTGTTTGTTAATTTCCAAATTTGTCTTCTACGGTTCTACCCAATGTCACGTGTTCAATTTGGAGAAGGATTTAAAGTTGTTACAATACATGTGAAACTGACAAGTCTTGAGTTTCACAAGTGTTTAATAATAATTTGATAATTAATATTTCTGTAAAAAAAAAGAAATTAAAATAAAAGATATGAAGCTACATGTTCTTGAATATAACTTTTATATTCGATTAAATCTTGCTAGGTTATGTATTGTTTGTCTGTTTTTACTCATGCTCTAGTTAGTTATCATTGCTTAATTAGTGCTTTGAAGCCTTGAAGGAAAGGTAATAACATGTTTGAAGCAAAAGACTTGCCTAATGGTAATCACCCATACAGGTTTTTTATTTTTATCTTTAGAGAAAACTGCTATCTTTTGCTGTGATTTCAAGCAGTAAAAGACAAGATCGCCCAAAACTTCACATAGAACTTCAATCTAGCTTGATTATGTTTACCATTAATTTCAAATTGTGAGGATTCTCATAAATTAAAATAGGTGCTAAGGTATGATGTAATTTTTATTAATATTTTGAGAAAAACTCATATGAAACGGTTTCATATATTAAACGGGAGTTAATAACCATTTCAACGTATAATAAAAATGACAAAAAAATAAAATCATGATTTCAGCGACTATTAATTCCCGTCTCATATATGAAACACGTTTTATATATGATCTCATATATGAAATCATTTCACTTCCTTTTATCCTTGTGTATGAGATTTGCCAATTAAAAAAAAGGGTTAATTACTAATAACCCTAATGTGATTTGTCGAAAATTCCTATTGCCCCTATGTGTTTTCAAAATATATCAATAACCCCATCTGCTTTAGTTTCAAGTGTAAAGTGGGCGGAAAACAAACAAGCTAACAGAGTTTGACATACATGCCCGTACTTATGCAAGTGTGGCTATCCCAAACTCATTAAATAGTCATATAATTTCTAAGGCTCTGTTTGGTTGTTGCATTTTTTTTTATTTATTTCATAATTATAAAATAATTTATTTGTTTTTTTTAATTTTTCTACAAAATTTTTTAAAACTAAAAATGATGATACACTAATTATTTTTGCTACAATATTTTTTTAAAATAAAATATTAAATTTGAATTTTAAATTTTAATAATAAACAATTCTTTCTAACACAATTCCCAACAAAACAAACTAATACAATATTAATTCAAATTTAAATTTCAAACTTTTTATCAATAAAATAATTTCTTATATAAATTCCAACAAAACAAAATTATTAATCCAAACATTCTCAAAATATTCCTTTTTCATAACAAATCAAAGAAAAAAAATTTCATAATAAAATTCAAAAATACTCTATCTAAACGGAATAAGAAAGTTACTTATATTTAAAATTAAATTCTAAATCCGAATAAGAAAGTTACTTATATTTAAAATTAAATTCAATAAGCATCATCAATCCCTTCTACATCATCTTTGTAGGAAGATTAGATCCAAAAAAAGAAAAAATTGAAGCAATGAAAAGTAAATTGGGTTGGTTAAATTGATTAGAGAAGATAGAGCGAATGACTTGTTTTCCCAAGGAAAAAAAATACAGTGAGCTCCTTTCACAAACAATGGCTGCCCTAAATTCCAAATCTAACACGTAACCCATCAAAGTTCACATTCCGTTTCTGTGGGAACCATAATCTTCTAACGTTTTAAGTTTTACAATGGAAAACGATCATACATACCTTCGTTAGCTTTACCTTTCTTGTGACATTATTTGGAGTAGCCGAGTTGGTCACGTGGATTTCATTTGAAGCTGTCCTTTTGTCTCATAATTCATAATTCATAATTCATAATTCAAAAGGAAAAGTCACATCAATCAATCGCATCTATTTTTGTTGCAATTGCTGTGCATTTTGTCAGGAATCCGAAGCTACTTTGTCGTCAAACTGTGCACTTTTTTTTTATAATTGGCAAATCTCTTACACACGGATAGAAGGGAGAGGAGGAATCCGAATCTACTTTGTCGTCAAACTGTGCACATCTTTTTTGGTTAATTTCCGATAATTCCTATGGGTTTTGCCTAATTTTCTTATCACTTTATGTGTTATAAAAATATACTCTTAGCTCCTATGTATTTTGGTGCAAATTAGAATTTGACAGAAAACTAATTTCGTAATGTTAATATTTAAATTTTAATAAATACCTTTATAAATATAATATTCTTTCGTTATTTTTTTTTCGACTGCCACTTCTTTTTCTTTCCCTCTTCTCTTTCTCTCTCTCTTTCTTCTCAGAGCTTTCCTTTTAGTTCTCTTTCTACTTCTTTCCTTTAAAACTCTTTCTTCTTATTGTGATTTTCTCATCTTTGTTTTTCTTGCGATTCTCTTCTCAATCTCTTATACACAGAAATGAGGGAGAGGAGGAATCCGAATCTACTTTGTCGTCAAACTGTGCACATTTTTTTTTTGTTAATTACCAATAATTCTTACGTGCTTTGTCGAATTTTCCAATTACTCTATATGTTATAAAAATATATTGTTAACATCTATGTATTTTGGTGTAAAGTGTAATTTGACATAAATCTAATTCCGTAATGTTAATATTTAAATTTTCATAAATACTTTTATAAATATAATAGTCTATCGTTATATTTTTTTAGATTGCCACTTCTTTTTCTTTCCCTCTCCTTTTTCTTCTATTTATTCTCTTTCTCTCTTTCTCTTTCTTCTCAGAGTTTTTCCTTTTATTTCTCTTTTTTTTTTCTTTCCTTTAAACATCTTCTTCTTATAAATGATTTTCTCCTCTTTCTTCTTCTTGAGATTCTCTTTTCTTTCTCCTTCTTGTGATTTTAGTATCTTTCTTTTTTTTGAGATTATTTTTTGTGGGTTTTGTTTTTAGATGCATGTTATTAATTTTTTTTGAGTTTTGTTGTTCATACAGATTTGAGAGATTGAATCAAAATTAGTGAAGTCTTGAGGAGTTTTTTTGCTGCTTCGATGCAGATATGTTCTTGGAGTAAAATTTGAAACTTTCGAAGAAATTATTAAAAAAATTTATTGATTGCAGCAGCTTTACATGAGAGAGAGGCGGAGTTTGTGGTTTTATTTTTGAGAGATAGGAAGCAGAAGAATTTAAATTGTTGGAAAGAATGGAAATTTTGAGAAATTAGATGTGTCAGAGTTGCCGCAATGGCGGCATTGACATTCCAAAGTAGCATAAAAATTGTTTTTTTTTCCCTTTTACTTCCTAAAGAAATTGTAACATAGATGTGTTTCTCTATAATTGTCATTTGACAAAGTTGATTTCTCCACAATTTTCATGTGAGGAAGTTGGCAGGTTTGAAACTTTTTTATTTTTCGATCTGTTATGTTTGGTCATTAGATTAGTGTTTTGTTAGGTTTTTAGATTGGTGTTTTGACATTAACAATGGGATTGGGGTGGGTTTTTAGATGGGTAAGTTTGAATTTTTTTATTTTTCAATCTGTTATGTTTGGTTTATTTTATTTTTCAATTTTATTGAATTTTTGGATTTGGGTTTTTGAAATTATTGTTTTGACGTTTTTTGTAGATTGGAATTTTATATTTTATATTTTTCTGTTGGAATTGAAATTTTTTTTTGTAAAAGGATATTGGATTGATGAAAGAGAAAGGATGTTGGGTTTTGCAAACAAAAAAATTGCACAGTATATTAAAGAAGAAAAGTTTAAGTTTGGAAAAAAAATCCTCGACGAAGAAAAAAAATCCAGATAATATTAAAAGAAAAAAAGTTTCAGTTTAGAAAAAAAATCAACGACGAAGAAAAAAATTCCAGATAATATTAAAGAAAAAATGTTTAACTTTGGAAAAAAGTTCATGATGAATATAGGAGAAGGAAAAGATTAAAAAAAAGGACAATTCATAATCTACAGAATTTTCATTTGACGAAGTTTGGAATGGAAATTACGAAAAAAATGGATAAAGAAGAAACAAAGAAAAAGAAGAGAAAGATATCAAAATAAAAAAAAAAGAAGAAAAGATTTGGACTAATAGTGAGGAAAGAGTCTTTTAATGATAAAGGAAGGGTATTTTAGGGTTCGTTTGGATGGTGCATCTTTTTGTTTTACCATGAATTTTTTATGATTGGGATTTGTTATAGAAAATGAATATTTTAGATATGTTTAGATTGATAAAGTTTGTTTTGTTGGGATTTGTATTAGATAATTTTTTATTAATAAAATTTTAAATTTTAACTTGGAATTAATATTTTATAAGTTTGTTTTGGTGATAAATTGTGTTAGGAAGAATAGTTTATTATTAAAATTTAATATAGCAAAAATAATTATTGTGCCATTATTTTTAGTTTTAAAAAATTTTGTAGAAAAATTAAAGAAAACAAACAAATTATTTTATGTTAGTGAAATAAATCGAAAAACTACAACCACCAAACTATTACAAATGGACCTATCTATGCTGCAACTCGGGAATCATTCGGGATCTCTTGCACACTTTTTAGGTGCTTAGGGGATTTTAATCTTTAACCTCCAATCCTAAGTTCTTCATGTTGCCACTTGCTAGTTAAAACATTTATGTCATGTCATGTCATGACAGATTAACTTGATCTAGTCATTGCAAATCATATGATCATTCAAAATATATGAATAAAATATAATAGAGACCGAATGAAATATGAAGATTAAGGAATTAAAAGCTAAGAATTAATTAGAATTATTTGATGCGAGTTTGACTCAGGGTATGCTCAATAAAAGTGAAATTTGATTGAGTTTGAAGTTTGAAATTTGAATGTAATAAGTTTTTGAATTCATTATATTTTATATGTTTGATAATTTAACTAATTTTCATATATAAAAATATAAAATGTGAAAATATATATCTTTAAAAATTCCATCCTCAATTTGCCAATGATGTCGGATTCTTTCAATCCATTAATATTTGCTATTTTCTATGTATTTATCAAACAAATTTAATTATTTTATAAATGAATCAATAAAATTTGCTATGTGTGTTTATAAAAAAGGGAAAAAAACTTGATTCCCTATGTGCGTTAATTAAAAAATAATAATTAATTTAAATTTGAATCAACTAATTTTCAAATTTGAATTACTTTATCAAACATACCCGTATTTTTACTTTTCTTTTGAATTGCTTTATCAAACATACCCAAATTTTTAATTTTTCTTGCTAAGGACATCCATCGAGAAGAAAATAATCAAATATGTAAAATTTCCATTGGAGAAATCGTTGTTAACAAAGGGGCATATTAGTGTCTCTAAATTAACAAGATCTGTAGATAGAGTTGAATTGAAGAGTTGCACACCAAATATTTTAACTCCAAAGTTGGAGCATCAGAAAGGTTGAAATGTTTGAAGTTTTAACCAAAGTGAGTTTAAATGTTTTTTGAGTAATTAGTAGGTTAACATAGTAAGGGTAATTTTATGAACTAAAGAAAGAATAGGAAGATGCAGCAATTATTATTTCATTGGCTATATAAATAACAAAATCATTTGCATCAATGTCCTAAATATATATAGTAATCAAAACCAGATAAAAATGGAAATCCATATATAACAAATATACAAGAGAGTGATGATACATAGAATGAAAATACAAAGTGAATGATGTGGTATACATGAAAAGACAAAACCATCATTTATTTTATTACACAAATTAAGGGGTGTAATTGGTGATTTTATTATTAAGATAAAGTTATAAGTGGCCTAAATGGTCGTCCAATTCACGTGACCCAGGCTGCCATCACGTGAGCGTCTCCAAGGCAGCAACACTTATTTGCCAAACGATGCCGTTTCCGCCATCCCGCCTATCTCCTCTTCTCCTCTCCAGAAATCTGACCTGCTCCTCTTCTCAATGTAAACTTTCGGCGCTTGAAAAGTTTGTCAGACGTTTTCGGCGCTGCTTCATACGTTTTTTTTGTCAGATGTTTTCGGGGCTTGTTAGAATGTGACGTTCTGAATTAGGGTTATACGTTGTAGCCGCTCCCTTTCTCCTCATCTCTCAGTTTTCTCTCGTTCCTTAACCCTCAACGCCTATGAACATTTGCTCTGTTTTCCCTTCTTACCGTCTGTTTTCCATTTCACTTTTCTGATTTTTAAGGGGAAATAGCGACATAGGTAAAAAGGTTCTTTACTTAATTGAGTTTAAATCTTTTGGAATGTTCTTTACATAATCGGGGTAGACAAGTTGTTCAACAAGGTGCTAAGTTTTGAGATTGTTGTGTTGTTTTTTGTGGTTTCCTTTTTTTTTTGCCAGATCTTGTATCTTTGCCTCCTTTGTGCACTTTTCGACATCGCCCAATGAGATTGGGTTTTTAATGTTTGGTGGGATCTGTAAGAGTATCTAAACATTAGCTGATCCCTCATCCAATGAAGCAGGATCTAATCATGCTAATCCGGAAACTACTGGTCACCGGCGATGTCACCTTTAGGCCTTTCTTGCTAGTTAAGATTTCACATCACATCAATCTCAACCGTCAGTTTAGAATATCTAATTTTACACCTCATCAGTACATAAGTAAATGTAAATCTGTGTCAAAATAGGATGACTTTCTGTTTTATAATTGTGCATCACTCCCTATTTTACATATTAATATTTTAACATTTAGATATTTATTTACATCAATATTTATACTATTAATATCTATAATCATTCTAGCTTATTTTCACATAAAATTATTTCTTTTTTCTGTTTATATTTTATATTCTATATCTTTTTATGACTTGGGGAGGGATCAGCTAATGCTGGTTATTGTGCTGCAAAGGTAACCTAATACCTCACAGTTTTCTCAGGGTCTTGTGGCTATGAATGTTGTGTTAATTTATTGTCGATTTAAATGTAATGACTTAGAAACAAGCTTCCTTCCTTTTCAAGCTCTGGTAATCTTTAACACGATTTGGTGAAACTGTGAAATCATGCCTCTTTCATTCTGGCAAGTTAGTTAAAGCTTGCATCTTGCACTTTCAGTTAAAGCATGCATCTTATTTTCATAAATATGTTGGCATGGAGTTGTGAATGGGTATTGAGTTCCATGGTAGGACTATAAAGCCTTTGTTGGTACGAGTGATACTTAAAACCTAGGACCAGCAATTGCCTGAGCAAGTCAATTGCATAGAAGACGCATGCATTAGTTTTTTCTAGCCAGTTTGACATGTATAGGAAACGGTTGCCAAAAGGATTTAAGAGTTCTGCTTTCAATTTGATTACTTACTAGAGGATCAGGAAGATCAAGAATGTAATATTTTCTGCTTATTCATTATGCTTACTGTGAAGGAAAAATCTGTACGAACCATGTTCATGGGCACAATCAGTTTCCTCTCCCCCTCCTTCTTTAATCCCAAATTTGTTTGACTGTAATTTTTTATTGGTTTAATTGTAATCCTAGTATAGCTTGATATTCTATTTCTATTCATGATATACTGATCTGAGATGTAAATAGAATTTCCATTGACTTTGCCTTTTGTATTCTGCCTTTGCAGAATAAGGTCCCATTGCTATCGGTTGAGGCGTTGCATCATTTGCACATATTTATCTTTGTTCTAGCCATAGTACATGTGACTTTTTCAGTTCTCATTGTTTTGTTTGGAGGGGCAAGGGTGAGTTTGAATATCTACATTTCACCTTCCTAATTATTTGCTTCTAATGATTTAGATTCGTCAATGGAAGCATTGGGAGGATTCAGTTGCATGCAAATGAAAACTATGACACCCAACAAGGTATGGATTGTTATTCATGAATATTAGTAAAGTTGTATAGTCATAACCATATTTGAAATGGTGGTAAACATGTTAATTTTGGCATTTAGTTGTTTGTAGATTGAAATAGGACATTGTTGCCAACTTAAAACGTCTAACATTCTATATGCACTTAAAATGGAAAATAAAATACTAATAATTATCTACATTTTTATTTAGTGAAGAAGGGTGCGGAGCAAGAGACTATATCTTCAATGCTGATTCTCCTCCTTTTTTGCTTTAAAATAAAGTTCTCTGATTGTCTTTGAAATATCTAATAAACGGAGGTTGATTTGCAATGATGAAATCGAAAATCACTAATGTTCAGCAACATGATTTCATTAAGAACCGATTCCTGGGTCTGGGGAAACAATCAACAATTTTGGGTTGGTTGGCAAGTTGTTTTATAGTTTTTACCGGTTATTTTCTATTCTTTAATTTCCTTGCCAGAGCATACTGATTACTGAGCTTGTTCTGATTTTTTTTCTTATTTTTTTTTTTTGCTTTCAGCATGCCTTTTGTAAGCAGTTTTATGGTTCTGTGACCAAAACAGATTATGTTGCTCTCAGACTGGGTTTCATTATGGTAAGTCACTTACAAACTAATAAATGTGGCCCCTTAAATTTTATTTTCTTCCTCTTGTTTTCTTATTGGAACATTGAATTGGTCATCATTTTCTCTCTAAGACTCATTGCAAGGGAAACCCAAAGTTCAACTTTCACAAGTACATGATACGTGCGCTAGAAGATGATTTCAAGACAGTTGTTGGCATAAGGCACATCATAGTTGTAGAGATGGAATAAGCTTCCTGCATCATCTTTCATGTTCTTTAATCTATACTTTTCTGGCCTTTTCCTTCTATTGGTTTTTAATGATTGTGATTTGATATCTGCTTATTTGATGCAGTTGGTATTTGTGGATATTTGTGGTCTTCTTTCTGCTGCTGAATATTAATGGTATGCCACCTTATGCTTTGACTCATGGGTCAAGATTTTTGATGGATTCTTCCTCTATTTTGCCAGTGCTCATATAACTGAACCTTCTATTAGGGTCTCCATATCATGATTATACAACTTTGCCTCCTTGTTTTGCTTTTGTAGACGAATCCAAATAATTAACACATGAAGCAATGTGCTAGAATAATTACAGTTTCATTGGTCATGATCAGAAATGATCTTTCCTGTAGTTTAATGATGCTACAGTAATTTTTTAAACCTGGCCATGATAAAAAATGATCTTGCAAATATTTTGCAAATTACCACACCATGCTAGATAATTTTTTATCTTTTTTTTAATGGTTAAGATAGCAGAGATTATTGCTCACACATCCAGAGTTCTTTTTATGGCTCAGGTACCGAAGCATATAAGATATTGTCAAGTCTGCACTTACTTTTCATGTGTTTAAAAAATTTTCTAAATATTGTGTTGGTGTTTTATTTCTGCAGAGTCCCAATGGGCGTACAGTTGCATCAGTAGCAGGAGATGAAAAGCTCCAACTTTGGAATGTGTTTAGAAATCCTCAATTGGCGAAACCTGCGCCAAAAACAAATACTGAGCCATTTGCTTGCTGGAACCTTCGTTGAGTGACACTGTGCAGACCTTGGTATATGCCGAGAATGCAATTGACATCTTCAACAGCCCTTGCAGATTTTCTGTTGAAGGCTTTTTTTACCATTTTGACAAATTTTTTACCCAATCTGACCCAATTATTAATGGAAGTATGGTTGGTAAGTACCACTATATATTATAATTATTCATAGTTGAAAAAAGTTGCTTTAATTTCTGGCAGTTCCATTCAATTTAAATTTGATATTGTGTTTCATCCATGAAAGTTTGGGATTGCATTTTTCTTTGCTTAATTCAATTTTTTGACTCTTCTTCTTCCAAATGATGTCAATAATGGTGTAAAACCAAAGTCTTACTTTGCTGTTGGACAGGTTGTTTTCTGATCAATCTGCAATAGGAGTTCGACTATGCTCCTTATATGCTGACAAAAGGAAGGAAAGGTAAGGAAAGCCCAAAGACAGAGCGATTCTTCTTCCTTTAGAGAGGTCTACAGGAAGCAGCTTGTAGAAACCTTCAACATTAATAGGACCAGGATCCTTGGTTTCGAGAACAAGCTTCCCACCCCTGTCTGCTCCTTTCCCAATGGCTACTTGTCCACTACCGCAATCTTTGAGCCCACAAAACCCTGATTGCTGCATCCCCCAGGTCTGTGTTGTTTAAATTATTTGCTTCCATAATTTCTTCTGAAATTGTTTATGGATATAACTTTGATATTTCTTTATGCTTTCGTTGTATCGATGTAGATTGCCACAAGAAGCAGCAATAACTTAGACTGGGACAGCAGCAATGCTGTCTCCATTGATTTTGGAAGCACTTTCTGCTCGTGTGATGCATCTGGTGGTGTTACCTTTTTACTTGTCACAGTTGATGATGAAAATTGACTCCGTACAGGGTTCAGAGGGATTCTGTTGGACGATACATTCCTTTTGGTTTGAACAATTCTGTTGTTCGATTTTGGGACACTTCTAATAGATTGGTTTGCTCCTTTTTCCTACTTAGATTTTGCTTTTGTTATTTCCATTCCACCCTGTTCCATCTTTTTACTACTCTTTGGTAAGAAATATAGTAGGTGGACATCAATCGCGTGTTAAGGTTCTGTCGATTGGAACAATCACATTTTGACTACTGGAAGGATGAATGGGACTTATCCATGGCTTCTTCTAATGCATGAAGACAACGGTTTCACGGGATTGAAGACCATAGGCTGTTGTCAAATCTCTTGCTTGCTGTCCTTTTTAAGGTAACTTGCTTGCCTCTGGTGTAGGTCGCATTAAGTTATGGAACACACTGGTGTCTACTTGAATTCAGTCGACACATTTTTGATGTTTGTGCTCTACTGTGGTGAAAGAATGAGAAAGAACTGCTTAAGCTCACAGTATTTTATTCAGAATCAGATAACTCTATGGAAATATCTTTCAATGGTGAAGACAGCAGTGCTTACTGGTCACTAGAGTTCTTTTTATGGCTCAGGTACCGAAACATATGGATATTGACAATGCTTCACGCAGTTTTCTTATTTTTAAATATTTTTCTAAACGTTTCTTTGGTTGTTTATATTGCACAGTCCTGATGGGTATACAGTTGCATCTGCTGCAGGCGATGAAACTCTGAAAATTTGGAATATCTCCTGAAGTGGCAAAACCTGTGCCGATATCAAGCACTGAGCTATTTGCTCACTGGAACTGTATTTGAGTGGCGCTTTGGAATGCGGACATCAACATTGTCAACAGCCCTTGCAGTTTTGTTTAGAAGGTGTTCTTTACCATTTGGACAAATTTATGGTGCAAGGGGATGGTATGGATCGTGATGAAGAGACTCTTTGCATCCAATGTATGTTTGTACCTATTTATCCCACTTGAAAACCCATCTCTTTTTGTGCAAAGAAAAATCCTTTTCCATCTTTTTGTTTATTTCTCCCATTCTAATCCTTATGTTTTCTGGGAAAAAAAAACTTTTTTGATAAGTATGGATATTAACGTGCGAAGCATAACCTTGAATGGTATGGAATTGTTGGATCATTTGGAAAATGTTCTTACAAATGAACCTGTAGTTGTGAAGAGGGGCCAGCATATTGTTGAAGTCAAGCCACAAGTATGATAACACATGCCTGCATGCATGCGCGCACACACACACACTCTCACAATAAAAAACAGAGAAAAAAACACTCAAGGTTTATGTCAACATGTAAGTTATAATGAACTTTTTAACTGATTCACTCTGCTATGTAGGGCGTGAGTGTGTGACCAAGGGCTTAGTTGCGGAGAATGTTCTGAATATGATGGTCAATAAAGGGAAGCGACCAGACTTTGTCATGTGCATTGGAGATGATAGATCAGATGAAGATATGTTAGAGAGCATATTAAGCAACGTATCAGGTCCTACCTCCCTCCCTTCAGCTCCTGAGATCTTTACTTGTACTATTGGGCAAAAGCCAAGCAAAGCCAAATATTACCTAGACGATATTGGTGATGTTTTGAGGTTGCTCAAAGGTCTTGCCACTGTTTCAATTCCAAATCCTAGGGATACAGCAGAATTTCTTGTTGCTTTTGACAATATTTTCTAATACAGAAAAAAGAGTCTCTTGTCTATGTTCTGGGGGTACAAGTGTTGTGTCTTTTACATTTCTAGCGTCAGAAACATCTTTGGGCAAAATTTCATCTAGAATAGTTATGTGAATTTTCATAGGCGCTGCCATATTGGTCAAGTGGCGGCAATGATTTGTATAGAAACTTCACTTATCTTATATAAAAGGGTCACTTCGGTTTAATTTTGCTCCTGAATAATAATTGTTTTCTCCAGAAACGCTCAGGTGGGTTCTCCAGGCATTCAGCAAGTTAGATTGGATTTATTAGTTCTTGCTGAAAACATTTTTTTCTCTTCTAGCGGGTTGATTGAAGCTTTTGAGGCAGCCTTTTCTATAGTCAGATTTTCATATTTCTCTCTGTCAAGTGCCTAAACCGTATTTTTGTTCATCTTTTCGGCCATTCTCGGATTGAATTGCTAAAGAGTTTCAAGTCTGGGTTTGTTCTGCGTCAAACATTAACAACTATGAACCTTGGGACACTTTGAAAGATTGGACTATAGTATCCAATAGGATCCAACTTTAATGTGTCTGTTCATTTGTTTGGAAAGGAACAGATGAAATGATCAAAATGGTTCATTGGTCCATTTTCATTATCCACTCCAGAGTCCAGATACAAAATCAGATAACTATGATAACTAGAACAAACCCATGTAGTTAAATCAGTTTCAAATGTTTTAATTCATTTTCCTCTACTCAAACAATTTAATGACATAATTTAGCCCAAAAAGCAAACGGACAATCACAGTGAAGACAAATCATGGTCAGATATTTGGTGTCATCTCAACCTGTATCTTTCCGCTGTATCTTTCCCAACAGATTAATAAGTATTAAGTCCAAAGCTTGAAAATGACCAGGGGTTCATTTTTAGAATTTAAAGTTGATGTGCTTGGGCTTCAAAATAAGTGTAATATATGCAAATATACAAAAATGCATATAGTGTATACATATATATGTATATGTATAAGTGTGTGTAAAAGTATCGGCAACCATGTATCTTATGAAAATGTCTAATGTACAAACATGTATAGCGAGTGAAGTTATGGGTAGGTTTGTGGAAATATTAACCTTAAATGTTAATACATGTATTGTGCAAGAAATATTATATTACTTATATCTATTATACTAAATTAAAATTATAACGGAAAATAACATATAATTACAGAAATGATCAGATAAAAGAAATGATCGTGATGCACCATGCTCAGAAATGATCTTTCCTGTAGTTTAAAATTATTGTGCAACAAATGTTCGATGTGGCCACTCCCGTTTTCTGCTCTTCTCAGAATTTGACGTTTAGAATTAGAGTTTGTGAGAAAATACATTAAATATGTAGTGTAAAAAAATGTTTGAAGTATTTATAAATATGTATAGTATATGAAAATGTGTGTAATATGTGTAAATATATGTAGTGTGAAAATATCTGTAGTATGTATAAATATTTATAACAGTTGAAAAAATGTGTAGTATGTGTAAATATGTACAGTATGTGTAAATATGTAGAGTATGTGAAAATATATGGTGTGTGAAAATGTATTAAAATGTGTGCAATATGTGTATATGTCTTAATATGCATAGTATTCGTGGTTGTCCTCGCACGCTTAGGTTAAGTTTTGGAAATATTAATAGTATATGTTAATAAATGTAATGTGCGACAAATATTATAAAAGATTATATATATATATATTTAATTTTATTATATCACAATTTTATTTGTTATGCATATTTCATTGAAATAAACAATTATAGTGGGAAACAACCAATTTTCCACCGCGCTGTCGCCAACTAGTCTTTTTATACATGCCATATCATTTCTTGAGTGGTTCGCTAAACATGTTTCACTCTGATGTTCATTTCTTGAGTGGTGGTGTATTGGCATAATGGAATGAAGTACGAAAAAGAATATCCCCAATCCTCTGTCCTGCAACCTCATTGATTGGCACTGCATCAGAGAGCTCTTCCAAATCCTCTTTCGTGAGCTTGACTTTCACTGAACCGGTATTATCGTGTAGATTTTTAATCTTAGTTGTTCCTGTGAAGATGAACATAATGAATCCCATTTAGAATTTAAGCAAAATGATAATGTTACTAGACTAAAAACATATGAAAAGATATTTCTGCTTAAGTTAGCTTCTCAGTGCTGTAACATCTGGTACTCAAACATTGGCTCAAGGCATTTTCTCTACCTTCTTACCCTGAAAAAGTAGGTGTTCCTTACGTTATCGAACCGATATTCATCTTTCGGCTAACCTAACCTCGTCTGTCCCTTGGGACCGATAAAGGGTATTACAGGAATATTTAACTATTGTCCATCAACTATGTTTTTTGGCCTGATCTTAAGCCCCAACTCACCCTCTGTGGAAGTTCCAAAAAGTTACATGGAGTATAATGCGTTTACAGAAAGAAGAAACAGAAACCATTTATACCAAAAAAAAAAAAAAAAAGCTTTGGATCACCCGTTTGCCCCTGCCCCTGCCCCTACCCCCACATACTTATCTATCTACAGCTCATCAAAGACATTATTCCAGGATCGGCTTTGTAAATTTTCTTCTCTTTTCACCTGGCATAACCAATGTACCTAGTGACCTTTGCTATACTGACTAATTTTAACTGTTTTTCTTTGTTTTCCCCGGTTTTATCTATTCCTAGTAGCTCTCACGTTTCGTCATTTCTTATCCCTTCAGTTATATCATAAAAGCATTTGAATGTATCATACTTTGCCTTGGTATATCATTGTGAATAGACAGTCTCTTAGTTGCCAATACCACAACAGCATGTCAGAATTGACATACTCCCATAGAGTTTTCAGGTCAAACCTATGGTTATGAGTGCAGATGTGATTCGTTATGTTTGCAGGTTAGACAATAATTATTTTGTTTTTACTAAATGAAATGTTTCTTTGGATTCAGATAATGATATAAGCACAGCTGAACAGCTGCAATAATCTCAAATTTGTAGATGAAGTGTTTCCAGTCATGAGAAACATCAGTACAATTGTTACTCATTGAAATTTCTTTGATTAGACTACTTTAAAATATAAGTTCCTAAATACTTGACCGACTCCTAGGTGCCGATCACAAAGTTTAATAGTTCAAGACTGGGCGTTAAGTAATATGCATCTGAAAAAAAAAACATGAGTGGCAACTTAGACTATATGTAGCCTATAGAAACAGTAAATATCTTAAGACATCTAGGACAATGAAGTATCTTAAGACATCTGGGATGATGAAGATTTTAAAGGAAAAAAAACGGTTTAGGGCCAATGTAACTAAAAATTTAAAGCTGTAGGTTGACAAAGTCATTAAACTGCCTCAGCTGGTTTAATCTTGAAAGCTCCTTGAATTAGGCACATTAACATCAAATTTAAACGAGTAGGACTTTAGGGTTGCTTTTGAATTTTGTGGACCTTGAAAGTAAAATAGGGAAAACCAAAAACTCCATCCAATATATGGCGACCAGAATAGAGAATAAATTTCTAAAGGATGACTTTCACTATCAGCAAGAAATTCATGTGTTATTTGTTTCTACAGCTTTCCACAATTCTGAATATTCTACTCTGATTGAACAAAAAACTGTGAAGCGAATTATTTACCAGGGATTGGTACAATGTCGTTGCCCTGATGAAGAACCCAGGCAATTGCAAGTTGAGCAGTCGAGCATCCGTGTTTCTTTGCCAACTCACATAAACGGAAGTATATAGTCTTGTTCTTTTCAAAGTTTTCCCCTGTAAACCTGGGATGGTTTTCCTGCAGATAGAGAAGCAAAGTCCATTCACAACCAAAATGCGAGTATCAAATGATTCTCAAATTCAAGAAAATCAACAATCAAAAGGCAAAACATTAGTCCAGCCTCATACCAAGCTACTATTCTGAGGCAAACTTTCAACAACTGCCTTCCCACCAAAAAGCCCACGACCAACAGGACTGTATGGAACAATCCCAATTCCAAGTTCCCTGTTAATAGAAAATCAAGGTTAACCCATCATTTCGAAAAGTCTTCCAGAAAAATTATGCAAGTTTAAAATGCTTGCATCTCTAGATCAACAACCGGGTATCTAATAATGGAGTTTCGAAGCATAGAAAAGATGATGAAACAGTTCTAACATACATAATGTAAGTCCCCAGATAATGATCAAGATTTTTGAGTGAGATGTGATATAACCTGCAAAGAGGCATCAGCTCTGCCTCAACGTCACGGGTCCAGAGAGAGTACTCTTGTTGTATAGCAGTGATGGGATGAACAGCATGTGCCCTCCTTATTGTATCTGCGCTAGCTTCAGATAGCCCAATGTGCTTTATTTTACCTTCTTCAACTAATTTTTTAAGCTCACTCATCTGCCACAGAAAGGTAACTGTACATCAGCCTTAGGATTGTACAAAAGACTCCATCAAGGTAGCTTTCGAGGTCTAATAATGCATTTCACAGTAGAGATATGCCCTCCTTGATAGCGGCAATAATAAATCACATCCCTTTGAAAATAACTAAAAGGACAATAGGCCGAGTGGATTAGAACTTACAGTTTCTTCAATTGGTACTGTAGTGTCTATTCGATGTATATAATAGAGATCAATGTAGTCTACTTGAAGGCGATTCAAGCTGCCCTCACAACATGAGCGAACATATTCAGGGGTGCCTTTTACAGTAACTTGAGTGGGTTCAATTTGAAACACTCCAAACTTCGTGGCTAACTGAACCTTCTCACGCGGCAGTTCCTTCAGTGCCTGCAACAAGTTCATTATATTTCAAAAATAGAATTTCTAAGATAGCAAAAGAACAGCTTCAATGTCTATTTTGATACTTTCAGTAAAATACCAAGCTTCCCAAGAAGGAAAAGTAGAACTAAAGAAAGAAAAGGAAGATGGCAATCGCCTAATAATTGTGCACTAAGAAAAATAACAATCCGGGAAAAGACAGACAATTTTCCTTTGGTGGAAGGAAATGCCTGCTTCTGCAATCTTCTGCACATTACTACTCTACTTAAAATAGCTTTCACAAGGAAAAGACTTCAAATATATCTTTTATTAGAAAATGGAAGATACTTCCAAGAGTAGAAATGCATATGAATATGCCATCTCCTTGTGAGACAGGAAATAATGTGAATGATTATACTCAAAAGATCAGTGATATAGGATATCGATGTTGCTCGTTGCGCCTCGAAAATTTGATTCAAAGCTAATCCGATGTTATTTTACACATATGAAAATCTCTCACCAGTGCAATGTGCAAAACAACCAGATTTCTGAACTCTAACTTGTCTCACCTCTTTATTATAGAGTCGTGTTCCCTACACTGAGTTGTAATCAGAAACTACTACAAGCAAAACCTGTTTAAAGATGATTTAAGTTCTACACAATTTGACAAAAAATGAAGTTACAAAGATGGAACTTTTTTTTGGAAATAATGCAATTCCAATTCTGTAGATGCCACTTTTTTTTTTTATTTCAGTGAATAGATTAAAAGGGATATAACTACTGACTGAATAAGAAGTTCATCATAGTACCATAAGACAAGTACGTATTTCAGTACTTGATTACAACAAAACCATTTAAGCATGAGGAAATGCCAAGCTAAGAACAGTTCTTCTGTACTGCATTCAACATCCTTCAATATCCCATTTACTACCCAGAAAACTTTTAGAAGAATATCATAGGTAGTTTCAAGAGAACACAGAAATTGAAAATTGGATAATCTTTGAATCACCTTCCCCACCAAGTACTCATTCGCATGGTTGACACCATATATATCTGAAGTATCCCAGAATGTAACACCCTTATTAAAAGCCTCCATCAGTATTGCAATTCCATCCGCTTCAGGTATAGGAGGATTATAAATTCCACTAAGTCCCATACAGCCAAAACCCAATTTTGAAACCTGGAATGGAAAAGACAGAACACAGAAGAAACAAGAAAGACACAACAAATAAGTAAAGATATGTCATAATTCATCCACAAAAGCGTTAAACCCACCAGGAAACAACATATATTTCCAATTAGGATCATTAATTGTCCAATTCTTCAAGAACAAATTTGCTAAGGATTCAACTTTCAAGCATTGGCCAAGATATTCCAACCATTCAAAATTTTATGTAAGATACTAAAACCCAAAGATTAATCCTTGTTTTCACACATAGGTTGATCACATTCAACAATCAAACGAAAACCATGTCAAGATTTTCTTGATCTGTCCAAAAACAAGGCTCAGAAAAGCTTAACAGAACAAGAATCAAATGAATGAATAAATAAATAATGGTCCTGACACAGTTAACGGTAACAATCCAAAAGGGTACATAATCATAGCCAATAATTTTGATGAAACAACAGTGAAATTCAATTGCCGCTCAAACAATTGGAAGTTCAACAGTGGGCTTACTTCAAGTCCTTGGGACCCCAATGTCACCCTTGGCATTTCAACTTGATCAGCCATGTAGAAGGTTTGTTGGAACACTTTACAACCTCAATTGCTATTAGCCGTCAATCAATTGAACTGAAGTAGTTGTGGTAGTATACTGTTTCTCACTCGCACACAATCACTCATAACATTTAATGCCAATCATATGCGGGAAGTTGGTAGAAATTGAGCTCAGTGAATACGTAAGCAAGGAGCTGACTTTTGGAATTATGCCAATTGCCAGGCCGGCTAATTTGAAAATGAAAAAAAAAACCAAAAAAATGGAAAATTACTTGAAAACGGCCAAAATGGTTACCCACCCTATACAAATATATATATATATATATATATATATATATATATATACACATAAGTATAGAGAATTTCAACCTATGAGTTCACCCTCATAACGTTTTAGAAGATTATTTTCCCCCACAAAAGAAAATGTGAACAACTTAATTTGTAGGGCTAACACAGCCAATGTTGTTGTGAAAGGAGCACTTTCTAAATTTATTGATCATACTTGATAATATAAAATATCTGAATATTCAAATAGCAAATTTAATATATTTGTTTTTTTTTTACTACACTTACTATAGGAGTGATTCAACTGGTTGGAGGACATCAGATCCTCTGTCCAAGATTTTGTCTGTTTTATTCTGTCTTAATTAAAATTAGGATTCACTAATCTCTTGGTCAGTGTCTAATAATTGTAAAGTAATTTTAGTAATATTTATGCATTTAGTCACTAACTTTAATGAAACTACGTTGTTTTGAACGATAGACAAAATAAGATTGGATAAATATTGGATAGAGAATATGGTCTCCTGGTTGGAGGAGGAGAAACGTACCAAACCTGATATGAATTTTGAACCACCAAATTCAGCTCGACATGAGTTTCGAATTTACAATCTACCAAGATTGAAAACTTATCTTCTTACCGGTGGTCATTAATTCATATATTTGTCACTGAATATTTTTTTTTCTTTTTCTATTTCCAAAGATTCTAAATCTTCAAAACTTGATGTCAGAAAATTCCCTGAACACTGAAAAGAATGAATCTTGGAGTAGTTGAATTTCTACTTGGAAAGCATCACAAAGAAAAACAGAAAATGAGTAAAAGTGAATCCATTCCCTGGTTAATTTATTACACTTATTGACTTATAATAAGACTGAGAAAATGAAAGCACAACAATAAAACAACAGCATCCATGCTTGACATTGAAACTAAACATGAAACACTAAATTTGTTTCATCACTGTTCACTTGGATTCATACCCATTATTAAATCAACACTACTGACAAAAACTAAAACACAAAAACATCATCATCAGCCCCTCGATCAATTTATTCATCAGTTGCCATGGGAGGCCGATGGACGATTGATTCATGTTAAATATAATTAATTGCGTGCCCTCTTACTGGGAGGCCGATGGACGACAATTTCACCGGAAATAATCCCCGGAGTTGGTGAAACATCGGATGGATTTTTGCATGCATCATCCTCCTTTGAACCATTTGATGGTGAATACCCAGCAGATCTATGTTTCTTGTCAAGGAAATTCATATACCATGAAGCTGAGTCTTTGGGGAATCTTGACCTATCCTCGTTTTTGAATTCCACATACACAAGTCCAAAACGGCTTGCGTAACCCTCAGTCCACTCAAAATTGTCAATCAATGACCATAAAAAGTAGCCTTTCATATTCACACGGTCTCTGAAAACAAACGTAGAAATTAACTTCGTTACAATTAATATATATATGCTGTTGATGTAATTAATCAAACATTGATTGATGTACATTTATAGGAAGAAGAACAACGTTAACTTACTCCACCATGGCACGTTTTATTTCTTTTAGATGTTCAGTATGATATTTGATCCTTTCTGGATCTACACGAGCTTCACAAACTGTTTTCTTGAGATCACTGATTTCATCCACACCTGCAATTAATACAACACAGAACATTTGTTTTTTTAATCAAAACTGGAAAAATATTTAATTAAGATATATATCAGAACGTTTTTTGAAAGAATGGCATAATATTAAGGAATATTGCACAAGTAAATTAATAATAAATTAATGGAGTTGTTAATTAATTACCATTCTCCGTGATATAAATGGGTGGATCTTTGTAATGTTTCTTGATATAACACAACAGCTCGTAAAGCCCTTTTGGATACATGTATATCCAGGGTGAACCTATCTGAAAATTAAAAAAAAAAA
Source organism: Ophiorrhiza pumila (assembly GCA_016586305.1). Lineage (NCBI taxonomy): Eukaryota > Viridiplantae > Streptophyta > Magnoliopsida > Gentianales > Rubiaceae > Ophiorrhiza > Ophiorrhiza pumila. The sequence continues at coordinate 30,756,975 of BLIW01000002.1, forward strand.
CAATTTTTTCTTCACATATTCTTCAACTGGTCTTAATAAATTTGATATAAAGAATGCAGTTGTTCTTTTGGGGGCATGAATTGTTGATTAATCCTGTATTTCTGTTAGGACATTAACATTATATTTGATTATGTATCTTGCACTTTATTGATGTTGGACCGATGTTTCAAATTTTATTTGTGTTAAGGAAATTCAGCAAAGATTTATGTATCAAATTTCTTACATCTGGACCGATTGGATTGCCATTGAGATCATTGTCTGCAAAAGAAAATGAAGAAAAATAGATTAAATTAATTGAGATATATATAGTGAAGAAATTAATATTTTGGTAATTATTCAAAATGTTTTCTATTAATGGAGGCTTACTTTGAATATTGGTTCGTGGATCTGTAAGGTAACTTGGAGGTCCCTTAAGATTGGGTGCATCAGCCGCAAATGAAGAGGTGTAGTAGTTGAGTCCAAGAAAATCATATGTTCCTTTTAATTTTTTTGATTCTTCAGCTGAAAATGGTTGCAGTCGATCCTCTGGTACTAGATCAAGCATACTTTTGGGATACTGACCATATGTTATTGGATCCATAAACCTTTCAAAAAAAAAAAAAAAAAGACCAAATTTATAAACCAAAAAAAAAAAAAAAAAAGTTTTGAGAAATTATTAATTTAAAGAATTGTGAGGCTAGTCAGATGACATTTTGATATAAACTTCACTCGTGTCACGATCATAAATAAAATATAGAAAAATTAACTCAAATTAAAACGGAATGAAAAGAAAAAAAAAAGGAAAATTGGACAAAATTAATGCACGAACGTACCAGCCAAAATCAAAATCAAGTTGTCGTTGAGCTGCATCTTTGTCTGCTGGAGTATCGGTCAGTGGTACAAACCAACGAGTCACAAGTGTTATCCCTATTTTTCCTCCTTGTGCCTACAAAATTTTGGCATTAATTTCATCATCATCATCATCATCATGCTAAAATACGAGACAAAAAAATCTTTGTAATGTTAGTGCAAAAAACAAAAACAATTTATGTTTTGAAATGCCAACCTTAAATTTTGTTTTGTACAAATTAAAAGCTTGAGCATGAGCCATTAGTAAATTGTGAGAAACTGTGTATGGCTCAACGCCTGGATCTCCCTTATCACAAATTAGTGGATAGCCATGACGAGTACAGCCTTTATGTACAGTATGGGTTGTCTCTGCATGTTCTTTTGAAGATGAACCACGATTTGGAGGCATTTTACCTTGCACATATCCAAATGAAATAAAAGTCCATGGCTCATTGAATGTTACCCAATGTTTAACACGATCACCAAATTCCCAAAAGCATAGTTCAGCAAAATCACAGAAGTCCTTCCTGTTCATTATTAAATCAAACATTTATACAAAGAATATATACTATGGATATTTAATTTTCTTGAAAACATGATTAATTAATTGAACTTCACAATTGTTTTTTATTTGGATGGATCCTTGTGTTTTCCATTTGCAAAAATAAATAAATAAATAAAAAAATTGAAACACTTACACGATATTTTCGCTCAAGAAACCACCATATTGGTCTTCTAGAGCTTGGGGAAGATCAAAGTGGTGTAAAGTCACAAAAGGTATAATTCCTGCGTAGAGTTAATTATGAATTAATGAAATTTCTAAATTAATTAATCAACAATAATTTTATAATTGCCAAAGAAATTTTTTTTTTTTAAAACCCTACCATTTGCTAAGAGTTGGTCAATGAGATTGTTGTAGTACTGAATTCCTTCTTTGTTCACACCACCATTTAATTTCCCACCTATTATATATTTTATTCCAATGTCAAACAAAAATTTGTATGAAATAAAAAATTGTATTAGAGAGACCACTAAAATATTAATTATTTCAATCAAGAAAATTAATAAAGCAAAGAAAACATATATATGACATTATAATAAATAATATTGCTACCTGGAAGTATTCTTGACCATGAAATTGAAAATCTATAGGAGTCTATGCCAATATTCTTAGCCAACTTCACATCTTCCTGGAAAATAATTGGACAAGTTAATTAGAAAAGTTAAAACTGATTTTCTTATGGAAAACTTTAAAAGAGATATGTTTTGAATTTATAAGATTAAGGCAATAATTAATACCTTGTAGTAATAATATGATTTGCTTGCCATTTTTGCATCACTAGCATCACAAATCGTGCCTTTAAATCAGTCAATTCCATAAGCATTAGTAGACTTGCACTATTGGTAAAAAATCCAATAAAAATCTAATTAAGCCCCTCCATTTGCAATATCTCAAACACGAATGATTAAGGATCTAAAATTCTTCTGATTTAGCAAAACGAAAATGACACGGATACTTGAACTGATCAGGATAATTTATGCACTTTTTTAATCAAAATGATGAATCAATACAGGAAAGTATGCATTGTCTGTTTGATGGTATATGTATAAAAGTTGACAATAAAATCAACACTATCATATTTTCTACACGTTCAAATTGCATGGGATTTAAGGGATGGAAAGTATATATATGGACAGTCACTAATGAGACAAGTAAGCAAAGTTTTTTTCTTCTTTTCTAGATAATTTCTAAATAGAATTTTAAATAAAATATGTATTTCATTTTTTTTAGAAGGGGGAAGGGGGACAAAGTTCTAATTTTTTAGATAATTTAATTAAAGATATTTTATTTAATAAAAAAATATAAAATTTTAAATTTTGGAGGAGGTCGCACCGTAATGCTCCCTTTTGATCCGCCACTAGATGCGAGAGATGTACCAATCAGCTTATGTACGTAGTAAATGGTGATTCAAGAGTCATATATATTTAGCAACAAATTTTTAACTTAATTCAGATTGTGACACTTGAGATGAAAATGAAAATGAAGATGAGATTGAAGTCACTATAAGAAGTTTTAGAGAGTAAAATTTATTTATTTTTTAAATACTTAATAAAAATGTTTATTTTCCAATATTATCTGTGTGCTTATTGCCTATAATAAGATTTTAGTTTCTCTATTTTGTTCTATTTTTGTATCTTATATCTTGTCTCTCACCTATTTAATAAAGAGAAAAAATTGGAAACTAAATATATATAGTTTGAATTAATTATAACACAAAACATTTGTAATATATATATGTGTGTGAGAGAGAGAACGACCAGGGTTCTTCCTTATCATTTCATCCCATGAACTCGGACCTCGACCTTCCTGTTGCACACTTCCTTCAATCTATATATAGGACAGTAAATAAATCCAATATTGATTAATTAATGACAAAAATCCTGAGACATTTATTAAAATCAAGTATATATATATATATATATATATATATATACATACATATATACTACATGATGAATTAAGGCTAAATTAATTGTAAAATGGATATATAATCGATTGAATTAATATATCAACCCTCTATCCATATTAATTTGTATGAATCTTTTGCATAGAAATGGAATTAAGGCTAAATTAATTGTAAAAATGGATATATAATCAATTGAATTAATATATCAACCCTCTATCCATATTAATTTGTATGAATCTTTTTTCATAGAAAGGAATTTATAGAAATGGAATTGAAGTATATATTTAAGTAGCAACTAACCTGATAAGCAGAAGTTGCAGCCCCGAAGATGAACTTCTCGGGAAAATCAGAACGATGAATCTCCATTTCCCTGATGAATTCTACAAACTCAAAGGTTGAATGGAGAGAAAGAGTTGGAAGAAGGCGCAATTGTAAGCCCGGATTGACGTGGTATATAAAGGAGTTGGGGAGAAAGTTATTCCTGCATGTTAATTAATTCACAAGAAAACGTGAAACATAAACAGATGACGAATTCGTTTGAGCTCTCTCTGTAAGGACAATACGAAATGAATGATGCACCTAAACATTTGAACAATCCAAAATTGGTTGGATTTGGTAACTCGCATTAGTTGTATGCATTCTTGAACCAATTTTTCTGGATAGATGGTCGGAAGTTCTCCGTTTGGTAAGGCATTTCAGTTTGAAAAATGAGAAAAAAAAAAAAAACTGCGTTTTAAAGAAAAAAAAATTTCAATGATTGAGTTTAGGGAAAAAAATATTAATGATTGATAAGTTTTATATTTATAAATTTTTGTGGAAAGGAATTTTGTATTAAATAAGTTTGAATATCAATTAATAAGCGGTAGTCGACGATTGACTGTTGTCATTCAGTATTATAACGTGGTCAAATAAAAAGTAAAAACAAAAAAGTAAATAAAATAAAAATATATTCCACTGTTTGCTATTTTGGAAAAAAAAAAGTTAAAAAAATTTTTGGTTGGAGAAAAAGGTAAAAATACAAGTAGTTTTGTTTTGGAATAAAAATTCGATTAAAAATGAGTAAACACACGGAGCCTAGGTATTGATGAATGAAATTCGAAAGCATTGAGGAGCGGTTTGGTTCACATTCCTCAACTGGGATGTTAATGAGAATGATTAACGCCACTATTACTATGGGTTTATATCATTAACCCCATCATATATATTTTGTTAAAGGGTGGAATGGGTTTCATTTCTATCTAAGGTATTAATTGGTTTGCTTATCTTTTGTAATGGATTTCAAATTTTCATTTTTAAAATATTTAAAATAAAAAATAAACATTCTTAATATGCAAAATGTAATAACATTGTCATACATTGCACACATTTTATACATACTACAAGCATTTTCACATAGTACACACGTGTACACACACTATGCATATTTTTTCACACATTACATATATTTTACATACACTACACATATTTTACAAGTACTACACAAATTAATATACTCTATACATTTTACCCACAATACACACATTTTCACATACTATATATATATTATAGTACATACATTTTCACACTTTACACATATTTTACACATATTACCTACATTTTTTACACACATTACATATATCTTACAAATATTATACATATTTTTCATGCATGCACTACATATTTTACACATACTACGGACATTTTATACATTTTCACACGCTACATATATTTTTCATAAATTGTTAGTTTTTTAATTATGATTTATCTAGAAAATTTATTTTAAGTTATTCAACTTAATTTAAAATTAACTGTATTTTATTTAATTATGTCAAGAAAATCAAGATTAATTAGTTTCTTAAATTTTTTGATTTGCTAATTATAATTTAATCGTTTAACTGTGTTTCCTAATTATAATCTATTCAGGAGATTTATTCAATTAATCTTAATTTATTATTTCTTTAGGTAATGTTAGTTTTGTAAATTATTTTTGTTTTCTAATTGTAAGTATATTCACAAAATTTATATTAAGTGATGTTATATTTAGTATTTTTTTTATCATATTTAATTATTTGTGTGAAAATGTGTGCATTGTGTGTGAATGTGAAAATTTGTGTAGTGTTAGTAATATTTGTGTAGTGTGTGCAAAACTATGTAATATATGAAAATATGTGTAGTGTGAGTAAAATATGTGTAATGTGTGTAAAATATATGTAGTGTGTGAAAATATGTGTAGCGTGTGTAAAATATGTGTAGTGTGTGAAAATTTATGTAGTGTGTGAAAAGTAGAGATCAGATCTTCTGTCCAAGATTATCTCTGTCATATTCTGTTTAATATTCAAAACGACGTAGTTTAACTAAAACTAGGGACTAAAAGCATAAATATTACTAAAATCACTTTACAATTATTAGACCCTAACCAAAGAGTGACTGAACCCTACAACGTAGTTTACTCTTGGACACAATAAGACAGAAAGAATCTTGGACAGAAGATCCCAACTCTGAAAAGTATGTATAGTATGTGAAAATGAATGTAGTGTGTGAAAAAATATATATAGTATATGAAAATATGTGTAGTGTAGTGTATGAAAATATATGTAGTATGTGTAAAATATGTGTAATGCGTGAAAACGTGTATAATATGCGTAAAATATGTAGTGCGTGTAAATATGTGTGTAGTATGTGTAAAATATATATAATATGCGAAAATATGTATTGTGTGTGAAAATATGTGTAGTGTATGAAAATATTTGTATTATGTAAAAATATGTGCTGTATGTAAAAATGTGCGTAGTGTGTGATAATTTATGTAATATGTGTAAAAATATATGTAGTGTATAAAAATATGTGTAGTTTAGACCTTAGTGATAGAGGGGTTAGTCAAAATTAATAGTAGGCAAATTAGTAGGCAATTAAAGTAATTAAATCGTAGTGATAGAAGTTAACAAACAATATTTATGATATTAATGGTAATAAAACACATAGAAGTGTGTTAAAACGCCCCTGAATATTATATAGATAAAGTCATCTCAACAAATCAAGAATTAATTATGTCTATGAAAATGAGAGTGAGATAAGTAGACTTAAAAATGAAGAATTTTGCCATTTTGGTGTGGCCCAAAATTTTGCCCTCAATAAATAATATAGGAAGTTCACTTTGTTTATATTTGATTTATGATTCAAATTAATGTGAAATTTTCATTAACGGTGATGGAGTAGCAATAATTGATTGTTTTATCTAAAACCTCAGTGTCTTGTAGACTTGTAGCACAAAACACACAATATATTCTCAATTAGAATAAGAATAAAAACCTGTAATAAATGTTATTCCAGTATAAAAAGAGAGAAAGTTATTTAGATTAACTCCTAATCTCAATTTTTTTTTTTTGATATTCTAATGACACCTAATGCTTTAGTTAACTCCAAAAAACTTGCTCTTTATTTTCTTTTTCGCCAAAAAGAACGAGATGTTATTTTGAGTAAATGATTGCAATCGCCAAAAAGTACGATTTTGCTTCCTAATTTGTTTTTAGAAATTACATTTTGGTCTCTCATTAATTTAAATTTTATCACACAAACAGTCATTAAATTATTTTTCATTTATATAACAAGTAATGATGTCAATCATTTATCTTTCAAAACGACGTCATTTAACTATAGTATTACAAAACTAATGATATTACTTATTAAGTTGAAAGAAAATGAATTGGAGATCATTATGCAACCAAAGTCAAGTTAAGAAATTAAAATGTAGCTTGAAAATTGGTGATCAAAATGATATTTACTCCCAAATTGAGTGATTATTGGAGTCATTTTTCTTATTCGATAAAAATCAGTTAAATTCATTACTATGGCTTAATATTGAATGAATCTGCTGATAGCAGTTAAAAATGTAAAAATAGTAAATTTATTAGCATGTGATGATCACATAGATAAAACCTCATATTTAACATATGAGTGCTAATAAACTAAAAAATAATTATTATACTAAACTCTCTTGGTACCGAAAATTTTGTTGCATGTTATATTTATTGATTATTGCAATATTAAAATTTAGTTGCATGTACGGAACATAACTTTTTTAATATTGGTATGCAAATACATATTGTTTGTTATAATTTCCAAATTTGTTGAATTTGTTATTTAGAAGAAGGATTTATAGTTGTTACAATACATGTCAAACTAGCCTTTGATTTTCCCAAGTGTGAATTGGTGTTTAATAATAATTTGATAGTTTGTTAGTATATGTGTCCCCTATAATTATTTCATGTATGTTTGTCCCATATACACAGATTATTATATTTATACTTCTATAAAAAAAGAAATTAAAATGAAACGTGTGAAGCTAAATATTCTACATTATATATTTTAAATTCGATTAACTAATGAAATAATTGATAATTTGTCGAAGAAAAACTTTGTGTATTAATTTTGTAGAGCCTTTAATTTATGAAGTGGATTCTCTTTTTTCAACCATTTAACTCAATGAAGTTATTTGTTTAGTTTAGAATAAAGAAATAAATAAAAATATATTTAAATTAATTTGAATTCTTAAGAAAATTAAAATTCAACCCCGAAAAAATTATAACTTTTCGCCGTCCCCAAATAATTCTCTCCGAATTCGCCATAATATAGTAAAAACCCCTTGCTATAAGAAAGCATGTGACTAGATTATCTCACTACTACAAAATGAGCCTATAGCAACACCCCAAAAGTGTTGTTTTTGACCCTAAAAATGTTGCTATAAGCCTAAAGCAACACTTTACAAAGTGTGTTATAAAAATGTATCACTTTAGACACTATAGCAACACTTTTGCCATTTTATGCAACACTTTCTTAATGTGTTGCAATTTATAGAATATGCAACGCTTTTGTTAGTGCAACACTTCTTTCTCTTCAAATGCAACACTTTTTAAATATTACCTTTAAACAATTGTAACACTTTTATCTCCAAATGCAACACTTTTAAATTTTTTTAACCCTATAATACAACACTTTTTCTTATAAAATGCATCACTTTTTGGTACATAAGTAACACTTTTTTTTTATTTTGGCAACAATTATATTGCTGCAAATGAATTCAATATCATCCATTCAAATGTAATTCTATAAAATAGATAATCCAAATTGATAATTATATTAGAAAATTATTTATAATGTCAAATACAAAAGTGATTCATGAATTTAGTGCCAAGCTACATACCAACTAATGGTGCTTTTCAAAAATAGCACTACAAAAAATTAGTATTGATATTTCAGCTATAAATGTGACAACTTCATGAATATCCACAAAAGCATCCTACATAGCACTAAACGTCCTTTTACCAAAAGTATGATCATTTCCTGCTATACATAGAAACAAAAAAAAAAGAATTAAGTTATTTGGCCAAATTGAATATATAAACTAAAAAAAGATAAGTAGACAAATTGGCTAAACAATTACCGCACACCATAATGATTATGCTCCAAGTTGACAAATTCACTTCCACTGATCTGGTAAGATAATCATAAAATGCTCCAAGTCATATTACATCAATAAACAACATGAAAATGCAAAATGCAAGTGATGGTAAGCTTCTATTACTCAGGCATTAACAGGTTGTGTAAATAGCTGGATAAAGAATTCAAAATGAAATATCATGACACAGCCTCTTCAGCATTATGTTAGAGCATAAACTGCTCAAACACTAATGTAGTAGCGTAAGTAGGGATCGTAATCCACAGGGAAGGCGTAGGTCAAGAAAATTGAGCAAATTGTTCTAAAAGTCCTGTCACAGAATCTAAGTACTAGAAAGAGGAAAATTCACAAAAGAACGAAAACAAGGATGCAAAATATAGCAACAAGCAAGAATGAAACAGATATCTCAGGATTCTTAAATTGGATGAACACAGGCTTCGTAAATCTATGCTATGCAATCAGTTAACAATTAAATGCAATGGAGACCTAAATTAACTAGAAGTCCAAGCTGTGGTCAGCATGGCGACCACACCACTGCTTGTACCCCCAAATCACCATCCTCTTCCATGGCGAGGCCTGAGAATGGTGGAAGAAGCTCCGCAAAGTCTCAACTCTCCCAGTTAACTACTCTAACATGCAAAGTCCTAAGAACTCCCATGGCGAGGCCCATCCTAGGGTTCACATATCATTGTTGTTAACACAGAAAGCTCCTTTGACACTTTTCCTAAGGATTCAATTCATTAACACTTCCTATGGCGAGGCCTGAGTTTCAGAATTGATTCGATTACAGAAAACAAGTACAAAGGCTTATACAATCACAATTTAGTTCTCAATTCATGCATCTTCGCTAACTTTGATTAATCACTCCTCAATTTAGCATGTCGACCACAATTGAGGTTTGATCTTTTCAAGATTAGCTAGGAATTATGAAATTCAACATATGTTTATGCTCAATTCAAATGTGATTTCAATACTTCAACAATTAGATCAATTGCATAGCATGTAATCTACTAAAACACGTATTCATCCGTTAAGAATCCTAAGATATCATAGATTTAGCCAGAAAACATCTTTCTCATTTCAAAGTCAACAAATTCCAACATTGATAAGCTCATTCTCACTTAATTGGAAGAATTTACCGATTAAATTGAGAGAATTGTCGATTCCTTTGTCAATTGAGAATAAGAAAGAAGAATCCAAACCAAATTCACAATCGGAGTTGAGATCGGAGAAGAAATGTTTAGTGAGAGAAAGTAGATCTAGAGAGAGAAAATGAGAAATTCAAAATGATAATTCTAAACTCTAGAATGTTCTCTCTCCCCCCTTTACATTCTAGCTACATCTCATATATATAGAGCTAAGGAAATATAACTAATACGCAACCGTAAAATATCTAAAGTGTTACAAAAGTGTCCTCCAAAGAAATGACCAAAAATCAGTCCAAGAAATGAAGATTCGAAGTTGAAAACATTTTTCCAGGAATTCCGCGCCTTCGGGCTTGCAGTTCCGCGCCTTCAGGTTAGATACAGCGCCTTTGGGCTTCTGCTCTTCACGCCTTCGTCAACCTCGTCGCGCCTTCAGGCCTCTGGTCTTCACGCCTTCACTGCTCAGAGCTCCAGGTGAGGAAATCAGAATCGAACCACGCCTTCAAGCCGCAACCAATCACGCCTTCAGCATCTTCGCGAGCTTCCAAGCAGAACAGCCTTCAGGAAATCACGCCTTCTTGACAAATCAAACCACGCCTTCAGCTGCCTGAAATTTCAGAAATTCAGGAGTTAAACACTTAGCCATTTTTCCAGAAACTCAAACACAACACGTTTCATGGCAGCAACTTCCCACCAATATTTGATCATGATGCCCTATGAATTAGAGAAAACTTAAAGCATGAAAGTTGTAACCCTTTGTCTAAGCTTTCCATAGCCATCGAAATCACCCAATTCGGAGCTCAGACGAAGGAGTTACAACCCAATCGTTTTAGTGCACAAAACTGGAAATTTCATGGAACAAATTGCATGGCGAGACCTCGCGGCGAGGTCTCGCCGTGCAGTGCGTGTGTGTGGCGAGACCTCGCCGCGAGGTCTCGCCGTGTGTGCATTTGCTGGCGAGGTCTCGTGGCGAGACCTCGCCGTGAAAATATTTCGCTGGCGAGACCTCGCGGCGAGGTCTCGCCGCCTTGTGCGTGAGTGTGTGAGTGTGAGTGTTTGTGTGTCATGTGGAGTGTTATGTGTGTTGTAGAGTGAAGTGTAGTTATGCAGTAAAATGTTATGCAAATGCAAATGAAATGCTGTGAGTGTTGCAAGGTTGGCATGACAAAGAATGTCTTGTGTATTTGAAATGACATGAAAATCGTTGTGAGGTTGGTGATGTAAAGATGAATGTGTGAACAATGGTCATGTGAGTGTTTGCAAAACAAGTGAAAGCTGAAATGAGTTCCAATGTTGTAAGTTAATGTGAATGAATCGTGCTAAGAAATGAGAAATTTGTGAGATGAATATGCATGAGTGAAGTGTAGTGGATTATGAACGAAAACAAAATCTTGTGTCATGGAATGTCTACCAACATAATGCAACTAATATGTATGTTTGATGGAATGAGAATGAATGAAATGCAGAATGAAGGTATGCTAGAGAGTTGAAAGTAAAGGCTGATAACATTGAGCATGAATGTTGAGTAAAAGTGTTAATTGTATGCATGAGTGAAGTGGGTTGTGTGCATTCTTGTGCATGTGTCGTAGTGAGTGTGTGCGAGTGTATTGCGGCGAGGTCACCTCGCCGTAATGTGTGTGTGCGTGGGTGCATGCGACGAGCTGAGCTCGTCGCATAGGGTGTGTGTGTGTAGTTCGTGCGGCGTGTATGCGGCGAGATCACCTCGCCGCATGTGAGGTGTGTGCAGCTGTGCAAGAGTGTAGTGCAAAGTGAGTGCTCGTGAGGTGTTTGTGAAAATGCCCGAAACAATATTGTGCATGTGAGCCTTCATTGTGGCTGAGTGCTTGTTTCAGCTTTAGAACCCAACTTCTACACCAAATTCGGGTGACTTAACTCCTGAATTGGACTTGATGGTAAACATAATAGTTCTAGGTCTATCTCACGGCTTTCCAATGGATCAAGAATCACCTTATTTGGAGGTCTGTAGCTCAAGTTATTAATAATCTACCAAACTGTGGCAATATGAATTCAATAACTAAATTATGAAGTAGCAATCATCAAGATGCTTTCGATTATCATATTTGCACACAGAATTAGAAGAAAGTTAAAACATAAGAAATGAAGTACACTCAAATATCTTTCCAGAACATCCAAGAACTCATCATTTGGATTAGTATTGAAGAAGTTATGATCAAAACAAATTCACACTCAAAGCTGCCAAAACCCTAATTTGTCCAAATATGCATTTTTCGGTTCCTCCATTTGCCTTTTGACAATTTTCACTTCAATTATCACCATTTTTGCTCTTTTTGCACCATTTGATCATTTTCAACTAGCTCATCTTCAAATATGCACAATACACATAAAACACCATACAATCACATGAAAATCAAAGCAAAAGCCAAGTAAATTAACACATATAAGTTGGTATAAAACCAACTTATCAAATTCCCCCACACTTGAACTTTTGCTTGTCCTCAAGCAAAGACAAAACACAAAACTCACATTTCAAAACCACTTAACACTAGACCTCACTCTTCTGTAAAACTTGTTCTCATTTGAGTTCATCAAAACCAATTTTTCATGCAATATCAAAACTCTTAACATATCCTCAATTCCAAGCTATCAACTTTTAGCACAAATTATCAACCAAGGCACAATGAATAAAGACCAAAATATCATGCGTGCAAGTGTGTGCTGAGGAACATGAACTTCATCTATTCCCTTGCTATACACCATCTAGGTGGTCTCACATACCATTCACTACATGCCAATCTCCTTGTACACCCTTATGAACATGCAATCACAAGATCAATGGTACCTATGCGTACATTGGTACTCTATGGGACATTGCCCTTATTCTGCACATTAGTGCCGCACATTGGTGCATAGTGTTTGGCTCAGTGTCATAGGAGATGGTGGATGAATTTGTTGCTCAAATGTCTGAGGAATTTGAGATAAGTATGGTTGGTGAGCTTAATTACTTTCTTGGACTTCAAATTCAGCAACGCAATGATGGTATTTTCATTTGTCAAAGCAAGTATGCCAAGAATTTGCTGAAGAAGTTTGAATTGGAGAATGCTCGTCCAATGAGAACACCCATGGGAACTCATGAGAAGATAAATAAAGATGAGAAAGGAATTCCTATTGATGCAAGTCTATACAGAAGTATGATTGGTAGTCTCTTGTATCTAACTGCTAGTCGCCCAGATATCTGCTACAGTGTTGGTTTATGTGCTCGGTTTCAGGCAAATCCTCGCGAGTCACACTTGGTGTCAGTAAAACGAATTCTCAAGTATATTAGTGGGACAACTAACTATGGGATCTGGTATTCTTTTGATACAAACACCAACTTAGTTGGTTATTGTAACGCTGACTGGGCTGGAAGTTCAGATGATCGAAAAAGCACTTCTGGTGAATGTTTCTATTTGGGGAACAATTTGGTGTCATGGTTCAGCAAGAAGCAACTCTATTTCTCTGTCTACTGCCGAAGCAGAATATATTGCAACTGGTAGTTGCTGTACTCAGCTTCTCTGGATGAAGCAAATGCTGAAAGATTATGGTGTCACACAGAATGTCATGACACTCTACTGTGACAATATGAGTGCTATCAATATTTCTAAAAATCCTGTTCAGCATTCTCAGACAAAGCACATTGATATTCGACATCATTTTATTAGATCTCTTGTGGAAGATAAAACTATTGCTTTGGAACATATGGTGACAGAAAAATAAATTGCTGATATTTTCACCAAAGTTTTGGATAGAGCAAGGTTTGAAGAACTAAGGTCTGCCCTAGGCCTCTATATCATGTGAAGAGGTTTTTCAGTGTTGTAAGTTTTATTTTTATTGTAATTGTATTTACAACAACAGAAAAATATGAAAAACACAAAAATATGGTAGAATAGCTGTTTTGTCTTTTGTGATTTCCCTTCTTATGCTGTTTGGCGGTTTTTGTAGTTGTGGGTTTCTGTTTTGTGAATTTTGATCCTCAGCTCTTCAAGTGGCACGTGGCATTTTGGGGATTCTCGACTGAATATATGGAATTAAAGAGTTTGTCTCGGTTATGCAAACTCTGACTGCAATAATTTCGGCTCTTATTTCTCTTTTTGATATTCCAAGGGTTTCTGGTTTTCTGAGCTTCTACTACCCAAAGTGTTGAACTTATCTCAGCCATTTTCACTATTGTGAACATAATCAAAGGTTTTGAGAAATTGATTAAGTCAAGTGCCCTAAAATCTCACAGATGTTTCAGTCAAGGTCTTCATCTCGGGCTAGAAAGGTAGTTGAAACTATGGATAATGATAAAGTTCATGTAGTTGTTATTCCTTCTTCTCCAGTTTCATCAATTGAAGGTGGTAGTACTTCTCACTCACAGGAGAAGCCTTTAAGTTCTGAGGTTGATTTGTCTTCAGAAGCTGAGATGGCCACTCCCATTCAGTCTGTTGATCAGTCAGGAGTGAGAACGAGATTTGGACAAGCAAGTGATAGTCCATTCAAGACAAGTGCTGTACCTCCGAAAGCACCTGACGTTTCTAAGGTTATTGTAGAGCCTCAGAGAAAGAGATTTCAAGTTGTGGATGAAGATTCATCAAATGATACTTGGGCTGAAAAAGAAGAAGATGTCAGAGAAGATGTTCCTACTGATGATGGTGTTCAGGATCTCTCTGATTCAGATCCGGTTAAGTCCCCTAAGGCAAAGCGACAGAGAGAAAATCCAGCCTCTGAATCTCAGTGAGTCACTCGCTCAAAATCGATGTCAAAGGGCAAGTCTTCTGCTACTGCAAGTCAGTCATCAGATTTTTTGGTTAATTTAGATAATTTCAAGTCTGAATACAATGCTGGTCTATGGAGTACAGTCTCTAGGAGAAATATCTGGAGTGAAAGGAATATCCATGATGGTGATTTTAAAGATTGTCAAAAACTTGTGGACCAATTGGTTAGCCAAGGGTTAGTGAGGATAATTAAGGGAATAAAGCCCTATGTGAGGAGAATTGTTCAGGAATTCAATTCCAATTTGGACTCTACTGTGAAAAATTTTGAACATCCTGATGGAGGGCATGTATATGTGAGAGGTAAGCTGTTTGAATTTTTCCCAGATGTGATAATTACTCACCTAGGGAGTCATTAGGCTAATGTGGAAGATTTCAGCCCTGATTATAGCAAAATAATTACTGATGTCACAGAAGGTGTTAGACGTGTATGGCCTAGAGGGAAAGATTTCCTGCTTCTCAGATGTCTGTTAAGTATGCAATTCTGCATAAGATTGCCATGAGGAATTGGCTCCCTACCTCGCATTGAACTGGTGTGAATAAGTCTATGGCCACTTTGTTATTCAAGATTGGAAATTTTATTGAATTTGATGTTGTACAGTTTTTATTTAATCAAATTGTTAAGCACGCAGACTGCAAGAATGAAAGAATAGCGTATACTTTTCTGTGTTTGATTTATGGCATTCTCTTCTCACAACATTCTGTGATTCGAGCAAGGGTAACTCTGGAGATGGATAAGGAAGAAATCAGAATCAGTTATAAGATGATCATGTCAATGATATGGAAGATGTCTCTGATGATGTTTCTGACTCTGACAAAGAAGAGCTTGGAAATTCAGTCTTGCTGTCACGCACTATTAAGGTGCTAGACGATGAATTAAAGTCTTTGATTACCCAACAATCTGACATTGAGAAGAGAAGAAAGGAGGTCTCTTCTTTGCTTGATGATTTGGTAGCTGTAAATACAGCTAGAGATGTTGCTGCTGAGGCTGCTGAACGAAAGAAGCAGTTTGATGATAAATTTGAACCTGCAGCTGATGATGGTGCTGGATCTTCAGGTATTCCACCTGATGTCACTCAGGATGTTACATCAAGTATTCTTCAAAACCTATCTCCTGTTATTGCAGAGTTTGAAATGGAGCTTAAAAATCCGACTGTTGAGGATCATGTTGACTCTGATTTTGAAGTTGTTGCAAAGGAACCTCCTGTTCCTTCTGCTATTTCTGGTGAAGGCACTACTAGTGTCACTCCTGATGTCACTGACAGTCATCCCCTTCCAGCGCCCAATCTGGTGGTTTCATGCTGGTAAAGATGAAAGAGTTTCAGAAGCTGCTGCTGGTGTTCATTTACTAGCAGAATCTGTTGGCCTTGTGTGAGACCCCAAAATTTTAACATATTAATAATATTATTAATATTAAATATATGCAAGTGATTTTAATCTTAAAGTTAAAATACCGCATCTTTGATAAGTGTTGTGTGAGAATTAAAATCATACGACTAAAAATTTTAGTTAATTGATAATTTTAGAATTTTAATTATACATCTTATAAGATTATAAGAGATTTAATTGCATAATTTGAATAAGTTTCGGTCCTTGTTGGTTATTACAAAAATTCAAGGGCCAATCTACAAAAAAAAAAAACTGTGAGGGAAATACGTAAGCCCTTAGGCTTACAAACTACAACCTAAAAGGGAAGCAACAAAAATGGAAAAATAGAATATAAGGCTTCTTTGAAGCCTATCTAGATGCTGTAGGAACCAAGGGGAAATAAAATAGGGGAAGCGGGGAGCAACGCTTTTCAAAGTCCTGCAGGGAAAAAGGGTCGCAAGATAGCAAGAAGGAGAAGAGGGAGAGAGAGAGAGAGAAGTAGGGCTTTGCTCAACAATTACTTAAGCCAGGAAGGAGGGTTGTGGAAGCTTTTAAACGGTGGGTGAATTTGTTTTTGAATTCTGATTTATATATTAAGCTGCTAAGAAAAGAAAGTGTTCTTATTTGAAATTCTTGCTTGAATTATGATGACTTGTATGAGTTTTACTTGGTGGAATTGAAATGCTATGGAATTTATTATTATTCTGTGAGTGATTGGGTTTGAAATTTTGTGTTGTATTTGTCTTAAAAAAATTGATGCCCACTTATGGATTTTATTGGTTTGTTCTGAAATTTTGTGGAAGCCTTTTGCCATATGCTAAATTCTATGAAAGTAAAACGTGTGTTGTATATGTTTTGCGATTATGATCCAAAACGTTATTGTTCTGCCTTTACAAAACTGGGTTCTTACTCGAACTTCAATGGCCTTGTTATTAAATTGTGGTACCTTTAGGTTTTAACATTTTAGTAATTGTTGTTATGAACCTGATATTCCTTATTGAATTCATAGTTTGATGAATTGTTTGTGTTCTTGTTGAATTGAATCAATATATTTTGAAGGACTTTGGTTTTATAACTCTTTAAGTTGTTGAAGGAAAAAGGGGAAGATGATTTTGCTTTCTGGGTTTGTAAATTTATTCTCTTAGTATATATATTTTGTTAACTAATTCTTATTGGAATTTGGGTAAAGCCTGATAATAGCTGGATGCTAAACCATCAAAAGAGAAATATGGGTAAATTTTGTCTTCGAATTCTGATTCGAAAAGAATATCAAACAGGGGCAGAAGAAGAAAAAGAAATTGTCTCCTTCCTTGGAATTTATCCCGTAAACTGCTATGACTTTTGATTAGTTGATTGAGTGAAATTAAAGTGTCATGGAATCTATTATTGTCATGTGGATAAATGTTTCTAGTTTAATTATGAAATTTGTGGAACAATGATCTTTGATATATGTGTATATTCAAAAGAAATAAAATGGGTTGTTCTGTGAGAACCCATTAGGCTTGCACGTTTATGCCCCTGAATGTCTTTAATGAATGAATGACAAATAGAGAGGGGAAAAGAATTTTTGGTTGTATATTGAATAAGTTGTGAAGGCTTCCAATTTTATTTGGAGGTGATTGATAATGGGTTTTGTTTTATTTGAATGTATGTTGCTTGTTTCATTGTGATAACTATCAGCGAGAGTTAGATTCCTATAGTCTATCATACATTTAATTAAATTCTGGAAAGACTCTTCTTGTGATTAGATAATTTGTTGCATGTCAAGAAAATCTTATGCTTGATTTTCATTAAAGGTAAGGAAAAGGAAAAAAATAAGTATGATATGTTACTAACTAGCTCCAGAAAATCAATTCTCAAATTCATACATAAATACACACATAAATATATCAATAAACAAATAAATGAAGGAATTGAGGATTATACTAAAGAAATTTCTAATGGAAAACTTTTATGTAATTAGATAAAATCTTAGTATATAATTGTCTTATAGGCTTTATCATTAAATGATCATTTTTAACCCTTGCTAGTGGTTAAAGATTTTAAATTAAAACTCGAAAACAAGTTAGCATGTTGATGTATCTAGGAATGTGCAACCCTAGTATTGGCTTACTTTTATTTTGTACTAGTTTTGATTATTTATTGAACTTGATATTTTTTTCAGACTTGAAATATTTTTAATTTCACACTTATTTTATCTAGAATTGACCTTGCTATATTTGTGTAGTCTTATTCTTTCATGACATCTGTTTAAATTAATCATGGAACCATTGATTTTGTTACTTGAAAATTTAAACTCTAATAATATGCTTATGCTAGTCTTATTGTGGCCGACTGCATGTATTTTATTGAACCTTGTCTTGCGATGGGTAATATTATGTGATAAATGGATTGCCTAAGTTTATGCCGAGATCAGCTTGCATTTATTTTATTTGAGAAATATGATATGATCTGATTTAAAAAGTTGTGTATGGCTTATTTCCACTGTATTTAAAATGATTAAGATGTTGGTTTCGTGCTGTGTGGAACTAAGTGCTTCGCTGATATGAATGCGAGAGCCACCTCTAGAATCCACATAAACTTTAATGACTGGAGCACTTTGACATTGTGAATCGTTTAAGTTTGGCACAAGTGGATGAGTTTTCCCTAATTATTTGTCAACTTGCATTGATTGTATGTGATACATGTATTGTAAATGATTGTTTGGGCCCTAGTAGGTGTTGGCTTGGAGAGTGATCGAGACGGCATCGGGCCGACGATTACGCCAAGACCACACCGGTGAGCCCCGTCACAGGATTAAGGATTTTTTAATTCTGTTGACAGGAGTCGGAGTGGCAAATCCGGATGCCACGTTAGGCCTGCGGAGCCGTTGTGGTCACTGACCACGAAGAAGGATAAGGTAGCTTCCCAAGTCGTGCACGCAATAACGAATGGTCAGGGGAAATAAGGTTGGTAAAGGTCGGCAAGGCCGATCGTGACAGGTACCGATTATATGATTAATGTTTGACATGACATCCATGTTAAAGTTTTGCGATACATGATTATGTGTATTAAAATTGTATATTGGTATAAGTACCAAATATATGCCCAATGTTTAATTGGCATGCATGGTGAATTTGGTGGTACATGGTTTGTGCATTAGAATTTGTTCTTGGAACAGTATTTTGTTTTAAATTAATTTTTCAATAATAAAGCACTATCCCCACCCACTGAGCTATTTTAAGCTCACCCTTTTGTAAATTATATTTTTCAGTGATTCAAGATGGGTTAGGCGGTCGACCGGATTTTGGTTTACATACTTAAAGGAAGAGATTGGTGAATAGAAGTTCAGGATTTTTAATTGTGTTGGTTCGGATTGTAATTATGGTAATGAGGCAATTTGTGTATTTTTTTTTATGTATCCATTTTGGGATGGAACATTAATATATGTATATTACCTTATCTAGTTTTAAATGTAAATTATGACGGGGCGTTACAAGTGGTATCAGAGCATATATGCTAATAAGCCAGGATTGGATTCTTAGACTTGGGTGTGATAGTCCATATATAGTTAAAAGCCAGGATATGATTCTTGGATCGTGGTATATTGTCCACTAGGCTTTAATTAAATTCATATTCATTTTGGAAAAAAAAGGTTCAATATAGTGATTTAGAAATTACAGACTCAATTATTGAAAATGAAATTCTTTACAGGAAAACACAATTCTAAAGCTATAAGTTTGACTGTAGGATTAGATTGATCCTCTTAGGACTGATCAACCTAAGATTAGAATCTTTTTAATTCTGTCTCTCAAGCTACGGTTATAAGAAAATTTTAAAAGAATATGTGAACGGTGGAAGGTGGGTTAAAAATATAAATTTGATTTGTTACTCTATGTTTGCGTTATGAATTAATTGTATGAATTGTATTGGGTTAGTTCTAAAACTGTTATAAACTGTCATGTGCAAAGCCTGTGAAAGGAAACATGGGTCATGAAAATTATTTTATTGGTTGAAGTTGAATCTTGTGAAAGTCAATTAGATACTATGTGATAAATTTGTGAAACTAGATTTTGAAATTATGCTTGAATTCTTAAGAAAATCATAAATTAGCAATTTTATGTCAAACTGTATTGTGACTTTATAGTTTAACAGCTATGTAAGAATTCTATTTAGTTGTTCTAAAAATTTTGAAAGCATAATCGTTGGTATATGCAGAACCTATAGAATGGAAACGTGGGTAAAGTGATTTTGTTAACTTTTAAGTATCTTACTGGATATTGTGGGTGTATTAGTTTTAAAACTTTAGATGAATTTGTATTGCGAACTTGATACTTCTTGTGAAGTTTCTTTCATGGCTTGATGAATTGTTTGAGCTCTTGTTTTATTGAATTAATATATTGTAAAAGATGTTGCTTTTTGTGTGGGTATATTGAATTTTGAAAGTGTTCCTTAATTAATGGAATATTTAGGGCTGTTATTTTATTCGCTTCAAGAATCAGCGACCATGTACCAATTTTAAAGGGTTAATTATCATATGTAAAACCCATGAAAGAGAAACGTTGGTGGTTCATGCGTTGCAATCACACCTTGAAGTCTGGTTTGCTTGTGGAATTATTTTTTTAGTTAGACTTTAATCGCTGTTAATAGGTTAATATGGGTGTGAAGAATTATGGAGGATTGATAAATTGGTTTGGAATTTTGTTTCTGGAAGAGAAAATATTTTAGACTAATTTGTGCTAATGTGAGATCAGCTTTTATCATTTTATTTGAAGAGAAAAAAAAATTCATTGATGTGAAATGTGCTACACTGAATGACTTGTAATTGTATATTGTGGTTTGAGACTTGAGAGTTGTGCCTTGCTTAATGAAATTGATAACCTGAGTTTAGAGAAGATTTGCAAAAAAAAAAAAAAATGGTTACTTTCTGGATTTGATTCAAACTTTAAGGGTGGTTAATTGGCTTTAAGACATTACGTGGACTCTTATTATTATGCATCTTTTGGATTAACATTATTCTGTTGAATCTCTTAAGCCTGAGTAGCCATGGCATTTTAATACTGGCTGGAATATGAAATCATGAGATTATAGCTTCTGGAGAAAAAAAAATCAATGAGACTATATTGAAATCCCACATTTTATCAAATAGAATCTGAAACTTTTCATGTGTTAGTATTTTGCAATTATATTACTGGCTGATTATGGAAGCACACCGACTTGGGCCTCTGCATATGGTAATGAGCTTCCTTTTGACAGAAAAATGAAAAATGGAGTTGATGTAATCTGCTTTAACACATTAAGTTTCAGTTTTCTGCTTCCATTTGTTGTTCCATTGTGTCATAAAAAAACCTGAAGGCTATCTTGGGCTGTTAGATTACTTCTGAAACGTAGATTGAGAACTGCACTTATATATATTTATTTGCATGTTGGCCATAGGCTTCCTAGGGTCAAGAGAGATTCATTCTTGTATAAAAAAAAAAAAAACTTTCAGGAAAAGTAGTCCTGCTGCCAACAAATAATTCCAACTATTAAATGCTTTCCAATATCAGTCTACTATTTGAATACTAAATAATTACTATTAACAGTTACAATGTTATGTGGTTCCGAAAGGACTAGCTTTCCATATAACTGTTAATTTCACAAATCTTGTGTTGATACATATGATTCTATATCTCAATACTCACATAATGGCTATATATACATATATGCATGTGTATATAATACCCATATATAAATATATAATAATTAATTATATAAAAACATGTGATTATAATGATGAGTTAAGACATCACTGTCCACCTCAAAACTCTTAAAATGTTAGTAAAGGCTACTCCTTTATCTTGGAGTTATACGTAGAAGTCATTGTAATATTTTAAACATGGATTTTCTTGAGTATTCAAGAACCTTGATTAAAATGGTGATTAAATAAAGATAGTTTACTAAACTAATAGTTAAATAAATATTGGTATAATGGATCATTGACAAAGTGATTAGATTATACATCATAAAATTAATTGGTGACAGGTCTATATGGTGGAAAGTCTATAGATATAAAAAGATAACAAGATAGATACCATTAACTTACATTTTGGAATTGTCTTGTGACCCAATGAGGACATGTACTTTAATGTAACCATGTGATTGCGATACTTGTTCGCTTTGTGATTTATTGGTATGAACTATATTGCCTAGATTGTATTGAATCCTGTCTTGTGGGGCAAAGCGTTATGTCATTATCGGATTGCCTGATTTTATGTCAACATGTTTTATAATAATCGGAGGTAATATGAGTATTGTTTGAATTATGGACAATCTCCTCTTTTATATTAGAAATGATATTCCATGATGAGTGAATAAATTATTTCATAATTGGATAATTGATTCATGATTTATTTTATTCTATTTTATTATATGAGTTGTGTAACTTAAGCATGCAATAATAGTTCTATTTTTTTTGTATCACACTGTATTCTTGGTTTGAATAGCAGATTTTGGCTCACCTAAATTTTCGTTTGAATTGTTGTTGGTGTCACTTGCTTAAATTTCTTGGACTTATTTATGGATCTCTTAGGACACAAAATGGAGTAAGTCAATATGTGTTGCAAAACTTGTGAAAATAGAAAGATATATGTGTTTGCAAACGTAGAGGCCACGACCTAAACCTATCTTTAGATAAGTTCAAATACAAATACCGTCAGGGGTGCATAAGTTAAATACTTGTTTATATAGTCATTTAAGGTAATATCATCGGATAGTGATTTTGAATTGTGAGGACACAATTCTTTTAAGGAGGGAAGGGTGTGAGACCCCAAAATTTTAACATATTAATAATATTATTAATATTAAATATATGCAAGTGATTTTAATCTTAAAGTTAAAATACCGCATCTTTGATAAGTGTTGTGCGAGAATTAAAATCATACGACTAAAAATTTTAGTTAATTGATAATTTTAGAATTTTAATTATACATATTATAAGATTATAAGAGATTTAATTGCATAATTTAAATAAGTTTCGGTCCTTGTTGGTTATTACAAAAATTCAAGGGCCAATCTGCAAAAAAAAAAAAAAAAAAAAACTGTGAGGGAAATACGTAAGCCATTAGGCTTACAAACTACAACCTAAAAGGGAAGCAACAAAAATGGAAAAATAGAATATAAGGCTTCTTTGAAGCCTATCTAGATGCTGTAGGAACCAAGGGGAAATAAAATAGGGGAAGCGGGGAGCAACGCTTTTCAAAGTCCTGCAGGGAAAAGGGGTCGCAAGACAGCAAGAAGGAGAAGAGGGAGAGAGAGAGAGAGAAGTAGGGCTTTGCTCAACAATTACTTAAGCCAGGAAGGAGGGTTGTGGAAGCTTTTAAACGGTGGGTGAATTTGTTTTTGAATTCTGATTTATATATTAAGCTGCTAAGAAAAGAAAGTGTTCTTATTTGAAATTCTTGCTTGAATTATGATGACTTGTATGAGTTTTACTTGGTGGAATTGAAATGCCATGGAATTTATTATTATTCTGTGAGTAATTGGGTTTGAAATTTTGTGTTGTATTTGTCTTAAAAAAATTGATGCCCACTTATGGATTTTATTGGTTTGTTCTGAAATTTTGTGGAAACCTTTTGCCATATGCTAAATTCTGTGAAAGTAAAACGTGTGTTGTATATGTTTTGCGATTATGATCCAAAACCTTATTGTTCTGCCTTTACAAAACTGGGTTCTTACTCGAACTTCAATGGCCTTGTTATTAAATTGTGGTGCCTTTAGGTTTTCACATTTTAGTAATTGTTGTTATGAACCTGATATTCCTTATTGAATTCATAGTTTGATGAATTGTTTGTGTTCTTGTTGAATTGAATCAATATATTTTGAAGGACTTTGGTTTTATAACTCTTTAAGTTGTTGAAGGAAAAAGGGGAAGATGATTTTGCTTTCTGGGTTTGTAAATTTATTCTCTTAGTATATATATTTTGTTAACTAATTCTTATTGGAATTTGGGTAAAGCCTGATAATAGCTGGATGCTAAACCATCAAAAGAGAAATATGGGTAAATTTTGTCTTCGAATTCTGATTCGAAAAGAATATCAAACAGGGGCAGAAGAAGAAAAAGAAATTGTCTCCTTCCTTGGAATTTATCCCGTAAACTGCTATGACTTTTGATTAGTTGATTGAGTGAAATTAAAGTGTCATGGAATCTATTATTGTCATGTGGATAAATGTTTCTAGTTTAATTATGAAATTTGTGGAACAATGATCTTTGATATATGTGTATATTCAAAAGAAATAAAAT
Organism: Ophiorrhiza pumila; assembly: GCA_016586305.1. Lineage (NCBI taxonomy): Eukaryota > Viridiplantae > Streptophyta > Magnoliopsida > Gentianales > Rubiaceae > Ophiorrhiza > Ophiorrhiza pumila. Next base: position 30,781,250 of record BLIW01000002.1, read on the forward strand.
GGGTTGTTCTGTGAGAACCCATTAGGCTTGCACGTTTATGCCCCTGAATGTCTTTAATGAATGAATGACAAATAGAGAGGGGAAAAGAATTTTTGGTTGTATATTGAATAAGTTGTGAAGGCTTCCAGTTTTATTTGGAGGTGATTGATAATAGGTTTTGTTTTATTTGAATATATGTTGCTTGTATCATTGTGATAACTATCAGCGAGAGTTAGATTCCTATAGTCTATCATACATTTAATTAAATTCTGGAAAGACTCTTCTTGTGATTAGATAATTTGTTGCATGTCAAGAAAATCTTATGCTTGATTTTCATTAAAGGTAAGGAAAAGGAAAAAAATAAGTATGATATGTTACTAACAAGCTCCAGAAAATCAATTCTCAAATTCATACATAAATACACACATAAATATATCAATAAACAAATAAATGAAGGAATTGAGGATTATACTAAAGAAATTTCTAATGGAAAACTTTTATGTAATTAGATAAAATCTTAGTATATAATTGTCTTATAGGCTTTATCATTAAATGATCATTTTTAACCCTTGCTAGTGGTTAAAGATTTTAAATTAAAACTCGAAAACAAGTTAGCATGTTGATGTATCTAGGAATGTGCAACCCTAGTATTGGCTTACTTTTATTTTGTACTAGTTTTGATTATTTATTGAACTTGAGATTTTTTTTCAGACTTGAAATATTTTTAATTTCACACTTATTTTATCTAGAATTGGCCTTGCTATATTTGTGTAGTCTCATTCTTTCATGACATCTGTTTAAATTAATCATGGAACCATTGATTTTGTTACTTGAAAATTTAAACTCTAATAATATGCTTACGCTAGTCTTAATGTGGCCGACTGCATGTATTTTATTGAACCTTGTCTTGCGATGGGTAATATTATGTGATAAATGGATTGCCTAAGTTTATGCCGAGATCAGCTTGCATTTATTTTATTTGAGAAATATGATATGATCTGATTTAAAAGGTTGTGTATGGCTTATTTCCACTGTATTTAAAATGATTAAGATGTTGGTTTCGTGCTGTGTGGAACTAAGTGCTTCACTGATATGAATGCGAGAGCCACCTCTAGAATCCACATAAACTTTATTGACTGGAGCACTTTGACATTGTGAATCTTTTAAGTTTGGCACAAGTGGATGAGTTTCCCTAATTATTTGGCAACTTGCATTGATTGTATGTGATACATGTATTGTAAATGATTATTTGGGCCCTAGTAGGTGTTGGCTTGGAGAGTGATCGAGACGGCATCGGGCTGACGATTACGCCAAGACCACACCGGTGAGTCCCGTCACAGGATTAAGGAGTTTTTAATTCTGTTGACGGGAGTCGGAGTGGCAAATCCGGATGCCACGTTAGGCCTGCGGAGCCGTTGTGGTCACTGACCACGAAGAAGGATAAGGTAGCTTCCCAACTCGTGCACGCAATAACGAATGGTCAGGGGAAATAAGGTTGGTAAAGGTCGGCAAGGCCGATCGTGACAGGTACCGATTATATCATTAATGTTTGACATGGCATCCATGTTAAAGTTTTGTGATACATGATTATGTGTATTAAAATTGGATATTGATATAAGTACCAAATATATGCCCAATGTTTAATTGGCATGCATGGTGAATTTGTTGGTACATGGTTTGTGCATTGGAATTTGTTCTTGGAATAGTATTTCGTTGAAAATTAATTTTTCAATAATAAAGCACTATCCCCACCCACTGAGCTATTTTAAGCTCACCCTTTTGTAAATTATATTTTTCAATGATTCAAGATGGGTTAGGCGGTCGACAGGATTTTGGTTTACATACTTAAAGGAAGAGATGGGTGAATAGAAGTTCAGGATTTTTAATTGTGTTGGTTCGGATTGTAATTATGGTAATGAGGCAATTTGTGTATTTTTTTTATGTATCCATTTTGGGATGGTACATTAATATATGTATATTACCTTATCTAGTTTTAAATGTAAATTATGACGGGGCGTTACACCTTGTGCCTTATGATGAGGAGGATTCTGATTGATTACTCTGATATTGATTTGTGTTGGTGATTGCTTAAGACAATTTCTTATGTATTATTGTTATTTTATGTCGTCTTGACTTTTTGTGGCAAAAAGGGGGAGTAATTTGGATGATTGGATATTTATTTTGGATAATTGTTTTGTAATCCCTCAAACATTTGTATGTTGGGATATTGGTGTCTTTTGTTGTGTCATGTACAATGTCTTGTGCAGTGATGTTTCTTTACTAAGTTCCTATTCAAGGGGAGATTTCAGAGAACTTCCGATTCAGCATATTGGGGGAGTTTTGATATTGCCAAAAAAATGCCAAAGGGGGAGATTGTTAATGCACACGTGGAGTTGGCATTTATTTTAATTGGCATTGATTTTTTGGCAAGATATGGAAAGATCTTATTGGAAGTATAAATCAAATTAAATCAATCTATGCATGGAAGATTGATTTGGAGATTAATGCTATCTTGGTATTTTTGGGCTTATCTCGATATTCTTGGAAGTTATCATTGGAGATCTATCATTGGAAAAGATAAGCATTGAAGGCACATGGTTTTTAATTTTTCCATTCGAATTATTTGGAAATAATCTTGGAGATAAACATGGGAAGATTTGGTATGCTTATAAGATCTTTCCAACCACACGTATTTTCTGTATGAGTTGTTAATTATTCTTTCGATCTTTCTAAGACTGTGAACACACTTCTTTGTTGGAGGTCTTTGATCAAAGTGTGTTGGATGTTTGCATCTTAAAGAGATATTATTGAAGATGCATTCCTTGTGTTCTTTGTTATAACTCAGCCTCGGGAGGAGGTTGCTAAGGAGCTCGGGAGGAGTTCAAACGTGGGCAAGGGGATCTTGCAATAACCACGGATTCCGGAAGGAGTCACCATTGATAAGAGGATCTTGTCTTCATCGTGGGCAAGGGGATCTTGCCATAACACGGATTTCGGGAGGAATCACACAAGTCGAGGGGATCTCACACAATCAGGTTCACGTGTGAAGTTAGGAAGAGACGGCGACAAAGATAAGAGGGAGTCTTACTTTGCGTCAAACCGAGTGTCTTGTAACTTATGAACTTAGTGGATTATTTTTCTGGGCGTGGCCCCGCAGACGTAGGCAAATTGCCGAACTGCGTTACCAACCTCCTGTCTCTTTACTTTCCGCATTTTAATATTGTCCATTATTGCTTTTGTTATCGGTGTCACACCTAGTGTTCCAACTCACTAGAACACCGCGTATCTAACCTTGATCTTTCAAACACAAACGTTTTAGATTTTTTTCGGTAGAGGACACTAAAATTTTCTCTAAGAAAACATGGCGCCTTTCATAGATATTATAGTGCAAGTATCCAATTAACAAATTGTATTTGTAGCTGTAGTCAATTTTAAGATGCAGGATGCTTATCATTCTTCGATTTCATATTGTCCTAAAATCTTCAATTTAATTTAGTGGCTTTTAACTGAGGAATGAATTCGGCTTCCATCATTAAAGCCAGGCATGTCTAAAATGGAACCTGTTGTGGGGATGGTCACTAGGATTGTGCTTTTTTGACATGAGAGAAGTACCCACTAAGAGATATTTTGAGTTGCGCATGCAACAGTCGCCCATTTTGATGAGGTTTGAGAGTTGAGACGTATTTGTTAATTCGTTACCGTATGAGAAAAGAATTACTGATTTTTTATTTGAGAAATATTACTTGTTTTTTATTTGGTTAAGGTGATGGTTAAAAAGAACACCATGCACATGGGAAAAGAGTTATCGAACTTTTTAAAATTGGAAAAGATAAGCGAGCAAAGAAAAAGTTAGGCACTCACAAGAGAACAAGGAATAAGATAGAGGAATTGTCCAATGTTCTTGCAAGTTGGAGGGCTGCTGGAGGTCATGGTTGGCTAAATTATCTACCAGAATATTCTCTGTCCTCAAGCAATATCAATTTTCTACATGTGGTACCACTTTTTTTTTCGATATCTCTTACTATATTCTATATGTATTTTCAGTTTTCCTATAATAACTGTATCAAAACAAGCAAATTAGATTCAATAATAAAATCATGAAAATCATTTGCCAAGCAATGTTCAAATACCAAATAGTAAGGATTTTGTTTCAATATGTAAATTAGTACAATTTTAAACTTGCAAGCAAAAGCTAAGATGCATAACACCATCATGATCACGCATCAACCCCCTTCCCTTTTTCAACAATTGGGTAGCCCCTACATTCCCCATTTATATTTAGATTAAATGTATCCTGAAGAAAATTATGAAGAAAAGACTGTTTGTATTTTCTTAACTGAATCTATTACAATGAACCCCATTATATAGGGGTGGAGTAAAATGATAAAAACATATACAAATCTATTACATTAATTAAATTGATCAGTCACTCTATCAATCTAATTAATGATCAATCATCATAAATAAAAACATCATAACCATAGCAATATCAATCTTCAATAACATAATTATTCACTTCAATCACCAATCATCACAATGGCAATATCAATCTTCAATAATGACAGCATTAATCACCAATTAATCAACATCATTTGTATTGGATGTATCATTCTTATCAGCCTCCCTTAAGATGGAGACAGGAAGCAAATCAAGCCCCATCTTGCTTCGAAAGTAGAAAAATAAGAATTTGGACAGAGGTTTCGTAAAAATATCAGCTAGTTGCTGATTAGAAGGCACAAAACTGGTGACAATATTTCCCATGCCAACCTTTTCCCGAAAAAAATAATAGTCAAATTCTATATTTTTCATTCGAGCATGAAACAATGGATTAACAGACATATAAAGCGCGCTAATATTATCACAAAATAATTATGGAGGCTGAAGTAGACGGATACCAATATCCCGCAATAAACATGTAAGCCATGTTAATTCAGCAGTAGTAGATACCATGGATCTATATTCCACTTCTGAACTCGAGCGTGCAACTATAGGTTGCTTTTTAGAACACCATGAGATGCAATTTGCACCTAAAAAGGCACAAAATCTGGTTGTACTTCGTCGATTCAAATGACATCCAGCCCAATCTGCATCTGAAAATGCATATAAAGAAAGTGGACTTCGAGAAATAAACCATAATCCAAAATCTTTTGTGCCTTTAATGTAGCGAAGAATACGCTTGACGGCCTGAAGATTTGTTGCAGTAGGGTTGTGTGAAAATTGACTAACTTTGTTCACTACATGTTGAATATCTGGATGAGTAAATGTAAGATATTAAAGTGCCCCAATGACACTTCTGTAGTAAGTTACGTCTACAGATATTTCATTTGATTCAGAAGATGTATCCTTGAGAACCATTGGAGTGGCAGCGGAAGCACAGTTAGTCATGCCAGTGCGGGCGAGCAGATCTTTAGTATACTTCCTTTGTGAAAGAATTACACCTCTAGGAAAGTATTTAATCTCGACACCTAGATAGAAACTCAGAGAACCAAGATCTTTGATGGAAAATTCTGAACTCAACTGCAAAATCAAATCTGGAATGGCTATTTCATTATTTCCAGTCACCAAAATATCATCAGCATAGATAAGAAGCATCATTTTAATCAGATTTTTAAGCTTGGTGGAAGAAGTAAATGAGGTGTTTCCTATGGGGGAACATACATGGTTTAAAATGGAGTTTATTGAAATTGTTTCCCATGTGCATGAGCTCCAACATCTCTTTCCTAAAAATATTCGTCCAGTGCCCTACTGGAGGAAAAAGAATGCTTATAAAAGGGCATTCTTCTGGAACAGAGATAGTTATTCTGAATCTTGAAGGAGGAGGCTTTATGAATAAAGTCTAGCTGGAGACTGAATAAACCCAGAACTACTTACTCTACTTTTCTTGAATAAATTGATATTTGAGCTTTTAGTCGGTTTTTGCTTTTATTTACGTAGTTAGTATGCTTCTTGTGTGCAGGAGCTTCAAGCAAAGGCCACTCAAATGCTAAGTGTGGGGGTGCTTTCAAAGTGCTAATGACATGACCCTTTATACACCACTAAGACCCAAGGTCATGGTGTGGCACTCACTTGCACACCACATTTTTTTCTACTCTCGTGTATATCACAAGCCACAACTCACACACTCACGCATAGTCTGTTTATATAGTACCACCACTTTAACACCAAGTTTCCAACAAGTAACTATTCACTCATATTTGCACATTCTAAGGTATGAGCTCATTCCCTTGTGATTTATTGAACTCTATTTTCTATGGGAAATACCTTCTTGAACTTCCACGTTCTAATGTGATGTGAATGCTGTCTAGATGGTGGGTTTTCATTCATATTATAAAAATGTGAAGTGGCAACCATGTGTGAAGTTTAAACTTGCCATAAACATAGTGCATTATGGGACGCCTTTATTGCATGGAGTTCTACTTTTGGATGGAACACATGGTGAGTGTGCTTACATGAATGTATGATTTATACATATAGTGAGTTGTGTTCTTTTGATGCAAGGATTCATGAGTCCAAATGTAGGGGTCTTCAAGTGTAAGAGCTGACCAGGAGAGCTAAAGCTGTTGAGCATGGTGCATATGGAGTTTAAAGGACTACAGTAATGAAAGGGAAAGCTGAGGACAAAAGGCACTCAACCCAGCAAACACCTTCTCTCTTATATAGAAGAGAAAAACATAACTTCCTAATTTAACTACAGAAAGAAATCTTCTTGTTTCCAAATATCTATCAACCACATGGGGTTATAAGAAACAACTTCCAAATCAAATTCATCCACCATTGGTAACTGCCAATAAATCTTTCTACTACCAAACTTCTTATCTCTCTTGGTAGCTTCAAAAAATTCGTCTTGATGTCATACTCTTCAATGCTATTTTTAGCCCTTCATATCTTCCAAAAATCCCTTCAAATCATCTTTATCTCAACGGCATCCTTCAGACTGGAAACTTACAATTTCTGCAAAATTACAGCCCATTAAGTACAGATTCTACCTTATCAAGCACGTTAAAGCGTACATAATAATATGAGTAATTTGCGCTCATCAAGATCCCCACACTTGAACTATGCTGAGCCCTCAGCATTCACACAGAAAATAACTAACACTAAACACAACCTAACTAAACCACTCACTAAACAAGTACCAATCCAGCCAAACCGAGAAAAAACAAAATTCATGCTTAGTCCAGGTAACAAGTTCATGCATAATCAAGTCATTCAAGTCAAAATACAACCTTCTTAGTAACTCTCCAGGATCACTCAAGCACTCATAGATGTTTACAATTGGGTTTAACCACTCATTTAAATCACGCATAGAAACTTACCACAAGTTCGCAAATATGTCACGAGAGACAAATAATGATAAAATATGCCTTACTACAATAAAAATCAAGATGAAGAAGAAATTGAGATAGACGATCAAACCAAGCGCAAGGAGTCTATTTCAAACCATAAAGTGACTTATGAAGAAAGCAGACGAAATCCAATTTGGTTGGATCTTCAAAGCCAGATGGCTACTCCATATACACTGTTTCTTTAAGATGACCATGCAAAAATGCATTTTTCACATCTAGTTGTCTCATACACCAATTTTTAGAGGTAGAGAGAGCAATAACAAGTCTAATTGTAGTATAACAAACAACTGGACTATAAGTCTCATCAAAATCAATACATGGAATTTGAGAAAAATTCTGAGCAACAAGTCTAGCTTTGAATCGATCAATGGATCCATCCTCACATTGTTTTAGGCGATATACCCATTTAGATCCAACGACATTTGCATCTGAGGGTCGAGAAACTTGTGACCAAGTTTTGTTTGAATGAAGTGCCTCTAACTCCTCTCTCATAACAGCCATCCATCGAGGATCTTTGAGTGTAATTAGATAATGTTGAGGTTCAACTGATAATGGAGTTTGAATTGAATAGCACTCATAATCCTGTAGATAACTTGGAGCTTGTCGAAGTCGTTGCGGACGTGTCTGAACATCATTATTAATATTAACACCTGTATCAACAATTACTTCTTCCTCAATGAATCGGTCTTCATCATTTATTAGTGGAACAGAGTTGCATGGATTATGAGGAGAGCCACCAATATCTGTATCACAAGAATAATCAGTACAACAAATATCAACATTAACATTTGTAGAGTTGTCCATAGTCTCATTTTCTTGCTGAACAGTTGTAGGATCACTATTTGCTTTTGCTTTGAACCATATGTCAAGTGATGGAAATTCAGCCAGAGATAAAGACATGGAAGTTGATTCCTGTGAAACTGATTTGTATAAAAATTTACCTTCATAAAAAATAACATGTCTAGATAGATAAACTCGTTTTGTTTGAGGCTCATAACATCGGTACCCCTTATGAACTGGGCTATATCCAAGAAACACACATGGATAAGTTTTCTTAACAAATTTATTTCTTCCTTGATGTCTCAAAGAAGGAAAACATAGATATTCAAAAACCCGCAAACTTTGATAATCAGGTTCTTTTGGTATAAGTTTGTGTAAGGAGACTGATTTTTGAGAACTTGTGACGGCATCCTGTTAATTAAATACGTGGCTGCAAGAAAAGCCTCAATCCACAAAAATAAAGGCAAATTAGCATGAAACAACATTGTTAAACCAGTCTCAACAATATGTCGATGCTTCCTTTCAGCAACTCCATTCTATTCTAGTGTTCCTGGACATGAAATTTGTAGTTGAGTTCCACACTGACCAAATGATTAAGAAACTCAAGAGAGTAGAATTCTCCACCTCCATCACATTAAAAAATCTTGATTTTTTTATCAAATTGATTTTCAACCAATCGTTGAAATTTTAGAAAGCAAGATTAAAAGTCTGATTTATGTTTCAATGGATACAACCAAGTAAACCTTGAGAAATCATCAATAAATATAACATAGAAACGAAAACCTAGATTTGAAACATTGGGGGCTGGTCCCCAAAGTCACAGTGCACTTTTTTTAAAGGAAATTAGAAATTTTATTATTCAAGCTGAAAGGTTGCTTGCAACTTTTTCCAAACTGACAACTAACACAAATGGGTGGTTTAACTTGCCAAAAATCAATACTTTTCTTTCCTTTTAATAAAGAAAGTATCTTCGCACTTGGATGTCCAAGACGTTGATGCCACAAGGAAAAAGAGTCACCCTTCTTTATTGCTGACAATGCTTCTTGAAAATTTGAATCCAATGCATAGAGTTGTCCATGCTTACGTCCCTTCCCTATTTGTCTCCTGTGTTGATCCTTAATAACAATATCAGAGGGCGTGAATTCAACTGTGCAAGTATTATCAGTAGTAAGCTTGTCTACTGAAACCAATTTTTTTTTCAATTGAGGTATAACAAGAACATCCTTTAAATTCACTTCTCAAACAGATGTAGTACCAGTATGTGTTATAGACAATTTATTTCCATCACCAACATAAACAACATTATTTTCTTGGTATGGTTTTAAATTTGACAAGATACCTACATCATTGGTCATGTGCGTTGTTGCCCCTGAATCTATATAAAGAGATGGATCATTGTTGTTTAAGCTAAAAATAACCAAAGCTTGCGGTATATCTGCTTATTGATATGAATAATCAAACCTATACCAACAATCAAGAGCAATATGATTCATTTTACCACAAATTTGGTAAATAGGTTTGTCACCTTTTGCTTGATGTCGTTCGAGTTCTTTGGTTCTTCCATTTGTAAGGCTGTTTGAACTCGAATCAAAATTGTTATATCTTCCTGCTGGGGTATATCCTATACCTCTGAGACTAAAACCGCCTTGTCTACCTATGCCACCATTTCTACCTCGTCCTCGTAGACTGAAGAAGACTTGATTCTATTCAATGTAACTTTTCTCTTCTTCTTTTTGAGAAGCAATAGTTTGTTCTTACCCCTGAAGAGAAATAAAAAATTGATTGAAAGTTGGATAAGGTGGTTTTGTTACCATAGCAAGACGAAATCCTTCATATTTTGATCCTAATCCACGAGCAAATTGGAAAAATTTATCAAGGTCATCAACTGGTTTCTTGATTACTGCAAGATTATCACAGACTGAATTGAATTCTTTTGAATATTCATCTAAGGATTTTGATCCTTTCTTGATAGTCATCAACACATTTTTTCAGAAGTCCTTCTTTTTTAATCGTAGTTGACAATTGATGAGCGCAAATTACTCATATTATTATGTACGCATTAACGTGCTTGATAGGGTAGAATCTGTACTTAATGGGCTGTAATTTTGCAGAAATTGAAAGTTTCCAGTCTGAAGGATGCCATTGAGATAAAGATGATTTGAATGGATTTTTGAGAAAATTTGAAGCGTTGAAAATAGCATTGAAGAGTATGACAACAAGAGGATTTTTTTGAAGCTACCAAGAGAGATAAAAAGTTTGATAGTAGAAAGATTTATTGGCAGTTACCAATGATGGATGAATTTGATTTGGAAGTTGTTTGTTATAACCGCATGTGGTTGATAGATTTTTCAAAATAAGAAGATTTCTTTCTTTAGTTAAATTAGGAAGTTATGTTTTTCTCTTCTATATAAGAGAGAAGGATAATTAGGGTTGGATATATTTTTAAGACTTTTTCGTACGCAGCTTTTCTTTGGGAAGAGATTTTTCTATTCAGTAAACTCTGCCCAGTTCACAGCTGAAAAGCAGTTTAGCAGTACAGTCGTTTACCCAGACGACAGTCTGGGTGGTTTGAATTTCTATATTTAATTCAGTTTTTATTTTATTAATTTATTATTGCTTTGTTATTTTGATTATGAGTTGTGAGTAGTTCTTTATCTGGTGGGTAAGTAGTGAAGCGTTAATCATGAATAAGTTGTGAGACCAAATTGTTTAACCAATGATTTCATAATTAATTCTGAAAGTTTTTCGAGTATAATGATAATTATTTAGAAAGATTAAAGCCTGATCAACTTTAATAAATTTAGATAGAGTCAATTAATCCCTCGATAAGTCACTGGATTTAATGAGTAAGATTAATTAGTGGTAAAACTACTGTCTAGGTAGATGGAAACAATCAGTAACAAATTATTACATGTTGATCATGATTTGATTTGTTGGAGTTAGGTCCTTCTAATATTTAATACTTTTATAACATTGAATTTGGTGATTGGCTGATTCCGGCCAGGTTATGTTATGGATAGAGAAATAGTTGATTAAGCTGATACTTGTCAACTATCGAATAATTAAGGAAGGATTGAGATATGTCAGAGCTGATTTTCGGTATCTTAAAACTGACTGATTAATATGAGATTATTATATTTGCGTCAATGAACAACGGTTATTGATTAGTGTGGATTGCTTATTTGCCAGATCTTTTTTTTAAGTTATTAATTTTGGTAATTTTGATATTGGTTAATTTCGTTTATTAGTTAATTTTAATTATTCAATTCTTATTAGTGTTATTTTTAATTTTAATTGTTGTGACAAAGATTGTAAATTAATGAATTAGAAGATTTTGTTATTCCTCGTGGGATTGACCTTACTCTCACTGCACTATTGTGAAACCTTTGGAGTAAGAATTAATTTTGGCACATAAACGACACACCAAATTTTGGCGCCGTTGCTGAGGAACAGCGTTATTTTCTTTTTAGTTAATTTATTTTGTTCTTTGGTTTATGTCTAGATCGTCTAACTTATATTTTCTTTTTGATCCAAAAATAAAAAACACAGCAAGGAGATTGAAGAAAGAGACGAAGGAATATCGCCAAAGAATCAATTCTGGTTCAGAACCTGACGAGTTGTTTGGTTCCACGGCGACCATAACAGAACCAGAATTCACGTTTCTTCCTAAAGCTATGTCCATGGCTAATCTTCCACCTGTGAACCAGCCACCTGTAGGTGATGAGCCACCACTTGGATTCGAACGGCAACCTAGAGCCCCTGTAATTAATCAAGATGCACGATACCGGTTCAAGCCCCATTGCAAGATTGACCTTTACGGGAGTTCACTAATCCAATTATTAATTACAGGCCTTCTTGCATTGTTTTGACTTAACTTACCACTAATTATGAACTGAAAGCATCAATTCACAATTTATTACCTAAATTTAATGGAGATGTTGGGGAAGATCCTCATTTTTTTGCATGATTTTATTAAAGTATGTGAAACTGTGAACAATAGAGGAGTCTCACAAGAATACATTAAACTCGCTAGTTTTTCTTGGTCTTTAACTGAAAATGCTAGTGCTTTGTTTAAAAATTTAACTCCTAGATCAATTACAACATGGAAAGTATGCAAATAATATTTCTTATGAATTATTTCCCAGCCTCTAAGATTGCATTTGGTCGAAAAAAAATTGTAGGAATTAAACAAGAATATGATGAATTATTAACAGCTTATTGGAATAGATTTAAACGTTTGTGCGAAAGTTGTCCTAAACATCAAATCTTTGACGAGCTTTTAATCCAATATTTTTGTGAAGGTTTGCAACCAGAGGAAAACGAACACTTGATGCAGCAAGTGGTGAACCTTTTATGGATAATAGCACAACTCAAGCTACAAGTTTAATTGCAAAATCTTGTGAGTCTCGCTAACAATACCAGCCTTTGCGTCATTCAATGAAACAAGTGAGTGAGATCTCCAATTCTTCAATTGACAATAAATTGGAAGTTTTGACAACGAGTGTGGAAAAATTACTAAATGGAATGGGTATAGCTCAAATAGAAAAAGTTTGTGCTATATGCAAAAAACCAACTCATACAACTGATCAATGCCAAATGACTAAAAAAGAGCTTGATGCCCAAGTTAATACTATGGGAGGATATCCACAAAAGCGATATGATCTTTATGCCGATACTTTTAACCCAGGTTGGCGAGACCATCCTAATTTGAGTTACAGAAATTGTGCTCCCTAACTGCAGGCACAACAGCCAGTACAGCAGTAAGCCCAGCTGAGACTAGCAGCACCATCTGCCCAAAAAAAATCCTTGCTTTATAGCTACTACAAGGTCAGGAGTTCCTCTTGAGGATATGATTGTTAATTTAGCTACTTCTATAACTTTAATGCAAAATACGCGAGTCCAAAATAAAGGAGAATTCCAGAAATTTCAGCAAGAAACAAGAGCAGCAATAAGTGGGTTGAGTACTCAAATGACCCAAATGGCAAAATACTTTAATGAGATACAAGGTCCTCAGGGTAAATTACCATCTCAAGTGCAGGTTAATCCGTGAGAAAACGTTAGTCAAATCACACTATGGAGCGGAAAGCAACTAGAAGAACCGACTGTTAAGGGCCAAACTAACAAACAGAAAAATGAAACAGCATCGTTCGACCAAACGACGCAAACACAGAAATCCAAGGTAATTACTAATTCAAATCTACTAGTTTCAAAATTTAAAATACCTCCTCTTTTTCCTAACAGATTGAAAAAGAATGAAAAGGATGAAGATTTGGATGACATATTAACTATCTTTAGAAAGATTGAAATCAACATTCCATTCCTTGATGCTATTCAGAAAATGCCAAAGTGTGCCAAATTTTTGAAAGATTTTATGGCGCGCAAGGAAGAATCCTTATTTAGTAAAGGATAAAGTCGTGGTAGGAGAAAATGTTTCAGCTATCATACAACATAAGTTATCTTCTAAATGCAAAGACCCAGGTCTGTTTTCTATTCCATGTGTTACTGGCGAGAAGAAAATAGAGAGATGCATCGCTTCCACAATGACGAGATTACATTAGCAGTCATGTCTCTCAAATCTCTTGCAGAACAGGCGACCAGATTTGACACTCACCATCTGCCTAAGCAGGAGTTCCAAAATAAAATTCTTCTCTCTATTTTAAAAGCTCCTATTCTTGAATTAAAACGTCTTCCTGATAATCTTAAGTATGTTTATTTAGGTGCTGGGGAGACACTTCCAGTGATCATTAACAAGCATCTCACACAAAGCCAATAGGAGAAATTGTTGTGAATTCTTCGTGAGCGAAAAGAAGCCATTAGATGGACTCTTGCTGATATCAAAGGTATTAGCCCAATAATTTGCATGCATCATATTTTGCTTGAAGCTGATTCGAAACCAATCCGTGACCCGCAAAGGAAGCTCAATCCGAATATGAAAGAGGTGGTTCTCAAAGAAATACTCAAGTTGTTGAAACTTGGTATCATATTCCCTATCTCAGATAGTCAATAGCTGAGCTCAGTTCATGTAGTGCCCAAGAAATCAGGTTTTCAAGTGGTGAAGAACAAAAAGAATGAATTAGTACCTATGCATCTTCAAACAGGGTGGCGTATATGTATTGATTTTCGCAAATTGAATGCCGCTACTAGGAAAGACCATTTCCCATTGCCTTTTATTGACCATATATTAGAAAGCTTAGCTGGAAAATTATTTTTCTGTTTTCTTGATGGCTATAGTGGTTATTTTCAAATCTATGTGTCTAAAGAAGATCAAGAAAAAACCACTTTTACTTGCCCATTTGGAACTTTTGCTTACAGACGTATGCCGTTTGGTTTATGCAATGCCTCCGGTACTTTTCAACGTTGCATGATGAGTATTTTTTCTGATATGATTGAAAAGTGTATTGAGATATTTATGGATGACTTTACTGTTTATAGTAGTTCATTTGATTAGTGTCTTCAAAACCTCGACAAGGTGTTACTTCGCTGCATTGAAAAGAACGTGGTCTTAAATTATGAAAAGTGTCATTTCATGGTTAGGGAAGGCATTGTTTTAGGACTTATTGTATCAGAAAAGGGAATTCAAGTACATAAGGCAAAGATAGATTTAATTTCACAGCTGCCTTACCCTACTAATGTGCGTGAAGTTCATGGTTTTTTAGGACATGCCGGGTTTTATCTCAGATTTATTCATGACTTCGCCAAAATCGCACAACCCTTGACTAAGCTGTTATAGCAGGATGTCCCGTTTGCCTTTACCGCAGAGTGCAAGGCAGCTTTTGATGAACTTAAATGCAAATTGATTTCAGCTCCCGTAGTTCAGCCCCCTCAATGGGACTTCCCTTCGAATTAATGTGTGATGCAAGCGATTACGCCGTTGGAGCAGTGCTTGGTCAAAAGTTTGGGAAAGAAAGCCACGTTATATACTATGCTTCAAAGACATTAAACAATGCTCGGTGCAATTATACAACTACTGAGAAAGAACTCTTAACAATTGTTTTTGCCTTTGAAAAATTGAGATCTTATTTGTTAGGCTCTGAAATTGTTGTCTACACTGACCATACTACTTTAAAAAATCTGTTTTCTAAGAAGGAATCTAAGCCGCGTCTAATTTGATGGATTCTTCTCTTGCAGGAATTTGACTGGGAGATTAAGAATAAGAAAAGAACTGAAAATCACGTGGCTGATCATTTAAGTAGGTTGGTTCTTGATGACGATCGTTTGCCCATATGGGAGACCTTTCCCGATGAAGAGCTTTACACTTTAACAGGTAACTCAGGTAAGAACCCTTGGTTTGCGGACCTGGTTAATTATCTAGTCAGTAAGAAGTTACCTAAAGGTCTCACACATGCCAAAAAATAAAAAATTCAAAGTGATGCAAAATATTACTCATGGGATGATCCTTATTTATGGAATATTGGAACTGATCAAATTTTAAGGAGATGCTTTCCAGAAAACGAAGTTAATAATATTTTGCAACACTGTCATTCATTTGCATGTGGAGGTCATTTTGGTCCTAAACGTACCGCCTGAAAAGTTCTAGACAACGGTTTCTATTGGAAGTCTCTTTTTCGTGATGCCTATTTGTTTTGTAAGAGCTATCCAAGATATCAACAGCTAGGAAATATTACTTATCGTGATGAAGTGCCTCAATTACCTATTATTGTTTGTGAAATATTTGATGTTTGGGGTATGAATTTCATGGGTCCGTTTCCTAGTTCGTTTTCGAATTTATATATTCTTTTGGCTATAAATTATGTGTCAAAATGGGTTGAAGCAAAGGCCACTCGTACTAATGATTCAAAAGTAGTTGCAGGTTTCTTAAAATCGACTATTTTCAGCCGTGTTATAATCAGTGATAACGGCACTCATTTTTGCAACCGCACAATTGAGGCTCTAATGAAGAAATATGGTATGCATCATCGACTTAATATATCCTATCATCCTAAATCTAATGGCCAAGCAGAGGTTTCAAACCGTGAGATCAAACAAATTTTGGAAAAAATCGTGAATACCTCTCGCAAGGATTAGAGTCTTCGTCTTGATAATACCTTATGGGCATATAGAACCACTTTTAAAACTCCAATCGGAATGTCTCTATATCGACTAATTTTTGGGAAGCTATGTCGACTTCCAGTTTAAGTTGAGCACATCAAACAGTTCAATATGGATTATACTAAGTGTGGGGAATAAAGAAAATTTCAGCTGCAGGAATTAGAGGAAATTCTATTAGAAGCTTATGATAATGCAATGTGGTACAAAGATCGCACCAAGCTTCACCATGATCGCCTGTTGAGAAAGAAAGAATTTCGTGTTGGTCACAAGGTTCTTTTGTTTTAGTCTAAGCTACGTCTTATGGGTGAAAAACTGAAATCTAAGTGGATTAGCCCTTTGAGGTAGTAGTTGTATGCCCAAATGGCACTGTGGAAATAAAAGGAATTGCTATAAGGAAAGTTTTTAAAGTTAATGAAGAGAGACTTAAACCCTTTTATGAAAATATTTCAGCAGAAGTGGTGGTAGAATTGCAGTTTTTTCACCCCAGATTTTGAGTTATCAGGCATTGTCTAGTCTAAGACATTAAATAATGGTGCTTTTGGGAGGCAACCCAATTTTCAATTATTTTTATTTTTTTCGGTTGTTTCTTTATTTTATTGATAGTTAATAAATCATCTTCTTATTCCAGAATTTCTTTGCAGTTGTGGGTATACAGGTGGGAGCAAATTCAAAGCAGTTATAGAGATAATAGACTAAAAATTTGGAAATGGAGACATAATCTGAATAAGTAGGAATCTGGTCCCATTTAGATTTCCTTATTTTATTGTTAAAGCCCATTATCTTTCTATCCCAAGTACAAGTGGTCCCAAACAAACATTCTTAGGCCTTGTCTTTTTCCTCAAACCCTAACCCGTCACCATCATCCCCCTCTCGCTTCCTCCCATGTGTGCCATCGCTTTCTTCCCTGCCACCTTTTGTCCAACTAATCGTCGTCCATCACCATCAACAGCCATGGTCCGAGTGAAGTTCGCATCTCCATCTCCTTGGGAAACTCCCTCTCCACCGAACTCTTCACCTCATTCCACTGAACCAACCCCGATGGTCAAAAACTCGCCACTGCCACAACCTTCTGCGAAATGCCAAAAGCGAGTGGCCATTAAGACTACTACGCCTGGCAAAAGCTCCTCCCCTTCGGGTGATTCGTCCGACCACACGGATGTTCCCAGCGACACGGAGAGAACCGAGATCGATTCGCTGTTGCGGGATTCTTTTATCGACAAGGCGCCATCATCTGTCCAAGTGTCATTTTCTCCACCAACAATTGGGAGGCGCCAGTCTAGCCCGTTAGCAGCGCAGAACTCTGCTGGTTCGATCCAACCACCAAGCCCTACTCCATCAATTCGTCACGCCACTGCTGCAAAAAAGGGCAAAGCTCCTGCTTCGTCCTCCACGGCCTCTGCCACTACTGCCAGTAATACAATCTACCCCGACTTCAAACCTTTTACTAAAAAATCACAACTTTGCCGATATGAGGTAGTGCAAACCCAATCCGTGGTTTACTACAAAGTTTTTTATTTTCAAAGTTTATCTATGTTGAATGTCGAATCAAAAATTTGTTAATATTTTTCTAACATTGGTTGGACGTGGTTGTTACAATTCCCTAAACTGAAAATGCCAGTTAGATTTTTAAGGGAATTTTATGAATCTTTTTCTTCTGAACTCACTTGTCATTCTGCTATGGTTTTTGTTCCTTGTATAAAGTTTCATCGGTTGAATGTCGATTATCATTGGTTTTTGTATGAATTGGGTGTCCACTTAGGAATTATAGATGAGGATTATGAGTCTGCTGAGGGTTATTTGTTTGAGCAAACTGGCATACCTAAAAATGTTCCTTTTGCTGACTTTTGGAAGGAAATAGCACCTTCTGACCCTAGACCCTATACCCCTTCTCGCTCTAAAGTGCATTTGATAGCTGATCCCGCTTTATTATTGTGCCATCGATTCATCGCTTCCACAATTTTTGGTCGAAATGATCAGGCTACAGTAGTGTCATCACACGAACTAACCATTTTGTGGGCTATGAAAACTTCTGTAAAATTTAGTCTTTCATACTGGATTGCTTTTGTGTGGCAATGAGTGTCTAAAATTGATAAAAGAAATTTGGCTTTAGGATATATCGTTGCTTCTTGATAGCTCGAAACCATGTTTATGTAAATTTAAGTCACTCATGGCCTAATGACTATCCTTCTTCTGCTATTGACATTCCCTTTTTGAGAAATGCTGGATTGTTGATAGAAGATAAGGATGGTCACCTGCGATTTAATAAGCCGAGGGAGCCTCTTTCGAGCTATTTGCCCTCTGCAGGTATTGCGGCTTTAAGACAAGATGTGCAGGATCTGCATTTGTTGATTTCATCTATTGCAGCCAACTATGCAGATATGGATGAGCATGTACAATCTTTGACGGCTGCAATCACTGAAATTTGAGCTAGTCAAGCCACAATACTTCAGTTCCTGCAGGATCTTTTGCCCCCACAGCAACCCCCACAATGATCAGGCTATCCCTTTTTCTTTTTATTTTCTGTGTTTTTGTTCTGTTTTAGCTGTTTTCTCTTTTTCACATAAGGACATGTTATTGTTTAAGTGTGGGGAGGGTGTTCTATGTTAATGTGTTGTTTTTTATTGTGTAATTTTAATTCTTTAAAAAAAGACAACAAAATTAGAAAAATTTTAACAAAATCTAGTTTAGTTTTCTTTTCAGTTTAGTGTGTACTTTAGGATATTTGCATCACTGTAGAACTGTTTCACTCTTATGAGCATTGTCTGACCAAACTGAATGAGATTTAAACTTGCTTAGTTTAATGTGAAGGTTTGTTGCATGATCTTGAATGACTCCAGGTATGAAAAATGCAATTTCTGAGTTTTATTTGCCCACTACAAGTGAGGATTTTGAGCCTAAGCATGCAATAACCACTTTGTTGGTGTTTAAATGATTAAATCTTTGAATAGTGTGAATTGTGCATGGTTGACTTATTTAGTTTGCATTGTTGTGCATGGAAATCATGTGTGGAAATTAAACTTGAATTTGATAAAGGCACTCAGGAGCAACCAATTTTGACTTTGATTTTCGAATCCTACCCTTTAAGCCTTAAACCTTTTCTTTCTAATTTAACTACAAAAATTTCACCTTAAACCTTTTTGGCTTTCTTTGGCCCACTAAGGTGTAAGTAGCTTTAAATTGTTTCCCCTTGCTTGAGCCAAAAGAGAGAGTTGTATGTTTAAGTCTTTGTGCATTAAGTAGCTTTAGTTTGTGCTGCTGAAATGAAATGTTGAAATCTGTCATTTGACCAAACACTACTGGACAGAGAGAAAGAAAAGTAAAAATCTGCAGAATTTTGTCGGTGTTGTGTGCCTAAACTGCAGCAGCAATAAAAATAAAAAAGAGAGAGAGAGAGAGAGAGAGAGAGAGAGAGAGAGAGAGAGAAATGAAAGAAAAGAAAGAATAATATATGAGAAAGCATGAAAAGAAAATACATGTTGTGCTGAAATTACTTGATGAGTTTTGGAAAATGAAAAGTTGAGACTTGATGCAATATAAGTGTGGGGATCTTTTAAATTTTATTTTTAGCCTTTAATCCATCTCAAATCTTACCTTATAAACCCTAGCCCTATTACAACCCATATAAAGACCTTTTGATTCATGTTTAGTTTTGATACTATGATTATCACAAATATACAAACATCCCCACACTTAGAGCTTGCTGGTCCCTAAGCAAGGAGAAAAACACAACAAAGATAGAAAACTAGGAAAAGAAAACACATTATCCAAACTTTTACAGATTAAGCATTACCCAAACAAACCAGAACATCAACCTTTAATTCTCATTCCAAATCCATTGTATCAAAGTCATGCATAAGCAATATCTTCAAAGTCAAAATACAAAGAATATGAGCAACTCTTCATGATCACTCCAAAGCACTTGCAAATTTAATAATTTGGGGTTCAACCACTCAAAAGAAATTGTACAAAGAAGCATTACCATGAATTTACAAATATGTCAAAAGTTCACCAAAAAGTCAAAACCAAACATGAATCAAAAGGTCTTTATTTCGGGTTGTAATGGGGTTAGGGTAATGAAGGTGGGACAAAAGAAATAGAGAAAATAGGTTAAAAATAAATAAAACTAAAGTGCAATGCAATGTAACCAAGTATTTCCCTACACTTATCTTGCATCAAGTCTCAAAATTTATACTTTAAAAACATGTCAAAGTAATTCCAGCACTACAATCATTTTTTTTCGTGCTTTTATTACATATATGTTTTTCTTTTTTAGATCACTGTTGTTTTTTTTCTTTTTTTTTTCCGTTTCTGCTGCTGCTGTTCTCTCTTTTCCCTTTTTTTCTGTCCAGTGGTGTATGGTCGAACAACAGACTTCAACATTTCACTTCACATCACATACGGAACTACCTTAATGCATAGAGACTTAAAGAAGCAGTTTTCTCCTGTTGAACCAAAGGGGAAACAAATCACAACAAACTTAGTTACTTACACCTTAGGAGCCAAAAGAAAGTTAAAAAAGGTTTTAGGTGAAAATTTGTAATAATGGTTTAAATACAAAGAAAAGTGTTAAGTCTCAAAGGGTTTAAATAAGGGTAAATATAAGGGTAGGAATGAAAATTAAAGTCAAATTTGGTTATTCCTAAATGCCTTAATCATATTCACATTCAATTTTAACATTGTGGCTTACCATGTACAACAAAGCAAATTCTGTAATATCATCCAAGTACAATTAACACTCACAAAGAAATATTGTCAAATAAGCACCAACAAAGTGTTATTGTGTTCTTAGGCTGAAAACCTCACTTTAAGTAGGCATAATAAGCTCAATTTCATGTATTCATAATATTTGAAAATATACAAAGTCATACATAAATCTAACACAATGGATCAATCAAACCTTCCATACTAATTCCAATTTGCTTAAGTAATACTCAATAAGTAAGGAAGTTTGGAAACACAAATATTTTGACAAAAAAAATTGAAAAATAAAATATTTTTGAAATTTTCATTTTTTGATTTTTTTTTAAACAAACTAACACTATTAAACTCAAAAACCTTACACAAAGAGTGAACAATAAAATACTTTCTAAACATAAACACGTATAATTCTCCCCACACTTAAACAAGAGTGAAAGAAGAAAACAAAAGAACATAAAAGACAACAAACATAAAAAAGTAAAAGAAAAGGGACAGCCTGAACTATTGTGGCGGGCTCTGCGAGGGCAAACAATGACTGCAGAACTGGAGAATATCAGAAGTTGAAATCTTGATTGCTGCTACTTTAGAGGAATTTTAGAGACCATGGCATACACCAATAAATGCGATCAATCACCTCCCCTCGAAGATCAGAACATCTGTATAAGAGATTTAGCTTGAAGGAGAATCCCTCGGCTCACAAAACTTAAGAGCTCCAAGTACATCAATAAAATTTAAATCAGAAGTTTGCAAGCACAACAATACAATTGGGCTAACTTTACCAATATTATGCCAAATAGATCTCAAAGAAACATTAGAGTGTCATACAAAGATCACATAACTGAGAGAATATGATACCACCAAGCGATTATGGTAAAAAAAAGAATTTTTAAACATCCCACTTGGTCAGAGGGTCTAAAATCAGCCCATTACTGAAAACAGTCATTAGAATCACTACGGGGCAATTGTAATGGAACCTTATTCAGCCACAAGTGCATAATTAACCTAGAACAAAAGCAAATTTATTAAAAATATGACAAGAAAATTAAAAGCAAAACTGGAAAAATTTAAAAATAAAAAATTGAAATATTGGGTTGCCTCCCAACAAGCGTCTTTGTTTAAAGTCCTTGGCTGGACCAAGTATGTGTCAAACTCATTAAACCATTGGAGGAGGCTCTGGAGGTGGTCTTGGAGAAGGTACATCTTGTATGCAAGTCAAAGTTCTTCCTACAATTTCCTTGTATCTTTTTTGGTGCCAAATCAATTTGATCCATGAGCTTTGAGTAAGATTCTTGTTGGTGACAGTGGGCAGCGTCTTTTCCTCACTCAAAAACACAGATTTCATATGTCTATTCAAGGATCGAGGTTGTAGAATCAGGACTTGCAAAATATAAGGAAAAAGTATATCAGCAGGGTCTCGTCTGGGCAAACGGAACCTTTTTGGGTTGCTTGGAAACACTTTCAGCAGATTCAATGACATTGTTTCATCTCCAATCTCTTCATCCTTCAATTCTTTAATGTTAGAATCTGGTTCTATACATTCATATGACAGTGTATCAACAAGAACAATCGGCATGTCATCACATTCCACCACCATCTCCTTTTTTGGATGCTGGATTTTCTTGGCAAGAAAATCTTTTTCAAACTTTGCAACCTTTGACCTTTTTCTAATTGCTTCAAGGAATGTGTTGGTAATCTCCACATTGCTAAAGATGGTTAAGATATCACTCATGTCATCATCCTTCACATTCCTTATTAACCTTCCAAAAAGGTTGAGGTATTTTAAATTCTGAAGTAGGCGCATTCAAAAATTTTTTTACCTTTGATTTCTGACATTCCGCTGGTTGGGCAAACGACGACTCTATTTCTGGGCTGATGGGTTGTTGAATTTTGAACTTTGCCTCTGGTTCTTCAATCTTTTGTCCACTACTTAACATCATTTGATTAAAGTCTTATCTTGGATTAACCAACATTTGGGATGTGATTTTGCCATGATTACTTATAAAGTTAGTGATTTGTGTATTTAATTGAGTAATTTGGTTACTCAACTCATTAAAACTTGCCATTGTGGCTTCTCTTTCTTGTTGCATCACATTCAAGTGTGGAAAGAATGGAACCATCTCTTGTTACAATATATCATCTTGTGTTGGCACGTTGTCTTTCTGCATAATTTTAACTGAGTTAACTAAATTTGCAACTAAAGCTCAAGAGATGTACCTGAACTAGTAGTGGGTATTGCAATGTTTTAGCCAAACAAAACCATTGATTGTTGGTGTTGCCATGTCCATGGTGATGGTTGTTGCTGCACCTTATTCCCATCAATGAAGTTTGGGTAGTTCCACCACTCTGAATTGTATGTATTGGAATAAGGGCTTTGATGATGTTGTGGATGAAAACTCTCAATTGTATTGAATTGTGCCCTTGGATACTCTTGAACGAATTGACATCTAACTGTAGGATGACAAAGATTTCTACGTATTCCACATGAATTTTTCTGTTGAACAACACCTAAACCTGCAACTAATTTTTCCACTGAAGAGGTCAATGCATCTAATCTATTTTCCATAAAAGACATGTTTACCTCGTTTATTCTTTTGGGCAAACGGCGATTGTTCAAAACCAGAAATTTATTTTTTGATGTCTTTTCTTCAATTCTTTCCTCAACCTGTATGATTTTTTTAAGTATTCTAAAGATAAACATATTAGAGTTAGAAAATCCGGAATTACACCAAGTAAAAAAAAAGAAAATAAATTGAATTAACTAAAATCAAACGTATTTAGTCACTCCCCGGCAGCGGCGCGCCAATTTTGGTAGTGTCTTTTTTGTGCCAAAATAAATTACTTACTCTAAAGAATAAAGAATAGTATATCGAGAGTAAGGTCGATCCCACGAGGAATGGAAATACAATCTTTCTTAGCTAATTCAAAAAAAATTGTCACAAAAAGATTTATTGATGATTAAACTAAAAATAACTAAAACAAATTAATGGAAATAAATATACAAAAGAGAAAAGCCCGGCAAACAAGTAAATTCGCATTAACTATTTATTTATCGATCATAGACTCAAGGATTAATTAATATCATGAATCAACCAGTTATAGGCTACCAAGAATCAGCTCTAACGTATAGCCCAATTCCTCTTTAATTTATCGATAATTGACAAGAATCAGCTTAATCAATTATTTCTCTAATTCTAACATAACCTAGCCGGAATCAGCCGAACACCAGATTCAATGTTAAAATAGCATTAAACAATAAAGAAACCCAATTCTAATAAATTACAATCATGATCAGCATGTCACAATTTATTAGCCTAAAATTCTCGTCTACCGAGACAGTAGCTTCGCCACTAATTAATCCTATCTACTAGATCTAGTGAAATAATATGAGATTAATTGGCACTATTTAGATTAATTAAACATGGCCAGTGTATAACAAATCCAAACAATTAACGCTATGCAAAGAGAACTTTCGAAACTCATAAAATATTAATTATATTAAAACAATTAGGTCTTACAAGAAAATAATAGTTAAAGCTCCATTACTTATATACCGGATAATAAACTACTCAAGAAACATAATTAAAGACGAAATACAAGTAAGAAATACAATATTGTATGGAATTAACCACCGTCGTCTGCCCGAACGAACGACGGCTGAGTTTGGACAGCAACTACACGAATTGAAATAAACCCTAAACTACTGCTATAAACTACAACTAAAGCTACAGCTACAGCTACCAATTTTCTTCTACTAAGTTGCTATCCTTATATAGGTAAAGGAAGCTTTATTCTCAAGTAATAAAAGCAATTAAAAACCTTCTAAAAATCTAATAAAGAAATAACTATTTTGTTTCCAAATAAACATGTCACATGTGGGCCAATAATAAGGTATGCAAACATTTTCCTTTTAGATTCCTAATTGCTCTTCTTCTCCAAATTGGCAAAGGAAATGAATTCTTAATCTTCCAAAAATATTCATTATTTCCAAATTAGATTAAGGAAATTTTTTCTTCCAAGCAGTACTCTATCACTCCAAAACAGCCCCAAATCTTCCAAATTTATCTTCTTCCTTTTCTATTGCTCCACATCATCAATTCATCCAAATCTGCAAGATATTCTTAATTAATTGTAGATTCTATTCAAGTTTATCCTCAAAATAACACAAGATAAATCATATAATTAATGTCTATCAATCTCAAAATCATTACCTACGGTCACATGATGTTAATATTACTTGTTTCATGCCTTTTCAGTTATCAAAACTAATCACAATCAATTTCTATCATGTTCTGTTCTGTATGCGTTCAATCATAAAAGAGTGGATTTCTAAATCTTTAATGAATCCAGACAAATGGTAACATAAATCTTAATGTAAATCGTAATATAAATTAAAATAATTTGAAAAATATCTAAGGATTTATAATTATGCAAGGGATCTAGAATTTACTTACATTAATTACGTGTTCTTATAAATTCCTCAAACTTCCTCCCTTTAAAACTTTTGTGGCTGTCTTTTTTCTTCGCCTCTTATTTCTTTTTGTGTAGAATTTTAATGTCTTGGGGTCCCATTTATAGGTATAAATTAGGGTTTACACATATTGTAGTTTCTTGTGCTTAAGGTTTTTTATTCCTAATTTTTAGCCTTACTTTTCTAGGGTATAACATGTATTAAATTCCTTGTATGTAAAGTATTTTATTTCCCTTTTTTTAGGTAGTAAATTCTAACAAATTTGTATCTTATTTTATTTATTTTAAATAATTACCTAAGAAACTTAAAACTATTTAATTTCTCATGTATCATTATCACTATAAGCATAACCTATTAAATAGTTTTCTATATAAAAATAATACATATATATTTTAATTTTACTAAAATTTCTGAGTATTACATTCTTTCCTCAAAATAAGTTTCGCCCTCAAAACTTGCTTTGCCCTATTCTTTGAACAAGTGAAATTACGTCTCTTGCATATTTTCTTTTAATTCTAAATGGCTTGTCTAGACATGTAATTTTTCATTATACCTTTACAAATGATATAATCGTATGACGTTATTCTTGTACTTCGTGATCCACAATTTTCAAATGATATTCTTCATAAGTTTTGTTCTCCTTTGGTTGAATATTATCATCTTCCTCTAGAAAATGGATTGAATCAAGTATGCATTTCATAAGTTGTGATACATGGAATACAATGTATATACAAGACATATTTTGCAGTAAAGTTATTCGATAAGCTAACTTCCCAATAGGATCCTATATATATTGGATTTAACTTTTCTAATCTTCCAAATCATATAGCTCTTTTCGTATGTGAAACCTTGAGATACACTTTATCTCCAACATTGAAATCTATTGGCCTTCTCTTTAAATCCGTCCAACTCTTTTGTTTGTCTTGTGCCAACCCTAAGTTTTTCTGAATGATTCTAACTTTATCTTTTGACAATGGAAGTAATTTAGGATCAATAATTTTTTTTTCCAACTTTATCCCAATACAACGTAATCGGCACTTTCTCTTATAAGATGCTTCATAGAGTGACATACTACTATGATAACTATTGCCATAAGAAAATTCTACCAATATAATATACTTGTCTCAACTCCCATTAAATACCATTGTCATAACTCTTTGCATATCTCTTCTAAGGTTTGAATAGTTTGTTCAGTTCAACTATCTGTCTGTAGGTAATCTCAGTGCTTAAATTTATTTTCGCTATCATTGGTCTTTGGAATTCCTTCCAAAATAGTGAGGTAAATATTGGATCCCTATTTGATACTATACTTCTAGGAACATTATGAGATCTTACAATTTGATTAGTGTAGAGGTGAACCAAGCTATATATCATTTCCTACTTTGTATTTAGTAAGTAGAAAGTCAGTTAAAAAAAATTGTCCAATAATCCACTAACCTCTATATGGTATCGTTTTCATCTTTAATTCTTGATATGCTCATAATAAGTTATCTAGAAATACTCTCCGATTTCCATGTAGATATATCGAATGGTTGTGGAAATCTTTGAAATCTCTAATATTCAATTTTGACTTTCTGGCACATTACAATATCAACTATTTGTTTCTTCATTCCATTCCATCAGTAGTGCGTTCTAAATCTTTATATACTTTTGCACTTCTTAAGTGGATTGAAAACTTAGAGTTGTGTATTTCTTTCAATAATTCTATTCCCAAATGGTCATATTTGAGTATGCACAATCTTTAAACAAAATTTACATTTAGCATATATATTTTTTTTCTTAAAGTTTCGAACACTCTTCTTATATGCCTTTAATAAATCTTTTCATTAGGCTTGTATATCAAAATATTTCCTATAAATACAATTATATACTTATCTAAATTCTCTTTCATAACTCAATCCATCAGATTCATAAAAGCTTTAGGAGCATTAGCAATCCTACGTATATCACCAAAATTCATAAGACCTATATCTCGTCCTAGATGTACTCTTTAGTACATCTTCAGTATTTATCCTTAATTGGTAATATTCTTACCACAAATATATTTTGAAAAATATTTTGACTCCTTTTAATTGATCGAATAGATACTTTAGTATTACAAAGAGGTTCTTATTCTTACTCGATCAAAACCTTAAACTTCAAGTATTTTTTTTTAAACAAAATAGGTGCGCCCCACAGCAAAATATTTCATCCAATAAATTTTTGTATCTAAAAGCCTTTGTAATCGCTGCTTTAACTCTTCAATTCTAAAGAGCATTTTATGTAGTGCTTTCGAAATTAATTTCCTTATTAATTTGAATATACTTCAAAATCAATTTCTTTCTCTTTGTTAATTCTTATAATTTTCTAGGGAATACTTTCACAAATTCATTTACTATTAAATATTTTTATTTTTTATTTTTACCTCATCAGTTTTATTCATATGCTAAGTATGCTTCACAATTTTATTTTTTTTATAATTTTGAAAACGATTATTTAAACCTTATCACCTTATAGTTCTCATCTCCCGTATTTTGCAAGTGAGGATTCTCCTAATATATAACTTTATGGTCTTTATTCATCCCTAAAACATCCATTGTCCGTTTCAACCCTTACTAAATTTACTAATTTTCCTCAAAGCTTTCCTTCTAAGTTTTTTTTTTCTTTTCTAACATGAAGTGTTATTAAAACAAATAGTAGCTTTACTCTCTCAACTCCAAATCTCATTTTGTTTTCGATATTTTCTTTCATACCATACTAAATATAATAAGAATTGAAATTAAAATACTTATACTTGGTATGTTTTCGATTCAATTAGTTTATGAAATTTGAACTATATGTTGTGCACATTCGTGCAAAAATTTAGAATGATATAACTCATGGTTTGAGAGAAAATTTAAACCTTAATTTATAAATCAAAATTGTTACGTGCCATTTTTTACTGAATTTTCATGTGAATTAATTTGTGAAATTACAGGGATAGCAACTAGCTTATTTGACAAATCTAACAGGATAAAGTATGCATAAATCAAACTTACTGTTAAAGAGATATGATCACTTTAAAATTCTAAAATATTCTGAAAAATTAAGGCTCTGTTTGGTTGTGTGAATTTTAATGATTTATTTCACAAAACAAAATATCATGTTTTGTTTTACTTATATTTTCTATTAAAATTTTTAAAATAAAAAACAATGCTACAGTAATTATTTTTGCTACAGTATTTTTTATAAATAAAATATTAAATTTAAATTTAAATTTTAAAATTTAATAATAAACAACTCTTTCTAACACAATTCCCACCAAAACAAACTAATAAAATATTAATTTAAATTTAAATTTCAAACTATTTTTTTAATAAAATATTCTTTTATACAAATACCAACAAAACAAAATCATTAATCCAAACAATCCCAAAATATTCTTTTCTCATAACAAATCCAAGAAAAAAAATTATAATAAAATTCAAAATACTCCATCCAAACGGAGCCTAATATTAGAGGTTAAATATGACCATCCAATCTTACTTTTGTGTGGGTTTGAGATTCACCTGTAGCTATAAAATTGTCGAATCAGAAAATTAAGACCACCATTGAACTCTGTATGAAAAACTAGATCAAAACTAGCTGACGAAAATATTGCAAAAAATGCCAGGCCATGGCACGTGTACGACACTAGCCTCCCAAGGTACATCTAGAAGCAAGTTGGCTGCGTGGCCCGGTTTGGGTGCCCGAAATTTACACCTTTTGAGAAGCAAGTTGGCTGCTACCCAACTCTACACGTGGCCCACACACTTTGACAGCACCCACATCAGTGTGTGTAGGCACGTGCGGAGCTGTTCTGACTTTATTTTCAGAGTAATTTTTTAAAAAAAAATCTTGATTTTTATATTCTCGACCATTTGTTTATTTTTTTTTCAATATTTTTAGGATGACCAGATTATTAAAATTTTCAAGGTTTCTTTTGGAAAAATTGTAATTAAATGATAATATGAAAGTAGAAAATTATTTGGAATTCACTGGGAGGTCTTCAAGGTCTTCTTATGTAAAAATATCTTGATAGACACAAATTATATGATTTATCTTGTGTTATTTTGGGGATAAACTTGAATGGAATCTACACTTAATTAAGAATATCTTGTAGATTTGGATGAATTGATGATGTGGAGCAATAGAAAAGGAAGAAGATGAATTTGGAAGATTTGGGACTGTTTTGGCATGAAAGAGCAATTAAAGGAAGAAAAGATTTCCTTAATCTAATTTGGAAACAAAAGAGTTATTTCTTTATTAGAATTTTAGAAGGTTTTTAATTGCTTTTATTACTTGAGAATAAAGCTTCATTTTCCTATATAAAGGATAGCAATTTAGTAGAAGAAAATGGGTAGCTTTAGTTGTAGGTAGCAGTATTTTAGGTTTTATTTCCAATTCATAATTTTTCTACAGTTTAGCACAGGTCTAGGTTTTTGAATATAGGAACAGACGCCCGGCATTTGCCCAGACGACAGTCAGATTGGTTCGATATTTTTTATTCAGTTTTGTTATTTTTAATTATTTGATTGTTTTTAATTATGTTTCTTGAGTAGTTTATTTTTCGGCATTTAAGTAATGAAGCTTTAACTGTTATTTACTCGTGAGACCTAATTATTTTAATATAATTAATATTTTATGAGTTTCGAAATTCTCTTTGCATAGCGTTAATTGTTTAGATTTGTTATACACTGGCCATGTTTAATTAATCTAAATAGTGCCAATTAATCTCCTATTATTTCACTGGATCAAGTAGATAGAATTAATTAGTGGCGAAGCTACTGTCTCGGTAGACGGAAATTTTAGGCTAACAAATTGTGACATGCTGATCATGATTGTGATTTATTAAAATTGGGTTTCTCTATTTTTTAATGCTGTTTTAACATTGAATCTGGTGTTCAACTAATTCCAGCCGGGTTGTGTTAGAATTAGAGAAATAATTGATTAAGTTGATTCTTGTCAATTATCGATAAATTAAAGAGGAATTGGGCTACGTCAGAGTTGATTCTCGGTAGCCTATAACTGGTTGATTCATGATATTAAATAATCCTTGAGTCTATGATCGATAGATAATTAGTTAATGTGAATTTACTTGTTTGTCAGGCTTTTCTATTTTGTGTATTTCTTTCCATTAATTTGTTTTAATTTATGTATTTGAATTAACTATAAGAGATGGTGTTTCCGTTTCTCGTGTGATCGACCTTACTCTCGCTATATTATTGTTTATCTTTTAGAGTAAGTAATTTATTTCGATACAAAAACGACAATACCAAAATTGGCGCCGTTGCCGGGGGAAGGGCAAAATGCATTTGATTTTAGTTAATTCAATTTTATTATTATTTTTTATTATTTTTTTTTTACTTGGTATATTTCTAGAATTTCTAACTCCAATATGTTCATCTTTAGATACTGAAAAAAAAAATCGCACAGGTTGAGGAAAGAATTGAAGGAAAGACACCAAGAAACAATTTCTAATTCAGAACTGCCACGGATGAACGAGGTAAACATGTTTTCTGTGGAAAATAGACTAGATGCACTGACCTCTTCACTGAAAAAATTAGTTGCAGGTTTAGGTGCTGTTCAATAGAAGAATTCATGTGGAATACTTAGAAATTTTGGTCATCCTATAGTTAGATATCAATTCGTTCAAGAGCATCCAATGGCACAATTCAATACAATTGGGAGTTTTCATCCACAACATCATCACAACCCTTATTCCAATACATACAATTCAGAGTGGTAGAACTACTCAAACTTCATTGATGGAAATAAGGTGCAGCAACAACCATCACCATAGACATGGCAACAACAACAATCAATGGTTTCTTTTGGCCAAAACATTGCAGTACCTACTGCAAGTGTAGGTACATCTCTTGAGGATTTAGTTGCCAATTTAGTTAACTCAGTTAAAATTATGTAGAGAGACAATGTGCCAACACAAGATGATATATTGCAACAAGAGATTGTTCCATTCTTTCCACACTTGAATGTGATACAACAAGAAAGAGAAGACATAATAGCAAGTTTTAATGAATTGAGTAACCAAATTACTCAATTAAATACACAAATCAATGACTTGATAAGTAACCAAGGAAAAATCTCATCTCAAGTGTTGATTAATCCAAGAGAAGACATTAATCAGATGATGTTAAGTAGTGGACAAAAGGTTGAGGAACCAAAGATAGAGATCAAAATTCAACAACCCATCAGCCCAGAATAGAGTCGTCGTTTGCCCAGACAGCGCAGGCGTAGAAATCAGAGGTAACATCTAAATTGAATTTGCCTACTTCAGAATTTAAAATACCTCCTCCTTTTCCTGGCAGGTTAACAAGAGATGTGAAGGATAATGACATGAGTGAAATCTTAACCATCTTCAACAATGTGGAGATTACCGACGCTTTCCTTGAGGCAATTAGAAAAATGCCAAAGTATGCAAAGTTTGAAAAAGATTTTCTTGCCAAGAAAACCCAACATCCAAACAAGGAGATGGTGGTGGAATGTGATGACATGCCGATTGCTCTTGAGGATACGTTGTCATATGAATGCATAGAACCAGATTCTGACATTAAAGAATTGAAGGATGAGGAAATAATGGATGAGACACAATTAATGCGTTCGATACAAGTGTTTCCAAGTAACCCAGAAAATTCCCATTTGCCCAGACGAGACCCTGCTAATAAACATTTTTCTTATATTTTGCAAGTTCCAGTTCTACAACTTGGATCTATGATTAAGCATATGAAATCTGTGTTTTTGAGTGAGGAAAAGATGTTGTCCACTATCACCAACAAGAATCTTACTCGAAGCTCATGGATCAAATTGATTTGGCACCAAACAAGATACAAGGAAACTGTAGGAAGAACTTTGACTTGCATACAAGATGTACCTTCTCCAAGACCACCTCCAGAACCCCCTCTACTGGTTTACTGAAGTCGACACATACTTGGTCTAGCCAAGGATTTAAACAAAGGCGCTAATTGGGAGGCAACCCAAATTTAAATTTTTTAATATTTAGTTATTTATTTAATTATCTTGTCAGTTAATAAAGTTTCTTCTTATTCGAGATTTATATTGCAATCGTGGGCAAGGATATGAAGCTAATTCAGTTGCAGACATGGAATGGGTGGATTACAAAAATGGGAAGTGGAGTCAAAGCCTGTGTAAATATGGAATTGGGCCCATTAGACATATAGTATTTTATTGAAGAGGCCCACTAATATTCTAGACAAAAAAGTCCACGTGGTCCCAATTACATTATTCCCTCACTTTTTTTTTCAAACCCTTGATAATCACCATATTCTTCTCTTCCTTCTTTCCACAGTCGCCACCAGCCAAGAGGAGTAAGCTGGCTGCCATTCTTCAAATTCTGCAGGATCGTTTGCTCTCGCAGAACCCCACACAATGACTCAGGCTGTCTCTTTTCTCTTACTTTTTCTATGTTTTTTTTTGTCTTTTATGTTATTTTGTTTTCCTCTTTCACTCTTGTTTAAGTGTGGGGAGAATTATATGTGTTTATGTTTAGAAAGTATTTTATTTTTCACTCTTTGTGCAAGGTTTTTGTGTTTAATGGTGTTAGTTTGTTTTAAAAAAATAAAAAAAATCAGAAAATGAAAAATCCAAAAATATTTTATTTCTCAGTCTTTTGTGTCAAAATATTTGTGTCTTTGTGTTTCCAAACTTTCTTACTTATTGAATATTACTTTGCAAACTGGAATTTGTATGGAATGTTTGGTGGATCCATTATGTTAGATTTATGTATAACTTTGTTTGTTTTCAAGTATAATGAATACATGAAATTGAGCTTATTATGCCTACTTAAAGTGAGGTTTTGAGCCTAAGTACACAATAACCACTTTGTTGGTGCTTAATTGAAAATATTCTTTGTTGAGTGTTAATTGTACTTAGCTAAATTACAAAATTTGCTTTGTTGTACAAGGTAAGCCACAATATTGAAATTGAACATTAATATGATTAAGGCATTTAGGAATAAACCAATTTTGACTTTAATTTTCATTCCTATCCTTAAATTTACCCTTAGTTAACCCCTTCGAGCCTTAACACTTTTCTTTGTATTTAAACCATTATTACAAATTTTCACCTAAAACCTTTTTAGCTATCTTTTGGCCCACCAAGGTGCATATAGCTAAGTTACTTATATGTTATTCATATCCCCTTTGTTTAATGGAGAGACTGATATGATCGGGCGAGGCTCGAGCACCTGGACCAAACATATACCAAGCGTGTGGATCGTGTTGATAGTCAAATTTCAAGATAAAAACACAAACAAAACAATTGGCGGAATCGAAGTCTAAGGAAACGCGTAGCTGATTTCAAGTATGAATCAACCCTAACGTTATTACGAACGATTGATCAGCAAGTGATAACTCACGTTGTTAACAAACCAATTCGGCTTGTTCTTTAACTAAAGAACATTGGTCGAAATCACCTAAAGGTCACGCTAAAGGCTTTTTCGTACAATTAAGAATTAACTATTCTTAAAGGCTTTGTCAACTCAAAGAGTTAAACACAATTTAGCAAAGCTAAAATTTCATTCATCAAATCTCTTAAAAACGTTACAAGGCAGCTCTCTATTTATAGAGATGAGTTCGGCTCTTGCTTGAAGAATAAGGAAAGAAAACCCTAACTTAATCCTATTACAACTTAGTTTCCAAGTTGGAAAAGGAAACCAATAACAAACTACTTTCCTAAACGAATAACAATAACTACTTAACGTAAATAAGCCCATTAATTAACATCCAATGGACTTAATTTATTTAAAGCAAAATAAATCCTAAATAACTTAAAAGTGGCGTGATCCATATCAAGCCCAAATACACGCCTCTTCATGGACTTGAACTCTCGGCCTTTGCAAGCTTCTTCAAGGTGGAATTTCCTTAAGCTCCAATGTAGAACTTTGAGGAACATCTTCATGAATTGTGATTGAAGAAACATGCCAAAGAACTCCATGATGAGATGATGTGCAAGTCTCGGCCTCCAAATCTCTAATGTGTGATAACAACAAAGTGTGCAAAGCTTCTTTCATCCTTTTGCTCCTTGATCTTGTCATTGGTCCATCAAGATTCATCAAAGGATCATGTAAGCTCGGCTTTGGCACCAAGGATGTGGATGGATTGCTATCATTCCCCCCTCCTCGAAAAGATTCGTCCTCGAATCACCTACATCAAACAAAGATAAATCAGAAACATTGAATGTAGATGAAACATGACCATACTCACTTGGAAGCTCGACTTTGTAAGCATTATCTCCTATACTTTCCAAAATTCGAAAAGGACCATCTCCTCTAGGATGAAGTTTAGATTTCCTCTTGTTAGGAAACCTTTCCTTCCTCAAGTGAATCCAAACCCAATCTCCAGGTTCGAAAATCACTCTCTTTCTTCCTTTATTGGCTTGCTGTGCATATTGTTCATTCCTCCTTTCAATAGTATTTCGAACCCTCTCATGTAACCCCTTAATAAATTCAGCTTTCTTTTTACCTTCAACATTAACAAACTCATTAATAGGCAAAGGCAAAATATCAAGTGGAGTCAAAGGATTGAAACCATATACAATCTCAAATGGTGAACAAGATGTCGAACTATGAAAAGTTCTATTGTAAGCAAACTCAATATGCGGGAGACAAGTTTCCCAATTCTTTAAGTTTCTTTGGATGATGGCTCGAAGCAAGGTAGATAAAGTGCGGTTAACTACTTCAGTTTGTCCATCAGTTTGCGGATGTGCAACAGTAGAAAACAACAACTTAGTGCCTAGCTTATTCCATAAAGTACGCCAAAAGTGAGACAAGA
Organism: Ophiorrhiza pumila; assembly: GCA_016586305.1. Classification (NCBI taxonomy): domain Eukaryota; kingdom Viridiplantae; phylum Streptophyta; class Magnoliopsida; order Gentianales; family Rubiaceae; genus Ophiorrhiza; species Ophiorrhiza pumila. The sequence goes on from BLIW01000002.1 coordinate 30,816,376, forward strand.
ACTTAACATCCCTATCACTAACAATACTTTGTGGAATGCCATGCAATCTAACAATCTCCTTAAAGAACAAATCAACAATATGTGTAGCATCATTAGTTTTGGAACATGCAATAAAGTGTGCCATTTTACTAAATCGATCCACTACTACAAATATACTATCTTTACCATTGCGTGATCTAGGCAATCCTAAAACAAAATCCATAGAGATATCAACCCAAGGATGACTAGGAACAGGCAAAGGTGTATACAATCCATGAGGCAAAATTTTCGATTTGGCTTGTTTACACACAATACATTTATCACAAACACTTTTCACATCTTTAATCATGTGAGGCCAATAAAAGTGTTCATTCAAAATAGTAAGTGTTTTAGCAATTCCAAAATGCCCCATTAGCCCTCCCCCATGGGTTTCCTTAACAAGTAAATCACTAATGGAACAAAGGGGTATGCACAATTTATTCTTTTTAAACAAGAAACCATCATGAAAGTAGTAGTCACCATTCGGTTTTGAAACACAATCACTAAAGGCGGCAGCAAAATCATGATCATCTTTGTACAAATCTTTTATCAATTCAAATCCAAGTAACTTAGCATGCATATAGGTGAATAAAGAATAACGCCTAGACAATGCATCAGCTACAATGTTTTCTAGACCAGATTTATACTTAATCACATATGGAAAACTTTCAATAAATTCTAACCATTTAGCATGCCTCTTATTCAACTTACCTTGAGTCTTCAAGAATTTAAGGCTTTCATGATCAGAATGAATTATAAACTCTTTAGGCCATAAGTAATGTTGCCAAACCTGTAATGACCTCACCAAAGCATACAACTCCTTGTCATAAGTTGCATACTTTAAAGCTGCCCCATTAAGCTTTTCACTAAAGTAAGCCACGGGCCTTGATTCCTGCATCAAAACAGCACCAATACCAATCCCGGAGGCATCACAGTGTATCTCAAAAGCTTTATGAAAATTAGGCAATGCAAGTTAAGGGGCGTGAGTCAACATATACTTTAGTTTAGTGAAGGCGTTCTCATGCTCATCTTTCCATTCAAAAGCAGTGTTCTTTTTAACAAGTTCATTCAAAGGTGCAGCTATAGAACTAAAGTCTTTAACAAACCTTCTATAAAAACTTGCTAAGCCATGAAAACTCCTAACTTCACTAGCATTCTTAGGTCTCGGCCACTCCTCAATAGCCTTGACTTTTGACTCATCAACAGAAATTCCTTGAGAACTAACAACATAACCCAAAAAGACAATTGATTCCATGCAAAAAGAACACTTTTTAAGGTTAGCATACAATCTGTTCTCACGCAATATAACAAACACTTGTTTTAAATGTTCAACATGTTCATCAAGTGATTTGCTATAAATAAGGATGTCATCAAAATAGACCACAACAAACTTACCAATGAAAGACCTAAAGACGTGATTCATGAGCCTCATAAAAGTACTAGGTGCATTAGTTAGACCAAAAGGCATGACTAACCATTCATACAATCCATACTTTGTTTTAAAGGCTGTTTTCCATTCATCACCTTCTTTCATTCTAATTTGATAGTAGCCACTTTTTAAATCAATCTTGGTGAAAATACATGAACCATATAATTCATCAAGCATATCATCTAATCTAGGAATTGGATGTCTATACTTAATGGTGATTTTGTTTATGGCACGACAATCAACACACATTCTCCAAGATTCATCCTTTTTAGGAACTAATATGACAGGAACAGCACAAGGACTTAGAGATTCACGCACAATACCTTTGTCAAGGAGTTCATCCACTTGACGTTGAATCTCTTTTGTTTCCTCAGGATTTGCTCTATATGCTGGGCGATTTGGAATTTGTGCACCAGGAGTGAAATCAATTTGATGTTCAATTCCTCTTAGAGGCAGTAATCCAATGGGTAAGTCCTCGGGAAACACATCTTTATATTCCTGCAAAAGAGATAAAACAACACTAGGCAAAGAAGCAAGGTGATTACTATCAACAATAAGTACAAAATCCTTGCGGATCATCAAATACAATGAATGCCTATCTAGTATTGCTCTCTTTACTTCACTCTTAGAAGCAAAATAACAAGATTTAGAAGAACCACTATTTCGGCTATTACAAGATTTAGAATCAATGCTTCGGCCTACACTAGTTACATTCTTTTTATCTTCTTGTTCTTTCTTCTCCTTTGCTTCCATCTCACGGCAAGATTGTACAATCCTTGATTGATCTTCAAAAGCTTGGCTCGGACTCAAGGACCTAAGATTGTACTTTCGGCCATGGTACTCAAAAGAATAATAATTCTTCCTTGCATGATATGTAACATCTCTATCAAATTGCCATGGACGACCAAGTAATATGTGACTAGCTTCCATTGGTACAACATCACACACAATATCATCAACATACTTTCCAATGGTCATAGAAAATTTAACTTGTTTAGTCACCTTACTCTCGGCAGTGTTATTAAGCCATTGAAGCTTATATGGATTTGGATGTTTCATGCAAGTCAAGTTAAGCTTCTTAACAAATAATGTGCTCGCCACATTTGTACAACTACCGCTATCAACAATCAAGCTACAAATCTTACCTTGAACCATACATCTAGCGTGAAATATGTTCTCCCTTTGAGACAAATCATCTTCAACTAGTGGTTGTGCATTTAAGACTCGGCGAGTAACCAAAGAGAATTCACCAACATCATAAGTAAGATCTTCACTATCTTCATCACTTGGGTATTTCTCTTCAAGTGGTGACATGTCGGCACATTCTTCATCACTTTCAACCTCTCCATTATCACGAATTATCATCAACTTTTTGGTTGGGCAGTCACTTTCATAATGGTCATAACCTTGACACTTGTAACACCTAATGTCCCTCAATCTCTCATTCGGTTTGGGCGTTACTTTGGTTGAAGATTCAGCAAGTTGGCGACCTGTTTTGGGAGCATTATTTTAAGTGTTTGAAAGCTGATTTTGGTTGAAAACTTTCGATTTTGGTGGAGGTGTAAAAGTCGGCTTTTGATCTCTCCTCCAATGCGGCAATGGTTGTTGGAAATTTCGCCCTTTACCCTTCATATGCTTCTCAATTTTGATAGCTTTGTGAACAAGTTCATTAATATCAATGTAAATTTGAAGATCAACTTGATAAGCCAATTCGGAATTCATACCTCTAAGGAATCTCTCAATGGTGGTGTCGGGGTCTTCTTGAATATTGGCTTTTATCATCAAAGCTTCCATCTCATGGTAATAATCTTCAACTGTTCGGCTACCTTGCACAAGAGTATGCAATTTTCGGTTGAGCTCTCTATTATAGTGTGAAGGAACATACTTTTTCCTCATGATTGCCTTCATTTGATTCCAAGTCTTAACTGGCCTTTCACCATCTTGTCTTCTAGAGCGAACAACTTGATCCCACCAAAGACTAGCATAATCTTTAAGGCGCATAAAAGCAATTCGGTATTGCTTCTTCTCGGGGACATCATTACCTTCAAAGTAGTGCTCCAAATCTCGAACCCAATCAAAGAAAGCTTCGGGATCTGATTTGCCATGAAAGGTAGAGATGGTGAGTTTAACAGATTCAATGGAAACTTTAGACTTATCACCTTTAGAAGAGCTCGAGTATTCCTCCTCTTTTTCCTCACTAGATTCACTATCTTCTTGGGACTCTAGTTTTCGGAATTTCTTTGATTTTGGAGGTGGTGTTACCGACTCTAAGAATTGAAGGCGAAGGTTGATATCTTGCAAAATTTGGGCAAGTGACGGATCGGTCCTCTTTTGTTGTTGTTCGGTTTGGGACTTACTTTGTTCGTCCTCCATTTGTACCTGCAAGTTAGTGAAGAAAAAAGCGCAAGAATATGTATATGATCCTCACGGGTTCCTCACTTTGGAGTAGTAGGTACTCTCCTCTCTTATTTAAGTAGTGTTCACTCTTGTTTATCCTAGCTAAATCACTCAATAAATAATGTAATTGGGACGTTGAGATCGACCAAGCTCACTTATGTCAAAGAATTTGTCTCAATTGATTCGTCCACAACATAAAATTTACACAAGCAATAACCAAGAATTGAACAAGAAATTCACGTCACTTGAAGTTTAAGATCACGTTCAGGGTATAATTGATTCAAACTCAGAAACTATGAAATTCTAAAAGTAGAACTCAAGACAAGAAAAACGCAATTTGAATAAATAATTTCGGATAAGTATTGAAGAAGTTATGGCACTTTGAATATTTGATGGTTTTAAACACAACTTCAAGAACACTTAGTTCTTTTAATGTAATAATTAAATAACAGAATTTAAATAACTGAAAATAAAAGTCCGACTTTTCTCCTTTTTTTTTTTAATTGGACCGTACCTTTTTTTTTTTTTTTTAAACGGTCACTTTTTTTTTTTTTTTATAATTCGGACACAAACCTAATATTACACAAAATATTTAGGTTCGAACAAAGAACCTAGTACAAGAACACAATTTTAAGGTTTAAGGTTGTTTATCTTATGTTGTTCAAACAAACCTATGACTTTTTGTCTTGTCTTAACCTTAAAATTTCAGAAAATTCAAACCTTTTTATCTCACCAAATATTCAAAATTTGATAGTGCCACTTTAAGCAAGAATTCAAGATTTATGATAAGGAACAAATTCTTACTTCAAGAAAAATTTCAAGAACTTCAAGAAAACCAAGAAAGTAATCAAGATTGGTTCTTTTTGTTGTGGTGATGATCTCGGAATATTGCAAACACAATATAAGACTCAAAACAAGAAAGAAAACAAGAACGAGCAAAATAGGTTTTCAAGAATTAAAACCCTAGAAATCCTAATATGCTTGGACGTGAAAAACACAATGAAAACAAATAAGGATTCAGCAATATGATGAGATCAAAACAAAGCTGAATGTAGACACGAAACAACAGCAACAAGACGAACGAAAATCAGCAAGACAATAGACGCAAAAGACACTAAAATCCGAGAGCTAAACTCACGGGTTTTGGACAGAATTTTGACGAAATTCAAGACTGTATTAAGACGAAACTAAGACAGCAATAATGACTCAAGAACAGCAATAAAAGACGCACTAAAACTGCAGAAAAGACAACACAAAAGGAACGCACGAAACAGCAACAATAACAACACTAAAACAGCAAGACGCAACAAAAAAAAAATTGAAGACGGATTAACCTGAAATTTTGAGACAACAATTGTTCTCTGATACCAATTGATATGATCGGGCGAGGCTCGAGCACCTGGACCAAACATATACCAAGCATGTGGATCGTGTTGATAGTCAAATTTCAAGATAAAAACACAAACAAAACAATTGGCGGAATCGAAGTCTAAGGAAACGCGTAGCTGATTTCAAGTATGAATCAACCCTAATGTTATTACGAACGATTGATCAGCAAGTGATAACTCACGTTGCTAACAAACCAATTCGGCTTGTTCTTTAACTAAAGAACATTGGTCGAAATCACCTAAAGGTCACGCTAAAGGCTTTTTCGTACAATTAAGAATTAACTATTCTTAAAGGCTTTGTCAACTCAAAGAGTTAAACACAATTTAGCAAAGCTAAAATTTCATTCATCAAATCTCTTAAAAACGTTACAAGGCAGCTCTCTATTTATAGAGATGAGTTCGGCTCTTGCTTGAAGAATAAGGAAAGAAAACCCTAACTTAATCCTATTACAACTTAGTTTCCAAGTTGGAAAAGGAAACCAATAACAAACTACTTTCCTAAACGAATAACAATAACTACTTAACGTAAATAAGCCCATTAATTAACATCCAATGGACTTAATTTATTTAAAGCAAAATAAATCCTAAATAACTTAAAAGTGGCGTGATCCATATCAAGCCCAAATACACGCCTCTTCATGGACTTGAACTCTCGGCCTTTGCAAGCTTCTTCAAGGTGGAATTTCCTTAAGCTCCAATGTAGAACTTTGAGGAACATCTTCATGAATTGTGATTGAAGAAACATGCCAAAGAACTCCATGATGAGATGATGTGCAAGTCTCGGCCTCCAAATCTCTAATGTGTGATAACAACAAAGTGTGCAAAGCTTCTTTCATCCTTTTGCTCCTTGATCTTGTCATTGGTCCATCAAGATTCATCAAAGGATCATGTAAGCTCAGCTTTGGCACCAAGGATGTGGATGGATTGCTATCAGAGACAATTGCATGTTTAAGTCTCTATGGAAGAAGTTATTTCAGTATGTTCTTTTGATGTGACTGTGTTGACGCCTACTGTTTGCCTAAACAACACTGGCAGAGAAGAGAAAAAACTGCATTATTCTGATTAACTGTGCTGTTTGCCTAAACTGTGGCAGGAAAAAGAAAGAACTGCAGTTACAAACAAAAAAAGAAAAAAAAAGTGATCTACAAAATAAAAAAAATTCTGTGATAAAAGCACGTAAAAAAATGATTGTTGTGCTGAAGTTACTTTGAGTTGTTTTGAAAGTCAAAAGTTTGAGACTTGATGCAAGATAAGTGTGCTAAAAAGACCTTTTGATTCATGTTTGATTTTGGCTTTGTGGTGAATCTTTGACATATTTATAAATTCATGGTAATGCTTCTTTGTACAATTTCTTTTGAGTGGATGAACCCAAATTATAAAATCTTTGAGTGCTTTGGAGTGATCATAGAGAGTTACTCATATTCTTTGTATTTTAACTTGGAAGATATTTCTTATGCATGACTTTGATACAATGGATTTGGAATGAGAATTGAAGGTTGATGTTCCGGTTTGTTTGGGTAATGCTTAATTTGTAAAAGTTTGGATAGTGTGTTTTCTTTTCCTAGTTTTCTATCATTTTTATGTTTTTCTCCTTACTTAGGGACCAGCAAGTTCTAAGTGTGGGGATGTTGTGTGTTTGTAACTATTTGTTTATTTACGTGAATTAGTTGTTTGTCATTGCATGTTTTCCTTTCTTATGTATAGTTTAGGTTAATTTGATGTTTAGTTTGATTTTTTTTTGTTTTAAATGCTTAGGGACAAGCATTGTTTATGTAATATCTCGGGAATTTTAATTAAAAATAAAAATTGTACAAGAATAATGATTAAGGAAACTGGTATAAAGGAAATATAGTTATAAGGAAACTAAAAATAAAAATGTACAAGAGTAATGATTTAGGAAATTAGTATAAAGGAAATATATTTATAAGGAAACTAAAAATAAAAATGTACAAGAATAATGATTTAGGAAACTGGTATAAAGGAAATATATTTATAAGGAAAATAGTACATGAAAACCCTAGAGAAATAAGGCTAAAAATTAGGAACAGAATATTTGAAGTATAAGGAAACTGGTACATGTAAACCCTAATCAAACACTATAAATAGGACCATTCTATACATCAGAAAATTCACGTAAAGACTTTTGGAGCAAGAAAATTCACGTAAAGACTTTAGTGCATAATACGATTGCATTAAGACATATATTACCATCTGGATTCATTAAAGATTTAGAGATCCACCATTTTACAATTTGACGAATACGAAAAAGTGCATGATAGTAATTTATTTTGAATATTTTTGATTACTGGAATGAGTAATATTAATTAATGAGACCATAGGTAATGATTATGAAATTATTAAGGAATCATAATGAAGAAACTTTAAACATTATATATGTATATACATGTATATATATATGTGATCTTTATTGGTATATGATTATTAAGTAATCATGAAGAATTTATGTATATATATTGAGGTACGTGATTATTAAACAATCATGAAGGCTATTTTTTAATATTATGTATATATGCATGATCATGTTTAGTTCCAGTTTTATGTATGCATGATCATGTTTACTTCTAGATTATATATATGTATATATGCATGATCATGTTTAATTCCAGATTATATGTATGCATGATTATGTTTGGTTCCGCTAGATTATATATGCATAATTACGTTTGATTCCAAAATTTATATATATGTATATATGCATGGTGATGTTTGATTCCAGATTATATATGTGTATAGTTATGTTGATCAAGTATGATTCCAAATTCTATATTTATTATAGTTTGATTTCGGTTGAATATACTGAATAAGTGCACGGTATATATATACATATATATGGAACTATACCTCATGTTTTACAGACTACAAGTACTGGTTTACTCAAATCTACAAGTTATAAATTTCAAAATCATAGTACTATGTACGGCTTTAAATTATTTTGGAATGTTACCATTGTATATGATTGGTAAGTTAATTAAACTGTTTTGATACAATTAATTAACATATATATATATATGACGAAATCTTAATGAATTGACTCCATGAATTGCGTGTCCTAACGGTAGAAACACGCGTTCCGAACATGTTATGTCACAGCATAATTAATCCTCAATCCAAGAGGGATTAGATTATGTAATTAAGATCCTCGACTCAAGGGGGATCTATGACAGTTATGTATGTGGCCTAAGGGCTAATGGCCGACCTAGCGGGAATACAGCTAGGCTGAGTACTCAGTAAGCCGTGAATGTATGTGATGTCATGGTTACTCATTCATTAAGATATCTCACGTAAATAATTTATATATATATATATATGTGTGTATGAATGCACGAATTATATGAAAGTAGAAGTACGGACATGTAAATGTTATCATGTAAGTTGAATCTCGAAGTTTGTTTGTTTGATTATATGCTATATTGAAAAGATATTATTTTGTAAAGTATGACTATTTTAAATGATCTAGGGTTTACTTGCTGGGCGATTCGCTCATTCTTCTATATATATATAATATTTTACAGATGAAGTTGATGGCGTAGATAAGGACGAGACCGGGGTCTGGGAATGGTAAATGATGAATGGATGAAGTATTTAATATAGGAACCTTGGAATAAATTTATGGGTTTTAGACCCATGACTATGTTTTGAGTATTATGATGGATATTTATTAACTACGGTTTTGTAATGATGATTAATAAAGTATTAGTTTTATGTTATTATTGAGTAATGACAGTAAGAGGAGCCTTGTGATCCCAAGATTAGGAAAACTAAATCTTGAGATTATGGCGTGTTACAGTTTAAGTGTGAAGATGTTTGATAGACACAAATTATATGATTTTTATCTTGTGTTATTTTGGAGATAAACTTGAATGGAATCTACACTTAATTAAGAATATTATGTAGATTTGGATGAATTGATAATGTGGAGCAATAGAAAAGGAAGAAGATGAATTTGAAAGATTTGGGATTGTTTTGGCGTGAAAGAGCAATTAAAGGAAGAAAAGATTTCCTTAATCTAATTTGGAAACAAAAGAGTTATTTCTTTATTAGAATTTTAGAAGGTTTTTAATTGATTTTATTACTTGAGAATAAAGCTTCCTTTTCCTATATAAAGGATAGAAATTTAGTAGAAGAAAATGGGTAGCTTTAGTTGTAGGTAGCAGTAGTTTAGGTTTTATTTCCAATTCGTAATTTTTCTGCAAATTAGCACAGTTCTTGGTTTTTCAGTACAGGAACAGACGCCTGGTGTTTGCCCAGACGATGGTCGGACTGGTTTGATATTTTTAATTCAGTTTTGTTATTTTTAATTATTTGATTATTTTTACATATGTTTCTTGAATAGTTTATTTTTTGGGATTTAAGTAATGAAGCTTTAACTATTATTTACTCGTGAGACCTAATTGTTTTAATATAATTAATATTTTATGAGTTTCGAAAGTTCTCTTTACATAGCGTTAATTGTTTAGATTTGTTATACACTGGCCATGTTTAATTAATATAAATAGTGCCAATTAATCTCCTATTATTTCACTACATCTAGTAGATAGGATTAACTAGTGGCGAAGCTACTGTCTTGGTAGACAGAAATTTTAGGCTAATAAATTGTGACATGCTGATCATGATTGTGATTTATTAGAATTGGGTTTCTCTATTATTTATTGTTGTTTTAACATTGAATCTGGTGTTCGGCTGATTCGCCCAGGTTGTGTTAGAATTAGAGAAATAATTGATTAAGCTTATTCTTGTCAATTATCGATAAATTAATAAGGAATTGGGCTACGTCAGAGCTGATTCTCGGTAGCCTATAACTGGTTGATTCATGATATTAATTAGTCCTTAAGTCTATGATCGATAGATAATTAGTTAATGTGAATTTACTTGTTTGTCGGGCTTTTCTATTTTTTGTATTTCTTTCCATTAATTTGTTTTAGTTATTTTTAGTTTAATCATTAATAAATATTTTTGTGCCAATTTTCTTGAATTAGCTAAGAAATATTGTATTTTCGTTCCTCATGGGATCGACCTTACTCTCGCTATATTATTGTTTAACCTTTAGAGTAAGTAATTTATTTTGGTACAAAACGACACTACCATATCCTTACTATTTTAGAATATTTTTAGGCTAATATTTTTCTAGAATTGATCATTATACATAATTTTATATGGCATGATATTTTCTTAAATATTTTTCTTTTAATAGTTGTATTTTAATATTTTAATTTTTGTTAAAACTTTATTTTTCATATCCATACCCGATCATTGATTGAATCTATATATTGTTGTGAAGAGCATCCCATAAATGATCTTACTTGTTCCTCAAAGAGAATTATTGTTGCGTAGTGTCCTCGAATGATTTCTAATACTATTCTAAACCTTTAACGATGAAAAAATTTTAAAAGAAACAAGAATTTAATTACATTATGAAGTTGAAATTATAATATGTATATTAGAGTTATCTCATGACAAAATTTGATGTATTTTGTTCGCAATGTGGACGGCTTTTCTGTTCTCCTTTTATGCTCTTCTTGAATTTTCTATATGACTTGTAGTATGGTTGTTGTATGTTTTCAATTGAAGGGCGATCTTTAAGTTGCCATAGAAATCGTGCATAAGGATTTTTTTTTCCATTATGCACATAAGTTTCTCAACTGTTGCAATGTTTAAATTTATGTTGGATATTATTGCCATTCTATTATTTCACTCATGTCTAACAGCATAAAAATATAATTATAAATATTTTAGTGAGTTTTCCTTTGGCACTAAAGTGGAAGATAATGATAAATCTGTCCTTGAGGTTTAAATGTGAGAAATCCTTTCTTACTTTTAAATCCTATTAAAACTCTTTATAAATTAGAAAATCAATATTTAAAAACTTTAAGAAATTCTTGATTTATTATGATTTAGGAAATTAATATAAAGATAATTGATGTTTTGTTTACATTTCGAATTAATTGATGTTTTGTTCCAATTTTCGATTTCTTCATCTTTAATTTATGATATTTTAGTACTTCAAGTGTTGAACCTCCCCTTGACCTTGTGTCTCAAAATTGCTCTCAAGTTGTCTTAGATGCCCCTAGAGATGGCCGAAAATTCGGTTCCGGAATCGGAACCGTGGCCCCACAAAACCTAAATCGACGGTTTCGAAATCGTCAGAACCAGCCAAAAAAAAATTAATTCTATAAATATTTCTATACCACTTCAGTTTCATCACATAATTTCTTAGTTTTCTAATCTTTATATTATAAGTTTTAACGTTTATAGTTTAGGATTTAGGGTATCAATTTTTTTTAATTAATTATTCTAATTATATTATTATATTGTTCAATCATTCTTTCAATACTCTTATTATTTATATATTTTTTTTCTCACTTATCTAATCCTTCATAATTCTATTTTTCTAAAACCTCCATATATTAGTTCAATTTCAACTATTAATCCAATTATATTATATATCAACTTAATTTTCTAATTTATATTATCCTAATTCTATTATTATTTTATGTTAATATACTATTTGAATTCCAATTAATAGTTCGACATTCTCTCAATACTCTTATTCTTTCTATATCTTTCTGTCTCACTTATCTAATATTCATAATTCTATTATTCTAAAAAATTCATATATTAGTTTAATTTTAACTACTATTCTAATTATAATATTATATTATACTAGTTGAATTCTAATTAATAATTCAAATATTCAAATATTCTTTCAATATTCTTATTATTTTTATATCCTTAAATCTCACTTATCTAATTCTTTCTAGTTCTATTATCTAAAAATTATATATTAATTAAGTTCAATTGTAACTATTATTATTCTAATTATATTATTATGTTCTATTATTTGGGCTTCAATTAATATTTTAATCATTTTTTCAATAGAAATCAAATATAAAAGTGGGATTACAATCGAAATTCAAAACTAAAAATCGAAAAAAATCGGAATTGAAACAAAATCGGAACTGGAACCCAGACGGAATCCGAACCGGAACCGGAACCGAAACCACCGGTTCCGGAACCGTAACCGGAACCGCCCTCTGCTGTTCCGGTATCAGTTCCACCTTGGGTGGAACCGGGAACCGCTGGTTCCAGAACCGTAGTCACCCTTAGATGCCCCCAGCTCAATTGTGTCCAATGGGGGTGAAATAGCATATAGTTTTAATGCTTCTTATTGCTTCTTCTTTGGAGAGTTTGTAATTTATTTAGAAATTTATTTCTTGATTAGATTTATAGATTTTATATACCAAAAATTAATTAAAAAGAGTTTTAATCTAAGAAACCAATAAAATCACTAAATTTTGAAGATATGAAAAAAAAATTTAAAAGAAAAATTAGTGTATATGTATATCTTGAATTTGACTGTTTTCTTTTATATAAGACTTTTTCTGCAATTATGACAAAGTAATTATGAAAAAGTAATAAAAAATAAAAAGTTAGAAAAGTTATATTCTTAAGCAAGAAAATAACTGAGTAGCCACTATTGACTCTGTTTATTATTATTATTACTATTATTATTATTATTATTATTATTATTATTATTATTATTATTATTATATGTCAGTGAGTGTATTCATTTGATAGGTATGCCTTGGAGACTCACCTTTGACTTCTACAGATACATGAACATATGTTTTTGTTTAAATATATTAGAAATAGCTATATGTTATTCATAAATAGTTTATACTTTAAAATAGATCAAATTTATTTTATGGTACTTAAAATAGTTATTTAAACATGTTTTAAACCATCACAGGATAATAATATTTTTTTAGTAAAGTTTTTTTTATTATATAGTAGATTTTGTTATTTACTTATTTAATTTGATAAGTAAATAATTTATTTTAGAATTTTAATAAAATCAATAAAATTAAATTTGCTGATTTATTAACATTAATTGGTTTTCTAACAACAGTAATTTGTACCTAATTTGTTAGAAAAGTATTTTGTTGAATTTAACAATGCTAATTGGTTTTTTAATTTGTTTAGAAATGTAATTAGTTGAATTTATTAAGAAAGCAGCTTCAATAGATAATGCAACTTTAGTTGAATCTGTTTGTGAGTATATTTTTAACAATATAATTTTTATTTGCAATTTAATAAATTACATGTAAAATAATAGATTATGGCAAAAAAAAGTTAAAAAATTCAAAAAGTCTCAACTTTTGTAAGATATATTGCTTTGGGTATTTAAAAAAAATGATTTTTGAATAATTATATGCATATACTTTTAATAGTTCGTATTTTTTTTTTCTAACTTAATAGAAAATATGTAACTTGTGACATTATCGCAACAAAATTTAAAAAGTAACAATTTTTACAAATTCAATTTTCACGAGGTATAGGCTAAAGTTTCTCACACAATGGTCAAATAATATTGATGATTGAAACTTATAGGGCAAAAAGTTATTGTTCAAATGAGTAGTATCTAAATTTTATTTTTTAAGTTTTAATTTATACATTATTTAAAAGTTTATTAGTGACTTTTCATTTTTGAATATGAAGAAAGAAGATGAACTCTATTTCTTTATCTTAGTATTTTAACTGATATTGAATCGATTAAGTTGTTATAATTATTTTTAATTATTTTATTACTTCAATTACATCACCTCTTATTCAAAATTATTCTAAGAAAGTTTTGATTGAGTTTACTTAATTTTAAAAATAGAGTTATAATAGGGTTAAATTATTAAACCTTCAAAGTTTAAAGTTAAATTAGTTCAGGAAAATTCTTTTTGAAATTATATTAATTCGTTGATTTATCTAATTATATAATAAAATTAAACCATTAAAAGTATAAAAACTAATTTAAGTAATTTTTTATTAATTTGTTTGGGAATGTTTTTTAAACTTTATCCAATTATTAAATATAAGAAAACAAAACTAATCTATTTGCTTATTCATTTAGGATATACTTTATTTGATTAAAATAATGTGTGTAAATTACTAAATTATAGAAAAAATGAAAATGTTAAAGTTTTAAAATTCTTAATTTTTGTGAGTTATGGTTACTTAATTTTTTAAAAAAAACTATATGTGCATAATTTTTAACAATTGTTTTGTTTGGAAATGTGAAATCTAAAATATTATAACAAAAAATAATCAAATATTTTTTTAAAATTTCAATTTTAATTGACTATTGCTTATCTATGAATACTTTTGTTTTTATTTTCACTTAATTGAAAATAATTAAACTAATAAAGTATATATGAAAAAATGCGATTTTTTTAAAAATGTCAATCCATACTTTTATAAGTTAAATAGATTGTTATTTTAAAATGTCAATGCATACTTTTATAACAGAAAAATGTCATTTTAAAAGCAGAATAAATAGAGAGGTACCACTCGTCCATGCGGAAGGCTGCCTCAAAAGCAGAATAAACTTTCTCTATCTTATATAATTTTTAGTTTATTTTTAGTATGTCATTTATGTGTTTTGATTCTGTTTTCGTGATTATGTCTTGTGACTAGTTTTATTTTTCGGCATTAAAGTAATGAAACTCTAATTGTATATTTAATCATGAAACCAAATTGAGCTTGTTAAATTAATGTTTCATAAATTTTGAAAAGTTCTCTGCGTATATCGTTAGTTATTTGGATTTTTTAAATCTTGATCAAATTTAATTAATTTGAATAAAGCCAATTAATTTCCTATTAAGTATCTATATTTAGTGGATATGATTGATTAGCAGTAAAGCTACTGCCACGTAGACGAGAACAATAGGTTAGTAAATTATGACTGCTAATTCTGATTGCGATTTGTTAAAACTGGGTTTCTTTAATTCTTATTGATGTTAGAACATTAAATTTGGTGTTGTCTGATCCTATCCCAATTGTGTCTTAATTAAAAAAATAATTAGTTTAAATTGATTCTTGCTAATTATCTATAAATTAAGAAGGAATTGGGTTACGTCAGAGTTGATTCTCAGTAAACTGTAACTGGTTAGTTTATGAATATTATTTAATTATTGAGTCAATAATCGATGAATATTTAATTAGTATGGATTTACTTACTTGCCGGACTTTTAATTTCTTGTATTTTTAGTTTGATCATTTTAGTTAAATTGTTTTATTTATTTTAAGTTTAATTGTCTTGATTTGATTAATTGAAATTGAGTTGTGACATCCTTGTTGAATTAACTGAAAGAGACTATGCTCCGTTCCTCGTGGAATTCGACCCTACTTTCCTCTTTACTATTTTAAATCCTTTGAAATTGGTATTTTAAGTTCGACCGTACCAAATTTCCATAAAAAATAATTACTACGAAATTAATGGATTTGCCTTAAAAATCATACATTTTAAATTTAATCAATCAAGGAAATTCAACAAACTCACTAAAGTTTAATGATAAAGAAGTTCCAGTAAATCAATTTAATCAAAAAGTTCAAAATCTAATTTGTTTTGAGACATCAAATCAGTAAAAAAAAGTAACCAACCTTCTTAAATCAATTCAATAAAGAAGGCCAAAATCTAATTCAATATAGTGGTGTAATAGAAACTCAATAGAAACTAAACAAAAACATCTAACCTTTTTTTTTTAATTTAGGTGAATAGTTTGAATCTAAAACTTGCAATAAAGAATCACGAAAGTTATTCAAAAATTTAAAATAGTCATAATTTAAAAACAAATAGCCAACAGAAAACGAAAAAAATCCAAATAGTAGAGGTGTATGGCATAACAAAGCAATGAATATGAACTCACAGACAAAATTAAATTCTTGAGAAACAACACTAATGATGAAATAATAAATTGCAAATAAGATAACAAACGTAAAAGTCAATAAAAAAAAGTGAAATACTATATAGTTATTGAATAATGCAAGGAAATTAACAAAGTAAATTAGAACCAAGGTTTAAAAGAAAGAATGAGGCAAAATAATCTCCATTAATAAAGTCGTTTGACTTTGACGTATAGGAAGAATACAACACCCAGACGACAATAGCAAATAATGATCGTGACACAATTTTAAAAAGACAACAATCTTTTAGTGTAATAATTTAAGATGCCAACTCCTATTAGGAAAGTGAGACTTAGTTTAACATGATATTAGTTTAATTTTCTAATTTATTAGAAAATTTGTTGCAATTTATTTAAATAATATATATATATAAAAGTAGAGTAGAATACAAACATTCTCTAATTTGTTTAAGAAAGTTTGATGGATTTTGTTTAGAAAATTTTGTTTAAGTAACAAAATAAAATCGTTAATGATAAACACATACATTCTCTAATTTGTTTAGGAAAGTTTAATTGATTTAGTTTAAGAAATTTTTGTTTTAGTAACAAATAAAGTCCTTATTGATGAATAAATTGATTTATTTAAGAAATTTTGTTTGATTCTTTAATTTGTTTGGGAAAGTTGTTGCAATATATTTAAATAATATATGTAGCTATTAATTTAGTTTATGAAATTTGGAAAGAGACATAGGAAACATTTAGATTCTAATATTTTTGTTTGATTTGGTTGTAGAGTAGAATACAAACATTCTCTAATTTGTTTAAGAAGTTTTAATTGATTTAGTTTAGAAAATTTTGTTTTAGTAAAAAAATAAAATCGTTAATGATAAACACAGACATTCTCTAATTTGTTTAGAAAAAGTTTAATTGATTTAGTTTAGGAAATTTTTGTTTTAGTAATAAATAAAATCCTTAATGATAAATAAATTGATTTATTTAAGAAATATTGTTTGATTCTCTAATTTGTTTGGGAAAGTTGTTGCAATGTATTTAAATAATATATGCAGATAATTTATTTAGTTTAGGACATTTGGAAAGAGTCGTAGGAAACATTAAGATTCTAATACTTTTTTTTGATTTAGTTTAGAAAAGTTTTTAATTTGATTTGATTTAAGAAAGTTCTTAATTAATTTAGTTTAGAAAAATTTTGTTTTAGAAACAAAATAAAACCATTAAAAATATAAATAAATTTTGTTTGGGAAGGTTGTTGCAATATATTTAAATAATATATGTAGATAATTTATTTAGGTTTGATTTTCATTTAACAAAATTATTTAATAATCTTTAATAATTAATTTAATGTAGTACATAGAAGTATATTATAACACAACTACTTAAAACCACTCTTTCAAAACCACTTAATACAAAAACGTCAAAACATTGGGATTCACTAATACCACTTTTTCATTTAATGTGGTCTAGATGACTGGGCTTCAAAGGATTTTTTAGGATTCTGGCTATTAATGTTACTTGTAATCCTAAGACTTTGAGATCTATCAAATGTGATCTGGACTTCCTAGTTGTAGTCAAACCCACAAACCAAGACATCATAAACAAAACCCTAAACCCAGATTTACCAAACATTTTCCTAAACGGAGAATCACATATAGACAACCAAAACCACTACCACAACCGTCCAATCCCCAACCTATACCATATCAGCCTCCAAGACTAGCCTTACCAAATATCATTTGTCATAAATGTCACAAGCCAGGACATATTGCTAAATATTGCCGACTTAGAAAAAGAATCCAATCTTTAGAAATAGATGATAGTATCCTAAACCAAATTTCCAATCTCCTTGCTGAAACAGATGATGAAGAATCAGGTTATAGTGAGGATAACCACATTAACCAAATGGAAGACGATGATATTGATAGCTCTACCTCTAGTGATGATTCACATCCCGAAGGACCAGGTATTAATGTATTAACAAAAGAACAGGATTTACTTCTGGAAATGATAGATAACCTGGAGGATCCAGATCAGAAAAAACACTATCTCGGCCAGTTGAAGAAGGCAACTAGTGATCAACCATCTACTTCCAAGTTCAGAAGTAACCATCCTGCAAACCACCCAAAGATACTTAATACCTACAATCTCACAAATATCTTAAACAAATTCCCTCAAAAATCTTCCAAACAGATAACTGTCCAAGACTTGGAAGCTGAAGTTGCAAAACTCAAAATGGAGGTTAGAGAAATTAAAGCTCAACAAGAGCTTGACCAATTGGTTTTGCAAAATCTGACTGAACAGTTAGCACAATCAAAAAAGGGAAAAGCTAAGGAAGCAGAAGTTGAACAGTTCTTATAACCATTGATTTTTTCAAATGCTGAGACTCCAAAAGTTCTGTCTACTATTACTTTTAGAAGACATGATGTTCGGATTAAATTGGTTGTACAAAACAATTTTGTACTAGAAACAGCAGCATTATGAGACACAGGTGCTAATCTTAGCTGTATTGATGAAGAAATTATCCCATCAAAGTTCTTCGAAAACACCAAAGAATGACTTCGCTCAGCAAATGGTTCTAAACTCAACATCTCCTACAAACTTACTGATGTTGAGGTAAAATTTTCTTCAGCAACGGTGAAGGTATAATTTTTATTGACAAAAAATCTTACTCATCCAATTATCTTGGGTACAGATTTTATTATACAATTGATGCCTTATCTGACAATATTTGAAGGAATTCTACCACAAAATATTGGAAAAGATGTTCTTCTTCCTTTTACCAGGCCTCCAGTACACAAGGAGCTGAACTCTTTGTCTAACAAGATCAAACAGATTAATTTCTTGAAAGAAGAAATTGAATACAAAAGGATCGAGGCACAATTGGCTCAATCAATAATTCAAAATAGAATCAAGGAGTTACAAGAGAAAATTGAGCAGCAAGTTTGTGCGGAGGTGCCAACTGCTTTCTGGAAAAGAAAGCAACATACTGTTTATCTTCCATATGAAAAAGATTTCAAAGAAAAAAACATTCCAACAAAAGCTAGACCAATCCAGATGAATCATGATCTTCTGGAACATTGCAAAACAGAAATTAATGATCTCTTAAAAAAGCAGATTATCAGGCCAAGCCAATCTCCCTGAAGTTGCCCGGCATTCTATGTGAACAAAAGTTCAGAAATAGAAAGTGGAGCACCCAAATTGGTAATAAATTATAAGGCTTTAAATGAAGCCCTACAGTGGATCAGGTATCCAATTCCTAACAAAAAAGATCTTTTGCAAAAAAGGCTCAAACTCGGCAAATGTATTTTCTAAATTTGACATGAAATCTGGATTTTGGCAAATTCAGATTAATCCATCTGACAGGTACAAAACAACTTTTACAGTACCATTTGGTAGGGGTTTTCATCGGTTCGGTTTTCGGGTTCTTCGAGTTGTTCGATTCAGTTTGTTCGGTTTGAACATTTCTAAACTCAAATTCGAAAACCAAACCAATTTGAATTGAATTCAAATTTGGTTTTCAGTTCGAATTCGAATTGAATTCGAATAAATCGAAAATGATATTTGAATTTAAAATCAAATCTTCATTCGAATTAACCGATTTCAAGCAAACATACTGGACTCAAATTTAGTTGTAACCTAAATCAAATTATCAAATTACATCACAATTTAGGATTCAAAACAATAATTTAGTTAAATATTATATATTTTATAACATATTTTATATTAATATATATTTTTAATATTTGAATTCGGTTTTCGATTTGGTTTTCGAATTGAAAGCTAAACTCAAAAACCAAACCATAAACTGAAATTCAAATTCAGTTTATCGAAAACGAATTCGAATTCGAATAATTCGAGTTCGGTGAATTCGAATTCGGTCGGATATTCGGTTTAACTCGAATATTGAATGGAACGTAATGCCTTTTGGTTTAAAAAACGCTCCATCAGAATTTCAAAGGATTATGAATGATATTTTTAATCCCTATTCAAACTTTACTATTGTTTACATAGATGATGTATTAATCTTTTCAAACAACTTAGATCAACATTTTAAACATCTTAATATCTTTCTACAGGTTGTTAAGAATAATAGTCTAGTAGTGTCTAAGAAAAAGATTAGTCTGTTCCAAACTAGAGTAAGGTTTTTAGGACATTACATCCATTTAGGCACAATCATTCCAATAGAACGATCTATCTAGTTTGCAGATAGGTTTCCTGATCAGATCCTAGAAAAACAGCAGTTGTAAAGGTTTTTAGGATGCTTCAATTATATAGCTGATGTTATTCTTAAATTAGCTAATATTATCAAACCTTTGCAGGTTAAAGAAATTACATCCACCATGGACAAATATCCATACTGAGGTGGTAAGATGGGTAAAAACCCAAGTCAAGGTTTTGTCTTGTCTAAATCTGCCAAACCCAATTCTTCCAAAGATCACTAAAACAGATGCATCTGATATGGGTTATGGCGGAATACTTAAACAAATACAAGACAACAACGAAAGAGTTGTTGCCTTTACTTCTAAACATTGGAATAGTGCCCAACAGAACTATTCCACAATCAAAAAAGAAATTTTAGCCATTGTTTTGTGTATTTCAAAATTTCAATCTGATCTGCTTAACCAGAAATTTCTTGTTAGAGTAGACTGTAAATCTGCAAAAGATGTTTTGCAAAAGGATGTTAAAAATCTCGCTTCTAAACAGATTTTTGCAAGATGACAAGCTATTTTATCTGTTTTTGATTTTGATATCGAATATATTAAAAGATAAAATAATTCTTTGCCTGACTTTTTGACTCGTGAATTTTTGCAGGGTAGGTAATGCCTCCAAGGAAAAAGAAGGAAGAATTACCACTGATGCCTAAAAGCATCGTACAAATTCATACAAAACAAAGTGAAGCTTCGCCTTCAAACAAAAAACCACCTTCAAACCAATCTGCAGGAAAGTAGCCCAAAGACTATGCTTTGAGTTCTCTTCAACTTGAAGCATTAAAAACAGAAACTGCAAACTTACCCATTTCAATTTTAAACCCCAAAGTTTGGGCAGACATTGTGGAAGAAGATGAGAAAGCCCATATACAAAAAGCCCAATTTGAATCCATCCAGCAATGGGCCTCGTCAGTAGGATTTCAACTTGTGAAATCCCCCCAAACTACAGTAGTGGCATCAAGCCCTACTAATTTGAAAAATACCCAAACTTCAGTAGTGGTTTCAAACCCTACCAATTTGAAAAATGCTCAAACTTCAGTAGTGGTTGCAAGCCCTACGAATTATTCAAATGTGGTAGCATCTAACTCCACAAATTCAAAACAAATTTTGACTCAAACAAATGTTTTAAAGAAAAAATCTCCAAACCTAAAGAATTATAAAAATCAAAATTATGTTTCGATTTACCAAACGGAGCCAGACATTTTTGTAAACAACCCTGGCGATGTTGCAAAAACAATACTCCCAAAACTTTCAAATTTTATCCCACCTACTCCAAACATAACCCAACAATTTTATGAATTTATTCTCATAGATACTAAGTCTATTGATCTTAAGCAATATTTTGACAAGGAGGATAGAAATTTAGTTACCATTCAATAGCTCAAATTTTAAAAATCCTTAAGCCTTCTGATTGGGAAACTAATCCAAACACTCCTAAAAAAAATTTTCAAGCATTTTCTCCCCCAAGATTCACTTACTGGGATTACAGACAAGCATGGTTTAATACTTTTTCTATACAGAACAAAGTAAACAAACATTCATAGTTCTTTTACTTCAAAAGAGAAACAAAATACCATTTTTCAATTTAGTTTGTTCAATGGTGGAATTGCTTTGGACCAAACTAGCAAATTTTGCCAGCAGAAGTTCAGCTGGGACTACAAATTTTTTCAGAAAAATTTACGACAACAGAAGTGCATATACCCATATTACTGCATTTCTATTCAATCTTTTCATTATCTTGGATTTATGCTTGGAAGTTTGAATTTTCCAAACAAAATGATAAATTTTCTCCACTTCTAATTCAGCAAGGATATACAAAGTGGTGGAAGGAATTTTATATTGACTGTATTCATCCCAAGCAGATTGATGCATGGTTTCAAAAGAATCCCAAATTTTTACCACCAATAGATCCAAGAATGTGCCAATTTCTTCAGCAAAAGGCACTCACAGCATCAAAACTGGCAGCCATCTCCAATAAAGAAGATTATGTTAAGCAATTGGAGAATTTATTAGCCCAACTCAAGCAGAATGAGCCCAGTACCTGTAGCACTGGCCCAACACAAGCAAGCCCAATCTCGGGGACAGACGAGGAAGACTTGCTAATTGACACAAACCAGAATGAAGATGATTGTTATGGAATATTTTCACAAATACCATGACAATTGATTGTAATAGTAAGACCAAGTATTGATCAATATTAAAAAAAAATCTCATATAAATACCCCCACTTCGGGAATAGGGGACACACTTCAGAATTCCCTTCTCTTGAATTCTAAAAATTCTCTCTCTAAGAAGAAACCCGTCTTCTTCTTTCTTTCTTTCTTTACTTCACACATTTCTTTTGTTTTCTTTCTTGTATCTTCAAACTTTCCTAAGCTTTGGAACCTTTGCAAGGAACCTTTGCTTGGATACCTTAGCTTGATTAAGGAGTGATCTTGTGTAAGATCCTTAATCTATGAGACTGTAATTTGCTAATTATATACATATGTTTAATTTCATATCTTGTTTCTTTTAGATCTAACTTTTACTTTATGTTCTTTATTTTATGATCTTTACTTTTATGTATTCTTGTTATATATATATATATATAAATAATAAAATAAAATATAATATAGATTATGGTTACTTAAGTTAGATTATTGCTGTAGAAATTGGGTATATATTGTGCTAATCGAGATGTGCACTTCTTAAAAGATGATTTTAAAACAAATAATTGTTAATTTAAATAAGTGCGATAAATTTATTGGTGTCATTATTTTATAAAAAAAAGTTAGGCACCATACCATTTATATATATACTTGTGGGACAAGAAGCTTTGGTGACTATGACTGGTATTGTGGATATGGATTAACCGAAATAGGATATTATATCTCAACTACATCGAGATTTTGAATTTTATGACAAGTTTAAATAAAGAGAAGCAATATATAACCCACGTCAAATTGTTGAGTGGCATTGGCGATAATTTGATGTGCAAGCATGAGTAGTATACCATTGTATATAGGTTTACTCTCAATTATGTGTTTGACAAAACTTCTACAGTAAATATAACCAATTATGATCATAGATAAATAGTGTTAAAATACAACATCAACACTAAAAATATTATTATAATTTGAAGTCAAAGAATCATGTATACTATTGTAACGTAGACATTATACTATTGATATTCAAATAGATAACTGTATGAAACTCTCTAAGCGGATCATTTTGATAAATTCATTCTCCAATGACCCACTAATATATCACTACATATGCTAATCTATCCTTATTAACAATATCCTTAGTATTGTCAATATTATAATTAAGGAAATTTAAAAATAATAAGTATTATGCTAAAAACTTCATAGTATTGTATATATATATATATATATATCAATATATATATATTATATTACAAAATGACCAAAATATCATATAATTATTGCACAAAATTACATAGTCGTTTTTCTATTATGATTTAAACAGATCATTCAGTAGTTTAAAGCGAATGAATAAATATAACTATAATGTTTCTTTTGAAATAAATGTTAGTTCAATAGAACAATTATATTATCCTTTGTATGAATAATAGAACATCAGTGCATGCTTGGATTATAGATGAGACTTAGCTTTTTTTATATGAACTATTGAATGAACTATTTCATATTCATTAATGAACTTTTCTATCCAAACCACTTTAGTAGTTTTTCAAGTAGCTATATATTAAGTCTCTGTTGTAGTATTTACTGCTATAGTGTGTTAGGAACTCTTCCAATTAGCAACAAATTATTTTTAACTGAGTGAAAACTAGCATCAATAAATCCATGCATATTAATGGTAATCAATTAAGAATAGATTATTAATTCTTCTCAAATATTAAGAATATTCTTGATTATTTTTATGATGTTTACTAAGATTAGATTTACATCTACTCATAATACTTAGACAATATTTGTATCGAAAGAAAGTGAAGGAAGAATAGAAGACCACTTAGTGGAATGGAAAGAAAAGTAGAATAGAGGAAAATTTCCTTTTTACATATTTGGATAAGTCAAAAAAAGAAAGAAAATGAAAGTAAAATAGAAGAAAACAATCTCCTTTCTCCCTGTTTGGATAGGTCAAGAAAGAAAGAAAATGGTTTACTAAAGGGTAAATTACAAAACAACTCCATGTGGTTAGGCGATATTTTAAGTTACCTCCCTAATATATTAAAACCTATAATTCGCCTCCTTGTACTTTGGGTTTTTTTTGAAAAGTAACGGAAATTGAATAACTTTACGGACTTTGTAAATCATGCGCAAGCTCCTTCTGCTGAAGTCAAGTCAACCCCTTCTGTATGTGTTTTCTCCTGTCTGCCATTGTTCCCTTTTTTTTTCTTCCTTTATTCCTTACTTTCATCACTGATAAATCTGCACAAATTAATGATTTGCCGCCACGACTAATTATCTCTCCTTCGACGTCTACGACGTGATCATTCTGATTCATCGTTCAATTTGGGATCACATCTGACTTGGATTCCAAAACAAACGAGTTTCAAAAAGTTCTTCGAGACCGATATATTCAAAGGAGCAGTTCAAATTGTCAGATTGGAAAATTTTTTCCTCCGATTTGCTTCAAAGGACAACTTTATTCGACTATGAGCTAAAGGATCTTGCCATATCAACGACTGCTGAATTAGGATGTATTCCACCTCCAACTGCTTCTTAAAGGAGCTGAAGAGGCCAAGGAACAAAAATCCCACACCGGAGGTAAGTAAGGCTATCTTGATCTTGGTGGGTGGATTTTGATGGCTACATTTGATTAGGTGACTGTGAGTTTAGCTTGATATGTGGACGGATTTGTGGATTCTCTGCAATTGAGGGTTGTATTCTAGTGGTTTTCTTGTGGTGATGTTGTCGATTTGCTGGAAGTACCCTCAGGACTTGGAAAAAATGGAAATCAATGACCCATAGCTTTTCAATCGTCGTCATCGAAGATCTCAACCTCTTCGTGGCCGCCTTAGATTCGAGTTTGTCGCAGTCGGGCCTGCTCAATTTCATGGACGGAATTCTAGGAAGAATTGACGTTCGCATTCATTTTCCCATGTGCGTGGATTCAATGTTTCTTTACCACAATGCAATAGTCTCTGCCTTGCTGATTTCTATGCTCTCCACATCTCCTCTAATCTATGCTCTCCACACTGCAAAAGAAATTTCTTAAAAGATCCAATTTCTCCCTAGTGCAAAGAGGTGTGAAAAGCTATGGGTATTGAAGTATGTTCTTCTTTGCATTTCATATAGAGAAGGGGTCATGTCTGTGAGGCATGGACATCAAGTTGGCTGTTCTTGCAATTTTATGTGACGGCAATTTTTTTTATGACTTGAGAATTTTTTTATTGTAATTATTTTGGGAGCTATGAGAAATGATCAAAGTTGCAGATTCTAGGAAGAAGATGATGATAGTGGTAGTTTTGTCTTTTTAATATTATAAACTAGGGTTATTTTTGTCTTTTTACCAATTTTTTAAAGTTAAAAATAATTTTTTTAATTATGACGGTGCGTGTCATTTAAACTCTGTTACTTCTCCCATTTCCATCCATTTTTCAAAAAAAACTAAAGCACAATAAGGTAAATAGTAGGTTTTTAAACGTTAGGGAGGTAACTTAAAATTTCGGCATACCTCAGGGAGGTTTTTTGTAATTTACCCTTTACTAAAACATTGTTATGAGTCTAGAAGGAAAAGAAAAAAAATAGATAAAATTTGTGTTTATATTATTGCCTTCCAATACCTTATGACTAATATGTTAAATAATATAATTAATTAAGATAATCAACTTGTACTTACCCTTTTTTCTTTTTAATATAAATTTACTATCTATTTTTTAATTTTAATTTTTTCTACAAGATAAAATTAAACGAAAAATAATAAAACTAATAAAATAAAAAAATATGTTAATTTTGTATGAGTGTGTTATTTTTATATAAAAAAATCTAAAGTTAATATTTTTTTCATAACTTTGATAATGTTTTAGTAGACTAATGTATATGATGATCCTTGAAATATGATAAATAAAAAGCTTCCCATCATACATAAGCCTTATTACCCAAACTCACCAATAGACCCAACAACCCATTCAAAAATTGATATCCAAGAGTCAATTTGCTCATAGAGATTTTGTGTTTGGATCACATAGAATGTAGGAGGAGCCCATGTGAAGTGTGTGGCTAATGAATTTGACAAATTTGTTTTAATTAGTGGGGGCATCCCTTCAAATTGATTGGGTAAGGTTTTTGCAGCTTTGGGGCCAATCCCT
Source organism: Ophiorrhiza pumila (assembly GCA_016586305.1). Lineage (NCBI taxonomy): Eukaryota > Viridiplantae > Streptophyta > Magnoliopsida > Gentianales > Rubiaceae > Ophiorrhiza > Ophiorrhiza pumila. Next base: position 30,842,796 of record BLIW01000002.1, read on the forward strand.
GTTGAATGGATGATATTTTCTATCCAAATTTATCTTGTTTTATCATATTTAAAATTAAAATTATGTGATAGCATTTATTTATTTTTTAGTTAGTGTCTACTAATTGTATAGTAATTTTAGTAATATTTATGTTTTTAATTCTAGTTTTAGTTAAATTATATTATTTTAAATATTGAACAAAATAAGATAGAATAATTTTGAACAATCTTATCTCCATCGTGAACTTCTTCTTTGACAGCATGGCAACGCGATGACTACTTTTCACTCTAACCACCATCGACTAGACATGACCACTGTTCACGAACCGTGGGTTACGGTTCGTGAACCGCCGGTTCACGGTTCCACGAAGGGTGGAACCCAAAACCGGCCCTTGGAGTCACGGTTACGGTTACGGTTCGTGAACCGCCATTTCACGGTTCGGTCACGGTTCCGATTCCGTCCCTGTTCCGGTTCCATCCCGGTTCTGGTTTCGTCCCGGTTCCGGTTTCGATTCCAGTTCCGATTTTGGTACGGTTTTCTCACGGTTCGACTTTTAAAAAAAATAACAATATGAAGTATGACATACTTTACAAAATTTACAAGATGAAACAAAAGAAGTTTGGTATAATTTACAATGTGAAAAATAAGAGAAGTTTGATATAATTTACAAATTTACAAGGTGAAAAAAAAAAGAAGTTTGGTATAATTTACAATGTGAAAAATAAGAGAAGTTTGATATAATTCAAAAATTTACAAGGTTAAAAAAAAGAAATTTGGTATAATTTACAATGTGAAAAATAAGAGAAGTTTGATATAATTCACAAATTTACAAGGTGAAAAAAAAAAGAAGTTTGTTATAATTTACAATGTGAAAATTAAGAGAAGTTTAATATAATTCACAAATTTACAAATTTACAAATTTACAAGGTGAAAAAAAAATAAATTTAATATAATTTACAATGTGAAAAATAAGAGAAGTTTGATATAATTTACAAATTTACAAGATGAAAAAAAAGAAGTTTAGTATAATTTACGATGTGAAAAATAAGAGAAGTTTGATATAATTAACAAATTTACAAATTTACAATGTGAAAAGTAACAAGTTTGATATAATACGTACAAGTTTACAAGTTTGATATAAATGAAAAAATACGTCATTTTATTATTGAAATATAAAATTTTGGCCTAAATATCGAATTTCAAGTTGGCCATTTACTTATATGAATAATGAATCATGATACAACATTTTCTAAAAATTAAACTTTTCATTCATAAAAGTAATTTGAGTACAAGTTAATTGACCTAAATTTTAATAATCTAACTCTTCAATATCATCATCGGGATCGGGATGGACGAAATCCGTGAAATAGGAAACTCCGGTTGAAGATCCAGTACTAACATTGCTCGTTTCGGAAATGTCGGTGTCGTAATCTAAATCAATGTCATCCGACTTTTCCATTTCTTGTGTTCTCAAAAATGCCTTGTGCCAATCATCCACTAATGCTTGGATTTCTAATGATCTTGGTAATAATCGGGACCGGTGCTAGTCTAAAATGATTCCTCCCGCACTAAAAACTTGCTCCACCGCTACGATTGATGCCGGAATTGCAAGAATATGCTTTGCGATAATAGATAGAATTGGATAATCCTTCACCTTTCCCTTCCACCATTCTAGCACGGACCACTCGTGAAAATCCTTATCTTCATCACAAACCTCAAAAGTAGTTGTTAAATATCTATCAAGTTCCGTATCAGTACCGGATCTTGGTTTTTTGTGTGAAGAATATATAGGTTTACCAAGTTTACGTGGTGCTATAGAAAACATTGATGGAGTACTAGTATTTTGATGTGATGCACTACTAGTAGAACCATCAATATTAGATCCGGTACTAATAGGAAGTTGACTACTATATTTAGAAAGAAATTCATTAAATAAATCACGAAGAAGAAATTTTACTTCTCCTATAATCTCCTTAGTATCTTGAGGTTTATAACCTTCATTGTTAGAAAAAAATGAGTCTACACAACTATTATATGCAGTAATATATTCTTCTAAAATATTAATTTTTTGACGTGGATCAAAAACAGGAGCAATTAAATATGTAGGTGGAATTTTTCGGTAATAGTTAAGCCATTTTATTAACATATCATATATAGGAAGTGATAAAACAGGGTCATCTTTAAATTGTTGTAAAATACCAACAACATCACATGCAATGTGAATAAATAGATGAGAAGTAGGATAATAAACACCAGATAAAATTTCAGTAGCATCTTTAAAAACCTTTAAAAGTTGTAATAATTTATAACAAATTTCCCACATATTAGGATGCAAAGAAATATCATCTACATGATTTTGCATAAAAAAAGTACATAACAAAGTACTATATTGTGTAGATGCATTCAATAATTTATAAGTTGAATTCCATCTATTAGGAACATCTTTACTAAATCTTTTTGGTTTGCGTCCATTTTCCATACAAAATTTTACCCATAGTTTCATTAAATTTGGACGGATCCATAAAAAACTAATTGCCTCTTTAATAGGGGTAATATACGTATTTAGTGTTTTTAAACTATCTTGTACTGTTAAATTTAATATGTGGCATGCATACCTAATATGAAAAAATTTTCCACCTATTATTGGTTGACAAAGAGTTGTTAATTGACTAATTGAAGCCGTATTAGCCGAAGCATTATCAAAACCAATTGAAAAATTTTTTCTAGATAAACCATATTCATCTAAAATAATATTCAACAAATTAGATATATTATTTGCGGTATGTCTTGCTTCAAAATGACAAAAAGAAATAATTCTTTTTTGTATTTTCCAATCACTATCAACCCAATGACAAGTTACTCCCATATAAGAATGCATTTGCCATAAATCACTCCAAATATCGGAACATATAGAAACACTACCATTTAATTTTGAAAAAGTTTCAATTAAAATTTGTTTTTCACCTTTATAAATTTTCTTTAATTCTCTTGTTATTGTTGTTCTAGGCATTCTTTTAGCTTGTGGATTTAATGCCTCTTGACAATAATAAGTAAATCCTACTTTTTCACCAAAACCAAATGATAAATGTTCTATGGCTATCATTTTAGCTAATTCTTTTCTTTTTTTTTTATCCGAATATTTAAAAGGAGGAGTAATAGAGGGAATAAACCCGGATAATTGCGATTGGTTGGTGGAAAGGCCGATTTCGTGTGGATGTTTTTCCTTCAAATGTCGCGCCAAAGTTCCATAGCCCGATCCTTTCTTGAAAGCATATAATTTATTTCCGGGACAATAATTGCATTTCGCCTTGATTGGTTGTTGGTTGGAATCCAATATCTTTGGGTAATGCTCCTTGAACATATCCGATTTTAGCCTTTCTTCAACGTTGGGGCTTTCGGTTTCTCCACCACTACTAAAAATTTGCTCACTTTGGTTTGCATCAAATTGTGAGCTACCAACAATATCTCTATTAAAACTATCCATTTTATAGTAAATTAAAATTAAGTAATTGAATAAATATAAATAATTAGATAAATAAAATTATAAATTTCTAAATCTATAATAAAAGTGTTTAAATAAATTAAAATAATTCAAATAATAAAAATTATTAATGAGAAATCAATATTTAATAAAATAAATAAATTTAAAAAATAATTAGCTAAATATTTGAATAAAATAAAATAATTTAAAGTAAAGAATTGAATTTTGAATATAATGAATTAATGAGTAAAAATAATTTAATGATAACAAAAAAAGTAGATAATATAAATGATAATTAATTATTGAGAGAATTGGGAGAATTGAGATTGAGAGAACAGAATTGTGTGAAAATGAATTTAAAAAATTGTAGGTATTTATAAAAGAAAAGAAAAAAAAAAGGGCATAAAGCCTAAATCTGAAATGTGTGAAACAAAGCCCACAACCGTTTGGATGCAACGGCCATCACACCTTTATTTATTTATTTTTATTTTTTTGCGGTTCTAGTTAATCTCGGACGTCCAATTTTTTTTTTTTTTTAAACACGGTTCACAAAAACTATGAACCGGAACTGGCCTGCCTAGGCAGGTTCCGGTTCATGGTTTGGGCCCGACATGGGCCGGTTCGGTTTCGGGCCGGGCCCGCCGGGCCGGTTCCGGCTCGTAGACATGACTACCATCGACCACAAAGTCATACGAGAATGACCGCCTCAATTGCAAGCAATTCCAGGGATCAAATACCTCAAATCTTTCCTAAACATTCACACAAATTTCCTCTACAATGGAGTGATGATTTAATGTTCTAAATACAATCTAAGGCTCTAAACAGTGTTTTTTTTTTAAATATTGACTTTGAGATAATAAGCTGCCCGAACAAATTTACTTTTAAAAAAGTTGATTCCCTCAACAATAAAGCATGAATTGGATGAAATGATTTAAAATTGTTGATTTAACAAGTTTAGTGGCCTTTTTATCCACTTCAAAATTTGATTACGAATCAAAAAAGAGTTACCAAAAGTCATTATTTTTGTCCTTTGGCCAATAAGATAAGACTTAAAGAATACATAAGCAAACAACAGCATCCATGCTAACAGCCTGACATTGTCTGAACAATACTAATTTATTCAAGCTTTGCGTTGTCTAAACATGCATGCTGACATGCATTGCCTAAACATGCATGCAACAGTACTAATTTATTCCATCACTCTCTTCGATATGCCTGCCCATATTACATCAACAATGACAAAAACCTAAAACACATGCAAAAACATAATCAGCTCATGAATTTATTCAAACTTTGCGTTGCCTCTTACTGGGAGTACTCTCATAAGCAACAATTTCATTTGACTTAAATGCAGAAACTTGGGATGCAACTTTGTTTGCAGCATCCTCAATTAAACCATTTTGTGGTGCATACCCAACAGCTCCATACTCAATAGGTATTATAGGTTTAAATCTCCGGCAAAGAAAATTCATATACCATAAACCGGAGTCTTTCGGGCATCTCGGCCTATCCTCAGTTTTGAATTCCACATACATAAGCCCAAAACGATCTTGGTAACCCTCAGTCCACTCAAAATTGTCCATCAATGACCATACAAAGTAGCCTTTCACATTCACACGTTTTCTGCAAAAACAGAAACTTTGTTACAATTTACAACTGCATGTATTCTGGGTATGCAGTAATAATGAATCAAAGATTGATTATGTATATTTATAGGAAGAACTACTTACTCCACGATAGCTTTTTTTATTGCTTTTAGATGTTCAGTAAGATATTTGATCCTGTTTGGATCTTCACGAGCTTCAGTAACTATTTTTTTGTAATCACTGACTTCATCCACACCTATATATATAAAATACAAACCAAAATTCAAGATATATATGAGAACATTTTTGAAAGAAATGGAGATTGGAGCATAAAATTGTAACCAAATATAATAAAATATTGTATTTGTTACCATTTTCCGTGATATAAATCGGTGGATCATTGTAAGTTTTCTTAATATAAGACAACAGCTCGTAAAGCCCTTTTGGACACAAGTATATCCAAGGTGAACCAATCTGAAAATAAAAAACAAAACAACTTCTTCTTCACATATTCTTTAACTCATCTTAATTTGATATCAAGCAAATCACAATAACAATTTTTATTAGGATATTAACAATTTTATTTTATTTTAAGGAAATTCAGCAAAGAATATTTATGTATCAAATTCCTTACTGGTGGACCGATTGGATTGCCATGGAGATCATGGTCTGCAAAAGAAAATGAAGATAAATAAATAAATAAAAAATCATGAGATCGAAAATTAAAGTAACTAAAATTAATTGAGAGAGTGTGAAGAAATAAATTAATATTTGGGTAATTTTATTATTCAAAATGTTTTCCATTAATGGAGGCTTACCTTTACAAACTGTTCGTGAATCTGTTTGATAACTGGGACGAGGTCCAAAAGACAGGAGAGCATCACCAACAAATGAAGAAGTGTAGTAGTTGAGTCCAAGAAAATCATATGATCCTTCTAATATTTTAGATTCTTCATCTGAAAATGGTTGCAGGCGATCAGCTGGAACTAGTTCAAGCATAATGTTGGGATAGTGACCATATGTTATTGGATTCATAAACCTTAAAAAAAAAAAAGATCAATGTATTATTTTATAAACATGAAAAAAGTTTTGAGAAATTAATAATTGAAAGAGTTGTGAAGCTAGCTAAATGATTTTTATAATTGGGATAATTTGCCTCATTGATATGAACTCTAGTAGTGGCGGATGTGTGATTTATTGTAAATAATTTGAAATTGTATAGTATTATTAATGGAAATTATTATTTTTAAAAATTTTGATGGTGAATTTTTTTTTTAAAAATGCATAATAAGAAAGCATTATTTTAAAAAACATTAAAAATAAAAATATTTTTAAATTTTAGATGGAAAATGCAACCGCACCTATAATCTGCGAGTGACACCTAACACAAATATGCCAGGATTTAAATCAGGGCCGTTTGGCATAGGGGGAGTGACTGAAAAATTATTAAAAAATTTTCCCACTCCCCTCCCCAACCTCAAAAATTAAAATATAATTTCTAATAGTAGTAATATATAATTTCATACCATTCAATATATACTTGTTGGATTTGCCACTAATTTAAATGAAAGTGTTATTTTTTAGATAAAAAATAACGAAAAAACGTATGCTTGAAGTGCTTTACTAAAATCAAAATTGGAAAGATGCAATCGAAAAAATGTTACAAGAATTTTATTGCAGTTTATTAAAACTAGAGAAAAATGCAATTTTGGTTTCCAAATTTTACGGGTGTGCCACATTTGGTTTTCAATGATTCCGAACTATCAAATCTGATTCTCAATATTTTAATTTGCAACAAATATATTACATAGGACAAATGATGGATTTTCTCCTTTGACTAACAAAAATAGTCCATGTTTCGTAAATGATCAAACCATTATGGACCAGAAGTGCTACAACCTAAAACTTTAGACACTAAAATTTTATTTTTATTTTTATTTTTTTAAAAATTGAAATGTTTCCAAAAACTATAAATGCATAGTTAGTTTTAACTATCATTTTTAAAACTCTATTGTCATTTTTTTTAAATCAAGATATTATGAAAATGATTTCTATTATGAGCAGTACAATTAATTGCAAATATCCTCTATTACAATAAATTGTGTTACCTAGACAAGATAATCACTAACAGTTACTTAAATACATGAAAATCTATACATAAAAAAGTATAACATGTAGGAAACTAATCATGATGAATTGAATAATTTGAATAACATACATGTGTCGATCATATTCTATTGTATAACAGACATATCCCTTATTTCTTTCATCGACAAATTGTAAACTCACACATTAAGACTTCCAAAGAAAAGTTCTTAATTTTTCAACTCTAATTTTTTACATTGAATATTTAAAGTCAAAACTATTTTTATTTTAGATTATGAATTCAAATATAAACTGCATTTGTGGCAGGAATGCAAAGTTGGTGACAAATTAGAAAGATAATAACCTCATAAGAAGTTTTTTTTTTACATGTTCAAAATTGCTAGTAAAAAAATTTTCAGATATCAATTGAGTCTTTCACTTATATGATGTTCAAATTTTTAAGGAAAGTGGTGTATGCCAATTTTTTTATGTGACATGATTAGAAAATATGTCAAAAATCAAAGATCATTATCTCAAGTTTATTGAAAAGAATTAATTAATGCAATAGAGGAAGAGATTAAGAGGTTAAAATTGATGCAAATGCACATCAGTTTGGTGATAGTTGTTTTGGGCATCAATTGTATTATTGATAATTGAGAAAAATATTATTTTCGTTCTCAAAGTTTTAGGTACTCGTACCTTTTCTCTCTAATGGTTTGACCATTAATGGATATGAATTATTTCCATTAGTCACATATTAAAACATTAGACATTAGATTAGGTCAAAATCATTGGGACCAAAATTGCATTTTAGTTTATTAAAAAAATTATAAAAACATTTTGTTCTATTCCTAATACATTTTTTTTTCGGTCACACAAAAATTATTGTAGGTCAAACTATAACATTCAATTTAGACATAATAAGCATCTATTCATTTCAAGTTATACTTCACAATGTTTCTATGCAAATTTCGTATGTCCTTAATCGTTATATACGTGATAAATGCACATACCATCCGAAAACAAAATCAAGTTGTCGTTTAACTGCTTCTTTATCCGCCGGGGAATCGGTAAGTGGCTCATACCAACCAGTAACAAGTGTTATCCCTATTTGTCCTCCTTGTCCCTGCAAAATTTTGCATCAATTTCATCATCATATGCTAAAATATGAGACAAAAATCATTGTAATTTTAGTGCAAAACTAAACCATTTATATACTAAACAATGCCTGCTTGTAATGCCAACCTTAAATTTTGATTTGTACAAATGAAAAGCTTTGGCATGAGCCATTAATAGATGGTGAGAAACTGTGTATGGCTCAACGCCTGGATCTCCATTCTCAACAAGTATTGAATGGTCTTGATGACTACTGCCTTTATGCTTGATATGGGGGAGTTGGGCAAGTTCTGGTGCACTTGTTGTTGCACCATGATTTGGAGGCATTGTACCCTTTACATATCCATAGTAAATAAAGCTCCATGGCTCATTGAATGTTATCCAATGTTTAACACGATCACCAAATTCCCAAAAGCATAGTCCAGCAAATTCCAGGTAGTCATTCCTGTTAATTAAATCACAAATACAAACAGCACTAAGAACAACTTTCTTCAAAACAAAGAATTATTAAACTTCATAATTTTTCTTTTTTTAATGAAGACAAAAACTTTTATTAAATAGGTTCATATTTGAACTGCATTTTATATATAAACAGGTAATTAACCGCCATTGAAATTGTGATTTTAATTCGCTACTGCTTTTATTATGTATTAAAATTGTAATTAACTTTGTTATCATTGGTGTTTTAAAAATTGGACCGGACGGCTGGTCCGACTTGTGACCGGTGACTGGTCCTTGGTTCTGTCCGATTTTTCTTCAAAAATCATATGGGTATAAAACCGGTCAAAACTTGAGGTTGACCGATTTAACCGGTCAAAAATCAATTTTGACTGGTTATATTTTTTCCTTTAAAAAAAAAAACTTTGAGCTGATTATAACTTTTGATTTCAGCCCAATATGTCTGTGTTTTATGAATGAGGATTATCCCATTTAATCTTTCTAATTAGGTCTTAATTTGGTCCCTTGTGTTTTCAATATTCCATTTGCAAAAGCAAAAAGAGAAAAAAAAATTCTGAACACTTACACAATTTTGCCATTTAAGAAACCACCATACTCGTCTTCAAGAGCTTGAGGAACTTCAAAGTGGTGTATGGTCGCAAAAGGTATAATTCCTGAGCAGAGTTAATTATGAATGAAATTTAGAAAATTAATTAACCAACAAAATAATTTTATAATTACCAAAAGAAGAAAAATTCTTTTTAAATTAACTCTACCATTTGCTAAGAGTTCGTCAATGAGATTGTTGTAGTACTGGATTCCTTCTCTATTCACACCAGCACTTAATCTCCCACCTATTATTTAATTTATTTCAATGTCAAACAAAAATTAGTTGTATGAAAATATTTACTTTTTTTTTTTCAGACAACATATCTAGACATATAATTAAAATACCTCAAAATAAAAATTGTCTTAGAGGTCTCTACTATATTCTTTTAATAAAAAAATTAATAAAACATATATAGGACATTATAATAAATCATATTGCTACCTGGCAGTACTCTAGTCCATGAAATTGAAAATCTATAGGCGTCTAAGCCCAGCTGCTTAGCCAATTTCACATCTTCCTGGAGAATAATTGGACAAATTAATTAGAAAAGTTAAAACTGATTTTCTTAGGGAAAATTAACTTGAAAAGAGAGATGTTTTGAATTATTCTCTCTAAAAAATGGTGATGTCCAAAGATTAATGCGCAATTGATACCTTGTAGTAATAATATGATTTGCATGCCATTTTTGCATTGTCACCATCCATAATCGACCCTGTAAATCAGTCAATTCCAAAAACATTAGTGGACTTGCACTATTTCAAGATAATATTTGTATTAAAAATCCAATAAATAGAGGGTTTATACTTAAAAAGACAAAAAAAAATCTAACTATGCTCCATTCGCAATTTGTCAAACACGAATGACTCAAGATCTTAATTTTTTCTGAGTTTGCAAAACGAAATTGAACATGAATAAGAAATTATGTTTTTAATTTAATTATATTGATATTTATGTTTTTAATATTTAATTTTAGTGAAATAACGCCGTTATGAATGTTGGACAGGATAAAACAAAATAATTTTGTACAGAAAATCCGATGTCTCCCGACTCTCTTGTATCCTCCCGTCTCGGTAGCTTAATTATATGGTAAATGGTTATTCAAAAGTCATGTTTGGATGGTGATTTTTTAACGAAAATTCGGATCGCGACACTTCACGTAAAAAAGATAAATGAAGATGAGAATCAAGTTACTATATATACTAAATTTTAGAGGGTAAAATTTTAATAAAAAAATAGTTTTCAATGTGATTCGTGTGCCTATGGCCATTAGTAAGATTTTACTTTCTCTAGTTTATTCTGGTTTTGTGTTTTATTTCCTATTATGCCTTCTTAGTACCGACATAATTCTTACAATGGTATTTATTAACATTAAATCAGACAGCAGTCACAACACATAGAATTGATAAAAATATATGTAAAAATAAGTGATGATACACAAATTGTGAAACGGTGACACGCACAATTCAAAGCACTCGAATTTTTGTGTCATCAATCACTCTTCTGAATCCAAAAATGTTAAAAATAAATTTGAAAAATTAAAACACCATAACTTCTCATGGTATAATTAAAGAGAGAAAAAGTGGAAACAAAGTACATATAGTTTGAATTATAACACAAACATTTGCTGAGAGAGAGAAAGAAAGAGAGAGTAACCTGGGTCCTTTCTGATCATTTCATCCCATGAACTGGGGCCTCGACCTCCTTGATTCAAACTTCCTTCAACCTATCACCATGAGACATTTATGAAAATGAAGCACACTGCTTGATCTTGATGAATTAAGGCTAAATTAAATTAATTGTAAAATGGAAATATAATCATGTATTGCTGCAGTTTGAGAGTCAATTGAATGTTCAAACAAATAAATTAAAAATAGAATTTAAACTTCAAATGATCTAACAATGCTGTAACAGGCAATAATTAATCTATGCTGGAGATTTTTCTCAATCAACCCTCGATCCATATTTATATATATGTTCTTTTTGCTTTGAAAGAAAGGAATTTATATATAGAAATAGAGAGTTACTTTAGTATATATATAGCAACCTGATAAGCAGCCGTTGCAGCCCCGAAGATCATATCCACTGGAAACTCAGAACGATGAATCTCCATTTCCTGAATATATACCAAAAACTCTTCTTATGATTGTATACTGAAAGTTAAAATAGAGAGAGTTGGAAGAAGGCGCAATTGTAAGCCCTGATTTATGTGGTTTATATAGGCGTTGGGCCGAAGTTATTACTGCATGTAGTAATTAATTCACAAGAAACGTGAAAAGCAACAAATGATGATAGGAGCTAATTTCCAAGACTAGTTCACATGCCACTTTGACTTTGATAATAATTTTTTCACTTGAAGACAAAGTACGTACAGTTGTTGATTGGACATGCAAGAATAATACTAAATTTCTTAATTTAGTTACAGAATTTTCTGCAGATGAAATGGATGGTTTTGTATGTTCTGATTTCTGGAACTGGCAGTATCGATGCTAATTGAATTCCGAACATTAATGAATTTACATCTAAAGTCATCTCATCAATTCAAGAATTAATTAGTTACTATTAAAATGTGAGTGAGAGAGAGATATGGACTTAAAAAGATGAATTTTGGTGAGGTCCAAAATTTTGCACTCAATAAATAATATAAGAATTTTACTTTATTATATTTGATTTACGGGTAGTACTTTGTGAAATAAATTCATATATGTGACCTATATATACGTAGAGTAATGATTGGGGGAGTGAAAAATTAGAGTGAAAGTGTACAGTGGATGACGTGACAGTAATAAAAAGATAAACTAATACCCTAACCAAATGATAAGTGAACCCTAATTAATAATGGATAATTTATCTTTTTATAATTGTCATGTCTATCACTTTATGTTTTCACTCTAATTTTTCGGTCTGTATATCATTATCCATATACGTATATCTTTTTCGGGTATCAAAATTATGTTGAAGGCTGATGAGTGTCGGTATGGGTACTAGTGCTCGTTCGTCCGACCAGGTTATAGCTGCAAGATCAAAGGGAAATCTAACGGGATATTTTCCCGAAAAAGCTTCGGTGATTAAATGAGATAAGATTAGGTATCACTGGGTGTCCTCTCATCTTTAGTGGAATCAAGCTCATATTTATTATGGTTGTGACTGTCAAGTTCATTCCGGTCCTCATATTGTACCATCATCCTAACACGCGTCTTCGTCCAAATCGTCCACGTGTGGCATAATGATTTTATACCTATCAGTCAACAATCATTTTTAATAAATCGTTTGAATGTAATATGAGTTGTAATAGCACTAATTGACTAAAACCAAAAGCCCTAAAACATCAATTTGCCTTTATAAAATCCTTTTTGTTTTCTCATAAATCAAATCAATAGAAAAGGTAACCAATTTTCCCAAATCAATTCAATCAAAAAGTTCAAAATCTATTTTTTTTCTCTTTTCTCTCGTAAAATCTATTTTATGTTTCAATAATTAGAATCTAAATTTTATAATTCAATAGAAAGTTAAAAAAAAAATAATTCAATTAAGAAGTATTGTAATTTGATGAATAAAAAATTTATTATATTATATGATATGTGAATATAAAGTTTTAAATAAATATAAATCCCCTCAAGTTAACTTAATTAATCTAAAGTTGAAATAGGAAGTGTTGAACTTCATTTGAGCTGTGATAGGACTTCATAATTATTTAATTAAATTTTTACTCCGATCAATCAGATATATATTTATGCTATTTTAGGATATGTAATTGTTAACCTAGAGTTTTATATAAACATAAATTCTTCAAGTAAATTTAATTAAATTATAGTTGTAATAGAAAGAGTTTGAACTTAATATGAGTCATAATAGGGCCTAATGATTATTTTTTTAGGAAATTTTAATATATTTAAAAAATGTAGTTAATTAATAATTTTATTTAAAAAATTATTAAATTAGCTTAATATGAATTGTAATAGAACTTAATGATTATTTAATTAATCCTTTTTATATAGGAAGTTTTAGTATATTTAAAAAAATTATTTAATTAATCGTTATATTCAGGAAAAGGAATATGAGTTATAATAGCACTAATAATTATTTAATTACTCATTTTTATTATGGAAATTTTAATATATTTTGAAAATTTATTTAATTAGTCATCTTTATTTAGAAAAAGAAAATTTTAATATATTTAGAAAGTATTTGAATTAAATATGATTTAAATGGACTTAATGATTATTTAATTACTCATTTTTATTTAGGAAGTTTTAACATATTTAGAAATTTATTTAGTCAATTGTTTATGTTTAGGAAAGGGAAATTAAGATATAATAGGATTTAATGTTTATTTAATTAATCATTTTAATTTAGAAAATTTTAATATATTTAGAAATGTTTTTTAATTAGCCATCATCATTTAGAAAAAGGAAATTTTAATACATTTAGAAAGTATTTGACTTTAATATAACTTGTAATAGGATTTAATGGTTATTTAATTACTCTTTTGGGAAAAGAAAAATTATTGGATTAATTATTTTTTTGAATCCCTATAATATTTAGTAAAATAAATTAGTAGCTTGGAGGATTCATATTATTTTCTTAATTTAAATATAATTTTAATTGAGCAAATGAATATTGAGGGAAATTCAATTTATAAGTTCAATTAATAAAGTGGACAACAAAATTTTGTGATATTAAATTGGCGGTAATAAAAAAAATAGATTTTATTAATATGAGAATAAAAAGACAAAATTTGCCTGCCCAAGAATTAAAATAACAACAACAACAACAATAATAATACTAAAAAATACATGCATGATATTCGAGACATCGGTTATGAAAAATGGTCATTCTCATGTGAGACCATTTCATATATGAGACTTGCATATAAATTTCACTTTAACGTACAAAATATAAAAAATTAGTGTATAAATTATCAAAAATTAGCGTATAAACTATCAAAAATTAGCGTATGAAGTATAAAAGATTAGCATATCAGTGTATAAAGTATCAAATATTAGCATATAATATATAAAAACTTAGCATATTAACGTATAAAATATAATTAATGTATCACGTTTTATATATGAAACGATATCACAAGAGTTTTTTTGTATGAAAAAAAAAACATGTAAAAGGGTTGGCAAGTATGTAGGGCTCTGTTTGTTTGTTATTGAATTAACGTCTTATTTTAAAAAATCAAAATGAATTATTTGTTTTGTCATTTTTTTAATCAAAATTTTTAAAACAAAAACAATGCTATAGTAATTATTTTTACTATAATAAATATTATATTATTAATAAATAAAATTTTAATTTTAAAATTTTTAATAATAAAAACTTCTTAATGATACAATCTCCCACCAAAATAAATTTATAAAATATTAATCTAAATTTGAATATTAAAATTTTAGAACATGGGCCATTTTTGTGTATGCAAACAATGATGAGGCTGAAAGAAAAAGACAATGCGAAACTCTTAGTGGAAACATATGTGGGTAGATAACTGGATCATAGGGGGTGACTTCAATGATATAACATGCAATGAAGATAAGTGTGGGGGAAAAAAGAGATCTGACGGGAGTTTCAGACCTTTTAAAAAATGGATTGCTGGAATGGGTATGACTGAAGTTCAATTCAAGGAAAGAAGGTGGACATGGGCAAACAACCGTAAAAGGGAAGGCTTCATAGAGGAAAGGTAGACAGATTCTTTGGATCACCTGAGTGGACTTTGAGCTGGTCAAATGCTCTAACAATACATGAACTGAAGAAAGCCTCAGATCACCAAATGTTAGTTCTGGACACAACACCCAACGTTAACAATAAGGCAAGAAGATTTACTTTTGATAAAATGTGGATTGACAATCAGGGAGTGGAGGAAGTGATTAAAGAAGCATGGAATAGTTCAGTGAGGGGTTCAAAAATGTTCCAAATACAACAAAAAAATCAAACAATGTAGACAATGGCTGTTGAGATGGAACATAATTCAAAACAAGAATGCAAGAGAGGAAATTGAGTATTGGAAGTTAACAATGGAAAGAATGCAACAAGAGGGACAAAACAGAAATGGGGAGCAATGGAATATCATGAAAAAAAAGATTGGGGAAAGCATATGAGCAAGAGGAACTTTTCTAGAGTCAAAAAGCTAGAACAAAATGGCTACAAGAAGGAGATAAGAATACAAAGTTCTTTCAAACCTCTGCCGTCCAAGCAAGGAAAAGGAAAAGAATAATCCATCTGAAAAAGCAAAATGGGGGGTTATGTGAGAATGAAGAGGAAATTATGGATAAGATAATCACCTTCTACAACCAACTGTTTGCTAACTTAACCCCAACTGAGGAGGAAGAGATGTTAAGTGGAATTCCAAAAACAGTATCAAACTCCATGAACCAATCCCTTACCAAATCGGTGTCAAGAGAGGAGATCAAAAAAGCTGTTTTTGCAATGCATCCAGATAAAACTCCTGGACCTGATGGTATGATTGCATTATTTTTTCAAAAATTTTGGGATATTATTGGAATTGACATCTGTGATGCAATACAAAACTTTTTTCAAAAGGGACACATGTTGAAAGCCTGGAACCATACCCTAATCTCTCTCATCCCTAAAGTTAAATTTCCATCTGAAGTACATCATTTTAAACCAATAAGTCTGTGTAATATAATATATAAAATTGTGTCTAAAGTGTTAGCGGATAGGCTCAAACAGGTACTCCTTTCTTGTATTAGTGCTTCACAATCAACTTTTGTTTCGAGTAGGCAAATTTTGGACAATGTAACTATAACCCATGAATTCATTCATTACCTAAACAACACACGAAAAGGAAAAAATTGTTATCTGGCACTCAAATTAGACATGGCAAAGGCTTATGACAGAGTAGAATGGAGCTTTCTAAGAAGAATGATAGAGACAATGGGATTTGATACAAGGTTTATTGGATGGGTTTTGAACTGTGTTAGCACAACTTCTTTTGCTATCAATGTAAATGGCAAATCGAGGGGATTTATTAAACCGACTAGAGGTTTAAGACAAAGGGATGCTTTGTCTACCTATTTGTTTCTTATATGCTCAGAATGTTTAGCAAATGCACTCAAAAAAGCTGAAATAAAAAAGGAAATAGAAGGTGTAAGAATAAGTAAAATTGGTAATGCTATCACTCACTTATTTTTCGCAGATGACTCTCTATTGTTTTGCAAAGCAGATTTTCAGCAAGTAAAGTGTATCAAAAAGATTTTGATGGCATATGAAATAAACTCAGGTCAGAAGGTCAACATGTACAAGTCTTCAGTATTTTTTAGCAAGAACACTTCTGAGGGGTTGAGAAAGGAGATATGTAAACTGCTGGATGGTGTGTTACTGAACAAAGGAGTAGCAAGTACTTAGGTTTACCTATGGAGGTTGGCAGATCAAAAGCTCAAGTGTTCAAATACCTTATTGATCATCTGAAAAATAGGCTCGGGAACTGGAAGAGTAGATTTCTATCAACAGCTGGGAAAGAGGTCCTAATAAAATCAGTAGCAATGGCTCTACCTGTTTACACAATGTCTTGCTACAAGCTAACAGGATCAATTTGTAAGCAATTAAGTAGAGAAGTGGCAAGATTTTGGTAGACAGCGGACAATGGAGAAAAGAAGATTCCTTGGATATCATGGAAAAACATGATGAAGGAGAAAGAAGATGGAGGGTTAGGTTTTAAAGATTTGCAAAGTTTCAATGATGCCTTATTGGCAAAACAAGTGTGGAGAGTTTTTACTAAACCAAATTTGCTGATAACAAAATCATCAAAGGTAAATACTTCCCAAACAATTCAATTCTAAGTGCAAAATCTAAACCTCAAGCTTCTTGGATTTGGAAAAGCTGGATGAAAGCAAAATATGTACTACTGAAGGGGTGTAGAACAGTCATTGGAGATGGAAGAAATGTTAAGCAATGGGATAATTAGTGGCTGCCATATCAAACTCTTATGACAGCCTTATCACCTAGACCAGTGTCTGATGAAATAACAATTGGATTAGTAACTCTGTTTTACAATCAATTGGAGCACAACTAACCAAATGTGAAAACAGTCAAAAAAGTTTGGAATCAATTAAAAGGTTAAGTATGCAGTCAAACTTTGAGAAAGTATATCAGCTAGATACAGATATTCTTCCTCTTCAACAAAATAACAAGAGTATTTAATAATTTTATTTTGTCATAACTACTTTGTGGGATCAGTTGGCTCTTACTAAATTTGTAGAGCTACGAGCCTTTTGAAGGACTTTAAATTGCCCATAGAAAAAGTTTTTTTACGGCTAGACTTTAAAAGTTTTCACTATACATTGCTCATAGAAAAAGTTACGTTTGATCTAATTTCTAATGGCCTTGCGGGATTATTTTGAAGGACTATAAGGAATAATTTTACATCCCAATTCTTTGCCTATAGTTGACTAAGTAGTTAATGAGATGTTAACTGAAGAAATTCATCTTAAGTCTCAATTTGAGAATGGAAATATAGACAAAGAATTTTCTCGATGCTTAATGCATATGTCTTGGTTGTTTTCTCTAAAGCATCTTTTATTAATAAGAACAAATTTGGCAAATGTAGATATTCCAAGCAAGAAGGTCATTAGAAAGTTTAGTGTCCAAAATTGTTAAACATATCATAACAAACACAACACTTTAACCAATATATTACTCCTCACAAACTGCAACAATGGAATTTCAAACCACCAACCCCAAATGCTGCTGCAATTACTCTTCTAGTGGTCTCGCTTGATAGTTGACCTGAACCTCTATCTGAAAATTCTTCTATTTTTCGTTCTACAGTAGCCACACGTAGTATGCAATTTCGGAAGTTACTCGATCGCCACCTAACTACATGCCACATTAATCTCTATAAATAAATATTTGCATTCCTTTAGTTGATAAGATATATCTGTTGGATATTTAATATAATCCAATAATATATTCTAATATAAACCCAATAAATAATGAACCTTTGTAATGGGGCTGAATGGGCAAGAGTCCATTAACTGGTTTTAACCTTAGTGTACTTCTATATATATGCTAGCTGGAGGCAACATGCTGAGTATTCCAAATTTGATACATAGGGTATAATGCTTCAAGCATTTGCATATTCAATTGCTTGACCTAAAACTCTAACAATCTTGAAGCATTAGAAAGTTAGAGTACTGTAGAGACGGCGTCACTGTAGTGGAACAGTAGCAGCGGCACTGTAGCGTACTGTAGCGTTGGCACGGTAGCATTACTGTAGTGGCACTGTTCCGGCACTGTTCATCAGGTGCACTCCTTCTAATTTTTTATTTAAAAAAGGGAAAAAATGGAAAAACATGTGCCAATTGAAATGGTTAAACTTCAGTCTTTTAGTGGGCCTGATTTAATTCCTAGAAACAAAAGACTCAGTTTGGTTTAAAATATGAAAGTATTTTTTATACTGTTTTGAGTACTTTTGCTGATACCACTGAGGATGTTGATGAATCTGACTGCTAAAGAAATTTAGGGCAATTTAGATACTCAGTTTAAGAATGAGGAGGAATTGTCAAAAACACATCTTGTTAACAAATTCATGAATTTCAAATTCAAGGAAGATATGGAAATCACTCCTTAAGTTACTGATCTAGAAAACTTGAGATCTAAATTGACTAACGAAAATATCAATGTTTGTGACCCTTTTCTTGTTGGTGCCATTATCTATAAATTACCATCTTCATAGCATTCTTTCAAAAATGAGATGTACAGGAGGAAAGTTCATTTGAGACTGGATGATCTTAAACGATTCATTAGAATCAAGGATGAGAATCAGGTTAGAAATATATTGGAGATGATTAGATAGCAACAGTCAGCTGCTAACGCGGTAATATATCCCAATAAATTTTTTAAGAAATCTAAGTCTCCTAAAAGTGAGTCTCAATAATTACAGGCCAAAAAGCCTATCTTTAAGAAAAAGAAGGACAAGTGCCATAATTGTGGGAAATGGGGCCACTTTGTAGCAGATTGTAGGCTACTAAAAAAGGACAAATCTGATACACCATTGGAAGCACTTATGCTGGTACAAAAGACTGAGCTTCAAAGCTTTGTTGCTATGGTAGGTAATTATGGAAATGCCAGTACTTCTTAAGAATGGTGGTTAGATTCTGGGGCAACATGCCATGTTTGCCAAACTAAAAAGTTACTTGATGATGTTGCTGAGGCCAGCGAAATTATTGCTGTGGCTAGTGGGGCGACGAAGATCGTGACTTACACTGGTACTGCAAATATCAACCTCTCTTCAGGTAAACTTTTAACTTAAAAAGATGTTAAAGTAGTTCCTGCGATCCAAAAGAATTTAATTTCTATTAGTCACTTAGAACATGCTGGCATGAATTTATTTTTCTCTAGTGGTAGAGTCACTTTATTTGTTAACTCTCATTATTTTGGTTCTGCATTCTTGACTGGTGGTATGTATGAATTGAGTACTGGAACTGAAACGGTCAGCCAAGTTAGTTCAACTCTAATTGATCCAATGATATTGCATAATTGGTTAGGACATGTGAACTACAAGAAAATGGTTAGACTAGTTAAAAGTCATAATATACCTCTCGATAGTTCGATCAGATTTAACAGATGCGAAGTCTGTGCTCAAACTAAAATTACTAGAAGACCTTTTCGTCCAGTTTTTAGGAGTACACAACTTCTTGATTTAATGCATTCTGACCTCTGTGACTTTAAAAGTTCTCCTACTATAGGTGGTCGGAAGTATTTGCTCACTTTTATAGACGATTTTTCTCGATATTGTTATATTTATCTGTTAAAATAAAAAGATGAAGGTTTTGATAAATTTAAAATTTTCAAGAATCGTGTTGAAAACCAATTTACTTTGAAAATCAAAAAGTTGAGGAGTGACAGAGGAGGAGAATATACATTGACAGGGTTCAAGAAATTTTGTGCTTCAGAAGGCATAATCCTTGAAACTACTGCTCCTTACTCACCTCAATCAAATGGCATAGCTGAACGTAAGAACAGGACGTTAACAAAAATGTTAAACTCTATGTTATTGACAGCTGGCATGCCTTCCTGTTATTAGGAAGAGGTAGCTTTGACTGCTAATCATATCCTCAATAGATTACCGCACTCTAAATTGTCTTTAACTCCTTATGAGATATGGCATAAACATTCTTGTAAATATGATACTCTTAAGACTTGGGGTTGTATTGATTATGTAAAGATACCAAACTCTAGAAGACCTAAGGTAGGGCCTAGGACTAACACTTGTGTGTATCTAGGTAGTGCGGAGGATAGTGCTGCTGATCGGTTCTTGGATCTATCCACCAATGTGGTTATAGAATCAAGAGATGCTGTTTTCTTTGAAGATAAATTTCTTATAGATAAAGGGTTGACAGTATCAGGCACTATCGAAATCATTTCAGAGACACTTATTGAACCTGAATTGACTTCATCTGACACTCGGATCCCTTCTGAATCTGTACCTTTAAGAGTATCTGCAAGACCACAAGTTTCCAATACGTTTGGAGTGGATTTTGTCACTTATCATTTAGAAGATGATCCATCCACCTATAATGAAGTGATGAGATCTAGGGACTCCCTATTATGGACAGAAGCCATTAATAATGAAATAAGCTCTCTATTATAAAATCAAACTTATGACCTAGTCGATTTGTCAAAATGGGCTAAGACTATAGGTTGCATGTGGATTTTGAAAAATAAACTTAATTCTGACGGATCAATAGCTCGGTATAAAGCAAGTTTAGTAGCTAAGGGCTATACCCAAGTATATGGGATAGACTATTTTGATGTCTACTCCCCGGTTTGTCATTTGACTACGATAAGAATTCTTCTTACTTTGGCATCTATTGAGCACTATGTTGTACATCAAATGGATATAAAGACAGCTTTCCTAAATGGAGATCTGACTGAGGAGATCTACATGAACCAACCTGAAGGGTTTGTCATGAAAGGTTTCAAGAACAAAGTTTGTAAGTTAAACAAATCTTTGTATGGTCTCAAACAAGCACCTAAATTGTGGCATCAAAAGTTTGACAAGGTAGTAATGAGTTTAGGATTTTGATCTAGTGATCCAGATAAATACCTTTACTATCGTTCTATGTCAACTAAAGTTGCGCTTTTTTTATGGGAAAATAAACTTATATAAAACATGAGCAAAATACGGTGTCGGATATACCCGTACACACCGTTACAATCGATGAGCCAAAAGTTGGTGTACTACTCTAATACATAAAATACCTAGGATCTAAACATGAGGCTAAGAGGAGCACTACTTTTGGTCAAAGTAGCACTACTCTTAGTCCTTTACAAGTATATGCCTAATTTCTTTAAGTGTTTGCAAAATGTATAAATCAAGACCAGGCCGATTTCCAAGCTATGGTCATCCTAAAAAGCACTAACTATAAACAATTAATTGTCAGATCATAGATCATTATGTATGCCGCACCTTCTGTCCCTCCATGTCGATTCAGCATCACCAGCATCATTCCCTATGCACATTTGAACACATAATATCACTAGAATTGAAGGCAGTCCATTGGATACAAAAGTTGGAGTACTACTCCAATACATAAAATACCTAGGATCTAAACAGGAGGCTAAGAGGAGCACTACTTTTGGTCAAAGTAGCACTACTCTTAGTCCTTTCCAAGTATATGATTAATTCCTTTAAGTGTTTGCAAAATGTATAAATCAAGACCAGGCCGATTTCCAAGCTATGGCCATCCTAAAAAGCACTAACTATAAACAATTAATTGTCAGATCATAGATCATTATGTATGCCGCACCTTCTGTCCCTTCATGACGATTCAGCATCACAAGGCATCATTCCCTATGCACATTTGAACACATAATATCACTAGAATTGAAGGCAGTCCATTGGATATAGTTTATGTCCAACCTCGTAGTTAGTCCATTTTCCAATATCACAGTCCATAAGCCAAAAGAAAATTGGGCAGCATTTCCCCCATATGTCCACATTCATCACCAAATTCCAGTCCACAGCAAAGTAGTGTGGCAACCAGAGACAAATCTCACATACTCATATATCCACCAAACTCAAAAGGCCACTCAGGTCATCAAAATACAATCAATGCAATAGGCAAGCAATGATTAAACTATCAAGTTTATATATGATATGGCCAATCTGATATAACACCAGTAATCAGGGGCCTTCATAAGATGTAAGTGGACATTACCTAGGATTCCAGTGTTTTCTTTCAGAATAGCAAAGGAAAGGGTTCCGGTCCCTGAGTTTCCTCCCAGAATAGACATTAGCTTTGGGGCTAACAAGTACCTCCATGTACTTCGTATTCTTGGGCGGCTTCCTGCATTTTTCCATATTTTCAATGAATTTGGCTAGCTCATCTGTGGGTTCCTCCTCGTAGCTATTTTCAGTCTATTGGTCGACTCTATCATCCTCAGATTCCGATTCTGTTGGGATAGCTTGTAGGATCGCTAAGTCCGAGGATAAACTGACTTTATGCATTGTCGACGATTCTCCTTCCTCCCACCTTACCATAACATTTATGGCTCCAACGTTCAGCATCTCACTAGGACTTAGAGGCTCCAATACCGGATTAGGGGTGACTGGAGACTGCATCATTTCTGAGTTTTCCTTAGAATCCAGCATCGGTGGGGATGTTGGAAGTAAGTCAGCCAGGATCCTTTCTTGCCCGTCTATAAGCACCAAAGATTGTGCAAGCTCGTTTCCCCTAGTGCCCAAAGGAATCTGTTCTGCCTCATTAGTTTCCTCTGAGTTCCTTATGTGCTGTACCTCTTGATTAGTTGTGTCCTCCAATTTGTTCTCATTCTCTTGCTCATTTGCTACAAGCATTTCTATCGGGAAAGTTTTTCCCATTTCATTCTCCATTGGCGCAGAGCTTGGAAGATCCCCAACATCCACTCTCATACCTTCGTCCGACTGAACTACATTTTTGATAGGATTATCAACCTGCTTGAACGAGTTTTTGGGTACCCAGACCTTGGCTGTTTTGGGTGATTGGTGCAATTTGCATTTTGTGATAGAATTGCCAAATTTATTACAATGTGTACAATATTCGGGCACATACTCCACTTCTATCGGTTGCCAGCGGCCATGCTCCTTACTGCTGATCCAAACCCGACTTGGGATATGTTTGAGTACATCAAGTTCGACACATACCCTAGCCTCGCTAGGACGCAACACGCGGTCTGCGGCTGCCGTGGCTCAATCCAGTTTTAAGGGATTACCCACAGTTGATCCAAGCACAAAATTTTTTTCCTTGAAGCACAAATGAATAGGCAATAGTGGGAATTTCACCCAGGCTGGAACGATAGAGGACTCCTTATTCGGGTGAAAATCAATTGACCATTTAGACAGTTTGGCTTGAAAACCATTAAAATTCCAAACATTCTTCATCCACATTCTAAGAAAATCATCTTCTCTTTCAAATTCCAGGAATATATGGCGGAAATCTACCAAGCCAACATCACAATTACCTTGGAATTTTGCAGCAAGAATGGATTCTTGGATGGACACCATAGCTGGCCGTTCCTTTACGAATTTCCCAATCAACATGAATTTAAAGGGGGTAGCCAGCTTTTGTTCTTCCTCTTCGGTTATGAAGAGAGCTGGTTCACCATTGATAGAGGAGAGACAGGCGGGTGGGCTAGCTGGAAATGACACATCAACTTGCTTGGACCAAGAAGACGACACTGCCTCCCTATATGACCGTGTCTGTGGCACTGTCTTAGTGGTTGTGTCCGGCTGTATTTCCACTGTCTTAGTAGCTGTTGGAGGTTATGGTTGTTCTGGTGGCGGCATATCTTTATCAAGCGTGGCAGGGGCTGGGATCTTGGTAATCTGCTGAGAAGTCGTGGAGGAGGAGTTGACCAGATCCAAAGTTGGGCAGGCTGGTTGAAGCAATGTGCTCACCGATCCACTTGTACATGTGTTTAGTGAATCCTTATTATGGTTCTCATTTATACGGGCTTCAACTTGGAGTGTGGTCGGTGAAGCCTTATTATGGTTCTCAGTAGCAAGGTCAGACGAGTCAGCTTCTCCATTGGGGTGAGGTGGCTGCATTGACATGGTCTTGTCTTCATTGAGCTGCGATGAAGTGACTGCCAACTTCTCCACTGTGCTTGCAGGTAAAGTCTGAGCTGGTCCATTCTTCAGGGCTAAGATAGGAGGAGGACCATTGGTTGGTTGATTTGTTGTTGGAGAATTCGAATTTGTCACAAAAGCAAAGCTAACTGGAAGCCGAGGGCATGAGCTCGCACAGTTGTAGATCGTCTTAGCTGGTGGGGCTGATGGTAGAGTTGCGGAGGAAAGTGTTTCCTTGGGAGCTCTCTTAGCTGATCTGCCTTGAAGAGAAATCGGATTCCTATGGAAATAGTTGCAGCACAGTCGAGGCCTATGGTTCGGTTGTGGAAGAGTAGCTACAGTCATCTTAGGTGCTGAAAGAGTTGATGGATTTGCATCCACAAGATCTGAACTAGGAGGCCTAGGGTTTGATGACCATGAGGGCCGATCTGAGAGAGGAGCCATTCGGGCAGCTTGGGGCTCTAATTCCATGGTGGTGGTCGTCGGCTTCGGCCTATTGGGGGTGTAATTGGGATAGCTTCGGTTATAGGGCGTGGTGTGAGAAGAAAGAGATGAGAGAAGATGATGGGTGTTAGCTGAGATGGGCTGAAGTGAAGGAGTAGTACGGCTGCCTTTGTGGTTGTCAAAGTCTTGAATGGCTGAAATTAGGGATAAGAAATGGATGGTTAGGCTGAAATCCTAGAGAGAAGGAAGAGCATCTCTCACTAACAATAACATGAATTAACATGAATTCTAGTTAAAGTTGCGCTTATTTTCTTGTACGTAGATGATATGTTGATACTTGGTTCCGATCATTCTACAGTGAGTGACGTAAAAACTGAGTTAACAAACGCATTTAACATGTCTGATCTTGGTATGGTTGATACCATTCTTGGTATGAAAGTACGTTTTATAGAGCAAGGTATTACTCTTAGCCAAGCTCATTACATTGAAAAACTGCTTTCTACATGGGGATACAGTGAATATACCGTGGTTGAGACACCGTATAATTCTAATAAACATCTGAGCCCCAATAAGTGAGCTAGTGTGAATCAATTGGCTTATTCTAAATTGATTGGTAGTCTCATGTATGCAATGACATGCACTAGACCAGACATAGCCTTTTCTGTAGGTATGCTGAGTCATTTCACTAGTAATCCCAGCCATGAACATTGGCATGCCCTCACGCGACTTATGCCATATTTGAAGGGTACCTATAACTATGCACTATGTTATAGTGGTCGTCCTCCTATCTTGGAAGCATTTTCTGATGCTTCGTGGTGCTTATCCATAGGGAATAGTAAGTCTACCAATAGGTATATTTTCACACTGGGTGGTTTAGCTGTTGGGTGGAAATCCAAAAGGTAGACTTGCATTGCTTTGTCGTCTATACAATCAGAACTTTCTGCTCTAGCTTCCGTAGGAGGAGAAGCAGAGTGGATAAGAGAACAGATCCTGGATATTCCACTAACCTGCTTAAAGATTACATCTTTAAGTATGTTCTGTGATAATTAAGTTACAGTTTCAGCTGTACAAAACTCACTCTTTAATGGTAAGAGGAGACATGTTCGACTGAGACATGCCATGCTGACGTATCTCATAGAACATGGTACTATTACTGTGGTCAATGTGAGATCGAAGGATAATCTGGCTGATGCTCTCACAAAGGGACTGAACAAAGCTCGAATCTTCAAAATTGTGGGGGATATGGGGTTAAAGACTATATAGATATGTCTTAACCTACATTCATGTTAATTTTGAATTTTTCGAATCTCCCTTTGATAGCTAAGATAAGCACTTGATAATATTTCAATGATGGTTATGGTTGTCAATATATCATTCCACATCTGATGATATATCCTTTTTGGGTGCGATGTCTCATTCCACATATGATGAGGTGATTTTACTCACTCTTGATGTTCTGTTTAGAGCGGTAGTATCATTCCATATTTGATAATGCTACTTAATTAAATTTGGACTTGACAGCTGTAACATTTCACATAGAAATATGAAATGGTTCTTTTGGAAAAGAAACTGTTTAGGTCTTGTTCTTATAAAGTAACTGGACATTGATACTTATTGGAATATGATATTGATGCATTTTTAACATTGATATATATTTATTTTCAATCATTGAGATATTGTGCTAAGTTCTTCTGCTTGAACTAGACACTTTATTTTGTTACACAAGTGATTAAATTCATATTTGGTAACTTATAAGAAATGATGGAAATGGAGGAGCTGATTCCAACTGGAATCCTGAAGAGGATGATCTACTTGATGGATAATTCCTCTAGAGCTTTGGACTTTGGGGGACTATTATTTGAATAATTGGTCCACTTACATATGCTTTGTCCATTTAGTTTGAGTCTAGAATATTTCTAAAACTCTTGTGATCGAAGTTTAGAGATTTCTAAAACTTTGATTTTGGTAACACTTTTGTTTGTGTTTGGTTGATTTTAGATTGCTTTCTAAAACTCATAACTGTGTTTAAAGAATTCATAATTCTGAGTAATGAATCTTTTGTGCTATGAATGATTTAATCATCTGTTTTGAACATTACATTATCTATTTATTGGATTGTGCTATATGTAGAACATAGGAGGAGATAGTTGGATATTTAATATAATCCAATAATATGTTCTAATATAAGTCTAATAAATAATGAGCCTTTGTAATGAGCCTGAATGGGCAAGAGTCCATTAACTGGTTTTAACTCTAGTATACTTCGATAAATATGCGAGTTGGAGGCAGCATATTGGGTATTCCAAATTAGATACCTAGGGTGTAATGCTTCAAGCAATTGCATATTCAATTGCTTGACCTAAAACTCTAACAATATCTTCATCCATGCGAATCATCGACTACAGAGTTTCTCATCATATGTTATCTAATTTCAATTGATCTTTTGTAAATTTATGTTTCAGTTCATTGGTATCTCTTATGACAATAGCACCCTTATGCCATCAGTAGACATTGAGTCTATTTGTACACTTCACTTTTTGTCTCTTTCTTAAATGTCTAATTCATTTCTAATCTCACGTTAAATCTTGCCTCTGTTAATCAATTATGTGATTAGTTTTATTTTTTTTCTCACTTGTTATGTGCAGTATCTACATTCCATAAAGTTGTCTGGAACCAAAGGCAGGGAGACTTTATGTTTTGGATGAGATAGTCCATCTTCTTCTCACTAAAGGATCAAAATAATCAAATTACAATAACCAAAAATATGTTTGGAGGAGAGGATTACAACAATTACAAAATCAATCGTATGGCACAACTACCATACCGCGGAATTTCTTTAAGCCGCCGTATAGCTTTTTCTCACAACACCTCTTTGAGGTGTCTCTTACAACTCTCCTCATTACAAAGATCCCTAACACCCTCTATTTATAGTGTTAGAGGTTTCTTAATTCCACACTTTCCTAATTCCTAACAATAACTAATTAAGAAACAAATACTATTGGAAAATAACTTTAAACTTAAGAAACAAAACATATTAGGAAACTACTAATTAATAAAAGTTTAGTTTAATTTTCCAACAAATCCCCCTTTAAACTAAACTTTCCATATATGATCAATACCTTCAATCTCACGTGCTTGAATTTCTTTTGAGATTTCCTTTGCAGTTTGAATCTTGTATTTGATTTTCTTCTTTGTCCTCATCTTTGTCTTCATATGTAACTTGAGACGAATTTTGTAGTTTCGGATTTTGAAGCCTTCAAACATGTTTTCTGTTTTCTTTCCTTTAGCCCAAAACTTACATATATCAACATTCTCTATTAATAGAGAATAATCAATGTAATTTCTAAAAATCAAGAAATCATATTGTTCGACTTGAACAATCTTTTCAATATTGTTTACCTCAACAATGTCACCATCACCAGTAATATTTTTATCACCTTCAA
The DNA here is from genome assembly GCA_016586305.1 of Ophiorrhiza pumila. Taxonomy (NCBI): domain Eukaryota; kingdom Viridiplantae; phylum Streptophyta; class Magnoliopsida; order Gentianales; family Rubiaceae; genus Ophiorrhiza; species Ophiorrhiza pumila. The sequence continues at coordinate 30,871,048 of BLIW01000002.1, forward strand.
TCATGTATATGGCTTCTTTTTCCTCTTCAAAATTGATGATTTCTACATTCTCTTTGTCATTAAAATCATCATTTTCTTTTTCGTTTTTATTCGCAAACACAACAAATTCATTCACATCTTCATAAACGTTAAACTTTATTGCATCACTGTCTTTCTTGTATTTGCTCAAGTCAACATTAATCCCTTCAACAAAATCACACAAATATTGTTCACCAATATTGTCAATTTCTTATTCCTTCACATACTCATCAACATGAGTTTCTTGTTTTTGCTGCATCGAACAAATAATATCTTCATCTTCTTCAATTGAATCAACACTTCTTTCATCCACCACTTTCATAACATGATCATAACCACAATTTTCTTCCTTGAGATTTTTAATTTCTAAAGTGGATTCAATACTTGAAGATGAAGGATCAACAGTTGGTTGTTGAACTTGCTCACTTTGGTGATCATTATTTTCTTCTTCAATATAGAAAGACACTTGTGTTTGCCTAATTGATACCATTGGCTCTTTAGAAGACCAATTTGAAACTCTTTGTTCATTAAAGAAAAAATCTCTGATCACAATCACCTTTTCTGTATTTTCTGTATGACCATCCAGTTTTTCATTAATTTTTTGTTCAAATCGAATTAATGAACTTCAATTCTTCAATTGTTAATGTTGCCAAATTCTTGGTCTATATTATCAAGGCTACTGTAAATGCTAAAGATTATGTTGGCATTGATTTTTTTTGGGCAAATAAAGAAAGATTGAGATTTGTTGCAGTAATTAACTGAATCAATCTATGCAAGGAAAGTTGATTTTGACGATTATGCTATCGTGATATTTTTGGAAATTATCTTTAGAAGTTTATCTCGAAGATTGTTGTGCTATCTTGGTATGTCGATACCTCTGGATTTACGTTCATAGAGACATATTGACTTAGGCCAGATTGTTGTTGAGAAACTTCTTATGCTTGATCCTAATAATTCGGAGTGCTATGCTCTTCCTTGGAACATTTAGCCTCAACTTGAGCAATGGACATGTTAAAAAAACTGAAAATATATGAGACAACAAGGTCTGATTGTGCATGTTTTCATGGTTAAAGATAAGAAACATCGGCAGAGGAAGGAAATATTTTTTTCTGGTGAAAAATCTAATTGAACTTATGAGGTTGGATAAATCCGTGACATTGGTGCTCTTGATGATGAGTAGATCAAGAAAATCAAGATATACCTTCATTGATTCCTGAACTTGTACATGTCGCATAATAATTAAAATCTAGTTGTACACATCGTGTTCATAATATTTTCCCCTATTGGGAGGGTAACAATAAGTTTTGGCAATTAATTTATAATTATTGAAGAGTTTTACGAAGTAAAGATATTAGGTTGAAATTGAAGATAAAAGATTTAAGAAAAGTAGCGTTTAATCTGGCTATTGTGGAGATGGTGGAAATGGTAACAAAGTCTTTAACTTATATAATTAATTAAAATGATATTGACACCCTTAATAATAAATATATTAAAGTTGTGACTTAATAATAACGATTTGAGCTACGCCCTTAATATAAATTTTCCCTATTATTAAAACTAAATCAAACTAAACAGTTTACTAAACAAAACTAAATTGTAACAACTTTCCAAAACACATTAGAAAATCAATAAACACTTTTATTTAATCGGTTAATTAATAAATAAATCCACAAAATACTTTTATTTGATATAGAATTCTAATAGAACTTAATGAATATATATATATAAGTTGTTAATGCCAGAGCAAATATTAGAATCCAAAGCAATAAATAACTCATACACCTATCACTAAAACTTATCCATTCTTTTTAATATTTTTTCTCTGATCTTTCAGTTTCTTCAGAATTACACTGATTTTCCTCCGACATTTTTATTAATATAACTCTTATTTTCATTTCCAACTTATACAAAATATATATATATACGAAAAAACCATAAATAAAATAATATAATACTTATTTTTATTAATAGTTTTTGTTCTATCAATTAAATTATAAAATATTTGTCAATATGTACTTCAAAATATTTCGGTGCAGTTTGTTTAGAGTTTTTTTGGTGTTTTATTTCACAAATTCGATTTTACTTTTTTGTTTTGTCCATTTTTAAAAAATTTTTAAAACTAAAAACAATGTTACAGTAATTTTTTTCTACATGTTTTTATAATAAATTTTTATATTTAAATTTGAAATTTATAATAATAAAAATATCTTTCTAACACAATTTTTTCACCAAAATAAATTCATAAAATATTGATTCAAATTTGAATTTTAAAATTTTATTAATAAAAAATTCTCCAATATAAATACAACTCCAAAATATATCTTTCTTATAATAAATTTTTTTATGATATCCATTATAAACATATAACAACTGATATAAGCTATTGTTTTTGTTTCTAATGACAATGTTCAAACTAATATTTTATCAAAATAGTTCGAATAACTTAAAAGTTAAAAAGGAAGACACCACCACTATATTTATAATAGAAATCTCGATCGCTTGTATATTTTTTCATGCTACAATTTAATTCATAAGTTTTACCCAATAAAATGACAACAAAATTTACTTTAAAATTTCGAGGCATATATGTATTTCTATTTCTTCTATGAGCGATTTTTTTGTTGTGATATATTAATATTTTTAAATATTAATTTGCTTATAATATATTGAAACTCACTAACTCATTTAGTTTTTAATTTTCTTAGTTGCCATGTTAGTGAAAATTTTAAACAAAGAATTTTATCTTGTTATTTTATTGGCATTATTTGTTGATTAATTAAAATATTCAAACTAATTACTTATAATTTTACACTAAATATGAAACATAAATTTTACATATAATTTAAAGAGTAATGATACTCTGAGTGAAATTCCATTGTGAATGACGTGGCATATAGAAAAGACAAAATCATCCTTTATGTATAAAAAGATAAGATCATGTGACACCTTATAAAAAATTGACACGTGTACAATCACTTATCACTTAGGGTTTACTTATCATTTGGTTAGGGTATTAGTTTAATTTAAAAAAAGAGATAACTAACTAAAATTATACGTGTCAATTTTTTATAAAGTGCTACATAAAATGATACAATAGAACCAATTTTGTCTTTTTACATCTGCCACGTCAGTCGCTATGAGATTTCACTGTAGAATTTCACTATGTCTATCATTGCTATAATTTAAAATTCATTTTTTTTGACTAGAAAATAATTTTTGACTAAGCTATACATATTTTTTTAAATATAAGTGTGAGTAAAACTAAAATTTTGGGAAGAAAATTACTGTAAAGAGAGAAAAAAACTCAAAATTCAAACTTAAAAGAAAAAATATTAAAATGAATTGATAAGCTCTTGTGATAAGGTATTAAGTTGGAAAGAGAAAATCAGAATAAGGTAGAGAGAGAAAATCAGAAATTAGACTCATTAAGAATAAATTGGTAAATTGAGGATTTTGTTGTTGAATACTAATATTTTGTTGTTTTGTAATTCAATGATATATATCAATGTTTATCAATCATTATAATTGAATTACAAAACTAGATTGGACCACAGGCTAAAGCTATTTATTTGTGACTGCCTTATATATATATATATATATATCTATACAATACATATAAGGAGGAGTTGGGAGAATTTGAAAGCAGCCTCCTCTTCAACATGCTTGCTTGGAGGGTAAAACTGTCTTTTCCCCACACAGACCCACAGACACATACGCAGGTTGGGGAAATTCGTCACGAAGCTTCTCGCTATATTGGAATTGCTGGCCGCTGTAAAGCAAAACTCAACACGTGTGTCTTCACCATCTCACCATCTCACCCTCTCACTTTCTCTTAACACCATAATTTTTTCCTTTCTCTTTTATTCTCTTACGATGGCTAATCCTGGGAGCAAAAGAAATTCAAGAATGTACCTGTTGTTGTTCTTCCGTGATGAATTGCTCACTGTGCACGAGACTTCAAAATTATTGGAATTTTACCTTTTTAGGATTGATGATTATGGATGATTAATTTAGGGCTATTGTTCTTTTTTTGTTCTTATCTATGTGTTGTTTGGTCAGAGTTTACGATTACATTCTAGAGCTGCCTTTTCACTACATTGGAGTTGCTGTTTACCGCTCCGGTTTTGGTCCCCCTCTTCGGATGAGATTAAACGAGCTGTCTATTTAGGATGCTGGTGTAAATGTCAGCTGTCATTCCTCATTCGCACTCCTTTTCCGTTTATCATTTCTCTTTTGCTTGTTGTTATTGGCTCAAAGTTTCAATGTTTATTTGCAGGTTGAGAACTTGAAAGCTCTGCTTCAAGTTGAGGTTTGTGTTCTATCGATTTTTTTTGGCTTCTTTATTGTAATGTTCTTTTTGAAAGTATTACTGGAATTTATCTAATTATTACCATCAAATATTAATTCTTTGATTGGATGAGCAGACAAGAGTGCCGCTCCAGCAACAACAGCTGTTATTTAATGGGAAGGAGATGAGGAATTCGGAGAAATTGAGCGTGCTTCGTGTAAACGACGGAGATTTGGTGATGATGGTCTTCGGTGCTTTGTCCTCATCTAGGTGTTTAAACTTTAATCCTGTTATAATCTGCTTCATTTTCTGATTTTATGTTAATTTTATGCTTCACAGCTTCTGAATTGCTCAAAGATGGTAGCTTTAGGGGTTATACTGGTACTTAAGGATAGTTTAAAGGCATTTAATGATAATTGGCGTGCATTTTGCTAATCCTAACCGAGCATTATTTTTGTTATAGCCAATTAAGAATCTGTAGTCCGTCCTCTGAAGATTTCCCTTACAATGCTGAGGTTCTCACCACTGAATGAAATTTGAGGAATTTTGCTGCAGCAGGTTTAAGGTCATGGAAAAGGAAAACAAACCACGAATATATAATCATCTGGACTTCACATAGATTGTCCTTATGCCCCATTATTATCTAAATTGTGGTATAACGGTCTTACACTGATCTACATGTTCATATTTATTTGAAATCCCAATGCTTCCACATTGTTTGCTATGGCATTCTTTTTTTCCCTTTGAAGATAAGTTTTCACTTCACAATTCCCTGAATGTGAATTTTAGGAAGAAGCAAGAGCTGTTGGTCAACTCAGAAACCAAAGACTAGCAAATCTGCTAGGTTGCTGCTGTGAAGGTGATGAAAGGTTACTTGTGGCTGAATTCATGCCCAATGAGACACTTGCAAAACATCTTTTCCATTGTGAGTTTACTTCTGCGCTAATCTATTTCTCTCTTCATTGCCTCTTTTTGGCATGGACTGATGTATTCAGTCTACTTTTCAGCAGTGATATGCTGCTTCCAAACTGTTGGACCTCATTGCTGAGAATGTGAATCTTTTGGCTATTTTTATACAAGCATTGTTTTCATGCTGTTACCCTGTTGTAGAAACTATTTTGAATGAACTCATCTTCTTGTTTTTATGATTTTATAGAACAACTATTTGCAAAGTTAAGTTGATGACTCCATGATCAAGCTTCATTTGGATATTGACTCAGGGGAATCACAACAAATGAAGTGGCGAATGCGGTTAAGGGTGATTGTACAAACAAAGGATGGGCACTTTATCATGACTTGAATGCTTATAGAATAGTCTTTGATGATGTAAGAGTTTTGTTTATTTGCACTGCATGAGTATTTGGCCTTGTCCACTTTTAAGGAAGATTTTTTCCAAGGATAATGAGCTTAGTGAGATATTAAGTTACCTCTTCTTAATCTATCATTTCATGTCACAGGATGGTAATCCCAGGTTGTCATGCTTTGGTTTAATGAAGAACAGTAGGGATGGAAATAGCTACAACACAAACCTTGCATTTACTCCTCCAGAGTACCTTTGGACTGGTAAAATTCTGTCAGCAATCATCCTGGCGGAATTTACTATATATGCTTAGAGTGAATACTTCAGTGCCATAAATGGACATTTTCTTTTGTCGTGCAGAAAATTTAGAAAATTGCATTATTTAGTTTCATGGGATGAGTAACGCCAATTTTTACTTGAATAAGTTGGAAAATGTAGAATTAATCTGGAACCTGTTAATAATTTTCTTTTCATGGAATCTCAAAATATAAAAAGAACTCTCAAAAGGCTTTGATCATCCTTAGACTAGGTTAAGCATATGCTTAAAATTTTCATTTGCACAAGTAAAGAGAGATTATCTGAAGTGAGTGTGGTATTTTGAAGAAAGATCAAACTGATGCAGGATGCCAGTTTTGTCTTTGATCTGCATGTTGTCAATGTTTTAAATTATCTACTGATCATATATTTTTGAAAATAACAAATCTTGTTTTCGTATGATCTTACTTTTTGTAGGGAGAATAACTCCAGAAAGTGTGATGTATAGCTTTGGCACACTTTTGCTTGACCTTCTCAGTGTAAAACAATTCCCCCAAGCCATGTAAGAATTCTTGCGGTCTTAGTGTTTTTTGATATAGCAAACAAAGTTTTCCACTTGTCAGTCTGCTAAACCATTACTCTCTCTCTCTCTCTCTCACACACACACACACACACACAGAGGGACAATATCTTATTGTTCCAATATTATATCCTTCTCTTTTGTTCTTTTGGTAAAGAGAAAGAGTCTAACATTATTGGTAAAATACTTGTGTAAGAACATAGATGAGGTGTACGTTGTTCTTTTTTAGTTACTTTCTCTTGATTTTCTTGTTAGTTGTTATAATTAGTTAGCAATGGCAAACCAGTTCTGCAGTAACCTAAACTGTTGATTCTTCGGGTAATTTGTTTTGTTTTCTCTGCATAACAGGGTGAAACCAGCACTTATGGCCATACATACAAGCATGAAATTTTTTTGGGTACTGTTATTAATAGTTTTTGGTAATGGGCATCTTTCAAGAGGGGTTAATACAAATATGTCTGAAAGGCCAAAAGTTTTGAACATTGGATGCATCCTAACATTGGATTCTGTTGTCGGCAAAGCTACAAAATTTGCTATAGATGCTACCATAAAGGATGTGAACTCCAATCCAACTGTTCTTCCAGGAACCAGGCTGAATCTAACAACTTTTGACAGCAATTACAGTGGATTTATGGGAATAGTCAAGGGTAATTAACCGCATTGGAACCTTTCTTCTTTATTCCTTTTTTCTGCCATATGAACACCTTGCATTTGTTGAAATAATTCGTTCTGATTTCAATAGTTGTTTTATGGTTATAGGTTATTTGAATCTTGTAAATCTCTAATTTCATGAATGATAACAGCTATACGCTTCATGGAAACTGAAACAATGGCCATAATCGGTCCCCAATCTTCAGTTATAGCTCATGTAATATCCCATATTGCGAATGAGCTTCAAGTTCCTATGTTATCTTATGCAGCAACAGACCCTACCCTTTCTTCACTTTAGTATCCATTCTTTGTTAGGACCTCACCAAATGATCTGTTTTAGATGGCGGCAATAGCAGAATTAGTTGAACACTGTGAATGAAGAAAAGTAATTGCAATTTATATTGATGATGATTTTGGAAGGAATGGAATAGCTGCTTTAGCAGATCAATTGGCTGAAAGACGCTGTAAGATCTCTTACAAAGCACCTTTGACCCCTGATGCTAGTAGAGAAGAAATTAGTGATGTGCTGCTGCAGGTGGCTCTAATAGAATCTCGAATTCTTGTGGTACACACTTATCCTGTCAAGGGTCTAGACATATGTTCAGTGGCAAAATATCTAGGGATGATGGACAATGGGTATGTGTGGTTTGCTACTAATTGGCTAACCACCATTTTGGACATTAGATCCCCCTTTTCTCTAGAGGCATTTGATAATATGCAAGGCGTTATCACACTGCGAACACACAATCCAGAATCACAAAGGAAAAGAGATTTCATTTAAAGGTGGAATAACTTGACAAAGAAAGAGGCATCTGGTGGAGCTATTGGGTTGAGTTCTTTTGCATTATATGCCTATGACACTGTTTCGCTCCTTGCTCGCGCCATCGATGCATTTTTTGACCAGGGTGGAAACCTGTCGTTTTCCAATTATTCAAGGTTGAGTGAAATGAGTGGAGGGAGCTTGAATCTGAATGCTATGAGTATCTTCACTGGAGGTAACTTACTGCTTGATAGTATTTTACAGGTCAATATGACGGGGGTAACAGGACCATACAGTTTCCCTTATTGGTCCTGCATTCAATGTCATTAATGTGATTGAAACTGGACTGAGAAGAATTGGTTTTTGGTCAAATTATTCTGGCTTGTCAATTATTTCACCAGAAACACTTTATACCAAGCCACCAAATCGTTCCAGCTCAAATCAACAACTGTATAGTGCGGCCTGTCCTAGACAAACTACTAAAATACCTCGTGGCTGGGTTTTTCCACACAATGGGAGGCAGTTGAGGATTGGTGTTCCTAACTGAGCAAGTTTTCGTCAATTTGTTGCAGATGTAATAGGCACTGATATGTTTAAAGGATTCTGTATTGATGTTTTTACTGCGGCGCTGAACTTTTTGCCTTATGGTGTCCCATATAAGGTCATACTAATCCAAGTAACACAGAGCTTGTGAGATTGATAACACCTGGGGTAAATTTTGAAAGTTTCTATAACAAACATTCAATCTTTGATGAAATCTCCATTTCATGGTCCACACTGTAAGTTTTTCTTCCAAACAGGTTTATGATGCAGCTGTTGATGACATTGCAATTACCACCAACCGTACAAGAATGGTGGATTTTACTCAACCATATATTCAGTCCGGTCTTGTTGTAGTAGCTCGAGTGACCAAGTCGAATTCTAATGCTTGGACCTTTCGTATGCCATTTACTCCTCAAATGTGGGGAGTCACGGCAATGCTTTTTCTCATTTTGGGAGCAGTTGTTTGGATCTTGGAGCACAGGTTGGGTTGTAAAATTGAGGCCCCTCCCGGTGCATTTGATTAACTACGTTGCCCGTGTCAGGCTAAAACTAGGGTCATGTTCATAATTTCAGATATGATTGTTGTTTCACCTTTGCAGATGCACTCTACTTGCATTGGATCATGACTCTATGTGCGTTGGATCATTATGTTGGGAAAATGGGTGGACTGCATGGTTGATCAGATCTACTTGATGAAAATTTTGACATTTACAAGCTGAATGCAGATTACACTCGAGGATTACGACAGGCAATTGGGACACCGTGAGTTTGCAGATTTTCTAGAATTTAAATACGTGAACATCAACGTAGTGGTTAGGATTTGTATTTCGTAATTTCAGCTGATCACAAATTGAAGAAGGTGTCCAGCAAATCCTAGATGCTTGTTCTTTGCCAAATAAGCTGATATCTGTGTTTGTAGATTAATGCTTATGCATCTCTTTGCTAACAAAGCTTATTGAAGCTCTATCTTGCATCATAGTTCCTTATGGTTTGCTATCCTCTTTAGTTAGAGAGGATTATAGTTGTGCCCTTTAAAAAATAATGCATCCACATAGTTGAGTTTAATAATAAATATTTTTGACACAGCAAAGATGACGGGTATCAACCTGTGCCTTGCACAGGCTCTCTACCTAGTATATATATATATATGTAAATGTTTATCAATCATTATCATTGAATTACAAAACCAGATTGGACCACAGGCTAAAGCTATTTATTTGTGACTACTTTTTTCTTTAACATTAATGATACATCTAAATATATATATATATATGTCAATGTTTATCAATCATTATCATTGAATTACAAAACCAGATTGGACCACATGCTAAAGGTATTTATTTGTGACTACTTTTTTCTTTAACATTAATGATACATCTAAATATATATATATAAATATATGTCAATGTTTATCAATCATTATCATTGAATTACAAAACCAGATTGGACCACAGGCTAAAGCTATTTATTTGTGACTACTTTTTTCTTTAACATTAATGATACATCTAAATTAGCTTTAACCTGTGGTCCAATCTGGTTTTGTAATTCAATGATAATGATTGATAAACATTGATATATATGCATGTTAAAGCTATTTAGTTGTGACTACTTTTTTTCTTTAACATTAATGATGCATCTAATATATTTTTTATTTACTCATTTATTCTAATCTAAATAAATGACTCAATCGAGTTTAATCATTGAAAAGGGAGAATCTCACTTCAAAAATTAAATGCTCTAAAAAAATCTATGTGGTTTCCAAAATTTTTAAATTAATCTCCTATAATTTAAAACCTACATTTTACAAGAATAAAAGAATTGTTCAAAATTATAGAATTAGGATGACTCTCAATAAAATAGTATGACGGAATGTATAAATAGAAGTCTTACATAGATTAAAAGGACCGCATAGAAGCCAGCAAAATCCCTGCACCCCCAATGAACTCACAATCGAGGAGTTTGACCTCTGAAAGTTGCGGTTAAGTACAAACTTTCTTCAACGACATTAATCAAACACGTATAATATGGAGGATCTAATACCATGATACTCATCAAATATAAACTTAGGGTTTCTTATTTCATTAATAACGTGATGAATAGAATTACATAACAAGTTTTTATATATATAGACTTAAAAGAAAAACACTAATCTAACTACCCTCAAACAAAGATAATAATATAAGCTAACAATTCCAACATATTGTAGGTTGTCCTTGTCCAAATGTTCTAGGTGCATGCATCGTCCATTTCATCGGCACAAAATTCTTTTAAATAAATTAAGAAAGATGCTATTGTCCTTGCAGATAGAGCTCAATCAATCCTTTTTAGACAGCTTAAAATCTTGGCATGTCCAATGAACAAGTGTCCTTTGTCCTCAAGTGAAACAACTATTATCAACGTGTGAAGTCTTGGAAATTAGTTCCCGTCATATGTTGTGTTTCACGTTTACTTCTTATCTTAATATGCATCTCCTATCAACTTTGTGCAGCATAAAACATTTTCTCAATATTCCGCAATCTTGATTATTATCAAAGTTCCAAAACTTGCCTTTCTTAGGCTAAAACACTTTCAAATCTTCCATATCGATATTCCTCCCTTCTAGTTGCTCCACATAGCTAATCAGCTCAAAATCTGCCATATATTTTTAATTAAATGCAATTTCCATCCAATTTCAATCACATAAAATCATAAAATGAATGAAAATTGACATTTCAAATGATGTAAATTCGTCATTCACATTAAAATATTATATTAAATTTGTCATTTTATCAATTCATAGATTTTTTTTAATAAAAAGATCTAAGATCACAAGTTTGTCCTATGACAATTCTTCATAGGCAAATTTGAAATAATAATTGTACTAAAACCCAAGAAATTTGACAAACCTTGGCTGCAATATAATGCATTAATTCCCTTGTAAATTTATCCCACGCAATAATAAGACTTGAAAAGGAAAGTACATGAGTAACTAAAACAACAGCATCCATGCTGACATTGTCTAAACATGAAACGCTGATTTATTCCATCACTCATATGGATATGCATACCCATTATTAAATCAACAATGAACGAAAACTAAAACACAAATTAAAACATCATCATCAGCTCCTCAATTTATTCATCAGTTCCCATGCATGGGGGATTGTATTAATTAATCATTAATTGCGTGGCCTGGGTGTAAGAATTGTGAATTTTATTAGGGACCATTTAGTAAATAAGTGAAAATAGAAGGATTATTTTGCAAATTGTGAAAATGGGTCTTAAAAAAAAACCCATTTCTTCTTTTTGCTGAAATTCCGCCTCTTCTTCTTCATTTCTCTCCCAATTTCCTTTGTTCATATTTCCCTCTTTTTCATCCAATTAGGGCAAGAAGAAAGGGAGGATTAAGGAAGGAGAAGGAAGTCAATCTCACTTCTACCTCACTCTTATTAAGGTAAGGAACACATCTAATGTATTTATCCAAGTTAAATTTCATTAGTTAGTGTTCTAGCTTAGTTAGGGTTTTGAAATATTGTTGAAATATTATATGGGTTTTTATCCTAAAGATTCAATCGCAATTATCTAGGGATTTTAGCATGCTTTTGATCAAGTATAAAACATGAATTGATGACTTTAAGTCAATTTATGGGAATAGATTGTTAAAGAAAGTTATGGAAATGATATGTAAATGGATTTTAGAAACGAAAGAGAATGGAAACATTCTTACACTAAGAAAGGATTCTAAGAAGTTATCAAATGGGTTTCAAGTGTAGAAAAGTGTATAAATGGATTTTAGAATGATAAGTAAATAAAGTGTTCTTGGGATAGGAATGATGTATAGAAGTTATTAGGCTCTAATTAATGTCTCTTTTGTCATATGTGAAGGTTTTATAGGAAAAGTGAAGTAATTAAGTGGTGGAAATCGTTTATCAACTGCTAGAGTGGAAATTGGTTTAAGGTAAGTGGTTTTGACACTCCTTTATGTTTTACATGCTTTTAATGAACATATTTTGAGAAAAATTGTATGTTGTGATTTGAAAATGGATTGAGCATGTATTAGCTTATGATTTCGATAAATATGAAATGTATGCAATGGCTTTTGTGAATGTAAAGCATTTTGTGAAATGATTTGAATGTATTTGAAATGTTTTGAGCTCTTGAATGTTTAATGAACGATTTGGGGGAACATGTTCCACCTATTGTAATGGCCCTTCCTAGCGGGTTATAGTATCTAGGAACCATATGTAATGGCCTACCTAACGGGTTATAAAGGTTAGGGCTGGATCCAATATATGACCCAAGAGTGAATTGAATGGTTCATGAGCTAAATGTGAAATGTTTGATAAATGATGACAAATACTCAATGTATTTGTGAATGTTTTGATAAATGATGATGCCATTGCTATATGTATGTATGTGTGTGTGGTTTGATTGGAAATGCTTTCGAATGATGATTTTCATGTGTGAAATAATGTTTTGAGAAAGTATATTATGTATATAACGTGCTCAATCCAATAAACGTATATCTTAACTACTTACTGGGCATAGTGTATGCTCATACCACCTATACCGTTGTTTTTGCAGATTTTGTGGAAGACGGAAAGTATAGATAGCTATTTTGGGGATTTTGTAATTATGTATAGATGCTTTTTGTAATGATGATTGTAGTTATGTAAAGATATAGAAAATTGTATAGATGTTTGGATAGAATGGTATTGGAGCAGTAGATCTCTATTTTGGTATATATAGTTGTGATGGTTTTGATCTATGAAATGTATAGTTGTAATTGTAAATGAAATCATTTAGTTACAAGTTGTATATACTATGTTTGTTATGGAGAAAAGATGTGTTATGTTATAAAGACATTAGGTTTGAATGTGATATCTGCGAGATTGGACATTTGAGGATGTACATATTGTCCATTATGTAAAGTGTGGCCTAAGATGTAAGTGAAGTCTTTCGTATAAATCGTATATATGGTGTTGTGTGTTGTAGGTTTGAATGTAATGTTTATGTTAAGGCGTATTAGAGATTGTACATATTGATTATCATATAAGAAAATGTGTGGCCTATAGATGATTTTATATATCGTTGGAGACAGTCAATATTGTGAACAGAAGGCTTCGCACGTTTGGAGTCGGTTTCCAAGCGTGTGGCCGTGTCATGTCGGATTTGGGGCGTGACACTGGGAGTCTCAAGAACAATAATTTCCCCGGAAATAATCCCCGGCGTTGGTGAAACATCGGATGAAATTTTGTTTTCATAATGATCCTTCATTAAACCACCACTTGATGGCGAATACCCAAGAGCTCTATACTTATTGAATCTGCATTTCTTGTCAAGAAAACTCTTATACCATAAAGCTGAGTTTTTGGGAAATCTTGTCGTATCCTCAGATTTGAAGTCCAAAACGGCTGTAACCGCTACCCCACTGAAAATTGTATCAATGCCCATACAAAGTAGCCTTTCACATTTACACGGTCTCTGCAAACGTAAAAACTTCGCTAAATAAAATGGGTTCATATGTAAACATGTTATATATATAAAACAATTAATTAATAATTGTTGAAATTATTATTTTAATTTTTTTTCACTTTTATTGTAAATTAAAATTGTAATTAACTATTGTTTCATATATATTTAATAAAGAACTACAACTTACTCCATGATGGCACGTTTCATTGATTTTAGATGTTCAGAAACATATTTGATCCTTTCTGGATCTACACAGAGCTTCACAAACTATTTTCCTGTAATCGCTTGCTTCATCCACGCCTATAATACAAAGCAAAACATTTTTTAATTAATATTAATTATTTTGTGGAAATTGTTATAAAAATACTACAAACTTGTAGTATTATATTGTGTAACAAGTTGTTATACCACTACTACAAAGTAGAGATATAAAGTTAAGTTACTATTTCTATAAAACTAGTAGAATACAATTATAAAATATGAAATAAGTATACTAAAAGATGGAGAGAAAAGAGAGCAAAGTAGAGCAAGATGTTGTAAGTCTTTCAACCATCCATTTCATTCACATAAGCCTCTATTTATAGGCTTGAACTTCACACCTCTATCTTGTAGGTTATAATGTTCTAAATGTAAGTTACAAGAGTTACATAGGTTACATAAGTAGTGGGTGATTATGAGGAGAAATGATGTTACATGAGTTACATGAGTTACATGAAATAATGTGAAGTAATTGGGGTAGAAAATGGGGTGGACATTCACAATTATTCATAACACTCCCCCTTGAATGTCCATCTTTAAGATAAATGCCTCGTTAAAACCTTACTAGAAAAAACCCAGTGGGATAAAAACCTAGTGAAGGAAAAAGAGTACATTTCCCATATATATAACATTGCCTCGTTAAAAACCTCACCAGGAAAAACCCTAATGGAAAAAAACCTTGGTTAAGGGAAAAAGAGTACAATGTATAATAACTCCCCCTCTTGAGCACATCATTTGACATCTTTCAATCGACGCATTCCAATCTTATATACCAACTTTTCAAATGTTGATGTCGGTAGTGATTTAGTGAACAAATCTGCCAAATTGTCACTCGAACGAATTTGTTGTACACAGATTTTACCATTCTTCTGAAGATCATGCGTGAAAAAGAATTTTGGTGAGATGTGTTTTGTTCTATCACCTTTGATGTATCCATCCTTCAATTGAGCAATGCATGCAGCATTATCTTCGAACAAAACAGTAGGAACTTTTTTATCCAAATGCAAACCACATGTTTCTCGAATATGATGGATCACTGATCTCAACCAAAAACACTCCCGACTTGCTTCATGAATTGCCAATATTTCAGCATGATTTGAAGAAGTAGCAGCTATAGTTTGTTTCATAGAACGCCAAGAAATAGCTGTACCACCACATGTGAACACATAACCCGTTTGTGAACGACCATGATGAGGATCAGATAAATATCCAGCATCTGCATAACCTATTAGGTCAAACTTGATTGCCTTAGAATAATAAAGACCCATATCTATCGTACCTTGAAGGTAACGAAAAATATGTTTTATACCATTCCAATGCCTTCGTGTAGGTGAAGAACTATATCTTGCTAGTAGATTCACAGCAAATGAAATATCAGGACGTGTATGACTAGCAAGATACATTAATGCTCCAATAGCACTAAGATATGGTACTTCTGGACCAAGTAATTCTTCATCATTTTCACGAGGTCGGAAAAGATCTTTATGCACATCAAGTGATCTAACAACCATAGGCGTGCTCAAGGGATGTGCTTTATCCATATAGAATCTTTTAAGCACTTTAGATGTATAACCTGACTGATGCAAAAATATACCATTTTCCAAGTGCTCAATTTGCAATCCAAGACAAAATTTTGTCTTTCCAAGATCTTTCATTTCAAATTCTTGTTTCAAAGAGTTAACAGCTTTTTCGAGCTCTTCAAGAGTTCCAATAATATTCAAATCATCAACATAAATTGCAATGATTGCAAATTCGGATGCAGATCTTTTAATAAAAACACATGGACAAATGGGATCATTCATATAGCCTTGTTTTATCAAATATTCACTAAGGCGATTATACCACATGCGTCCAGCTTGTTTTAATCCATATAAGGATTTGCACAATTTAATTGAATAAAGTTCTCGAGAATTGGAATTATTTACCTTAGGCAACTTGAATCCTTCAGGGATTTTCATATAAATATCATTATCAAGTGAGCCATACAAATAGGCTGTTACAACATCCATTAAACGCATTTCAAGTCGTTCATTTGCTGCCAGATTAAGCAAATAACGAAAAGTTGTTGCATCCACAACGGGAGAATATGTCTCCTCATAATCAATACCAGGTCTTTGGGAAAAACCTTGTGCAACAAGTCGAGCCTTATATCGCACAATTTCATTATTCTCATTTCGTTTTCGCACAAAAACCCATTTATAACCCACTGGCTGCACATCTTCAGGTGTGCGTATTATTGATCCAAAAACTTTACGTTTTGCCAACGAGTCTAACTCTGCTTGAATTGCGTCCTTCTATTTTGGCCAATCATTTCTTCGTCTACATTCATCCACAGACTTTGGTTCATGATCCTCGTTTTCATTCATGATAGTAATTGCTGCAGCATAGGCAAATTTATCATCGACGTCGATTTTATATCGATTCCACCTTTCCCCAGTCATGACATAATTTATTGAGATCTCATGATTATCAGAATTTTCAGGTACCTGAACTTCTTCTGGAAGTTTATTATTTGTCATGTCGGGAATTTCCATTTTTGAAGATTCTTTTGGAACTTCAATTACCTCGATTTTGCCATCATTATTATTTGCTCCTTTTTTCTTTCGAGGATTTTTGTCTTTGGAACCGATTGGTCTACCACGTTTCATGTGTGCCTTTAATTGATTACTAGTGGTAGAAGGTCCTTCAGGGACATCAATTCGAATTGGAGCATTAACAGCCGGTATATGTGACTTAGTTACACGTTTTGGGTCAGTAAAAGCATCTGGCAATTGATTTGCTAAACGTTGCAAATGAATTATCTTTTGAACTTCCAGTTCACATTGATTTATACGAGGATCAAAATGAGATAATGATAATTCATTCCAACTAATTTTCTTAACCAGCTGTTTATTTTCTCCCCCTAATGTTGGGAAAACTGATTCGTCAAAATGACAATCAACAAAACGAGCCGTAAATAAATCTCCAGTCGTTGGTTCAAGATATTTCACTATAGATGGAGATTCATACCCAACATATATTCCCAACCTCCTTTGAGGTCCCATCTTTGTGCGTTGTGGTGGAGCAATTGGAACATAAATCGCGCATCCAAAAATTCTAAGATGGACAATATTTGGTTCCTGACCAAAAACCAATTGTTGGGGAGAGAATTCATGATAATTTGTTGGCCTTATACGAATTAGTGTTGCAGCATGCAAAATAGCATGTCCCCAAGCAGTTATTGGGAGTTTAGTTCTCAAAAGTAATGGCCTTGCAATTAATTGAAGACGCTTAATAAACGATTCTGCTAAACCGTTTTGTGTGTGAACATAAGCGACGGGATGTTCAACACTTATCCCAATAGACATACAATAATCATTAAAAGATTGGGATGTAAATTCACCAGCATTATCAAGACGAATTGTCTTGATAGGATAATCTGGAAAATGTGATCGTAACCGAATTAATTCCGCAAGCAATTTCGCAAACGCCA
Organism: Ophiorrhiza pumila; assembly: GCA_016586305.1. Lineage (NCBI taxonomy): Eukaryota > Viridiplantae > Streptophyta > Magnoliopsida > Gentianales > Rubiaceae > Ophiorrhiza > Ophiorrhiza pumila. The sequence continues at coordinate 30,888,627 of BLIW01000002.1, forward strand.
AGTTGCGAGTTGATAATAAACACACATGTGACCATCTAGTTGATGCATCAATTAAAACCATAAAATATCTAAATGGTCCACAAGGTGGGTGAATCGGCCCACAAATATCACCATGTATGCGTTCTAAAAATGTAGGAGATTCGGTACGAATTTTCATTGGTGACGGTCTTATAATTAATTTGCCTTGAGAACAAGCAACACATGAGAATTCATTAGATTGAAGAATCTTCTGGCTCTTCAAAGAATGACCATATGAATTTTCTAAAATTCTTCGCATCATTATAGAACCGGGATGGCCCAACCGGTCATGCCAAACAATAAAATCATTATGATCAGTAAACTTTTGATTTACTGTTGCATATATTTCAACTATAGAAATATATGTATAATATAATCCGGTGGAATGAGAAGGTAATTTTTCTAATACAATTTTCTTTCCAAAATCCATACTTGTAATATACAAGTATTCATTATTACCTTCACTTTTGGTCTCAATATGATATCCATTTCGGCGAATATCTTTAAAACTTAACAAATTCCTTTGAGACTTAGAAGAATATAATGCATCTTCAATGCAAAATTTTGTTCCTCCAGGTAAAATTATTATTGCTCTTCCGGAGCCTTCAATCAATTTTGTACTACCAGATATAGTACTTACATGAGTTTTTTTCATGATTATATAAGAAAAATACTTCTTATCTTTTAGTATGGAATGTGTTGTTGCACTGTCTGCGAGACATAGTTCTTTGTCATTGATCACTGAAACGTCCATATTCTTCACAAAAGAAAAATTCTAAATGAGAAATGTTTTAATTTCTTTAATTATAAAAGAAATATTAAAACTAATGCATTAATAAATTTTTTTATTATTTGAGTACATCTAATGAAGATATTTGTTCATTATATAAAATGAGAAATTGAAATTTTTATTCATTACATCAAAATAAGAAAATAAGATGTTTATTCATTACAACAAAATAAGTAACTAAAATACTTATTCATTACATTAAAATAAGTAACTAAAATCCTTATTCATCATTTCAAAGTAAGCAAGTAAAATTCTCATTCTTGGACATTTTCATCACCAATCAAGTAACTAGTATCACCTTCGGGGTGATTGACATAGAAATCCGCAACATCTAAAGAAGTAAAATTACTAAGATCATTGGCGATCAAACAATGATCAAGAACAACATCATTACTAATAAAATTTGTCTCTATCTTTTTATCTTTATTCTTCAATGATTCTTGATAGAGTTCAACAAGATGTTTTGGAGTACGACAAGTCCGAGACCAATGACCTTTCATGCCATAACGATAACACTTGTTATCAACTTTCTTTTTGTTTTGAATTCCATCTTTTTCATCACTACTCTCCCACTTCTGGTGAGTTAGACCTCTTGCATGACCACCACGATTATTGTAGAAATTTCTACCACGTCCACGGCCACAGCCATGACCACGACCACGACCACGGCCTCGATTTTGTCCATTATTGGGATGCATAACTATCGCATTTACTTCAGGAAATGGAGCAGCACCAGTTGGACGTGATTCATGATTTTTCAACAAAAGCTCATTATTTTGTTCAGCAACAAGAAGACAAGAAATCAGTCCAGAATATTTCTTAAAACCCTTTTCACGATATTGCTGCTGCAGGAGCACATTAGATGCGTGAAAGGTGGAGAAAGTTTTTTCTAATAGATCTTCATCAGTTACTTTTTCTCCACACAATTTTAATTGAGAACTGATTCTGAAAAGTGCTGAATTATATTCACTTACAGTTTTAAAATCTTGTAAACGTAAGTGCATCCAATCATAACGAGCTTTTGGAAGAATAACCGTTTTTTGATGATCATACCTCTCTTTCAAGCTTATCCATAAGACAAAAGGATCTTTTACTGTTAGGTACTCAGTTTTCAACCCTTCATCAAGGTGGTGACGAATAAAGATCATTGCTCTAGCCTTTTCTTGACTAGTGGATTGATTTCCTTCTTTGATGGTTTCTCCAAGACCATTTGCATCTAGATGAATTTCAGCATCTAGCACCCATGACAAGTAGTTCTTGCCAGTAACATCAAGAGCAACAAATTCAAGTTTTGAAAGGTTAGCCATAATAATAATTATATCAATAAAATAAACAAACACTTACCACACTTACCCAAAAGAAAATTGATCAAAGTGGCTAGAGAATTCGTGCTGATAACGTGTTATAAAAATACTACAAACTTATAGTATTATATTGTGTAACAAGTTGTTATACCACTACTACAAAGTAGAGATATAAAGTTATGTTACTATTTCTATAAAACTAGTAGAATACAATTATAAAATATGAAATAAGTATACTAAAAAGATGGAGAGAAAAGAGAGCAAAGTAGAGCAAGATGTTGTAAGTCTTTCAACCATCCATTTCATTCACATAAGCCTCTATTTATAGGCTTGAACTTCACACCTCTATCTTGTAGGTTATAATGTTCCAAATGTAAGTTACAAGAGTTACATAGGTTACATAAGGACTGGGTGATTATGAGGAGAAATGATGTTACATGAGTTACATGAGTTACATGAAATAATGTGAAGTAATTGGGGTAGAAAATGGGGTGGACATTCACAATTATTCATAACAGAAATGAGGCTTATAATTATGGATTTTGTGTTTCAGTATTTCGAGTGCCACAAAATGGTCAACTAATTAATTAATTAATCACTAATTCGTTTCAATATTTGAGAGAATTTTATTGGAGGAATTAATGGTATAAATCATAATATTGAGGAATATTAATTGTACAAGTAAACGAAGCAAAAAAAAATGGTAAGAAAACAATATAAATCGACTCATTTATTACCATTCTCCGTGATATAAATCGGTGGATCTTTGTAACGCATTTTGATATAACACAACCGTTCATAAAGCCCTTTTGGATACAAATATATGATGAACCTGTCTGAAAATTAAAAACAAAACAAATTCAACTTCTTCTTCACATATTCTTCAACTTATTGAGGTTGGATATTTCAAATTTGACAAAAGTTCATTTGAAACTAGATCATATATGAAGGATAAAATGCATATATCCAAATAAAGGCAATTGATCGAGTACTAATTTTTGTCCAGTTAATTTTTGCACAGCGGAAATTTGAATCTTGTATATCAGTGGAATCTACACCACTAGCAAATCGAGCGCAGATCACAGTTCTACCACCTATTTGCTCCTTGAGATTGAGATAACAAGAAAAATCTAGTTAAAACCTTTGATTTTCTGTCATGAGTGTTCCCATTAATTCCAACATCTCCCACTCACACATGATGGAAAATGTTTCTATCTTGTTCTCAAAATCTCATTCATACAAGCAAATAGGCTGTGCGACCAGCATGCTATGAGAACACAAGCGCTATACACCTGTTAGGGATATATAGCATCTCGTTTACAGATTCTGTTCTTCGAATATGCAACAAGTGTATGCCTTACCCCATATTACTTTAATCACATCATGTTTCACACATGATCTCAAAAACAATTTCTGTCTTCACCTACTATTGTTCATATTTCTCAAAATATTCATAATAGGATGCCGGTGAATAGCAGAACTCGTGAATGTGACTTACAAAGTAATCTTCCCCCTCCTACATACTTCCATTCATAAGGTAGATTCACTTTACCAGTCAGGTCTGCCAGGCCTAATTTTTTTATGACTTCTTGGCACCTTTCCCTGAATTAGGTCCAATATCACACCTTACTTCAAGAATATGTGTAAGGCGTATTAAGGGTAGGATTCCATGAACCACGGTTCTAGATTAGGACCCACACAAGGAAAATCTGATATCTACTTTTAGTTAAAGTAATTTTCCTTTCCCATGGTCGACTGGCACACATGCATGAAAATATGTGTTATGGTGTTTTTCCTTTTATTTAGTTATAAAAGAGCGCATGTTTAACATATCACTTATATGTTATGAAATTAACACCATACTATAAGATCGGTTTAAGATATGTCTTAACACATACCCTTCGACACTCATTACCACAAGGTTCCTCTAGACAATAAGAACGGAATACAAATAAGTCTTAACTTATTACTAGTTGACAAACAATCCAGTCTTGATACACATTTTGTGCAAAAAATCTTATTTATCTTGACAAGACTATTCTTTTTTTTATTAAAACAAAAGTAGGTATATACATAGCTAAAACCTAACAAAATACAGTGTCGGCTATACCGGTCCACAATGTTACACAGCAAATGCAATAAATTTGGAGTATGATGAGGGCAAATATGTGTAAGAAAATTGCGATCGTGGTTGCTATTTACCTCTACTCAAAAGTAATGCTAAACAACCCTTAATGGTGAAAGTATAGCAAGTTCGTTCCCACGAGGAAAGGACTGTGTTGAAATTCTAAGAAAATATTTTTGTGTTTTTATATTTATTAAACTAAAAAGTAGAATGCAATTATCAAATAACAAAAACAAAGATGGTGATTTGATTAAAATTCAAGTTAAGCAAGCGTACTCCCGAGATTATATTTTAAGGTTACATAAAAAGCACATACATACATCCTATTTATGGTCATGCAAAATAAGGGTAAATAACATAACTCACGCCCTCCTATTAGGCTAAGGGCAAGGAATGATTTAAGCACTTGCCTACTTAGATATTAACTAATTCATTAAACCCTCCTTTGTGGCGAGAAGCAAGGTTTACGTCCTTAATTAACCCGGAATCTAATGCAACTAACCAACTCAACCAACACTCTAGTTCAACCTCTCCTTTATGGCAGAGGCAACGCCCGAACCAATCACGCTAATGCTAAACTAATCCCCTTAATTCCTCCTATTAGGTTAAAGGCAACAATTAAGACAAATCAATCTAACAAATTCACAACCAACCCACAATAGATCCCAACGACCTACTCTAATCCTCCTATCAGGCTAAAGGTAAGATTAAAACAAGTTATCTCTAAGTAATTTATTGCACTTTAAGAAAATATTCATCATACATAATCCGACCAAATCATGCATAATTATGAAGAACACAGCAAAACTTATTCCACAAAAACCATAAGATAGAACATAGCATGTAAATTAAGCACAAAAACCCTTATTCATAACCCCGGGAGCACAATAAGTTTAGCCGAGCATGGCTAAATCAAACATCATCATAATATTAATAATAAAGCACAATATTGAAAACATAAATTAAAGGAAAGAAAACACCTTGAATAGCGAATCCTTGGAATGTAATCTTTTTCTCTAAATAAATGAATTCAATAATCAATGATGTTCCCAAATCCGTACAGCTGCAATTCTCCTTAGATAGCCAAAAGAATGAAATCCTAGCCATTACAAAGAAGAAAAGCCCTTGCTTGAATTCTCTAAAAGTTGACACACCCTTAAAAAGCTGTAACCCTAGCCCTATTTATAGTAATTCTATACAAATATTAGCAAATAAGTCCCTCATGAAAACCATGTCGGATAAGAAGTCTCAAAGTGGGCCAAAATCGCAAATTTCTAAAAAAAGTCGTAACACTGCGTTTTTCCCCGACGTCACGACATCCAAGGTCGCGCCTCAAAACGTCCACTGAGGTCGCGACGTGCCTGTCTGCACGTCTCGATGTGCGCTCACGTCGCGACGTGGAAGGGTCCCGACGTCGCGACGTGGATCACTGGATATTTCTCAAAAATCGCCCAAAAAATATCCAAAAATCGATTTAATTCTTCTTTTTGACGTCGCAACATAGAAGGTCTCACGTCGCGACGTCCACCCACGTCGCGCGATGTGGAAACACTGGCGTCGCGACGTGGAGGCGTTTTCCATGAATTCACGAACTTTCTTCTATTTTTCCTCCACTTTGCATCCGATTTAACTCTTTTATGATTTTCCTCTTCCAAGCATACACCATGATCGACAACCCTACAATTAAAACACCAAAACGAATAACAACGAATAAGAACAACCAAAGAATTAAGTATAAACACTACATAAAAGGTGAATAAATTCACCTTATCAAATTCCCCCACACTTAACCTTTGTTCGTCCCCGAACAAACTAAACCACAAATAACAAACCAAAATAAAAATCTTAACATAAAGGTCTTAAAAATATACTAACACATAACAACACAAACGCATCCAACTTCATCAATTCGATCTAAGGACAAATGTCATGTAAATGCCTCATAATCTCAAGTATTCAAATGTCAAGTACACATAATATACGTCCCCAAAAGTTATCAAAGTACCTTTAATGTACTCATTTAGACACGTTGAGTCAACCATGTGTGTGGATGACATAATATCAGGGCAAATATGTGTAATAAAATTGCGATCGTGGTTGCTATTTACCCCTACTCAAAAGTAATGCTAAATAACCCCTTAATAGTGAAAGTATAGCAAGTTCGTTCCCACAAGGAAAGGACTGTGTTGAAATTCTAAGAAAATATTTTTGTGTTTTTATATTTATTAAACTAAAAACTAGAATGGAAATATCAAATAACTAAAACAAAGATGGTGATTTGATTAAAATTCAAGTTAAGCAAGCGTACTCCCGAGATTATATTTTAAGGTTACATAAAAAGCACATAAATATATCCTATCTATGGTCATGCAAAATAAGGGTAAATAACATAACTCACGCCCTCCTATTAGACTAAAGGCAAGGAATGATTTAAGCACTTGCCTACTTAGATATTAACTAATTCATTAAACCCTCCTTTGTGGCGAGAAGCAAGGTTTACGTCCTTAATTAACCCGGAATCTAATGCAACTAACCAACTCAACCAACACTCTAGTTCAACCGCTCCTTTATGGCAGAGGCAACACCCGAACCAATCACGCTAATGCTAAACTAATCCCCTTAATTCCTCATATTAGGTTAAAGGCAACAATTAAGGTAAATCAATCTAACAAATTCACAACCAACCCACAATAGATCCCAAACGACCTACTCTAATCCTCCTATCAGGCTAAAGGTAAGATTAAAGCAAGTTATCTCTAAGTAATTTACTGCACTTTAAGAAAATATACATCATACATAATCCGACCAAATCATGCATAATTATGAAGAACACAGTAAAACTTATTTCACAAAAACCATAAGATAGAACATAGCATGTAAATTAAGCACAAAAACCCTTATTCATAATCCCGGGAGCACAGTAAGTTTAGCCGAGCATGGCTGAATCAAACATCATCATAATATTATTAATAAAGCACAATATTGAAAACATAAATTAAAGGAAAGAAAACACCTTGAATAGCGAATCCTTGGAATGTAATCTTTTTCTCTAAATAAATGAATTCAATAATCAATGATGTTCCCAAATCCGTACAGCTGCAATTCTCCTTAGATAGTCAAAAGAATGAAACCCTAGCTATTACAAAGAAGAAAAGCCCTTGCTTGAATTCTCTAAAAGTTGACACACCCTTAAAAAGCTGTAACCCTAGCCCTATTTATAGTAATTCTATACAAATATTAGCAAATAAGTCCCTCATGAAATCATGTCGGATAAGAAGTCTCAAAGTGGGCCAAAATCGCAAATTTCTAAAGTAAAGTCGTAAAACTGCGTTTTTTCCCAACATTGCGACGTCCAAGGTCGCGACGTGCCTGTCTGCACGTCGCAACGTGGATCACTGGAAATTTCTCAAAAATTGTCCAAAAGATCATCCAAAAATCGATTTAATTCTTCTTTTTGACGTCGCGACGTAAAAGGTCTCCCGTCGCGACGTCCAACCACTTTGTGATGTGGAAACACTGGCGTCACGACGTGGAGGCGTTTTCCATGAATTCATGAACTTTCTTCTTTTTTTCTCCACTTTGCATCCGATTTAACTCTTTTATGATTTTCCTCTTCCAAACATGCACCATGATAGACAACCCTACAATTAAAACACCAAAACGAATAAAAACGAACAAGAAAGACCAAAGAATTAAGTATAAACACTACATAAAAGGTAAATAAATTCACCTTATCAAAATTTGGAGTACTACTCCATTACATGAAAGATTTATCTCAATATATGTAAGGCAAATAGAGATGATCTACTTGAAAGGATTCCAATAGATAGGCTCTAGTTGCCTATGAATTTGAAACCCTAATTTTTGTAATTAGGCAACAAATGTGTGAGGAGCTTTAATCGTACGTCAATGAACTGCCCAGCAATCGAAGAATGTTCAATCAAGAAATGGCAAGACTACACTATCTCACCAAGCAAAAGAATAGTTTACTATGTACATGAATGGTATACCAGCAAAGCACTTGAGGCAATTTGAATGTGAAATCTCCTCAAATGTTTATCTCACTTGCACCAAAGATTCCATGTTCCTTAAAATTTGGAAATCGGCAGAGGCCCGACCTTACTAAGCACATGAGCAAAAATCACATGAGTGAATAATAATGAACCAATTTCTTATCATCCGAATCTTTCACCAAGACAGGAAACCAATAGCATACCAAACACAAGAAGAAGTTGCCGAGTACATGAATGAGCCAACCTCAAATTATCAGGGATGAGACCAGTTCTTACTCAACAAAATATGCAACCAAAATAGCAAGCGTGTCTCACTAAGCCCAGGAGTAATTTACTAAAATATGGGTGATTTGCCAAGCAAGTTGAATGGGAACTTAATTCAAATGTATATCGCACAGTCCTCATAAGGTTCCACATTCAAACATGTTCAATTCAATATAGAGCATAAGCAACAATTCCTCCAAAGGTTCCAGGATACACAAATTATATATACCAGATATGCACCACAATATATGAGATATATCAATAGCATATAATTCACAGATTATCCACATATCATCTAAACTCACTATCAAATCCACTCCAAATAGATATGAGATATATCAATATAAGATTATCTCATATGCACCACAACATATGAGATATATCAATCATCTAAACTCACAGATTATCTCATATGCACCACAACATATGAGATATATCAATAGCCTCCGGTCTCGATTTTGGCATTTGAGGATTACAGCAAGTGGAGTTCCTCAGCTCCAAATAGGATTATCCTTCCTACTAGGGCCGAGCTCAGAGAGGCGGCAACTTAAGTTCAATTAGCTCAGTAGCTCAGTTTGTTGCTTCACCAAATGCCTTCCGTCAGCTCTCTTGAGCTCCCATAAGCTCAGCAACCCGAGTCAATGTTCAGCTGCTAGTACCCGGATTGTGAATAATCGATGGGTGGCAGCTTGGATTGGAAGTCCGATCCAAAGGTCCCGTGTGTAAGCTCAAGCAGCTTGAATCCAAATCTGAAATGGCTGTCCCTTTCTTTGTAGGAAAAGGGGTAGCTTGCTGAGATTCCACAAGATGGCTAGTAAGTGGTGGAGCACTAGAGGGGGGAGAAAGAAGGCTGGTGGTGAAGATGGAGACCAAGTGTTAAGGCTGGATCTTGACGCTGGCTCTTGAATTTCTTTTCTTTAGCTTCCTTTTTAGCTGACTTTGGCTTCAGCTAAGAGTATTCGGTCACCGGGATAGCTCCACTGAAGCAATGAGTGGCCCAATCTGTGAGGTGGTGGTGGCTGTTTGGCTATGGAGAAGTGGTGGTGAGTCTTCTGGCCAAAGGGAGGAAGAGATAAGCTGTATGTTGACAGCTGTAAACAAGAGCTGAATCAGATTCTTCCTCTTTAAGGGAGCTGAAGACGGCTCCTGTTGGAGCTGATGGGTCCTCTTTGGGGACTGCTCTTGGCAGCTAAGATCAGAAAACGGATCCACAGTTGTAGCTCACTAAAAGAGCTGCCTTGGGCGTTTGATTGAGCTGATCCGAATAGTTGTTTGGCTAGGGAAGAAATTGGTGGTTGGTGAGTAGAAATCTAGTGAAGAAATACTAAGGAATGAAGTAGCTGGGTAGATACGAGCTGAAAGGTGAGGGCTATGGTATATGAAGATAATGTGGGTTGACCGGCTTTGGCCAAAAGGCCAGAGCCGGTGGTGGCTGAAAGCTTAGAGTCTAGAGAGATGGCAGAGAAAAAAATTCTAGAGAGATGATATTTTGCTGAACATCCACAGGTTCTTGTTCTTAAAATAACATGGTACTTGTAATTTGAACACGCTTTCGATTGCACCTCATAGCAATTTTGAATTAAAATACAACCTCATCCCTGTCTTTGTAAAACTAATTTACAAAACAAGGGTAACCCCGTGTGAGAGGGTTCAGCTCCGTTCCACATGCTCAGTAAATATTATACAAATATAATATTCACACTCGTATATTGCTGAAGCTGAATATCACATTTGATAAAACAACAATTCCTGAAATACAAAATCAAAGTTTACATAAACCTTGAACTTTAACATGTTTCTCAAAAATATTTCTAGCTACTGGCTTATTGAGAGGATCTGCTACCATCTCACTCGTAGCTATATATTTCAAATTTATTTCTCTATGTGTAACTAAATCTTTTACAAAGTGATACTTGATGTCAATATGCTTGGTCCTATTATGGAATTTAGGATCTTTAGTTTAAGATATTGACTATCACTGTAAACAGTCACTGATTTATCTGAGGTAATGACTTTCAAATGGTTCATAAACCGTTTTAACCACACTGCCTCTTGTGCTGCCGCTGAGAGAGCAACAAACTCAGCTTCCATAGTGGACAAGGCAATGCACGTTTGTTTCTTACTACTCCAAGAGATGGCACAATTGCCAAGTAAGAAAACAAAACCAGAAGTGGATTTTCTTTCGTCTTCATCGCCAGCCCAGTCCGCATCTGTGTACCCCTTTAGTGTCAAGTCACTTCCTTGATAACATAGAGAGTAGTCAGCTGTTGCTTTCAAGTATCTCAAGATTCTCTTAACTGCTTTCCAATGTGCTTCATCGGGATTGGTCTGATATCTGCTTACTATTCCAACAGCAAAACAAATATCTGGCCTTGGGCAGAACATGGCATACATGAGACTGCCAATAGCATTAGCATAAGGAACTTTATCCATACGCTTGGTTTCTTCTAATGTTTTAGGATACATTTCCTTTGTTGGGATGTCATTTTTAGCCATAGGGGTGTCCATGGGTTTGCAATCTTACATATTGAAATGTTCAAGAATCTTTTTGATGTAGTTCTCCTGAGAGAGTGACAACAAATTTCTCAAACGATCCCTTGAAATCTTAACTCCAAGGATGTAAGCTGCCTCACCCATATCCTTCATCTCAAAATTGGACGATAACCAATTCTTTATTTTATTCATATAAGATAAATCTTTTCCAGCTATAAGTACGTCATCTATATACAAAGTTAAAATAACAAACTTACTTCTAGAGCGTTTTATGTAAACACAATGGTCCTCGTATATCATAGTGAAACCATACGAAATGATCACATTATGAAACCGAATATACCATTTCGTGATGACTGCTTAAGACCATAGATTGATTTTAACAATCTGAAAACCTTTTGTTCACTGCCTTGTTTAACATAACCTATTAGTCTGATCCATATAGATTTCCTTTTTTAGTTCTCCATTGAAAAAAGCAATCTTTACATCTATTTGTTGTAGCTCTAGGTCTAAATTTGGTACAATAGCCAGAATTAACCTTATCAAAATAAATCACACAACAGGAGAGAAATTTTCTTCATAATCGATCCCTTCCTGTTGTGTGTACCCCTTAGCTATTAGACGGGCCTTGTACCTTTCGACACTACCATCAGCCTTTCTGTTGATTTTGAAAATCCACTTATTCCCAATTGTCTTGCGTCCTTTAGGCAAATCTACGAGTGTCCAAACTTGATTTGTGCTCATAGATGCCATCTCTTCCTCCATTGCTTTAATCCATTTTCCTTTAGTAGGACAAGGTAGGGTTTCTTTCACATTTTTAGGCTCATCATTAGATAGGTCAAGTAAGAGAGTTTCACTCGAGGTATAATCTCGAAACCGTTGAGGTACATCTCTTCTTCTAGTAGACCGTCGAGGTTCTGAATCTTGATAAACATATCTCTGATATTCATCATAATTCAGTATAGTCCAACTAGGATCTAAATCCATACTCCCATTGAAATAAGGATCTATTCTCCCACTAGACTCAGGATAAGAACGTTCGCATCAGTTAGAGGTGAAGTATTGACATTTTCAAAAACTTCTTCCTCAAAAATCCTCCCACTCGAATGGAGTGATCCTAACACTTCCTCTTCTTAAGTTTCGTAGAATGTGATCTCTTGACCTATATGACCTAGCTTAGGAAATTCATTTTCTATGAATGTGATGTCTCGGGACTCAAACTCTGTCACCGTACTATTGTCTTGTTCACCCACAAAGACATATCCTTTTGATACATCAGAGTATCTAATAAAAATGCTCTATATACCTCTTAGACCTAGTTTTCCATGTTTACTTTAGGTATTGTGGACAAACGCAGTACAACCCCAAGCTTGCAATAGAGTAAGGTCAGGTTTACGTCCAGACCATAATTCATATAGAGTGAAGGTGACAGACTTGGAGGGCACACGGTTCAGAACATAGGCTACAGTTTGTAACGCATCTCCCAAAAAAGAAATGGGTAAATTTGCTTGTGCCATCATCAATCTTACCATATCAAGTAAAGTCCGATTTCTTCTTTCTGCAACACCATTTTGTTGCGAAGTTCGAGGAATGGACAACTGATGTTCAGTTCTTTTTTCATCACACAAGGCTTTAAACTCATATGAGAGATATTCACGACCTCGATCGGTTCTCAAAGCCTTAATTTTCTTATCTAATTGATTTTCAACCAAATTCATATAAGGCTTGAAACAACTCAAAGCCTCAGACTTATGAGAAATCAAATAGATTTGACCATATCTCTTATAGTCATCTATGAAATTGATGAAATAGTAGGCCCCATGCCTTGCCCTCACATTCATTGGACCACAAACATCAGAATGTATTAATTGTAATTGAGTGTCTGCCCTGGTTCCTTTTCCAAATGGTTTTATAGCCATTTTTCCTTGTAGGCAATGCTCGCAATTAGGTAACTCAACTTTTTCAATATTACCTAATAAACCTTCTTTGGCTAATCGACTCATTCAATTTTGTTCAATGTGGCTTAATCTAGCATGCCAAATCATTACATCATTCTCTTTTGAAATAATTAAGGAAGTAGCATTATTATTAGAACTGAAATATTCAACATCCAAAATAATAAAACTATCCATAATATAACCATGACCATAACAAGTTGTATCCAAAGACAACTTGACAAAATTGTTAGAAAAAAATAATTGGAATCCCATTTTCATAAAAACTAAGACAGAGACCAAATTCCTACGAATACTAGGAGCATAAAGGACATCATGTAGAAGGAGGGTGTGGCCGTCGCACATGACAAGTCTACAAGTTCCAATACCTTTGATCTCAACTCTGTCATTATTTCCTACATAAATCTATCTTTTACCATAAGGTAATATTCGGAACTCAATGAGGGTATCACGATCCTTTATCACATGGTTCGTTGCTCCTGAATCCACAACCCACGAAGGGTTAGATTCAGAAAGAAATACTGAATTAGATACATTTATTTCACCCACAAAAGAGTTAATAGAAAGTACCTTTTTGGGTGCGGTGCAATCTTTTGCATAGTGACCCTTTTGTTGGCAGTTATAGTATTTCACACAAGCAATGTTTACTTTTCTTTTGGACCTTATATGTTTCTTTCCTGTTTGCTATTTCTTCGACCTTTGAGTCAATTTTCCTTTGCCTTTGTACCCCATGTGTTTCTTATTGGAACTCTTTCCAGCAGCATTGGAACTTGTGGTGTGAACTTCAGATTTCACTCTGGCTGACATAAGTCGATCTTGCTCAAGTTCCAAATGGTGTACAACATCCTTAAATGTCATAACATTTACAGAATGAGTTAGGTGCATCTTCATATGCTCCCAATTATTGGGCAATGATCGGATAACAGCTTGAATTTTCTGTTCTTCAGTCAATGTATGACGCGCGTCATTTAGCTCACTGATCATGTTGAACATTTCTCGTAAATGTCACTTCATAGTATGATCAGGATGCTTTTTGTAAGTGTCGAATTTTATAGTCAATGACCGGAGTTTGGTTAGGGACACACCCCCCAAACTTCTCCCGTAATGCATTCCATATATCCATTGTGTTGTCATAAACTTTAAATTCATTGGTAATATCATCAGACATTGCACTGAACAGAATGATGCAAGCAATGAAATTCTTTTTATTCCAAGCAAGATAAACCTCTTTATCCAGCTGGTATTGGGCAGTGTTTCCATCCTCGGGTTCTTTCATAATCGCAGTGAGTGTTTTGAGTGCCTCTTGCTCCTCTAGCACATACTGGATTTTCATACTCCAGACCTCATAACTATCATTATTTAACTTAAGGTCTTTGGTCAATTCAGCAACTATGAATTTGCTAGCAGTTCCCATTTTAGTCACTAAGATCTATAATGGACACATAAAGTTGCATTTATTATGGAGAAATAGGCAATATACAATATTACTATTCTATCTTTTAAATTATAAAATTTCATACTGGCCCTATATTCGAAGAGGTCACTATGTTTCCAATCACCCCTCCAGTTAACTAGTACTACGTTTTACTTGTTAAAATTTTTATGCATAGTAACTTGTAATTGGATAACTTGGGTACACATTACCCTAAACTTGAGTTTATTTAACTCTAGTTGTATGTTGGAACATTAGGGATTTTATTTTATTTAAATATTATTTTAAATGCCTAAGTAATCACAATCAAAACAATAAAGCAACAGAAAACTTTAAATTATGAATTAAGCGAAAAAATAATATGCATAAAAAAATCCCATCCAATATAGAAACAATAATCCAATAACATAGAAAACATAAATCAATCAAGCTACTACTTAAGCCTCATGCATTATGATTCTTTTATGTGTGACAGGTATGGACTCATCTAATTGTGCCTCCATGTACTGTGGCAATTCATAAACTACTCACTAGTGGAGAGAAAACGAGGCACAGTTCGCCCACTTCTTAACGTCATCCTTTCATGAGGATTGATTGACGTTTGAGCCCCATTTTGCAGAAGAAAACTAAAAAATCTTTTCAACATAAATGAATAAGAGCGCGCTCCTAGTACACGAGCATGTAACATTAAATTTCTTAATATACGATGTCTGAACGAATCAGCAATTACTTCATTTAGAAGCAAGTCATCAGAACCCAAACAAAGCCCTCCATGCCATATTCATAGTTGCATCATTCTGTTGTAACATACTAAATGATACAGTATTCTATCCAGATCATTCATCCAGACACGAGCATTCAGTGTTATTTTCCCAAGCGCAGACAAGAGTTTAGGAAAATTCTCTTTTGATGCTTGGTTCTCGCTACCGTTGGTGTGCGATACATAAGAACCACTTTTTGCAACATAATCACAGATAGGGGTGTTAAACGAACGAGTTACTCGCGAGTAACTCGGTCAACTACTCGACTCGAACTCGGTTTGACCGAGTTCGAGTCGAGCTCGACCTCGACCTCGAGTCGAGTAGTTGACCGAATTCGAGCTACTCGAGTATATATATATATTTTTTATTTTTAATATTTATATTTATTTTTTAGTCCCTGTAGTTTAATAATTATAATTAAATCTATTTATAATTATATTGTAGTCCTTAATTTATAGTAAATTATAATTTGACCTCATTAAATTTTAAAAAATTAAAAATACATCCTATAATTTTTATAAAAAAAATAATATAATATAATACTCGAGCTCGATTGGGCTCGTTTGGAGCTCAAGCTCGATCGAGCTACTCCCGAGCTCAAGCGCCAAATGAGCCCAATCGAGTTCGAGTTCAAGCTCGAGTATTATATACTGGCGAGCTCGATCGCTCTTAGTCAAGCTCGAGTTCGAGCTCGATTAATGAAGCTCGATCGAGATCGAGCTCGAGCTCGAGTAGGGATTTTTTCAAAAACGAGCTACTCGATTAGGGGTGTATCGAGCTCGACTCGACTCGATTACACCCCCAATCACAGAAAAATAGGGTTATTACTCTCAAGTAATTCCATTATTGAAAACCAATTTCAATAGTCAAAGCATCCAATCAACACTTGAAGAAAGTTTGAAACACGGGATATAATCAATTTTTGAAAAAAAATACGGTGCTGGATATACCCGTCACACCGTTACAACATAAAAATAAGTAACCGTAAATTTGGAGTACTATTCCATTACATGCGATTTCAAAGATTAAGAAATGATATTTAGATAACCACTACTTAAGGACCGTTCCAAGTAGCAATGCTTTTTAACCCATACATTAGTATCAACCTGAACAAATGAGGCAAAAGGCAGGGAAAAATCGAACATTCTATTTTCCTTTTCAACTCTCCAAAAGATTGTTATATACAAAGCTGTAGTGCATATCAATCTGTGCAGACATTTCTACTATCCTGTATTTGTACAGCGATCACATTCCTCCTGTGCTTCTCCAAATCTACAAAATGAAGTGCTACTGTCCAGATTGGGTAGTGTGGATGAAGTATCGCGATCCAATTTCAACGAAGCAAATAAAAAGTAAGCAAATAACAGATGGTAAGACTAGCCCTAAATTTCTCTCACCAAACCTTTCATCCCAAGCAAATTGATCTACTTCTAAATACTTGAGGGAATTACCTAAAGCCGATTCAACAACTCCACCATTCCAGAACCATTACTAATTCAACCATGCAGATTCCACATCATTTCCGATTCATAAAATATGTCCACATCAACAGTCACATACAAGGTCATATTATCAACTAGGCTGCCGACCATTCAACAAGCTTTTCACCATTCCAGAAATCATTGTAATATCACATTTACAAAACAAAAGGCAAAGCTGATCGAACTCCAGTAATCAGGGGCCATCACAAGTTAAAAACACTTACCCAAGGATCCAATTTTTACCTTCTGAGTAGCAAATGAAGGGATTCTGCTTCCTGAGCTTCCTATCAGATTAGGCGTTAGCTTTGGGGCTAACTAGTGCCTCCATGTACTTCGTTTGCTTTGATGTTTTCTGACTTTTTTCCATTTTTGAGAGGAATATGATATTGTATTTTAATATAAAAGAAAACACGCGTATAAATATAATAGGATAGTGAAGTATGATCTATATACACTAGTGGGGATGAAGGGTTACTTTGTTGTTGTTATTATTAATATGAACTTCCCTACTTAAACTTCAAAATTTTTAACTAATTCGAATAAGCACGTAGGAATGTGCAAATTTAATCGAATATTCGATCTAATTCAAATTCATCAAATTCGAATTTAAAAATTTGTATTAGATTTTCGAATTTTGAATTTAAATTCGATTTAACTAGAATTTGAATTTTGGTTTTTAGTTCAGTCTTCGAATTGGAGTTCTTAATTCGAAAAGTGAATCGAAAACCGAATTCATAAATAAAATATATATTAAAAATAAAAATATGTATAAAATATATAATATTAAATTAAATTACTATTTTTAACTTTAAAACTTGATGTAATTTGATAATTTAATTTAAATTAATAAATGTAGCTTTTCATTTATAATATAAATACTAATGCACTTAAATTATTTTATTTAATTTCATAATAGAAATTAAAAGAATGCAATTAAATGAAGGTGGAATATTATTTTTAAAACAAAAACAAAATAAAACAAAAAGTCAGTCAAAGTCTTACGTTATGCGATAATTACGCAATCAACAATCAAAAAGTTAATTAGATAAAGAATGTATTTTAATTGCACTTTTTCTTTCTTTTTTTTTTCTTGGAATACACTCTTAAGTAAAACATATTAATTTAAGTGGACGAGGTAATCTCTTTGTGAAATGGATTCATATATGCGAGTTACATGTGTGCATGTTTTTTTCGCGTATCACTTTTATTTCGAAAAAGTAACACCGATGAGCAAGAATTAATTTTTGCATAACTATTTTTTTTAAGCGTATAACTTTTATGTTGAAAAAGTAATTTGCATAACAATTTTTTTTAGCGTATCACTTTTGCGTTAAAAAAGTGAATTTGCTTAACAATTTGTTTTAAACGTATTACTTTTATGTTGAAAAAGTGAATTTGCATAACAATTTTCAAATCAATAATAATTCAAAAAGTGAATTTGCATAATTTTTTTTAAGTGTATCACTTTTATGTTGACAAAGTGAATTCACGTAACAATTTCCAAATTACTAACAATTCAAAAAGTTAATTGGCGTAACAATTTTTTTAAGCACATTACTTTTATGTTGAAAAAGTGAATTTGCGTAACATTTTTTTTAAGTGTATTACTTTTATTTTGAATAACTGAATTCACATAGCATTTTTTTAAGTGTATCACTTTTTAGTTAAAAACGTGAATTCACATAATAATTCCAAATAAATAAAACTGAATTCGCATGACAATTATTTTTAAGTGTATCACTTTTATGCTGAAAAAATAATTTTTTTTTAGGTTTATCACTTTTATGTTGAAAAAGTGAATTCCCATACCAATTGTTTTTTAGCAAACTGCCCAGATGGTCATTTAACTTTTTACAAATCCGCCTTTTGGTCATTAAACTTTTAAAGTGGTAAAAAAGGTCATTAAACTCCTTAAATGAATGTATTTGAGTCATTCCGTCATTTAATTCATTATCTTTCTTAAACCTGTTAAATTAGAGGGACAAAAATTTCAAAACATATTTCACCATTAAACTTTTGGTCATTAAACTTTTGGTTTCTGCGACTTATTTCACCATTTACCACCCACCCAGACCTTTTTTTAATACAACCGGTTACCACCATTGATGCCGAAAAATCTCAACTCAAAAACAAAAATGAAGATCTGAACTTTGAGGGGTAGAATGAATGAAATTCAAAAAAAAATCAATCAATCCACTATTGGGAAATGAAATCCACCAAACAAATACATTAATCTCATGGATCGAATTAATTAAAATTTAACACAGCAAAACATGCTCCAAGAAGACACAAGCCATAAGATTTAAAAGGAAGGGAAGGGCAAGTAGAGGATATTGTTCTCTACATCTAGATATCCAATGCCATGATTTAGAAATAAAACAATTATTATTATATCATAGTTAAAATATTCATCTGATATATAGAATCCTAGTTTAGCAAGGTGGCAATTGCTTCTTTTGCTTTGGTTCCTCAAGCTTCAAATTGTTTTGATTTTTGATGTGATATTTTTCCTTGGGTAATTGAGGCTCTTTTTTCCCTTTATTTGCTAGGGTCTTACGGCTTTTCATTCCCAGTTGCTAAAGGTTTTTTCTTCATATCCTCACTCATAGAACCACATGTTCATATGTGTCTTCAAATGACTATATATACAAGAACTCTTGAAAGGCGAGAAATGTGCACAACAAAGAACAAACTCCATATATATTCCCTCCTATGTCTTTGAGTATTTGCATGACATATCTATCTTACCTTAACATATTGCCTTGACCAACATTGTGCACTAAATTTATCCAGTTTGTTGCCATAAAAAAAATTTGCATGCATGGCATTGGAAATAGCAAGGTGACTAAATTGATTCATGGCATAGCAAGCACGAGTCCATTGCTTTGAACAAGAGATGATAACATACTTCCTACCTACACATAATACAACCCATTTTATTCCATTGCAGCACCACACATACACCACTTAACATATATAAAACACATAACAGCTCATGACACGCATGACTTTCATAAACTCACAAACACAATACTAGCATACTACCCATGCCACAAGCCATACCTAACTAACATCATACTACCATCCTACCCAAACCACAAACAAAACATAGCTACATCACACTTCTCAAAACAACACAGCAAAGCACAATCACACCCGCTAACACCTCCTACAACACTTAGCAGCCTAGTATAGCAAATGCAACTAAAATCCTCCACACTGAAAGCAAACATTATCCTCAATGAAATAGCACTTAGAAAGGAGGGGCTTCTTAGCAAGCTACATTATTTGCGAAGCTAGATGCCAAGTGACACGAACCCGCAAGGATATGAAAACAAAGCAGAATTTCAGCCTCAGTGTAAACATTACCCCTAAAATGGATTTCAATATAGGCATAATTTGACAAAACCCAAAGGATAAAAGTTCTAGTCCTAAGTCATGGCTAAGCACAAAAATTTGAATCACTATATTTAGAGTTCAAATGACCAAATTATGGCCAAAATACTACACTGTGACAAAGCTGAACAGAATGTGCAAAATATCTATATTGAAATCTCATCTTTAACTAGCGTTTCACACCTAAAATGGAGCTCAGTAAACATAGAATATGACAAAATGCATAAAGCAAAAGTTGTAGCCATGAATCTTAGCTAAACGTAGCAATTTGAATAACTAGATTTAGAGTTTAAATGTCTAAGTTATGCCTGAAATACTGAACTATGACAAAACTAGGCAGAATGCGCATAATGTCGAAATGAAGAGTTTAGTTTTAACTAACACTTTAACACATAAAATGGAATTCAGTGCATGTATAATTGGCCAAAACTCAAAAGACAAAAGTTGTAGCCCTGAATCTTAGCTAAACACAACAATTAGAATCACCAAATTTAGAGTTTAAATGACCAAGTTATGCTGAAAATACCAAACTTCATCAAAACTAGGTAAAATGTCCACGAATTGGACATCTCCCCTACACTTAGCACACCATTAAGCAAGGTCAAATGCAACACTGTTCTTAAGACTCACTTAACTACCATCAAAAGAAAAGCGAAAGAACATAGCAAGTGCAGCTTGTCTATAAATGATAGACAGTATTATGAAACTTAAAGACAAACCATCTTCTTATACTTCACATCATAAGATATTTCAACAAGTTAACTACCTCTCTTGCTTAATCAATGGAGCATGAAAAGAGATAAGTTACTTGAGCTTGAGAAAGAGAAGATTAAGAGGAATTGCTTGCACCACCAAAGTTCACTACACCAAGCTTATAGGTGATTCCCATTAATACCATTGCATGAATTTATAGACACAATCTTTAAAGAAGGTAGCTAAGTTCGGTCAAATGCCACAAATGTGGCCAACTACTTGACGACAAAATAACAATTATCATGTGGTCCAAAAGCAACTACTTGAGGACAAAACAACAATTAGCATGTGGTCCAAAAGCTTATGCATTTATGGCATGATACATTATTATGCACATCTTCATACACTCATGTATTAGGACAAAGGGACAAACTATTCTTCAAATAGTTACATGACAAATGAAGTGAAATGAGTTTTAAACTTTTTTCTTTTCAGATTCTTACATATAATGATCCCATCAGATTTGCTCACACTTTTGACTTTTCAGACATGCATTAAAGCTCATAAAGATTTTGTGTGTACTACTTACCATCAGAGTGTACTTACCCAAATTTTTAACCAAGACATTCATTGCAACAAATTGAGTGTTCTCTAACTACGCATATGCAAGAATATCAGTAACATCTATTAGACACAATCAACTACAAACTAAAAAAATGAAAACACAAACACAAACATGATACCAAATAAAAATTAAAAGTTTAAAAACAGAAATTAACATGACAAAATTAAGTAAACGAAAATATATTGGGTTGCCTCCCAGCAGTACTTGTGTTAATGTCGACAGCCCGTCATAATTCCACCATCTTGCTACTGCTCCACTATAGAAGTACATGAGTGTATTGTAAATGTGTGTGCTTGTGTTGTGCAAGATGGGATAGAGAATAGATGAAGTGTGCAAGTGAGTGCCACACCATGAACTTGGGTCATGATGGTGTATAATATATCATGACTATAGCACTTGGGCGAAGTTGTATGGGAGATGTCAAAATAAAGCCTTAATACACACACACCCCCACATTTAGCCATTTTACTTCACTTCACTATTTCTCTCCCTCTCCCACTCTTTAATCTTTGTGTGGATTCTTCTTGAAATTCCTACAACATGAAAAACATCTAATGAAAAGTAAGAAACATAAACAAACAATTTAACAAAAAATTTTATTCAAGACTAATTAAAGAAGTAGTTCTGGGTTTCTTTAGTCTACAGCTAGACTTTATTCTTGAAACTATCTCCTTCAAGAGTCAGAATATCCATCTTTATACCAAAAAAATGTCCATTCACAAGCAGTCATATGCCTCTTGTAGGGCACATTTTGCAAGCTCTTGAGAAGGTTCTTGAGCTCATGAACTTGAGGAATAACTTCTTTGAATTCCACCTTTCACCATTGTTGTTCCTCCAAGGTAGACTTCTCATCTTCTTCTTCCATTATGAATCTTGGGATTTTCAATGGTTCAACTTCACTCGGAAGCATTTGTGTCTCATGATTAGTCGGGTTTATACCGACTTATATGTCATAATTCCTTGAGTTTTTGCATGATTTTATTTTGAAAATCTTACTTGATGTGTGACTTATGTGCTAAAATGTTCATGAACTGATATTTAAGAAGATTGTGAAGAAGTGTGAAAATGTTGTACACATGATGTGATTATTGCATGAATTGGAACTGAGAACACATTTTGACACCACTGCTCTCACAATTTTCATGCACACAAAATCCCAGCATAACGCACAAGCAATTCACATGCACGTACTACACACAATCAGCGCACACAAAGCACACATGCATGCGCCCACCTCATTCATGCACACAAGACAGGGTGCCAACCCTGCCTTCAATACATGAACACGGAGGGTGCGCTAGGCGCCTACCCGCAAATGCACGCATACACGCCTTGCATACACGACACCTTGTACGTGCACACACAGTGCGGGCGCCTTGCACACACACACGCATGGTGGGCACGCTAGGCACTCGCCCAGCTCATACACGGTGCGCGTGTCCGCACATACTCATGTACTAACTCGCACACACTAGCACATAGCTTCATTCACTCACTCACTCACTACACATACACACATACACTATTCATGCATTTCACTTCCCACCTATTGGACACTTAGCATACACAGCAACACATCCCACACAAGCACAAGGCACAAGCCTTAGCACACACAAGTCAAAGCACAAACACAGCCATTCAGGAGTGCACCAAGTGTTTGATGATTTGTATTCTTAATGCTTAAGCAACCCATGACCTCACTGTGTTTGATGACTGGCTCTTGCAGGACACGTGGAAAAATCTCTCTTCAGAAGGAGGCTCTCAAATATCTTGATTGTGACAGATCAAGAAAGGAATAGTATAAACACAAAGAGCAAACCACACAAGAAAGGGGGAGCCGAGAGAAGAGAGGAGCAGCCGCATAACAGAGAACAGGCTCAATAGATTAGGGTTCTTAGAGTTAGGTTAGTTTAGGACTTTCTCTCTCTTCTCTAACATCCGCTTTGAGGGTTCGACTTTGTATAGATCTTAACTTGTTAAGACATTTGAATTTCAATATATTTGTGCTTTATGTGTTCTTAATTCTCGGAGTGTTTGATTTCAATGAGCTTGTATGATAAAGTTCAAATCTAGAGTTGATCTGCAGTACCCACTGAGATTGATCTGGATCTATCGAAGGAAAATAAACCTAACATGATCTGAATTTGAGAACCATCTTTGTGTGAGATTCTAGATCTGCTTTCATTGTTTGTTCCATGTGTGCGGTACCCACTGACATTTGAAGCCAAACTTGTAGAAAAGATCTAGGTTTATTCTTGTAGAGCGGTTTGAACGCATGAATTGACTAGCTGCCCTACTAAGAGAGATAGTCAAGAATTGAACTAGAATCGTTGTACATAGTAGGAATTCTTAATTTGTACCAAGAACTTGCCCCGCCCGAGAAAGTTTAAGGAGTAAGTGGATTGGGGTTAAGAGAACCGTCCAGTTGATTAATCTCGTGAAACTAGCAGCAGTCCCCTCAAAAACACACACTAGTCAATGATACTAAGAAGAGATCTATTCATGTAGAATCCCTCAAGGCAGCACCTAGGACACTAACATTTTGCATTCGTTCTCATTTTGCATTCATTCTTATTTAGCCCGCATTTATCTTCTTCCTTGCATTTCATGCATTACAAGCCAAGTGAACAAATAGTCTTTGGACAACCAACCCTTCTCTGTGGAACGATCTTTCTCACCGCTACTACAGTAGTGTTAGGATAAAATTGTAGAGATACGTGATAAGCCTTTCATCTCATCCCTACTAAAGCCATTTGTGTCTCATCTCTAAAAACAATGTGGAACAAAGTGAAGATGCATATTATACGACAAAGGATTAGAGATTAGCCTAAGGAGGAAAATGTTAAATTAATCGTTAACTTTAAATGAGTATAATTTTTCATCCGAATTTAGAATCGCTATTATAATAGAGCATTTAGAAAAGAATGGCAAGATCTGCAAGACTTGTGAACTTTGCTCCACAATGCAAGCTGATTTTAGACTAAAGTCCTTTTTTTTTATGCCACTTTTGGTCTCTTTTAATTGTTCTAATAATTTTTAATTTCTTTTCCAATTTAAATTATGATTCTTAAAACTATATAAATATTTGTAAGTCTTTATTTTCATTATTTTGAAATCTATAATTATTCAATACAACATTTCAAATTCTACGAAATTTGTGTTCTTTGAAAACAGTTTGTTCGTCTTTCATTAATCTATCATGTATTAGCAAACAATTCGTGCCTCTCAATTTACCAACATAAATGGCATAAAAAATTTAACTAGATTCAAGTCTTCCCTGCGGAGAGAAATCAGACAATTTTTTTCCAAGTCCTATTCTCTATCTATGCTACAACTTAAGACCATCCTCGTCCAGGAGTCCTATTCTATTACAATTTCAACATATAAATACAACACTCTATCTACACAGCAACTTGGGACCATTCTCGTCCAAGAGTCCTATTCTATTGGGAATTCAACATATACTATTAAAAAAAATATTTAGTCATATTTCCCATCTACGATACAACTTGGGACCATTCTCGTCCAAGAGTCCTATTCTATTAGAAATTCAACATATACTATTCCAATTTTTTTTAGTCCTATTTTCGATCTATGCTACAACGTGGGACCATTTTCAACATATACTATTACAAATCCTATATCCTCCTATTCTGCTGCAGCTAGTGGAATTACGGTTGGAGAGATTTGAACCTGGCCCTCCAGCCACAAAGAGTTTTGAACCTTTTTATGTGGGCAACTTGGGCTAGACATGACCGCGGTTCACGAACTGTTGGTTACAGTCCGTGAACCGCCGGTTCATGATTTCAGAAAGAGTGGAACCTAAACCGGCCCTAGGATTCACGGTTATAATTACGGTTCGTGAACCGCCAGTTCATGGTTCTGTAATGGTTCTAATTCCAGCACTGTTCTGATTTTTGTTCACGATTTTTTACGGTGCGAATTTTTTAACATTAAATTTGAAAAAAAATAAATACAATATATACAAATTTGATATAATTGAAACTTGAGTTACCACATAGATGTAATGATGTATATACAAAATATAATAAAACGAAAAATACTCTATATTTGTTAGTAATTAAATATTCATTAGCATTAACATGTTATTAATAGTTGTACCATAATGAATATGGATAATAATTGATATTATTTGAATATTAAACTATGAGTTTAATCATGTATTTATATGAATTTATTCATTCATTATACAAGAACAAGTGATAATTCAAGTTAATATGGTTAATCATAAGTAATCTTTTAGTTTAATATACTTATAGTTTAATAACCAACCATTAATACTATTAGATAATGAGAAAATTTAATAATTCAATATATTAATTAATCACCTTTTCCATTCACAAAAAAAATCAATATATATGGTTCAATATAAAACACACCATAAGTGATTAAATTCAAGAATCTTACTTCTAAACTAACAATAACAATTAACAAAATAAACAACTAACAATGAGAATTAGATAAAAAAAAGTGAATGAAATGAAATATATTAAAGTAAATAGAATAAAATAAAATAATTTGAGAAGTAATAGGAGATTATGAGAGACTATGTGAGAAAATTCAAGAAATTTGTGTGAAATAATAAAATACTAGTAGATAACACCGCGCTCGCGTGGTGTGATTTGCCCTGCAAAAAATTACATGAGTCATGATTAAGTTGTAGTAAGCAACTTTAAAATTGATAATAAATTATAATTTAATAACGAATTATAATAATTTGACAGTAAATGTTAAGAACAAATATGTTTCATATTCTAACGAACTGTGTTCATATGCAAAAATGTTTAATCGTGTGCGTATATATAAATATGTGTAGTATGTAAAGAAAAATAGTGTTGTGAAAATATACCCTATGCATAGTATGTCCTAATGTTTGCAGTATGATAGAAATTGTGAAGCATACATTAATATATATAACGTGGAAAAATACGTAAAGCATATACAATACGTAAATGAGTAAAAAAGATGATATAATCATAAACAAACACAAACTTATTGCCAAATAATTTGAATTTGTCGATAATCATTTAACAAAAGACACTGAAAAAAGTTGCAAATTCATTTATTAATTGGAAAACTGATGTGATAAAACTTATGAAGTCCATCAACACCAAAATCCATTATTATTATATCTACATCACCAATATCTAATTTATGAAAACTTGGAACATAGAGTCATTCTTTCTTCTAGTGTAATAAGTTGTATGATTATCACTAAAGTAGCACAACTTTGAATGCTTATAACATTTAAAGATTTCAACAATATGCGTTATTTGTCTAAATTAATATTTTAAAATTAATATTTTAGAGACAAACTATTTTCGTCACAAAACCACAAAGGGTTGAAAAAATAACTTTCCAAATAGATGATTATCTAAAACAATGCATTTCGCTTGCTCAAGCTTTAATATCAAAATTCTCAAATATAAGCAACAAAATGCAGTGCTGAAGTCCAACAATGAAGGGCTGCACTTATTCACAAATCAACAGATTCAAAAATTAGTTTATTTTTTTTCCTTTATGCAGTAGGAAAAAGAATACATTCACTTGCAAAAATACAAAATTAAAAAAACAAACTAAAAGAATTCGATACTTTATAATGGATCCTCATTTTCCAATTATTCTACCAGAAGAACCATTAGAAACAACCAGCTTTACTCTAAGTTGTGGATCTTCATCTCCATCTTCTTCGACATAAAACTACAAAAGAGCATGTGTCAATCTTTCTGAATCTTTACTGTTAAAAGTGCAGGAAACGGATTCTGTGTAACTGATGTTACCTTGTCAAGTACTTTAGTTAGATTAAGATCAATCGCCTAGAGCTTGATACTGTAACAATCCTATCAGAAGTTAGAGGAAAAAATTCAAAATTGCGTGATAGTTGAATTCGTGTTTCAGGCTACATTTGGAAGTCATTTATGGTTAAGCCACCTTTTCCAATGACAGAACCAGTTTCAGCATTCTACAGAAGAAACTTAATACGAATAGTCTTCTCTTCATGATCTGAAAAATTGATGTAAGAGTACGAAACAGAACCAAAAGTTTGTCTTTGCACATGTAATTGATAGGACTATGCAAATATACAGGTATTAAAAAGATATCAAACGTAAAGTAGAAATGTAAAAATGCCACAGTAAGAGTATGCCATGTTTGGAAAATCCATAAGACTTTGATGTCCATGTCTCTAAATCTCATGAAAAACAAAATACACATTGAGTTAAATAAAGCATTTCAGTTTGAAATGAAATAAGGTTTCGATTTTCAATCATTTGAAAGCCTACAAAGTTGGACTTTTCTTAATAGAAAACAAAAAAATGTTCTTGGAAAACGCTTTCAGAAAATGGATCTCAAGAGAAATACCACTTCTCTAGCTCCACCCAAGCACACTAACTGAAATCAAGGTAGTCTTATCACCTTTAAAGGAACTATTGAACAAAAGTTTGTCTAATAATCTCTGTTACTTCCACATTTTTTTTGCCATCCAAACTAACCAAATAATGATTCAGATTACCAACACTTTCTTCTTTTCTTCAAACTTAACAGATATTATTTTCATTGCTTCACCTGGCAATAATATTAAATAGAGGAATAATATTAAATAGATCCATGATCTAGAAAGTTACATTTCATTGATTAATCTGTGGAGATATTTACATTTTAAAGGGATCAAATTCTGTGTACTTAAAATTTTTTTATAACTAATTACAAAAGCCAATAAAGATGATCAAAACTGCTCTAACTGTAATCTCATTAAATTTACTCAGTGCAATCCAACAAAACTTTGAATTCATATATATAAAAATCTGCAACCACGAGCATTGCACAAATCCCTTGGCACGGAATTTTTCATAACATTTGTGAAAGACTAATAATCAACAGACCTCATTAATACCATAAAATCCAAATTTAACCAACATATGGATAACAAGGACTACCTTTGCAGCAGCCTTGATAACTGTTGGGTGCATACTCAAGCCCAAGTAATCATTCCCAGAGAAGGTTAACAAAGTCTTGAACTTTCAACCGCAAAGTCCTGCTCCATCATCATCAGCCTTACCACTGCCACTTCTAAAGTCATTTCCTGTTAAGTATAGCAACAAAAACAATGCATATAATATAACAAAACAAATCAACAATGCAATAAACCTTGTTTCTCAACATAACAGTTTTTTTTCAATTAAAATGTAAATCGTACACAAATTTTACAGAACGTCATCTAAGTTCACATACATTTGGAAGGACCTATATATATATATGTATATATGAATGGATTTGTAAGTAATTAATTGGCACAGAAGTATTGAGTAGGCAAAATGGAGGAGAGAGTTGTACCAGAACTGAGTGTCTCGAAGCCATTTTTGGAACGTTTGGCATTTACATGGAAGATTTCAAGTGGCCTACAAAGTTGTCACTACTTCCCATGCATAGTCAAAAATTATAGTCAAATTAATAAATATCATACCTGAACACCATTATGCCGTTGTTTCCACCTCTTTTCAGCAGCCTGTACTTGCAATTGGAGTTCATGCAAAGCATTCATCAAGTATGCAGAGAATTTTCTTAGTGCAGCTTCCTCAAAGATCCTTCTCTCTTCCTAAAACCTTGACCATCTCTACAATGAAAATTGAGTGCTCAACTAAAATACTAATAATATGACATAACAACTTGCAGTAAGGGAAAAGTAAGTCCAGGTCCTATCCAGAATGTCCAAATGTTGAGACATTCACTCAGATACTAAGTTCCTAACAGCCAACAGTTTCACATCTTATAGAGATTGTACTCGTGTCCTTATTCTCAGTCTTTCTAAACAAAAATCATACAGCCAACATATATTTATTGAAACTTGTTATTTCACTCCCATAGCACCATACAATTGTATGAGATATATAAGGTAGCTTAAGTAGCGTGAAGAAGTTGAGAAAAAACAACTCAAGTGATCAACCTCAAGGAAAGCAGGTTAAAGCTAGGAAAAACACATCAACCTCACCTCAACCTCACGTTTCTTTTTCAGGGGATCTACAGCATCAATAGCAAAAGCATCACCAATTCCATATAAAGGACAATGCAACCTCATCATGCCCCAATCAAACAACTGATTTTCAGTATTTGTACAATGTAGATGAAGCCAGTACTCTGCGCTCACTTCAGATCGTACTTTCTTCTGCATATTTGATAACTGCATAACAAAGAACCAGCTCTGTCAATACCATCAGTCTAGGAAAACAAAGGTAACTTAAACTTATGAGGTAACAGCCCTTACCTCTAAGTGAGCAAAGGTGTGAAGCAGGGTTAGGAAGTCACATGATGGAATTGTTCACTAAGAACCACTTAAGATGACACTAATAGACATTGTGCAACAAACAAAAACTATCATCCAGTGATTCAACAGTTCCATCAAAAATTAATATACAATGATCCAAAAGTTAGAAAAGAAGTTAATATCCAATGATTCAACACTTTCCTGCTCTACAATAAAGAAAAATCAGTGCCTAAACTATCAGGCCACATTTACCCTTTCAATAAGAACTTAACTAAAATTTTCAACAATAAAAGAGCTACTTATACTCAAGCGAGTAACACACTGTGAATAATAAGTTGCATATACTTAACCAAGAAGTACTAAAAAATATTCTTGGCAAGAACTATTCCATAAAAGCAAGACACTACTGTGCCAACTTTCCCTATTATCTGAATTTTTCTATCTTTCTTTGCTTAAAGACAGATACTATAACATATGCATAGATTGGAAATTAACAACTATTAAAAAATAACGGGTGCAACAAAATATCATTTCAAAACACAAGTTTACCTTTAGTCTATAGACTTCAAGCAAGCACCTTGACTGCAGGTCCTCACCTCTACTTGCTGGGAGTTCTGGTTCGACATGCAGACAAAGGCAATCTTTTTAGAGGAGTCACTTTTTTTTAAAGGAACGTTTATTAATAGGCAAAAGACGGAGCTGGGTATATCCATGCACCGTTACAGACATAAAAGTAAAAAATTGGTGTACTACTCCATTACATGAAGATTCAAGTCATTGAGCTTAATTGAGAGATCATCTCCATTACAAGAAAATTCAAGAAACGACCTAAGTTAGGAGATCACCTCCATTGCATGTGTCAAAGAGACAAAGTAGATGAAGAAATGCTCTACTTCAACCGTGGTCAAAGTAGAAGATTTCTACTTCTCCAGCAAAAGAATGCTTAATACTAAGTCTTGAGGCTAAATCTTACCAACCAATGCAAATTCATAATGAAATTATGTGCTTCTCCAAATGGCCAAAGCCTCTTCAATCATATTATCCATCAAAGCAAATGGTCAAATCTCTTTAATCAAGATTAAGCCAACCACATTTTCAAGCAAATGCTCAGAGATTCAGTCATCAGTTCACCAAGGCAGCGCACATTTTCAAATAGCTATTCCAAGGAATCCATAAGTGGAAGCCAATCCACAGAGCCACCAAATTAAGTGGAGTAATTGATAACAAATAAATCATCAACCATAGTAACAATGAAGTACATGAAACACACTTTAATCACACGAAAGATTACACATTAAAAGCACACTTCATCAATATATGGACTGGATTTAGCATGCATCAAACAAACCAAAATCCAAACAAATAGAATCCAGAGAGGTTAAATCCCACAAAAAATTCTGAAGCATCAATCCAAATATAACCAATCAAGATTTTAGTTACCGCATTCAATCAAAGGACCACACAAATTCGCCCACAAACAAGCAAGAGCAGAGAGTCCATTTTCAGCATTGAGTGAGAGTGTAGCATTGAAAATTCCCATTCGGAATCTGGAGTTTACAGAATTTGAAGTTTTAAATCCTTTGTTTCAAAACCAAAATTCCAAAATTACTCATGAATTCCACTTCAATCAGGGGAGCTCTCGGCATCTCAGCAGCTCCGGTCATGCTTACCTCCAGTGTGGTACATTTTGGAAGAAGTAAATGTAAGCCTGAGCCTCAATTTCGTGCAGCTACTTCCTACTGCTTCCAGCTAGATATCTACATCCAAATGTCCGCGGTCCAAGCAGCAAAAGCAGGGCCCCGGTATTTGGGTAACAGAGGTACACAGTTAAAAGCTTCAGCAAGAGAAAGTAAAAATTCCATGAACAGATTGCAGTGAACTGCCATGAAAAGCTCAATGAAAAACAGAAAATCTGGTGAGGCATAGCCCAAACATTGTCCGCTGAGGCAGAGAACTTGAGGGAGAGCTCAGTGAAGATGTCGATGAGGAACGTTTTTAGAGGGCTCTGGTCTTCGTCGAGTCCGTTGAGGAAGCAAGTGAGCAATAGGAGGTTGAAGTTCTGAGCTTCCTCTGCCGCCACAAGGGAAAGCTCGGTGAAGATCTCGATGAGGATAGTCCTTGGAGAGCTCGGATCTTTGTGAAGTCCGTTGAAGAAGCGGGTGAACAGTAATTTAAGTAGAAGATCTGAGATTGAAGCAAGTGATGAGCTTCCTCTTTGTTCGGCCGATTCATCCCAAGCATCTTCTTCGTTCGGACCAGCCGGGTTAAAGTCGGATCTGTGGAGATCCGGCAATCAATGACATCCCACGGCGGCCGATTGATTTGGAATCGATCATTGAGCTCCCGCTGATGATGTCGTCGTGAATCTCGTGTGTGAAAAAAATGCGGTGAGCGGCAGAGAGAGCAGAGTAGAAAGAGAAAGGAAGCGGTAGCAAAAAGATTTTCTTATCTCTCTTCTCTTCTTCTCTTCCTCGGGAAAAGCAGAAGGCACTTGAAGAGTCAGAAAGCGAGAATCCCTTAAAAAAACCATTGGTCCACGTCAGCATAATGGTAACTGCAGGAAACGTCAGCAAGGTGGCCAACTGCCCAGCGAACGACGAAGGACGACGACGAAAGTTTTGGGTCGCACTTAATAGGAAATACTCCTAAAGGATATCCCCTTATATTAGATAATATATTTGCAACAACAAAATTTTTTTTTTGGGAATCGGCGGTTTACGGTTCGGAAAAACATTGAATCGGAACCGACCCACCATAGCCGGTTCCGATTCACGGTTCAGGTTCGATAAGCCCCGATTCCGGAGCAACTGGAACTTTGGCCAAGTCTAACTTAGCAACCCCAAATAGTTGACACGTATATGTTATATGTGGTCTCACTAGTCTAATTAATTAACAAGGTCACTAGCATTAATGTTGTATGGAATTATTCGAGTAGACAAATTTACTACATTAGCATGTGAGAAACATGTAGTTAAGGCGTACACATGATTTACAGCTATGTTTATCCGCAGCATTATTATATAACCAGATAATTGGACCACAAGCTAAAACAATTTCATTCTGAAGTGACTGCTACAAAACGTCATAGCCTAGGTTGTTTCTCGCTATATATTAAGGTATTCAAATTATTATTAATGTTTTTTTTTTATTTTAATATTAGCAATACATCTAATATACTTTTAATTTATCTAGTTATTCTATTTTAAACAAAATTGACTCAATCTGAGTTTAGACATTGAAAAAAGGACCTCATTTCACAAATTAAAGATTCTACAAAATCTACTACAAATTATCAGTGCATTAGTTAATTGAATTTGAAAGATATATTAGAAACGTGTAGCTTGATTTGTTTTATTTTAATTTCTTTAATACAGAAGTACGTACAAGGGAAAGAGGAAAAGACTTTAATCAAATTAAGAAAGTTATTTTGTCCTTTTAGCTGGATTCAAGGATAATGTCTAATCAACAGTATAATTTGCCCTCAAGGGAAAGAAACTCCTCAAATAAAAAGTGAGTTTCATCTTTCATGTAAAATCTTTAATTACCCGATGACATTCTCGAACATGGCTCCATAAAGTCAAGAAGGTAATTTAATCTGTAAACCATTTATTTCTCTCAAATCCTTTATGTGGACGATGTGCCTAATTTCTCTTTCTTATCAACAGTGACGTTAAGTCTTCTGGTACCCATCTTATATTGTGTTTCACGTTTTGTTATGAATTACTCCATCTGCTTTTGAATAAATGCGATTTTGACCTCACCTTAGCAAGGAAATCAATACCATTGCACGAATTTATAGACACAATCTTGAAAGAAGGTAGCTAAGTTCGGTCAAATGCCACAAATGTGGCCAACTACTTCAGGACAAAACAACAATTAGTATGTGGGCCAAAAGCTTATGCATTTATGGCATGATACATTATCATGCACATACACTCATGTATTAGGACAAAGGGACAAACTATTTTTCAAATAGTTAATGACAAATGAAGTGGAATGAGTTTTCAACTTTTTGCTTTTCGGGTTCTCACATACAATGATCCTATCAGATTTGCTCACACTTTCGACTTTTCAGACATGCATTAAAGCTCATAAAGATTCCGTGTGTACTACTTACCATCGCAGTGTACTTACCAAAATTTTTAACAAAGGTATTCATTGTGGTGCAACAAATTGAGTGTTCTCTAACTACACATCTGCAAGAATATCAGTAGCATCTATTAGACGCAATCAACTACAGACTAAAAAAATGAAAACACAAACATGATACCAAATAAAAATTAAAAGTTTAAAAATGAAAATTAACATGACAAAATTAAATAAACAAAAATATGTTGGGTTGCCTCCCAGCAGTGCTTGTGTTAATGTTGCAGCCCGGTATAATGCCACCATCTTGCTATTGCAACTTGGTACCACTATAGAAATACATGAGTGTGTTGTGAATGTGTGTGATTTGGTGCTTGTGTTGTGCAAGACGGGGTAAAGAATAGATGAAGTGTGCAAGTAAGTGCCACACTATGAACTTGAATCATGATGGTGTATAATGTATCATGACAATAGCACTTGGGCGAAATTGTATTGGGAATGTCAAAATGAAGCCTTAACACACACACACACACACCCACATTAAGCTATTTTACTTCACTTCACTAGTTCTCTCCCTCTCCCACACTTTAATCTTGGTATGGATTCTTCTTGAAATTCCTATAACATGAAAAACATCTAATGAAAGCCAAGAAACATAAACAAACAACTTAACAAAAAACTTTATTCAAGACTAAGTAATGAAGTAGTTCTGGGTTTCTTTAGTCTACAACTAGACTTTATTCTTGTAACTGTCTCCTTCAAGAGTCGGAATATGCATCTCTATACCAAAAAAAATGCCCTTTCACAAGCAGTCATATGCCTCTTGTATGGCACATTTTGCAAGCTCTTGAGAAGGTGCTTGAGCTCATGAACTTGAGGAACAACTTTTATGAATTCTACCTTGTACCATTGTTATTCTTCCAAGATAGACATCTCCTCTTCTTCTTCCATTATGAATCTTGGGATTTCCAATGGTTCAACTTCACTCGGAAGCATTTGTGTCTCATCTTTACTAAAGCCATTTGTGTCTCATCTCTAAAAACAATGTGGAACAGAGTGAAGATGCGTATTATACGACAAAGGATTAGAGATTAGCCCAAGGAGAAAAATGTTAAATTGATCATTAACTTTAAATGAATATAATTTCTCATCCGAATTTAGAATCACTATTATAATATAGCATTTAGAAACAAATGGCAAGATCTGCAAGACTCATGAACTTTGCTCCACGATGCAAGCTGATTTTGGACTAAATTCCTTTGTTTTATGCCACTTTTGGTCTCTTTTAATTGTTCTAATAATTTTCAATTTCTTTTCCAATTTAAATTATGATTCTTAAAACTATATAAATATTTGTAAGTTTTTATTTTCATTATTTCAAAATCCGTAATTATTCAATACAACATTTCAAATTCTACGAAATTTTTGTTCTTTGAAAATAGTTTGTTCCTCTTTCATTAATATGTCATGTATTAGCAAACAATTCGTGCCTTTCAATTTACCAACATAAATGGCATAAAAAATTTAACTAGACTCAAGTCTTCCATGCGGGGAGATATCTGACAATTTTTTTTCCAAGTCCTATTCTCTATCTATGCTACAACTTGAGACCATCCTCGTCTAGGAGTC
Source organism: Ophiorrhiza pumila (assembly GCA_016586305.1). Taxonomy (NCBI): domain Eukaryota; kingdom Viridiplantae; phylum Streptophyta; class Magnoliopsida; order Gentianales; family Rubiaceae; genus Ophiorrhiza; species Ophiorrhiza pumila. Next base: position 30,923,973 of record BLIW01000002.1, read on the forward strand.
CTATTCTATTACAATTTCACCATATAAATCCAACACTCTGTTATTCAAATTATTATTAATATTTTTTTTTCGTTTTTAATATTAGCAATACATCTAATATACTTTTAATTTATCTAGTTATTCTAATTTAAACAAAATTGACTCAATCTGAGTTTAGACATTGATAAAAAAACCTCATTTCACAAATTAAAGATTCGACAAAATCTACTACAAATTATCAGTGCATTAGTTAATTGAATTTGAAAGATATATTAGAAAACGTGTAGCTTCATTTGTTTTATTTTAATTTCTTTAATACAAAAGTACGTACAAGGGAAATAGGAAAATACTTTAATCAAATTAAGAAAGTTATTTTGTCCTTTTAGCTGGATTCAAGGATAATGTCCAATCAACAGTATAAATGCCCTCAAGGGAAAGAAACTCCTCAAATCAAAAGTGAGTTTCATCTTTCATGTAAAATCTTTAATTACCCGATGACATTCTCGAACATGGCTCCATAAAGTCAAGAAGGTAATTTCATGCCCACGCCGCAATGTGGATGGACGTTGCGACGTGCGACCACACACGTTGCGACATCGGGAAGTTTTCAGGAGTTTCAAATTTTGGGATTTTAATGTTGTAAAATGCCCAGATATACCGGGTGTATGTTGTATGTGAACATCTTGATCAATATAATTTTTTACATTTGATAAAAAAAAGTAATTTAATCTGTGAACCATTTATTTCTCTCAAATCCTTTATGTGGACATATCTCTTTCTTATCAACAGTGACGTGAAGTTTTCTGATCTCCATCTTATATTGTGTTTCACGTTTTGTTATGAATTACTCCATCTGTTTATTTAGAATTAAAGTAAGAATTGGAATCAAGTTCAAGAAGAGGATGACAGAAAGAATGAGCAATTTGTTAAGGGGATATTTTCACATCGAGAACTCTTGAATAAATTTTGTATAGTTTAGAAAATTGAATGGTATAATTTGAGATGGAATGGATTTTTCTAATATAAAAAGTGTTTACTTGCCAAAAAAATTATTCACTAATAACAATTTATTGTTAAGGGTATATAAATAATATAATTAGCAATTGACATTATCAAAGTAAAAATAATTTAAATTAAAGTAAGAATTCGAATCAAGTTAAATAAGGATGGGAGAAAAAGAATGAGCAATTTGTTAATGGGACGTTTTCAAATCGAAAACTCTATGAATAAATTTGGTGAGCAAACTACCTAAAAGGTCAATAAACTTTTTTCCAATACGCCTGGTCATCAAACTTTTTTTTAGCCTAATTGATCACTAAATTATAAAAGTTGTTCTCTTGCGGTGCTTCCGTCCAATATCTCCGTTATTCTTATAAAAACTGTTAAATTGAAGGGTGTTTTCTTCTTTTAAAAGAAAAATTATTAAAAACTGATTTCGAAGTGATATTGTCCATTATCAGAATCCCAAATTTATGCATTCTTCTTACAGGAGTTCTTATTAATGAAATGATCTCATTTTATATTTTATCGATGTTTAGGGGAAGGAATCTAACATTCAAAACATAATACAGGAATCTAAAATCACACTTAGCAAAACATTAATTTGAGTACACGACAAAGTTAAACTGTGTTGCATGTGATGGAGATCTTCATCAACTTTGATGTTTTATTGGAGAATGAGCAGATCCAAATATGACTAACTACAATTGACGCTCACCGAGCAAGAATGTGGCTGGCTTATGGAGTCATGTGTTGGGGAGCACTCTTCTTTCTCCTGCATGTGCTTCAAAGTTCCCTTATGAAAACTACAGATCTTCAGTACTCAAATTTATGAAATATTTGCAAGGAGGTGAGATACGAAGGCCCTTACCTCCAATTTTGATCTAGGTCACCCATTTGTATGTATTGGAACATACTTTTTCTTCAACTCGTACAACAATTTTTCTTCAACTCCAACAACACTATTAACACTGCTAGATTGAGAAATAATGGTGAAAAAAGGATCAAGATTGGATACGTAACTTTCAAATCCAAACATTAAAAAAGAATCATCCAAATCACATGAAGAGGAGGATGACGGCGGCGGGGACGTGAAAAAAGGTAGGGAAATTTTTTCTAGCGGTGGTGGAGATAAGGCTTATTATGAGAATCCTTAGTGGTGGTGGTTTTGGAAGAGGAGTATGGAGGGGGAGACAGGCAGGAGATTTCGTAGTAGGAGATGGTTAGGGTTTGAAAAAATTGATAGATTTTATTTAGTTGGTTATTTGACAACTTTATCCCTAATTAATGTTATGTTTAGACATTTTTTGTCCTTAAAAATTTGCATTTTTATCTTTTTAGATGAAGAGAAGTGGCGGAATGACCACAAGCCAACAACTTTGACAATTTAGTGACCAATTTGGCTAAAAAAAGGTTTGATGACACTACTACAAAATGACCTTTTTAAACCTCTCTTTTATAGCGGTTAAACATAATCCGGTGTAATTTCTAAAAATGCGATGGTATTATCGTAATATTAAACAAGAAGGAGAACAATTTACACCGGTTATAATAGTAACCGGTGTAAAAAACAACACAATATAAAATATTTACACCGGTTATCAGAAAACCGGTGTAAATTGTGTACATATTACACCGATTTTCGCATAACCGGTGTAAATTAATTTTTTCTTACACTGATTTTAAAAAAACCGGTGTAAAATATATTAATATTACACCGGTTTTAGAAAAACCGGTGTAAATTGTGAGTCCTAAAATAACCACACATTTTTCCTTCTGCTCCAGCTTAAGTCAGCATTATCTCTATCGTAAGAACTACGAATTTTTTCCAAAAGCTGGGCACGGAATCTTTTTGAAGGCCAAATCAGAAGCTTCAAATTAACTTTTGTTCATTCAACTCAACCATCTGAGATTAGCTATTTATATAAAAAATGATACCTTTTATATAATTTTTCTTCTATTTTGTCAGAGCATTGACATATATATATAGATCTGCATTTTATTTTTAAAAAAAGTTATAAAATTGTATATTTTTAATAAATATGCTTTATATTTGTAATAAATGTAATAATGTGATGTTTTGTTACTTTATTTAGGAGTTCATGTGTATATTTTTTAGGTTTATTGATACATTTTCATAATACAAATTCAACAGCAATTGACGATGGAAGACAAAAAAACTTCTTCCGAAGCAGTGAAAACCAAAAAACTTCTTTCTCTCCAGAATCAATAGAAGCAAATGACCAAACAGAAAACATCAATCTCCCTATTGATGATGGACTTGATTTGAATAAATTACACTTTGATAAAGGACAGCTACATGCCGATCCAGAGATGCAAAAAGTTATTGTTAATATGCTGAAGATTATGTACCCAAAATTTTTCTAATCTGAAATTGGTGTAATCATGTAGAAGTTTTATCATGTGCCTTCGTTCTATGTCATGTGGCTTTTTTTACACCCTTATTTTTTCTTGTTAGTTGCTAGCTTTTGATGGGCAGATGAAAGTATGTTGTGCGCTTCTAAAGTGCTTTTGTGATTGTATTACCCTTTAAAAGAATTTAAAGTATGTGATTTTATCATCTTCCGTATGTTTATTTTAATTAAATTTAGAAACATATTTTGTTGATTAATTTATATGATGTAATATTATGCAAGCATCAATGCATTTATTTTGTTGGTTAACTTATTATAATTATTTTTTGTATAATTTAAAGGGAGCGATAGTCATGGATCGTAATGATATTATATTTGGTGATCGGACAACATCTGCGTATGAAAAGAGGTTGAGAAATTTATTAAATCTGCTTATAAAAATGCCAAGTACATCTATTGTCCTTGTAGGGGTTGTAAAAATTTTGCGGTGTTCGACGACCCTGACACTATAAGAGACTATTTGTATCGGAGGGGATTTGATCCTGCTTATAAAATATGGAAATGGCACGGTGAGAGTGAAAATTCATCGAAACAAGAAGAATATGAGGTTGAAGATGATGTTGCAATTAAAAATGATCGATTTGACGATATGGTTGAGGATATGGTCGGTAGTTTTGCCGATAAGCCTGATATTCTTGCTTCGTTGTTGAATGATAGTGAAAAGCCTCTATATCCTGGGTGTATTAAGTACACACGATTATCGGTTACTTTAAAACTGTACAATTTGAAAGCGACACATGGGTGGACTGATACTAGTTTCACTGCACTGTTGAATTTACTGAAGGATGTACTGCCACCAGGTAATGAACTTCCGAATCGCATTTATGAGGCTAAAAAAATCTTGTGTCCTATGGGTATGGAGTATAAGAAAATAGATGCTTGCCCAAACGATTGCATACTATATAGGAATGAATACGAAGATTCATTGTATTGTCCTAAATGCCATGTTTCTCGTTTCAAAAAGAAGCAAGTTGGTGATGGCGTTGAAGATTATATAGATGCGAAGAAGAAATCATCACCGGTGAAAGTGTTATGGTATCTCCCTATAATACCGAGATTCAAGAGATTGTTTGCCAATTCTGGAGATGCAAAAAATTTGACATGGTATGCAAATCGAAATATTTCCCCAGAGGACAAGATGATAAGGCATCCAGCAGATTCTGATCAGTGGAAGAAGATTGATTCGGTTTACCCCTTATTTGGTAGAGATGCGAGAAATCTGAGATTAGGATTGTGTACGGATGGAATGAATCCTTATGGTTGTCTAAGTAGTACACATAGCTCTTGGCCAGTAATGTTGGTTATTTACAATCTACCTCCTTACTTGTGTATGAAGCGCAAGTATATTTTGATGTCATTAATGATTTCAGGTCCACGCCAACCTGGAAATGACATAGATGTTTATTTAGCCCCCCTAATTGAAGACATGCCGCCGTTCTCATCAGGTTTTTCCCCACTGAGCACAATTGAGGAGGACCGCAATATAGATGCATTCATTCTCCGCACTGATCACATGGAAGGCATTTGGGTTGATGGTCCTTTGTCAAATAAAAGAAACACCAACAATTAGTGAGATGTAGTGTGTAAGTTATTATTCAAGTTTCTGTATTTATATTTTTCATTGTACAAATTAGCATGTTTATTACCATATTTGGATAGTTTATATATGCTTCACTAACTGTTATTTTTTTTAACCGGCATTATTTTTTTGTTAATTTTGGTACAGTTGAATGTCTTCGATCGATGATATTATGAGCTTCATGCAACATTTAGTGCTTTACTTATTGCTATTAGGGCATTTATTTTGTTTTACTAAGTTTGTACAATGTACGATGGTGCCTCAACTTAATCATTTATGTTACTGAAACTTAGGCTTGTTAATATTAGTGATCGATATTTATCATGTTATAAAGTTGTATACATTTAAACTGGTTGTTGACAGGGAGTTTTGCTCCACTCTATTGTTTTTAAATCTTGTGAAATTTGGAAAACTACAATTATATGCAATAAAATAAATTTTTTTGTTACACCGGTTAATTATAACCGGGGTAGAAAGTATGTTTTTACACCGGTTATTGTTGTTAACCGGTGTAAAAAACATACTTTATACACCGGTTATTATTAACCGGTGTAGAAAGTTGCCGGTTATTATTAACCGGTGTAAACAACACTTAAATAAGAACCATAATTTCAATTAATCGTTTATAATATCATATTCTAATTTTTATTATATTTGTATATTTTAAATTCGAAGAATTATATAATTAAGAAAACTTTTCATATGATTTAAAGACCAAAAATTAAAACACTAACACATTAAGTATATTCTAATTATGATTGGATTTTACATTTTATATACCCACAATTAATAAAATAGTCAAGAGAACAAAGAAAAAAAATACAAGAAACAGCAGATTAATTGAAAACTCTTATGTTGTAAGAATTTTGTGGAATGAAAACTACAATTTTATGTGGAATGTAAAGTACAATTTTATGCATTTCATAACTTTAATTGAAAATAAAATTTTTTGTTACACCGGTTATAATTAACCGGTGTAGAAATGTTTGTTTACACCGGTTATTGTTATTAACCGGTGTAAAAAACATACTTTATACCCCGGTTATTTTTAACCGGTGTAAACAACACTTGAATCAGAACCATAATTTCAATTAATCGTTTATAATATCATATTCTAATTTTTATTATATTTGTATATTTTATATTCGAAGAATTATATAATTAAGAAAACTTTTCATATGATTTAAAGACCAAAAATTAAAACACTAACACATTAAGTATATTCTAATTATGATTGGATTTTACATTTTATATACCCACAATTAATAAAATAGTCAAGAGAACAAAGAAAAAAAATACAAGAAACAGCAGATTAATTGAAAACTCTTATGTTGTAAGAATTTTGTGGAATGAAAACTACAATTTTATGTGGAATGTAAAGTACAATTTTATGCATTTCATAGGTTTAACTGAAAATAAAATTTTTTGTTACACCGTTTATAATTAACCGGTGTAGAAATGTTTGTTTACACCGGTTATTGTTATTAACCGGTGTAAAAAACATACTTTATACACCGGTATTTATTAACCGGTGTAGACAACACTTAAATCATAACCATAATTTCAATTAATCGTTTATAATATCATATTCTAATTTTTATTATATTTGTATATTTTATATTCGAAGAATTATATAATTAAGAAAACTTTTCATATGATTTAAAAACCAAAAATTAAAACACTAACATATTAAGTATATTCTGATTATGATTGGATTTTACATTTTATATACCCACAATTAATTAAATATTCAATAGAACAAAGAAAAAAAATACAAAAAATAGCAGATTATAAAAACTCTTATGTTTTTTAAATCTTGTGGAATGAAAACTACAATTTTATGTGGAACGTAAAGTACAATTTTATGCATTTCATAATTTTAACTGAATATAAAATTTTTTGTTACACCAGTTATTACTAACCGGTGTAGAAAGTTGTTGTTTTCTACACCGGTTATTAAACTTTCTACACCGGTTAAAACTATAACCGGTGTAGTAACAGTTTTTAAAACTAAAAAGCCCTGGCGTCGTCTCCAATGTTTCCTTCCAAAACACTTGAGTAGCCTCCACCTCCATCTCCATATTCACCTACACCTGAACCTCCATTTTCACCTCCACCCTTTTGAAAACAAATCCCTCTCATTGCAGAAATAGGAACGGAGGACTTGGATACAACCGGAGACAAGTGAAGCTTCGTCATCGGCCTTATAGAGAACATAGCTAAGGAGGTTTTATTCTCTCCATCCGCTTGAAAAAGGTTGGTGTAGGGATTGTTTTTTAACTTTATTGTCTGCTTTCTAATGTTGAAATGTGAGACGTTTTAGACTATTCTCAGTAGTTTACGCATACCTTTTCGGCTTGTCTTTGAAATGGTTTTTTTTTATACGTATTTGCCAAAAATTTCAGTTTCATCTAGGATTATAAAGAAATTCAATCAGTGGCTACTATTTAAAGGTAATAACATTTCAAAGCTCTAATCTTTATTTTCTGGGCTGTGTTGTAAGTAAAGATGAGGCTGGGATTAGTGCTAGATTATTTGAATAAAGCAAGTTTAGCTATTTTTCCTATTTAATGCTTATGTTGTTTTCTGATTTTTCAGAATTATTGGTTGTGACTTGATTACTCAGTGGACAATTATCTTATTGTGCTTATGATGATTCAAGAGGATTTCCATACTCTGATAGTTTGGGTGTTGTATGTTTTATGCTACAGAATCATTATTTTCGAAGCTACATTCCCAAAAAACAGCATGCATATATATTATGTACAATAAATGGGTAATGAATTTTTTGAATTTGGATTAGAATATTCTTATATTTAAGAAAAAAATCAACCATAAATTGAAGGATTTGGATTTGAATATTCTCAGTATAGAATTGTAGTTTATTTTGTTTTGTTTACATTTTAAATATCCATTTTTTTAATTTTGTATAATACAAAGGTTTGTCATGGCTAATAAACGAAGATCACGCACCGGGGATAGCGAAGAACAAATCCATGCACATTATGGAAGAAAAGGAACCAAATGTCGCGAGATTTTGGAAAGGAGGGCAAGAGGAGTAAAGACACCTATTCTCTTCGATGATAATGGTGAGCCTACGACTAAAAAAGCACATAATGACTGGATTAATTTCATTGCGCTGATGGCGTGCAGCAAAGTTAATGTTGTGCAATTTAAATCATGGCCGGAAGTCGATGCCAAGATAAAGGACATGATTTGGAATGAAGTAATGGTATGTCCAAGTTTTTAATGGTCCTTTTAATGTTTTTTCACATATTTTCTTTCAAATTATATTAAATTTACGTTCACTAATGTTAGTGTTTTTTTTCATATCAGATAACCTTTGATTTTGAGTCAACACCAAAAATGAAGAAGAAGTGGACCCATGTGATATATATCCGTATCTTAGTAGGGATACATGGGAGATTTTCCGCAAGAATAGATTAACAGAAGAATGCCAGGTAATATATTTATTAGTTCAAATTTTTATATATCATTTAATGTAAAGTTAACCATTAGAATGATATCTATTTCCTTTTTTTGGAGAAATGGGCAAAGCGTGTTGCTAGCCAAGAGAGTTCGAACAAGAACACACTCCGTCACACAATGTCTCGTGGTGGATATTCAAAGTTGAAGCAACAGATGATGCATGACAAGTTTGAGGCAAAAATACAAAGGATGATTGACTCCGGTATGACAGAAGAGGAGGCCCGTGGAACAACCTCTCCCCCGTCACCAATTCCATGTCATCTTCTCTTCAAGGAAGGTCACAAAAACAGGCATGGTGACTATTCAACCGACGCGGCTAGAGATGCTAGCATGACAATTGTAAGTATAATTTATTCAATTAAATAAATTGTCTATTAATATAATTAATAATGTTATTTATATTAAGCATAATGTCGGGTACAATTGATCAGGATGATTTAACCAATCGCAAGAGCCAAGGGGAGTCACTTGGAGAGGGAAATGATGACATTCTTGTCATTGCTACAGGCCGATCGAATAAGGGGTGTTGGGGGTCGGATGAGGATGTCGCAAGTTTTTGGAGCCTCATCGTCCGGTCGTACTACGAAAGCAGACAGTCACGCTTAATGCAGAGAGGAAATTAGGTTCTTTCTGAAGCACTGAAGGACCTCTACAAAGCTTTAGGCAAACCAGTTCCAGTTTTTCCTTCGAGACATGACTCAAGTTTTCCTAGTACAGAATCATCCTTAAAGCAACAAGAGTTAAAGCATCCAGAGACTATAAGCAGGGAATTCATGGCTGAGCACATACCGGTATGCTCTGGTTCTGGACTCCCAGATTCTTTGGGACAGTTAATTATAATTTTTTTCTTTTAAAATTAGTTCATTTAACTCATTTATTAATATATACTATATTTCTCTATTATTCACAGGACGGAACAGGATGTCTCCTATTTGTGATTGATCATACTAGAGGGCGGCGTCTTGTAGCGTCCGGGAGGCTTTATAATTTATCCATACATCACGGGAAAGAGGTAATGCGGGACAGAGTCAAAGTCAATATCATTACCTCGATCGACAACGATGCCCCATTGCCGTTTCCGGATGATGAGGCCGCGACAGTTGGGACAGGATTTGGGACTCTGTTAGAGTGGCCCAGGTCATTGGTTGAGATTTGTACCGATCAGGATTTGCAGGTGTAATTATATACAATTCTTTGTGTCTTTTTGTTATAAATTTATTAATAAACATCTCTAATTACTGAATTATTTTTTAAAGGTACCGGGCCCGAAAGGTTCTGAAGCGTTAAAGAAATCCAATCAACACAAGAAAACAAAAGTGGTGTCCCATCCGCGAGAAACGGATAATCCGTTATTATCTCAACTCGATGGATCTTTACGGGAATTGGGCGTATTGGTGAGCTACCATTCGGCTGACTCCCTGTACACAATCAATATGCCGGAAGGAATAGTGGGCATTGAGTTTTTAGTACATCTTACTAATGAGAGTCTCAATGATTTCTTGTCGTGTGATATGGTCACGGGTGATTGCATGCAAGTGTTCGTAAAGTAAGTTCGTATATATTTTTCAATTTTCAACTTTATTTTATTTTTTTGGTTAATTTGCAATATAGTTTAAATAATTAAGCGTGTCCTTATATTTGTCAATGAATGTTGTAGGACAATATATGCACTATGTATAGAACAAGGTCAAACTGGGATAGGGTTCCTATCTCCACATCATATACAACCCTTCGGGAATAACGAATCATCTAGAGTGCAGTACATTGTGTCTACCCTGAAGACTGGAAAACAGAGCATCTACCTAGCGCCGTATTTTCTAAAGTAATTAAATTTCAAATTGCTTTACTTTTCAACCGCATTTTCAATAGGTTTATTCATTGCTAAGTTGGAATTTTTTATGTTATTATTATTTTTCAGTGCACACTGGATGCTAATGGCAATAAGACCACAAGACATGAGTGTGTACTGGTTGGATCCAGTACATTCAAACCCACGAGACGACGCTACGAATTTGATGAACACGTATTTATATTTATTCATAATTTTTCGAATATTATATGACTGATAATATCGTCACTTATTTGCTAATTCTTATTTATAAGCTTTTAAATGTTGGCTTTTACAGTGTATCGAGGGTGTATCAGTCAGAAATTGAAGGGGATCACTCGTCCACACAAAAATCAATTCAATGGATAGAGATAAATGTAAGATTGTTCAATTGTTCGACTTAATGTTCTAATGTAAACAATGTTATTTTTTATGACAGTGGATTTTAATTGCAGCACAAGAGGCAAGACTCAAATTGGGAATGTGGGTATTATGTGATGTGGTACATGCGAAGGATCATACTTCGAGGAGTCACAGAGCAGAAGGATTTCAAGAAGGTTTTTGGGTTTTGTTTTATTATTTCATTATCATAGTATTTTGCAACTGAAATCCTTTTTTAATTCCTTTTTGCATATGAGTTTTTAGTAATATAATTCCTTTTTTTGAATGTATCAGTGGTTCGAAAAAGATGTGAAAGTATTAACAGAAACAGATTTGAAGATTGTTCGACAAGCATGGGCCAACTATGTAATGAATCATGAGCTCGAAGCGTTGAGGGGTACAAACTGACATGTAGAGTTGATTCCTTATTTTCTTAGGACATTATATAGATATGTAGATGTAAATATATGTATATGCAATATTTTTGACTTTATAAATCAATATTTGTAAATATATGTTAAGAGTGAAAATTTTTGTTACTTTTAATGGCAATTGTTGAATGCATTGTTTTCAATATGCATTTTGGATTGGTATGTTTATATATATTCTGTATTTTGGGGTGTTTTGTTTTGTTCTGTGAATACATGATGTAAATTAATTCGTAGAAAAATACATATTAAACCGGGTATATAAAAACCGATGTAAATATAAATACATATTACACCGATTACGGGATAACATTTTTACACCGGTTCAATAACCGGTGTATATTGAAACATGTTACACTGGGTTTAAAAGGAATCGGTGTAACAAATCAAAGCAATTTTTTTTACACCGGTTAATAAAATCGGTGTAAAATATCTTTTTTACACCGCACATTTTTCAACCAGTGTAATTTAAATCATGTTACACCGGTTGAAAAATAACCGGTGTAAAAAAGATATTTTACACCAGTTTTATTAACCGATGTAAAAAAAAATGCACATTTTACCGCGCCTATATATACACCAATTTATTTTTTAAATAATCGGTGTAAATAGGCGAATTTAACTGGTGTAACAGGTTACTTTTGTAGTAGTGTGACTAAAAGGCGAATTTGAAAAAAGTTTAATGACCTTTTAGGTAATAAATGCGGTTTTGACCTCTAGAGCTCAAGGAAAAACAAAAAGAAACAGGCAAGGAGAAATGCTCTGGAGTTTTATTACTCTGATTCAGATACCCATTTTGATTTTGCTTAGGGTCTGACTGACTGTTTGTTACCTGATTGCTTAGGCCCTCACTTGTTGGTTTCTAAATTATTGCTTTTGATGATTTTGCTGTTATGTTGTAAATCTTTTGTTTAATATGCCGGGGGACTTTGGAGATGGTTGCTTTTGGTCTTGGAATTTGCCGGCTGTGTTGGTCTTGGAATCCAGCTTTGATCAATTACTCATGCAATTTTGTACGTGTGCTGGAGATGGTGGATGTTAGAACTGCCAAAACTTGGCTGCACTTTGTTGATACGGTGGGCACCACTTTTATTTGGAGGCCTTAATTTATTGTTATATGCGATTGAATGGGACTTTTGGAACTTAATCATGTTGCTGCCCAATCCATCCTGAAGCCAACAAACTCAAGATTAGGCTTGTATTATATGTAATTGACCTTTTAATATCTCACAAGTTGATTGGAAAAAGAAACCAATACTCTAGATTTTCTAGAGTAGAAAGTTTCTTTATTACACCGTTCATATTCTTAGGAATTCGTGTAATGGAGTAGTACTCCAAGTTTACGCTTTCTCTACTGTAACGGTGCTTTACACAGCTCCGTCTTTTGCTCACTATGTAAATAAAATCGCTGTTTTATTTTAAATAAAAAAAAATGCGGTTTTGACCTCACCTTAGCAAGGAAATCTACTATTCCAGTAAAACATTTAGTAGTTAGTTTCTATTTTTATTCCATAATTAGCAAGAGTATGAGTATCTATATATTGAAATATTTGTTTCTGAAGGATCGAATTTAAACAAAATAGAATTACAAAAATAATGAAGATGATTTAGAGGCAGCAACTCTTTTATTTCTTGAACCAAGCCGTATTGGCTTTTCACAAAACTCACAAGAACAGCAACTTTTTTTTTTGGCTGTTGTACAAAACCAAATAACCCTACACTTCTATTTATAAGACAAAGACTTCCTAATTCATGTCAACAAAGAATTAGGAAACAAACCAAATAGAAACTTAACTATCCTAATTCATGTCAATAAGGAATTAGGAAACAAACCAAATAGGAATTTAACTAAACTAGTTTTAGGAAACTTAGTTTAATTCTACAAATGCCTCCCTTAAACTAAGTCGTCATGCTTGGTCATCCCCAAAAGCTTCTTCAACTTCATGAATGTCTCCAATTTCAATGCCTTGGTGAAAATGTCCGCCACTTGATCTTCAGACTTGCAGTAGTTAATTGCAATCTCCTTATCTCGAACCAATTCACGAATAAAGTGAAACTTGATATCAATGTGTTTGCTCCGTCCATGAAACACTGGATTTTTTGCCAATTCAATAGCTGATTTGCTATCACAAAATATCGTAGTCGGACCATCTTGTTTATGTTGAAGAAATCCAAGCATTCTCCTTAGCCATAATGCTTGTGTAGCACTGTTTGACGCTGCAATATATTCTGCCTCCACTGTAGATAATGCAACCACTTGTTGTTTCTTTGAACTCCAAGAAAACACACCTGAACCAGTAAAAAATGCATATCCAGAAGTACTTTTTCGTTGAACTGTATCACCAGCCCAATCACTGTCTGTGAACCCAATAAGTTCAACTGGATCACTCGATGAATAAAGAATACCATATCCTTGAGTACCTTTAATGTACCTCAGAATTCTCTTTGCAGCTTATAAATGTGACTGTCGTGGATTTTCCATAAACCTGCTAATCAAACCAACACTAAAAGTAATGTCTGGTCTTGTAGAAGTCAAATATCTCAAACTTCCAACTATACTCTTAAAGTATGTCAGATTTACAGGTCCTCCTGTCACTTCTTTTGTCAACTTCAAATTTTCCTCGCCTGGAGTTAATATTGGTTTAACTCCATCCATCTTGAATTTTTTCAAAACATCTCCTGCATATTTTTTCTGAGAGATACATATGCCTTGTTCAGACTGTAAAACCTCAATTCCAAGGAAATAAGACATAAGACCCAAGTCTGTCATCTCAAACTGTTTAATCATGGCCTCCCTGAATCCAGCAATCATCTCCAGATTATTGCCTGTAAAAATCAAATCATCTACATACAAGCATATCAAAAGAACATCACCCTCACTCGATGATTTCACATATAAAGTATGCTCATATGGACACATTTGAAAACCATGATCCATAAAGAAAGAATCAATGCGAGTATACCACGCTCTTGGAGATTGTTTTAAGCCATATAAAGCTCGTTTCAACCTGTAAACCTTATTTTCCTGACCTTTTCTAACAAAATCAGTCGGTTGCTCAACATATACTTCTTCTTCAAGAACACCATTCAAAAATGTAGACTTAACATCCATTTGATAAATCCTCCAATTATTTTGTGCAGATAAAGAAATTATCAAACGAACTGTATCAAGTCTAGCAACAGGAGCAAATACCTCAAAATAGTCAATTCCAGGCTTCTGCTTGTAACCTTTAGCAACAAGTCTCGCTTTGTATCTCTCCACTTCTCCATCAGATTTATATTTTGTCTTATAAACCCACTTCACTCCAATTGCTTTCTTCCCACTTGGAAGGTTTGTAAGCTCCCAAGTATCATTCTTTTCAATTGCATGAATTTCTTCACCCATTGCTTGTATCCAACAATCTTCTCGAGCAGCATCCTTAAAGTCAACTGGGTCACAATCTGCAAATAAAGCAAAATTCACAATATCTTCATCAGATAAATTATCATTAGTATTATCACCCACAACATAATCCTGCAATCGAGCTGGTAATTGTCGTTGCCGTTGTGGTCGACTAAACTGTGCAGGAGTTATTTGCACACTTGAAGATGAAGGATCACGAGGTGGTTGTTCAACTTGCACAGTCTGCTGTATATTTTCTTCCTTCTCAATAATTAAAGGTACTGATGGTTGACCAACTGATGTTGTTGGTTCTTTAGAAGACCAGTTCCATGCTCCCTGTTCATCAAAAGTAACATCTCTGCTCACAATTATCTTTCCTGTATCTGGATTAAACAATCTATAGCCTTTTGTCTGTAGACTATAGCCAACAAATATGCACTTCTCTGTCTTATCATCCAATTTCTTCCTTAAAGCATCAGGAACATGAGAATAGGCTAGACAACCAAATACCTTTAAGTGACTAATATTTGGTTTCTTACCAGACCAAAGCTCGTATGGAGTCATCCCATGATTACACCTCATACCACATCTGTTCAAAAAATAAACAACACAAGACACAGCTTCTGCCCAAAATTCCTTTGGCATATTTTTTGCCACCATCATTGATCTCACCAAATCCATCACTGTTCTATTTTTTCTCTCTGCCACACCATTTTGTTGAGGAGTATACCTATTTGTCATCTGATGTTTAATACCATGATTCGTCAAGAATTCATCACACACAATATATTCAGTACCTCTGTCAGTTCTCAAAGCCTTTATTTAGAATCCAGTTTTTTTTTCTACATACACCTTGAATCTCTTGAAAGTATCACAAGCTTCAGATTTATTTTTTAGAAAATAAACCCAACATTTTTTGCTAAAATCATCAATAAAAGTGATAAAATACTTATTACCACCATTAGAAGGTACCTCCATTGAGCACAAATCGGAATGAACAAGCTCCAATAGATGACTAGCCCTCCAAGCATTGCCTGTTTGGAAAGAATGTCTATTCTTCTTTCCCTTAATACAATATTCACACTGTCTAGGAGAAAAATCAAGTGAAGGCAGCCCCAAAACCATACTCTTCTTGGACAGAGAATTTAAACCACAAAAATTGAAGTGACCAAATCTCATATGCCACAACCATGCATCATTAGAAATAGTGGAACTAAAACAAGATGAATCACCATAATTCAGAGATATAGGGAACAGTCTACTATGATTCATATTCACTTTTGCAATTAATCCCAATCGTGCATTACTGATCATACAAGTTCCATGTTTAAAATTCAAATCATACCCCCTTTCAAATAACTGTCCAATGCTCAACAGATTATGATAAAGATTGGGTACATAGAACACGTCACCAATAAAGCTTGTCGACCCATTTTTCAAAGTAATGGGTATATTTCCTTTTCCAAGAACAGGTACAACTGTATTGTTTCCAAATTTAACTGTGCTTTTGAATGATTCATCCAAATTAGAAAATAACTCATTTTGTCCAGTCATGTGATTACTACAGCCAGAATCTAAATACCAATTACTATTCTTTGTTTGTTCACATTCAGCAGTAGAAAATAAAACAGCCTCTTGTTTATTCTCATTCCCATTAGTTTCAGCAATTTGGACATGCACATCAGATTTTGCACTCCAACAATCCTTTTTATAATGGCCAAATTTTTCACAATTATAGCATTGAATTTTACTCTTATGGGAATTATTAGATTGTTGAAAATTAAAGCCATTATTTTCTCTTTGCTGAAAGAATTGGTTACCTCTACCGCGACCTCGGTAATTATTTCTACCGCGTCCTCTTCCTCTAAAATTCTGGCCATGAGCATTTGTCACAGCAACATTGGAGTTGTTCTTTAATTTATCTGTTTGGGCCTGCAATGCTTCTCCGGAGTCTCCTTCTCCACAGAATCATTCAACTTTCCATTAATTCGCTGTTCATGCGTAATTAATGTACCTTGCAATTCTTCAACTGTCAATGTGGATAAATTTTTGGTTTCTTGCGTTATAGCCACAACATAATCAAATTTCATGGGCAGTGTATTGAGAACTTTTTCAACAAACACATCATCTTTTAAAACATGCCCATTTAATTCCATCTCGTCTCTGATCAGTGACAGACGAGAAAAATACTCCTCAATGGATTCAGTCTTTTCCATTGTGCAAAGCTCAAACTTCCGTTTCAACACCATCAAATTACTCTGTTGAACCTTGTCAACACCTTTGTATGTCTTTTCCAAAATATCCCAAGCCTTTTTTGAAGTTTTGACCTTTGAGATTTTTAGATAAACCATTTGATCAATAGATTGATGAATTTGAGACAACGCCATTTTTCCTTGCCTCTTTTTCTCCACAGAAGCATCTTCAGGTACTTCTTTTTGAACGTATTGAATCAAATCAAAAATTTCTAAATGGTTTCCATCTGACCTCTCCAAAGATTATAATTTTGTTTTCCCGTAAGTTTGGGAACAACACAAATTATATTCGTTGTTGCCATGACCACCAAAACAACCAAGCTCTGATACCAATTTGAAGGATCGAATTTAAACAAAATAGAATTACAAAAATAATGAAGATGATTTAGAGGCAGCAACTCTTTTATTTCTTGAATCAACCCGTATTGGCTTTTCACAAAACTCACAAGGACAGCAACTTTTTTTGTTTTGGCTGTTGTACAAAACCAAATAACCCTACACTTCTATTTATAAGACAAAGACTTCCTAATTCATGTCAACAAAGAATTAGGAAACAAACCAAATAGAAACTTAACTATCCTAATTCATGTCAATAAGGAATTAGGAAACAAACCAAATAGGAATTTAACTAAACTAGTTTTAGGAAACTTAGTTTAATTCTACAGTTTCCTCAAACAATGTCGAAAATTTTGCATTTGGCAACATATGTTGAATCATTTCAATCTCTCTTGCCAACTTCTAATGATGCTTAATTTTTCTTAACATGCTTGTATAGAGGATTCATAGACATCAATAAACCAATACAATAGTGAATAAACTAATCGTCAAAACTTGCATCTTTATTATTTCCCACTGAAAAGCATTACTGGCTCCAGTTCTAGTATTGCTTGATCTTCACAAAGCTTAGTAATGTCCCAATCAGGTAATGTCACCATAACTGTTCTTCCCAATCCTTCATGATCAAGTGAAGGCATCACCAATATTAGGCCTTCATGATCAACATTCCATACATGATAACTCACATGTATAGGCTTCTCACCTTTCTTAAACATTGCTGATGAATAAACTGATAATTCCTCAGAATGGATCATATTCTCCAGGTTTAGACATGTCAATTTGTGACCGAACACCCGAGAAGCCGATGGATATTGCCTGTTTTCCTTCTTGCATGATTCAAGCGAATTTAAAGTAGCCAAAAACTCTTCTTCTGAAAAGCTTTCCACATGATGATGTACAAGCCCTGCAATAAAATCAAGTGTACCGCTTTCTAACGCTTGAGCATTAACAGACAACTCTGAGAAATGTAGAGCATTGCCAAAATATCCATGAGGGATTGATTTCTGCTTGCGTTTCCTGAAGTCTATACATAAGGAAAGGGAACATTCTTTGCAATTATCATGCTTAGTTGATGATCTTACTCGCATTATTCGTAACCAAAACAATGCTGTTAGAACATCAAATGGAGTGGCATCAGGGCAGTTTCCATGGACTCGTGAAAGACAATTCCTGATCATTGAGTCAGAAAATCTAAAAGAAGCTGTGCCCATTGTCACAGAGGAATCAAATGTTTTTACTTCAGAATTTGTTGCACAGAAGATCGATGGTGGTTTTGTGATTGCTGGAGATTGATTGACAAGTAAAGGTAGATTGAAAATCGGGGCATGAGCTATAGGTTCATTGCGATGAATCTCAGCCCAGGAGTTGACAAATAAGGCGATTGAAGTTAAATCTGCATGCGTGTGTGTGCAGCTTATGCCAATTGCCATACCACCACATTCAAAATCATTTATCTGCAAGAGGATGTAAAACTATGCATTATGGGAAAATTGCAATGGTTAATACTACAAATATCTATGCTCTAAATTATTTAAGGAAAACTTGTGTTGAAGGTTGATTGTAAATTTTCAAGTAAATATCTTCAATAGTTATTCAAGCTTGGAGTAAATATCATTTTGATTTCTAATTTTTTTTTTTAAATTACATTTTGTTCCATCAATTTAAATTATGAAGCATAATTAGCGATCAACTCGTTTACTATTCATGTAACAAGTAATGTCGGGTTGTGATGTAACACAAAATAACCTCTTTTTAATGCTAAATATTGTTACTTGATAAACGTCTT
Source organism: Ophiorrhiza pumila (assembly GCA_016586305.1). NCBI lineage: Eukaryota > Viridiplantae > Streptophyta > Magnoliopsida > Gentianales > Rubiaceae > Ophiorrhiza > Ophiorrhiza pumila. Next base: position 30,942,847 of record BLIW01000002.1, read on the forward strand.
TTGTCAAGTATATGAAAAATAAGTTAAAAAACTATTTATAATACAAAATCCAAATTAATAAATCAAAATATAACTTTTTTTAAAATCGAATCAAAACAATAGGTACGTTTAAATTGAGGGATCATTGAGTTCTATCCCAAATTCTTTCGTGGACGACTATCTTAATTTGGTACAATCTCTATGCAATTTCTATATTTCCATTTGTGCATTAATTAAGCGGGAATAAAATTTCTTTAAGAAAACATAAAAATAAAAAAAAACATTCTCGTATAATTTCACAACATCAACACTATAACCTAATGTCCAAAACTTGAAGCAATAAATAATTTAGAATATTACACATATCACTTGTTATATCTATCAATTTAAACTACATCCAAAATGCTAAATAGCATAAAAACCCAAATACCTCAATCTTAAATACCTGCATCCGAAACGGTGACCAAATTTGTGGATCATCAGGCATATCTTCCCAAACCGTTAGATCTCGTTCCTCCCCCGCATTAGCCAATCTCAGCCATTCATCAAGAGAAGCATCAACCTTAGCCCTTAAAATCCTAACCCCAGCATCATTGCATTTCACTATCCAATTACCATCAGCATCACGGGCCAACCGACCCGTAACATGCGGGTACAAGCACAGGAGCTCCGACAAGGAATTCCGAATATTGTCCAAGTCATTTTCCAGCGGCCCATCAAATGGATTTGCTCCGTAGTAGAAAATAACATGGGCCGTATGGCAGCCCAAAGCATGGTCCAAAGCTGCGAACTTGTGAACTTGTCCAGGTTTAGTCGGCTTGCTTGACACCACTGTTAGAAGTGCATTCACTTTCACACGGCTGCTGCAACTCTTCTTCAACGACTCTGCCATTTTCAAATACAATGAAGAAACACACACTCACACAGTAATGCTATGATTATAAAGTTTGTGAGTAAGGTAAAGGGCTAGAGGTTAATGTCTTCTATGCATGCAGATTGTGCGTTTGTTTGTGAGTGTATATAGATATGATGAGTGTGTGGGTGTGTGATTTTATAGGGAAGGTGACAAGTTTGATAAGAATTTGGGAGAATGTAGTGGCAGATGAAGGAACTAGAGTATGAGAGAAAATTTATATAATATTATTAGTAGCCTGTAGCCTAGTGGGATAAGGAACTCGGGTCAAGTATATATGCGAAGCAGTGGAAATGCAAATGAAATCCAATGAAATAGTGCAAGAAAGAGAAAGTCACCTAAGTATACGAATGAAGATAATAATGGATGGACCTAAGACGATATTTACCATGATAAGGAATGAAAAATCAAGCAATAAAATTATTCTGGGTTGGACTAAGTACTCTATTACTAGCCTGTTTAGATGAATGAATGCATTTGAGTGTGAGTAGAGTATTTTGCTTCTTGTCATTTAGGTCACATTTGAGTCCATAATAGAGTAGACTACAAATGCAATCAAGCAAGTTATATTTCAATCGTTCGAGAACTAAAAATTTTAATATTTTCTAGGAGAAGAAAGTACAAATTTTCAAATTTTAAGAGACTATTTTAAGAGAATTTTAATATTTTCTCGGAGAAAAAAGTACAATTTTTCAATTTTCCCCTCCCTCCCTATTTAGATCCGCAAGTGGAGAAGGTATTAAGCAGTTAGTTGAGTTGGTAATTAATTTGTAGTGAAAAATGAATTATGTTAATTGATAATTGCATTTTTACTTAATTATTTAAACTAATGATAGTAAATACGAATTTTTGCGTAAAATTATAGTTTTATTTACGCGAAGTACTATTATATATTATTATTTGGCCTTTCATATATTTATAATAAACTCTCATATACAAAGGTAGATGAAGAGGGCAGGAATTAATACAACCATCGTATAATATTTAAACATTTATATTTTATTCTTATGAAAAATTTTAAAAAAAATTCAATTAAAACTTTTAAAAAATTAAAATTTTAGCCTCCTAAAAATTGAAATATAACTTTTATCAATAATTTAATATAATTTCACATCACCAAATTTGACTTTTTGGGTCTGCCACTACACGTACGTATTCTACCAGAATACAATTAATCTCACATAAAAATATTTATACTTATCAAATCCAGCTTTTTAATCTCGCACTGCTCATATATTCTACCTGAATACAATCTCACATAAAAAAATTTCATACTTTTTGTCACTAGTTATTTAGTTAATGTTACTGAAAAATAAATCAACTTAATTATATGTGATTTGTGCCTATTCCAAATTAACAACCAACTTAGATAAAGGAGTTGTAGTTATTAGAGTACAGCATATATAATATTTATTGAAAATTTGTCTAGGGAAAATGGCCCTTTTAACTGTTGGGAAGTTGATATGTCAAAGTGGAAATGACATTAATTGGACAGTAAGGGCGGTGTTGTTTGAGAAACTATTAGATCTATTAATTCATGTTATTAAATGGTTGTCGGTTGGAGTTTGGACTCAGAACTACGGAGGTTTTAATTGCATTTGCATGGGACAGGGAGAGCAATAAGTTCTATGAATTAAACTTTTGGGAATTTCTACATGCCCAAACAATATTTAATTAGGTGCTGTTTGATTCGTTTGTCCAAAGCAGAAACAGAAATAGAAATTAGAAACAGAAAAGAAATTACAAGTAATTAGAAATGGAAATGATATTTTAATAATTATATTTGATTAACCACTCAAAATAAAATTGTAATTGAATTAGATTCAAGTAATTATCTTATATGGCTATCATACATCTTCAATTTATCTTGCAACCTTGGCGTTCTTCATCATTTATAAAAAGATTGAGCAAAACCCAAACTACGGCTAAATGACAATGAAAAGGAGAATCCAACTTATTTCTTGTGGTTGACAAATCATGATTATTAAGTGCAATAATATTTTTCTAAATTCTTAATCTGTTCTTACATATACAGTTCTCATTGACCTATTTCATCCTATGACAAATATATAGAAACTAGGGTTTAGAATGGATGAGATTATATAACATTATTAATAAAATTTATATTTTAATTTTTTGAAGAAAGATGGCAAAATTCGTTTTCTCCAAACAATATTTAATTGACGAATATTAGTTTTTGGGAGAATTTTTATTAAAGGCACGTCTCATACTCTTATTATTAAATATGGACATAACTTTAATATATTTATTATTAAGGGTGTCAAAATAACTTTATTATGTTATATAATTAATAAAAAAAATTTAGTACCATTTTTACCAATTATAAGAAATCACGTTCAAACACTTGACTTTCTATCTTTTACCATTCAATCTTTTATTTGTTGTTTTTATGATTTCTTGTGGATAAAATTTGATAGTAATTTAACTCATTATCAAACTACCTTAAGTAAAAAACTATACCCATTATCAAACTCTTTTAAATTGTTAAGAATTTTTTTCAAGGTCTTAAATAACAAAATAAAGTCATTATCAAAGTTTTTCAAAATATAAATATTTCTTGTCATGAATATATTTATTATCAAATTTATTTTAAATCATAAATTTGTTTTTTGTTATGAATATACTAAAATTAAAAATGATTAAATAACTCATCACCACTCTAGAAATACAATATATAACTCTAAAAATTAAAAATTAATAATGGTACGTGATTACATGTTTATAAAATTATTATTTCAATAGAGGTAGGTACATTGTAAGTGTACTAAAAAAACTCAAGATTCATTAAAATTAATTATTATTTGTAATATTAATTTGAAATATATATTCTTGTGTATTTTTTAAACTTTAATTTTATATTATAACATAATTTGATAATGATTAAAATTAACATAAAATTTTATGGACAACGATTAAGTAAAATTGATATGAAAATTTATAGATAATAATTATGAAACACATACAAGATTTGTCACTCCAAAAATTAGGATACATTCTGGGAAAATCAAAAGTAAGTTAGTATGAAAATTTGTTTACAACAATTATGATGATGAAGAGTTAATGATAGTACTTAAGGATTACATGGGTGTATTTTAGCAATAAAAGGATAAATAAAGTAAGATGTTGTGTGATTCATGAAAAGGGTAAATAAACTTAATTACTTCCCTAACATTTAAAAACCTACTATTAAACTCATTGTGTTTTGTTTTTTTTTTTTTTGAAAATTGGATGGAAATAGGGGAAGTGACAGAGTTTAGGTGACGTGCGCCATTATGAATTTAAAAATTATTTTTAACTTAATAAAATTGATAAAAAGACAAAACTAACCCCAGTTTATGATATGAAAAAGAAAAAACTACCATCATCTTTTTCCTTAGAAATAGAGATGGCCACGGTTCTAGAACCGCGTCCCAGTTCTGTAGCCAGTGAAACCAAATCCGAACCATCCCTCGGTGGTTACGGTTTTGGAACTAGTGGTTATGATTCCGAAACGGGCGGTTACGATTCCGATTTTATCTCGATTTAGATTACGGTCTTGATTTTATCTCAATTTTGGTTACGGTTTCAGTTACGATTTTATTCCCATTTCAAATTCGATTTTGAATTTCAATTTCAACCTCCGAATTTGATTTTGAAATACTAAATTTTAGGTACTTAGGTTTTAGTAGTTACAACTTAGAAATACTAAATTTTACAAGTTAGAATGAAGAAACTACTAAATTTTATTCGTTGGGATAGAAAAATTTACAAGTTAAGAATTTTAAATCATAAATTTATAAGTTAGAAATTAATAAATGAAGAAACTACTAAATTTTATTCATTGGGATAGAAAAATTTACAAGTTAAGAATTTTAAATCATAAATTTACGAGTTAGAAATTAAAATGAAAAAACTACTAAATTTTATTCATTGGTATAGAAAACTTTACAAGTTAAGATTTTAAATCATAAATTTACAAGTTAAAAATTAATAAATGAAGAAATACTAAATTTTATTCATAATTGATGGTTTAAACTTTCAATTTGAATAGTACAATAATACAATTGCAAAATATATTATGATATACAATAATACAACTATAGTCTATACAAATAAAAATATGACATTTATATAAATAAATATATAAATATGAAATTTATAATATTTGAAAAACATGATAAATTATTTCAAATTTTCAATAATCTAAAAATATACAATATTAAATTTTTCTTCATTTTAATAAACTAATAGTTGTCGTCGTCATCATTATTGGCTCTCTCGACATCGGTTACAGGCGAATTAGTTATACAAATAGAGATACTATTGGTGGTGACGTCTAAATCTAAATCAAAATCTTCTTCTATGTCTTGTTTTTGTTATCTATAATCGGTTCTTTTCCAATCATCTACTAAAGCTTGAATCTCCAAAGACATGGGGTTCAAATGTGATCAGTTCTCATCTAAAATGTTGCCACCTGGATTAAAAGCTTATTCCACGGCTACGGTTGATGACGGGGCCTCCAAAATTTCTTTGGCTATCGAAGAGATTACGGGACACATTGTTTTCTTCTTCTTCCACCATTCCAATATTTTGAAGTTCTCAATACTATCACATTCAAACTTGCTATCACTAAAATCAAAATAAGTGGTTAAATATTTCTCAAGTTCCGTACTAGTAGTACCCTTGTGTTTTTTTAACGATTGAAACATTTCTAAATCGGGAGGGATGAAGGAAGAAGAATATCCAATATTTGAAGTTGAAATACTATTGTGACTAGTGCTACAGTTAATATTACTACTAGTAGGAACTTGTTGATGAAAATTAATAGAATATTCTTCATATAATGCATTTATTATATCTCTAGTCACATTTATGTATTTACTTACATTTAATTGTAATTGTATAATGTTCAGATCTAATGGAAAACTTTCTTTTAACATATCATAATAAAACTTCAAATATTGTTCTAAACCTTTAAATTTAAAACGAGGATCAAGAACAATAGCAACTAAATATAAAATTGGAATTTCTTTATAATAATTAAGCCATTTTTCTAACATGTGAATAATACTTTACGTCAAAGTTTCATCATTTATGTGAATTTTTAACACACCAACTATATTACATGCTTCAACTAAAAATAAATGAGAAGTTGGATAATACACAGGTGAAAATTTACAAGCAGCATCCTTAAAAACTTTTAAAACTTCTAAAAATTTTAAATAAGAATTCCAATGAGTAGGAAGTAATACAATTCCAAGACAAGAGTTATCAATATAAAAATTACATAACAATGAACTATATTTAGAAGAATTACAAAGTAAATCATAACTTGAATTCCAACGATTTGAAGCATCATTTTTAAATCTTTTAGGCTTTTGTCCATTTTGTATGCAATATTTTGCCCATATTTTTATTAAACTTGGATGTTCGGTCAAATATTTAATCGCATCTTTAACTGGTTTAATATGACTTTCTAATGCACTTAAACCATTATATGCAATATATGCATATGTGTTCATATGCATAGTGTATTAAAATGTATGAATTATGTATAAATATATGTAGCATATGAAAATATGTGTGTATGTCTACAAATATAGTGTTTAAAAAAATGTATATTATGTGTAAATATTTATATTGTGTAAAATGTGCATAAATGTATAGCATGTGAAAAAATGTGTAGTATATATAAATATGTCGAGTTTGTAAAATTGTGTGTAGTGTCACTACTACAAAATTCACTTTCTAAAACGGTTAAAAGTAGTTATTTAAAACGGGTTTTAGATTTTCCAACCGTTTTAGATATGGGCGGACTAGAAAGTCCTACATTTTTTAAAACGGTTAAGAAACCGTTCTTAATACTATTTTTTACAACAGTTTATAACCGTTCTTAAAAGTCTGTTTTCTAACACGGTTGATGAACCGTTCTTAAAAGTCTGCTTTTTAACACGGTTGATGAACCGTTCTTAAATGTCTATTTTGTCTTTAAAATCAAATATATATTTATTGAATTTTTTCTTATAATTGACTGTTCCTTAAAGTTCGCAGCACAGCCAAATATATACATATGAATAACACATCCATTTCAAATTGAAAAAACAATTGCCGTACATACAAGAAATAAACTATATATATACAACAAATATACTAATATCTACAGAAAAAATACTAACATATATAGTAATGAATAAAAAACAGTACATAATTGCAAGTATGTTCTATCAAAATGACGGGAGAAATTTATTTAATTGCGAACGCTTGGAGATCACATTTCATTACATAATTGCCCCATATTTCTCAAACCTCATCCAGATCTTTGTTTTGAAATGGTTTCGTGTCTTTCTTGAAGCACTAAAACATTAAAAAAACTATAGTTAATTGTAGCTGATTGAGATATTAAAAAAATATAATAACACATGCAACCATTAATAATGAAATTGAAAAACAAGACGAATACCTTATTGACACTCAAGTGAAATTGTGCCCTCATCATTTGTCTCAACAAGTCTTCAGCAAAACAAAGGAATAACAAAAATTAGAGAAAAAGCTTTCAGTTCAAGAACCTTCTACAGTTTTTCTTATCAAAACATAAAAATGTCAACAATTAAGCACCATACAGAGACACACACACACACACACAAATACAATTTGACTGATTGATCTATCATGCATCAAGTACATGCCAATTCCTTCTGAAACCTATACTTGACTATAAAATACCCTTCAACAAATTATGTGATAAACAAACAGATTATGTACTAGAAAATGAGACATAATTCTCAGATAGCCAGATTATGTACCAGATAACCAAATACATTTCCATGATAAAACAACAGAGAGTAAGATTTTTTAATAGCTTAAAGAATTGCTTACAAAAATATAATTTAAATAGTTATACACGAAGATTGGGAAAAAAAAAGAACATGGCTGGCTTTTCAGTTATATACACACCTTTCAGCATCATTGGCATCATCAACAAGGGGTGAAATGTTTTCCTCTTTGCTGCTCAGGACTTTTGCTTCCTCGGCTGAGCAAATTTGGTTTTCTTGAACATGCATTTTCTGGAAAATCATATAAAAAAAAAACAGCGAAAGGTTGGGACTATAGTAAACATCAAAATTGACCATAATCGCGCAACAGTGAAATATCAAAATCTGGTATAGCAGAATCTATTGGCTTTACATACTCGTAAAGCTTTCACATTGTTAACACGATAATTAAACTTTTTTACTTTTATCTTGCGATGTATAGAGTCTCATATTTATGCACAATGTACTGGCAATGAAGTCTTCACTTTGTATCATTATTTCACTAAGCAGTGCAATAGAATTCAATCTTTATATTCCCTTTTGGTTGCAGCTTTTCACCTCAACCAACTTGGCAATAGCAGGCAAACACTACTCTCAATAAAGAAAGGCTCCCCAAAACTTGGAAAACCTTGAATTGTTTACAACAGTATGAGCTATGATTCATTGAATATAATGAATAATTTGCATACATAATTTGCACGCCAAAAGAAGAGAGAATTAAAAAAAACCCACAAAAGGGGAAAACTTTTCCTAAAAAACCCTAATTTGTTGTTCTAAAACCAAACACTTAAACACATTTTGTATCCCACATAAACAATTAGAAAAAGAAACCCTGCTTTTAAACACCAATTAACGCCGTATTTCCAAAATCAGAACTCACCTCTCTTTGGTGACTTCGGGGGATTGGCGATGGCGCGAACGGCGGCAAACTCGGGACTGTCACGCGGCTACGGAGGCGACGGCGACGGCGGCGGCAAAGGTTGGGACGGGTGGCGAACGGCGATGAGGTGAAGTGAATGGCGGTGAAGTTATTTGTGCGAAATGAAAATAGATAGGTGTTTGAAATATTTTTGTTTTACAGGAGAAGAAAATGCTGGGGGAGATTTTTATCGGTACATTTTCTAAAACGGTTAGTTAGAAACCGTTCTTAAAACGGAGATGATAACAGTTTCTAAAATGGTTGTCTCCCGTACCGTTTTAGAAACTGACATCAAGAGACTTTCTAACACGGTTATAATGTAACCGTTTTAGAAAGTTTGCGTTTTCCTAATTTTTATTACAAAAATGCCACCGCCCCAATTATCTAAAACGGGTTATTAATAACCGTTTTAAATAGACCGTTTTAAATTATATATTCTGTAGTAGTGTGTGTATTAACATATATAGCGTATAAAAATATATAATGTGTGAAAATATGTGTAGTATATATAAATATGTATAGTGTGTAAAAATGTGTGAAGCACGTGTTAATATGTGTGAGAAATATGTGTAAAATGTGTAGTGTATAAATATATGTGCATTATGAATAAGTGTGTCTACAAGTATGTGTAAATATGTGCACATATGAAATGAGTTAAAATGTAAGAAGAATGTGCAAATATTTAAAGTGTTTGCAAATGTAAATATTATATGCAATATATGTAGTGTCGAAAGTATGTGAAAAATAAGTAAAAAATTATAGTGTGATAAATAATTAAATATGTGTCAATATATAAAAATATGTTTAGTATATACATATATGCGTAGTATCTATAAGTGTGTGTATAAGTATGTATAATATGTGTAGTATGTAACACATATACATTGTACTGTGTGCATATGTAAGAAGAAATTTGCAAATATTTATAATGTGTGGGAATGTATATAATATATGTATATAGTGTGCACATTATGTGCACAATGTGTACAAATCTCTAGTGTCAAAATAAGTATAATATATGCAAATATACGAAAGTGCATATAGTGTATACATATATATATATATGTATATGTATAAGTGTGTATACAAGTATTGGCAACCATGTATCTTATGAAAATATTTAAATATGTATAGATATGTATAGTGAGTGAAGTTATGGGTAGGTTTGTGGAAATATTAACCGTAAATGTTAGTACATGTATTGTGCAACAAATATTATATTACTTATATCTATTATACTGAATTAAAATTATAACAGGAAATAACATATAATTACAGCGCGCTGATTGCCAACTAGTATATGAAACTAGGGGTCTAATCGAGTCGAGTCGAGCTCGAGTACACCATGCTACTCGATCGAGCACCAAACTTTGAGCTCGACTTCGAGTACCGAGCTCGAGCTCAATTATTTTATTTTATTTTTATTTATTTATTTATTTTAAAAAAATTAAAGGATGTATTTGTAATTTTTTTAATTTAATGAGCTCAAATTATAATTTACTATAAATTAAGGACTAAAACATAATTATAAATAGATTAAATTATAATTTATTAAACTACAGGGACTAAAACAGAAATATAAATATTAATAGTAAAAGAATATATATTCGAGTAGCTCGCGAGCTACTCGAGCATGTGCAATCCGAGCTCGAGCTCGACTCGAGATCGAACGAGAGCCGCTCGAGCTCGACTCGAACTCGGCCAAACCAAGTTCGAGTCGAGTAGTTGATCGAGCTACTCGTGAGTAGCTCGCTCGTTTACCACCCCTATATAAAATGGATAGTTGATAACGTGCGTTCACGCACACATTTATACACTTCCGTCTTATTTTCTCAATTTTTTTGTTACTTTTAAACATAAAATAATGTGCGAATTGTTACTTGTTTGGAAATTGTTACCCGAATTCACTTTTTCAATGTAAAAGTGATACACTTCAAAAAAATTGCTACACGAATTCAATTTGGAATTGTTATTGGTTTGAAAATTGTTACACGAGTTCACTTTTTTAACATAAAAGTTGTGCACTTTAAAAAAAATTGTTACACGAATTCACTTTTGAATTGTTACTGATTTGGAACTGGCTACATGAATTTACTTTTGAATTGTTATTGGTTTGCAAATTATTATACGAATTCACTTTTTTCAACATATAAGTAATACGTTTAAAAAAATTGTTACATGAATTCACTTTTGACTTTTTACTGATTTGGAAATTGCTACATGAATTTACTTTTGAATTGTTATTGGTTTAGAAATTATTATACGAATTCACTTTTTTCAACATAAAAGTGATACGTTTAAAAAAAATTGTTACACGAATTCACTTTTTCAATAAAAAAAGTAATACGCTTGGAAAAAAATTGTTACGCGAATTCAAATTTTTAACATAAAAGTGGTACGCTTAAAAAAATTGATTATTTTTCAAGAGTGTTATTTTTTCGATATAAAAGTGATACGCGAAAAAAAAACTCACATCCGTATAATTCACATATATGAATCTATTTCGCAAGAGACTGCTTCATTCACTTAAATTAATCTGTTGTATTTGATAGTGCATTCCTATAAAAAGAAAATAAAAAGTGCAATTAAAATACATTATTTATCTAGAAAAAGTGCAATTAAAAATATAAAATGAAAATTCAATCAAAGTGTTATTTTTTGCATTTTACACGTGATTTAGAATTTGGAAATAAATTAGTAAATACTGTGATTAGGATAAATGATCATATTATCTAATTTTTTTTCTTCACACCACTCACATGTGTAACCTATGGTGATGCTTTTTTTTCTATTGTTTGCCCCTCAAAATGACATATATAACATTACACAAATGGATGGAAAATTGAGGATTCACATTACAACATTCAAGTTAAGTGACCATAATGAAACTTTTGAAAGAATAGAGACCAAAACGTAAACAACCCCAAAGTTGAGGGACCATTGGAGTCATTCACCCTTTTTTGTGTTTTTGCCTCTTAATTGTAAAATTTCCTCTACGAAAACATCATCGAGCCTTTCAATTTACCAACATAAATGGCATAAAATTAAAATTGATTTTTAAAGTGTTCTTTCTACGTTAAAAAAAAATCTGAAACCCATGTATATACTTGTATGGTTTTTAGGGGCAAGAAAGAATACAAATATTTATGAACAAGCTCAAATTCAACTTGTTTAACACTTGACTTGAGTTTGTTTATTTAATAAATAAGTAAATACAAGCAGAATTTTAAACTCTATTAATAAATAAATAATAATTGAACAAGTGGATGAAAACTCGTTTACGTTCATAAATAGTTTGTTAAGAGTTAAGTTAAAATATTATTTATTTATTAATAGAGTTTCGGCTCATCTATTCCGGTTTATTTAGCCTGAAAAAGTTTTGAAGGGAAGTTAACATGTATTGAAACATTTCTCTGTCATGAATTTCAGCAATCTCTTATTTTGTGATCTGGTTCTGAATATTAATCCTTGGGAATTTGTTGCATGAGACGTGGCCATGAATTGCTGACTTATCTTACTTTAGCCTTTTTTTTTTGTTCCCTAAATATGCACGATTACATGGATTCTGCCTATTTAAGCAAATGATATTGTTCAATTAAGTTGTTGCTGAAGTTTTATTCCTGCAGGTGAATAACCAGAGGTTGTCTATAGGTGTGACACCAAAAACTAAAAGGCTTTCTAAGCATGGGGAGATGATTCTATCTGTCCATGGCTCACCTCTTGGTGTCTACAAGGAAGATAACATGGAAGCAATAGATGGTACACCATTTCTTATATCAAATTTACAGTTTTTAGCTTAAGATAACAGATTCAAAAGACTTGAATGGACATTCAGACAATAAATTTAGTTCTCAAATTGTTATTGCCCCTTTTGTATGGGTGAACTGGCAGAAACTTTTTACTACATTTTGTATCGTCATGGATGGAAAATTTCCCAAATTATTCCTGAAAACCGTCTTTCAAACTTTCAGTTTGTAGTCATCCTTTGATCCATGTTTAGTTCTGATGTTTTTGCTCATGCTGCAGAGTTGGAAGATGGTTGACAAACTCTGTTTCTGTCATGTCATAGAAGAAAATGTTTTATTGTCCTACGTGGTGTGTTCCTGATGTTGGATTTTTTAATAATCCACGTAAAGCAAATTAAATAATAATTTGCATAAATCATAATTGTTCAGATCATAGAATAACATGATTTATACAATTACTATTATATTGAAATAATAATACCTTGATCCATAGCAATTTAGCTAGTTGTGTTGACCTTAAATACTTCTGTTTCTTTAACGTGAATTACTTCTGTTCCTATAACTTTGATCCACTGTAAGCCTTAATGATTCCTGCAAAGAAAACTTTTGGAATAGGAAAGAAAAGAATATGGGGAGAAAGATAATTGATTTCTCTCTCTTGACCCCGATCAGAATGACACACAATTGATGGAGATGTTACGTGATATTTATTGTGGGCAGAGACAGGACCAATTATCTATCAGAGTCATTATCCCTACTTCCCATCAAAGTAGGCTATTAGGTTTTCCCATTTAAATGATAAGATAAAATCTTATCAGTTATTCAATTATTATTGATAAGATAAAATCTTATCAGTTATCTTTGTTGATTAAATCACATGGGTCATAAATTTGCACTAACATTCTCCCACTTGACCCATGTGACAGAGTCAACTTAATGATTTAATCATAATACGTATAATAATGCTAATTTCTTACTTGCATTGTTTATACCATAAATATTATTAAATAAAACTAATATGGATCATAGAAGGTTCCATGTCACATTCTTTGACATAGTCCCTTCTATGTATCACAATACTAGCATTACATAATATTACTCATAATGGGAAACAATTACGGTCCAACAAGAATGTCTTTGTCAGAGACAAATTCAATCACCAATTATATCATCATTCATGTATATACTATAAAGTCAAGAATGATAAAAGGAAAACAGAAATAGTGCTTAAATGAGCTCAGAGTGTCAAATACATAAGGTGTTTAAGAACTTAAACGTAATATCAAGAATGGTATCCGGTAATACCCATTCTTTCAACATATTCATTAAAAGCCTTCGGATTTAATCCTTTTGTTAAAGGATCTGCAACCATAAAATTTGTGCTAATGTGCTCAAGTGACACTCTTTGCTTCTGAACTTCTTCTTTAACGGAAAGGTATTTCAACTCCATATGTTTAGCACCTTTTGAATACCTGTCGTTCTTAGACAAGAAAATTGCTGCGGTGTTATCACAATAAATTTTCAGCGACTTGGCAATACTGTCGACAATCCCAAGTCCTGAAATAAAGTTTCCCAGCCATAATCCATGAACAGTGGCCTCAAAGCATGCCACAAATTCAGCTTCCATAGTGCAAGTGGCAATGAAAGACTGTTTTGCACGTTTGCATGAGATTGCTCCTTCAGCCATCATGAACAAATAGCCAAATGTAGATTTTCTAGTATCTACGCATCCACCATAATCTGAATCTGAGTATCCTATCACTTCGAGATGATCAGATCTCCTGTAAGTGAGCATATGATCTTTTGTTCCTTGCAAGTATCTTAATACTTTCTTTGCAGCTTTCCAGTGATCCAATCCAGGATTACTTTGATATCTGCCCAGCATACCAACAACAAAACTAATGTCTAGCCTGGTACAAGTTTGTGCATACATCAAGCTTCCAACAATTGATGCATAAGGAATATTTTCCATTTGTTTGCGTTCCAATTCATTCCGTGGACATTGCTTAAGGCTGAATTTATCTCCTTTCTGAATTGGAACAACTCTTGCAGAGTATTTCTCTCTTCCGAATCTCTCTAAAATTTTGTTGATATATGCTTTCTGAGACAACCTTAATAATCCTTGTATTCTGTCATGGAATATTTCAATTCCAGTCACATAGGATGCCTCACCCATATCTTTCATTTCAAAATTTTTAGAGAGAAACTTCTTGGTTTCATGAAGTATACCAAGATCATTAGCAGCAAGCAAAATATCATCAACATACAGAATTAGAAAAATAATCTTGCTCCCACTGACCTTCAGAAAAATAATCAACGATGTTTTCCTTAAATCCAAAGGAAGTGATAGTATCATTAAACTTAAGATACCATTGCCGGGAGGCTTGCTTAAGTCCGTATATTGACTTCTTTAATTTACACACTAAGTGTTCTTTTTCTTTAGTTAAGAAACCTTCAAGTTGGGCCATATAAACATCTTCCTCTAAATCCCCATTCAGAAAGGCAGTTTTCACATCCATTTGGTGTAACTCAAAATCATAATGAGCCACCAATGACATAATAATTCTAAAAGAGTCCTTTTTAGAGACAGGTGAAAATGTCTCTTTGTAATCAACGCCATCTTTCTGAGTAAAACCTTTGGCAATGAGTCTGGCCTTGTATCGTTCGATATTACCATTTGAATCGCGCTTAGTCTTAAAGACCCATTTACACCCGATTCGTTTATAACCTTCAGGCAATTCAACAAGGTCCCAAACATCATTATGATCCATTGATTTCAACTCTTCTTTCATAGTGTCCAACCATTTATCAGAATTAGTATTTTCTATAGGTTGTGAAAACGAATCTGGATCTTTATTAATTCCCAAGTCAAATTCTGACTCTTATAAGTAAACCACATAATCCTCAGAAATAGCGGATCTTCTTTGCCTTTGAGATTTTCTTAATACTATTTCTTGTGGTTCAATTTCTATAGGTTCATTATTGACAACTTCATTATGGGGTACCAGATCATTTATTTGTTGTTCTTGAAAGTTATTATTTTGTTCAACAACTGCAGAAACAACAACTTTAGAAGAAGTCACAGGCAAAGGAACTTGCACCCTAACTTCTTGGATTTCTACCTTTCGTAGTTTTGTACTCCCACTAATTTCGCCATTTTCAATGAACCTAGCATTTCCAGATTCAACAATTTTCATACTATGGTTAGAACAGTAAAATCGATACCCTTTAGATTTTTCTGGATAACCAATGAAATAACCATTGATTGTTCTTGAATCCAGTTTCTTTTTATGTGTATTATAAACTTTTACTTCCGCTTGGCAACCCCATACATGCAGGTGCCTTAAACTGGGTTTTCTTCTTGTCCACAGTTCAAAAGGAGTTTTTGAAACTGCCTTACTAGGAACCCTGTTTAATAAGTAAGCGGCAGTCTTTAATGCTTCCATCCACAATGATAAGGGTAAAGATGAATGACTTAACATACTTCTAACCATATCCATTAGAGTACGGTTATGCCTTTCTGCTACACCATTCTGTTCTGGTGTGCCTGGCATTGTGTATTGAGCACATATGCCATGTTTTTCAAGGAACTTAGCAAATGGACCAGGGCATTGTCCATTTTCTATATATCTTCCATAATATTCACCACCTCTGTCAGATCTGACAATTTTCACTTTTGTATCTTGTTGCCTTTCAACCTCATTTATAAATACCTCTAGGGCATCTACTGATTGAGATTTTTCATGCAACAAATAGATATATCCATAACGTGAAAAATCATCGATAAATGTGATAAAATATCTTTCTCCACCAAGAGATGGAACATCATAAGGCCCAGATATATCAGTGTGTATAATCTCAAGAAGTTGTGTGCTTCTTGTGGCTCCTTTCTTATTTGTGTGTTTTGTAAATTTTCCCTTAATACAATCTACACAAATATCAAGATTAGTAAAATCCAATTTTGGAAGGATTTCATTCTTCACTAATCTTTCCATTCTTTCTTTGGATATGTGACCCAAACGTTTATGCCACAAGTAAGCTGAATTTTCATTCACTAAACTACGTTTAGTGGCAACATTATGATGCAAGATTAATAAGGATTCAGAAAAAATATTGTCAAGCTTTAATTTGTATAGGCCATCAGAAATAATTCCAAAACCAATAACATTATTATTTTTAAACAAACTGAAACATCCATTCCCAGAAGAAAATCATATCCAAGTGAATCAAGTTTGGATAAGGGAATTAAATTATGAGAAACATAAGGAACATAAAGAGTCTGAAAAAGGTCTAAATGATATCCAGTGTTTAAAATCAAACGATATGTTCCAATGCCTTCAACTGAAGCTTTGACCCGGTTCCCCATGAAGATAAATTTCTCATTTGGGTTTATGGTTTGGATCGTAAGGAATCCCTGCATCGTATTAGAAACATGAGTAGTGCATCCAGAATCAATCCACCAAGTATTATAAGGAACTTCAGCTAAGTTTGATTCGAAACATACTAAAGCACTAGGCTTACCTTTCTTTTCGAACCAAGCTTTACGCTTCAGACAATCTTTAGCGAAGTGACCACGTTTATTGCAAAAATGGCACTTCTCATTTTTTATGTCCTTCTTGTGGATTTGACTGGATTGCGCTTTGATGCTTCTTTCTTACCCTTTTGGTGATTCTTCTTTTCAGGTTTCTTATGACCCATGAGGTTAATTGAGTGAATTCCTTGTTTCTTAAGTCTTGTCTCCTCTTGAATGAGCATGGATTGAAGTTCATTGGCACTTCATTTATCTTTAATGGTGTTATAATTTATTTGAAATGAACCATACTCAAGAGGCAAGGAATTAATAATAAATTGTACAAGGAAATTTTCACTCACTTCCATCCCCATGGATCTTAATTTTGCTGCTTTATCTATCATTTTAGTCACATGCTGATGCATGGTACGTGTACCATCAAACTTACTGGTGGTCAACATACCCATTAATGCCCCAGCATGGGACTTATCAGCTGATTCAGACTAAGAACGCTCTTTCACAAAATTCATATATTCCCTAGCACTTTCAGTTTTTGGAATTGTAGACTTGATGTTGTTTGCAACTGTCATTCGCATAAACATCAGGCTCAATCTGTTTGATCTTTCCCAAACTTTATGAAAAGATCTCTCTTCAGTATTGCTTTCATCAGTAATAGCATTTGGCCTTTCATTTAATAGTGCTAAGTCAAGATCCAGAACACTTAAGTAAAACTGAACCTGCTCAGACCAATCTGGATAATTAAGGCCATTAAATGTAACAACAGATGAAGCTTGCAAATGAAGAGCAACAGGCACAGATACTGCAGGTAACATAAATACTCACAAATTAATGCTTTGAAGTTAACACATAATGTAGATTCAGATAAAATTTAAATAATATTTAAATGTGTATTGAAGTTCACCTTTGGGTAATTCAACAATACACCATAATACACATAATTGATGCTTAACTTTAATTTTACATAATCGGCAATTAAATTTACCTTAATTAAATATGTCTGCTATCGTTGGATATACTAAACATATTTAAATAAGAATATTAATTAGCTACAATTCTATCATAAATTATAAAATTAATTAATCAACCTTTGGGTGATTTTTAATATTTTATAATTTATGAATTTCAATATACTCATATAAGAAAATTCATTATGTCATTATAATATAAGCATCTTATAATTATGAGTAATTGAAATTAAATTTAAATATTTAATAATTAAAAACTTTAAGGTTTGGCCACTTTGGTGACTAACAAACCCACATAATAATTATCAAAATATTTAAATATATAAACATAAGAATTTATTCAATTTCAGTTTATTTGAATAAAATATGTATAATTTCAATAATAATCTGTTATTATTGTGTGTATAAAATAATACTTAATTAATCATATGTTGTCGTGTACTTAATATATATGTATATAAAATCATATCTTACGTATTTTTATTATACTCAAATCAATAACAAGAATAATATCTTAACTATTCAAGTTATAATATAAGTATAATACTTTATTAATATTTTAATATACATATACGAAAATAATCGAATAAATCGAACAACATATATTATCACTTTATTATTATTTTAATACACATTCCTAAAATAATAACAGATTAATTCAATTAATAAATCTTTACAATTCTATCATCAATAAAATATTTAAGAAGCCAAATGATCAATCATCCGAAAATTCAAACACCATCATGCGGCAAAATTGAATCATAATGCGTCTTAAATCGTGAATTAAATAAATAGTATGCATATATGCATCAATATCTATTAAAAATCATCATCATAATCATTATCACACGTAATAATCATCACGGTTCTTAATTTGCACGTGAACTTGATAGCATGTACACGTGGGTAATTAATATCATAATATGATAATCAATAGATTTTTACAATTAGCATGATAAAGAAAAAACATACACATGACCCCAAATTTAAAGGCACGCCGCATGTATCATTTTAGCAACTTAATTCTTACAGCAATGGCGTTCAATTAAAACCATATAATTTGAATACATTATTGACGCAAAAGCAATGCCGAATATATACTGATCAATCTTACAAAATCATCATCACTCATCATGATTAAAATATCATTAAATCATACTGTGCATATCATTATTAAATCATAACTCCATGATTTAAAACATCATCATTATTAAATTATGATCATCCAATATTCATCATCATATGATTTAAAACATCATCATTATTAAATTATGATCATCCAATATTCATCATCATAATCACGTCATCATCAACATCAAATATTCATTATGGTAATCATTAAATGAATTACCAACATAATTAAATTATAGTAATTGTGGAATTAATTTATGGTAATTATCTTTAAAGAGTAATCAAAATAATTATGAATTACAATAATTGTCTTTATAGATAAATCATGAATTTTTAACCATGCTCTGATACCAATTGTTGGATTTTTTTTAATAATCCACGTAAAGCAAATTAAATAATAATTTGCATAAATCATAATTGTTTAGATCATAGAATAACATGATTTATACACGTACTATTATATTGAAATAATAATACCTTGATCCATAGCAATTTAGCTAGTTGTGTTGGTCTTAAATACTTCTGTTCCTTTAACATGAATTACTTCTGTTCCTATAACTTTGATCCACTGTAAACCTTAATGATTCCTGCAAAGAAAACTTTTGGAATAGGAAAGAAACGAATATCGGGAGAAAGATAATTGGTTTCTCTCTCTTGACCCCGATCAGAATGACACACAATTGATGGAGATGTTATGTGATATTTAATGTGGGCAGAGAGAGGAGCAATTATCTATCAGAGTCATTATCCCTACTTCCCATCAAAGTAGACTATTAGGTTTTTCCATTTAAATGATAAGGTAAAATCTTATCAGTTATTCAATTATTATTGATAAGATAAAATCTTATCAATTATCTTTATTGATTAAATCACGTGGGTCATAAATTTGCGCTAACACCTGAATGTATGTTCCACATTCCATGATCAGTACAACAGAAAGTTTGGTACATTGGTTCTCCAACTCGGTACGAGATAATGACACGCCAGAAGTACTTATCTAGAGGGATTAGTTCTTGAACTTTTCCAATTTGTACTCGGAATATTTGCTAGATTTTTTGACAATCCCTCCTCTGTTAGAGTCGAGCCAGCTATGGAAAACAATGAATGAATTGTTTGAATCAAGAAAAATGTGTTGTTTATAACTTGTAGTTTTTAGTTTGATTTATAATACTAATGTGTTTTTCATCATTCAAACACGAAATGTTATGATACAGAATGAAAACTTTTCAAGTTGCACCAAACAAAACTGGCCTCATTGTAGTGTACGAACATGAATAGATTGAGCCTAATTGGGGCCATAACATACGTGACTTGATTTTACTTGCTGGAAGAAAGACAATATCCTGCTTGTGGATTTCATGTGTGCATTTTGATATTAAGATAAGATAAGAAGAGAATAAAATAGTGAAAGGACATTTCAATCAATATTTGCCCTACAATTTCAATTAATACAGTTAGACATAAAATTGTAATTCTCATACCACAATGAACACATAGTGCAGCACCTTACATACTGAACTAGGTAATGACAAAGTGAAAAATTATGAAAGTATTTGAGTTAGTATTTTGTAAACAAGCAAATATTGGGTGATTAATAATAGTGATGAGATAGTTGTTAATCATAAAACGAAATGTCAATGTTGCATGAAATAACTCACATGTTATAGGCTTAATATTTATTTTCTTTTGATGAATATAGACATTTAAAAATTTTTCAGACATGAAAAATGTTAAAATATGCATGTCGAAAAAAAGCGATAGAGGACGAACTCACATAGTAGGATAAAGATTTAATATTTATTGTTGAGAATATAACTTAAAACAGAAATATGATTGATAATAGCCCAAACCTACATCATGCGATAAAATGGTTTAGTAGTTGTTGTTATTGTTGAGAATATAAGATAAAAAGAGAAATATGATTGATATAGCCGATTTCACATTGTGAGATAAACATTTTAGTTTCGTGAACAATATTGACTATAATTGAATGTGGGATAAGTGTTTCCTAATGGATTTTCCATTATATTCTCTATTTCAATGATAGTTTCAATCTATAAATACTGGTCATGTTGTAACTAAAATCCACCAAATCTAGATAGTAGAATAAGTCAACAAAGTAAATGTTGGGATTCTCTAACAAATGGAATATGTATTCAACGGTAATATATCTTTTTTCTATAAATACGAGTATTGGAACTACAAACAAGGTACGCAATTACAATTGAGAATACACAATTATAATTCAAAGAGGCAATTATCATTCAAATTGTCAGATTACTACTCTTTTGCTATTCTTACTGACTTTGGCATCGGAGTAAACTCCCGACGATGACCTCGGGAGTTTACCTAACCTCTATTTTGCAGAGATTATCATTGAGAATAGCAGAGCTCAGGAGTGCCGACCTGATTCAACTGAGGTGCTTTTTTGAGCATCAACCATTGGCGCCGTCTGTGGGAATGCTACAAAGGGCAAAAACTACAAGATCTATCATAAACGAGTAATAAAGGGATAAGCGACCAAGTGGAACAAGGGCAACAAGAAATAATGCCCTCACAACGTAATTCATGATCATCACGATAAGAAGCTAATATCACTCTATAGAAAGAATATGGAGCATTGGAACTTCAAGAAAGAATCCCATAAAAAGCAACAAGAGAGGCCAATTACTCCAAGAGGTGAAAAATACAAGAAGAGGGTATGTGAAAATCATCCACTATCACAAGATGCTGCCCAAAAAGATGTGGTGATTGAAGTCTTTATTAATGATGATCTAGCTAGGAGATTATCGTAACATGGCTAATAATCCCCCTCAAATATACAAGAACTCATGAAATTAGCTAATACAAAGGAAGTCGCCAAATAGAGAATCGTCACAAATCGAGTTAAACCCGAAGACTTTAAGTTTGTCAAAAGCCTACTGGGGTTGAATTAAGCTCATATATTTGGCCGAGATAAGCTAATTAATATACTAGGGCTGGCCGAATTGAAAAGGGTGAGCTGAATTTAATAAAAAAGGTCGGGCTGAATTTCATAAGCAAAGGCCTACCAGGGTCTACTAGAGGAAAGCCAAACTCAAAAGCCGAGCTAAGTTCAACTGAAAAAAGGACGTCCAGAGCATACCAAAGGCCTATCTGAAATCAAAAGTTATGCCAATGAAAATCACTATGCTAAGAGGAAGAGGTGAAATAAAAGTTATGCCGAAAAAAAATCACTGGAATGAGAGAAATAGCTGAAATAAAAGTTATGCCAATGAAAAATCACTGGACTGAGAGGAAGAGATGAAATAAAAGTTATGCCAATGAAAAATCACTGGGCTAAGAGGAAGAGTTGAAATAAAAGCTATACCGATAAAAAATCACTGGTAATTTATGAGCAACAAAATTTACACATGTGTGAGCATGTCCTATTATTTACCGTCTTCTCAAAGTGTTTATCTTTATAACAATTATTTCAAGGGTTGCTTAATTATTGTATAGTTATATATAATAATTTGGCGTGACTTATAACTTTTTCTTCCTCTCTTAAACCCTCCAGTTTTTCTCCGCCTAATAAGAATTCTGTTACATTAATAATATATATTACTACAAAGATCATTAAATTATTATTAAATTTATATGATTTTATTATTGCGATGGTATTCACAATTTAATAAAAATATGGTTTTTTAATATAAAAAAAATCAGGAAGGGTTTATATTCTAAAATAATTATCTACGAAAAGTATTTTGCAAGTATTTCGAAATTTGCTATTACATATTGCGTTATTAAATGTATGCACCATGGATAAATCAATGTAATGTAAACAAATGAATTAATATAAATTAACATGGTAGAATTTTATAATATGAAAATAGCTATAGGATTAGCAAATGTGTCAAGTTATGTATAGTGTATATATAATGCGTATTGTAAATAAATGCATTTACAAGTATGTATAAATATGTGTAATATGTAAAATGTGTAAATATGTAATTTGTAATCATGAATCAATTATGCAAAAAATTTATAATTCACAAAATTGTATACTGTATGTGTAATTTACGTAGCTTTGAAGATATATGCATTATGTGTACAAATTATGGTTAAAAAACAAGTATTATATGTCCAAAATATATAGATGTATTTATATTGTGTTTGTATATAATTTGTGCAAATGTGTGAATGATTCAAAAATATTTGTGATATGCAAAATTGTATATAGCATGTGTAATTTATGTATTGTTGGAAATATATGCAAGATGTGTACATATTTACAATTTAAATATAAGTATTAAATGTGCAAATATATGAAAGTATTTATAGTATGGACATATATGTGCAACTTATATAAGTGTTTGCACGAATATGTATTATTTTACATATGGAGTTTCGAAAAATATAAGAAGGACATGCAAATATATATAATGTATACAATCTTATATATTATACGTTGGTGTATAAAATATGTGCAACAGATCTATATATTTATAGAAATAAGTGTGATATGTGCAAATATATATATATATATATATATAAGTGTGTGAAATATTTATAAATATGTATTGTTTGTGAAAATGTATGTAGTATTGATAAATGGAGGTGAATGAAAATATTTACACATACCTCAATATGTTTACCTATGCATAAATATTATATGTATGGAGAATGGAAATATATATGTAGTATGTATAAATATTATGATACGTGAAAATATGCTTACTATGATTAATTATATAGTATTTAAAAATATGTAACGTATTTTTACAAATGTATAGAGGTTGAAAATATGTATATATAAATATATATATATATATATATAATGTGTAAAATGTATGTAATATATTAATAGGTGCAATGTGTGAAAATCTGTTAAATATGTATAGTGTGAGAAGATGTTTGAAGTTTTTATAAATATGTATAGTATATCAAAATGTGTGTAATATGTGTTGATATATGAATATGAACAACTCTATAGCATCAATATGAGTCTACTATATGCAAATATACAAACTTGCGTTTAGTGTATACAAATATATATATATATATATATACATACATATATATATATGTATAAGTGTGTGTACAAGTATTGCCAACAACGTATATTTTAAAATGTATAAATATGTATAGATATGTATTGCGAGTGAAGTTACGGATACGTTGTTTAAATATTAATCGTAAATATTAATACATGAATTATGCAATAAATATTATATTACTTATACCTATTAAACTGATTTAAAATTATAACGAATTATAACATATAATTACACCGCGCACTAGTTCTTTAATAAATGCGGTCTTGACCTCACCTTAGCAAGGAAATCTACTATTCCAGTAAAACATTTAGCAGTTTTTCTATTTGTATTCCATAATTAGCAAGACTATGAGTATCTATATATTGAAATATTTGTTTTCCTCAAACAATGTCGAAAATTTTGCATTTGGCAACAGATGTTGAATCATTTCAATCTCTCTTTGCCAACTTCTAATGATGCTTAATTTTTCTTACAATGCTTGTATAGAGGATTCATAGACATCAATAAACCAATACAATAGTGAATAAACTAATAATCAAAACTTGCATCTTTATTATTTCCCACTGTAAAGCATTACTGGCTCCAGTTCTAGTATTGCTAGATCTTCACAAAGCTTAATAATGTCCCAATCAGGTAATGTCACCATAACTGTTCTTCCCAATCCTTCATGATCAGGTGAATTACCACGTAGATGTAATGATGTATATACAAAATATAATAAAATAAAAAATATTTTATATTTGTTAGTAATTAAATATTCATTACCATTAATATGTTACTACTAATGGTAAATGGTTGTACCATAATGAATATGGATAATAATTGATATTATTTGAATATTAAACTATAAGTATAATCATGTGTTTATATGAATTTATTCATTCATTATACAAGAACACGTGATAATTCAAGTTAATATGGTTAATCATAAGTAATCTTTTATTTTAATATACTTATAGTTTAATAACCAATCATTAATACTGTTAGATAATGAGAAAATTTAATAATTCAATATATTAAGAGATTATGAGAATATGAGATTATGAGAATATGTATGAGAAAATTCAAGAAATTTGTGTGAAATAATGAAATATAATATATTTGCAAAAACAAAATAAAAAAATTATATATATATAATTTTGGAACCGACGATTCCGACATTGAATCGAAACAGGCCCTCCATAGCTGATTTCGGTTCACGGTTCGGGCCCCGGCAGCCCCCGATTCAGGTTCCGAGCTCAATCCGCCGGGCCAGTTCAGATTTTAACACGGTTCGAACGACCAGTTCATGGTTTGGACCTGACAGGCCCCGATTCCGGTTCCGAACCCAACCCGCTGCGCCAATTCTAGTTGCCAAGTCTAACTTGGGCAACCCCAAATAGTTGACACGTATGTGTTATATATACGTGGTCTCACTAGTCTAATTAATTAACAAGGTCACTAGCATTAATGTTGTATGGAATTATTCTAGTAGACAAATTTACTACGTTAGCATGTCATAAACATGCAATCAAGGCGTACACATGATTTACAGCTATGTTTATCCGCATCATTGAATTATATAACCAGATAATTGGACCACAAGCTAAAACAACTTCATTCTGAAGTGACTGCTACACAACGTTATAGCCTAGGTTGTTTCTTGCTATATATTAAGGTGTTCAAATTATTATTATTAATGTATTGCTAATATATATATATTAGCAATACATCTAATATACTTTTAATTTATCTAGTTTTTCTAATTTAAAAAAATTGACTGAATCTGAGTTTAGACATTGAAAAAGAGAAGCTCATTTCACAAATTAAGATTCGACAAAATCTACTACAAATTATCATCAGTGCATTAGTTAATTGAATTTGAAAGATATATTAAAAAACGTGTAGCTTCATTTGTTTTATTTTAATCTCTTTAATACAGAAGTACGCATAAGGGAAAGAGGAAAAAACTTTAATCAAATTAAGAAAGTTATTTTATCCTTGTAGCTAGATTCAAGGATAATGTCCAATCAACAATAACGCGATGAATAAAATTACATTAACAAGTGTTTATATAAACTTGAAGAAAAAACACTAATCTAGCTACCACAAACAAAAATAATAATATAAGCTAACAATTCCAACATATTTTGGGTTGTCCAAATGTTCTAGGTGCATTGCCCATTTCATCAGCACAAAATTCTTTAACTAAATTAAGAAAGTTATTATGTCCTTAATTGCAGATAGAGCTAGCTCGCTCAATCAATCCTTTTCAGAGAGAGCTTAAAAATCTTTGCATGTCCAATTAATCAACAACTGTACTTTGCCCTCAAGTGATCAAACAACTCTTTATCATCAACGTGTGAAGTCTTGGAAATTATTTCCCCTCTTCTGTTGTGTTTCACGTTTTCTTGTGAGTTAATTACTTCGGCCCAACTCCTATATAAACCACATCATTAAGGGCTTACAATTGCACCTTTCTCTTTCTCCTTTAACTTTGAGTATTACAATCAATCATCAGAAGAGGTTGTAGTGTACATCAGTAAATGGGGATTCATCGTTCAGATTTTCCCGAGGATATGATCTTCGGAGCTGCTACTTCTTCTTATCAGGTTGATATATACTTATACACTAATTCTCCATTTCTATAAATTCCTTTCTTTCCATGCAAAAGATCCACACAAATTAACATGGATTATATAGAGGGCCGATACATATATATTGGCTATTAACGTCCAAATAGAGGGTTTTGTTTTTATTTTTTAATCGGCAAATGCAAACCCTTAGTGGCGGGGATGATGCCATCCTTTGTTTATAGATATGGTAAAATCAAAATAGTACATCGCTATCAAAACATGAATTATTCAGTTTAATCGATAATATCTTAATATTTTAAGATAAAGGTGCCTAACAAAATATACATTCATCCATAATTAAACTTTAAATCAAAGAAGTAAATAGAGGGTTATTTAACTGAAATCTGAATTTTTTCTGCATACACACAACTTGATCATGCAAAATAATGCTGCTTTAATTTCTTGAGGTGTTTCTAAGATACCAACCTTAATTAACCCTTCTGCCATCGGTGCATGCATGCACGAAGGTGTATAATTAAACGACTAGCTAGGTAAAGATTGAGAAAAATCTACTCCATACATTAATTACTGCCTGTTACAGCATTTTTAGAGCTTTTGAAGTTTAAATTCTATTTTTAATTTAGTTGTTTGAACATTTAATGACTAGGTTGCTAGTTAATTCAATTGCATGACTCTCAAACTTTAGCAATACATAATTATATATATCCATTTTACAATTAATTTAGACTTAATTCATTAGATATTATAATTCATTTTTATAAATGTCTTAGGGTTTTTGTCATTATTCATTGTATTTATTTACTGTCCTATAGATTGAAGGAGGTTGGAATCAAGCAGGACGAGGCCCGAGTAATTGGGATGAAATGATGAGGAAGTACCCAGGTCTCTCTCTCTCTCTCTCTTAGATTACAAATATTTTGTGTTATAATTCAAACTCTATATATTTTGTTTTCATTTTTTTCTCTTTATCAAAAAGGTGAGACACAAATATAGAAATTTATCCACTCCCCCAATTCAACTTTCTGGATTCGCCACGGAGTGGTATCTCTTTTTTTTTTTTTTTGCTAACTCCTAGTGGTGGGGAAGGATACCAACCTCAATTTCATTAAAATTAACGAAAATATAGTAATCGATGATGGCTCGATGTAGAAACACCCAACAAAACTACACAGTTATCCACTGTAAAAGTCTAAAGCAATATATAAGTAAGTTAAAGTTTGATTATTTACATTTTCTAAAAGAATGATATCCTAATCTATTAAATCTAATGGCTCCCTCATTCTAGATAATATCCCTTTCTTACTCATGTTCATTAATTTTCGTTTTCCAAAGTCGATCAGAAAATTTGATATTCTTGATTTTATTGTCAACTTTTATAATATTCCATCAAACTGACTATGCCCTTTCTTGTTTGAATTCATCAATTTCAAATAAATGGATAATTAAATTGTCCTTGGGTCACGTAATTTCTTAATCATGTTCATTAATTTTCGTTTTCCAAAGTCGATCAGAAGAATTCCAGATCCTTAATCATTCGTGTCTTAATTAGATTTTGTTAGGATTCATGGACAATATCCAAGAATTCCCTGTCAAAAAAATTAAGTGAATTAAATCACCTAATAAGTTAGTAAGAATTCAACACCCATTAGTTTAAACTTTTGGATTCGAGTTGGTTTATATCTTCTTATTAAATCTCTGGTGATCTCTTGATATTATCTCCAACTCGCAAACATCCCTAATAGAATTTTATTGGATTTTTACAAATATTGCCTTGAAATAGTGCTTATAGAATTGACTGGTTTAATTACAGGGTCGGTTAAGTATGGTGAAAATGCAAAAATGGCAAGCAAATCATATTATTACTACAAGGTATCATTTGCCTTAATCTTTGGACATCACCATTTTTTAGAAATAAGTTCAAAACATTAATCTCTCTTTTCAAATTTTCCCTAAGAAAATTAGTTTTAAGTTTTCTCATTAATTAGCTTGTGCAATTATTTTCCAGGAAGATGTGAAATTGGCTAAGCAGATGGGCTAGACACCTATAGATTTTCAATTTCATGGACAAGAATACTGCCAGGTAACTAGCAAAATGATTTATTATAATATCATATATATGAGTTATCTTTATTTTGAGGTATTTTAATTATACGTCTAAATGTGTTGTCTGAAAAAAAAAAACTCTATATTTTCATGCAATTTTTTTTTTAACATCGGAATAAATTAAATAATAGGTGGGACATTAAGTGGGGGTGTGAATAGAGAAGGAATCCAGTACTACAACAATCTCATTGACGAACTCTTAGCAAATGGTAAGGTTTAAAAAAATTATCTTTTCTTTTTCTCTTTTGGTAATTATAAAATTATTGTTGGTTAATTAATTTATGAAATTTCATTCATAATTAATTCTGCCCAGGAATTATACCTTTTGTGACCATATTCCACTTTGAAGTTCCCCAAACTCTAGAAGACGAGTATGGTGGTTTCTTAAGCAAAAATATTGTGTAAGTGTAAAGATTTTTTTTGGGTTTTGCAAATGGAATATGGAAAACATGACAATATATGGTCCAAAATGAAGGCCTAAATTAGAAAGGTTTAATGGGATAATATATTATTCCTCATTCAAAAAAAAAAAAAAATTGTGCAGTTTAATTAATTAATTAATTAATCATGTTTTCAAGAAACATTAAATATCCTTAGTGTTCTTTATAATTTGTATAAATGTTTGATTGAATTAACAGGAAGGACTGCTGTGAATTCGCAGAACTATGCTTTTGGGAATTTGGTGATCGTGTTAAGCATTGGATAACATTCAATGAGCCATGCACTTTTATTACAAATGGATATGTATTTGGCATATGGCCTCCAAATCATGGTTATATACCAGAACTTGCCCAACTCCACCGATATAAGCATAAAGACAGTAGTCATCATGATCATCCAAAACTTGCTGAGAAGGGAAATCCAGGCGTTGAACCATACACAGTTTCTCACAATCTTCTAATGGCTCATGCCGAAGCTTATAAGTTGTACAAAACAAAATTTAAGGTTAAATGGTTTAGTTATGCATGCACCAATTGACCAAACTAAATTACAAAGATATAGTTTAGCATGCATATATATATATATATATTATGATGAAATTGATGCCAAATTTTGTAGGAACAAAGAGGAAAAATAGCGATAACACTTGATTCCTTTTGGTATGAACCACTTACCGATTCCAGGGCGGACAAAGATGCAGTTTATCGACAACTTGATCTTGCTTTTGGCTGGTACGTTTGCATTTGTCCAGTGTTGCCTTTTCAAATGCAAGTTGTGTTTTATGTATAAGGACATGGATGGATGCAAGAAATTTGAGTAGAAAACATTTTGAAGTTTAACTTGAATTGATTATATGCTTATTAGCTTATAGGGCATTTGTCGGTTCGCTTTTTGGGTTCTTTGTGTTATTCGGTTCAAATTGTTTAGTTTGAACATTTCTGAATTTGAATTCAAATTCAATTTGAATAAACTAAACCGAATTTGAATTTGATTTTCGGTTCCTATTCGAATTCAATTCGAATAAACAAAAAATGATATTTAAATTTGAAAATCAGATTTTAATTCGAATTAATTGAATTCATACAAAAAAACCGAATTCAAATTCGATTTTAATCCAGACCAAATTACATCAAATTTCAGGGTAAAAAGTAGTAATTTAGTTTAATATTATGTATTTAAAATATTTTATATTTTATTTATAAATTCAGTTTTCGCCTTGCTTTTCGAATTGGAACCCTAATTTGAAAATTTAATCGAAAATCGAGCTAAACCGAATTCGAAAATCAAAAATCGAATTTTAAAATTCGTATTTGATGAATGCGAATTCAATCGGATATTCGGTTAAAATTGCATACCCCTATATGCTTATTGTGACTAGTTAAACATTTTGAAGATTAACTAGTGGAGTTCATATCAATAATAATAACAACAACAAACTATCGCTTTATCCCCACTATTTTACATAGATCATACTTCACCATCCTATTATATTTATATGTGTGTTTTTTTTTATATTAAAACACAATATCATAGTTTTTTTTAAGTCTCTCACTTTTTCTTTTAATTTGAGTTAATATTTATTTATTTTCAACATGTGGTAATGTTGAAGTTCATATCAATGAGGCAAATTAATTATCCCAATTATAAAAATCATTTAGCTTCATATATAATTCTTTCAATTATTAATTTTGCTCTTTCTTTTTTTTTTTCCTAAGGTTTATGGGTCCAATAACATATGGTCAGTATCCCAAAAGTATGCTTGATCTAGTACCACATGAGCGCCTGCAACCATTTTCAGATGAGGAATCTAAAATATTGAAAGGATCATATGATTTTCTTGGCCTCAACTACTACACCTCTCAATTTGTTGCTGATGCTCCCAAGTCTAATGGACCTCCTAATTACTATACAGATTTACAAACCCATATTCAAGGTAAGCCTGCACTGGAAAACATTGTGAATAATTACCAAAATATTTCTTCACTAAATATATATCTCAATTAATTTTAGTTTCTTTAATTTTATCATGATTTTTTTATCTATTTTTCTTCCTTTTCTTTTGCAGACGATGATCTCAATGGCAAACCAATCGGTCCAGAAGTAAGGAATTTGATACATAAATCTTTGCCTGAATTCCCTTAAATAAAATAAAATTTGAAACATCCAACATCAATAAGTTGAAGAATATGTGAAGAAGTTGGTTTGTTTTTAATTTTCAGATTGGTTCAACCTGGGTATTCTTGTATCCAAAAGGGCTTTACAAGTTGTTGTGTTATATCAAGAAAAGTTACAAAGATCCACCGATTTATATCACCGAGAATGGTAATTAATAAACGAGTCGATTTATATTGTTATATTTGCTTACAATTATTTTTGCTTCGTTTACTTGTACAATTAATATCCCTCAATATTATGATTTATGGCATTAATTCCTCCAATATTCTCTCAAATATTGAAATGAATTAGTGATTAATTAATTAATTAATTAGTTGAACATTTTGTGGCATTCCAAATACTGAAACACAAAATCCATGATTATAAGCCTCATTTCCACGAAATAATTAATATTAAAAAATATTTAATTTGCTTTGTTTTATAGGTGTGGATGAAGCAAGCAAATACAAGAAAACACTTTCCGAAGCTCGTGTAGATCCAGAAAGGATCAAATATGTTTCTGAACATCTAAAAGTAATCAAACGTGCCATCGTGGAGTAAGTCGTAATTCTTTCTAAATATATATGAAAAGAGAGTTAATCCCGATTTCAACGTACAATAAAAGCGGTAAAAAATTAATATAACAATTTTAACGACCATTAATTAATCGTTTTATATATGAAATATGTTTTATGCATTAATCTATTTTATAAGAGTTTTTGTATGTATATATATATACATGTACTTTTAATTAACGAAGTTTCTGCGTTTTGCAGAGACCGTGTGAATGTCAAAGGCTACTTTATATGGTCATTGATTGACAATTTTGAGTGGGCTAAGGGCTACGAAAACCGTTTTGGACTTGTGTTTGTGGACTTCAAATCTGAGGATAAAACAAGAATCCCCAAAAACTCAGCTTTATGGTATAAGAATTTTCTTGACAAGAAATGCAGACACGTTGAGTATAGAGCTCTTGGGTATTCACCATCAAGTGGTGGTTTAATGGAGGATCATTATGAAAACAAAATTTCATCCGATGTTTCACCAACTCCGGGGATTATTTCCGGGGAAATTATTGTTCTTGAGACTCCCAGTAAGAGGCCACTCAATTAATGCTTCGTAATACAATCCCCCCATGCATGGGAACCGATCAATAAATTGAGGAGCTGATGATGTTTTAATTTGTGTTTTAGTTTTTGTTCATTGTTGACGTTAATAATGGGTACACTACAAGAAAATTGGCATTTAGTGACGAAAAGTCTAGTGACGACAATAAAACTCGTGAGTGAAGGCAGTAATTAATCACCAAAATAAATGTCGTCATAATTGGATCATGACTAACTCTTTGACAACATATTTTCTCGTCACTGTTGAGATTATCTTAGTATTAGTGACGACATATGTCGTCAAAGATGTATTGACGACATTTTAAGTCGTCAATACGTGTGTTTCCCAACGCTTTGACGACATGTTTCGCTTCAATATATGAGTATTAGTGACGACATATGTCGTCAAAGATCTATTGACGACATTTTAAGTCGTCAACAAGTGTGCCACATTGGAATTTTTATTTAGCATGCTATTTGACGACATGTTTTTGCGTCGCTGTTGAGAATTATTTGATTGGTAGTGACGACAAATTGTCGTCAAAGACATATTGACGGCAAATGTCGTCAATAAGAGATTAGACGTATTGACGGCAAATGTCGTCAAAGACATACTGATGGCAAATGTCGTCAATAAAGACTAGACGTACTGACGACAAATGTCGTCAAAGAGATACTGTCGGCAAATGTCGTCAATAATACACTGGACCTATTGACGGCAAATGTCGTAAAAAACATACTGACGGCAAATGTCGTCAATAAGATGCTAGAGATTTTGACGGCAAATGTCGTCAAAATAAGACGTTCTGACGACAAATGTCGTCAATCACATGTTGACAACACATTTGTATGTACGCTTTTTTGACTACAATCCTAGTCACTATTGCAGCAAAGATAAATAAAAATTTTATATTAATATTTTTGACAAAAATTTACAATAGAAAATTTTGAACTATTATTAAAAGTTGAAAATGAATTCGATCTAGTTTAATAAATTTTAATTTTTTAAATTACCTTTCTTATATTTAGTTTGTATTGCTTATATAATTGTAAAAATACATAGTATATTTTCTATATATGTTTTATTTCAATAAAACAAGGATATTAATAATGTAAATAAAAATTACTACAAGGGTCCAACCTCATTTTTCATTTATATTTAAATGTAACAAATCTTTTTTTTATAGATTTTTTAAATTCTTTTTTGGTCTTTCTCTTTTTTTTTTAATTTGAGTTAATAAGTTTTATTTTTTAAAAAATAGTGTTATGAAAAACAAACAAAAAAGAGAAAAATAGTTGGGTAAAGATCAAATAAATTCCACCGGGAATCGAACCCCAAGTGTGTGGATTCAAAGTACAGACTGCTAACCTACACCATAGAATATATGACTAATAAATTCTATCCCTTCTGCAGAAAAAAGAGAAAAACAAACCGGGCCTTAGTTATAATTTTAAGCAAAAAATAAAACCGGGCGTTTGACGATTTTTTTGCTGTTTTTCTGTTTTGTTTTTTCATCCCGACACTCACAATTTTATAATTTTAAGCAAAATTCTTAAATACTCACAATCGCCTCATATTCTCCCAATCTCATTTCAAGCCCTAATCTCAAAATCGCAGAAGCTTTCGTTATCATCGGAGCTCATCTGGCGACCTAATCGGAGCTCAGCTGGCGACCTAATCGGAGCTCAGAGTGAGTTTGATTAGCTCTGAAGCAGCGACAGCAGAATCGGTGGAATTAGAGCTTAGCAAACTTGAGAGTGAGTTTGATTTCGTTTCGTTAATCTGCATATTTTTGCTGCTATTTTGGTTCAGATCTTTGTTGATTGTTTCGTTAAACTTGAGAGTGAGTTTTGTGGCTAGCTCCCAAGCAGCTAAAGTATACACAGGGTCAACCAAAATACCAGTTTGTTGTGCAATTTTTTGACACCTTTCATTATATTGCCAAATCTATGAGAAACACAATGAACAAACCTCAGAGTTGCCCAGTCAAATATGATTGTCTGTTGATGAGTTGCATGTTTGTTCTGGTTATGGTATTGTGTTCAAGACAAATAAGAGAACAAACCTTAGAGTGAATTTTGCTTCATATGATTATGGTATTGTGTTTCAGTTCAGTTTCTGTTTTACAATAGTTTTAGGCAATTTGCTTTCTTTCTTTTCAATATAATATTGTATGAGGTGATCCTTTTAGCTTTGAGTTCAGAAAAGTTGGGAAACATAAATTTTTTTTCAAAAGCACATGTGAAGATGTGCAGTTTTAAGAAGGAAAGCAGCAAAATTGGTTGCAAAAGTTTGTGAGTTTTCTCAGGCCAGACAAGATTTTGACGTGCAAGTTTGAAATGTGGTGCAAAATTCAAGCAAGTTATCTTCTATACCTTTGATTTTCACTTTACATTATTTCTCTACCAATTGTTTTGTTCTTCTTTTGAATCCTCTAATTTGAATCCTTTTCCCAGTGGAACTGAAGCTTCGCTATTGAATCCTCTAACTTGTAATATCACGTAGCTCATTTTGTCTTATTTGAAACAAGTGCCTGTTGTTTCAGGCAAGTAAACTGTATATGTAGATTTGCATCTTTTACTTAAATTCTAGTGCTGTCTCATATTGGTGGACTGGATACTACTAATAGCTAAGGGTCTTATTAGCCTTAACATTCACTACATAGCTGTCTTATTTTGTCATTTATGGAAAAAATGTATGATTAAGATGCCTGTAACTTAGCCTAAATAGATGTCCAGATGATTTGGACTAATATAATTAACCTCTCCAAGAAACATAAGGTGAACTTTGAGTTACTCTTAATTTTACTGGAATAAGAAGAATGCCATGGAGATGGACTTTGCCCAGTCTGAAATGGAGTATTCTTCTGTGGCTCTTAAACTTGTGTTTTCTTGCTTCTAGTCTTAAGTCTTAATCTGACCTTGGAAACTTTTTTTTGTTCCTAAAACTATGTGGTCCATCATATTACCAATCAATCATCCCTCCTTTCCATTGTTACTTTGAAATGGTCATTTATGCTTACATATGTTTTATGTTTGAAGGAAAAAAATTAGAGTTTTGCATGTTTTTAATATTGTTAAAAGGATTATCTTTTGATTAATCACACATTGATATGTCTAACATGAAAATGTGAATAATTTTATAAACTAATGTTGGTCTTTCGTTCATATGTTTCATTTACAAACCATAAAATGATAATGGAATCCAAAGTTTATACAAATCTGTTCTGTCATTAATAAAAACGACAAGAGAATGCTAATGTTTGTAACTTGAAAAGAAGTCTTTGTAAAATCAAATTTACCTTAATCAAAATATGAATGAATTTTATCTAGTCCTAGCTGCTAAGTCCTGTGGTGGCATGTGTTGGCTGAATTTATGATTAAAGAACTGTGATTAGTTGAATTTGAATGGATTGTTGATGAAGAGAAGGTTTGATGTCGTAAATGGAGGATTTGGTTCTAGGATACATATTCTGTGATTGAACCAAATAGCTAAAAAAGTAATGTTATACATTGATCAATACAGTCCATGGATTATGTTTATTAGATGGTGATTAAGTCTTGCCTTGCCTGAAACTCTCAAGTGATTATTCACTTGAGTCTATGATAAATGATTTGAGGATGAAAAGGTGGTCTGACTAGGTAGAGTCCAGGTTTAAATGCAGATATTGATGAGGTACTGTGAGCATTGATGAACATATATGGACTGATTTGATGACAGTTAATGGCTGCCCATATAAAACTGGCCCATATAAAACTGCCCACTATTATTAAAGCTCTTTTAGCACAAGCCATTGAGTAAAGAACTTCTCTGTGGTCAATACATGAAGAACTTGATTGTGATTCGCTCACATTTCTGCCCCTTTCTTTGCCTTCTTATTCATTGAAGTGTGATTGCATTTTAATTACTTCTTATCCTCTATGTGGGACCAATCTGAAACAATGTGATGGCTTAAATCAACGAACTCACTTCTTAACTGGAATTTAAAGTCTGGAATGATGACACTAGTCTAGTTTGATAGGCTCCTGGTTTCTTACTTCTTATAGGCTCCTGGTTTCTTATTAAAAATGGTGATAACCATATAGCCCTTTTACTCCTTTTAGTCCTTTATAGAACTAAATTGAGGTTACTATCCTTATATGATGCGTTGAATGTGCAAGTTTTGTGCCTGACTTAATATTCTCTGTTGAATTCTCTCAAGCAGAAATTGGACAAAGCTTTGGAGTTTCGCGATATTTCTTCACTGAATCCTGAGAAAGTTGAAGGTGTGCTTTTAAACTATTATCTACATCTGCTGCATTTCTTAATTGTTATTGTTTGATGTCATCCGGAGCACTCAGCTTATGTGAATTTTTCTGGAATTATTGCTTGAATGTACTCAACCTTGGAATACTCTTTTGCTCTTGGTCCTAGGGATTTTCCTTTGTACTCTTTTGGTATTTAAGTTGTTCTCTTGTTTGATATTCTGCTACTCATGCTGGGGTACTCTCTGTTTATCATGACTAATGAGCTTTAGGTTTCTGACTTTTCTGTGTGAAAATTGGGGAATCTGATTGAGCTTTATAGCTGTCATTTCACTGCTGGTTTTCTACTTGAGCTTCCATATGTGCAGTTCAAAATTTTTTATATTTGAACTGAAATGATGATATACACTTTATACCTGCTCCAATTTGTATAATAATATTTTGTATTTTGTTATGCATATTCTATGTTGATAGGTCATGGATAAGTCTTGGATGAATATAAGAGATAGAAGACATGTTTCATATGACCTTGGGGTGGACAATTTTATAAACTTTGCATATAGGAATAAAGACCAAGATAGCAAAATACCTTGTCCTTTTGAATTGGAAGCAATCTCGACTCATATATTTTGAATTTTTTTGACATTTCTGCAACTATTTGAAGCTGATTTTTGTTCCTCTTCATGCTCACACTTGGCCAAATAATATCTTTATTATTTTTTGTCAGGAAACCCTATATAGGCAACTTTATTTAGACCTGACGCTAAATTCGGAAGTTGGTGATAGATATAAGACCCGGGCTAAGATAATCACTTATGTTCGAAATTTTTTGAATAATCTTGATTTCATGGAGGTAAGTGGTCTGCCAGTTGGATTTGAATTGAGATTATTGATTACCGTTGGTTTTGGGATTCAAAAAAAAAAAGATTATTAATTCTTTACTTGTTGTATTGGTTCCATGTTTTTACTTTTATCCTGAGTGCTTTATTCTTTGCATAAGGTTGAAACATCAATGCTGAACATGATTGCTGGGGGAGCAGCGGCACGTCCGTTTGAAACTCATCACAATGAATTGAACATGAGGCTGTACTTGCGCATTTCACCTGAACTTTATCTTAAACAGCTTCTTGTTGGTGGACTTGATCGTGTATATGAGATGGGAAAGCAATTTAGGAATGAGGGAATTGACTTGACACATAATCATGAGTTTACTACTTGTGAATTTTACATGGCTTATGCAGATTACAATGACCTCATGGAACTGACAGAAAAAATGCTTTGTGGTAAGTTGCATTTTATGGTCTTATCACTTGTCAAACTTTCTGAAGTTCTCCTCAGTGGAAATTCATTTTGCTTTTGAAACAATATTGCCCTGTCAGGGATCTTGTTCAAAAATGAAAAAGATAATGCTTAATTAGTTACTATATATATTAACCATATACCTAATATGAATACGTTACACCAAAATGTGTGTATATCTATACAATACTTTTCCAATATTATTGTTTTGTAGAGTTGAGAAAAACCACTGTGTTGGTGTGGCTTGCATTCTTAAAAGGCACAAAGTGAAGTTTTAAAACTATGGGTGATGCAAACATTTTACGTTTCCTTTCTTTGGACATTATATACATGCATGCTTTGTACTATTGTCCATTGCTATTACTGTAAAAGCATGATCCCAAAAGAAAAAAAAATAATGGAAATTTTCAAAATTGCATATCCAAAACATATAAGGAAATTAATTAGATAATTAATTAAAACCAGCTGCAAAATCATCGAGATTTCTATGAAATTCTCATATGTTTATGAGCAGTTTGAAATTGGTCATTTTTCCAAAAAAAAAGGTGACATGGTGAATGCTTTGGTCAAAGAGAAGGTGGTGAGTACAATTATCATTCACATTATTCAATTTAGTTCATTTTATAAAGTGAATAATCCTATAATTTATTCTATTAACGTAGGTTAAAATGAATGAGTTGCAAAATACTACATCAATGACTCCTAATGAGATTTGTGTGCAAGAAATTGGATACTTACCTGGACACATAAGAGGTCGAAGTATGTCGAAGAAGGAACGGGAAGTACGTGACAAATATGTAGTTGAACTTGAAGAGTATAAGAAAAGGACTGAAGAGACTGAAGCTAAGAGTGCTCAGCTTGCTGCCTCATTGAAAACAACACAAGATGAAGTTTCTGACCTAAAGAAGGCGCAAACGCAAACAAACGAATGTATTCAATTTATGTATGACAAATTCTCGCGTTTCTTGCCATCAAATGACAATTGACTGAAATTGTAAGTGTTATACTTCTCTTTCTTTATGCATTTTTATGTAGTTATAAAATCACTATGTCTGAAAGCTAATGCTAAAGCTTTACAATATAATCTGTCTTTTGTACATCAATTTGTTGGATGTGCTGCTGAGATATGCTTGCATGACCTGCCTTTTGCCTGCAATAACTTGGAAATAGCTTTAATTACTTAAAGAATAGCTCAATTAACTGATGTATTCGGTTTTAAGAATTTGTGTCCAACATTTAAATCCCTGTTCTGTTATTGATACAGCTGCCTTATTGTTACTACATTCCCAATGTTATGGATCTCAAATCCGCAACTGTCCTACCTTTATAATAAGACTGGTTCTCTTTTTGGTAGCAGGCTTTTCGGAATGATTTCTTGCGTTTTGCTTTAGGTTGTATCTTGTTGATGATAGTTTTACTGAATTTCATATTGCTACCTTGATAGTCATGCAGGCAGTAACTTATAATGCAGTGCTAAATAATCAATATCTTAGCAGTGCTTTAAGTTATATACTTTTAATACAGTTGACATGTTTCTTTCCCTTATTCTTTTCTGCTTTTTGGTCATTTAATTGTCGAAGATGCAAGTCTCATTTGTCAGCTAAAGTTTCTCCGAGTCCATATCCATTCTGTAATTTTCAGTCTTGCACCTCTGTCTGCAGACTTATGTTGGCACCTCTAATCCTGAGCAGAATTTTGTTGGCTTTATTTGTTTAGTGACTGTGCTAATTGTCAGGAGATTTACAATCGCAATTCTAACATACTACCATATGTTGAAAATTGTGCACAAAAAGAGGGAAGTAGATAGTTTGTTGATTTACAACTGACTCTGAAAAAATCTAATTTCTCTTAGCAGTTATATGCGTGTTTCAGGGTAGGTTATTATGAAATATCGAAAGATAATACACTTAATTTACTCATGCCTACTAAGACTTCGTTTATAGTGAGAAATATCCTGCTTATAACTGACAAAACTAAATTTTCTCTTTCGTTTCCATTCTTTGCAGCTGTGGATCTTGTGGATACATTCTGAATTTAACATCTTCTGCCCGTGCAACTTCTGGCATTGGCTTAGAATTCAAAAGTGCAACTTTCTTCCACTGTTAAGAGTGCATAATCTGAAGGAGGAAGTAAGAAGCAAAGGGCATGGCTTTAGGTATATAGCCTTTTCCTATATCATCAGGCTGAGGCTAGAGTAAATGTGGTGTAAGTTGAGATGATGTTGCTTTGTGAGCTGACATGCTCTTCCATCTTAGAAGGGCTTTCTGTTTAGAGGTATTCTGTTTAGACTAAGAATCAGGAATTGAGTATAGTTGTAGTTGACAACTATAAATACATTTATTTTGTTACCTGATTTTGGTTAAAAATGTTGCACTTTTAGATACTATTATTGAATGAATGAAATATATTTGACAAATGAGTTTTAGACCATTTGATTTGATATTTTATAAATGTATTAATTGGTCAGATTTAAATGAAAATAATTAGTAAAAAAAAGTGCCAAAAAAAAAAAAATGAGTAGTTGTGCTCAGTGACGACAAAAGTCGTCACTGATCCATTTATGTATTGACAACCTCAATGTAGTCAATGCATGCTATTGACGACAACATGTCGTCAATAATGACCTTCCACATCAGCATGCCACGTCAGCTCGTTGTCCACATCAGAATGCCACGTCAGCTCGTTGTCCACGTCATCTTGCCACGGTGGATTTTAAGGACATGCTATTGACGACTTTTGTCGTCAAAGGGTGTCAAAACTTTATTGACTACAACTAAATGTCGTCACAGAGTAGATACTGCGCCAAGGCAGTATTGACTATGCTGTGACGACACCAAACTCGTCACTGTTGCATCACAGTGACGACATTTGCAGAATTAATCACAATTTATTGTCGTCACTAAAGGTCATATTTTTTGTAGTGGTATGCATATCCAAATGAGTGATGGAATAAGTCAGTGTTTCAACTTTCATGTTTAGACAATGTCAGCATGGATGCCGTTGTTTTAGTTAGTCACGTACTTTTCTTTTCAAGTCTTATTATTGTGTGGAATAAATTTACCAGGGAATTAATGCATTATATTGCAACCATGGTTTATCAAATTTCTTGGGTTTTAGTACAATTATGATTTCAAATTAGCTTTTGAAAAATTGTCATAAGACAAACATGTGACCTTAGATCTTTTTACTAAAAAACGTTGCGTGAATAGAACCAATTTGATACAATATTTTAATGTGAGTGACAAATTTACATCATTTAAAATGTCACGGATAAAAAAAATTTAAAACAAATGTGATGGGTGAATTTGCATCATTTAAAATGTTATAGGGACGAAAAAAATTTCAAAGAAATGATAGGGACGCTTTTTACAGTTTTCATTTGATAGACATGATAATTGTCATTTATTTTATGGTTTTATGTATTTGAAATTGAATGGAATCGTACTTAATTGAGAATATATGACAAGTTTTGGGCTGATTAGCTATGTGGAGCAACTGGAAGGGAAGAGTAGCGATTTGGAAGATTTGGAAGATTTGGGAGTGTTTTGGCATAAGAAAGGCAAGTCTTGGAGGAGAAGACATCTTTGATCCTACTTTGGAAATAATTAAGATTGTGAAATATTGAGAAGTTCTCATATGTTGCACAAAGATGAAATTAAGGAGATGCATATTAGGAAGAAGCAAATTATGCAACAAGCTTGGATGTCTTGTTTATGGCCGCTTGTGGCGCATATTTAGAAATAGAAGAGTTATTTCCTTATTTTAGCTTTGGAAGATTTTAGTTAATACTTTTGCTTTCTTAGAAGAGGGTTTGTTTAAACTATTAAAAGAGAGCAAGATAGTTAGTTTAATCTTTCTTCTCTTCTATTATCACATTCAAGACTTGATATTTTTCTTCCCAGCGACCACCCAACCCATATTCTGATTCTCAACCATAATCGAACTTGATAAAATTGTTCAAGGCATCCAAGAGATCCTTTCCTCCTAATCGGTATCCAACCCAAGCGATTCAGTCATAAACAGGCAAATTGCATTCCTCGTCTTAATTTCCACATACTCCCCTTCAGTTACTGCCGACTATCGCCCTCATCCCTTTGGCCGGAGCCACCAAGCCCCGGAGTGCAATCACGGCGGAACTCAGCCTCAAATAAAAAAGCCCTAACATTTTCTTCAGCTGCATCGATGATGGCAAGGGGCAGATCTATCACATTGGGAGACTTCTTCAACTCACACTTTTCAGTGCAGCAACGGTCCATTAGATCTTTTCCCCCTTTTCGAACTCAGCTACCTTTTCCCCCTCCTTCAACTCACATGCGTTGGACACCTAATAAGGCTGTAGCCGCCTGTAGTTCAGACCCTCCCCTCCCTCAACGGCCCTCTGTCAAGGCCACCACTGATCAACAGGACCAGAGGCTCCAAACGAGCACATATGGCAAGAAGGCTCGTACTGACGACTCAGACTTCCCACCGCTCCCTTGCCGGCCAGATCTTGATACTCTGCCTGCGCCTCCACTGACCACCCCCTTTCAGCCCCCTCCCACCAAATCCTTCCGGGAAGCGGTGTCAGCTTCATGGGCCCAATCCATTGACGTCTCCCTTCCACCAGTGTCGGATAGAGCTATCTCAACCTATATGGGTGAACCAGCCGTTATTATATCGGAAGAAGAAGAACTGCTGCTAGCTCAGTCTTTCCAGTTCGCCCTTATTGGCAAATTCACTCAGGGAAGGCATTCAATGGCCTCAATTCGTAAGACCATTCTTGCTGCCGGTTTCAAGGGTGAATGCCATATAGGCCTAATCGATTATCGGCATATTATATTTCAATTTCAATTGCAAACAGATTTTCATAGACTATGGCTGAAAAAGACTTGGATTTTTTAGGGTTTCACTGCCAAAATCTTTCGATGGACTTCGAATTTCAGTCCTGAGAAAGAGCCTTCCATTGTACCAGTTTGGGTAAATTTCCCACTATTGCCGCTTCATATGTGCAAGAAGGATATTCTCTCCACGATTGGGTCGGTAGTAGGCACCCCTCTTAAGCTGGACTTAGCCACAGCAGCAATGGAAAGAGTTCTCCGGCCGAGTGAAGCCAGGTTGTGCATTGAGGTTGATCTTCTTAAGCCTTTACCTCAACGGGTGTGGGTTGGAAAGGAGGGCAAAGGTAAATGGCAACCGATACAATATGAGAATCTCCCTGTTTTTTGCACCAAATGTTCAATACTGGGTCATGCAATTTCCTCCTGTAAGACTCAACAGACAGCCCCTATAGCTAGGGTATGGGTTCCAAAGAAATCCTCTGCAGGAATGGTGAAGGAGATGACGGCTCAGGAACCAAAATTCAGTACCCTTAAGCTCTGAAGTTTCTGGGGTGAAACAGGCTGAGACTCAAGTAGCAACCTGTTCTGGTGATAGCAATGATTTACTTGTAGACAAGGAGAAGTTTGAACAGCAAATCACAAATCTGGACCAAGGCAATTGCTCATTGGCCATAGTGGATCACACTTTCAGGAACCCAATCAATCATGACGAGCATGCCCTTAGCCAATTTTTGACCAATCTTGGTCAATTTCTGGATATTATTAATATGCAAGAAAAGGAGACTAAGGCTTCTCCAGCAGGCCCAATTGATCCTATAACTAAAGTTTCTGTGGGGAGCAAAGGAC
Source organism: Ophiorrhiza pumila (assembly GCA_016586305.1). NCBI lineage: Eukaryota > Viridiplantae > Streptophyta > Magnoliopsida > Gentianales > Rubiaceae > Ophiorrhiza > Ophiorrhiza pumila. The sequence continues at coordinate 30,986,451 of BLIW01000002.1, forward strand.
TGAAATCGAGGGCGATTAATGTCTCCATAAATTGGGATGAAGGGGGCCAAGAAGCTACCGAATCTGATGTTCAAATAATGGCAAAACCATCACGGATTCCATTGAACAACGAGGAAAACAACCTTGCTAAATTCCCAGCAATCATTGAAGGTCAAGAAACACATTCTGATGACCTTCTATTAGCTATTCCTCTGTCCCAAGCAGTTGACAAGTTAAGGAACACTCCAGGGTTGATAGAAACACTTAACATGGAGCCTACTAAGGATGTATCGGATGAACTTCCTAATGCAAAAGAGGACGTGCTCCAATCGGTACATGGCAAAAGGCCGACTGATGAGGCCCCCATGGAGGTACAGAACAGCAAGGCCATAGAAGAGGTGATGGAACAGACTAATCAGTTGCCAAAGGATGAGGCCATCAAAGTGTGGGTCAACTTGGTGGCAGGAGAGCCATCAACAATGCACAAAAGCGGTTCACTATCAGACCTAACTGCCCTTCAAAACATCCCAACCGAATTAGAATCTGAGGACGATGGAGAGGACCAATGGACTGAGAACAGCTACGAGGAGGAATCCGAAGACGAATTATGCAAATACCTCGCGAAAATGGAGAAATGCCAAAAACCTACAAAGCAATCAAAATACATGGAAGCTTTAATCAGTCCCAAAGCAAATGCTCCGTCTGCTAGGAAACTTAGAGACAGGAACCCTTTCATTTGCTATTCGGAAGGTAAACGTTGGAATCCTGGGTAAGTCATGACTAGTTTGTGTTGGCCCTGGTTGATTTCGGGCTTTCCTTGATTGATGGAAACAGGATGCATTCATTACTGATTGCATTATTATGAATATGCTGTTGTCATTTGGTAGTAGTGTTATTTTGATTGGAAGATTGTGCTTGGAAGGTCATGAAGATTTTGCTTAAATAATAGAACTAATATTTGCTCGCTGGAATTTCATGCTCGATCTGCTTGGTTGAAGCTGCCTTGGACAAATAGTGGAGCTGGTTTTACAGATTTGTTGTTGGACTGCCTTTCTAGAGGACAGAGATCGTGGCCCAAATAGAATAGCATAAAGATGCTTCTAGCTCAATTCTTTTTGCTGACATACATATATATTGTAAAGAGCTCTGTATGTGGATAACTAATCATGTTGATCTAGCCGCCTCTGCCCCTTTTGCTCAGGTTATCGAATGGGATAAAGAGCGTTGCTACTTGGGTCGTCCTATAGTAGTGATCCTCTAAATCTCTTTCTTTAATGTTGAAATCTTATGTAATGGAGTAGTATTCCAATTTTACATTTATTTCCTTTTGTATCGGTGCGACGGGTATATCCGGCATCGTATTTTGTCCATGATGATATATAATTTTCCTGCTTTCTTTAAAAAAAAAAAAATCTTTCTTTTGTTCTTCGTCAGTTTTCAGTTTTGTTTAAGTTTTGAAGTTGTTGCAGATTTAGCCGTTGTGCGCCATAATGGTGGTTAATTCCAAACATCATGTTATTTATTAAATCTTACTTTTCCGTTTACTTATAATTTTGCTTTATATGCTTTTAATTATGTTTAGTAAGCAGTTTAGTGAGCAGTTTAGCTTTCCAACATTAAAGTGATGAAGCATTAAATGATTAATAACCATGAGACCAAATTAATTATATTAAATTCGTATATATGAGTTTCAAAAGTTCTTTATCCACAAAGCTTATTATCTAAATTCTTTGGAGCCTTATCACATTTGATTAATTTAGTTAGAGCCAATTAATCTTCTATTATTTCACTGGATCTAGTAGATATGATTAATTAGTGGCAAAACTACTGTCTCGATAAATGAGAATATTATGTTAATAAATTGTGATATTCTAATACTGATTATAATTTATTGGAGTCGGGTTTCTCTATGTCTTAATGCTATTTTAATATTAAATTTGCTATCTTAATGCTGATTCTAACTAGGTTGTGTTAGGATTAGAGAAATAGTTAATTAAGCTTATTCTTATTAACTACGAAGAAATTGGATTACGTCAAAGATGATGCTCGGTATATGCATTAGTTTATTTGTGCGTCGATGAACGATTAATAATTGATTAGTATGGATTTATTTGTCTGTCGGATATTCTTTAATTAATTGAATCTCAATTTATTTATTTTATTATTGTCAATCAATTTCATTGTTTTAATTACAAATCAACGTTTCTATAAACTTCAAATCTTTTGCGACATTCATCCGAATTAACTAAATAACAAAAGATATTGTTGTTTTCTGTGGGAATTAATGATCTCTCTTCCATATACTGCTTAGCGTTGTTTAGAAAAGTATTTATTTTTGGTGAATTAAAGACGTACCAAATTGTGGCGCTATTGCCGGGGAGCGAAAATTAATTATTTTCTTAATCTTAGTTAATTTGTTTTGTTCTTTGATTTATGTCCAAATCATCTAATTCTAATCTTTTGTTTGATTCTGAAATTAAGAAAACAGCTCGCAAACTAAGGAAAGAGACAAAAAAAGAAAGGCCAAGGAACCACCACTAGTTCTGAAATCATCGCAACATTTGCCTAGACGGAACCCTAAATAGAATCAGAATCGAAATTTTCAACCATCACCGACACCATGGCTGAACCACCCCGTGGTGAAAATCTGCATCCTGCTAAGAATGCTCAGAGCCAACGTTTCCTGCAATCAGCCCTCTTGTTCAAATTCAAGCACCTCAGAATGATCGTCCTTTGAGGAAGAAAACTAATCCAGTGATTAATTATAGGCCATCTTACATTGTTTTGCCTACACTTGTGGTTAATTATGAATTGAAACCCTCATATATGAATTTACTGCCTAATTTCATGGTGATGTGGGGGAAGATCCTCATAATTTCTTGCATGAATTTTGTAAGGATATGTGGGACTGTGAATAATAAGGGAATATCACAGGAATACATCACTTTAGCTAGTTTTCCTTTTTCTCAAACTGTAACTGCAAATATTTGGTTTAAGAGCTTGACTCCTAATTTAATTACCACATGAGATGACATGCAAAGAATTTTTCTCCAAAAAATTTTTCCTGCATCTAAAATCGCATCAGTTAGAAAGGAAATGTGGGATTAAACAAGATTATAATGATTCTTTGTTTGCATATTGGAATAGGTTTAAAGGTATGTGAAGTTTGTCCTCATCATCAAATCACTAATAAACTCTTAATTCAATATTTTTATGAAGGTTTGCAATCTGAGGAGAAGAGGACACTAGAAACTGGAAATGGTGGGGCGTTCATAAATAACAATACTGCTTAAGCCAAAAATCTGATTGCTCAAACTTGTGAATCCCGCCAGCAATATCAGACATGCCATCATACAACCAAAGAGGTGAGTGAAACAAACATTTTGTCGGTGGAAAGCAGATTGGATGCTTTGACGACATGTGTGGAAAAGCTTGTAGCATGTATGGGTGTTGCTCAGACGGAGAAACCATGTGCAATTTGTAAAATCCTGGCCATTAAACCAACATGTATCAATTGACCCAGGACAAACTAGATGTTAAAGTGAATGTCGCCGGGGGATTCCAACGTCACTAATCACTATGACCCATATTATAACACTTATAATCCAGGATGACATGATCATCCTAACCTCAGTTACAGGAATCGAGGTCAGCAACCAGCACCCCAATAACAAACATCTCAACAACAAACAGCAACACCGCCTGTCCAAACAAATTCCAGTTTCATAGCTACAACGAAGTTTGGAGTTCCTCTAGAAGACATTATAGTGAATTTGACTACTTCTATGACCTTGATGCAACTGAACCAAACACAGAATCATGGGGAATTTCAAAAGTTCCAACAAGAAACTAGAGCTTTCATCAGTGGTTTGAGCACTCAAGTTACTCAACTAGCGAAGAACATAAATGAAATGCAAGTTAATCAAGGGAAACTACCTTCTCAAGTGCAGGTTAATCCAAGGGAGAACGTTAGTTAGATAACGTTAAGAAGTGGAAAGCAGCTCAAAGAACATCCAACAAAGGTCACAATAGAACAAAATTCCCCAAAAACTCAGCTTTATGTTACATGAATTTTCTGAACAAGAAACAAAGACACGTTAGAGCTCTTGGGCATTCACCATCAAATGGTTTAAAAATGGATGATGGATGCAAAATTTCATCCATGAAAATTGTCGTTCATCAGCCTCTCAATAAGAGGCCGCGCAATTAATATGCTTAATATATTTACATGCATGCATGGTCCATGCCCATTGAATGGGAAGGGAATAAATTGAGGAGCTTGGAGTTGATTTTTTTTTGTCCAAAAGCGATAATTTTATTATATACAAGAATTTGTACAACCAGCTAAATAGCTGAAGAAAATTAACTGTTAGAATTAAATTACTTCTAAAATTTCAGTGCAATACAACACTTAAGCAAAGACACAAAGTCATACATGCTTAAATTGAACAAAAACTTACCACAAAAAAAAAATGCACTTAGATTACAGCTAAAACTGGATCAAATTTCTTCTCCATTGATACAAAGCTAAAACTGAAGTTAAAGAAGATCGTCTTTTCCTCCCTAGAAGCAAAGTTGGAGCAGAAACTTCTTCCCTAGTAGCCAAAACTAAGAGTGTACCTAAAACAAAATTTTTCTTCCACCATATTCAGTTTCCTCTGCAACAGATCTGAAGAACAAAGACTATGATGGAGAAGATGGAGATTTCTCTCATACCCATACCCATATGGATGGTGTAGATTTTTTTTTATATATATAACTATGTATTTACAAGAACTCCAAAATGGATACTAAATCTCTCAAAAAGAGAGAAAAATACTCCCAATAAAGGAGACAAAACACTTCCATAAAGGAAGACAGAACACAGATTTGGATTTTTAGGGAGATTTTAGTGTGGGGAAACGGCGGCAAAGGGCTGCCTCCTCCCCTTAGTTGGCTCTGGTTTTGTGGGTTGTTACAGGAGTAGAGAAAGTGAGGAGAGAAAAGAGGAGTAGGTAAGGAGAATCACTGGGAGCTTGGAGTTGATGATGTTTTTATGTTTTAGTTTGTGTCATTATTGATTTAATAATGGGCATGCATATCAAAGTGACAGTGAAGGAATAAATTAGTGATGTAGAGAATGTGAGCATGGATATTGTTTTTTTACTAATGAACTTTTCTTTTCTTGTCTTATTATTGTGTGGAATAAATTAATGCATTATATTGTAACAAAGGTTTGTCAAATTTTTTGGGTTTAGTCAAATTTTGATAATTTTCATTTACTACATAATGATCAATTGAATTTTGTCAACTTTTATGAGGTAGATTCAAGGGGATTTGTTTTTTGCATGCATTCATTTTTTTCTCATTTTACGTTTTTCTTTGTGATGGTTCTCAAGTAGATATTCAACTACTCCAGTATGCCATTCATTGTTAAAGGAATATTCTGACATCAAGCTTTGAGATTTAGAATCTTTGAAAATTCAAAAGAACAAAATTATTCTAAGGGAAAGATCTACAAGACTAGTGGATTTTGCCCCATGATGCAAGTTGTTTTTAACTCAAATTCCTTTGTTTTAAGCCTCTGTAGAAAATAAATGTTATTCATATCTAACTTGTACAGAATATACATGTATATATAAGAGGATCAAATCTAGAATACTAAGACAATCATGCTAATACAATAACGCTAATGTAGCCTAAATACATGCATTTACAGTAGTAAACTCCTAGACTTATACCTAAATTACGGCTATATAATATTATTAAAGTGAGAAACATATATACACATAATATCTTTCAATACACCCCCTCAAGTGGGATCCAGAAGATTGATGGATCCAAACTTTCTTAATAGTTGATGAAACTGAGCAGGAGACAAAACTTTACTGAATATATTTGCAAGTTGATCATGAGTTCGCACATAATGCATTTGGATAAGGTTGGACTAAACTTGTTGACGAATGTAGTGACAATCTATTCAATATGTTTGGTCATTTTATGAAATACCGGATTAGCTTCAATATACATAGAAGCTTCATTGTCACAAAAAAGAGTAAGGAGTAACCCACAAACAACCCAAATTATTAATAAGATTTTTTAACAATATAAACTCACATGATGCTGCTATTATAGAACAACACTTGGCTTCTACACTACATTGAGCTACTACATGCTATTTTTTACTTTTCCATGAGACAAGATTACCACCAACGAACATACAATAGTTAGTAGTGTGTATTTCCAATCCAATTAGTGTGTCCATTTCTTGTCATAATATATGTGTGTCCATTTCTTGTCATCACAATTCCACGACATATTGTTCCTTTCAAATATCGCAAGATGCGTTTCATCAAAACATAAATAATAAACTGTAGGTGCATGCATATGTTAACTAACAAAACTCACAGTAAAGGCAATCAGACTTCGTGATAGTCAAATAGATAAGATTTCTAACAAGTTTATAATAATACTTTGGTGAATCAAGTACTGCACCTGCTGAAGTAAGCTTCAATTTGCTATGAAGATTAGTTTCAACAGGTTTAGTATGTTGTAAACAAGCATGCATAAGAAAATCTAGAATATGTTTGCATTGGTTAAGAAAGAGTCATTCGCTGGAAGTTTCCAATTGAATGCCAAAAAAATATTTTAAGAAACCAAAATCCTTTTTGTAGGAAATTGATGTTGGAGACTTTTCTTTTTTGAGCAATTGAATCAACATTATTCCAAGTGATAATAAGATCATCAATATAAATAAGTACCATTAATTTGTCATTCTTACCTAGTAAAAAATATAAAGAAGAATCAGTATAACTTTTTGAAAAAACCAAACATTTCAAGAGTAGAACTTAATTTTGAATGCCATGCTCGAAGACTGCTTTAAACCAAAAATGAATTTATGAAGTTTACACACTAAATTGGGATCACCATCTTAAGAATGACCTCGTGAAAGTTTCATGAATACTTCTTCTTCAAGTTCACTATATAAAAAATATTTTTGACATCAATTTGAGACAAATTCTATCCATTATTAATAGTAACGGACAGAAGGACTCTAACAGTGGTCATATTAGCGATAGGAGCAAAGCTCTTCTTGTAATCAACACCAAATTATTGAGTAAAACCTTAAAGCTATAAGACAAGCCTTATGACGCTCAACAGATCCATAAGAATGAAATTTGGTTTTAAATGCACATTGGTCGCGTCGTTATACCGCCAAAATTAAAACCTACTCTTTTACTAGTATAGTAATGGAGCAAGGTCGTCTCCCAAGGGAACGGGTATATCCTTTCCTTCAAAACTTGTCACAAACAACGATTAGAAACAAAAGACAAAGTAAAGTACTACTAAAGAATTGAATCAATAAGAAATAAAATCCAGTTAAATCATTGAATCAACACTAATTAATTACTTGATCCTTGATGCAAATATTAAACATGTAATTTAAATAAATCAGTTATAGTTACCGGGACCGCCACTGACATAACCTCATTTCTCCTTAATTGTCGGTAATTAAAATGAATGCCTTATTAGTTACTCTCTAATTAATAAATAACCCAAGAGGAATGCCTCATTAGATTTAATCTATTAACAGCATTAAGATGAGAGAAACCTGATTATGATAAGCCCATATGGACGTCAAATGCCCATACCATCCCCTTATGTCCACTGTCGATGAATGACAGTTTTACCACCTATTAAAACTAAATAGACAATTACACGGATCTACCATTTTAATTGGCAATAGAATTTCCCACAAATAATTAAATATTGCGCACTACTCAACATTCATAGAAAATTCATAAACCCTCTATCACAGGACATAAAAAGGTACTTAAATTACATATTATTGAATTCCTTTTAGATCTCACAAGTTATTAATTAATGCTTTATCAATTCATTAACTGGAAAACTAATTTAGAATGAAGACATGATCAAACAAAACATAAAAGAATTAAAGAAGAATAGATTCATAATGTAATAGAAAGAAAACCTGTAGTTGACAATCACTTGGTAGAAGTTATTGTTGAAGATGATCCAATCCAATTCAAATTGCAAAGGAAATAGATAATGCTTTGTCCAAAAAACTTATCCAATAAATTGTCTTACTAAATTGCTGAAATTTAAATTCTTGAATAATGAAAAGCCTATTAAATTCAAAACAAGTGACTTAAATAAAATATTACGTAAAAACTACTAAACTATTCTGCTTATTGAGAAAACTAGAATACTACTACTAATCAAAACAAAGCTAGACTAAAATAGCTTGGGATGCCCACTCCTAATCAAAGAACACTATTTAAAGCATTCTCTCAACAACAAAATAGCTAAAAATCATGGCTGAAGTTACTTCAAGATCCCAATCTCTACAATATAAGGAGATTCTGATTACAAAGAATAATCCTCCCCAACCATCATAACCACTTTATCCAATAACCTCTCTTCCTCATAGTAAACATCCTTCCTTGGTAAAATCTTCTCCTTCTAGTAAAATTCCTTACTGCAAATCTTCTCAACTTTTTGCACCATTTTAGCTCTTGTTTCACCATTCAATTCTTTTTCCACATAAACCTGAAAATATAACAAAATCATGAATTATAACACATGAATGCTAATAAAAAGAAATAAAATCATAACAAATAAATGTGAAATATTAACCTTATCAATTCCCCCATACTTGGACCATGCTTGCCCTAAGTATGGTTTATTCCAACAAGACACTAATAATTCAAAACACAAAACACTGAGACTTTAACATCATAATGCCCTTAACTAAATAACCAACAAGATATAAATTGAAACTCAACCTTCTTACCACTTAACCAATCTTTGTACCAGATAATGCAAACTTGCCCTTTCATTTAAGTTAAAAACTGCATCTATAACTTTAAGCTCACAAATTCCACTCAATAAGGACATACTAACTAATAATGCAATGTATTTCACTCAAGCAAGGTATTATCATAAGCTTGCAAATCAGTCATGGCCGCGTCGTTATACCACCAAAATTAAAACCCACTCTTTACTTAGTATAGTATCGGAGCAAGGTCGTCTCCCAAGGGAACGGGTATATCTTTTCCTTCAAAACTTGTCACAAACAACAATTAGGAACAATTGAATAGAATAAAGTCCTAAAGAATTTAATCAATGAGAAAAGACATCCAGTTAAATCTTTGAATCCACACTAATTAATAACTTGATCCTTGATGCAAATATTAAACATGTAATTAAATAAACCAGTTATAGTTACCAGAATCCACTAACATAACCTTATTCCTTCTTAATTGTTAGTAATTAAAAGAATCCTTATTAATTACTTCCTAACCAATAATTAACCTAAGAGAATCCTCATTAGATTTAAATCATTGATTGCATTAACGATTAAAAGGAACCTGATTATGATAGGCCCATATGAATCCATATGCCCATACCATCCCCTTATGTCCACTGTCGATGAATGACAGTTTTACCACAATTAAAACTAAATAGACAATTACATGGATCTACCGTTTTAATTGGCAATAGAATTTCCCACAAATAATTAAATATCACGCACTATTCAACATTCATAGAAATTTCATAAACCCTCTATCACAGGACATAAAAAGGTACTTAGATTCATGTTTATTTAATCCAATTAGATCTCACAAGTTATTAATTAATGCTTCATCAATTCATTAACTGGAAAGATAATTTAGAATGAAGACATAGCTAAATAAAACATAAAAGAATTAAATAAAAAATGATTCATAATAGACTAGAAAGAAAAAACCTGTACTTGACAATTACTTGGAATGAGTAATGGCTGAAGATGATCCAATCCAATCCAATCCAATTATGCAAAGGTAATAGATACTTCTTGTCCAAAACTTATCCAATAAATTATCTAAACTAAAAATCTAAAATTTAAAATGCTGAATTGAATAATGAAAATCTGCTTAAATTCAAATTGATAACTTGAATGAAAAATATTACGTGCAACAAATTAACTCTCTACTTATTAAAAACTAAGCTGCCAACTAAAAAGAACTAAAACTAAAACTAGAACTAGGAATGGAATGGAATGCCCACTCCTAATCAAAAGAACAATATTTAAAGAATTCCCTTAACAAAAACTAGTTAAAATCATGGCTGAAGTTACTTCAATATCCCAATCGCTATGATTTTAGGAGATTGAGTACAGAATAATCTTTCCCAACTATCATAACCACATTTTCAACAAACTTCCTCTCTCTTAGTAAAAACTCCTTCTTGGTAAAAATCTTCTTCTTGTAGTAAAATCCTTCCCAAAGATTCTTCTCAACTTCTTGCACCTTTTAGCTCTAATTTCCACCATTCCATCCATCTTCCACTTAAACCTGAAATCAACACAAAACCATGAATTTCAAGACATAAATGCTAATAAAAATATCTAAACTAATTACAAATAAATGCAAATTATTGACTCTATCAACTCCCCCATACTTGGACCTGCTTGCCCCAAGTATGGTTTATGTAATAAGACACTAATAATTCTAAACACAAAATACCTAGAGTCAACATCATAATTCCCTTAACTAAATAACCAACAAGATATATTTTAAAGCTCATCCTTCTTACCACTTAACCAATCCTTGAAGTAGATAATGCCAACTTGCCCTTTCATTTAAGTTAAAAATTGCAAGAATAACTTTAAGCTCACAAATTCCACTCAATAAGGTCATACTACTTAATAAGGCAATGCTCATTACTCAAGTAAGGTATTATCATAAATTTGCAAATCAGTCACATCTTCACCATAATTCAATAACCATATACATAAATCAAAAGGTCTTGATGAGGTTGTAATGGGGTTAAGGTGAAAGGTAGGATAAAAGGATAAATATGGGCTAAGATTTATCAAAGAATAATGTTAAAAAATCAATTCACTTCCACAAAATACTTCTTACACAGCCATACTTTCCAACAACTTCTTTACATCAACCAATACTTGTTCTTACACAACAATGCTTCACTTTTTTTCTGAGCATTTTCTTCTTTTTTTTTTCTTTTTCTTTATTTCTTTCTTTTTTCTGAATTTTTTCTTCAATAAACTCAATAAACTGTAATTCTGCACAAATAAAAGCAACATTTTGGCTGTTTTTTTTTTATTTTCAAAATGACAACTCATACTTAAGAAGTATTTCACCAATTTAAGATATAATTAACACATTATTTGATAAATAGAAAAAAAGAAAGCTAAAAACAAGGCTTATGGCTGAATTTTTCTTGGGTGTTAAACAAAGAAAAGGTCAAGGCTCAAAAATGATTCACTAGGGGTCATATAAAAGGTAAGAAGTGTTTTAGAAAGCTGAAAGGGTTTATTACTATTTTGCCTTTATCATTTTCATGCATATAATCATTTATGGTTCCGGCATGTACTTCAAAGCAAACTTTATAATACCCAATTCATTTAAATCAAACTCTCACAATAAAATTCAAAAGTACCAAGAAAGTGGTTCTTGTGTACCTTAGGCTCAAAAAACTCACTTATTGGGTAGAAGTAATAAATTCTTGCAATTTTATCATCCTAAAATACATATAAGGCATTTACATTATCCAAAACAAAGACTTCTCCCAAATTGCCCAAACATGCTTCAATTTATATCAAAATTGTTTATAAAGTTTAGGGACATTATGATTTATTTAAAAATTAAAAACAACATGAAAGACCACATAAACTATCCTAATCATGCAAAAATAGAAATTAAAATCCTAATAATGCAAAAACAGAAAATAAAACCTAAACTCCCCCATACTTGCACAATACACGATCCTTCATGTATATAAAAAAATGAAAGCACAACATAAAAAGATGACATAAAGTGCAAGAATAAAATAGAGGAAAAGAAAACTCATGGCTTTGGGTTCTTAAACCCTTGATATTGGAAAAATGCTTGAACGGTTTGCTCCAAAAACGTCATGCGCTTATGTATCCCTTTCATAGATTCGTGAAGCATTGTAATCTGAGAAGATGAAGCTGGAGAAGATGGCGAAGAATCTGGATCCTCTTGGTTAGTATCTGCGGAAGGAAAACTACTCGGTAGATGAACCCCCGGTTCACAAAATCTAAGAACACCATTAGAATCATTAAAGACAAGATTCATTTTTATCAAAGAAGGGGGATCTAAACATTGTGGTGGCTTAAGATCAGTTAGATAGGTGGAATCGGGATGAAAAATCTTCAACTGTATGGCAATATGTGTAATCCAAGATCCTAAACACGAAAGCCTACTCGAATCATTGGCAACAGTCTTTAATTGGTGTGCAAGCATTGCACCAAAATTCAAGCGAGTTCTGTTTACCATGCAATATAAAATAAACAACTCAGTGTTTTAAACAATATTGGTTGAGTCATTTCTTCCAAAAAACTTATAAGCTAAAATCCTATGACACAAATGCAACACAAGATCTTTAAGCTCTACTGCCTTTGAAATCCCAATTTCATAATCCTTCCCAATTGACAACAACTCCCATGCTTGTTCTATGTTAAAGGAATCAGGTTTTACACATAATGAATTAACATAATCCGGAGACAATAAGTCAGCCGGCAAAATAAAGTCCAATAACACATTAAAGTCATTAACCAAAAAACCAAGATCCCTCCATTTTAGTTCAAAACACACAGCTCTAGGAGTATTCAACTTAACACCACTATGTTTCTTTAAATCAGGAAGATTATCAGCATTGTATGTGGCAAAAAATTCAGCACACAATTCTCTATAAGCCGATGGGGGCTTATCCAAAAACATAGACTATCCAATGTTTGCAAAATATTCACGTACTTTATTTTTAGCATTCAAATCAGCAATCAAAGGCCAATCAAAAAAGTTTCCACATACGAGGTTTCGTTGGAAACAAGTAATATACCTATTTTGCTGCACTGATTCCTTGAAATTTCGTTCTGGTGGAATTACCTTAACTGAGGATTTTTGACGCTTTGAAGATCGTGTATCTTGCTGGGGTGGAGATGATCCCTTTTCTTGATCATGTGTAGTTGTGGATTTAGAGAGGTTTTTCACTTTTTTCATAAGACGTGTTTTGTCTTGTGGAATTGTTTTGGTTGCCCATTGTTTAACACTTCCCAACTTTGGTTTATCGGCAGGCCGTGGCTTGATTGAAGATGGCGGTTTGGTGGTTGGATTCATACCAGATTTTTTCGAAGAACTTGTTTGCAAATTTTTACTCCCTGAATCTGAAAGAACAATCCGTGTTCCATGTGGAATCTTGTTTCGAAGTTTAGTTCTTGTGCTCACCATGATGTCAAAGGATAGAATCCGTGTTCTTGAAAACAGAAGAAATTGTTGCACAAATTTCTGTCAGAAAACAAAGAATAAAATATGAGAAAACAGTATAAAGATATGAAACTAGATATAAAACTAACCCTAGTTACTTGCCGTATGTAAAAACATAAAGAAATCTTTATTTGACTAACAAAAGACTCTTTTTTTTTACGATGACATTCCTCGACGTCACGAAGTGCGATCGTGCACGTCGCGATGTCCACCCATGTCGCGACATAACTCTCTGGAACTTTTCAAAAAAATCGTTGGAAAAATCGACGAAAAATCACAAATAATTCATCCTCTCCAAGTCGCCCATGCACGTCGCGACGTCCACCCACGTCGCGCTCTAGGAGTACCCCTACGTCGCGACGTGGAGCAACTTTCCTCTCTATCACGATTTTTCTTGAAAAATTTTATAAAACAACATAACAATTCAATCTTCACTTCTTTCTTTCCTGCAAAAGATAAAAGAATGAAGTTAGTTATTATACTAAAAACTAAAAAGGAATGTAAACTAATCAAATGCAAAATAAAATGGGTTGCCTCCCATAAGCGCCCAGATTTTAAGTCTTAGGCCAGACTGTATTAATTGGAAATTAAGAATTTGGTGGAAACACCAAATGAATTTCCTCTATTGCACCTTGATGGACATTCTCATAGAATGGTTTTAATCGGTGTCCATTCATTTTAAACAATTTTCCTGTTGTTGGACTCATTATTTCAATCATACCAAAAGGATATATGCATTTAATTTCAAATGGTCCATTCCACTTTGATTTCAATTTCCCTGCCATAATTTTTAAACGGGAGTTGAACAACAATACCTTTTGTCCCACAAAGAAATCTTTGCACCTTAATTGCTTGTCATGCAGATACTTTGTTCGCTCTTTGTAAGTCATGGAATTATCATAGGCCTCCAATCGAATTTCTTCCAACTCTTGAAGTTGGAGTTTCCTTTCATTCCCTGACAAAGTGTTGTCCATATTGCATGCTTTCACAGCCCAATATGCCCTGTGTTGGAGTTCTACAGGTAAATGACAAAATTTTTCAAAGACTAACCTGTATGGTGACATTCCAATGGGAGTTTTGTAGGCAGTTCAGTAGGCCCACAATGCATTTTCCAAGTGTAAACTTCAATCCTTTCACTTCGAATTCACCATTTTTTCCAAAATACCTTTAATTTCTCTAATGGAAACTTCTGCTTGATCGTTGGTTTGTGGATGATATGCAGTAGCTACACGGTGATGAACTCCATATTTCCTCATTAATGCTTGTATGGTTTTGTTGCAAAAATGTGTGCCTTGATCAGAAATGAGGCACGCGGTACTCCATACCTACAAAAAATATTAGATTTTAAAAATCCTGAAACAGTCTTTGCATCATTAGTACGAGTAGCTTTTGCTTCCACCCACTTAGAAACATAATCAACAGAAAGTAAAATGTAAAAATTGCTACAAGAACTTGGGAAAGTTCCCATGAAATTCATACCCCACACATCAAATATTTCACAAAAAAGTATAGGCATTTGAGGCATTTCATCTCTTCTTGACAAATTTCCAACCTGTTGACAACGAGAACAATTTTTACTAAACATGTAACAGTCTTTAAACAGATTTGGCCAATAAAATCCACAATCCAATATCTTTCTGTTTGTTCTCTTAGGTCCAAAATGTCCACCACAAGCATAAGAATGACAATAAGATATAATTGAAAACATTTCATTATCAAGGATACATCACCTCATAATCTGGTCAGAACAAATTTTCCATAAATAAGGTTCATCCCAAATAAAATACTTGCAATCATTTTTTATCTTATTTTTTTGGTGAGTGCTGAAACCTTTTGGAAATATTCCCATAGCTAAATAATTAACTACATCTGGATACCATGGTTCATTTAACATTAAAGAACATAAATTCTCATCTGGGAATGTCTCTGTGATGGGCAATTCGTCAGTTCCTTCATTGATAATTCGACTCAAATGATCTGCAATATAGTTCTCAGCTCCTTTTTTATCTTTGATTTCCCAATCAAATTCTTAGAGCAAAAGTATCCATCTGATTAGACGTGTAGATTTCCCAGCCTCCCTCTTCACCTGTTCAAAAAAGAGAAACTGTACTCTCTAGCCTCCATTGCAGAAACTCCTCTTAAGTTGGATGCATCTACAGCTGCACCATCAGATTTGATCCGACCAAGTGAAGCACGAGTCTGCGTAGAGATGGACCTCACTAAAACTATTCCTTCCCGAATTTGGATTGGAAGCAAGGAAACGGGGAGATGGAAGAACCTAGAAGTTGAAGATCGACCCAGCTATTGTAATAGAAGTCACAAAGTAGGCCATGATAGCAATGATTGTGATCCGTCGAGAAAACAGCCCACTCCAACTCCAAAAAAAGCTCTTCCACACAGAAAAGAGGTTCCCCAAGCCCCGAAGGAAGGTACCAAAGAATGGGTCTTGGTAACTAGAAAATCAAATTCTCAGAAAGCTGCAGCCCAGGTAGTTGATAATATGTCTAAAGGTAAGGAAGTAGATGTGAACTCCTTGCCTATTCACTGCCCGGTCCAGGAGACTCCAGGTCCCTCCAATAGAGCCTCTGACATAACTCCAGACCACACTGCCACTCAGGAGCTGCCTCTGTCCCAGGAGAATAGCTTAAGTATTGGAAACAAATTCGATGCTTTAGAACTACTTCAAGGGGAGGAAGAACCTCTGAATATCCCCCCTCCACCTCCCCCTAGGGAGACGACGACTCAAGTAAATCCAGGGGAAGCTAAACAGATTGATGAAGAAATTTTCCAAAGCATCCAAGAAAAGGGACTATCTACCACACCCAAGGAACAAACAGGAAGTGAGATAATGGGCCTAATGGTGGCGACTGAATCCTCTGAAAGGGCGAATCTCACGGAAAAAGGATACTCGGATGAAATAACCACTAAACAGAATCCAAGGATGGTAGAAGCTTCAGGAGACAAGAGCATGGCATCCTCCCAAGAGAATCAACAAGCAGAATACTCGCAAGAGCTCAACAACCATGGTAAAAATTCCTTAGTTATAATGCTTCCCCTAATTAATAAAGACAATTGCATGTCAATAGCAGGAGGAGAACAATCGCAGGAGTGCAGAAACCAAGAGGTAAGGAATGCCAAGGATTGCAGTGAAAGAGGTAGACCTTTGGACCACCAAACAGAATCTAGCAGAAAGAAAACAAGGAGCAGGTCCAGGACACAAAACACTTCAGACAGGAAGCTGAGAAATGATAAGCCAGATACTACTGAATCTGAGGATGAAGACTCAACCTCAGAAGAGGAGACTGAAGAGCAGGACACTGAAGTACTGATAATCAACGATCAAAACTCTAGAAGAGGAAAGCCAGGACGGAAGAAGAAGGAAGATCAGAGTGAAGTTCCAAAATCTTGGGCTAAATTCCCATCGAAGAGGGAAATGAGAGATAGGGGCACAGGTACTTCTAACACTAAACTGCCATCTGATGATTAAGATGATCTACTGGAACATCCGGAGTGTTAGTAAAAAACCTAATATCAGGAAACTCAAGAAAATTATTATTAAAAACAAATGTGACTTTATTGCTTTAGCTGAACCATTTTCTAATGAAGTCAAATTAGAAAACTTGAAAAAGAACCTTAAATTTGAGTCTGCAATTAGAAATGAAGTTAATTCCTTGTGGTTATTATATATCCTTTTGAATGCGAAATATTAGAAAATTCAGTTCAACATATAACTCTGAAAGTGTCCCATCCTAATCTGCCCAGCCCATTCTTAATGACTAATGTTTATGCTTGCTGCTCAGAACTTAAAAGGAAGGAACTTTGGAGTTCTATTTCTAAGTTTCATTTACTAAAACTACCATGGATGTTGTGGAGTGATTGGAATTGCATTCGGGTTAGGGAGGAAAATAAGGGAGGTAGACCATTTAGGCAGAGAGAAGCCATTGACTTCTCTGAATTTATTACTGAACAAGACCTTACGGAAATCCCAGCATTTGGCCCTAGGTTTACATGGTGTAATCACAGAAAAGGTAAGGCTAGGATATGGAAAAGGTTAGATAGAGGTTTGATAAATTCTGAATTCCTGAACTCGCCCTTGTCTTTTAGCATCTCCCATTTAGCCAGGGCCCCCTCGGACCACTCTCCCCTTGTGTTAGAAATTAAACAGAAAAACCCGCCTAAGGCCAAGATGTTTAGATTTCAAAACTTCTGGCTAACCCATAAAGAGTGCCTTCCATTAATTCAGCAGATTTGGGAGGAACAGGCTTCAGGAAATCCCATGGTCCAATTTTGTGAAAAACTCAAAAGAGTGAAACAAGCCCTGAAGTGTTGGAATAAGAAAACATTCGGAGATATTTTTTCCAATATAGATAAGACTGAAGCTGAACTACTGCAATTAGAAAAGGAAGATGAAGAACATGGAGTACCTAGAGAAACTCTAAGTTTAGCCCAAGCCAACCTCCACTATCAGCTAGGCTTAGAAGAAGAATTTTGGTGTCAGAAAGCAAACCTTAAATGGGTGAGGGAAGGAGATAGAAACACCAAATTTTTTCATTCATATGTGAGGTAGAGACAAGCTAGATCCCAAATCCAAAAAATCAGAGACCCGGAGGGCAACTGGGTAGAGGGTGAAGATCAGGTGGCTGATCAAGCAATAAAGTACTTCCACAAATTGTATACTTCTGAACCACTCTCTCAGCACATCAAAAATCACCTGCTTCCACAGATTTTGAGTGATACAGATAGAGAAATTCTGATTAGTAAACCTGGCCTGGAAGAGCTTAAATCCACTGTTTCCAGCATGAACCAAGGAAGTGCTCCGGGTCCGAATGGCTTTAATGGCCTATTTTACTGTAAATGGGAGATTATCAAGGTCAATCTGCTAGAAGCTATCCAATTCTTTTGGAATGGAGGAGAATTGCCCAAAGCATGTACTGCCACCTTTATTGTACTGATTCCTAAAACTCAGAACCCTGCTTCCTTTCAGCAACTTCGACCTATCAGTTTATGTAACTTCATAAACAAGATAGTGTCTAAAGTTTTTGCAAATAGGTTAGCCCACGTGTTACCCAAACTAATATCTGAAAATCAGAGTGGATTTATTAAAGGAAGAAATATTTCAGATAATTATCTTCTAGCAAGTGAGCTAGTTGCCACGATGGGTAGGAAAAGAAAGGAAGGCTGTGTCGTGCTTAAACTAGATATGGAGAAGGCCTACGATAGGGTGGAATGGATATATTTACTACAAGTAATGAGACTAATGGGCTTTGGTGAGATTTGGATTGACTTAATATGGAGACTCTTATCTAATGTGTGGATCTCTGTGTTAATCAATGGGTCTCCTAAGGGCTGGTTTCACTCTACTAGAGGTCTAAGGCAAGGAGACCCTATCTCTCCTTTGCTATTTACTATTGGGGCAGAATATCTCTCCAGGTTACTCAATGAGAATCGACAACATGGCTTGGAATTCAGAGTTCCTAAACATTGCCCTAAGGTCACTCACTTGGCATACGCAGATGACATGATGATTTTTTCCTCATCTAGACCAGCAATGATCAGACTTATTATGGACAAGTTGAGACACTATGAAATGGCCTCTGGGCAAAAGATTAATCCAGCCAAGAGCTGCTACCTTGTACATAATAAGCTTCCTCCAGCTAGGAAACACTTGGTAGGGAGAATCACACACTTCACTAGAGGCACATTCCCTACATTATATCTAGGAACCTCACTTTAAGAGAATCCCAACAGCCTCTTATGGAAGTTTAATACAGAAAATAGGTCACAAAATAGGAAGTTGGAGCTCTAAGTTCTTGTCAATGGGGGGCAGGATTACTTTGATTAAAAGTGTTTTATCATCCCTGCCCTTATATACTACCATGTGCCTCAACCCTCCCAAAAAGGTCATTCACCAAATAGAATCCATTTTGGCAAAATTCCTTTGGTCTGGTACTGATAATAAGTCTAAATATCACTGGCTAAAGTGGGGAAAACTCTGCCTTCCGGAAACTGAAGGAGGGTTAGGGTTCAAAGACCTTCAAACCACTATAATTGCACAAACTTTCAGACTGTGGTGGAGGTTTAGAAAAGGAGACACCTTATGGTCTTCCTTTCTTAAAGGAAAATATTGTCCTAACAGCCACCCCCTTCAGTGCCAACCATATAGAGGGATGTCCAACATTTGGAAGAGAATGTTAGAATATTCCTCAATGGCTGAGGAACACATTGTATTTCAGTTAGGGATAGGAAATTGCAATTTGTATTTTGACAGGTGGAATGGAAGTACAAGCATCTTTGAATCACTGCAGCTTCAAGGCCAACTACAGGTAAAGGATGTGACTACGGAAGGAATTTGGGACTATAACAAAGTAAGAGCACTCTGCCCTCAAGTTCCAGTTTCCTTTTTTAATTCATTCACTATCAAGCTCACAGAGGAAAAGGACTCTCTTGTCTGGAGAATTAGTGGAGATGGCCAATTCACTCTAAAATCTGCCTATCAGTCATTGCAAGGTAATTCTACTCCTGTATCTCCATTCTTCAAATACATTTGGGATCCTTGTCTTCCCATTAAAGTTTCTTTCTTTATGCTAAAGCTTATATTGAATAGATTACCTTTGAGCTGTAATCTCTACAAATCTGGTTTTGTGGGTCCATTTGTTTGTCCATTTTGTGGCAGTAATGAAGATAAAGCAAACCATATATTTAACAGCTGCTCTTTTGCGACAAAATATGGAAAACTCTGGGATCTGAACTTGGTATCCTTGATCATTCTTATTCCTTACATTGGAACCTGAAAAATTGGTGGGAGTCGACCTCAAAATCTGAACCTCAAAAGTTTCTCAAGAAAATTTGTCCTAGCATTATTTGTTGGTGCTGTTGGAAAATGAGAAATACAGCTGTTTTTGAAAATATCAATCCAAATGCTGGAATACTTGAGCAGACATGTTTCAAACTGATAAAAACTATTTCCCAAATGAAATTTCAGACTGGAAATCTCATGTATTTGAATTGGCAGCTGTTTTGGGAATCAGTGCTGCAGGTTAGAAGAGTGGCAAAAATTGCATACTTCAAGTGGGATCCTCCTGATATGAATAAAATAAAAATTATTTTAGCTTCTGTTCAGATTGGAGAAATTAGATATTTTGCTGCAATAGCCCGGAATTCTTTGGGTGAAGTAATCTTTATCCTGCCCTCTTGTGCTGCTCCTTTGTGTGTCTCAAAATTGCAGGTGGAAATCCAATGCTGCTTATCCAGCATTGCTAGATGCAAACAGATTGGAAACTACAACATCATCATTGAATCGGAATCCACAGATCTGCAGCTAGGCCTGAAGAAAAAGTCCTAGATGGCTGGACAACACGCCACAGATATTCAGATCATCAATGACCAAGCTAGCTTTAGACAAATTGCCAAAGAAGCTAACAATGTGGCTAGATGGCTTGCAAAACGCCACAATGACTATGCTGATATAGACCTTCATAGATTGACTGCAGCAGAAAAGATTGGACTGCCATACATCTTGAGGAAAAGGAGCAACTTTTACTCCTTATTGGAACACAGTAATGGGACAGGAAGCTACTGACATGGAAGAACTCCCTCATCTCCAAATACAATGCAAATTAGACAAGATGAAGTGGCTACTGGACAAAAAATTTTGTGAATAAACTGAATTACGCAATATTCTGACGATAATCTTTGAATTAATTAAAAAAAGTAATGTATTAAGTGAAGTGAAGAGAGTATCGCATAAACAAATCATTTATATTTATCCAAGAGTTTTCACTATTAATGATTAGCCTTTTGAATTGGTGATAAAAAAAAGTAAGAAAGACAATCTTCAAATTACTAAAATTAGGTATAAGATAGTATCAAAACCCTAAATTTTCACAGAACACCTTGAGATAGAGTCAATGGCTCAACAACAAGCTCTACCCTTTTACGAATAGATAAGTGCACTCCAAAGTGACAACGAGAATATTCGTTTAGCAATTCGTTGGCTGCCTCATCTCGCCAAAATGATGCGTTTCGTACTGCAATTTAGATTTTAACGAGTTACATGCAAAAGTTGGAAACGTGATAGAGGATCTCTGCCTCGCGATTGCAAGGTTCAATAGGGAATTTCAAGCCTTGTACGATGGCTTCACAACAGTCCAACAAAAAAATTACAAAGCCTGGCATGAGGCCACTTCAACTTGAGTAACTCGAGTTCTGGGGTCTTACGCCCCTTTATTCCTTTATTCGCTTCGGCTCTTTTTCTCGCTACCACAACTCCTCTCGCAACTCTATTCACAACTCCTCCAGCAGCTCCATTCGTAACTCCTCCCGCATCTCCTTTCGCAACTCCTCCCACAGCTCCCCTCATATCTCCCCTCCTAGCTCCTCCTCTTCTCGCTCCTATTCCAGAAGAAGCTAATAAAATAGTGAGGAATGGCTTAGTTATTGGATTGAATGGACCAGTGATGGCTAACATTTTCCTGTCAACCTCACGTACCACTAAATTAGTCAAGATGATCAGCGCTTGTATTGTTATTGTATTTATTTGTTCAATGATTGCATTGTTGCTTGCAAATAGCAAAAATCAGATGATCAGGAAAAACCGAGTTGCTTTATCATATGCTACTGGTCTTTGCATGATTCCATTTGTTGTTGTGGGCAACTTGTGGTTGTATTGCGAGAATATAGATAAGTGTTGGTTTTTCTAGTTTGATGCACCAGAATGGTTGCTGGAATTTTGGACAACTACTTAGTTAATCTCTAATATTTTTCTGTCAAACTAGTTTCAAAGATTGGAAGAGTAATTGTATTTCTATTTGCTAGTTCCAATATGAGGAAGGCCGCAAAACATTTATTAGAAGTGGGTTTTTTTTACTTGAAAAAACGGTTGTCTGTTTGAGGTAGGCACAATAGAAGAATAGAAGGGAGCGGAACAAGATCCAGGTCAAAGTCTAAATCCAGAAAAAATGATAAGTGTTTCAACTGCAGGTAAAAAGGGCATTATAAAAGGGATTGTCTAGGGTTCAAAGTAAAGAAGATATATAGTGAATACATCCTAAAATAATGGGGTAGTTAAACGTAAGAATCGTGATTCGTTAGAAAAGATATGAGCAATAATAATTCAAATGAATGTTCCAAAATCATTTTTGTCTTATGCGGTTCTCACTGCTACTTAACTTGTCAATCGCTTACTCAATCGAGTATTGGATTTTAAATGTCCTCTTGAGTTGTTGCAGGGAAAAAAGCCAAATTTATCTCATTTAAAGATATTTGGTTGCACCGATTTCGTGCATATATTAACAATTCATCATCACAAACTTGATTTACAAGCAGTCAAATGTGTATTTTTGGGTTATTCACAAATAAAGAAAGGTTACAAATGTTATGATGGTATCACTCAGAAACTCTATATAAATATAGATATTCTATTTCTTGAAACAAAACTATTTTTTGGAACTTTTTATCAGGTGGAGATGCTAAATGATTTTTTTTTATCGAATGTTGAGCTTTACTATGAACATTCAACTGATGTGGTTGTAGAACATAATTCGTAAACCCAAGGTTCAATAAATAATTTTTCTCCTATTACATATGCCACTGATGATTGCTTTAATGATATATCCTTGGAAAATACAAGTCAGATTAAATCTAATACACGACGTAATCCCTCTAGGGATCGTCATCCTCTCATCAAATTGCAAGATTATGTGGCTCATACTGTCAGGTATCCTCTCACTAAATTCTTAAATTATAAAAGACTGTCTCTTTTGCATACAACTTTTCTTACAGCTATCAACAACATTCATGAGTCTAAGAATTTTCAAGAGGTTCAATCTCAAACTGTATATAAGATAGCTATGCTTGAAGAGTTGACAACACTTAAGAAGAATAATACTTGGAGTATGATACCCCTTTCCAAAGGAAAATATGCAGTTGGTAGTCGATGTGTGATAAGGTTAATATTTCACATTTATTTGTTATGATTTTATTTCTTTTTATTAGCATTCATGTGTTATAATTCCTGGTTTTGTTATATTTTTAAGTTTATGTGGAAAAAGAATTGAATGGTGAAACAAGAGCTAAAATGGTGCAAAAAGTTGAGAAGATTTGCAGTAAGGAATTTTACTAGGAGGAGAAAATTTTACCAAGGAAGGATGTTTACTATGAGGGAGAAAGGTTATTGGATAAAGTGGTTATGATGGTTGGGGAGGATTATTCTTTGTAATCAGAATCTCTTTATATTGTGGAGATTGGGATCTTGAAGTAACTTCAGCCATGATTTTTAGCTATTTTGTTGTTGAGATAATGCTTTAAAAAGTGTTCTTTTGATTAGGAGTGGGCATTCCATCCTATTTTAGTCTAGCTTTGTTTTGATTAGTAGTAGTATTCTAGTTTTCTCAATAAGTAGAATAGTTTAGTAGTTTTTACATAATATTTTATTTAAGTCACTTGTTTTGAATTTAATAGGCTTTTCATTATTCAAGAATTTAAATTTCAGCAATTTAGTAAAACAATTTATTGGATAAGTTTTTTGGACAAAACATTATATATTTCCTTTGCAATTTGAATTGGATTGGATCATCTTCAACAATAACTTCTACCAAGTGATTGTCAACTACAGGTTTTCTTTCTATTACATTATGAATCTATTCTTCTTTAATTCTTTTATGTTTTGTCTGATCATGTCTTCATTCTAAATTAGTTTTCCTGTTAATGAATTGATGAAGCATTAATTAATAACTTGTGAGATCTAAAAGGAATTCAATAATATGTAATTTAAGTACCTTTTTATGTCCTGTGATAGAGGATTTATGAATTTTCTATGAATGTTGAGTAGTGCGCAATATTTAATTATTTGTGGGAAATTCTATTGCCAATTAAAACGGTAGATCCGTGTAATTGTCTATTTAGTTTTAATAGGTGGTAAAACTGTCATTCATCGACAGTGGACATAAGGGGATGGTATGGGCATATGGCGTCCATATGGGCTTATCATAATCAGGTTTCTCTCATCTTAATGCTGTTAATAGATTAAATCTAATGAGGCATTCCTCTTGGGTTATTTATTAATTAGAGAGTAATTAATAAGGCATTCCTTTTAATTACCGACAATTAAGGAGAAATGAGGTTATGTCAGTGGCGTTCCCGGTAACTATAACTGATTTATTTAAATTACATGTTTAATATTTGCATCAAAGATCAAGTAATTAATTAGTGTTGATTCAATGATTTAACAAGATTTTATTTCTTATTAATTCAATTCTTTAGTACTTTACTTTGTCTTTTGTTTCTAATCGTTGTCCGTGACAAGTTTTGAAGAAAAGGATATACTCATTTCCTTGGGAGACGACTTTGCTCCATTACTATACTAGTAAAAGAGTAGGTTTTAATTTTGGTGGTATAACGACGCGTCCAAATTTTGGCGCTGCTGCCGGGGAGCGATTTTAGTTATTATTTTCCTTCATTATTATTATTCTTTTGGTTTCTGGTGTATGACCCGATTTAATCCTGCAGGTTCATTATTATTTGACCCATAAATTGAAAAATCTGCAATGAGAAGAAAGAAGGAAACCAAAAGAGCAAAACAAGTTCTTGAAACACGTCAAGAAGAAATCATGGCAGAACCTGAACGCACCCTCAGGGAGTTAGCTAATCCTGATATTAATGTGCAACCTTTAGGCATAACACTCCCCACCATAACTGAACAATTTGAGTTAAAATCTAGTTTGATTCAAATTCTCCATAAATTTCATGATTTACCTGGAGATGACCCCCATAAACATTTGCAAGATTTTCAACTTGTTTGTTCAACTGTGAGACATACTGGAACTATTGCTGAATATGTTAAGTTGTTTGCATTTCCTTTTTCATTGCATGATGATGCTAGAGATTGGTTGTTTAATTTGCCTGCTTGATCAATAACTACTTGGAATGAGCTTAAAAGAAAATTTTTAGAAAATTTTTTCCCTGCATCAAAAGCTGCAAATTTAAGGAAAGAAATATGTGGGATTAAGCAACATGTTGGGGAAACTTTTCATAAGTATTGGGGTAGATTTAAAAAACTGTGTGCTAAATGTCCACAACATCAGATTTCTCAATAGTTACTAATTCAGTACTTTTATAAAGGTCTTCTACCCACAGACAGAGACACAATTGATGCAGTAAGTGGAGGAAGTTTGATGAACAAAACAGCCACAGAAGCTGAAACTCTAATATCCAACATGGCTGTTAATGGTCAACAATTTGGTGTTGATGAATCTCGTTGCATGATTGAGGTAGGAATGGTTAAGGATCCTCGTGTTGATTATCTAATTAAGTCTGTTGAAAAACTTCTTTCAGGTTTGATGCAAGTGCAACAAGTTAAAACTTGTGGAATATGCAAGAATGGGCATCCCACTGATTTATGCCCAACTATGTAAGAAGAAGAACCTAAACAAGCAAATGCTATAGGCCAGCCACAAGGACAGTTTAATAATCAACAAAATACCGGCTGGCAGTATAGACAACCTCCTGGATTCCAAAATATTCCACCTAACCAGTTTTGACCCCCAGGTTATCAGCAGTCTAATATGAATTTTTCATCACCTCCACCACCAAAAACAGGCCCTAGTCTAGCAGAAATTATCAAAATGATGGCCCAAGATCATCTCAAATTCTAACAAGAGACAAGGGCAGGATTTGCAAATATGGGAACACAAATCACTCAAATGGCCAATGCAATAGCAAGGTTAGAAGCAAACCAAGGAAAATTACCTTCCCAAGTAGAGGTGAATCCAAAGGAAAATGTAAGTTCCATGACTCTTCGTAGTGGGAAGGTAATAAAAGAGCCAGAAAAACAAAGTAATTATGTTCCCTTGTCAGACTTTGAAAAGCAAAAATCCAACCATGTACCTATGACAGACTCGACAAAAAATTCTGAGGTAATTGTTGAGCATAAAGTTATTAAACCTGCAGTTATATTGACACCACCTTTTCCAGGCAGGTTTGCAAAGGAGAAGAAGGAGAAGGAGTCGCAGGACCTTTTAAATATTTTTCAAAAGGTGGAAATTAACATACTACTCATTGAGGCCATTCGTCAAGTACCTAAATATGCTAAGTTCTTGAAAGAACTTTGCACAAAAAAGGTAAGACATGAAGAAGACGCGAAGGTAATTGTTGGTGAAAATGTTTCTGCAGTGATACAGAAAAATTGCCTGAAAATGCAAGATCTTGGTATGTTTTCTATATTTGTTTGATTGGCAATAAGAGATTTGGAAAAGGAATGCTTGATTTGGGAGCATCGATTATATGTTATGCCATGCCATTGTCAATTTACAAAGAATTAAAATTTGGAACTCTCAAAGAAATCAAGTTGTAATTCAATTAGGCTGATCGATCAATTGTCTATCCAGAAGGTGTAGTGGAGGATGTGTTACTAAAAGTAAATGAATCTAATTTTTTCAGTGGATTTTATATAACTTGACATGGGCGCCTCTAGTTCCATCTAAATTCTGTTATTTTATTAGGAAGTCCCTTTATGAAAACAGCAAAGACAATAATAAATGTGGACAAAGGAACTCTAAGTTTTGAATTTGCGGGTGAAACTGTTACTTTTAGTGTTCTTGATGCCATGAAATTCCCATATGATCAAGAATCTGTGTTTCAAGTTGGTGTAATTGAACCTTTTGTTGATGAGTTTGTTCAAAACACTTGCATGGATGATACTCTTGGTAAGACTTTGAGCAAGGAAGATAGGGAAGTCATCCACACATATGTTCAAATAAATGAGGTGAAATCACTTCATAAGCCCATTTTTACATTTAATAAGATGTTTTTCCCTTCTATTTTGCAGGCACCCAAGTTGGAGTTAAATCCTCCTCCTAATCATTTTCAGTATGATTCATCAATTACTTGAGCAACAAAAAGTTCATGTCTAGCCAAAGACAATAAATTAAGGCGCTTATGGGAGGCAACCCATTTCATTTTATTTTGCATTTGATTAGTTTACATTCCTTTTTAGTTTTTAGTATAATAACTAACTTCATTCTTTTATCTTTTGCAGGAAAGAAAGAAGTGAAGATTGAATTGTTATGTTGTTTTATAAAACTTTTTCAAGAAAAACCGTGATTAAGAGCAAAGTTTGCTCCACGTCGTGACGTAGGGATACTCCCACGTCGCGATGTGGGCGGACGTCGCGACGTGGAGAAGATAAATTAATTGTGTTTTTTCGTCGATTTTTTCTACGATTTTTTGAAAAGTTCCAGAGAGTTACGTCGCTGACGTTCGGACCCTTTGACGTCGCGACGTATGTGGACGTCGAGACGTGCACGGTCGAACATCGCGACGTCGGGGAACGTTATCATAAAAAAAAAGAGTATTTTGTCAGTCAAATAAAGATTTCTTTGTGTCTTTACATACGACAAATAAGTAGGGTTAGTTTTATATTTAGATTAAATAAAAAAAACCTAACTGTGGTTTTTTCTCTCATATTTTTTGGCTTCTGACAGAAGATCGTGCGGCAGCCTCTGTTGTTGCTAAAAGAAAATTTGAATTTATCTTTTCATCATGGCAAGAACAAAATCTAAAGTTCTATTATTTCTTCAACAGGTACTAATCGTGATATTCCTGATTTCTCAACTTTGTCTCCAAATTCATCTTCTCAAATTGCCACGCTCCAAGAATGCATAAAGGGGATATATGAACGGATCACGATTTTGGAGCAAACCATTTAAGGATATTTCAATTCTCAAGGGTTTAAACACCCAAAGCCATGAGTTTTCTTTTACACTCCTCTCCTATTTTTCTTTAACTTTATGTCATCCTTCTATGTTGTGTTTTAGTTATATTCTTTTATACATGAAGGATCATGTATTGTTTAAGTATGGGGGAGCTTAGGTTTAATTTTTATTTATTTTATTTTTAATTTTTGTTTTTGCATAATTAGGATAGTTTTTTTGTGGTCTTTCATGTTAGTCTTAATTTTTAAAATAAATCATAATGCCCCTAAACTTTATAAAAATTTGATATAAATTAGAGCATGTTTGGGCAGTTTGGGGGTTATCTTTGTATTGGTTAATGTAAATGCCCTGTATGTATTTTAGGATGATAAAATTGCAAGAATTTATTCCTTTTACCCAATAAGTGAGTTTTTGAGCTTAAAAGTACACAAGAACCACTTTCTTTGTACTTTAGAATTTTATTGTGAGAGTTTGATTAAAATGAATTGGGTATTATGAAGCTTGCTTTGAAGTACATGTCGGAACCATAAATGATTATATGCATGAAAATGATTAAAGGCAAATTAGGAATAAACAATTTCAGCTTTCTAAAACACTTTCTACCATTCTAATATGACCCCTAGCGAACCATTTTTGAGCCTTAACCTTTTCTTTGTTAAACACCCAAGAAAAATTAGCCATTAAAACTTGTTTTTAGCTTTCTTTTTCACCCATTTATCAAAGAATATATTAAGTAAGATAGTTAAATAATTCTTGAGAGGAATATAGCCACACTGCTGATATTTGTGCAGAATTTTTTGTGTTTCGTGCTTGTAAGATTTTAGCCTTCTTCAACAATAATAATAAAAAAAAGAAAAAAAAAGCAAAAAGAAGAGAAAAATGCTCAGAAAAATAAAATGAAGCATTGTTTTGCAGAAGTAAGTATTGTTAATTGAAAGAAGTTGTGAAAGTGTGGTTATATAAGAAGTATTTTGTGAAAATAAATTGCATTTTAACATTTTTCTTTGATAAATTTTAGCCCATATTTATCCTTTTATCCTACCTTTCACCTTAACCCCATTACAATCTCATGAAGACCTTTTTGATTTATGTATATGGTTATTGGATTATGGTGGAGATATGACTTGATAGAGTCAATAATTTGCATTTATTTGTAATTAGTTTAGATATTTTTATTAGCATTTATGTATTGAAATTCATGGTTTTGTGTTGATCTCAGGTTTAAGTGGAAGATGGATGGAATGGTGGAAATTAGAGCTAAAAGGTGCAAGAAGTTGAGAAGAATCTTTGGGAAGGATTTTACTACAAGAAGAAGATTTTTACCAAGAAGGAGTTTTTACTAAGAGAGAGGAAGTTTGTTGAAAATGTGGTTATGATAGTTGGGAAAGATTATTCTGTGTAATCTCAATCTCCTAAAATCATGGAGATTGGGATATTGAAGTAACTTCAGCCATGATTTTAGCTAGTTTTTGTTGAGGGGATTCTTTAAATATTGTTCTTTTGATTAGGAGTGGGAATTCCATTCCATTCCTAGTTCTAGTTTTAGTTTTAGTTCTTTTTAATTGGCAGCTTAGTTTTTAATAAGTAGGGAGTTAATTTGTTGCACGTAATATTTTTCATTCAAGTTATCAATTTGAATTTAAGCAGATTTTCATTACTCAATTCAGAATTTTAAATTTTAGAATTTTAGTTTAGACAATTTATTGGATAAGTTTTGGACAAGAAGTATCTATTATCTTTGCATAATTGGATTAGATTGGATTGGATTGGATCATCTTCAGCCATTACTCATTCCAAGTAATTGTCAAGTACATGTTTTTTCTTTCTAGTCTATTATGAATCATTCTTTATTTAATTCTTTTATGTTTTGTTTAGCTATGTCTTCATTCTAAATTATCTTTCCAGTTAATGAATTGATGAAGCATTAATTAATAACTTGTGAGATCTAATTGGATTAAATAAACATGAATCTAAGTACCTTTTTATGTCCTGTGATAGAGGGTTTATGAAATTTCTATGATGTTGAATAGTGCGCAATATTTAATTATTTGTGGGAAATTCTATTGCCAATTAAAACGGTAGATTCGTGTAATTGTCTATTAATAGGTGGTAAAACTGTCATTCATCGATAGTGGACATAAGGGGATGGTATGGGCATATGGATTCATATGGGCCTATCATAATCAGGTTCCTTTTAATCGTTAATGCAATCAATGATTTAAATCTAATGAGAATTCTCTTAGGTTAATTATTGGTTATGGAGTAATTAATAAGGATTCTTTTAATTACTAACAATTAAGAAGGAATAAGGTTATGTCAGTGGATTCCGATAACTATAACTGGTTTATTTAATTACATGTTTAATATTTGCATCAAAGATAAAGTTATTAATTAGTGTGGATTCAATGATTTAACTGGATGTCTTTTCTCATTGATTAAATTCTTTAGGACTTTATTCTATTCAATTGTTCCTAATTGTTGTTTGTGACAAGTTTTGAAGGAAAAGATATACACGTTCCTTAGACGACCTTGCTCCGATACTGTACTAAGTAAAGTGTGGGTTTTAATTTTGGTGATATAACGACGCGACCAAATTTTGACGCCGCTGCCGGGGACATTAAAGGCATAAGCCCAACGGTATGTATGGATCGTATTTTGCTTGAAAGTGATTCAAAGCCTGTTCGTGATCCTCAAAGGAAATTGAATCCACCAATGAAAGAAGTAGTTTTAAAAGAGATTTTGAAATTACTAGAACTTGGAATTATTTACCCAATCTCTGATAGTAAATGGGTTAGTCCCATTCATGTTGTGCCAAAGATATCTGGTGTCCAAGTTGTTAAAAATGAAAAAATGAGCTTATACCAATGAGACTTCAAACGGATTGGCGAGTATGTATTGATTATAGAAAATTAAACTCTGCCACTAGAAAAGATCATTTCCCCTTGCCCTTTATTGATCAAATGTTAGAACGTTTAGCTGGAAAATTATTCTTTTGTTTTCTTGACGGATACTCAGGATATTTTCAGATTTTTGTTGCACAGGAAGACCAAGAAAAGACAACTTTTACTTGCCCGTTTGGAACCTTCGCGTATCGTCGTATGCCATTCAGACTTTGCAATGCCCCAGGAACATTCCAGCGATGCATGATGAGCATTTTCACAGATCTTAATGAACAATGCATTGAGATATTCATGGACGACTTTACGGTTTATGAAAATTCTTTTGATCAATGCATTTGTCATTTAGAGATGGTTCTGAAACGTTGCATTGAACATAATCTTGTGCTTAACTACGAAAAATGTCATTTCATGGTAAAAGAAGGAATAGTTTTAGGACATGTAATTTCTGCGAGGGCATAGAAGTTGATAAAGCGAAAATAGATATTATTGATAAATTGCCATATCCTTCAACTGTTAAACAGATTCGTGGTTTTCTTAGCCATGCAGGTTTTTACAGGCAATTTATCAAGGATTTTGCGAAGATTGCTCAACCTATCACCAGATTATTGCAGGATGATGTGCCATTTGAATTTGATGAAAAATGCAAGGCGGTATTTAATTTGCTCAAACAGAAGTTGATCAGCGCTCCTATCATGCAACCGCCAGATTGGAGTATACCATTTGAGCTAATGTGTTACGCAAGTCAATATGCGTTGGGTACGGTACTTGGGCAGAAAATAGGAAGACAAAGTCATGTCATTTATTACGCCTCCAAGACACTCAACGCAGCTCAATGCAACGACACCACAACGGAAAAAGAACTTTTTTCTATAGTATTTGTTTTTAAAAAATTTCATTCATATTTACTTGGTTCTAAAGTAGTTGTATTTTCTGACCATACAGCATTGCGATATTTATTGGCAAAAAAGGAATCCAAACCCACACCGGGGTAATGGAAGGTTCCACTTCTGGATTGAAGTTCTTCGTCCATTTAAAGATTCCTACTTGGAATCCTTGAAAATGCCATATCTTTCTAGTCCAGAGCCTCTGGAAATCAGCCTCCTTATCGAACTTGAAAAGAACGTGTCGGTTATCATAGAGGCCTACTTTGCAATCTCCCAAGAATCCTGCTGCGATAATATCTTTTCTTATTTGTGTCATCGCAGGGCGTCCCCAAGAGAACTTCCCTATTAATGTCCATTGAAATTTCAACGCTAAGGCATCCTCTTCTTCCTCTGTGATGAAAAGTGCCAGTTCCCCTTTAAATGAGGAGAGTGGGATTTTGTTTTGTATAGACGCAAAGGAGACAGATTTTTCTTTCTCTGGTATGTCTGATTTCCCTAGTGCAGAAGCATAGGGAATTGGGGGAGAAGGAGCCTTCCCCTCCGCCATAGGAGGCGAGGGGTAGGAGGAGACAAGATAACCGTTAGTCTAATTAGAGCCTCAACGGTAATAAATTGAGGTGAGTCGGCAGCTGAGAAATGACATTAGCAGCTAAGCTAAAGAGAAAATTTTTTCATAAACAATTCGTTTTTACTATAGCAAAAATGCGTTATTTATTCTCGATTTGTTTAACAATTTTGGATATTTCTATTATTTGCAAATGTAATCAAATTTTCTCAAACCTGAATGGAAGAGACAATTAGTGGATTTTGATGAGAAGCAATTGTTTTTTGCTCCAACAATCTAATTAAGTATTTTTCTTGAGTTCATTAGTTGATGCACTAGTTGGATTTCTTTCTTTCAATCTTTCATGTGCTTTTATTTTACTTTCGTAAATAGATTGCTTCCCGTTCCTCCTTCCAACCAATAAAAGTTAGATAAAAATTCTGATGTTACTCATTCACACTCGTTCTTTTAAAAGTTCAAAAGTATACAAATTTTGATAAAATAATGAAGGATTTCTTACAGTTGTTGCAAAAGCAATAGCCACAATATATTATAGTCACCTCACTTCCAAGTACATCTTCAATGCATATATTGCAGAATACTGTGGAGGAACATTGCGGTGTATCACAATTATTATTCTCAACTATTGACACACCTATTTCAGCAAACAAGAAAGTTTTCCCCTTTTCTACAAGAATTGCTAACAACTTCTCAACATCCCATCTATAATGAATAAGAAGAGTTCATGCATGGTGTTCTCTTAGAGATAACATATATATACACCACTCTCCGCAAATCTTGTTTTGTACAAAAACAAATCTAGAATCGAGAATAAATAATGTTGAGATAGTAAAAACGAATCGTTTATGTTTATTGAAGAGTTTTCATGATTAATGATCAGGTTTTGAATAGCTAATAAAAAAAATTAAGAAAGATAACCTTTGAATTAATTAAGGAAAGTAATATATTAAGTGAAGAGGGAAGGATAACAAAGTCTTTAACTAATTAAATAAAATAATAAGTTATTTTGATTCCCTTCATAATAACTATGTTAAAGTTGCGTCCTACTTAATAATAACAACTTGAAAGACGCCCTTAATACAAAATTTTCCTAAATGTTTAATAAAGTATGTCTGTCATGTCCAAGAGAAGGTAGGAAAAAAAAGAGAAATTAAGAAAGTTTTAATGTGGGTAATTGGTAATTATTAGTACGGGTACTTAATGAGAAGGGTTAATTATATTTTATCGCCCTATACTTTGTGAGTAACTATACTTTACTACCCTATGCTTTCAAAATATACATTTTGTCATCCTAAAATTACAAAGTTAGCAAACTTAATGGTGCAAATTGGCCCCATTATGGTTTACCATTATTTAGACTAATATACCCTTATCAACGGATTCATTTAATAATTCAACATATACTATTACAAATATTTTTTTAAGTCCTATCCTCTATCTATGTTGCAATGTGGAACCATCCTCAATATATACTGTTACAAATGGCTTTGGGTCTAGTGTGCCACTCAAAGAAAAGACAACACGTGTCTTTTTTAGCTAGTTATTTAATTTTTAAAATTAAACTAACACCTTAACCAATCGATAAGTGAACCCTAAGGGATAAATGATTTTACACGTGTCATCTTTTTCTTGAGTGTCACACAAAGTGGCACAGGAGACCAAAAGTCGTTGCAAATCCTATATGCTTCTATTCTATTGCAAATTCAACATATACACTTACAAATCCTATATCCCCAGGAGTCCTATGCGCTGACTTGGAACTGCTGAAACGAGAGGAATTACGGTTGGAGGGATTTGAACCGTGACCTTCTAGCCACAAAGAGGTTTGAAGCTTTTCAACTAGCCACTCGGGTAACCACAAATAGTTGACACACATGTGTTATATGGTCTCACTGGTCTAATTAATTAACAAGGTCACTAGCATTAATTTTGTATGAAATTATTGGAGTAGACAAATTTACTACGTTAGTATGTGAGAAACATGTAATCAAGGCGGACATATGATTTACAGCTATGTTTATCAACATCATTGAATTATATAACCAGATAATTGGACCACAAGCTAAAACAAATTCATTCTGAAGTGACTGCTACACAACGTCATAGCCTAAGTTGTTTCTTACTATATATTAAGGTATTCAAATTATTATTAATGTTTTTTTTTTCGTTTTTAATATTAACAATACATCTAATATACTTTTAATTTATCTAGTGTTGGGAAAAATGTGTAGATCAAACAATTTGAGTGATGAACAAGGTACAACACTAGAGTAAAAGAACAAACAATCTTGTGAGGGAATTAATAATTAAATCTAAGGCGTGTATATCACTTTCCTTAAAGTGTTAATTGCCTCCACTATTTTGCTAACCAGATATTGTGGCAATTTACTTTTAGGATACAATAGACTTTTGAAATAACCAAGTAGTAAATTCTTGGATTATTTCTACAAGAATATAAATGCAATAGTTAGTGAGATTATCTTCCAATTTGACCAAGAGCACACACATATGGATAGAGCTCTTGAATTTGGGATGTAACCCTTCAAAGAGGTGCCTCAAATTTGTGGTGCAACTCTTCAAAGAGATACCACAATTTTGGGATGTAACTCTTCAACAAGAATATCATATTTGGGATGCATCTTTTCAAAAAAGATGTCACAATTGAAGAGATAGAACTCTTTGAAATATAGCTATGTTTTAATTTAATATTACAAACTAAAATTTCAACATTCCCCCACTTAGTTTGTAATATAATTATCAAACTAACACATAAGATATTATGCATAAAGAGAAGTAACTTTCGTTTTGAACTTTTTTTTTAGTGTAAATAAATCACAAATCTAAATTAAGTAATTGGTGGCCATGCTGCTTAAACTAATACTCAAAAATAGATTAGAAATATCACACACATGAACTATCAAAATGCATTCTTGTATTCACATACAATTTTAGCACTATTACGGGTCATGTGCTCATCCTAGTTTCATAATCATATACAAAAGATTTACCCCAAACTTTTGCTACAAGTGGCACCATTTCTTATGATTACATAGGTGGACTTTTATCTTAAATTTTATATATTGTACCAATAAAATACAACAAGATAAATCCATTAATGATACGAGATCAAGGTCATATGTCAAGTTTGTTGAATTCAAAGTGCTCATTCCAGTTGTAGAGGACGAGTCTTTCATTTGGAAACCTGGGATTGAAGAAACGACGTGGACAGAAATCTACGTCGCGACATAGATTTCTGTCCATGTCGTTTCTTCAATCCCAGGTTTCCAAATGAAAGACTCGTCTTCTACAACTGGAATGAGCACTTTGAATTCAACAAACTTGACATATGACCTTGATCTCGTATCATTAATGGATTTATCTTGTTGTATTTTATTGGTACAATATATAAAATTTTTCACGTCTGGTTCTCGACGTCGCGACGTTGGGCTCCCCCACGTCGTGACGTGCGGGAATTTTAGGCATTAATTATTTTTCTATTTTTAGAAACTAGGGTTTTAAGTTATTTAATGTTTCCTTTTATGGTTAATTCGTTTAGGGTTTGTAATAAGCCTATAAATAGGTATTTTTATCAGTTGTAATGATGGAGAAGAATTTTGAGAATTGAAAACAGTGAGTTGTTTTTACGTGAGTTGTTTTCCTAAGGAGGGAAATTCAATTTACTTTGTGAAGATTATTCCTGAGGAGGGAGTTCTTTTCACACGACTGTCTTGTTATTTGTTGGTGAGGAGCCATCAAATAATCGTGCTTACTGTCAGTCTACGGAGATAGATTGATTTGATTTTATTCACATTGATTCTCGAAAAGATCGTGACCAATATTCCGCAACAACTATCAATCTACGTGAGGAGCGTGGTGAGATCGTTATCAAGTGGTATCAGAGTTCAAGGGATTTTCGAAATCAGGTTTTTCAGTTTTCCTTAAAATTGAAACCCTAAATTGTTGTTATTCATAGCCTTGCATGATTTGATTATTGTGAGAAGGTTACAACAATTATAT
Organism: Ophiorrhiza pumila; assembly: GCA_016586305.1. Taxonomy (NCBI): domain Eukaryota; kingdom Viridiplantae; phylum Streptophyta; class Magnoliopsida; order Gentianales; family Rubiaceae; genus Ophiorrhiza; species Ophiorrhiza pumila. Next base: position 31,022,796 of record BLIW01000002.1, read on the forward strand.
CCTGTGTTATTATTTAATTGATATTGTGAGAATTCGATCCAGTTGATTTGGTGGTTTGATTGTTGGGTTGATCATATTGGATATTTGTGGATATTCTGTTGAAATTTAGTTAAGTGTCAATATGAGTAAACAGGCAGAAGATGCTAGTGCTAACCAAAACCTAGAAGGTATATTGGTTACTTTGTCTGAACAGCTACGACTGTTAACAGCTGTGACTCAACAGATTAAGCAGGACAATCAACAACATAGGCAGCGGCTTAAACAGTTGGAGTTGGGATCTCGGGTAGGCCTTCCAATGAGAACTCCATCTAAAAATCATTGGATTGAGGGTTTGAAGGAGTCTAAGCCAAAACCAATCCAGTGTGCTATATGTTATGGGTATGGTCATCAAGAACGTGATTGTGCTAATCTTTTTGTTGAAAGAAAGATTCGGAAGCCTACTCCTAGAATTCATGCTATGAAGTGTTTGAGATGTATGGTTGTAGGTCATAATGCTATTAGTTGTCCAAAATGGTATGATTTGCCTGATGAACATCCAAAGGAAGACACAACTGTCCAAGTTGTTACTATACCATTGTTGGAATGTGTTGACAATCATGGGAATAATGAGTTGCATCCATTGGAGATGGGTCAAGTAAATGAAATTGTTGAGGCAATGGTGGAGACCATTAATGAAGATCCTTTGGTGGAGGAAGCATTACCTTCAATTAAAATAATTCAAGGGGAAGAGGTTAATACAAATACTACTCTTGAAAAAGCATCTTGTGTAGATTTAATTCCTTTTATTGCTTTAAATGATTGTAATTTAAATGTTATTAATGATGTTTTTCATGTGAAGCAAGAAAAAGAATTGAGTAATGATTTGAATGACAAAAGCCTTGAGGTGAGGATTGTAGAAAAAGGCAAAGAGGGGGGAAATACTGAGAGTGAATTTCCATATATTTTGTCTTTTTTTCTTGATGATTTTTCAGATTTTGTGCCGGTTTTCCTTGTTACAAATCAACAATATTTGAGGTCAAATCTTTTTCAAGTGGGAGGGAATGATACGAGATCAAGGTCATATGTCAAGTTTGTTGAATTCAAAGTGCTCATTCCAGTTGTAGAGGACGAGTCTTTCATTTGGAAACCTGGGATTGAAGAAACGACGTGGACAGAAATCTACGTCACGACGTGGAGAGGCTCCGACGTCGCGACGTCCATCGTCGCGCGTCGTGACGTCCAGCAAGTTTGAGTTTTTATTTTTCGTGTCTGTTTCCCGACGTTGCGACGTCGGGCTCCCCCACGTCGCGACGTGCGGGAATTTTAGGCTTTAATTATTTTTCTGTTTTTAAAAACTAGGGTTTTAAGTTATTTAATGTTTCCTTTTATGGTTAATTCGTTTAGGGTTTGTAATAAGCCTATAAATAGGTATTTTTATCAGTTGTAATGATGGAGAAGAATTTTGAGAATTGAAAACACTAAGTTGTTTTTACGTGAGTTGTTTTCCTGAGGAGGGAAATTCAATTTACTTTGTGAAGATTATTCCTGAGGAGGGAGTTCTTTTCACATGACTGTCTTGTTATTTGTTGGTGAGGAGCCATCAAATAATCGTGCTTACTGTCAGTCTACGGAGATAGATTGATTCGATTTTATTCACATTGATTCTCGAAAAGATCGTGACCAATATTCCGCAACAACTATCAATCTACGTGAGGAGCGTGGTGAGATCGTTATCAATTAAGAACTAAAGTTCAACCTGCTCACTTAAGAGTAACAAAATATGCACCTTTTACTTAGAATGGTGTACACAAACTAAGTGCTCACAATCACTTAATAACTTGTTATTACCCTTTAAACCTTTCAATCTAGGGGTAGCACTAGAAGAAGGTTGGGTTACCATCATTGAATGATTTTAGTTTTAGGGTTTCAATCCCATTCCGGATGTTGTCTTACACACCAAATCTCTTACTAGAGATTTCGTCAACGGATTCGCTAAGTTATTATGAGTTCGTACGAACACAATGGAAGCAACAATTATTTAGCATTTCTCTAATAAATGCATGTCTCAAACTAATATGTTTAGATTTACCATTGTACACTTTGTTCAATGCTCTAGACATAGTGGCTTCACTATTACAAAAGATAGTTATAGGTGGCATAGGTTTAGGCCAAAAATCTATATCTAGTAATAGATCTCTTAACCATTCAGCTTCTTTACAAGCTGAAGACAAGGCCACAAACTCAGCTTCTATAGTAGAGTGAGTAATTAGACTTTGTTTCTTTGAAGCCCAAGAAATATGTCCACCACCTACTAGAAAAATCCAATCACTAGTAGGTTTTCTATCACTAATGCTAGTAATCCAACTTGCATCTGAGTATCCTTTAAAAACACAAGGAAAGTTATTATAATTGAGTCCTAAATCTCTTGTTTTCTTGAGATAACCAAGAACTCTTGTCACTGCTTTCCAATGTTCACTACTAGGATTCTTGTTATACCTAGCTAGTTTACACACGACATAAGAAATATCAGGCCTTGTACAATTCATGGCATACATAAGACTCCCAATAACACTAGCATACTCAAGCTGAGCTATTGGATTACCATTATTAACATGAAGCTTGAGGTTTGGATCAAAATGAGTGCTAGCTTCTTTCACATTCAAGTGTTGATACTTCTTCAACATTTTATCAACATAATGTGATTGAGAAAGAGCAAAACCCCCCACTATGTCTTTTAACTTTTATGCCTAAATAGTATCAATTTCACCAAATCTTGAACTTAGAAGATAGATACTTTTTAGTTTCAACTATGCCCTTTGTTGTGTTACTAACAATGAGCATATCATCAACATAAAGACATACTATTATACCATACTCACTAGTGAATTTAGAATAAATACACTTTTTTTTAAAACCGACTTTATATACAAAATGGGGAAAAGTGATGCTGGAATTTAGAATAAATACACTTATCAGCATTATTATACCTGAATCCATTTGAAAGTATAAAAACTTCATATTTTTCATGCCATTTCTTAGGAGCTTGTTTAAGGTCATACAATGATTTTACTAACTTACACACTTTTCTTTCATTTTCAAGAAGTACAAAACCTTATAGTTGTTCCATATAAACTTCTTCATCTGAATCACCATTTATGAAAGCGGTTTTCACATCCATTTGGTGTACATGAAGATTCAATATAGAGGCCAAAGATAAAATTACTCTAATAGAAGTAATTCTTGCAACAGGTGTATAAGTATCAAAGTAATCAATTCCTTCTCTTTGTCTAAATCCTTTAGCTACCGACCTTGCTTTAAGTTTGAGAATAGTTCCATCAGTGGCATGTTTTCTTCGAAACACCCACTTGCAACCAATAGGTTTGGAACCTTGGGGTAAATTAACAACAACCCAAGTATTTTTAGACAATATTGAGTCCATTTCATCATTTATAGCCTCTTTCCACAAAGCCAAATCTCTAGAATTTATAGCTTCGCCATATGTTTTAGGATCTTCCTCTATACTAAATAAAAATGGAATTTTATTCAGTAGAGAATTCCTAGTTCCTTCAACAAGAAACACATTAGTTTGAGACCACAAGAAATCTGAAGAAAGATGATTATCTTTTCTTTGTCTTTGACTTCTCCTTGGTTCATTTGGAGTGACAACTTTAGTTCTTGTTACTTCACTAGAAGTATCCAAATCTTGGGAAGTACTTGATACAAATGATGTATCCATTCTCATACTAGAATCTTTAAGAAACTGATTCTCAAAGAATTCCACATCTCTTGATTCTATTATTACATTAGAATCAATGTCAAGCAATCTATATGCTTTGGAATTTTCAGCATAGCCTACTAGCATACTTCTAAGTGCTCTACGTCCCAATTTTATTCTTTTATTATTAGAAACTCTATAGTAAGCAACACAACCCCAAACTTCCTTATAAGATAAATTTGGTTTTCGCCATTTCCATCACTACTGCAAAATGACGGATTTAAACCTCCCTTTTTAGAACGGTTAAACATAATTTGGTGTAATTTATAAAAATATGGTGGCATTATCGTAATATTAAACAAGAATTTAGTGACAGGAGAACTATTTACACCGGTTTTATTATAACTGGTGTACAATTTAAACTTAATACACCGGTTTAAACAATAACTGGTGTAAATATTTATATATTACACCAGTTATAAGAAAACCGATTTAAACAATAATTTTTTACACCAGTTATTCTTTTAACCGGTGTAAGTTTCAATTATTTTTAAACAAAAAGCTCTGGCAAGATCGATTAACTAGCTAGTTCTCTTAAGTCTTCTACCAAAACTCTTTCTCTCCCACGCATATTGTTAAAACAATCTCCGCCTCTGGGTTCATTGCCGCCACCTCTATCATCGCCGCCTCCATCATTACCATCTCCATCGTCGCCGTCTCCATCGCTGCCACCTCCAATTCCCACCGTCTCCATCTCCATTTCCGATGATAGCACGCTCTTTGTGGTATTGTGTTGTAATGGGTTCACTTGTTTCATGTTTGCAAATTTGTGGTTTAGCGAAATGAGAAGGGTTTCAAGTTAGGGTGGAGGATGTTATTGACCCTTTTTGGTTCATTTGTATCATGTTTCCTTTTGAAAAATGTTTCTGATAGGCTATTTTTTTCCCCTTGGATGCTATTCCAGATTATGAAGCTACGCTAGCCGATTGTGGTTTTTGTGGGCCTCGTTTACGTGATTCTAGTTTTGAATTGCTTCATTATCGATATAAGATCCTACACTCTTTTATTGCCCTTAGAAGAAGGTATTGATACTTCTTTGTAATTCCTTGTTGCTTAATCTTTTCCATTCACTTAATTTTATTATATAATGCTGCTATGATGTACAATAGATTGTCTGTTTCCCTTATAGAGATGAATTGTGCACCAAAGTTTTATTAGAATAGAAAGGGATTTAGAATTGCTGATGCTTGATTCTTTGTGATTGAAAATGTTTTGGACTTTTATTTCAGAATACTGTTACGGCTGTAGAATGGTTTCTAAGATTGGTTTTAAATATTCCATTTATGGTTTTATTGATATTCATGAGCACAATGGATTTGACCAATGCTTTCTGGCTTCAGCTTCTTCCTACATTGGTTTTTACCATTTTTTTCTTTTTTGTGAATTCGATGATCTGTTTCCAAAACTTCACAAGATAGAAGTATGCAATGTTAAAATAATCTGCTGGTGTAGGTAACCCTCATATAATTTTGGATGGGTACTAAACGACGATCACGCACCGGAGAGGGCGATGATCAGACCCATGCACCTTATGGAAGAAAAGGAACAAAATGTCACGAGACTATGGACAGGAGGGTAAGGGGACAAAAGATACCTATTTTATTCGATGATAATGGTGAGCCTACTACTGAAAAAGTACATAATGAATGGATTAATTTCATTGCGTTGATGGTGCGCAGTAAAGTTAATATTGTGCAATTTAACTCATGGCCTGAAGTCGATGTGAACATAAAGGACATGATTTGGGATGATGTAATGGTATGTGCAAGATATTAATGGCCCTTTTAATGTTTTTTTCACATATTTTCTTTCAATTTATATTAAAGTTCACTAATGTTAGATATTATTTTTTTATCAGAATACCTTTGAATTTCAGTCCACACCAAAACTGAAGAAGAAGTGGTTAGTGACGGCTGGGGAACATTGGCGGGGTTGGAAGACAACCTTGAACCATTATATATTTGGAAGCAAAAAGGATGAGGACCCATGTGATATATATCCGTATCTTAGTAGGGATACATGAGAGAAGTTCCGCAACAATCGATTAAACAAAGAATGGCAGGTAATATATTTATTTTTTTCAATTTTTTATTCATTTAATTTAAAGTTAACAATTTGAATGATATCTAATTCTTTTTTTGGACAAATAGGTAAAGCGTGTTTCTAGTCAAGAGAGTTCGAACAAGAACAAATTCCATCACACAATGTCTCGTGGTGGATATTCAAAGTTACAAAAAAGGATGATGAATGACAAATTTGAGGAAAAAATACAAAAGAATATTGAATCCGGTATGACAGAAGAGGAGGCCCGTAGAACAACTTCTCCCCTTTCACCAATTCCCCGTTGTCTTCTCTTCAAGGAAGGTCACAAAAACAAGCATGGTGACTTTTCAACCGACGCGGCTAGAGATATTAGTATGACAATTGTAAGTATAATTTATTCAATTAAGTAAAATGTCTATTAATATTATTTAATAATGTGAATTATATTAAGAATAATGTTGGATACAATTGATCAGGATGATTTGACCAATCGCGAGAGTCAAGGAGAGTCCCTTGGAGATGGAAAAAATGACATTCTTGTCATTGCTACGGGGAAGAAAGATCACCCCGGTCGCATAAGGGGTGTTGGGGGTCGGATGCGGATGTCTCAAGATTTTGGAGCCTCATCGTCCGGTCGTACTATGAATGTAGAGACTCACGCTCAATGCAAAGAGGAAATTAGGTTCTTGTCTGAAACACTGAAGGACCTATACAGAGATTTGGGCAAACAAGTTCCAGTTTTTCCTAAGAGATATGTCGGATCGAGTAATATTTTTCCTAGTATGGAATCATCATTGAAGCAATCAGAGATAAAGAATTGGGAGACTATAAGTAGGGAAGTCATGGCAGAGCACATACCGGTATGCTCTGGTTCTGGACGGCCAGATTCATTGGGAGAGTTCAAGGTAACAAATTATAATTTTTTTCTTTTAAAATTATTTCATTTTTCTTCATTTATTAATATATACTGTTCTTGTCTATTATTCACAGGACGGAACAGAATGTCGCCTATTTCTGATTGATCATACTAAAGGGAGGCGCCTTGTAGCTATCGGGAGTCTCTATAATTTATCAATGAATCATAGGAAAAAGGTAATGCCGGACAGAGTGAAGGTCAATATAATTACCTCGATCGAACATGATGCTCCATTGCCATTTCCAGATGAGGAAGCCACCACAATTGGGACAGGATTTGGGAATCTGTTAGAGTGGCTAAGGTCATTGGTTAAGATTTGTACCGATCCAGATTTGCAGGTGTAATTATATATGATTCTTTGTCTTTTTTTGTTATAATTTATTAATAAACATCTCTAATTACTGAGTTATTTTTCAAAGGTACCGGACCAATAGAAGAAGCTATACAAGAAAGGTTCTAAAAAGTTGAAGGAAACCCCTCAACCCAAGACTACTCCAGTTGTGGCCTACCCGCAAGAAACGAATAATTCATTATTATCTAAACTTGATGCATCTTTACGGCAATTGTACATAGTGGTGAGCCACCATTCGACTAATTCTTCCTACACAATCAAAATGATGGAAGAAATAGTGGGCAAGGAGTATTTAGTACATCTTACTAACGAGAACCTCAGTGATTTCTTGGCGTTTGATATGGTGACAGGTGATTGCATGCAAGTGTTCATAAAGTAAGTTCATTAAGTTCGTATATATTTTTAAAGTTTCAACTTTATTTTATTTTTTGGTTAATTTGCAATATAGTTTAACTAATCAAATGTGTCCTTCTATTTGTCAATGAATTTTGTAGGACAATGTATACGCTAGGTAGAGCACAGGGTCAAACTGGGATAGGGTTCCTATCTCCAGATCATATACAACCGATCGGATATAAAGAAACATATAGAATACAATACATTGTGTCTACCATGAAGAATGGAAACAAGAGCATCTACATAGCGCGCCGTATTTTCTAGCGTAATTAAATTTCAAATAGCTTTACTTTTTTAATCGCATTTTCAATAGGTTTATACATATGATAAGTTGGAATTTTTTATTTTATTATTATTTTTCAATGAACACTGGATGCTAATGGCCATATCTAGTCCTTAATTATGAGATTTATGCTTCCAATGAGAAATCAAACCTCAATCTAGCATGGCGACCTCCATTAAAGTTCAAAATCATCAATGTAAGGTTAAATTTCACATGTATTGATAGAATTAAGCAATTACGAACATATACGAGATCTCTTATACAAAAATGAGTCCAAAGCATAACATTCACAGTTTAATTATACGATCATCTGTATCAAACCCTAGGACATCTCAAATTTAGCCAAGAACCTCCATTTCAAGTTCGCGATCAACAATTATCAGTATTGAGCAATTCATCTTCTATAATTGAAAGGATTTTACTGATTAAATCACTTCAAGAGCTTCAATTCACAAGTCAATTACAATGTTCTGATCTATTTATAAATCGGAATTGAAATTGGAGATCGATCGGAGAAGAAAAATCTAATGAGAGAAAGTTAAGAGAAAACCGCAGAGAGAGAAAGAAATTCCCGCTCTCTAAAATACAAAAGTTGGTTATGAATTCTAGAATAATCCTCCTAAAATGGTTAACTAATCTTCTATATATAGAGGTTACAAAACGTAACAAATATGCAAACGTAAGATGAGTAAAATGCTACAAATCTATCACTGCACAAAACCACAAGTCTAGGAAGTCGGCCCTTGCTTAACACTGATCCACGCCTTTGAGCCTTGAAGAACCGCGCCTTCAAGAGCCTCTCAGTGCCTTTGTTCTTAAGTTCCAGTGTTTTCAACGCCAGCAACACGCCTCTAAGCCATCCTCACTCACGCCTTCCAAGTCCTGCAAGCAGAAAGAAACAAACAAACACTTAGCCGAATTTTTTCAAAACCAAACACACACAAATGCACTTGCGAGACCTCACAAGCATCAAATGCACCAGCCCACGAGATCTTGCAAGCCAAAAAATCATGGCCTACGAGATCTCGCCGGCCACTTTTCCTCATGCCTGCGAGGTCTCGCAGGCATAATTTCACTACCCTGCGAGGTCTCGCAGGGCAATTTTCTTGAACCTGCGAGATCTCGCAGGCCAAATTCCAGTGACACTTGCATGTTTATGTTGAAATGTGCGTTCTTGTGTACAGCCTTGTTGTGTGAAAAATGCTCCACAATTAATGGATTACAATAGTGTGCATAAGTGAAGTGGAACTTTGTTGTGCATGAGTGGTACGTGTGTAATGTGAGTTGTGTGCAAATGAGTAAAACGAAGCTGTGAGGTATGAGTGAGTTTCGTGTTGTTAGTGTGTTGGATGCAAGGTGATGTGAGATAAGGTGTGTGCCGAGACGTGAGTACAAAATGAGTGAAGTGTATTGTGAAGTGATTATAAGTGAAGGGGAAGTGAAATGAAATGGTATTAGTAATGAGAAAGAGCCCGTGTCCATGTCCATGGTGTTAAAGTCAATTATTCATCCTGAAAGTTTCTGTCACAATTTGGTATTCTTGACATATCTCTTTCGATATAACTCCGAATTATGTGATTCAAGAAGCCCTAGAATGATAACAAATAGGGCTACAACGTTTATGTTTTACATTTTACGAGATTCGGAAGTTAGTATCGTGAAAAGTGCCTACTAAGATGAGTGACGTGATTCTGACAGATTACCGTCGCGAATCCATGGACTACATTGAAGACCAAGTAATGGCGTATTGGGCTTCATTAATTGTTCACGCCATTTTAATGTTTTAATTGGGTTTATTTTAAGTTGTAATAATTAAAGTCCATTAACATTAATTAATTGGGCTTTAGTTTCGGTTTTTAGGAAACTTACTTGTCCAATTATCTTGCATGATAATTAGGAAAGTAATTTAGGAAAGCTATTCTTTTAAGTTTTAGTTTCCTAAAACAACATTAGGGTTTTGTTTTGTAGCCTATTTAAAGGCATTCTTTTACACGTTAAAGGGGGGGATGAAATTTGATAAAGTTTAGCTTTGCTAAAACCTTCTTCCAGCTGTGATAAGTTGAGAGAAAACGCGAGAGTTCTTCTAAGTTTAGTTGAACAATCATAAGACCCGCGAAAACCTTAAGTGAGGAGCTTTAGGTTGAGCTTACCCATTCTAGATTTATAGAACACGTCGAACTGAGGAAGTTTAACTTTTGATTTACATTAGTTGGATTGAATCTATTCGTGTTAACGTTGGAGTTTGGTTGATTTCTTCCAATCCTTCTCGTTCAATATCCTTTATTGTTTTGTTGTCTTGTTTTCGCATTGTTCTTCTGTGATTCGTGCTTGTTCAGATTAATTGGGAAATAACGATTCAAAGGTTGTGGAAAAACGTGTGGAATAGAACTCAAAAGCTACTCCATTCATATCAATTAGTGTTGTGAATGAGTGACTTGTGAGATGTGTGTGAACAAAGTGTTGTGAGGTGAGTTGTGTGAGTTAATGTGTGTGAATTGAAAATGTAAAATGCAAGTAGAGACAGTGTTGTGAATGTGTGCAAAACATGAATGGCTAATGAAATGCAAAATGAAGAACGACGTGTGTATATACAAACTGGATGCAAATGAATATGATGATTTGAGAAGTGTGAGTGAAATGAGTGTTATAATAAGGAGTGCAATATTAGTAAAATGAGTGTTGAGTGTTGAGTAAAGTGTGTGCTATACATGTGTGCAAGAATGAGTATAAACCAAATGTAATGAAAGGTGTAATCTATGCAAAATGAATGTGCACAAGTGTGTGAGCTAGGTGAGCAATGAGTGTACCAGTAATGCATCAATTATGCATGAAGTATGTGCAATGCAAATGCATCTGGCCAACAATGTAATTGTAGTGCAAGTGTGTGTGGCCAAAGCATGACTGAGGTGTACAAGCTCGCCGCACAAGCTTGTGCGGCGAGGTGTGCGTGAGTGATGAATGTTATGCAAGAGTGTGGTGATATGTGAGGTGAGTGCACAAGTATGATGCAACCATTTTCAGCAACACAATCCACTTCTACTATATGTGTGTCTTAGCCTCTGAATTGAACTTGGTGGTGAACATAAGCGTTTTAGCTCTTCCTCTTAGCTTTCCATTGGTTCAAGACTCAGCATCATTGGTTATCTGTAGCTCAAGATATTCAAATTCTACCAAACTGTGCCATTGAACCCAATATTAGAAACCCTTGAAGTAGCAGTCATTAAGAAGCCCCCGTTTCTCCTACTTACAAACAGAATTAGAAACAAGTTGAAACACAGGAAATAAAGTACACTCGAAGATCTTTCCCAAACATTCAAGACCTCCTCATTTGGATCATTATTGAAGAAGTTATACTCAAAATAATTTGCACAACAATTCTGCCCAAAATCCTAATTCTACCGAGAAAGTATTCAAGCAATTTTAGGGTTTCCTTAATTTTCAATCTAGACATATATTACTTCATTTCATCATCATTTTTTCACTTTTTGCACCACTTAAACATTTCCAAATAGCAAACCACATACATGCATAAAACAGCATAAATCACAACGCATTTGCATAAAACACAAGACAAAAGGTAAGAGATATAACACAAAATAGTTGGTATGAAACCAACTCATCATTGTTGGAGGCTCAAGGGCATGTTGGTGATGTCAATGGCATGGAGCATTCTAGCTTGAAGGCGTGGACCAAAGCATTGACCGATCTGTATTTGTTACGTGATTATATGTAGGGGCATTTTTGTAATATGTTAGTCATTTCACGGTTTGCGTATTAATTACGTTTTGTAACCTATTTATATAGAGGATTTAATAGACTTTTTGGGGGAGATCATTCTAGAATAGATTAGATTTGAGACTAGATTTGAGAATTTGTTAGCGGGAAATACTTTCTCTCTCTAACTTTATCTCACTAGAATTTTCTCTCTCTAGAAATTGTTACCTGTTTTGGATTCCAATCGTACCTTTGTGCCAAGAACTATATTGTGAATCTCAATTGAAGAAGCACTTGTCAATTCAACGCATCTTAATCGGTAAATTTGTCCAATTTGAGGAAAATGAATTGTTTAGTGATGTTTTGTGATGAATATGAGATGAAAATGGAGTTTGTTGGCTAGATCGTGCGATATCCTAGGGTTTTAAACGGATGAATGCATGAACATTTGATGAAACATATTTTCAAGTAAGTGGTTATGATATCCTTTATGTTTTATAAACATTTGATGAAACATATTTTTGAGAATTTGATTATGTTCTTATATTAAAATGGCTTGAGCATGAATAAGATTGTGACTTTAATGACTATGAAATGTATGCAGTGGCTTTTGTGAATGTAAAACATTTTATGAAATGATTTAAATGAAATTGAATTGTTATGAGCTCTTGAATGTTTTGATGAACGATTGGTAGGAACATGTTCCACTTAATGTAATGGCCTACCTAGCGGGATAAACAGCTAGGAACCTAATGTAATGGCCTACCTGACGGGATAAACAGTCAGGACTGGATCCAGTTATTGTTCCAAGAGTGATTTGAATTATTCATGAGCTAAATGATAACAAGTACTCAATGTATTTGTGAACGATTGATAAATGAGAATGCCACTTGCTATGTATGTGTATGTGTGTGTCGTTTGATTGGAAATGTTTTCAAATGATGGTTTTCATGTGTTAAATGATGTTTTGTGAAAGTATAGTAAGTATATAATGTGCTCAATCCAATAAAGGTATATCTAAATCACTTACTGGGCATAGTGTTTGCTCATACCACCAATGTTGTTATTTTTGCAGATTCTAAAATTCCACGTACAGGTTTTGTGGATGACTAGAAGAGAGGGATTTATTTTGTGGATATTATGATTTTGTAGAATTAATAGGAAATTGTAAATGATGTTTTGGAAACTATGATATTTGGAACATTAGATATTGATTTTGGATGTATATAGTTCAAGGGGATTTGATATGAAATGTATAGTTTTGATTGTAAGTGAGATCTTTAATCATAAGTTGTATATGACTATGCTTATGGAGAGATATGTGGCATATTATAAAGAGTTAGGGTTGAATGATGATCTTTTGGCAATGTGAATTAGAATAGGTACATATTGATTATCATGTAATGTGTGGCCTATAAATATATATATATATATATATATGTATACTGTTGATGATAGTCAACTCTGAAAACAGGAGGCTTCGCACTCTTGGAGTTAGTAATCTAAGGGTGTGGCTGTGCCATGCAGGATTTGGGGCGTGACATTTAGTGGTATCAGAGACTAAGTTGATAACAATAGGTACATATAAGTGATGGTTAGTTCTAAGACAACCTAAGAGAGAAGGGTGAAGTAGGTTTGTAAGAAAGGAATGAATGTTGAGTTTCGGACGCTGGTTCGGACCCTAGGGGTCGTCCGAACCTAAATAACTGAAGGAATGATAAATTGGTCACGATAGTTTCGGACGGCCAAAACTCCCCTGAGCCGTCCGAACCTATTCTTCAGAGTTGATGCATTATCACCAAACTTTCGGACGACAGTTTCGGACTACCAGTTCACCCAGGGGGTGGTCCGAACCTAACTTTTGGACGTCCGAAAGTCTTGAGAGGTCGTCCGCTCCTATCTGTTCTGAACTCATTTTTAATTTTCGTTTCCAACTCAATTGTGCAATTGTGCAAGTGTGTTTCTTACATTATACTACTTCTTTTGAGCTTCATTTTAAGACTTTAGGTCTCACGAATATCGTACTTGCTAAGAACATCATTGTTTTGTTTTTCTTTCTCCTCTTTCTCTCTTCCAATGCTCATATGAAATGAATATTTGGTTGATCCGTTATATTAGGATTATGGCACAAAATAGTGAAAGTGAAGATAATCCTAACATAGTGATAGTAGAAAGCCATGTGGATGGTAATAGTGAAGATACCGGAGTAAATAAGGATGAATTTTTGATTACTCGTACTCCTCAGCCCATAACTAATAGAAGGGTCACTGTGGGTGAGTTTTGGATTTTGCAACTTAATTGATTTAAGTTTTTGAAGAAAATGGATTTACTTTCTGGGGTTGTATTTAACTTGTAAATTGATGTTTAAGGCATATTTTCTTAGCTGATTTGTATTAGAATATGAATGTGTATGGGATTTAAAAATTGTGGTTGAATTACTATGGAGAATTTGATAATTCTCATAGAGTTCCCTTCATGTCTTGGTAAATTTTATAGGTTCTTGTTGGAGTGAATCGATATATTGAAAAGTTGTTAGTGATATGGGAAAAAGACAGTGAAGCAAGAATAAAGATAGGAATTTTTTTAAGGGATTTTAAGATTTCCATGATCATTATATGCTACAAACTAAGTCAATGCTAGTATTAAGAATCACTAGAGAATGATTATTTTTTTATTTGTTCAACTGAAATGCCAATGAAAATTGATTGTTGAGGAAAAATTGGTGTTACCTATCTTACATAAGGAAATTTATTTGGGAGTCAAGGTGAACATTGGGTGCTTAGATTTGAAAAACAAAGTGTTGAATGGCATTTTTTGATAGGAAATTATCGGTGTTTACATATGAGGCACAAAAAGATTTATTTGGAATTAGTGTGTGCATGGGATACGTAAGATTAAATATTAAGGACTGAATTAGAATTTTCTAATGGGAATATAAGTATGATATAGCTTATGATGGGTGGATGATTAATTATTTTAAATTGAAGAAGCTAGTATTATGATCTAAATGGTAAGAAGTCGTTATTACACTTGTGTGAAGCTTTACACCCTTATGAGAAATTCCCACCATGAGATATTGAATGCTATGTGAACTAGTCAATGTGCAACAATTTGATAGTGTAATGGATTTACATGTTTGGGTGATTTTTGAAGAATGAATGAGAGCTAAAAGGATAACAATGAAAGAGACGACTTTTGCACATTAAAGTATATGTCAAAGATGAATATAGAATTTGGAGGAAGGATATAGTGGCTTAGAGGTATGATCAAATATGGTTCGAGATACCTATATATATATATATATATATTTTTTTAAAATTAAAAAAGTGATGTCGAATGAAAATATATTATTGGTAACTAAGGCAATTAACTGATGCTTACAATTTATACGAAGTGATTATTTAAGGAAATAATTTCATTTGACAATACCATGTATTGCGGAAGTAAAGGTAGGAATGATATACATGATACGAAAATTTAAGTACATTCGATCTAGAGAAATCCCACTAGTTAAGGTCATTCAGAAGAATCATGATGTTGAGAAAGTTACATGGAAGAATTGAGGAAAAGATGATGAGAGGATATATGGTTATTTTTCTTACTGTATATTGTTAAACATAGCCATGTGTTTCATGGATTAAATTTCTTTGGTGATTAGATTGACTTGTATTTTGAATGGGCTATATTGGTTTTGTACTGTGTCTTTAAACTATTCGGTATAAAGCTTAAATGAAACGTGAGCTGAAGCTTAAAGTAGTATTCATAAGGAAGTTGAATACATGTTTATTTCAAACTGATTTTCGACTCAGTTGCCTACATAATTTGGAACTGAGTAAAACATAAGAGTTTTAGTTTTATAAAGCTAGTTTTATATGGTTTTGATTTCAAATTTTTCTGATTCTTGGTTGCTAAGTTATGGCCATTTGAACCAGGCATGCCAAGACAGAAATTTGTCATTAAATGTCAATGCTTTCGACAGTTTTGGATTTTTTTTTTACTCTGTGCAGGCAGAATTTTGGACCCTTCAAAACACAAGAAATTTATTGATTCAAGTCTAGTTTCACATGCTGTTTTGGCCTTATATCGTTTGGACATTCAGTCACAAAGTTATAGCCAATTTAAACTACTATGGCAGAACTGAAATCCATTATAGAATTTCAGTCCTACATGAAGATTGAACAGTTTTTTTTGTTTTTTTAAAAAAAGGGCTTTTGCAAAGTGAATTTTGGAATTTTTAAAACATAAAGGTTTTAACATTCGAAACCTAGTTTCAAATAATTTTGGTTTCGTATCATTTTGGTATATCATTGCCAAGTTACATTGATTTGAACTAAACACGACTTTTCTGAATTTATATAAGAATTTCATATTATTCTTTAAACTAACTTTGAACAAGTTCCATGTGGAACTTGGTATTCAAAGAAATATGAATGTTTTACCATTCGAAATCTAGTTTCATATAGTTTTAATTTTACGTTATTTTGATCCTTGGCTATAAAGGTTTAGCCATTTGAAACCACGTTGGCAAAGTTGAAACTTAGTTACAACTTTTGTGATCATGATCGGAGACTAATTTAAATGCTTTCATGACAAATTTTGAGGATTTATAAAACATAATACATTGTGGGTTTTAAGTTTAGTTTTGTTGGGAACCAAACCTAAATTTATCCTATTCGTTCCCATCACGTGTGAAATGGAAGAATGAGTCTTATTAGGAACATGTGATTATGGATTTTGTTAGTGGTTTATCGAAAACAATGACGAGTCAAGATACTACATGGGTAATCGTGGACAGACTGACGAAAACTACTTAAGACAGGCAAAAGAGTTGGGCTAGTACCAAGACAAGACCTTTAGAGTCCCAATGAGGAGATAAAGTGTATCTTCATATATCACCTAAGAAAGAAGTGATGCGTCTTGGCAAGAGTGGGAAGTTGAGTCCGCGTTATGTAGGACCATTTGAAATTTTGGAGAGAATTGGAGATCTCGCATAGAGACTCGCCTTGCCACCATCCTTGTCAAGAGTTCGTGATGTTTTCCACGTGTCTCAACTAAGGCGGTATATCTCAGATCCTAGTCATGAGATAGAAGTGGAACCATTGTAAGTGCTGGATGATTTGTCATATTGAGAATTTCCACTACGAATTGTGGATTGAAAGGAGCAAGTATTGAGACGAAGAACAATTCCATATGTAAAGGTATAATGGTCTAATCACAACCCTCGTGAACTTGGGAGTTGGAAGAAAAGGTGAAAGAAAAATATCTACACTTGTTTGACGAACAAGGTACGTTAAGTTTCGAGGCCGAAACTTTCTATAAGGAGGGTAGAATGTAATAATTGTGACCAAATTAGGGATCCTTTTATAAATAAGTAATAATGGAAGGACTATTTAGCAAAATTGATAAAATGGGTCTTAAAACCCATTCGTTCATTAGGCTGAAATTACAGCCTCTTCTTCATCGTTTGTTTTTCCTTCTTTTCTCTCCACTCTAGGGCAGCAAGAAGTATGCTTGATTTAAGGAAATAAGAGCTGAATTTCCATCCAAATTCCACTCAACATAAGGTAAGGAAACTCTCTAGTTTATTTACCCATCCTAATCTCTTTATTTAGATTAGTAAAAGTTTGAAGCTTTGGTTATGATAGGATATGGGTTTTAATCCTATAAGTTTAAGAATACTAATCTAAGGATTTTAGCCTTCATTTGATTAAGTATAGAACATGGAATTGATGGGTTTAAGTTAAATTGTGGGAACATGTTGTTGAAGAAAGTTTATGGGAATGATACATATAAATGGGTTTTAGAATTGTAAGGAAATGGAATGTTCTTAGATTAAGAATGGTGTCTAAAGTTATTAGGCCCTATTTGATTGTTCTTTTGTCATATGTGTATATTTTATAGGAAAGTGATTTGAATAAGTGGTGAAAACGTTAAATCAAGTGCGATATTGGATATTGGCTTCAAGTAAGTGGTTATGATATCCTTTATGTTTTATAAACATTTGATGAAACATATTTTTGAGAATTTGATTATGCTCTTATATTAAAATGGCTTGAGCATGAATAAGATTTTGACTTTGATGACTATGAAATGTATGCAGTGGCTTTTGTGAATGTAAATCATTTTATGAAATGATTTAAATGAAATTGAATTGTTATGAGCTCTTGAATGTTTTGATGAACGATTGGTAGGAACATTTTCCACTTAATGTAATGGCCTACCTAGCGGGATATACAGCTAGGAACCTAATGTAATGGCCTACCTGACGGGATAAACAATCAGGACTGGATCCAGTTATTGTACCAATAGTGATTTGAATTATTCATGAGCTAAATGATAACAAGTACTCAATGTATTTGTGAATGATTGATAAATGAGGATGCCACTTGCTATGTATATGTATGTGTGTGTGGTTTGATTGGAAATGTTTTCAAATGATGGTTTTCATGTGTTAAATGATGTTTTGTGAAAGTATAGTAAGTATATAACGTGCTCAATGCAATAAAGGTATATCTAAATCACTTATTGGGCATAGTGTTTGCTCATACCACCAATGTTGTTATTTTTGCAGATTCTAAGATTCCACGTACAGGTTTTGTGGATGACTAGAAGAGAGGGATTTATTTTGTGGATATTATGATTTTGTAGAATTAATAGGAAATTGTAAATGATGTTTTGGAAACTATGATATTTGGAACGTTAGATATTGATTTTGGATGCATATAGTTCAAGGGGATTTGATATGAAATGTATAGTTGTGATTGTAAGTGAGATTTTTAATCATAAGTTGTATATGACTATACTTATGGAGAGATATGTGGCATATTATAAAGAGTTAGGTTTGAATGATGATCTTTTGGTAGTGTGAATTGGAATAGGTACATATTGATTATCATGTAATGTGTGGCCTATAAAAATATATATATATATATATATATATGTATACTGTTGAGGATAGTCAACTCTGAAAATAGGAGGCTTCGCACTCTTGGAGTTAGTAATCTAAGGGTGTGGCCGTGCATGCCATGCCGGATTTGGGCATGACAGCTACATTTATTACAAACTAAAATTTCAACAATATTCGACTTGGATTGAGAAAGCATCTGATTGCAATGCTGAAACTTTTCAAAATAAACATGTAAATAAATAGAATTTGCATCCAAGGTAATATGACCAGAATCTTAAAAAGTCTCAAAATAAGAAGTAAAAAGAATGTTAATCCAGTAGTGTCAACAACAGAGTTAGATTGAGCATTTGAATACACATTACTCTCAAACATTTTAATGCGAATTAGATCATAGAAAAGTGACATCTGATTTTAGGGTTGAAACTTGTCAAATGAGCATGTAAATAAATATAATTTACGTCCAAAGAAATATAAACAGAATCATAAAGTAAAGAGTAAAAAGAGGGTTACTCCAATAGTGCCAACAATAGAGTTTGATTGAGCATTTAAGGCCACATTGCTCTGAAACATATCAAGTTAACATTTCAAATTCTTATACATAGATAAAATAAGGTTAACCTTTTAAAACTGCTTACCACAATCTGGTCAGTAAGTGAATTATCATCAGAAGGTGGAATAGTAGCATTCCTATTAGAGTTGGATTGAGGAAGTTGAAAAATTTTAAGTATTAAATTAGATATCCAAAAATTATTAAGAAAGTATATAAGAATCTAAACAATCATTGAAGTAAAATTATTAATTATACCTTATAAAATTTTAAAGCAAGATGTATTTCATCCTTGCAAGTTCTTGAATTATGATTAGGCTGAAAACATCTTTTGCAATGTACATGTACACCTTTTCTTATAGAAATTGGATGGTTTATAGTTTCATCCAAACCCTTTCTATGAAATTTTCTTGGTCTTCCAGGTTGTTTACGAACTGTTAGGGAATTTACTGTAATATGATCTGTCACCTCCCAATACTCATCACCAGATAAATGATGTATCATATAGGCATAAAATTTGATGTAAGTATTCTTGTTATAGCACTTATGAACAAAGTCATCTACCTTTCTTTTCTCTTTTTGGATTGTAGCAATTGCATGGGGACATGGTATTCCAGTAAGTTGGAATAGTCCACATGTGCAAGTTAAGTCAATTAAATTGAAAATATATCTCCTACGTCCAGAATCCACTTCAAACTTTATTTCTCTAGCCTAAATGGCCACACAGAATCTACTCAACATTTTGTTTCTTTCAAGTTTTCTTGGATGTTAGGGCATAACTTACCATGATAGTTTTCCATTTCAAGCCTCTTCACTTGAATTCTTTTCATTAGTTTTCTTCTAATCAACTCCATGATTGGCACAACTGGTTTTTCTTTGGCTTCCAAGATGCAGTTATTGAAGGATTCATTCAAATTATTGACAAGTATGTCACACTTACTTGAATTACCAAAGTAAGACCTAGAGTAAACTTGTGGAGGAAACCTATTCAGCCAACTAGCAGCATTACTATCAATCTTGGTCATATCATCCACGACATTCTTCCAATCCACAATATTCCTTGCATTGACAGCAGACCAAAATATATCTTTCAACTCCTTACCTTTAAATTTTTGTCTGAGATTTTGGTATAGGTGCCTTACACAAAACATGTGTTCAAAAATAGGAAACAATTCAGAAATTGCTTACACTAGCCCTTTTTGCTTGTCTAAAATTAGTCCATAGAATGTTATTACTGCCCATGCCCATATCAAAAATAACGAAGTCCAAAAACCACTTTCATGAATCATAACATTCTACCTCAACAACTGCAAATGCAATTGGAACCATATTATCATTGCCATCTCTTCCCATAGTTGTCAACAATTGCCACCAAAAGGACTTTTCAAGAAACACCCATCCAAACCTATAATGGGTCTACATCCTTCTGAAATTGCTTGCTTACATGTAAATATATAGTAATACATTCTCTCAAAGGTAGTAGTTGATTTCTCTTTTGTTTGCCTATGAACTTTTAGCTTTATTGTACTTCCATGGTTATATTTCCTAACAATTGATGCATATAACCACAACTTGTTATATTGCTCCATGCAGTGGCGGATCTAGAAATAAAAGTTTGGAGGGGCAAAATTACATAGTAAAAGGTATATTTTAATTTTGGGGGTGCAAAATTCAAATTTTCTTAAGGATTCAATTGAATTTTTTAAAATTTTTTTAGGGACCTAACATAAATTGTCAAATCTTTGTGGAGAGGGGGGTGGTCGCACCCCCTACAACCCCCCCCCCCCCCATAGATCTGCCCCTGGCTCCATGTCTACCTTTTGCATAACATCCTTTTCCTTTTTCTTTACCCTGTACACTTTAGAAATTGGGTTAAGATTAATCATACATTTTTATCAAATAATTTGGGTTAAGATTAATATATATAGTTATTTTTTCAATTTTTATTATTTAAATTTATTTTAAAATCCCAAAAAAATATAGACTAGAGGTGGCAATTCATGCCAATTCATACATATATTTGGATGGTATTAATAAATTTTATTTTGGTGCCATAAAGAATTTTGAGAATAGGGAATTTTGTAGAATTATGGCACATCTTTCTCATTGATTAATATTACATATATATAGGTTACATGATTAAACTAATTATAGAATACATTAAGTAATCATATAATTACCATTGATTATAATTAATAGAAAAATCTTGATTCTTTCTTTGATTGTTTTGATATCTTGATTCTTTCCTTGATTGTTTTTATATCTTGATTATCTCCTTTATTGATTGAATATCCTAATCATGCCCCCGTAAGATGGACGGCTGTTAAGAAGTCCAATCTTGATCTTGAAAGATTCAAATAGAGGAACATAGAAATTTAGAGAGAAAGAAGAGAATATTTTAGAATGAGATAGAGAATTTTTTCCCTTGAAGTAGTAGAATTTATTTATTTTTCTTTTTTTTAAAGTCGAATACAAAAAAAAATATGATTATAAAAGGCAATAAAAATTTGAGAAAGAGAGAAGAGATAGTTTTTATAATGAGATGTTTGTTTTTCCTTGGAAAATATATAAAAAAAGAAGATAGAATGTATAAGATAATATGATTATTTGGGTATTCTCGCTTTCCATGGAGTTATAGAAAAAAAATTGTTGGAGATGGAAGAATGTGGCTAACAAGAAAGAAATAAATATATGATAAAAATAGATTAGATGATTATTTAGGTATTCTCGTTAGCCACTAAATTATAGAAGAACAAGAATTGTTGGATATGTAAGAAAATCGCTAACGAGAAAGAAAGAAAGAAAAATAAAATAAAAGGTCAAACCTTAGCTTTGATGCCATGATAGATTTTTGTTTTGGTGTCATAAAGGATTTTGAGATGACAGAGTTTGTAGAATTATGACACATCTTTCTCATCGATCAATATTATATATATATAGGGTACATGGTTAAACTAATTATAGAATACAATAAGTAATGAAATAGTTACAATTGATTAAAATTAATAAAAATATCTTGATTCTTTCATTGATTGTTTTGATTTCTTGATTCCTTCGTTGATTGTCTTGACATCTTGATTATCTCCTTGATTGATTGAATATCCTTATCAAGTTTTACTTCTCTAACTTTTTGATTAGTCAATAGGGTGGTAAAGTATGTATTTTGGAAGCATATGGTAGCAAAGTGTAGCTACCCATAAAGCATAAGGGAGCAATACCTGAGATGCGCTCTTAATACAAATTTTCCCTAAATTTTAAATTCTCTAATTAACATTGTTTTTGCTACAAAGATCATTATTTGTCACGGGAGAGGAAACATAATTCTTTTCCCTTTCTTAATAACTACAAAAAGTCCATTTTTCATTTTTATTCTTTTAAGTGTTAAATTTTAAACATTTTTTGAATGATTCTTTGTGACTCATCATTCTAAGGAATTAAAAAAATGATTTGACCTTTCAGTTGGGTCTTCAGTGAGGAGAAGATAGGGTTTCTTTTGAACTTTCTTGTATATGCAACTTGTATTGCATGTTTGAAAGAGAGGACTTTGTGTTTGCATAAATGTTTATAACTTATAGATTATAGATAATGAGAAGACAAATCTACTTTTCGATTTTGAGACCAAAAACCTTAATTTGTAATAGGATTGTAGCTTCTTGTATCATGACAAAGAAAATCATAGAGTTTGAGTAGGTTTATTACTTCTTAAGATACTTTATACCAGTAATATGATTACATAATAGAACTTTCCTAAGTCATAGGTTAACATTACGTTTGACGTTTTTTTATTAAATGAGTACTCATCTTCGTCAATCCTATTCATCTCTTGTGTGTCAAAGAAATTCAATCCCAATTACTTGGTTAGCCGTTTCAGTATTTTTGTACAACGAAGGGTCTATTTGATGTCTCGACTTATGTGAGAAAATTAATTGATTTAGACCTTGTCTAAATAAAAGTTGAATGTTTTAATTAATTAAGATTTTTTGAAAATGTAGGCAAAATTCTTCTATGATTTTAAATAATAAAATTTACTTTATTGCTAGATTTCAGAACATGCTAAGATGTAAAGTTTTAAAATAAAATTCAATATACCATAAATGACATTTTCTATATGATAATATTTTTATGCAATATAACTTCTTCCTATATTTTAATATTTTTATTTAATATATTTGATTTGATAAAAAAATTTCTATTTTACAATTTGATTAATCTTTTTTACCTCCTTTTCTTATTTAAATTAAAATTCTTTTTTTTTGTGCCAGATTTCTGCCTTCATGAGTAATTGCTTTGGAATAAGTATTTTTTTATCTTTTATGTGGATTTTTTCTCATAAAAGACTTTGTGAAACCCCGGAATTTTCATATAAATAAATATTGTATTTAATAGTTTAAAATGTTATGTTTTTCGTCATATGAATTTTATTTTAGAAACGAAGATATATTTGAGTGATTCTACCAACGGATAAGAATTTTGATTTAATATTATTAAATGGGAACATGTGTTAAATGTTACTTGTGGGTTTACAAGTCAATACGAGAAAAATCCTGTAATTTAATTGTAAAATATTAGGGACTTAATTTAGTTGCTTCATAAAATTACACATCAAATAAATAAAAAGGAATGTTGTGGGTTCTAGTTAATCACTTTAAACTCCAAGGACCATGTTGCAACTTAGAAGACTTAAAAAAAAAAAACCACCGCCAATGCCAAGCTTGCTGAATACATATAGCCACATGCTCTGCTTTTTTGTTTAGGGCAGCAACGCAACTAGACAGAGAAAAGTGTGAAATGGAAACAAAAGGTTGCACGAAGAATCGAGAAGAGAAGATTTCAAATTGATTCAGTGAGTAGAAAATTTCATGAGCTGAATTGAACATGTGGTTTTAAGAATTAGCGGCTGAAACTGTCGGAAAGTTCTTGGATTATAGTGTTTTCTCTCGATTGATTTGCATGGAGTTTCTTTAGATATCCTTGGTGACTAATATTTTTCGATTTCTTGGGAAATTACATTGATTTGTAGTATACTAGAAACTAATAATCTTTCAACTGCCACTGTTTTACTTGTTTCGAGTTATGTTCCTCTTCTTTAATTAATTAACGTTTGCATATCTTTATTCAATATGGGCACGTTATTTTCTTGGTTCTTTTGGGTGCTGTTTCTTTTCATTTTTAATTTGTAACCCATTAATATTCTTGTGTATCTCTGTGTGCTTATTTGTGTTGTGATTGATTATTTTAAGGCTTATGCATATACTAGGATTTATATTCCTTCTCCTTCACTAATGGGTTCTTGAGATGAATTTGAATTTGTGCTTTTGGAAATCAGCAGCTAACATGGCTAGTAATATTCATCATTATGATTTGGTTTGGACTTTGGCTCTAGTCCAATTTGTCGGGAAATTCATGGTCGCTGATTTTGTTCAATGATCTCTTGGATAATCACATTGATTTGTGCTCTGCCCACATTATCTTCTACCTTTTTATGATTGATTAAATTGGTGTAAATATGCAGCCCGTGCTTTAAAAAAAAAAGAAGAAGAAGAAGAGAGGGCAGTGGGAAGTGAAGCAAGAAGAGAATGGAAAAGGTGGGAAAAATCAGATTTTATACGCGCTATTTGATTCTCTTCTCCTAAAAAGAAAATATTGAGTCTTGACTTCTAATTTTTTGTAGTAGGTTTATGATTTGAGAGTTATGCAAGAATTTTGCAGAGTTGTTCATATGTTTTTATATATGCTTTGGCAAATTTTAGACTAATCATCATGATGGATTGTGGGTAAGACATGTTGGAATCGTATTGTGCATTGATAATGATTTCGTTCTCAGTTTTGCTTTACTCGTGTTAAACTTGTGCTCTGTTTTCTTTATGATCCTTTTTATATGATACTCCATGAAAATTCTTAATATTTCTTGATTAAAAACTGAGTGCAACATTTGTTAAACTTGTGAAGAAATCATGGAATTGATGGAAGGACGTAGACACCAGGCTGATAAGTCGAATTTAGGTCACGAAATTGATGAAAAAATGGTTGGCTGCTTTCTGTTGCTTACATGATTTAATTGGATTAATTTCTACATGAACTGGTTTGTGTTGTAGAATTGGTTATGCGCTATGGATTTGGAATCTTATTTGTACCTTTAACCCATTTGGTGTAATGCTTGAACGAAGTGTGAGCTGAAGTTCAAAGTATATTCATAGTAGAGCTGCATACCTACTATTTCAAACTGATTTCCGACTCAAATGTGTGCATAATTTGAAACTGATTAAAACATAAAAGTTTTAGAATTATAAACCTAGTTTTATATAGTTTTGGTTTCATCCTATTTAGATATTTGGTTGCCAAGTTATGGTTATTTGAAGCATCAATGCTAGAAACAGAATTTATTGACAGAAGCTTAATGCCTTCAACGATTTTTGTTTGTTTTGTTTTCTACTTTTTAGGCAGAATTCTGAACATTGTATAAAAGAAGAAATTCTGGATATTAAGCCTAGTTTTATACGGTTTTGGTTTCACAGTATTTGGATTTTTGGTAACAAATTTATGACCTTTTGAAATAAGTATGGCAGAACTGAAATCTATTATGGGATTTTAGTCATATACGAAGTTTGAACAGTTTTTAAAGTTATTTGTAGAATGAATTTGGGGATTGATAAAACATAAAAATTTTAATATTATAAATCTAGTTTCATATGCTTTTGGTTTCATATTAATTGGAGTTTGATTACAAAGTTATGACCATTTCAAATTACTATGCTAGGACTGAAATATGTTACAGGATTTCGGTAAATACAGAAATTATGTCCCATTTTGCACTACTTTTTGTACCGAATCCGGAGTTTTATAGAACATAAAAGACTTGGAATATTTGCCCTAGATTTACATGGTTTTGGTTTCTCATCATTTAGATTTTTGATTACAAAGTTATGACTATTTGAAATCTCTATGTTAAGGCTGAAATTTGTTACTGAATTTCAGTCATTATAGCCACTTTGGACAATTTTTACGACCCTTTGTAAATCAAATTGGGAATTTCCTACAACATTGACTTTGTAGGATTTTGATTCCATGTTGGCTTCATTTTGGATGCATATCATTTTGATATATTATTTTCAACTTACACTAAGTCGAACTAAGCACGACAATTCTGGATTTTGAAAGAAGAATTGCTAACCTTTCTTTCTAAGCAATTTGGAGCAGTTACTGTATCGACTTTCAGATTTGGAGAAACATGAAAGTTTCAGTGTTCCTAAGATAGTTTCAAGTGGTTTTTATCCATATCATTAGAATGTTTTCATATCAAATTATAGCAGAATGAATTGAATATGATAGAACTGAATCTTTGTTTTGGGACCTTAAAGCCCTTGTACATGTTGGACAACTTTTCGACACTTTCAAGGTAGAATTTGGAAGTTCATAAAATATAAAAATTTCCTTAATTTGAGTATGGTTTTATTTAGTGATGTATTCACATCTATTGGATATGACATTGTCAGGTTACATTGTTTTGAATCAAACAAGGAATCATGAATTCCGCTATAAGAAGTTCAAATTGCACTTTGAAACTATCTATTGAAAGCCTTTCATATTGAAATAGTTTTGTTTTTGTGTCAACTGATAATTGAAGGGCATTGTTTGAATTGTGGACACTCTTGTCTTGCATTAAAAAGTGCACTTTTTGATAAATGAGTTTTTTTTTCTCGTCATTTGCCTATTGACATATGTTGTAATTGATATGTCGGTGTATATGTGGGACTTTACGTCCATAAATTATGTATTGATAAACTAGGTAAGTTAAAACTAAGTGCTGCATGGAGCTAAGTGCTACGCCACTTTAAAGGCGGGAGCCACCTCTAGAGTCCGTACGAGCCACCTCTAGAGTCTAACGTTACCAGCGATTGGTGAATAATTGGGATGTACTAGGCAAAAAGTGATTGTCATATGATTTTTTTTGGATTTTGTGAACGTGTCATATTTGTATTGTATTTGATTGCATGGGCCCTAGTAGGTGTTGGCTTAGAGGGTGATCGAGAAGGCATCGGGCCGACGATTACGTCAAGACCACACGGATGCCACGTTAAGCCTGCGGGGCCGTTGTGGTCACTGACCACTAGGAAGGATAAGGTAGCTTCTGAAGTCGTGCACGCAACAATGAATTGTTAGGGGATATAAGGTTGCTAAAGGTCGGCAAGGCCGATCGTGACAGGTACCGATTATATGTCTAATGTTTTATATGGAGTTAACGACAAAGTTATGTGATATATGGATATGTGCATTGCACAATCTTTTATGTGATATTTGAGACTTTGTCATATGGTTATTTGCATTGGAAAAACGATTGTCATATGTTTATTGAAATGGAAAAATGTTTAACTGAAATTGTGCTTTCTTAAAGTTAATTTTATTAAAATTATCCATTACTCCCTCACTGAGCTATTTTGAGCTCACCCATTTTATGAAAATATTTCCAGGGCAACTCAAGTTAAATGGTGAACTAAATTCTGGATTTTTATATACGCTAAAGTAATAGGAGTATAGAAAGTTAAGGTACTTTAATCATTTAGATTGACATTGTAATCATGTTGATAAACAAAAGTTTATTATTTGAATGGTTTGTCTTTTGGGGATGGAAGATAAGGTGAATATTGGATTCAAAATTTTAATTGTAATTTTCACATTATAATTTATTAATGTTCAAGGTTAGGGCCTAGACGTGAGTCGCGCGTAATCTAACGCTACCGTCAGGATGCCGTTAAAGGATAAGGTGGGGCGTTACAGACTCACCTTTGTGATTTAAACTTTTCATCTCTTGGGTGAAGTTTTTCTCATAAAAAATTCCACATTTGTGATTTCATGGTTTGAAGGTAGAGATTAAATGGCTATTAAGAACCAGGTTGGGCTAGTAGATAGAGATAAAGTCAAAGTTGACCAAGCAATGGATGGTTTCCTCTTCATCCTTTATGATGGTAACTAGTTGGTATCACCGCGCCAGCGCGGTGTGTTAGATGTAATAACGTTTTGTAAATTTATGACCGCGCAAGAGATATAATGTTAGTTCAGTGTAATAGATATAACCTTGTGTGGAAAATATAATATTTGTTGGAATTTTATGTAACAATAACCTTGTGTAATGTTAGTTCAGTGTATTATATGTAACAATAACCTTGTGTTATGTTAGTTCAGTGTAATAGATATAAATAATATAATATTTGTTGGAAAATATATATATGAATATTTACAGTTTGTATTACCAGAAGCTTATTAGTAACTTTATTTCTATACATGTATGTACGTATGTAAATAGTTTCATAAGATTTATGATTGGCAATTATTGTACACACACATCGATACATATACATATATTTATATACTATATGTATTTTTGTATATTTCCATATATTAGACATATTTTGGTATTATTGCACATAATGTCGACAATACATATTCATTCATGCTATATATATTACAAGACATTATAAAAATGAGCAAATTTTTTTTTATATTTGCACACACTATAATGTATTTGAATTACAGATTATGACATTTGATAATTTTATAATTATTTCCATATTATAGAATTTTAACACGCTATTTCTATTTTGTATATTACATATATATAATGATTATATATTTATTAACAAAATATTTATTAACACATTCTAATGTTTCTTAATACATATTACTTGCATTGTCATATAATTTGAATAGTCATAACATTATATTTATTTAGATAAATTATATATCATATTAATGAAAATGTGAATCATTTCATAAATTGAAAAGAATGAGGGGAAAGTAGATATATTTATACACGTTAATTAGTTTACATATTAAATGCGGCTAGTTTATATATATCAGTTGCAGATAGTTGCTAAAGCAAGAGTCATTTTCTGCCAAAAGCTACAATAAGAGTGCAACAAAATATTCTACAAAATAAGCATACTAATAGATGATTTGTTTAAATAGAATAATACGACTGTGCTTCAATGACAATAGTTTGTAATTAAGATTTATCATTCAAAGAAATATGGACATCCATAGCAAATTTCTTTGGACTTTCATCAACAACTTGAAATTCACAGATGTCTCCAACTTGGATTCCATTCTTAATGACAAATTGTCTCCATCCACCAGCGAAGACAAAGCATTTCTCTTGAACAAGATAATTAATCGGCCATTCTTTGTCATTAATCTTGAGAAAAATCTGCTGCGACTTTTTTGGCATGTGTATACGCGTCCATTGGGATTTCAAAGTCTGCACTTGCATAAAACATTTTTAATGGTCATCATATTAAAAGCAGTGAACAAAAATACTATCATGTAGTGATTAGTGTTCGATCATAGCAACCAGCTAATTGTAAACGCTAGTTGTAGTATAACTAAGGTTTGTTTGATGAAAAAAAATACGTTTTTCCATGCTATATGTTGACGACTTGTATACATTACACTGTACACACTACACTGTACACATCAACTCATCAACACTTCTCTCTGCTGTTTATATACATAAGCTCACATCAATGATAAAAAATTCAGATCAGAAAAGGGAAAAAAAACGCCACAAACGCACAACTGAAAAGGATGAAAGAGAAGCATACAGATACTTGGAAAAACCACATTTGATTCTATTGCAGTGTATGTGACCAATAAGATAACTGAAACAAGTAAAAGATGAGTTTGGTTTTGGTTAGTACGACTAACAAGCAGAAGCTATATATAATGAGAGCAAAAGGGACAAGTTTGAAAGGTCTTTTAGGTTAGGTTGGTAATCTGAGGGAGGATTGAAGGGATGGGAGCTGTGAATTTGGTTGTTCTAAATATCATAATAATGGATTAAGAATAGGATAATTAAGATTTTGACGAAACAATATAATCTATCTATACTAAATAGTATCTAAAATACAATGCATATGTAGGCATACAAAATTACCAATGTAAACCCAGATGATACATATGCCTTGGACATAACGATGATCATATTGTGGTTGCTTTCTTTGCGATAATTTGTACTGTCATGCGGTAGTGATGCTGTCTTTGGAGGTGTTGTTATCATTGGTGCAATGTTGCCCTTTTTATGAGCTTATATAAGAAAACATGAAATCAAGATAAATGAGTTAAATTGATTGTAAAGAACACATAATAGAGAATAAACTAATTGAGGATTATATACATTATTCAATATGAGTAATGTAGTAAGACTTATTATTAAGAAATTAATAAATTAAATAAACTAAAATAGAAGGATTACCATTGTCATTTCCACGAGTACAACTAAGGATTGATTTCTTTCTTTTTGCCAGATTGGTATCTACATTGTCTGCGTTCCGCACTTTATTTACTTTCAATGTGCAATCTTTCGGAGTATGAAGATGATGATGATGAAGAGGTTGTGTATCTTCATTAGCTTGCGAGTTTGTAGGGTTACTCTTGAATTGACTGAAAGAAGGGGTGTTTTTTTTCCGATGTACACACCAGTGCTAGTTTGAGAATCAATAAAGTAACTTGATTCTTTCTCGCATGATGTATCTCCCTTGAATACTATTGTACGGATATCTTGATGTTTTGTGTATTCGAAGGTAATTAAATCCCCTTCTTCAAGTTGATGGTCCTTCACAAAACCTTCCCATTCGCCAGCAAAATATAACACATTTGAAGACTCGACAATATCGAATTTCCATGACCACATTCCAGGATGGGTGACAGTAATAGTGGATGGAAAACTCTGTTTTGCAAGAAAGGAGCAATATTCGGGAATAGGCTGCATTTTAAAATTTTCAATTTCAATTTTGTTTATAAATGGATATGTAAAATACGCAATAAGACTTGCTTTGACTATGCTTTGAACAATTATTATACCTAAATCGCATAAACTGATTGGTAAAAGTTTGGTCAGCACAAATACAAAATTATTATTGCGAATAGGATATCATTTCAAGTATAACTTACAAGGCGCTTGCGGAATTCTTCTTTGAACAGTTTGTAGAAACGAATCTTCTGGAATTTAGTCCAATACAGATCAGCAAAGATGGCATTGCAAGTGTTATCCATAGAAATACCTGTTTAATCGATGATTGGGAAAGAATCAGTAAATGGCCATAGTGTTATTCTTTTTGTTTTCACAGCCAAGAAATAATGCCAGCAGAAAATTGAAATTTAATTGTTAACAAGAGATTACAATTAAAGAGTATATTGTAGAAAGATCTTCATGTCACTGAATAACCGTAAATTTGATTTGGAAAGTGATATAATGTTCTAGTTAAAATAAGGCGTTTGAAAGGAACTTTTGTAGACTATTATTTTGAGTGTAAATCATCTAAGAACGTTAAAATTTGATGCACAGAAATAGTCGAGAAAACATAAGTAAATACGATTGAAGTTCGATTAGACCAATTTGAAGCAGAAGAGGTAAATAATGTAAGGGGATACTAAAGAAGAGAATGATACCTGTTTTTCTTCAATTCAGCCTCCAAAGTGACGGAATGCTTGAGAAGTCTTGAAGGGATACAAGGTGAAGACGATGACAATTAGGTTTGAGTGTAATAATTGTTGGGCTTTCTAAATGAGGTGGCTAATTTTTTTAATTGATATGGATCTAATATAAAAGCTTTTTTGTCAATTGCTGGCCTTTGTTACTAAGTTAATCCAGATGGATATAATATAAAAGGGCTTTTCTAGTTTGCTGGTCTTTTTCGTGCAATTTAGAGTAGATGTTTTTTTTTTATTTCCCAATAGTTATATGAATGTAACACCTGACTATTTACAATAACAATACGTATTATGTTTTTTTCTAAATGAATGTAAATATCAATTTGTCATTAGTTGTTGATAGAAATGGTAGAGATAGAAATAGGAAAACATTGATAATTTATGAAAAAATATATCCTATTTATATGAGTAATATTGAATTTACTTTCATGAGAGATGATATTTAATAACTTTGTTTTCATAAAGAAATTGTATTAGTACTTTGCATTGATAAGCTATTTTTAGTATTATATATATATATATATTTTCTTTTTTTAACAGGTTAGGCAATTTGACCATTTAGTTTAATGATCAAAATACGATCTTACTTTATGGTATTCTTTTTTTTTTGGTTTAGCTTTGCAATTACTTTAATAATTTAATTTTGCCATCATTATTCTAAATAATATAATAATATATAAAATATTACTAAAAGAATTAAATTATGAAAATGCTTTGGTATTTTTAAAAATTTGAAACTCAATTTTAATATCCTTGGTGAATTAAAAATTGATATGAACAATTTAGAAGTGTCATTTAAAACTTCAACTTTAAATTAATAATTTACAATGTTCACAATTAATATAGTTAATTGATAGTAAACGGTGGAAAGTATTAATAAGTCTTTTTTATAGGGGTAAAAGTGATTTAAGCCTATCTTTCATTGAGTTAAATTGAAGATATCTCTATTTATATTGATCATATTTATATTCATTGATAAATTTGGTAAAGATAGAAATATCAATCTATCACTAAAGCTTGAATGCATGTAATACATTGATGCATTTGTTTTTAGTTATTAAGATGTATGCAAAAATTTAAACATCATACAATTATATATGAAATAGATATAAATTTTGCAAACTTAAATAATTGTTTTGGAGTGGCAAACCAGCATTATATAATTCATCATCTAAATACTCTGGCAGAAAGTCATCATCAATCATTTTGAGTCTAGGATGACTGGAAAATATATAGACAATGTACTATAAAAGTCTTCACGTTTCACGTAGTAGGCAGCAGATTATTTGTCAGCAACGGAAACGAAGAGCAAAAAAGATGTAATTCTGCATATGTGAACCAGTTCTCCTGCATCTATAATAGTGATACAATGTAAAAAAAAATTAATCAATACTTTGAAAATAAATAAAGAAATTAAAGTATATATATATATATATATACACACATTACATCACACATAGTATGTTGAACAAAGAGCAGATGAAATAAATAATAATTCCAATAATCATGAAAACTTGATTACTATTACTTACAAAGTATGGATAGCCATTAGCCAGTGAAATCTTGTATGGAGCGTTGTCTAGAAAAAGCTTTGCGTAGAATAGAACAAACCTTCCACAATCTTCAGCATTATTTTGTTGGGGGACCTAGAATTATAATCTATTATATGTACTTAAATGAAAGGCTTCATTGTAAAAAAATGGAAGGAAAGCATTACCACCTTTGGAATACGTAGAGGAATTTTCTGAGCCCTTCTATTATCTATAGGACAATTCATTACTTTACAGATGTCGAAAACAAATCTATTAATAGAAGATACAGTAAGTCAGTCATTAATACCAGCATTCGAATGTAAGACTAATTTATTCGTTAAAGCATTACCTCCTGATTGCTGGTTCAAGTCTTTCACAATTCAGATCTCGAAGGGAATCTAATATCAACATGCAAGGAGACATGGAATCTGATTGTGCCAATTCATCGAAATTGCACAATATCAAGAGGCTCCAATGAGACCTGACCATTAGATGTGCAATGACTAAAACATCATTGCAAGGCATGTCATGAAAAGTAGAAAATCTGAATTAAATATACGTACCATATGACGATGGGAATAAAAACATATCTTTTGGATAGTATATCCTTCAATTTGGTCCATTTCAACACTTTTTCCCTATTACAATCCTTCATGTGCAAACAAAACCATAGGCTATCGAAATATGTACATAAATGTGTGTTTGATTTGGAAGTGTCTTCCCATAGACGCCTACAACATTATGTATGAAACAATTATATAATTAATTGATAGATGATGTAAAAGAAAGCTCAACTAACATTCATTGTTTGTACTCACTCAAAGCATTCTTGGAATTTTCTAGAGCTTAGTTGTTTTTCAATGGTAGTTGATCTGCGAGAATTATCAGGCCTATTGCGATTTTGATGGGCTTGCACACATCGTTCATCAACCTTCAAATTCGTTGCATCACCTGCATTGCTTGCTTTCTTGTTATTTTGCATCAGCCCATGTTTCATTTGAGGCTCTCCCTCATTGTTATCCTGTATATCATCCTTATGATATACAAATCCAGTAGTTACATCATCAATCCTACCGTCAATGTAGGATTCCTCTTTCCCACAACCAGTTGCAAAACTGAAGAGCTCAACATCTAAGTAGCTGTTTTTATTGTAACTAAACACAATCACATCTCCTTCTTGTATATTAAGGTCCCGTACAAAGACTTCCCACTGTCCCTCAAAGTAATAGATATAAGAAGATATGACTATATGAAACTCCCAAGATACCTTTCCAAGATATTGCACATATAATGTACCTGGTAGTATCTCTTTAATTTGTCACTAAACCGTCGAGGGATAGGCTACAAAATTAATAAATAATGAAATCAATAGTTTAAGCTTATAATAGTTTCCAAGGAGAAAAAAAATGAAGAAAGTTAATTAAAGTTGAAAAGGCACATTTTTCAACTGGATAGATGTACATCACAATGTAAGCTTCAGAGATATAATGGGATTGATTATAAGCATACTTTAAAATTACATAAACCATGAATTCAATAGACATAACTTACAAGCCGTTCTTGGTACGTTTTCTTGTACTCTTGAAAGAATTTTATTTCTCCAAAAAGATTCCAGTAAAGTTCAATTTGTTGATTCTGTACAGCTTCCATGCTTTGTAGTAGCACTTGAAATCTTTATCCTGTACAATAATAAACCGTAGAGTCAATCAAAGTTACTAATTTTGTATGCAAATAGAGATAAAAATAATCAATGAAAACTGAGCTTATTACTACGCCACTAATTGACGGTCATAAACACAGTGTAAATATTTGAAGATTTTAAACAAAATGAAACATGACATTAAAGTCGAAGATACTAAATTCTAATAATTTAAGCAAGGCATGGATGGACATCGAAGAAGAGTTATATGTGAACATAAAATCTTAACAGCTGCATTCCTGTTGTAATAGCTCGGAAGTCATAAATGGAGATGGAAGAAGAGTCATATAAAAAAATATGGAAAATATCAGAATGCACTATGAAAGAATCATACTTGTTAAGAGGTATATATTACAAGCAGCTATTTGAGAGAATAAAGGACGATATTGTTCTATACGATGAATCTAAATTCATATCAAATACATTCATATATTCACTAACAATATAAGCCGAGAATCGTATATATATATCAATAATCGTAAAAAGGAAAACGTATCAAAGGAATACCTTAAAACTGCACGATTGACGCGATATCCAGAATAATGCTGTAGATTGATCGATTTGTTAAGTTGAATTACGCAGATTTGAATGACTGCCGGAAAATATTTCATCCGATGCAAACGAGGGTAGAGCGAATTGGGATTTTTGTGGAAGGTGCCCTTTTCCTCAATGACTGTGTATAAATCCGGATCTAATTGAGGTATAGAAGTAAATTATTTTGGGTCGATCAATCTCCAGAATTGAGTGAGAAGGCCCATTTTTTTAATAAGCCTGGCACAATATGCAACCCAAAAAAATAAGATAGTTTAGAACAGGGTTATATCAATCTGATTGTTTTCAGATTGGTCGAAGCCCATTTTACGAAATTTCCAATGTAAACAAGAATTTATTGCAATAACTATTTCACACCTACGTAGTATTTCATATTTGATAATAATTTTTTTTTTGCAGAAGATAAAACCAGAAGTTTTTCTTTATATTCTTTGATTATCATATGATCTTGAAAAGATGATCCCAAAACATTAATTGAATGGTTGTTTTAGTTAGTATGTTCGTAGATTGTACGTGAAATCTGTAATTTATAAAAGGTACAATATTAAATGGAAATGTATTTTATATTGAATAGAATAGGTGCATATTTTTTATTATAATAATAGGCAATACTACATATATCAAACTATTGCAAATATAAATTTGAACAACCACACCAAAACAAATATATTAAGATTGGTCATTTTATAGCAAGAAATTTAAAATGCCAAGGGTACAATTTTTCAACGCCGCACTCGTTAAAAATGACAATAGCATATGTAAGAACATTGCTATTAACATATTGTGGAACAAACAAAAGTTCATCATTGTTTGTAAGTTCATGGTCGACCACAAAATAATTCCAATTATCCGTTAAAGTATTATTTTGTAATTTGATGTCATAAATTTTCTCCCCAATGACCAAGTTGATTCGCGGATTTTGTCTTGTGCTGCTCATGGATTTCATCAATGATGGCAATTTCTATAAAAAAATAGCAAACATTAAAAATAAGAAAAGTTGATCAAATATAAATATTAATACTTACCAATTTAGCTCGCTTTGATGTTTTAAATTTTACATAGAAACAACATTTCATATTCATATCCTGGCAAAACAACGGAGGTATTGAGGAGGAGATGATTTTGTGGCAATGATCTGTATTTTCCTCACCTGAAAGAAGATATAAAAAAATAAGAAAAGAAAAAAAAAATAAAACATCTTGTAATATATATGTGCATCTATATATATCTTACCAATTATCATGCTTCTATAATTTGTAAGCATAGTAAGTGGTGAAGTCCACGCCATAAAGCTCTGAATGTAAAAGGTTGTGATTTGAATTTGATCAAATTGATTTTGATCACGGTACCTAAGGAAAGTACGATCTCTTGGCTTTATGATATTAGCGTCACAATATTCATCCCATCCGAGATGAAAATGTCGATCATGTATGACCACCATCCATTTTTTCAAGCCATCAAATATTTCAATTTCTTCATAATTTTTTGTTAATCCAAGCGCATCATGTATTTGATATGGGATTTCCTATTTAAAAGAATGACATTAATACATAAGCAGCTTTAAAAATAAAAATGTAATAATATATATTACCTGTTTTTGTGTATCTGTGCAGACAAGTAAAAAGCACCATGGTTTTCCAATTTGTTTAAATGTATTCGGATCAATGTGCATTGGCTTCTCCAGTTCACTTGCAAAAGCAATTGGATCTGCTCAAATAACAATTTGCAGCCAATCTTCTACAGATTTCACTGAATAAAAGTTTGGCTCACCTAAATAGTTATTCAAGAACGGATAGAAGTTCCAAAAACTATCTGAAAGGGTAAAATTGATGATTTCATTTTCTGCAAATCTGATATCCAACACATGGACCAGCTGACCAGAAAATTACTTCAGATAATACTTCATTTCATTATACATTTGCACCCTTTTCCATTTCATAAATGGATTACATAATTTGTCCATTTTATGAAAGAAATTCTGCAAAAAAACCATAGAAATATTGAAAGAGTCAATGTAATCTTCAAGACATGTGTTTATTATGTTTCTACTATGACATATTAGAAGCATGTAAATAATGTATTGACCATCATATTAGAAAAGACGAACCTAATTAATACACAACAACACAATATGTTTGTTTTTTCGCAAAAGGAAAAACTAAACGATCTTGTCCGGTGTCTATCCTGTAGCAATTCAAAATCTTTAAATTGCTTTCTAGAACTTCTAAAATAATGATCTGTTTAAATAAATAGAGCAAATGAATTTATAGAGGAAGAATACATTTCATATAATAACAGTAACAAGTTATTTATATGTAAATAGTTTGTAAAAAGCACTATATGATAGCAAAAGTACACCCTAGGAAATTTGTACAGCAGGGCTATGAATGAACACACTAAAGTTGGAGAGGAAATAAAAAATTATAGAGTATTATGTAGTGATTGATGAACAGGACTTCATTTTAAGAGATGACAAAATAAAACAATTAAAAGATAGTTTGCTCCATATAGTTGTACATAAGGGGAGACGGCAATAAATTGTTATAGTCTTTCACTAATCAGTCTATTTAGTATTAAGGAAAAAATGTGGAGCATAAGCTTTCATTTAAAAAGGAATAGAATCCCCCCACACTTAAACCTTTGCTAGTCCCGAGCAAAGTAAAACAATAACTAAGCTCTTGTCCATCCCATATTCAAACACTCACAATATCATCAGCTATCCATTTCAAACTTTTCGCATGCACAAGAAAACATTTAGTTGGGCAAGTTTCCAGTTCATCTAACTTACACAATTTTCCAAGTAAGGTGAAATGAATAAAGACCAAACCGTCAGCGTGTAGTGTGTGCTGAGAGTTCCTC
Source organism: Ophiorrhiza pumila (assembly GCA_016586305.1). Taxonomy (NCBI): domain Eukaryota; kingdom Viridiplantae; phylum Streptophyta; class Magnoliopsida; order Gentianales; family Rubiaceae; genus Ophiorrhiza; species Ophiorrhiza pumila. The sequence continues at coordinate 31,060,833 of BLIW01000002.1, forward strand.
ATGTTTCTTCACATTGTCTATGCAGAGTACTCAAGTAGACACTTAATCAAAAATTCTTACACTACAATCCTTTTGTCCACACACACGAACATTTAAACATTATAAAGCTTAACAGAAATCAACTTGCACATTGGTGCTTATTACTTTTCTTTTGAAATTCATGCTGCACATTGGTGCTTGGCTGCCCAGGGTTTTGTGGCTATTTTTTTCCTTTATTCGCCTGCTGGCTTTTCTTTCACATTTGCATAATTTCCAAACAATTAGTGTTCATGTGTGTCTTCAATAGACTATATATTCAAAATGCAAGAATAAGTGTTTACGAGTAGAAAGCACATACACGTAAAGGAACATAAGCTCTCTCCTATGTCAAATTTGTTGCTGGCGTTTCTATCTTACTTTGACATCGCACTTTACTTATCAAATCATACTCATCGAATAAACACTGTGAAACTCAAGATAAAAAAATTTGCATACATAACATTTAAGTAACATTCATGGATTTGCAATGATACTGGGAGTGCGAGTATGGTTTGGCGTGCAAGTGTACGGAATGGACTGGATAATGAACATTTGCATAACACAACAGAAACACTCACATTCATCGCAACAATAAGGAAATTCAAGCACACTACAAGGTCAGTGCTAGTCACTGACTTGTTTTTCTCTTTCTCACAACAACATAGGAAAAATAAAACAAGAAGAAAACACACCACCTACATACTAAACAATCCACACTATCACTCGTTTCCCGCACATATGATAAACACACATAAGCAATTTTTTAAACAAAGGCCCTCGGCCTCACAAACACAAGCATCACTTTAAAGAAGTTCCAAGCATAGCCAATCACACAAATAACAGCAGTTTCCAAGGACAGCCCCAAATCATGAATGTCTCCCCCCCCCCACACTTGAAATGAGCAATGGTCCCCATTGTAAAGGAGAGGGACTACCGCGTTTGAGTTGCTAGAGGTGGAGGCTGGTTGGAAAGTCGTGAGAATCCAGGAGATGAGGGTTGCGCATTTCTGGATCCAGCGTTGGAGCTCACCCCTTGCTGCATGACCACTCTCGTGCTTGTGAATCCTTGCATCAAAAATACACAAGTCACTATACAAAGTATAAAACTTATATTCATGTAAGCACACTAACCATGCTTCCCATCCTAGAGTAGAACTTCATGCAATAAAGGCGTCCCAATAATGCATTAGGTTCATGGCAATTTTAAACTTCACATGGTCACCACTTCACCTTTTCTACAATGTGCATGAGAATTCAACCAACTAGACAACATTCACCTCAAATAAATCATGAAAGTTCCATAAGGTATTTCCCACAAATAATAGAGTCCAATAAATCAGAAGGGAATAAGCTCATACCTTGTATTGTGCAAATATGAGTGAATAGTGGCTTTTTGGAAACTTTGTGTTAAAGTGGTGGTGCTACATAACCTACTGTGCGAGAGTGTGAGATTGTGACTTGTGATGTGCAAGAGAGTGGAGAAAAAATGTGGTGTGCAAGTGAGTGCCACACCATGACCTTGGGTCATGGTGGTGTATGATGGGTCAAGTTAATAGCACTTTGAAGACACCCCCACACTTGGCATTTGAGATTAAGCTCCTGCACACAAGAGACAACTATCTACGTAAGGCAAGACCAAAAACAAAAGCAAACTAAAAACTCAAACAAAAATTTATTCAAGAAAAGTAAAGTAAGTGGTTCTGGATTTATTCAGTCTCCAGCTAGACTTTATTCATGAGGCCTCCTCATTCAAGATTCGGAGTACCCATCTCTGTACGAGAAAAATGCTCTTTCACAAGCACTCTTTTTCCTCCAGTAGGGTACTGGGAAAATATTCTCAGGAAAGAGGTGTTGGAGCTCATACACATGGGGAACAATCTCAATAACCTCTGTTTTAAACCACGTCTGTTCCCCCATAGGAATCACCTCTTTCACTTCTCCCTCCAAATTTGTCTTTGAAACCCTGCAAGGCTCAACCACAGATTGTGCATCCATAGTCTCAACAAATTCATCAGTAATTTCAAGAATGGATGCATCAACAAAGCAATTCTCCACCATATTAGCTATTTCCTTACAAAGAATTAAATCATCATTACATAGACTAACATGGGCATTCTGTTGGGTCTCTCCTTTGCTAAAAAAATTTGGTTCACTTTGCACATCTAACAAAGGTATTTCGTCCTTCTCTATTTGTTGGTCACCAGTTACAGTTTCAAATTCGTTCACAATTTCATGATTTGGTGTCTCAACAAAATGCTCAATGGTCATGTTGTCATTTTCTTTATCAAGTGCAATGTTGGTTTCATTCATGCTCACACAAGGATTGATAAAATGTGTCTCTCTACAATTTACTGGGCATTCCAAGACAGGGGAAGTATCTAAGGAAAGTCTAACAATGTCATCATTCTCATGGTAATTCATAAAGTTGGTGTAAGACTTAACATTAGATACACCCTCCATTTTGGCAGTAAGAAACCAAATAGCCCTAAGTTCTTCATCACTAAACTCATCACAAGAGACGTCATTTTCACAGGAAAGACTCAAACTTTCGTGCACAAAGAACTCATCACCAAAGCACTCATATACAACATCTCCAACATTTGTAGACCCCAACTCCATTGGACACTTTAGACCACAATCAACATTTGCATTCACATTAAAAAAATTTTCCTCAAGAGTTGGTGTTTCAGTAATGAGAGATATACCTTCTGAGTGGCCTTGAGCTTCTTGAACTGGTGTCTCAAGTTCCCACAAGTTGCTCATTAAGGCACTCATGTGATCAAGTCTCTGTAGTGGTTCTGGAGCCCTCTCTTTCTTTTGAGTCAGCCTTGTTTTCACTCTATCAGCCTTGTCCAAAATTTGAGACAACATGTCTTCTCAGTCTTGCTCTTCTCTGAGATAGGACTTATTGCTCTGTTGTTGGTCGTGCCATGTCTCATAATATCTTGGTGGGGAGAAGTTGCCAAATATTCCAGGTGTTAGTCGTGTGTCATCCATCCAATCTGGTGGGTAATCATAATAAGGCTCAAAAGAGTCCCCAAACCACCTAGACATATTTGGCCTTTTGTGGTGTGCACAATCCAATTTTAGTGAATTTTCAAATCACCTGCACTCACCACCAGCTAAAAACAGTACTGGAACCAAGAACAAAAATATAAACTAACTATCAAACACAATAACAAACAGAATAAAAAGAATAACACCACCAAAAACCAAATGACAAAAACACAAGAACAAACAATTCAAGAGAACAAATAATCCCCAACAACCGTGCCTTCCCCGGCAACGGCGCCATTTTGGCGGAGGTCGGTCGCTCGACCTCGTCAAATACCCAAACTTACTCAACTAATGTAGAAGTGGCAAGTGGGATCGTATCCACAGGGAAGGTTTGGATGTCAAGAGATCACTTGTTCAAGAAACCAAAGCAAATGGTACGAATGCAAAACAATATGAATGCAAAAATGAGAATGAATGCAAGGTTAGTATGCAAGCACTGCCTTGAGGATGAACCAATTGGTATGGACCTCAGCCTATTATCATCGACTTGTGTAACAGCATGAATGAGGGGATCGACCTTCTAGTGAGCTTAGGGTCGATCTCCTTGGTAGGTCTCACCACCCTAATTCACCATACTCCTCCGTCTTCCCTTGGTAGGGCAAGACCTAGGCTCGGCTTCCTAATTCCCAATCCCTATCTGACACTAGAACCCTAACACCCCCAGACAAGACAGTCATCCAAAGTTCAAGTTCTAATGTTCAAATAATCCTAAGTCTTTTCCATTATATTGACTTCAATTGTCAGTGGGTACCGCACAATTGAAGTCGCAACCATACACAGATCATAGGACTCATCCAAGTTGTTCCCTATTCTAGTGATGTTATTTCAATTTCCATTAATAGCACTAGATTGACTTCAGTGGGTACCGCAAATCACATGAAGGGCCTAAGCGTGAGTGAGTAAGCATTGAAATAAAACATCAAATAGATATATGAAACAATATCAAACACGTAATGAGCAATCCGAATGTCTCAAATAAGCTAAAGATCCATTCAATTGATCCTCAAGACAGTAAAATGTATGAAAGGGAAAAAAAGAGAAAAGAACCTAATCTAAACTATGAATCCTAATCTAAGAATGCTATGTTGTGTTGTGTGCGGCCGCCTCCGAAAAGTCCTCCCTTTTCTGATATTCCTCTGCCTTTTATACTTTTCTCCCCGTGGAGGTGCCGATGATGCTTCCTAGAAATTTCCTTTCTTCACGGGGAGAATGCCACGTGTCTGCTTAAGCTTCCTGGAAGTTTCCTCCTTAGGCGAGGTGAGTGCCACGTATTCTGCCAAATGACGGTCAACCAAAGCAGTGAGGTCAACTGATAAATGTTTTAGTGCGCAATTAATCAAACAGTTGGTGCACTCAAATAGTTTGTGCATGTTGGTTTAAATATGCCTGTGCGAGTGTGGTGGGAGCATGAGCGTGGTACTAGGTGCGTAGATGCAAGGATAAGAAATATGTACAAGTGCGCGGGTGAGAAAGTGTAAATGAAGTGTGCATGTGTGCGAGTGAGGGTGCGGGCGCATAGGCGCCCGCGTGTGTTCGTGCGTGAGTGTGCTGTGCGGGCGCCATGTGTGCGGGTGTGTGGCCTGTGCGGGCGCATAGGCGCCTGCACAGGTGTGTGTGTGGGTGGCCTGTGCTGGCGCATAGGCGCCCGCACAGGTGTGTGTGTGAGTGTGCGAGCGCATAGGCGCCCGCACAGTGTAATGTGCTGTGCGGAGTGTGTGAAGTGTGTGCAAGCAAGTGTTGTGTAGTGGACTTGTGTAGTGGAGTGCTTGGGACTTAATGTGGTGCATGACCAAGAGTGTTACATAACTCAAAAATCATTACTTTCTTCACAAAAACACAACTCTTAGCCAATTCCCACATTTCACCGGATGTAAACATTTCAACCACATACTTGTTCATCTGTCATCATTTTCATGAAAAGTTTATACAAAAGATCAAACAAGTGAAGCAAATAGGTCGGTACAAACCCGACTTATCAAATAGAATGCATATTCTTCCAAGTAAATAATAGTTAGGAGGCGAAATCAGGGCATTTTCATCTTTTAATTAGCACGTATAATTTTTTCTATTGGCACCAGATTTGTAAACTAAAATTTTATCGAAAGTAGATAAAGTTGTACTTCATAAACGTCAAATCTGCTGAAAAGTAAATAGCAAGATAAAAGCATTGGATGCTGTCCTTGAATGGAGCATGGGTTGTCTTTCAAGTTTCAACGCATGCTCTCATAAGGCTTGCTGTCCTGTAGTGAGCCATGGAATCTATCATAGATAATGATCTTGTAGACAAGTCTAGAGCTTGACTTCGTCTTTTATCTTTCAACACTTACTTGCAAAAGGGTTAGTGTTCTTTAGTTAGTCATCAGATCCATCTTTGATTGCATACTTTCATAGACAGTGGACTTGTAGACAATTATAGAGCTGCAATTTGGCTTTTACATCATGATGGAATATAATGTAATAATATAATAATAATATAACCACACAATTCACCTAACAATTTTCAAAGAAGGACTGTGTCGACAAAGGATCAAATAGAAAAGGTGTTTAAGATTTGTCCGCAGGCTTTACATTATGTAAGCAACGATTATCAATTTCTGATATATACATGATGATAGTAAGAAACATAAAGATTAATCCATCAAATGCAACAGAATAGCGATCTTTAATAGGAGAAGCAAGGACATTGACATTAGAAATTCCACATAACACAATACATTAATTTATAGAAGTCTACAAAAGCAGCACACCTTTGAGAGTTAGGCCACAAACAAGTTGTGGCAAGCAAAATGGCTGTACTATTAACAGGATTACCTAGGTAGTTTTGTTAATATACCAGTATTTCAAGCAAGGCTGCTTTCTAATTAGTATAATAATAACCACATAGATAAAACATAATAAAAATTTATAGCAAGCTTATATATTATACAAAGAGGTCTTGCGATGAGATACTTTCAGCAAAAGCTAATAACTGCCCCCCACGATAAACACATACTATGTTGTTCAATTCATGGGATCGATTTGTTTTTTTGTCTCTTGCTAGTTCCCTCTCCAATAGACTCTAACGCATCTTCTGCATTGGTGGAATCTGACTCCATCGTTTTAGCAAGAGAGCGTCGAGTTCTAGTTTTAGTGACTTGCTTAGCTGATATCCAGTGTAAAAACAAATCATATATTGTCTCAGCCATCATAAAATGAATTAATATATAAACATTATTAGACATAAGTAAATGTGAATACCTGGAGTATCTACACTTAGTATTGTTTCAGCAATGGTTTCAGTTGTATCAGCTTCAGGATGTGAAGATTCTGATGGCAGTCTAGCATGGTCACTTGAAGGCAACTTCGAAATAGGGTCAGATTCAACATAATCAGAAATGCTGACTATTGTGTATCGCTTTACAGATCCCTCACTTTTTGCCTTTGGTTGTTTAACATGAACATGAAACATTTTTGAATCAAGGTTTTTGTGCACAGAATCTAAAGAGGGAGTGGTACCCTAAGGGAATAGCATAAAAAGAAAAACACAATTATTAGACATAACCAAACATTACTAAACGCCAATGAACAAATCACACAATGAATTTCAGCCAGCATTATCTCACATTGTCTGTATGCATCATTGCATCAAATGCTGAGTACCCAAGTATTTTTTCTGCCTGTTCACCAAAAAATTGATGTAGTGATTGTCCCACTCTGATCAGTTAAATCTAATTCCAGACGACACCTACAGTTGGAGGTGTTTCAGTGAGGCAAAGTCATCAGGTAACACATAGTTGTGTTAATATGGAAATCTAATTTAAAGTCCAAACCTGGGTTGCGGCATCTGTTTCTCACCGCACAAATTGCACTGATATTCATAACCAGGAGATGCTGATGTAAAAGCATAACAATTCATGCAGCCCATGTACCAATAATTCTGCATAATATTTTTAAATGATATATTGGCCTTGACCAATGCGACCTAATGGCAGTAGCAAACAGTAAGCAGACAAGTAAGATTGTCAAAGGCATTCAGAATTTCGACAGTAAAAAGAAATAACTTGGAATTATTGCACCAACATTCTGAGTAGACAACATGTTTGCAATCAAAGTGATTTTTTTTCACTGCGCAATGTAATATCAGGGCCATATTTTAGATAGGATTTTGTTCGGACAAATTCACCCAATTCTTTTTGATTGCGCGCCACCCTATTGACACGAGACATGAAGAGATTCAGCTTGTCAATAAGACAATAAATAAAAATTTTGGATTAGGAAAGGATTGTGCACATGTACCAATTTTTTAAGCGCATTGCTTCCTCATCTGGCGGATTAACAAGTATCATGGAATCTCGGCATGTCACAAGCTCAACACCTGTTAAAGATTACCATGGGGGCAAAAATAAATAACTGTGGGGAATTTTTATATGCAACTAAAAAACAAGCACTATGGGATTCACCATTAAAGTATGAAGGCCTGACTCAACGACAAATCACAACAGGGAAATTACGCAGGTCATCGATTATTGCCTTTCCTTCAACAAGAATAAACCGATTCCACATAGAAATCATGATGGACTGCATCCTAAAGAACCATTATTGAGATAAACAATTAAATAAGTAGAACAATAAGATGTTATCGCCATAACAGTGGAAATTTATTCTAATATGACATTTATAAAAGCATAATTGTTATAAGTATGAAGACACTTACTGCTCATTAACCAAGACAAACTTCTGCACAGTGCTTTCTCCCCCTGGTTTTGTAACAGTCTTGACCGGTAAGACGTCAATAGCAACAGCAATTACATCTGTTCATTCATTCATAAGAGAGTAAATATGTATCAATCACAAGTAATTTCTAGAAGGCACAAATGTATTAACACACTACTTACCAACTCTCTTCGTTTTGTCATCTTCATCAATATAGTCTCCAAGATAATCAAACTTTGTATAGTTATACTGCAAGCGGATTATGCTTGGCTTGTCAATAATTTCTTCAATGACTGTCCTTGAACTAATAACCCACTGCATTGTAATTCCTTCACGAGCATATTTTGGATTTGCTGCTCTGATATCAGCATTGCCGATTCGGTACTTTTTAAGAGCCAGAAGTTTAGGTCCCATGCGTTGAATATCGGCATCAAAAATGATGCCTTCAACTTTAGCTCCCTACGAGAGAAGAAATAACATGAATTCAGATCTAAGTTTAGGAGAAGAATAGATTTAGTGCGGCATTTTTTCTATTTTTATAGCGATAAAAGACAACATACCTTTGAGTCAGAAAATATGAATTTCTGAAGCCTAGTTGGGCTGCTAATACCTTGGAATGGCTGGAGTTTTTCGTCAACATTAATAACAGCATACCAGGGCCTTATTGTATTATTCAGCTGATCTATTAGCATGTCAGTTGTCATCCTGATGTACAGATACATAAATCAAATTTACTCAATAAGGTAGCAATGACTAAAACAATGCAGATAATTGATGCATAAGCACATATAGAAGTTGAGAAGAAGTCAGTTTTTTTGTAAATATCAGTTGACATCCTCATGTACACATACATAAACCACATTTGTTCAATAAGGTAACAATGAATAAAATAAAACAGATCAGGATTTTTGTGTGCCGCCAATTCAAGAATTTCTCTGTTCTGCAAAATCAAGAATCTCGCTGTAAACAACGTTTCTTGTCTTGCAATCATTTTTTTTTCATCTATCATAGGTGGCAAAATAAGAACCTTAATAGCCTTTGCAGTTTTTGCTCTTGAAAGAGCAACATATAACTGGCCGTGTGAAAACACAGGCTCGCAAAGATAAAGACCAACATACTCTAGCATTTGACCTTGTGATTTGTTTATGGTCATAGAAAAGCACAACTTTACAGGAAATTGAATGCGCTTAAACGCGACACCATGTTTTTTAGTATCGCTATTCAGCAATGGAATCTTTGGCAGGAAAACCTTCTTACCTATATATTGGCCTGTAGCAATTTCTGCACATATATTATGAGCACTTAGATCACGACAAATCAAGCGCGTGCCATTGCACAGGCCTTCAACAGGATTTAAATTTCTCAAAAGCATTATAGGGCAGTTTTCTTTTAGGACTAATTTATGAGGAGGAAAGCCATTAGGTTTTAATGAATTCAGAAAATCTTCAAAATCACCATGATGTTTTTGATCAATAGTTTTATCTGTGCTAGTATAAACACAAGGCTGGTCGGGGAACTGATTAATCAACACATCGTTGATATCATCAGTGGAGCTATTTGTTGCGCAAAGAATACACCTGTTTATCAGCTCATAAGAATTCGCAGACAACAGTTGCAAGTCTGAGAAGAAAAAGTCCAGCAACCTACTAATCAGGAAACATTAAAACGGTCACTATGTAAGAGTGGATGGAAAAGGAATATTAAAGTTACCAAAGCACACGGGCAGCATGTAGTAATAAATATGGTCATATGTTACTAACCTTTTCAACAATGCCTCTCCTTCGTCATAGGGTATAACTATATCTGCCGGGAGCGTAATATTGGCATCTTCATCCATAGGGAGCAAACCTTCTACAACTTTTAATAAATATTCAGCAAATTGAGGGTCTAAAGCAGCCCTCATATTCTGCCGCAATGAAACCTTATGCAACGATGGCCATAAAACGGAGTTCACAATGCTAGCATTAACTTGCATTTCTCTTATTGCCCGAGCTATGACCGGTAAAGTCTAGCGAAAATCCCCACCAAACACAACATACTTCCCACCAAAAGGTTCATCAATTCCAGTCAAGTTTTTAAGTAAACAATCAAGAGATTCAATAAGCACGTTCTCTGCCATTGTAGCCTCATCCCATAATATTAATTTAGCCCTAACAATCATTTTAGCAACACTACTTTGTTTACTCAGTTGGCAGACTTTACCACCACCACGATCTAAAGGGAGTTTAAATCTAGAGTGTGCAGTCCTACCACCTGGCAAGATTGATGCAGCAACTCCAGAAGTTGCAACAGCAATTGCAATAAATCCTTTACTCCTTATTGACGCTAGAAGAGCACGGTACAAAAACGTCTTGCACGTACCTCCAGGACCATCAACAAAAAAGCATTTACTTTGACCTAAGAACGCAGCCTGCACTACTAAATTATACACAACTTTTTGGTCAGCATTAAGTTTAGAACAAAGTGCCAAATCTTCAGGTGTAACCTGAATGTTAATCTCACTATCAAGTTCTCTTGTCAGTCGATCCACATCATTGTCGTTCAGAAATGACGATGGTACTAAGCAATAATCACTCATATTCTTCCCCATTTGTACCAAACTCCTGTTTATATCTTTTAATACAAGTTTTGTAATATCTATATCACTAAGATGACCATATAGGCCAACATTATTATAATCTGACGACAATTCTGATTGGAATCTATTCCACAATTTCATAGGTTCATTGGGTGAACAATAAACTAAAAGAACAGCAAATAAAAACCTGAAGGCATACGACATATGAAAAGTAGAGCACTCATCAAGTGTATCTTCAATGTAAGTATCAGAATTTAAGAAGCCCATTTTAAGAACAGCATCTCTAAATGAAGGCAGCAAATTACCATTAACAGTAAGCAAATTAGAATAAGACGTCGGACCCCTTACATGTGAGAGTAATAATCTTAGATAGTAACAATCACCTTCAGAAGGGTTGAAACTAACCATTCTACCAATGACAAAACCACGTTCTCGTTCGGTCCACTGCTTACCCTTGGGACTCCAAACAAAATATCTAGAAAACTCCCTATACAAACATTGTAACTATATAGCCCTTTCATTTGTGCGATTCATAAAAAAAATTTAGTTAACATAGTTTTTGAAAATGTACCAGACTGAACCATTGTTGCAAGATCAGCATTCTTATGAAAAGAAACTACCTGCGAGCCTCAAGATGAACCTGAAGTGTATAAACAGCTGGATGTATTTCACTTAATTTGAAGGAGAAAATCCTCCACATTGCTTCAGGAGGGCCAATCCATCTTCCATCTTGGAAGTTCTTAATTTCATCAATGGGTTGCTCATCTTTCTGGCCGACAATATTATAACTAACAAGATCATGCCCTTTATAAACATATTTATAAATATACTTTACCATTTTAACAGTTGCACAAATTTCCAAGTTCATATGACAGTAAAAAAGAGCCAACAAATAAGAATTATAAGGAACCACCCATCTATTATCTAATTCATGACGTCGCACGATAGCTTTCCTACCATTATCCCGTCTACGATATTGCAGGTAGCCATCATCAACATGCGATGTATAAGGCACAAACTCTTTAGGATATTTGTTTTTACACTGGCCATTTCTCATGCATGGGTTTTACCTATTCAAATGTCCACAAGGACCATGCATCATATGTTTAACCACAACAGAATACAAATGCGGGTCTTCATTAGAATTAGGTATTTCGGCAGAGACAATACAATCATAAGCTTCGGAATTCAAAGGTTTAAATCCAAGTTTTAAAATTAGCAGCATATGAGCATGAGGCATGCCCCTTTTTTGAAATTCTATACTATAAACAAATGCAGCAACGTCCCCAAAAAGTTTTTTTTTGACAATCTCAACTTTGAGAAGCTCAAATCTAGCTCTAAAAACCCTAGCCAGCAAATCTGGACGATCAAAAGCATTTTGATAACATTCTAAGTTATCCTGAATTTCTTTCCAGTTTGGATTACAAGTCATAGTTAGGAAAAGATCTGGTTTACCATATTGCTGAACCAAAGACATTGCATCCAAATATCTTCTACGCATATCCCTAGGACCACCTATAAAAGAAGAAGGCAAATAAACCCTACGGCCAATTCTATTTCCATCACATTCACCAACAACAACACTGTCTACTATGCCATTCAACATTTCAGACCTAATCTCATTTTGGTTTTTCCTAATAAAATCTAACCTTGTTGTTTCAATTTTTATATACATATCGACAAAAAATTGCTGCAAAAGCCTACCAGAATTCAGGAGTAGTGATCGATCGTTTTGCCTTATCTGAAGTTTGTAACAATAGTATTCCCTTGCAGATACACAGTGCTCAACATTACTCCCCCGAAGAGCGACTACAACAAGAAAAATATAGTAATCAGTAATTCCCTTCATGATGACTAAAACATAATAAAGCAAAGAACAAATTCTGTGTACTTAAATAAAAGATAATAACCTTGCTCTTCTGAATACAGCAACTCAGCAGGATCTCGTACAAAGGACGGATCAATGGGCACATTTGCGTCGCAAGGACATAGCTCCCGGTGTCGATTCTGCTTGAGTAATTTCTTAATGCCAAAATACCAGCCCGACTTTCCCCGAGGAAACAAGAGAGGGTACTGAAGACTGTCATAACAAGCATAATAATGGTGGATTTTATTATAGACATTTGTATGACCATAAACTCGTATATGGGCAGTTTTAGTATTACTTTCGAGCAGCTTCTCTCAGAAAATAGCCGCAACTTGTGAAACAGAAGGCAGGTTGTAGACACGCTGATCTAAACCTGGATACCCATTCAAGACTATAGTATGTTGTTCTACATCTGAAACATGCCTAAGATCCTTGAAAATTTTTGAGTAAGGGTTATCATGAAGGATATTAACAAGCGTCTGCAACGTATCCTCACGAAATCTATCTGAAGAACTGAGCCTCCTATTGATTTCCTCTTCAGTATCATAGAAATAAAACTGCACACCACTTAACCTGTCATCATCTGAAACTAAACTACCTAAAAAGTGGTAAACCTGACCTTGCGCACGGAACGTGTATATCCCTGATTTGTTCTTGGTTAGCTCCCTATCATATTTGACCCCTAAAGACGTAAAAGCAAAGTTATTGTTATAGGTCCTAATATGTTTCCTAAACTGAACAGACTGCTCATTGCCCCCCTCTAACAAATCTCGAAGTAGATAAGGCAAAGGTGTAATAACTAAGGAATCAACTCCTTCAGAACAACAAAAACCAGGAGGTTCCAAATAAAACCTGGCAGCACCACAATGTTCGCAGTCAATGGCAGGGGGCAGGACCAAACTTTCTGTGGGTATTTTTTTCCTATTCAGAGGGCGTTTTTCTGCAGCAAAAAGACTAAAATTAAAAGGGCACCAAGTACAATGTAGGAAAACATGGGTTGCAATTTCTTTCGGAATGGCACTATAAAAAAGTATAACAATTAAAAGGCTGGTGCATAACTTGGTTGATTATGTTGATATAAATAGAGACAATCTAAAATAAAGTCAGGTAAACATTTGCAGCAATCTTTTGGCGAGATGTATGTCAGAATATAATGATAAGAGTTGATTCGAGTAGGCGGAGTTTAAAATGAGGCATACATTGTTTTGAATCCAACCTTAAAAAATTGTAACAAGTAAAAGGACGGTGCATTTTTCATGATGAACAATATTATAAAAGAGAAGCATTTTGTAGAAAACAGTATGAGAAGTCTCCAGCTTCTGAGCAAGACCTGGCAGGAGCTAACTATGGTGAATGAGTTCATAGATATGGCATGGAAACCAAGTATTTGAAGAAAGCAGAATGCGAAAAATGCATATTCTTTAACTGTACAATAACACATAGGAAGAGACGTTTTAGAAAGATGTAGAAAATCAGTACGCAACTTAGGAAGAGACGTTTTAGAAAGATGTAGAAAATCAGTACGCAACTTAAAATAGGCCTCAGGGGTAAGTAAAAAAAGCTTGCAAGAAAAGACATTTACTGGGAGGAGTCATTTTTGCTGCAGAACCGCAAACTGTAAGATTGGATGGCAAATCTTATTAACTAATTATAACAGAAGACAGTGAAATTTATCCAAGTGAATCCTAAACTCAATTACCTTGGAAATTCTGCACATGTACTATAATTGGCTGACTAATTCCTACATCCCCCACACCAAGACGATCATTGGAGCTAATAGACAATGCAGCAGCTGCACGAGCAAACAGTTTTTTTAGCGCGAAAGATTAATTAACTGTGTTGGAAAAGCGATCAGTTAACACTTGAAAAAGTGAGAAAAGGATTGGTATTTGAGGTGGCACGGTACATGAGAAATGAACAAGGCATTTCTCACCCTGCACATCCAAACCATGAGCATCGCTAGAAGCAGAAGCACTGGTCCTGCTAGTAGAGCAAGACACTTGACTTGCTTCACTAACCGTTTTGTGTTTTTTTAACATCCTCTGATTCCTACGGCGTTGGAGCAGTCTTTTTTTTGCTCCTGCGGCATCCGTGCATACCGCTGACGCTGCAGCGCATTTTTATCCATCAAACAGGAACAGCGAAGGCTGCACGATTAGCCATTAAGAAGCGAGCACACAAAACGCAACATGTCAAGAAGGTACACAGGCACTTTTCAGCACTACATAGAGGTGAAAAAGAGCCGGGGCAGACCGTATATGAACCGGCAAGTACAAAAACCATGTATGTAAACAACAGGTAAAAAGAGGAAGAGCATCATGGCAAGCAACGCCAACAAGTCCATCAAACTAACACCACAGACCAGCATAGCTATCCACATCATTACAACAAGAGGCTTTCTTTCCTATCGGCCACACCACAATTATTTGCTATACATGTAACAGCAACAGCAGATAAACAGGAGGGGAAAAACAGTTGGAACAGCCGGATACAGAATCGCATGCACACATAACATGTACCGAAGCAAGAGGGAACGACAAAGACCATAATGGGAAGCAAGGCCTAAGGAAGTAAATATACCCACATAACATATACACAGTACGACACACACAATGGGTGTCAAGCAGTGAAAACACAGACATATCACAATTAGATGAGTTAAAAATTCGAAAGCACCAGAAGGGGAAATTTGATAGATTTAGCTTTTCATTGAATGCATATATTCCATAAATAAATAAATAAACAATAAACAACAAGAATCCAATGCACATGTGACAGAACAGCAAACATAACATAACATAAACATGCAAAGAGCACAGAAAATAACGCATTGTTACAGCAAGAAATGCATAAAGACACCTTCAGTACAAGTAGCTTGAATGACAGCAGGCCCCATAGATAAGCAACAATGTATATCCATGCAGCATTTTATAGCCATCTTATCTATCCGGCAGGGAACAGCGTAAATCTCTATAAGAAAGCAAAGCACAGGAACACGAGAAGAGGGGTGGCAACCTGTGGAGGACCAAAATGAAAACTTGTCACATGTCTTCGAAGGGAAAAAGAACACTGAAAATGCAAGCGTAAACATAGAAAGTAGGAAGGATATTCGAAAGTGTTGATATACAGTAAACAAATAAAGAGCAACCCAGAAGAAACAAAAGCCTGAAGTGCAGCAGGAAGGACGCATGGATGATTTCCAACATGAGTAGGCATAAAAAAAGACACAGAATATACAAAGAGAGGAAATGGACAGGGCGGATTGAAGAAGACAACAGCAAGGGCACTGAACATAGTGAAAGAGCAGGTATAAATATGCCGAGATGCAGAACATGTAGGACAGGTAAGAAAAAAGAAAGCACAAACACTAATGGCGAGAATATAAAAATAGACCAGGGGAAAAAAAGGAGCAGGCGTAAAAAAAGCACAGAAGAATGAGACAATAAAAAAGCACAAGCATTAGATACAGCAGCAAAAAAGCATCGACGAAGATCAGTCTGAACCAGCATTAAACACAGGTGGAATACAAAGACAAACCCACGACGATAATAAAACCGAACGAAATAAAGAGGCGAGCAACAAACCACGAACGGAATCAGTAGACATAAATAAGGAAAAACTGAAAGCGAAGCTTCATTACATTAGTGTTAAGTGGCATATATCAGAAATTAAACTAAATAAATGAATAAATAAGTAACTGATTCAGCAAATAACGGAAGAAGGGGACGTATATACAGGTTCTCGAGAACATACTATAACAAAGCAGCAAGGAAGAAAACATCCGGCGCAACACAAAAAATAACATACCCAAACAGTAAAGAAGCGAAGAATCTACCGAAGCTAGGAGGGGGGAACGCCAATTTATTTAGGAGCAGTTATATTTTTGAAATCCGAAGCAGGACAAGCGTAGGAAAACGCAGTTAAACACAATGGCAACGCGAACAGAAAACGCAGCCGACGAAATCAGAGGGAGAATTTTTAAAAAACAAAGAGAATTCAAGCCAGAACAAAAGAGAAGGAGAAGAACAACAAATCTTTGCTGAGAAAGATAAATACAAAGAAGAGAACTTCCCATTGTTTGATTTGACAGAAAGCACTGCCGCCGGGCCTGGAAGCATCCGATTCGACAAAGACCATTATACCCCGTAAGGGTAACCGAAGCCTGAAAATAAAGGGGAGCTGCAAGAAAGGAGTAACAGGTACTTTTGATTTTTTTCCCTCGAACAACACAGAGGCAAAATATCCATCCGTAACCAGCTGGTACAAATGCACAGTTGACATGACCAATATTAATGCGGCCCGAGAGCAGCACATTAATCTAATGGAAAAGCGATACTTGAGGGGAATGATGAGGAGGAGTGGTGAGGGGAGAATAGCTGAGAGAGAAGACGTGAATTTGGGGCGTAGGTGCGAGGTCAGCCATGAGGAGAGGTTAGAGAAGCATTAATTAGATGGCGACAATTTTTCAGCTGTCGGAGGAGACGGTTTCGGCGGAGCAGGCCAGCATTTATTACCCAAGAAGCCGAGCATTTATGAGGATTTGACTGGATGAGAATACGAAGGCCGAAGCTGCGTTGGAGCCAAACGGTATGAAGAACGGTGTCGTTTTTATGGGGGGGACCCTCCTTCGAACTAGCGACGTGGCCAAGTCGTGGGAGGCTCCTCTGAAGGCCGCACGTGACCAAAGCAAGGAGCATGTGCCGTGGTCAAGCTTTCTTGGCTGTTTATTCTATTTCTTAGATAAATCTGTTTAGATGAAGTTTTAGTTTTTGCAATTAGAGAGTAGAATCTACTTTAATTTTAGTTAGAATGAAAAACTACCATTATAAGTAATTAATCAGATGTTTAGCTACATTATTACAACTTATAGTTTGTAGTTTGTGGCTTTAAGCCATTTGTTTAAATTTAGTTTGTAACTTTAAGCTATTTGTTTAACTCCTTATAATACATTGTTCTTATAGGTTAAAACCTAAGACAATATAATGATTTTCAGCTAGTTAGTTAATTTGCTGTACTATTAATTTGATTAATACAATTATCAAATGGTCACTTTTGATTAAAAAAAATAATGAATGCTGTTTTTGCTTCTTTTTTTTTTCAATTGTATTATTGATGAGTGAGTTATACTTTGACTTTCTTGTTGATTAGTTGTGAGAAACAATTGATTAACCATGCTTCAAAACCAATTAACTAAGATAGAATATTACAATCCATTGATTATCGAAAAAGTCATACAAATTTGTTTTCTCTAGCAACACATTAAATTACGTGTGGAACGTAAAAAAATCGTTATCACCAGAACAATTGTCTAGGATAATTCTCTTGTTCATAAAGTAAACTTCACTATTAGTTGGAAGGTCTTGCCTACAATCATTAGCAATAATGTTATTGCAGGTCATAGTACTATTTTGCATGGATATACTGTGGAGGATGAGGCATTTGTTTGTATTTGTTCCATTTGTAAAGAAATCAAAATAGTAGCAACGCAATGAAAAATATAACAATTATATTATAATTGATTTCCACAGGACCTTTAATGATAATCTATATAAAATATACCTCGAGAGATACTAGAAAAATTTAATCAATAGATAAGTCGCACAATTGTCCGGTCTCTAACGGTAATCCACACGAACTACTTTTGGAATCCTCGAATGACTGATTCAATACTAGGTTAATAAGTTAGTTCCGTCTAAACAATACCTTAGAAATCTAATAAAAAAATATTTTTCTTATTTATGTGATTTCTTATTGAGAAAATTGTGTTGTCTTGACCTAACATTAAACATCTATTTATAGTAATATAACCTTCCAAAAAGGCTTTCTTGTCAAACAAGAAACAAATTATTATCAAATTCAATTCACTTTCCAAAAGAGAATACAAGAGTATAATAGACGTTATAACTATCATATAATTATGTAAATCATTTTAATATAAGAAGTAATTCTAATATATGTGACCCTTTAGATTCCTAATCACTTAACAATAAATATAAATAATAATCTTAAAATTAAATTGACTTTTGTACAAAACCAACATAATTTTGCTTAATGGGATAGTTGTAGAAAAGAACACTATAGTAGCAAACGAAGCCCTTGTTAAGCAAAATACAATCTCTCCTATGGTGAGATATGGGGAGGTAATCTAGCAAAGTTTTTGTGAAAGTTTATAGAAGAAGAAATAACCTTCAATACTCCAGTTAGTCATTTACTATTCTGAATTAGCACAAATCTATGCAATTAAGAATGTTAAAGGATTTGATGAAATCGAGTTCAATAAGGTGCTCCATAAGAAATCAATGCTAGGTATTTGCTCCACAGCTTATCTTTCCTTATGAATACTCCCATGGTAGCCAAGATGAGCACATAAAACATGGAGGTAGCAAAGTAATTGATTGGCACAATTGGTGCAACAAGTTGTTATGACACTCATAAATTATATTGTGGTTCTTGTAATCGATGATTTTCGTACATTCTTGACAAAAACGAAAATAAAAAAATTGTTGAAGATCAAACTTCAGGATCAAAAGATTTACATGTGCTGCAGCTAAGAGGGTACTTATTTTAGAGGAGAAAGTAAAAAATTGCAGGAGAAAGTGAAAAAGTTGGAAAAATAGGAAAGATGGGATTAAGAAGAGTTTATGAGGATAACTGACTAGCTTATTTTATTATGTTTCAACTATACTAATTAAGTACAAATATTAAATACTTATGTATTATAACTAATTTTTTAGGTATTTGGGACATAGTAGTTATGGAAGATTGCAACTACTTTTTAAATACATTTTAGGCATGGTAATTATAAAATGTTCCAGTCTCTCTAACTAGTTTTTTAGGTGTTTTGAGCATGATAATTATGGAAGTTGTAGTTAGTTTTGTTAGGTATTTTGGGCATGATAATTATCGAATGTTGCTTTAGTTGTTGGAGCTGCATGATTCAACTTGTTCCTATATATATTGAGTAATTGGATATTATAAACTGAGTTTAAGGCTTTACTTGTTGGAGCTGCATGATTCAACTTGTTCCTAAAAAAATGTAAATATAATTTTATTATTAATCTTTTTCCAAAAAAAAATTCAAATCACAAGGAAATAATTTGAAGGTTTTTAAAAATTTTCAAGGAATAGGGGACCTTTTGTAATTACCCTAAAAAAATTGATTACTTAAAGTAGAGTTGACAAAAATACCTGCATCCATTGGATTCTAATTGCCTACTTGCAATTTTGCCTATCCAAACTCGCAAAATTTTGACTTTAGGTATAATCAGGTAGGTTAATAATAATCGTGAGTAGTATGCGGGTGGGTATGAAGGTACCCGCAGATAACAACAAGTAATATTAGATTTTAAAACAAAAAAGAAAAATATTTGCACTTGTAAATTGACTTCAAGTATAATCGAGTAGGGTAATAATGTGCCCGAGTAATATGCGAGCTGGTATTAGGATATCACAGTTAACCACAAGTAACATTAGAGTTTAAAACGAAAAAAGAAAAGATGTACGCTTGCAAAATTAGATTTTAAAACAAAAAATTAAAACATGTGCGCAAGTAATATTAGAGTTTAAAACAAAAAAAGTAAAACACGTGCACATGCAAAATTAGAATTAAAAACAAAAAGGAAAACATATGCACTTTTAAAATTAAAAGGGCCAAGCTGGATGTGATGGTAGACATTAAACATGTAATGGCTCGATTTTCGAGAATCGAAATATGCCTGACTTCAACAATTCGGTTTTCAAAATCCTTTAAGTAATAAGGAATCTCTTACTATCACTTTTCAATAATAAAATGTAGAAACTTTGATAATTGTCATTACAAAGAAAACAACTAATAAATATCCATTTCTAACAAGTTAACCTAGTCATGGGTCAATAACCTATAAATTATTCAAAAGTTTTTATACTAAAGGCTTGATCCATTCCTCTTTTACCATTCCCAGACCTTAGTCTCGCCCTTATCTACTCTATCAATTTTATCTGTAAAATATTATATATATATATATAGAAAAATGAGCGAATTGCCCAGCAAGTAAACCGTACATCGTTTAAACTAGTCGTACTTCGATCACAAAATAATATCTATTCAAAAATAAACATTTAATCAAACAGAACAAATTTCTTAACTCCAATAATCGACTTAAGCAATAACGTTAACTTATTCTTTACTTATACTTTCATATAGTTTGTACCTTCATATATATTTAAAAACATATTCATGTGAGATATCTTAATAAATGGGTAACCATGACATAACATGCATTCATAGCTTATTGAGTGCTTAGCTTAGCTGTATTCCTATTTGGTCGACTATTATGCCTATCAGCCACATACAAGACATACATTGATCCCCCTTAGGTCAAGGATCATCATGATATAATTTAATCCCCTTTTGTCGAGAATTAACTATAGCATGATATACATGTTCGAAACACGTGTTCCTACCATTAGGATATGTAAATCTTGATACCATTCATTAAGCTCACGTCCCATAAAACATATAGGTTTTTAAATATCTTAAAGTAACTTAAACTAAAATATCTAATTATAATTTTCAACGTAGCTATTAAAGTCTTGTGTTTCTCTTTTAAATTTTAAGAAAATTCGTAAGAAGTAAAAGAATGTAGGTTTTCATTCCTCGCCATATTCGTTCAATATTTAAAAGCAACATAACATACGTTTACCATTACATAATTTTCATTATACATCATTCATTGTATGTACGTACAATGTAAAATGCATGCATGCATGTTTTCTTTTATTAAAAATATTATATCTATACCCAATAATAGGAAAACTATTAACGTAATAAACAAAACTTGAATTCATAATACATATGTCAATCACTTATTAACTTGTTTAATCATCTTTATTCACAAGTCTTATAATACATCATTCATTGTATGTGTATGTACAATCAATGTAAGATGCATGCATGCAGGTTATTTTTTTATGTAAAAATATTAAATCCATACCCAATAATATGCACTCTGTTAACGTAATAAATAAAACTTGATTTCATAATACACATATCAATCACTTATTAACTTGTTTCATCATCTTACTTTGTAATTCATATACAACAGTATTTGTAAATCAACATATGTTTGGCTATATAAACATATATAAAAAGCAATTTCGTCCAAACAACTAAATCACATAATATTCGCGTGTTTATTTCATCATGTTCAATCGTAATACAATCTATTTATTTGTAAATCATAATTTTTAAATTGAACGATCTAGTCACATAGTAATCATGAAATATAGTTAATTCATATGAAATTCATATTATATAATCTATTAACTTGGAAACATAAAATATTTTATGTATAATAAGATACTTGAAAAGATTTAAAACTTTATAATTTTGAAAGGACCTAGAAATTTACTTACTTGATATTGTAGTTTCTATTAGCATTTCATCATTTTCAAAAGTTTTGCCGTGAATCCTCTAATGTATGGGAGGGGTCCTATTTATAGCGTTTAACTAGGGTTTACATGTATTAAATTCTTTATATATTAAGTATTCTATTCCTAGTTTTTAGCTTTATTTCTCTAGAGTTTACATGTATTATATTCCTTATATATAAAGTATTCTACTCCTACTTTTTAGTCTTATTTTCCTAGGATTACTAATATTTTATATTTTCACGTAAATCAATTTATCAATAATTTCTTTCATACTTTATTTATCCTTTAATCATAAATAACTACTCTTCTACACTTTATTCGTAATTAAAATTCTTGAGATATTACATGCCACTAGACCACGGACATGGAATGAAGCATTGTTGAGGAAAAATTTAACAAAATAAACAAGTGCGAACAATATTTTGATATTTCCAGCAAGATTCGAACAATATAGACCAATGAACTTTTTGGTTTTTTATCTTGAGGTTTGTTTAAAGTTTTAAAAACATTTGCATACCATAAAAACGCGACATTAAATATTGCCAGCAAGATTCGAACAATATCACTAGACCAATTAATGAACATTTTGGTTTTTTTATTTTGAGATATGTTTAAAGTTTAAAAAAACATTTGCATACAATAAAAAACATCCGCATACCATGGATTGGCAACATTAACAGAAGTAGTGAAGCTAAAAAGTAACCAATGCGAATAGTCATAAATACTCGCGAATCACCCTCAAAATACTCAATAGTGAACCCTCAATTTTAATTTAAGTATCCAATATTTATACCTATTTCATAAATACTCGCGAATTACCCTCAAAATACTCAATGACGTACCCTCAATTTTTATTTACCAGTCCATTTATACTCGTCAACAAAACGGGCATAGATGTTTGGACATCCATTTGTCAGTCCATTTATACTCTGTTTGGAACTATCATTTTTATATCTATTTATAAAATAAAATAAATAGGTGTTTGGACATCCATTTGTCATACTTTTCCATCTTGAATTGTAAAACCACTACTCTTACCTCTAATTCAGATGTCACGTCATTTTGCAGCTTTAATCTTTTGAGCTTTATATATATATATATATATATATATATATATTTCTAACTGCCATTTTATTCTGTGCACGGCTGCATGTGTATACAAAATGAATGGTCATGGTGCAAGCAATAAAAAAAAGGGGTCCCACTTATTTAAATAATTAATTATATAATAATATATAAAATAATTATTATATATAATAATAAATTTTTTTATACACAATCTTCAAAAAATTAACCAAATTTATCTATCCAAACACATCTAATCATTTTATAAATATTCCTTTCTCATTACAAATCCCAATAAAATCATTTCATAAATAAAACCAAAAAACACCATATCCAAACGGAGCCGTTTTTCCAAGACCATCTAATACCCGCTTGAACCCGAACCTTTGCTCCCTGTAGCTCAAAGTAATTGTGTTGGAAAAAGTCATAAATTCACAAAACCATGAGGAGCATTCAACAATTTTAGAAGTACTATAAATACGTTGACCGTCAAACGTACTCCAGAGTAAACGCCATTGATTCCTAAAATCAGAAGAACTAAAGAAGAAAGAAAAGAATCTGAACAAAATCATATCTATCATGGTGGCTCGAAAATTCGTGGTTAAACACAACGATTCTACCTTCGACGTTGATTACGATACCGATGATGGATTCGAAGTTCGTTTTCTTCTTCCTTTCCTCCATTTCTCAATTCTTTGGCAAATTATTCGCCATTTGTTTCTCTTTTTCTTTTCTTCAGGTTTTTAAATTCCAGCTCTTCTCCCTCACTTCAATTCCGCCTGATCAACAAAAGGTAATCCTTGTTTTCGTAGCATGTATGGATTGATATTCGTTGCAGAATTAATCTACACTGTTTGGAGCAGTTCAATCGTCCGCAATTGTATCTTGATTGTTGATTGTGAATTACATTTTGTGTTTCCATTTTTTTTTTAAATTTAGTTTAGTTTCCTTCGTTCTAGATAATTGCAATTTTGGTATGACCGTTGAGGAATTTGATGTACGTTGTTCAATTTAGTTTTGTTGAGTAGTTGTGCATTTTGCTGTGGAAGTTTGGATTTTTCTAGCAATTCCATTTGCATTTGCATTCTTAATGTGTTTGTAATTTGAAGTACAATACATGAAAGCACACTGTGCAATCTTTCGGTAATAGCTGTACATTGATATATTTGAATTTGCATCTGAGAGCAGATATTGGGAGCTGAAGACAATCAGCTTTTATCCGATTACTCTAATCTCTTATCAATTTCCGATAAGCTCCGGTTGGTATCTATTGATGATGAGGAAAAGGAGAAGTCTGATGCAGAATTCACAAAATCTGATGAAGAATTAGCACGGATGTTACAGGTTATTATTGATGTACACAAACTTTTTGCAATTAAAAAATTTCATTGCATTTTTATGCCCTTAAATTTCTCTATCACCCATGAAAATGGTGGTTCTTGGTATATAAATGTGGTTGATATGTTAGCTGGCTTTAGGATTTTGAGCTGGTTGATGACAGGAAGAGTTGGTTCTGTTGCTTACTTTCATAAAGTTTTAATTTTTCTGTTACCTGAAGGAATGCTAAAATTATTATTTGTTATCAACTTTTTTCTATTTTTTCATTTCAAATCCTTGAGGCAAATGCAATTCAATGAGTTTGGAATGTGATTGCTAATGTGAGAACCAATTGTCAACTTAGGCAGAAGAAGATGCGCTTATGATGCAGCAGTTTGTTGTCACTGAGAATAAGGAGTCAGTTGAACAGCGGATACGACCTTATGTTGATCAAGTCCTAATGGTAGGCATTGTCAAATTTCTGTATTATAAATTTTATGTTCATTGAATTATTGGAATATGGTGTGAGAAAAAGTTAACCCAGAGACTGAAATGAAGCATGTTTCATTGTAAAATGTATTATGTGTGTTTTTTGTTTTACTCTTCAGGGGTAAGAAACTGTCAACAATTAAGTTGCGTGATCACTGTTTCTTGTTGGGTTAATTATCTCATGTTAAAAACATTTTCATGCTGCTGATGTAGTATGAAGACCCACATCGTCAGGAGGCAGCTCGGAAGACGGTTCCTGTTGACAAGCTGGAGGAGAAAGCATTGGTTGCTTTAGCTAGGGTTAGGAACTTAATTTTTCAATTTGCATGTATGATGTACTCTTTTTTATGGATATTCATTCGTGGGATTTTTAATAGGTCCATGCAGAAATAATTGGGCAATAGTTGTCCTACAATGCTAGTTGTGACTTTGGCTGATGCTATACATCGTAAAGATTTGGATTTAGACTACTTATCTAATAAGATCAAATTAAGGAAACTTCTCAAGCTTGTTTGATAGATCTAGGAAGTCAATTATAACTCTTGAAGTGGGAAACTTTTGTGAATATAATTTGAGAGAAAAAAAAAGCTTCTGCCTATATGTACTACCTCAGATAGTTGCTTGATCAATGTGTGTGGGATAAATTCCCTGGAACCCTCCATAATCTCTTAATTGCTGTTTGAAGTAGTGCATGAAAAATTGGAATTTTTCTGTATATCAATACCAACTTATTTGTGTCAACCAACTCATTAGCTATTAGAACGGCGGCAATTATTGAGTTTCCACC
Organism: Ophiorrhiza pumila; assembly: GCA_016586305.1. NCBI lineage: Eukaryota > Viridiplantae > Streptophyta > Magnoliopsida > Gentianales > Rubiaceae > Ophiorrhiza > Ophiorrhiza pumila. The sequence continues at coordinate 31,086,113 of BLIW01000002.1, forward strand.
CATAAAGGCATTCTACATTTTTTAAGTAAATGATTCCGTAGCAGTTTTCATTCGCATGCTTAAACTTTAGCTATTGTCTCGGAGATACTTCAAACCTAGATAGATCTGACATCCTTGATTCTGATGCCTTTCTGTCTGACGGAGATTAGGGGTACCAATGGCTTCATGAAATTGCTTCATAAATGCCATGATGCCATCTGCCCCCTTGATAAGATCAGGTTCTGAGAGCAATACTTTCTTATAGTTTCTTACAGCTTTTGATGCTTCCTTTTCTTGTAGATTCATCTAACTTCCCCTTTTCCTCTATCTTATGATCTTCAGAATCTCAGCTGTAAATTTCCACTTTAGCCTCCAGCTAATCTGATCATCAAATTATTGTTGGTCGATGTCACTTTATTTAAACATTTTTTTTGCCTTGAGCAAGTTTTCATATTGGCACGCTTTAATTGTGTAGTCCTTCCTCCCACGAGCATTTTCCAGCTCACGAGTACCTTTGTCTTATTTTCTGCCTTTATGAGTGGAAGCACCGTTGATTTCCACCTCCAACAAATCTCCTGACGTTACATGGCTGTCCTCTCTATTTCCATTTGAGCTCTTTCCTTATTTATCTTGGTTGGTAGATTTTCATCTCTTCTCTTTTCTGCATGTCCTCAACTCTCCTGCTAATTTATTTAGTTTGGTTTCGATTTTACCACAACCATATTTGTCCTAATTTTATTTGGGTGCATCTTGTCAGTAAAACTGCTCACCTTTGAAAATCACTTGACTGTTAAAAACAAACTCAATATGAAGCAAGAGATGGATTTTTCTTAGACAAATTTGTAAGTATTCCAAGGAAATCAAATTATCAAGAATTTCATGGGTGGCTTAAAGTTTTCCTTATTTTCACAAATTTGTAAGTTTTTTATTTTCTTTTTGGCTGTGCGCTAAGATGTCCTAGACAAAAAACAACCAGTGCTAAGAATCCATCTCTTTCCGTATTTTGCAAAATGTTGGATTTCTCCATCAATAGGCATTTATATCCTTTTCAATGATCTCCATTACTCGAGTCTAATTAATTGTACAGCACCATGTCAGTTCATTCTCAGAATTTATTAAGTTCTTTATTTACCTTGTGCTTTTTCTCTTTAGCATTCCTGATATATGTACATGTGTAGTGAATGGCAAGTCTTCTGATGATTTTGTAACCTTGGACTACAGAATGAATTATGGGCAATGAATTGAATATTATCTGACTTCTACAATTTCTATAGACTGATAATCAGCATTTATAATGTACTGCTTGCATGTGTTCAGGAGGGAAATTTTCAACCATCCAAAAGTGAGCAAGATCACGTGTTCCTTCTGCAGCTACTATTCTGGTTCAAGCAGTCATTCAGGTCTGTTTGTTTATGCATCTACCTTGGTTTTTCCTCATCTTGATAGTGGATATCTCTATGTTGCATTTGGGAAAACCATGTTTGCCTTTTTCTTTTTGGTTCGTGTAGGCTTCAAATTAAACAATCTCTAGTAATTTAAGCAAAAAGCAACCCTGAGGAATTACATTTATTGAGAGGAACCTATTTGAGATTTGTTTGATAATGTTCCTGGTTTCATGTAGAGCTCCTAGTTATAGTTGGTTTCAATGATGCAACTGATCTATATTGTAGAATAACAGAGAGACAAGTGATTCTCCTCATATTGTTATTATTATCATCACGTAATAGTATTACATTAGTCTTAAACAGAAAAGTGATAAGACTTCAACAACAAAACCTAAGCCTTTTTCCCACTAAGTGGGATCGGCTATATGGACCACACTTCTCTACCGTGCTCGATCTAAACTCTAATGTGATCCATATTATAAGATGCGGCAAAGTTTTACGCTAGCTGCCAGCCTATCGCAAGCCTCCTTTTTCCGGGTTTGGGACCGCCTACATATAGGCAGATAAGCTGCTTATTACTAATTTGAGTTAGAAAACTGATAAGACTTATCTCCTAAAATTAAGGAGCAGAAAAAAGGAAATAATCTAATTGGCAGATTTTAAATTTTTGATAATTCCAATTCTTAATCTGATTTTATGAGATCAGGTTTTCTAAGTTTCAGCTTTCCTAATTTTCCTACACTCCCCCTCACATTGGTGCATAGATGTCAATCATGCCCAACTTGCTTATTAGATGTGTGAATTTTAGAAAGAAAATGACTGAAATTCTTATTCCACATTGAAATGAAGTACAACCCCTATTTAACAATGAAGTGACCTTCACCTCAGTTCACAAAATTAGTGAAGAATCGGTCTAAATCAGGAATTTTATTTTTTAGGACAGAATCCCTAGAAATCAAGGATTTTATTTATTAAGAAATAAACTAAATGAGTACTATCCTAAGATAAATGATAACCAAATCCTTTCTACAAAAAGTTTTAAATATTTAGGATCAATCATTGAAGAAAATGGGGGAATTAATAAAGATTTTCACCATAGAATTCAAGAACAAATGGAGAAGTGCGTTCAATATACTTTGTGATTGTAAAATACTGCTGAAATTGAAGAGAAATTTTATAAAATAGACATAAGACCAATGATGCTCTAAGTTTAAGTGTTGGACGACTAAATATGAGCATGAAAAAAAAAAAAAAACTGAAAGCAGCATAAATGAGAATGTTGACATGGATATGTAGATACACTAGACTAGTTAGAATAGGTAATGAATGCGTTAGAAAGAAATGGTAGCTCCAATAGATGAGAAAATGAGAGAAACAATTTAAGATGGTTCGGACATTTTCATAGGACATCTATGATGGCCCAATATGGCTTGTAGAAAATAAAGAATTATTAACTCAAATTAAATGGGAAAGAGGAAGACCAAAAAAGAATTAAAAGAAACTATGAGAAACGATTTGTTACACTTAAATATAAATGATAAAATGTGTTTAGAGCAAACACTATGGCGAAGTGTGATCCATATAGCCAACCTCACATTAAGGCTTAGTTGTTGTTGATGACAAGTTGAGGGGCCTCCTGAACTGTTGTTCGCACATTCAATCAATGATTCTCAGCTCTAGCATTTTGTCAATTTTTAAACTACACATTTCTTGTAGCAATATCTTGGGCAACTAAGCTGATCCATTTCTCTACTTTCTAGGTGGGTAAATGCACCTCCTTGTGACAATTGTGCTGATGAAAAAACTGTGAGCCAGGGCATGGGTGTTGCAGATCCTTCTGAAATTCGCCATGGTGCCTCTCGAGTTGAGCTTTATCGGTAGGGCTCTGAGCATTCATGATTTACTATCTGCTACTTTACTTAAATAGGTTTTCTATTTGCTTCACTGCCCCTACTTTGTTTTTTAACCAGGAATTCCTACATCTGTTCATGCTACGACATAATGCGCAACTTGGGTTTTTTCTTAAATTTATTTTTGTCTTATTCTTCTTAATAAACATAAAATGTGGACTATTAGCTCATAACTGGTTTGATGTTTATGAATCTGTTAAATGTATTCCACTCGGAAATCCTATTAAAAAAGTAATTGTTACAATTTTCTGTCAAGACTCAGGGATTGTCGAGTATCAGCTGTATTTCAACATTATTGCTATGTATATGTTTATATAGGTATTTATAAGATGTGTGGGACTTCTGTAATGTCTTTTCACAATTATTCCGCTAAGTGCCCCAGGAAATTTTTATTTGCAGCAAAATCTACCCCTCTTTTTTGTTTTTTATTCAAAAGAAGGTAAAATGCGTTTGCAGGCTCATTTTATGAGAAAAATGTGCTTCCTCTTTTTGGAGTGTGGCACTTTTATTTTTCTAAGAATTTGTTTAAAAAATAGCATGTTTTTGTTAATTTGTCTCAAACGTACTTTTTGATGAAGCCTAAAAATGAAGCTATATAATTTCAAAATTCACTTATTGCTGAGCCCCAAAATTTGCCAACAGGATCTTTGTAGATTTTGTTTTAGATTTGCACCATGAGGAAAGACATTTGAAGGATGTTATACTCTTTTTTATTGCTGTTTCTACACCTTTACTGCTAAAATTTTTATAATTTTCAGTTCTTTTACTTCGTGTCTAAAATTTCATGCGCACTAGAGTTTATCTGAATTTACAATGTTACCATGGAGACAAAAACTCCATTTCTGAACCCCAAAGCTTCTTTCAAGGGTAGCCCTATACCTCTGCACATGTGGCTATGTGAGGCACTTCGATTTCTACTATAGTTGCTGTTGATTGATCTCTCTCTCTTTTTTTTTTCCGGTTGTTGGCAATTTATCTTTTGATCACAATTTGCAATAACTTTCTCACATTATCAAGCTGGATATCATTCAGAAGAGTGATAAGCAATTACTGAGACATTTTTTATTCCATATTTTTGTGCTGTGACATCTATTTACATGCTATGGAGTTCATTGTTCTTCATCAAAATTGTTAGTGAGAATCTTTAGTTTTCCCTTTTATTAAATGATGCTAGTGGTTGTCGCCGCTTTTCACTGCCTTGGCTGATTATTAGATGGGAAATGAATTGTTGTCACGAAAGGCTAGCATGTGAAGAAGTTGTTGCTTATACGTTTCATATAAAGTAGTAAAAACTGCTTGCTGGTTGGTTTTTGATGGTTCAGTCTTTAATGAGAAACAGTAATGCTCTGGAAGTAATTGGAGTATAATTTTTTTTTCTCTTTCAAGAAACCAGTGCTGGTGATGGGGGAGTACTCTGTCTAATGATATACTTTTTATCATCTCTATTTCAATTTTGGCAGCTGCAATTCATGCTCAACCATCACCCGCTTCCCCAGATATAATGATCCTCTAAAGGTATTGAACTTTGTGCTTTGAGAATTTTATTTCTCAAATTTGTTCACCATCTTTTTCTATGCAGCTTCTTGAAACAAGAAAGGGGCGTTGTGGAGAGTGGGCCAATTGCTTTACTCTTTATTGCCGAGCTTTTAACTATGAATCTCGTTTGGTAAGTTTCTTTTGCTACGAAATATGTTTTAGTGCTTTCTTGATACTCTATTCGCTGCCAAACCATGGATTTAATACCAAACGACAGAACATTTAAAGTGAACAGACCGCATTTTTGTATTTTGTCTCTTTTTTTTTTTAAATACTCAGTAAAATGTGAGCATTTTTTTTCTGACAATGACAAGTTTTCTTATTTATGAGAGGACTTATGATTAACTTTCAACAAGATGAAAGCATTTGCTACAGTACTTGAAAGCTTTTAGAAAAGCGGAAGAGGGAATAAAAAGTAGTAATGTATTTTCTCTTTTTGCAAGACATAAAAGTGACTATTTTTAGTTTGTCTGAATTCAATTCTGAAGTCGAACATGTTACAGAGTTGGAGCACAGTTCTTTTAGTGACTTTTCTTCCATTTTACATGTTTCCTAGCCTGATAAATTTAGTAGCTGAAGCAAAATATAAAGCTGTTGCTGATACTACTAGAGAACTGAAATGGCTTTCTGGTTTCTTGATGATATGGGAATCAAACATGTGATTGTCTAACGCTATTCAAATTGCTCTTTGACGACGTATTTCTTGCTAAATGTGTTGAAAGCAATTTTCAATTTGAACATCACGGAAATATTTGTAGCTATGTTAAGGTCGTAGTTTTTCAAAAAAATAAAAAAATAAAAAGACAGCAAAAATCCTCTTTTTAGTGACTTTTCTTCCATTTTACATGTTTCCTAGCCTGATAAATTTAGTAGCTGAAGCAAAATATAAAGCTGTTGCTGATACTACTAGAGAACTGAAATGGCTTTCTGGTTACTTGATGATATGGGAATCAAACATGTGATTGTCTAACGCTATTCAAATTGCTCTTTGACGACGTATTTCTTGCTAAATGTGTTGAAAGCAATTTTCAATTTGAACATCACGGAAATATTTGTAGCTATGTTAAGGTCGTAGTTTTTCAAAAAAATAAAAAAATAAAAAGACAGCAAAATCCTCCCTTAAGCACGGTCTGAAGAAACAGCTTGCTCAATCTTGTAAATTGCTTACCATCTTCAGTTTGAGGTAGGTTGCTGATACGCTTGACAAAGAATGCTAGTTAAAAGTAACATGTAATCAATAATTGGCAATATTATCATATTTTTTTGGTACCTAGTTGTGTGTATATGTCTGTAAGTACTTGAATTCTTAAGTCCTCCACCTACACTACGGGCAGTTTAGCAATTCCTTTCAGAAGAATAAAATTGATCTGAGGATAAGTGAGAGGGTGATAGTAGAAATAAAGAAGTTGAACCTAATGAGTAGCAGAATTCGGCTATGTTTAGCTTTGACTTTCCCATTCGACATGTAGCTAATCTGTGTGTGCTTAAAGCTAGTTGTCTTTGGTAAGTGGTGAAATTCAACTTAGTGAGTGTAGTCCACTTTGGCACTGAATATCTCCATCATTATGTTTGTAAATTGTCATCTCAATTTAGCAAAGTAAATCTATGGACTTAAATTCAAAGTAATTTAGGTGTTAACTCTGATGAAACACGGTTGCCACTTGTAAAGGAATGGAAAGTGTTCGAAGCTTGTAAGTTCTTTTTCTAGTATGCAATGATGTCTGGTCCTAAGATCATTATAATCCAAGGTTTAAAATAGGAACATCTCACGTTAGCTGTTCCATTCTTTTATAGATTTTGGACTTGACTGACCATGTTTGGACAGAATGCTTCTCTCCATCTCTAGGAAGGTACTTTTCCATAAATTTGCTTCTATATGTAAACTTCTGTACAAGTTATTTACCAAAGCTATTGGTTGATCTAAAATGTGCAGATGGATGCATCTTGATCCCTGTGAAGGAATTTATGACAATCCGTTATTGTATGAGAAAGGGTACTCTGTTTCCACTAGCATCAAATTTATGTAGAATCCTTATGATTTTGGCTTATAAAACATGGATACTTAGGAGATCGCTGTTACTTAAGGTTTCTCTATTTTAAATAGTTGCTTAGCAATTTGATACAAAACAAGGTATGGTTATTCCAAAATCATCTCCGTCCTCTGATAATAGAGATGTACATCAATGCCTTGGTAGTTCTGATATACTTCATGTGCTCTAGTTTTCATTCCCTAGGATCCTGCTACACAATATATTATAGGTGTACTATCTACTTTTCCTTCCTGAGCAACATCTTTTCCTTTATAGCTGGAAAAAGAAGTTGAACTACGTGATTGCTATAGCAAGGGATGGAGTTTATGATGTCACTAAGCGTTATACAAGGAAGTGGCATGAGGTAGTCATGTTTTTCCACAAATAGAATTCTTTATGTTCTTTCTTTCATGTTATTCTATACACATGATTTTGAGGCATTGATTTTTCAAAATGCCTTGATTTGAAGGTTCTGGCCCGAAGAAATATTACTACAGAGCCTACTTTTATAACTATTCTCTCGAATATAACAAAAGACTGCCGAAGAAGTTTTACATCCCAAATGCTTTTTGTTCTTGAGGAACGTGACAGAAGTGAAGCCGAAGCACTTAAAAGAGATCTGTATTCTAAAGATGATGGTTCAATCTCATTACCTGGAAGACAGAGTGGGGCCGTGGAGTGGCGCATATCAAGATCAGAATTTGGCTCTGAATCATTGGGCTCTTCTTCTTGTCCGGTTCGTAAATGTATAGATGACCATGTGACTAAGATCTATAATGCATTTTCCCCTATTATTTCACAGTTAGTGGGGCAATCGTCTTCAAAATCTCAAGCTACTGAAGTCGTGAGATCTTTGAAAAAAGTTTTAGTGAATCTCAAGAATTGCCCCTTCAAAACCAGGAGGGCATTGATGGATTCTGTTTCAAATAGCACACAACTGGTTAAGATGCTTCCATCTTTCACTAAATTGCTCGATGCTCTTTATCTGAAGATTGAATCAGATGTGAATGGGAGAATTGAAATTTGTTTGGCATCGGATCCTGTAAGAACATCCATTGCACTACCCGTTGCCTTCCATGCATTGGATGATCTCATCAATAACATTAACCATTGCAATCGCTTTGATAAAAATAATCTTTCATGGCCACTTCTGAAGTTAAATAGAGTATGTTGTGGTTTGGTCCTTGCAAGCGGGGAGGAACTTCCTTTTGGAATAGTAAGTCCCTTGACCTAGTTTTGCTTTTAAGTCATTTCCAAATGAAAACTTATTGGTTCTGTGGCAGAGTTCCTTGTTCACATTTTGATGGATGTTTATTTTTCAATTTCTGTCCTCATGATGCACCAGTCCACGTCAGCATTTGATGGAACTCGAATGTCTAAGTGGGAAGAACCAAATGGTGCAACAGGTATATGAAATTCATATTAAATAGGCAGAATATTCTGATATTGCAGTCTAAAAATGTTATGTATGAATGCAATAGAAAGAAAGAAAGTAGAATAAATAATTATATTGCAGAATAAATAATGAATAATTAATAAAATAACGAATAAAACGAATAATTATATTGCTATGTGCTATGTTACATGTAACAGTAATTATTGCTAATCTTACCAATCACTTAATCTTAATATAGTTGACATCCCGTCTCTTAATTATTTATGTTACTCTTCTTGTAGGTTGTTGGATAATTTATAAAGTACTGGACAATCAGATGTTTGAGATAGTTGCATATGAGCTAATGTCGGCCAATGATGCACCAGAACGGGATCCAATAGATTGGTATGATTTTCTTTGGCGTGGACATTTCCACCTATACACATGAGCAGGTTTCATGTCTCTACATTGCATCCATAATTTCATTGTTGTTTTCTGGTGGAGTCAATCTGGGGAGGTTGTGACCTTTGTCTAATTTGGGTAAAAGTTTTCCTTGCACTTCTGCTTCTGTTTGTTTAAAACAAAGATATCCTTTGGTACCAGTTCGCAACCCTCTTAGTTAAGAATTTTTGCAGAATTGAGGCAAAACAGATAATAGAGCGTGCTTTCTTCTCTCTCTCTCTCTCTCTTTCTCTCTTCTTTTCTCTTTTCTTTTTCCCTTTCTCTGTGAACAAAGTGTAAGAAATAAAACTAGGAGGTAATTTATTTGCCTCTTATTGAGGGACATCTTATTTATTAGTTATGTTATTCTAATTCTTGTACTTCTGGCACAAGATATCTTTGGGGTTGTTCCTGGTAAAATTTTGCTTTACAATTCACATTCTTACCTTGACCTTTTTCTGAATGGCAACGCCTAATTCTTTTGCAACATGAAAGAGCTGCATTAACTTTCCAACCATTTTCCTTGTTGTGCAAAAAAGAAGTCTCTGCATGAAGGAGAAAAGTAAGAGTCTAGAAGGTTAAGTTAAGAATTTACTCCCAGGAGTTTTATGATTTGCTGAAGAGATTGTTTCCTGGAAAAGACAAGATTAGGAAATTCCCTAATATTGAAATTGAGTGTGACCTCTAGATTCTTCAAAGAGGTTGTCATGAGAGTTCCACATGCAGAGCTAGAAAGGCCTATACCAGCTAAACTAAAAAGTCTCAAGTACCAGGATGAACTTCAGAAACTTGTAAATGAAAAAAGAGGCGAACCAAAACAAGTTGTCATATGTTTTTGTTACTTCAAGCCCTAACATCCAATTATTCAGCTTATTTGAGCACCGGACACATTTCCTTCTTACGGCTTTATTTCCTGCATGCAGTTTGCCTTTACATCCTAGAATATTGTTTCCATGTTGCTTTAACAGGAGAAATAGTTTTTAGCTTTAGCTGATGCATGATCAGAGACCTCATCATTAGCCATCCTCAAAAATGCAAAGAGTTGGAACTAAAATTAATGGAGAACAGTTTAGAAGGACAAATTTTTTTATGCGTTTATTAGTGTCCAGGGACTGGAAGATTCTGACTGAGATATAAATCCATCTCCTGTTCCTCCTCCCATCCACAAAGAAAATGACTAGAAAACAAATGTCACTCTTGAACAATGCATACACCTTCCCATTTTCATGTCAAAGAAAACATTTTTCATGTGGGTTTATACTGAAAAAGTTGACCTACCTTATGAAAGATTTTGCTGGTGATTGGAATCTTAACTGGTTGGTGCTGTCTGATACTATTTACTGCCTTGTTAGAAATTAGCTAGTTCCCACATCAAATGGGACAGAAGATGGGATTGTATCAGGAATATGCAAATTTATAGTCTACAATCTTTGTTATACTTTCTTAAAAAAAAAAAAAAATTCTTTGTTATACTTTCTGAAACTCAAATAGCTGAATGTTTGTAAGTTCGATAGCTCTAAGGTTACACTAACTGAAGTTTCTCACACAGTTTATTTACTGTAGTTGGACAAGGTTCCTATTTCACAACATCCGATTTTAAACTCCACAATTTTGCGACTCTGTAGCAGCATTTTGTTTTTTTTTTTAATTTTTGAAGTGGAATTACATAATTTATTTGCATTGTTCTCTTAGGGTGTTGGAAGGAAGTCAGGATGGAGGATCGAACTGGCATGTTTTGGACAAACAAACTGCTCAGATTTTTGAAGAACGCTTTCAACGTAAACCATATACGATCAAATCACACGGAATTTTAGCAAATGCCTTCAGGTAAACTTTCGATGGAGATCTTCAATCTTTTTACAAGTAGGGTCTATGCAATGCATACAAATATTTTCATTGATTATAAAAATGGCAGGTTAAGGATTTTATCAGTTAGAGATCCAAAAGCAACTTCAAGGTTTCAAATAGGTAGCATTGACCTCTATGCAAAGGAATAGTCTTCCTGAGAATGAATTGATATGGCCATTTGTCTCAAGCTGAAGCTTAAAACTTTCTCAATCTTTGTTTATTCATACCAACTCCATGAAACATTTTTGTTTCTTTTGCTTCTGATTTTCCTTGCTGATAAACAAGCAAGAGAACAGAGATGAATGACTTCCCCTGATTGTTGTATTATTAATTTAGATTTACAATGTTTGTGAAATATATCAATTTATTCGATTGTACCGATGTAATGATGTAATGATGTTTATGCCCATGTAATTTACTTGTGCTCTAGTTGGAAAGACAAAACAATAATGGATATTGAGTGATGTCTGTTTTGTTGTCTTGCTTTATAAAATGACATTAATGGATCTTTCAAACTAAACCATGTACCAAACATGTTTCCTTTTTACTCTTCTTCTGTCAAATAAAGCTTGACTGACATTGGTGTTGGTTATAAACAAGAAATTAAATATGGCTAATTGTAAATGTAAAGAACATATATATTCTCAACGAGGAGGTACTTTGTTGAATAGTGAATAAATAGATAAAAGGACAACTTTGTAGACCGCTTAAAATGAGTGGTGGTGGAATCAGAACAAAAATTTAGTGAAGGCTGACTTTACAACAAAAAAAATTTGTGTTATTAAATAAAATAAATTTTTTTGTACAATTAAAAATTGAGAAATAGAGATATTTTTATGGTGATTGATGTCTAGTGATTGAAATTGATCAAATTCTCAACCCCTACATAGTTTTGCGTCTGTTTAAAATGTGCAACTCCCAATTTGGTTATCTAAAATGTTTGAAGAGAAACACATAATAGAACATATATCTTAAATACTATTAAGCGCGAGTTTGTGACATTTGGTGCCGCTTATAGTGCGGTTTCAAAGGCAAGTTGACATCCGGTCATGTTTTTCATGAGTCTCTAGCTTGGTGGGCCCGCTATGCTTTTAGGCATTCTTTTCACCAACTTTGTATGCTAACTGCGCGTTTTTTACCGGCTCTACCTTAGGGTTTTAGGGGATCGATTGGCATAAATATAAATATTTTTTTCTTGATTTTATTTTGTGTTTCTCCTTCATCGTTTTTCTTTTCTTTCTCCGCCTCTTTCTCTTTTTTCTTTTCCTTTCTCCGCCTCTTTCTTGTTTTTCCTTTCCTTGCTTTGTTTCTTATTTGGCCATTTGTAATTTTGTATGCTTACTAATTTTTGCTCTCAGATTTTCTCCATTTCATTACATGGGTCGGTGTTTTCCCCTCTCTTTTTTGTCGGTGTAGATAGAAAATTCCCTGAAGAAAATTCCAGGGGAAGAGGAAAAGAAAAACAAAAAGATTGGATTTTTTCTTTTTTTTTAAGTTTCATGTTTAGCCTTCCTTCCTATCTGGATTATTGCCGCCTGATTTGTCAAAGATCGAATTTTTAATTGGTAGGCTGGCCGTTTTGTATATAGAAATCAACTCGCGGAGGTGCAAGGTTTGATCTTTTTGTTCTTTTTGACAAGATATTTTATGGTTTTATATTTACCTTGAATTCTCTTGGATGGGTGTAACTTGTGGGTTGGATATTAATCTCCGGCAATGTATGTTTTGAATTTTTGAGGTTTGGTCTGGAAAAGCGTAGGCATTTGATTTAAAGGGGCTTTTTGGATTGTCTGAAGCAACTCTATTTGGTGTTATTGCAAGGTTAGTGCCTCTTGGGATCTGTAGTGATGAAAACCCGAATTTCAAGCAGAAAGGTACAGTTTTTGAATGGAATGTGTTAGATTTTAGAAGATTAATCAATGGCCGCGAAGAGTTCGACTACAGTTTTGTTAATGGATCCAATTTCAGTATCGAGAAGTTTTTGGATAGAAGGACTTTGTTCGTGCTCATTCTCTGCAGGAGAATGATATGCTTGTTTTCACTTATTTTGGCCACATGTATTTTGATGTCTTAATTTTTGAAAACCGAACATCGTGTGAAAAAGTTATTTCGTATTTTCTTGAGAGCCTGGATATTGATAACGAAGACACTGAGCTGGACAATCTAGCAGTTCTGAACATCTTATGCATATGCCGGTTATTTGTGCTTGGAAGAGTTCGGGCCTTAACAAGCTTGGGGGAAGCATGCTACTGAAGTCGCTTTGCTACAATGAAGTTCTTTGGACCGTGCCAATAATAAGCCAAAAGGAAGTGGTAATTTCGTATTATTAAGCTATGCTCCTATTTTTTCCCCTTCCCATGATGTATGCTTGTATTGGTTTAGTTTACTTTATGCAATATTAGAAGTTACTGTCTTTTTGAATTTTAACACTGTTATATTTTGTGTTTTCGTAGCTGTAAAATTTCCTCGAACGCCTAATCAGGATTTCTCACAGCAAATTGACATAGTGCCTGAAATGTTGGGTAATTTGTGGCTATTGATAGATTGCATAAATGCTTCTTCCTATTTTTTGAATTATTTGTTTTTGGCCGCATGTATGATTGTCCTTAAATATTGTAGTGCCTTTCAAATCACCTTCCATCAAGACTTCTGGCCTTTCAAGAGAAAAGACAATTGCTAAGGACAGTGAATGTTTTTCTTTTTCAGATAATGTTAAAGGTTCGAGCCAGTCTACAGGTGAGACTGTTCTTCCCATAATTATGGTACTGTTTTGTCTTTCTTATCAATATGCTTATTATTACATTTTTATATGCTGCATGTAATTGCTTATGGTTGATCTAAAGGTTAATTTTGTTTTGTTCTATTTATTTGGAAGAACCAATGGCGTCACCTTCTGTGGGTGTTTCGGCCAAGTCCAACCAACTTCAGAAGAAGGCTTTAGTCACAGAATTGCAAAAATAGAAAGATCTTCAGCTGGCATATGCGTCTGCGCGTGGCATTTGATCTGTTTACACAATGCGCCTGTCATACATTAGCCAAGGCTTCTCAATGGTAATAATTTACAACCGTGTAATTCTCTAAAGATAGCCCATTTACTTATACTTATAGTGCTTCAAAATTTTATCTAATTATCAAAGATCTTAATATGTTTGCTTTTTAAAGAATTGATGACGCCTTCTGTTTTCATGCCTGTGCTGCAGACATTGGGTACTAAATGGGCAAAGCAACACTTGCCACCTCATAGCCAAGACATCGTGCTTCGAACAAAAGGGGAAAGCTAGAATGTGAGGTTCTATAGAAAAGGCACCGGGTATGCACTGACTGGAGGCTGGAAAAAATTTGCGCTTGATAATAATCTACAGGAGGATGATGTATGCTCATTTTATCTTAATACTTCTGAGTCCAAAGTCTTTACTTTGGATGTTGATATTTTAAGGCCCCGAGAAATCCAGATTCTAGAAAGCGCGATTTCTCAGGCGACCTTTAGTCATGTTAATCAGAGTTTAGGTAAGAAAAGGAAATCAGCCAGAGTGGCTGGAGAGGATGATTATGAGTCGGTTTAGTCAATGGTTTGTACAAGCAAAACATATTTTAAGACTTGCTATTTGGTTTCCTAGATATTTTGCTGATCTTTTATTACTGAAGGATTATAAATTCATCAAATCTAAGTATTTACTAATTTATTCTTATGATTTAGCCATATGATTATTAATAGGGGATTAATTTTGACCCCTAGGTTTTGTGCATCATTTTGGAAAATGTATTTTATATGTTGGCAGTCTTGATTACAAGGATTTTAAATAGGGAAGCCTATAGGCTGAATTATTATTTACTTACATAGTTATAAGCTAGGTTTATTAATTTACTCGTGCTTCGTACATATATGAATTTAAATGCAAGCGTGAGAATTATAGATGATTCCTGTGCGAATGCTTGTTGTTTATTACGTACTGCTACTGTTGTATGCCAGAAATATTGGCATCCAGACTTTTCTATATTGGTGCCCAAAAAAAGAGCCATGGTTTTGTAACTTTAGTACCTTTGCTTTCTTTTTAATATTGTGTTTTCAATTGTATTAGGTTTATAATTTAATAACCCAACTTATAAATTGTCTAAACTAATATTAATTATACGCTCAACAGACTTACAAATATTAAAAGTCATGGCTTACGCCATTTTTTTACTATTTAAGACTCCAAAAGCAGCACCAAAATATCGCAAGTAAGTTTTAACCAAATCTGGAATGCACTAACACATACCTAACTCGTTTATTTTAAAAAAACCCCTTTAAAAAATACCCTATACAATTAAAGACTATAAAAGGCCAACAAAATTAAACCAAGCCCAAAACATAACTCTGCGCTGCCACACTTTGTGTGGCTCGCCCCTAACTAGTATATATATATATATATATTGTAATACCCAGAGATTTTAGTAAAAATTAAATTATCTATGTATTATTTTTATATAGAAAACTATTTAATAGTTTATGCTTATAGTGATAAAGATACGTGAGAAATTAAATAATTTTAAGTTTCTTAGGGAATTATTTAAAAGAAATAGAATAAGATACAAATTTATTGAAATTTTAATATCTAAAATAAAAGGAAACTGGTACATTGGAAACCCTAAGAAACAAGGCTAAAAATTTGGAAACAGAAAATATTTTGAGGTATAAGGAAACTGGTACATGTAAACCCTAGAGAAACAAGGCTAAAAATTAGGAAATAGAACACTTGAGGTATAAGGAAACTAGTACAGTAAACCCTAATCAAGCACTATAAATATGACCCTTTCATACATCAGAAAATTCACGTAAGAACTTTTGGAAAAAAAAAAAAAGAAAAGGATGATAGCAACTACAACAATGGTAAGTAAATTCTAGATCCCTTCCATAGTTTAAAAAGCTTAGATCTTTTTCAAATTACTTTTATATTTATTACGATCTATGTTTACGTACCATGTATCTAGATTCGTTAGAATTGTAAGAATTTATATTTCATGTTCGAACACCATACAGAGATAGAAATCTATTGGGAATATTCTGATAACTGAAATGAGTAACATTGATTTGATGTGACCATAGATAATGATTTTGAGAATCAATTAACTAATCATTAAGAAACTGTAAACGTAATATATGTATATGTGATCATCACTTATATTTGATCATTAAGCAATTATGAAGAACTTTATATACTTATATATGTGTCCATTACAATAATCAGGAGAGAATTTTAAATGCTTGTTTATGTACGTGAAATAATCATGAAGGTTATAATATATATAATATATATATATATATATGTATGTACGTGATCAGTGAGTAGTCCTGAAGGGTTACTTTATATACTTTATATGTATCATGAAAGATTGTTATTTATACCTGTTGTATATGTATATTTCGATTTATAGTTCTAGGATTTAACAAATTGTATAATTTGTTTGTGAAGTGATTTCATAACTTAAACTATATATATTGAAATTCGTATTACAAATGATTTACGATGTTACAGATTTTGGAATAATTTAGTCTTCATAAAAGTAGTTTTCAAATTGAATAGTTTTCAAATTGAATAAAATTATCGATAGTTCAAATGCATTAAATAAGTATATGTAATATACTCTAATCACATATAATGATCCAGTGATGAAAGATTAATATGTTTTCTTTTAAAGTATATATACAGTGATGAATGATTTATTTTTCACGTAAAGAATTTCGGTCTTTATATTTTGAAAGCAATTAAAGTTACTGGTACAAAATGTTTTTTTTGTGACTGCCCTTAATCTATATTAAAGATTAATATGTTATGTGACGAAAGCTTAATGAATGATTCCATGGATTATATGTTCTAACGGTAGGGACACGTGTTCCGAACATGTTATGTCACGGCATAATTAATCCTCGATCCAAGGAGGATTAGATTATGTAATTAAGATCCTCGACTCTAGAGGGATCTATGAAAGTCATGTATATGGCCTAAGGGCTAATGGCCGACCTAGCGGGAATACAGCTAGGCTGATTACTCAGTAAGTCGAGAATACATGTTATGTCATGGTCAATCATTCATTAAGATGTCTCACGTAAATAATATATTTGTATATGTGTATGTATGTGTATGAATGTACAAATGATATGAAAGTCTAAGTAACGAATAAGGTAATGTTATTACGTAAGACGATTATTGATGATGGTATGTTTGATTAAATGTTCATTGAAAGGTTATTATTTTTGAAGTATTACTAGTTTAAACGAAGTTGTCTGTTTGATTATATACTATATTGAAAAGACAATATTTTGTAAAGTATGACTATTTTAAATGATCTAGGGTTTACTTGCTGGGCGATTCGCTCATTCTTTTATCTATATAATATTTTTACAGATGAAATTGATGGAGTAGATAAGAATGAGACCGGGGTCTGGGAATGGTGAAGGATGAAGAGATCAAGTACTTAGTATAGGCATTATGAATAAATTTATGGATTCTAGACCCATGACTATGTTATGAGTTTTATTATGGATTATTATTAATTAAAATTTTGTAAGGATAATTAATAATGTAGTATTTTTATATTATTATTAAGTAATGACAATAAGAGGTGCCTTGTGATCTCAAGATTTTGGAAACTAAATCTTGAGGTTACTGCGTGTTTCGGTCCTTGAAAATCGGGGCGTTACATTTAGTGGTATCAGAGAGAAAGATTCTTAGGCCTTCATTTTAGAAACTAGTAAGACTACTATTTCGAGGATTAGAGAATTCCATAAGTGTGAATTTTGATAGGTAACACTTATATATCTCTTCCTATTTTAAGTATGGATGAATAAAAAAAAAGTGTTTTGATCAAATTAGGAAATAAAGATTAAGAATTTCAAGTTTAAAAGATTTTAAATCTTTTTGTGTACACTTAAGGAAATTCAACGTGGGACCCTAACATAATTCCCATTGGATATTTATTTGAATAGTATAGTATAAGTACTCATATAGTTGCAATGGATCAAAAAAGTTTCAAATTTCTTCTATCAAGGAAAGTTCAATAGATTAGTGTGAATCTAAGGAAATGTAGAATAACATATAAATTAAAAAAAAAATTATATTGAAAGCATCAGAAGGAGATTTAAAGGATTTTGAGAACGTGATAAATATTTTGTATTATATGACAAAGTATAATTATTTTAATTATAATTCTTATTATAATTAGTAGGGTATGAAAGGAAAATATAGCGAAAAGTGAGAGTTGGATATGAGGGAGTAGAGCTACTATTTGTTTTAATAACACTTCATGTTAAAAAAAAAAAAAAAAAAAAAAAACTTAGAAGGGAAAGCTTTGAGAAAATTAGTAATTTTAGTAACGGGTTGAAATGGACAGTGAATCTTTTAGATGAATAACGACCATAAAGTTGACATATTAGGAGAGTCCTCACTTGCAAATACGGGAGATGAGAACCATAAGTGATAAGGTTTAAAAAAAAAATAGTTTTCAAAGTTATACAAAAAAAAAATAAAATAATTGTGAAGAATACTTGGCATATAAATGAAACTAATGAGGGAAAAATAATAATAATATAATAATAATCTTCTAATAGTAAATGAATTTGTGAAAGTATCCCTAGAAAATTATAAGGGATTAACAAAGAAAAAGAAATTGATTTTAGAGGTATATTCAAATTAATAAGGAAATTAATTTTGAAGCACTACATAATAATGCCCTCTAGAATTGAAGAGTTAAAGTAGCGATTACAAGGGCTTTTTGATACACAAAATTATTGGAGGAAATATTTTGCTATAGGGCGCACATATTTTGTTTTAAAAAAAAAAATACTTGATGTTTAAGGTTTTGATTGAGTAAGAATAAGAACTTCTTTGTAATGCTAAAGTATTTATTCGATCAATTTAAAGGAGTCAAAATATTTTCTAAAATATATTTGTGTTCAAGATATTACCAATTAAGGATAAATCCTAAAGATGTACTAAAGAGGTGTATCTAGGACGAGATATAGGCATACGAATTTTGGTGATACACGTAGGATTGATTAATGCTCCTAGAGCTTTTATGAATATGATGGATTCAGTTATGAAAGAGTTTTTGGATAAGTATATAATTGTATTTATAGGAATAATTTGATATACACGCCTAATGAGAGACAAATAGTTGAAACTGTGATATGCTAGAAACTTGAAATTGAACATTAGAGACTCGAAAGACTTCTATAACCATTCAAATATACCTACATGGAGATAGGAGAAAAGTTTTAGACAATTTATTGAGAGTGTACCAAGAATTGAAGACAGAATGATCACTATATGGTTGACAGAGGATTATTGGGAAAAAAAAATTGAACTGACTTTCTAATTACTAAATACAAAGTAGGAAAAGATATATAGCTTGATTCACCTCTACACTAATCAAATTGTAAGATCTCAGAATGTTCTTATAAGTATAGTATCAAATAGGGATCCAATATTTATCTCACTATTTTGGAAGGAATTCCAAAGACCAATGATAGCGAAAATAAATTTAAGCACTGAGATTACCTAAAGACAGATAGTCGAACTGAACAAACCATTCAAACCTTAGAAGAGATATGCAAAGAGTTATGACAATGTTCTTTAATGGGAGTTGAGACAAGTATATTATATTGGTAGAGTTTTCTTATGACAATAGTTATCATAGTAGTGTGTTCACTCTATGAAGCATCTTATAAGAGAAAGTGCCGATTTACGTTGTATTTGGATAAGGTTGAAAAAAAAAATCATTGATCCTAAATTACCTCAATTGGCAAAAGTTAATCATTCGAAAAAAAAAATTGAAAGCTGCACAGGATAGACAAAAGAGTTGGGCAGATTTAAGAAGAAGGCCAATGGAATTCAACATAGGCGATGAAGTGTACCTTAAGGTTCCGCCCACTAAAGGAGTCATGCGATTTGGAGGATCAGGAAAGTTGAACCCAAGATATATAGGACCCTATGACATTCTTGAGCGAATTGGGAACTTAGCCTATCGACTAGCATTACCACCAAACCTATCTCGAGTCCACTATGTATTTCATGTATCGCAACTTAAGAGATACATACATGATTCAAACCATGTACTGGAGAAAGATGATAACATTCAACTGGAGGAGAACCTAACTTATGAAAAATACCCTCTGAGTGGACCACAAGATATAAGAGTTACGACATAAAAGCATCCCATTTGTGAAGGTTCAATGGACAAATCACACACCAAGAGAAGCCACATGAGAATTAGAAGAAAAGATGCGAGAGAAGTATTCCAAACTATTCGAAGAATAGAATCAACAAGTTTCGAGGACGAAACTTATTTTAAGGGGGTAAGTATGTTGTATCTCAAGAGTTTGTAATCCAAATAAAGTATACAAGAGTAATCATTTATGAGTAAGGGATAAGGAATGTGTGAAAGAAAAAGTATTCTAAATTGTTCGAAGAACAGGACAAGCAAGTTTCGAGGACGAAACTTATTTTAAAGAGGTAAGAATGTAATATCTCAAGAATTTTAATTACAAATAAAAAAGTGTACAAGAGTAGTCATTTATGAGTAAGGGATAAATAACGCATGAAAGAAGAAATATTCTAAATCGTTCAAAGAATAGGGCAAAGCAAGTTTCGAGGACGAAACTTATTTTAAGGAGGTAAGAATGTAATACCCAGAGATTTTAGTAAAAATTAAAATATCTATGTATTATTTTTATATAGAAAACTATTTAATAGTTTATGCTTATAGTGATAAAGATACGTGAGAAATTAAATAATTTTAAGTTTCTTAGGGAATTATTTAAAAGAAATAGAATAAGATACAAATTTATTGAAATTTTAATATCTAAAATAAAAGGAAAATGGTACATGGAAACCCTAGAGAAACAAGGCTAAAAATTTGGAAACAGAATACTTGAGGTATAAGGAAACTGGTACATGTAAACCCTAGAGAAACAAGGCTAAAAATTAGGAAATAGAACACTTGAGGTATAAGGAAACTAGTACATGTAAACCCTAATCAAGCACTATAAATATGACCCTTTCATACATCAGAAAATTCACGTAAGAACTTTTGGAGAAAAAAAAAAGAAAAGGATGATAGCAACTACAACAATGGTAAGTAAATTCTAGATCCCTTCCATAGTTAAAAAGCTTAGATCTTTTTCAAATTACTTTTATATTTATTACGATCTATGTTACGTACCATGTATCTAGATTCGTTAGAAATTGTAAGAATTTATATTTCATGTTCGAACACATACAGAGATAGAAATCTATTGGGAATATTTCTGATAACTGAAATGAGTAACATTGATTTGATGTGACCATAGATAATGATTCTGAGATCATTAACTAATCATTAAGAAACTGTAAACGTAATATATGTATATGTGATCATCACTTATATTTGATCATTAAGCAATTATGAAAGAACTTTATATACTTATATATGTGTCCATTACATAATCAGGAGAGAATTTTAAATGCTTGTTTATGTACGTGAATAATCATGAAGGTTATATATATATATATATATGTATGTATGTATGTACGTGATCAGTGAGTAGTCCTGAAGGGTTACTTTATATACTTTATATATGTATCATGAAAGATTGTTATTTATACCTGTTGTATATGTATATTTCGATTTATAGTTATAGGAATTAACAAATTGTATAATTTGTTTGTGAAGTGATTTCATAACTTAAACTATATATATTGAAATTCGTATTACAAATGATTTACGATGTTACAGATTTTGGAATAATTTAGTCTTCATAAAAGTAGTTTTCAAATTGAATAGTTTTCAAATTGAATAAAATTATCGATAGTTCAAATGCATTAAATAAGTATATGTAATATAATCTAATCACATATAATGATCCAGTGATGAACTATTAATATGTTTTCTTTTAAAGTATATATACAGTGATGAATGATTTATTTTTCACGTAAAGAATTTCGGTCTTTATATTTTGAAAGCAATTAAAGTTACTGGTACAAAATGTTTTTTTTTGTGACTGCCCTTAATCTATATTAAAGATTAATATGTTATGTGACGAAAGCTTAATGAATGATTACATGGATTACATGTCCTAACGGTAGGGACACGTGTTCCGAACATGTTATGTCACGGCATAATTAATCCTCGATCCAAGGATGATTAGATTATGTAATTAAGATCCTCGACTCTAGAGGGATCTATGAAAGTCATGTATATGGCCTAAGGGCTAATGGCCGACCTAGCTGGAATACAGCTAGGCTGATTACTCAGTAAGCCGGGAATACATGTTATGTCATGGTCAATCATTCATTAAGATGTCTCACGTAAATAATATATTTGTATATGTGTATGTATGTGTATGAATGTACAAATGATATGAAAGTCTAAGTAACGAATAAGGTAATGTTATTACGTAAGACGATTATTGATGATGGTATGTTTGATTAAATGTTCATTGAAAGGTTATTATTTTTGAAGTATTACTAGTTTAAACGAAGTTGTCTGTTTGATTATATACTATATTGAAAAGACATTATTTTGTAAAGTATTACTATTTTAAATGATCTAGGGTTTAATTGCTGGGCGATTCGCTCATTCTTTTATCTATATAATATTTTTACAGATGAAATTGATGGAGTAGATAAGAATGAGACCGGGGTCTGGGAATGGTGAAGGATGAAGAGATCAAGTACTTAGTATAGGCATTATGAATAAATTTATGGATTCTAGACCCATGACTATGTTATGAGTTTTATTATGGATTATTATTAATTAAAATTTTGTAAGGATAATTAATAATGTAGTATTTTTATATTATTATTAAGTAATGACAATAAGAGGTGCCTTGTGATCTCAAGATTTTGGAAACTAAATCTTGAGGTTACTGCGTGTTTCGGTCCTCGAAAATCGGGGCGTTACATATATATAAAAGGAGTATCTTTCAATGATCGGAGTGTTATGAACATATTGTGAATGTCCATCCAAATATATCATGTTCTATCACTTTATCTCTCATTATTTCTATAACTCATGTAGCCTCATCTCATTATCACCCATTATTTGTAACTTATGTAACTCTTGTAATTTTCATTTAGAACATTATAAGTTACAAGGTACCTCAAGCTTATAAATAGAGGATTATGTGAAAGGGAAATGAGGTTGAATGCTTACTATATTTTGTTCTACTTTGCTCTATAATATTCTCTATCTTTCTAGCATTTTTTATACTTGTTTCATATTTGATAGTAGTAGTTGTAACATAAGATTTATATCTCTACTTTGTAGTAGTGGTATAACAACTTGTTATATAATATAATACTACAAATTTGTAGTATTTTTATAACACGTTATCAGCACGAATTCTCTAGCCACTTTGATCAATTTTCTTTTGGGTAAGTGTGGTAAGTGTTTGTTTATTTTATTGATATAATGGCTAAACTTTCAAAACTTGAATTTGTTGCTCCCGGTAAAATTTATTTCTGGATCCGCCCCTGGTGGCAAGAACTACTTGTCATAGGTGCTAGATGCTGAAATTCATCTAGATGCAAATGGTCTTGGAGAAACCATCAAAGAAGGAAATCAATCCACTAGCCAAGAAAAAGCTAGAGCAATGATCTTTATTCATCACCATCTTGATGAAGGGTTGAAAACTGAGTACCTAACAGTCAAAGATCCTTTTGTCTTATAGATAAGCTTGAAAGAAAGGTATGATCACCAAAAAACGGTTATTCTTCCAAAAGCTCGTTATGATTGGATGCACTTACGTTTACAAGATTTTAAAACTGTAAGTGAATATAATTCAGCACTTTTCAGAATCAGTTCTCAATTAAAATTGTGTGGAGAAAAAGTAACTGATGAAGATTTATTAGAAAAAACTTTCTCCAACTTTCACGCATCTAATGTGCTCCTGCAGCAGCAATATCGTGACAAGAGTTTTAAGAAGTATTCTGGACTGATTTCTTGTCTTCTTGTTACTGAACAAAATAATGAGCTTTTGTTGAAAAATCATGAATCCCGTCCAACTGGTGCTGCTCCATTTCTTGAAGTAAATGCGATAGTTATGCATCCCAATAATGGACAAAATCGTGGTCGTGGCCGTGGCCATAGAAGTGGTAGAAATTTCTACAATAATCGTGGAGGCCATGCAAGAGGTATAATTCACCACCAGAAGTGGGAGAGTAGTGATGAAAAAGATGGAATTCAAAACAAAAAGAAAGTGGATAACAAGTGTTATCGTTGTGGCATGAAAGGTCATTGGTCTCGAACTTGCCGTACTCCAAAACATCTTGTTGAACTCTGTCAAGAATCATTGAAGAATAAAGATAAAAAGATAGAGACAAATTTTATTAGTAATGATGTTGTTCTTGATCATAGTTTGATCACCAATGATTTTAGTAATTTTACTTCTTTAGATGTTGCGGATTTCTATATCAATCACCCCGAAGGTGATACTAGTCACTTGATTGGTGATAAAAATGTCCAAGAATAAGAATTTTACTTGCTTATTTTTAATGTAATGAATAAGTATTTTAGTTACTTATTTTGATGTAATGAATAAACATCTTAGTTTCTTATTTTGATGTAATGAATAAAAATTTCAGTTTCTCACTTTATGTAATGAACAAATATCTTCATTAGATGTACTTAAATTATATATATATATATATACTATTAATGCATTAGTTTTCAATATTTCTTTTATAATTAAAGAAATTAAAACATTTCTCATTTAAAATTTTTCTTTTGTGAAGAATATGGACGTTTCAATGATCAATGACAAAGAATTATGTCTCGCAGACAGTGCAACAACACATTCCATACTAAAAGATAAGAAATATTTTTCTTATATAATCATGAAAAAAACTCATGTTAGTACTATATCAGGTAGTACGAAATTGATTGAAGGCTCCGGAAGAGCAATAATAATTTTATCAGGAGTAACAAAATTTTGCATTAAAGATGCATTATATTCTTCTAAGTCTTAAAGAAATTTGTTAAGTTTTAAAGATATTCGCCGAAATGGATATCATATTGAGACTAAAAGTGAAGGTAATAATGAATACTTGTATATTACAAGTATAGATTTTGGAAAGAAAATTGTATTAGAAAAATTAGCTTCTCATTCCACTGGATTATATTATACATATATTTCTACAGTTGAAATATATGCAACAGTAAATCAGAAGTTTACTGATCATAATGATTTTATTGTTTGGCATGACCGGTTGGGCCATTCCGATTTTATAATGATGCGAAGAATTTTAGAGCATTCATATGGTCATTCTTTGAAGAGCCAGAAGATTCTTCAATCTAATGAATTCTCATGTGTTGCTTGTTCTCAAGGCAAATTAATTATAAGACCATCACCAATGAAAATTCGTACTGAATCTCCTGCATTTTTAGAATGCATACGTGGTGATATTTGTGGGCCTATTCACCCATCATGTGGACCATTTAGATATTTTATGGTTTTAATTGATGCATCAACTAGATGGTCACATATATGTTTATTATCAACTCGCAACCTGGCATTTGCGAAATTACTTGCGGAATTAATTCGGTTACGAGCGCATTTTCTAGATTACCCTATTAAGACAATTCGTCTTGATAATGCTGGTGAATTTACATCCCAATCTTTTAATGATTATTGTATGTCTATTGGGATTAGTGTTGAACATCCTGTCGCCTATGTTCATACACAAAACGGTTTGGCAGAATCATTTATTAAACGTCTCCAATTAATTGCGATACCATTGCTTTTGAGAACTAAACTTCCAACAACTGTTTGGAGACATGCTATTTTGCATGCTACAACACTAATTCGCATAAGGCCAACAAATTATCATAAATTCTCTCCCCAACAATTGGTTTTTGGTCAGAAACCAAATATTACCCATCTTAGAATTTTTGGATGTGCGATTTATGTTCCAATTGCTCCACCACAACGCACAAAGATGGGACCTCAAAGAAGGTTAGGAATATATGTTGGGTATGAATCCCCATCTATAGTGAAATATCTTGAACCAACAGCTCGAGATTTATTTATGGCTCGTTTTGCTGATTGTCATTTTGACGAATCAGTTTTCCCAATATTAGGGGGAGAAAATAAACAGCTGATTAAGAAAATTAGTTTGAATGAATTATCATTATCTCATTTTGATCCTCGTACAAATCAATGTGAACTGGAAGTTCAAAAGATAATTCATTTGCAACGTTTAGCAAATCAATTGCCAGATGCTTTTACTGACCCAAAACGTGTAACTAAGTCACATATACCGGCTGTTAACGCTCCAATTCGAATTAATGTCCCTGAAGGACCTTCTACCACTAGTAATCAATTAAAGGCACCTATGAAACGTGGTAGACCAATCGGTTCCAAAGACAAAAATCCTCAAACAAGAAAATAAGCAAATAATAATAATGGCAAAATCGAGGTAATAGAGGTTCCAAAAGAATCTTCAAAAATGGAAATTCCCGACATGACGAATAATAAACTTCTAGAAGAAGTTCAGGTACCTGAAAATTCTGATAATCATGAGATCTCAATAAATTATGTCATGACTGGGAAAATGTGGAATCGATATACAATCGACATTGATGATAAATTTGCCTATGCTTCAGCAATTACTATCATGAATGAAAATGAGGATCATGAACCAAAGTCTGTGGATGAATGTAGATGAAGAAATGATTGGCCAAAATAGAAGGATGCAATTCAAGCAGAGTTAGACTCGTTGGCAAAACGTAAAGTTTTTGGATCAATAATACGCACACCTGAAGATGTGCAGCCAGTGGGTTATAAATAGGTCTTTGTTCGAAAACGAAATGAGAATAATGAAATAGTGCGATATAAGGCTCGACTTGTTGCACAATGATTTTCTCAAAGACCAGGTATTGATTATGAGGAGACATATTCTCCCATGGTAGATGCAACAACTTTTCGTTATTTGCTTAATCTGGCAGCAAATGAACGACTTGAAATGCGTTTAATGGATGTTGTAACAGCCTATTTGTATGGCTCTCTTGATAATGATATTTATATGAAGATCCCTGAAGGATTCAAGTTGCCTAAGGTAAATAATTCCAGTTCTCGAGAACTTTATTCAATTAAATTGTGCAAATCCTTATATGGATTAAAACAAGTTGGACGTATGTGGTATAATCGCCTTAGTGAATATCTGATTAAACAAGGCTATATGAATGATCCCATTTGTCCATGTGTTTTTGTTAAAAGATCTGCATCTGAATTTGCAATCATTGCAATTTATGTTGATGATTTAAATATCATTGGAACTCCTAAAGAGCTCGAAAAAGCTGTTAACTCTTTGAAACAAGAATTTGAAATGAAAGATCTTGGAAAGACAAAATTTTGTCTTGGATTGCAAATTGAGCACTTGGAAAATGGCATATTTTTGCATCAGTCGGGTTATACAGCTAAAGTGCTTAAAAAATTTTATATGGATAAAGCACATCCCTTAAGCACCCCTATGGTTGTAAGATCACTTGATGTGCATAAAGATCCTTTCTGACCTCGTGAAAATGATGAAGAATTACTTGGTCCAGAAGTACCATATCTTAGTGCTATTGGAGCATTAATGTATCTTGCTAGTCATACACGTCCTGATATCTCATTTGCTGTGAATCTATTAGCAAGATATAGTTCTTCACCTACACGAAGGCATTGGAATGGTATAAAACATATATTTCGTTACCTTCAAGGTACGATAGATATGGGTCTCTATTATTCTAAAGCAATCAAGTTTGATCTAATAGGTTATGCAGATGCTGGATATTTATCTGATCCTCATCATGGTCGTTCACAAATGGGTTATGTGTTCACATATGGTGGTATAGCTATTTCTTGGCTTTCTATAAAACAAACTATAGCTGCTACTTCTTCAAATCATGCTGAAATATTGGCAATTTATGAAGCAAGTCGAGAGTGTTTTTGGTTGAGATCAGTAATCCATCATATTCGAGAAACATGTGGTTTGCATTTGGATAAAAAAGTTCCCACTGTTTTGTTCGAAGATAATGCTGCATGCATTGCTCAATTAAAGGATGAATACATCAAAGGTGATAGAACAAAACACATCTGACCAAAATTCTTTTTCACGCATGATCTTCAGAAGAATGGTGAAATTTGTGTACAACAAATTCGTTCGAATGACAATTTGGCAGATTTGTTCACTAAATCACTTCCGACATCAACATTTGAAAAGTTGGTATATAAGATTGGAATGCGTCGATTGAAAGATGTCAAGTGATGTGCTCAAGAGGGGGAGTTATTATACATTGTACTCTTTTTCCCTTAACCAAAGTTTTTTTCCCATTAGGGTTTTTCCTAGTGAGGTTTTTAACGAACATTAATTTATATAAACGAATATATAGATATGGAAATATATAGATATGGAAATTATAATATTTGAAAAAATATACTCTTTTTCCTTCACTAGGTTTTTTTATCTTAAAGATGGACATCCAAGGGGGAGTGTTATGAACATATTGTGAATGTCCATCCAAATACACCATGTTCTACCACTTTATCTCTCATTATTTCTACAACTCATGTAACTTCATCTCATTATCACCCATTACCTTGTAACCTATATAACATATGTAACTCTTGTAATTTTCATTTAGAACATTATAAGTTACAAGGTACCACAAGCCTATAAATAGAGGATTATGTGAAAGGGAAATGAGGTTAAATGCTTACTACATTTTGTTCTACTTTGCTCTATAATATTCTCTATCTTTCTAGCATTTTTCATACTTGTTTCATATTTGATAGTAGTAATTGCAACATAAGATTTATATCTCTACTTTGTAGTAGTGGTATAACAACTTGTTACATAATATAATAGTACAAATTTGTAGTATTTTTATAACATGGAGCAAATTATACTTATCATTCTCACTTTCTTATGTCAATTTCTATTTTACTCTCTATTTTCTCATAGTATGCAATCCCATTTAAAATTATTATTGATAAACAACAACTAAGTCTTTATTTCACGTATTATTAATATTCAATAAAGGCTACTATGTGAGGTCGACTACATTTATCATATTTCGTCTATTCTATGTATACACATGTTTTCATTTATATTTAAATATATCATTTTTTTTTGTATTTTTTTCCAATTATCTCTTCTTTTTAATTTGAGTTAATGTTTTTCTTTTTTCTACATGGTGTACTAATGCATCTAGAGGTCTTCTATATAATTTTCACTCATTTTTCATACATTGAAATTACATCCACTTTCTTTTTAATGCATTAATTATTTGTTCTATCCACTCTATTTGATATTCGTGTGGATAAAATTATAACCCGTACTGAATTTTTAGGTCACAGACGGCTGTATTAGTGCGCACAAGTATGAAACTACAGTATAGGCAGGTTATCCTAGTAATGCTACAATAATCTGCTACCATTTCAGAAAATGATAAAAGTATTGCGCACCATAATGGCAATAAAACGTATTAAGCACATAAGGATTACAGTAAAAAGGATACACAAACCTTGAGGTAATGAACTAACTATAGATACAAGAATAAGGAGATTATGTTCATAAAAGTTACTATAAGCCTGAATTAAAATATGGAGTCATATAAATGGTAGGAAATGAACAGTCAATGCTCAGTATGCTGAAAAGATTTGCAAAAAAGGCCATACATAATTTCAAATAGTAACCAAATGTATAAATCTCATATTCAAGGTTATTGTAACAACAAAAAGCAATATAAAAATACAATAATCCATCCTAGCTCAATTGTATGGTCAGTGGTCTTCAATCTTCTTCAAAGCTTTCATATCTGTTGTTTCAACCCTGCAACAGAACCATGCCATCACAAGAATATTACAAAAAGTGCGGTCATAACAATCTAAGATATATAAGGCCAGATAGCATGCACAATTGATCGAACTCAAAGATTTGGATGGCGCAAAATCCCTTGGTGAGCTGTTTGGCATTGTCACATAAGGCAGGACAAGTAATTTCTTACATACATACCACTCCTGTTTTGCATTTTGCTCCTCAAGAAGTGTTAGAAGAAATGGTAATATGGTACCCAACGCGGCTAAAACATATACATCTATAATTATACGCAACTAGAGTTGAGCAGATATGTAAATTTAAATTTAATTTATGCAACTAGAGTTGAGGAGAAACAGAAATTTGCCGAGTATGGTACATATAGAATTCATTAAGAATGTCAAAATTCAGAGTAACCCTTCTAGGCTATGTGCCAGACGACATGACAGTACATTTTAAAAAAAAAAAGGCACGTGGAATAGGAAATAAAGCAGAAATTCAGAAGTTAGAAATGAAATTGGAAAAAATGAACACAAGGGAGCCATATATTTAGTACGAACTTACGTTGTTCCAAATAGAACAATCTTTTGAACCTTCGTAATGTCAGAACCAGACTGATTATCCTCAATAAAGATTGTCAAGCTGATTCATGAAAATGACATAATCAAGTTAAATCCAGGCAGATATCCTTCAGTTCAGAGTACAAATGCAAGAGAAATTCCACATACCTTCGAACATTTTGAAACTTAACATACTTTAAGATTACTGGTTTTCCCTACAAAATAAAGGAAATGTATCAATTCCACTATTTAAGCTGGGAGAGTATTATGCAAATAACAATTATTACATGTAGTGAAGTTTTCTCTCAAATACGAGAACCAGCATCGGTATGAAACTTGTCTAAGCACAGAAATCTACCTCAAGATTATCTACAGATAGAATAGCTGTGTCACTTGGGGGGTAATCATTGACATTACTGCACATGAAACAGTATAACAAACAATTACTCCAGTATTAAAAGGGAACATATCGTGCCAAATTAAAATAATCAATTATGTCAAATTAAAATAATTGAGAAAGATATTTGACCTCAAAATTACCTGAATCCCATGTGGTCCTTATTTGAGAAAAGTTTCACAGTTTTAGGACCTGAAAATTAAGAACACATTTAGGATACGGATATAATCCTCAGATCCACTAAAAATTCTTAGTAAATATCCAAGTACTGCTCCTGATTTCCTGATTCTCTTACTTTCATATCTTCGCTCTTTCTCACATTTATTACCTCATGAGTTTAAAGCTTTCATCCTCACTTTATCAAAATACAAGTTTTTAGCGTTCCCAGTCATTACATAAAGAGTAACATCAGGTTCAAGAAAGATTTTAAACCAGAAGCAATCATTACACATAATGCAGATTCCACAGGCGATAATAACTAAATGAAATTCAGACACATGAAAAACTTATGTACATCTTAGTGTAAGCAATTTTTTATCTGGTCAACTAGTTTAATGAGATCACAACTTAAAACCAGCCAAGGATCTCACTTATAATGTTTTAAGGCAGCATAGACTTACATACTTCACTGCCACTACTATTAATTTCAATGGATCCATTTCCATTAGTTGTGAAAAGCAGTTGAAAGAAAATAAGAAAAAAAACTGATTCTGATGCAGGCCAAATGAAGCAATTAACTAATCCTACATTTACCAGGAATAGTTCAAAAGAGAACAAACATTGGACCATACAAACTGCAAGTTATAACTATTGACCAATAGCTTATAACGGAGACATTTAATCAATGATGATCTAAAGTACTTTCCAATATATGTATAACCGTTTACCTTCCTCCTCTGGTCCTTTGATAACCACTGAATGTAGTTTAACAACTTGACTAAATGGTATATAAATTAACAGCTGCTCATCGGCATCACTTTCTAGAATCAAACCCTCGTCTTCCCTGTATCCCTGATTCAAATTTAAAAACCTTAAAAACAATACCAGATATAATATCTTTAACCCATCTGAAAAAAATAAATGAAAAAGAAAACTAGTTCATGCTAAGATAAACAATGAAAGAAATAATCGTCATAATATGAATGCTTTCAACTTTCTAACATTGTATGAAAGCCAAATATGCAGAGTTTATCCAAAAATATCAACATGCTTAAAACATTAACAAAGTAGCAAGATACCTAAATTTTCATCATTATACAAACTTAATTGTATAAAATAAGTTGACCCACATGTCAAACCTTTCCCACAAGTTGACAATAACTTTATAATGTCACAAACATAATTCATGCAAATAATTTCAATGCTAACAGCTACCTTGTTGCATGAGAAACTACCACTGCCACATTAGATCCGTCTAAATTAGGTGATTTGAAGAAAAAACTAACAGTTAGTAAAAAGATAAAATTCATGAAAGAACTAGAAGGAATAAGGTTATTTCATCATTGCTTATCAGATATGCTTACATCATTAACTGTAAATGTTAGGAAACAAGATTAATAGACAATAGAAGAATACAAGATCCTAGATAATCGAAAAAGGGACAAAACTATCTAAGGGGGACTGACTGGTTATAATTTCTTTCATTTTACAATTTCCATCATTACATCTTCATGATGTTCTAACAACCACTACAACTCTAATTCGGTTCTGCACAACAAAGAAATGCAATACATACAGATTTAATCACAAAAAGTGTAGCTTTAGCAATCAAATATGAATCGGATAGCATCACCAGAGAACTAAAATTTGATTCAAGATACCAATGGCATCAGTCATCTTCCTTGCAATGTTTCATGATCTTAGTGTGCTTGAAAATGTGCTAAGTTCCAATTTAACACTTCGCTATAGGCCTGAATGATTTTCCAGCAATTTGGCTTTCTCTATTCTAGGAACTTCAAAACCAAGAGACCTGGAACAAATGCTCAGTTGACATGCTCAGAAATGGCAAATCTCAAAGATGGTTTTAAAGAGTTTGATCTAACCCATCCTTACAATTACCCACAATATTCATCATTGATTCACAAATGTTCTAATTAACTTCCTCTTCTTCCTGCAAATTATCCACTGGTTATAAGGAGAGTAGATTCTAGCTACAACTGGCTTCCAGTATGCCAATGCTTATTGCTTATATCCCGAACTCTGCCCAAATTTCAAACTTATTGCAATAATTTCTCAATTCAACAGTCAGTTTCTATACTCTAGTTTCTGCTTAAAGTAAAATTTGTCTAAAACTACGTGGATCATTAAGAAGTCTAAAGCTATGGTAACCATGGGCTGCATGGCTTGAATGTATAGGAATCAATGGAAACATTCTTAAAATTTTATGTAGTAAAACATAGAATTTACAACATAGAATTTTTTGCAACTTGGGTGGTGGGATCTATGACTTAACTGCATAACCACCTTTAAATAGTAATCTTGAAAGTTTGATACCTTTAAGTTTGCGTTCATCAGAAGACCTGTAGCTCTTCGAACGATCATGACATACATCTAATAACAGGTTTCCAAGTACCAAATGATTACGAAAACTGAAAAAAAATGAGAGTTCACCACAGAGAGCCAACAGAGGTTGGGGAACGTAAAAAGTTTCACTGTCATAATTATTTTCATATCATGTCTAGCGTTCTCCTACTACAGTAACACCTTAGACCTGTAATTTGATCCCCAAACCATTTGAAAGACACTATTTTGGTGAACTAAAAACATGGTATAAGCTTTTGTTTGCTAATGTGGTGTGCCAAACCAATTATTTCTTCGAAACCTGGAAATCAACACTAATCATTTGTGTAACAGGTTGCGTCCTTTATGCTTCAGATATTGAACTCCACGGTGAATTTCGCACACTCATTACCAACCCTATTTTTCTTGCCGACATCTAAAGCAGATGCAAGTGCTAAGGATAAAAAGACTGTCAACCAATTAAGACTTATTGTCCTCTTCCCCGTTTCTCCTATCTTTCCTTCTTTACGTCTAAGTAAAAAGCATCTCACTTCCAATAGCACTCTGACACACTTTGAAGAAACTAACAAAAACGTAGCCTAGAAGGTTCAACTCAACAAACCACATACAACCATGTGGAGAGGAATTATGTCAGGCAAAGTTATGGCATGGATTTTCGAGATACAGCATAATAATTAGGCCAATTGGTTGCTGAACTTTCAAAATCTGAAAATTCTTTCCTAATGAGTTTGATATTTCTAATTCCATTTGCACATGGTACTGTAGTTATTTGAAGGATTACAAAGGAAGTTATGGCAATTCTGTTTGCTGATTGGATTTCTATTTCAGATTGTTGCACAACTTTGACCAATAGCCACATCAAATACAAAAAACCCTTTAGAGTAAAAGTAAATCAATTTGATTCAAAGATGACTTGTTTTTACTTATAAAACAAGAAACACAAACAGACCTATCCATAAACGCACTACAAAGACAATATTGTTTTTCACAACATTAAAGATAACAAAACCTTCAACAACGAATTCCTACCCCCAATTTGAATCAAGCAGCTAAGCTTTCTACCAAAAAAATCCAAACTTTCTTAGTTTTTTAGAATTTAGACTTACATTCGCTGTTCCTTCCAACTAAAATAAGAATCCAAAATCACAACAGCTACAATGAAGCAAAAACTTCACCCAAAAAAAAAAAAAAAAAAACAGATTTACAATCAACCAAAAAGAAGACAACCCACAAAATTTTTTTAATCTTTTTACCTGTTTAAGGGCATTTGGGAGAGAATGAGTGCTGCTTTGGTTAAGGCATTCAACTCCAGACCAGTCCACAAAGTCCAACAAATCAACCTGAAAAATAAAACCCATCATTCTGTTTCCACTGTTTTTATCTTGGTTAACCATTAATCCAAAATAACATTACAAAAATCAAAAGGGATGGAATATATTGCAGTGTTAATTAGATTGAGACTATTACTTGGCTTCGTTGAATTGCAGAGGCTGATTCGGCAGACATGGCAGATGGGATGCAAACTCCACTAACCAAATAAAATTCAGGCAAAAAGGAATAAAGATGCAGCCTAGATTTCAGGTATAAATATATACGGGATAAATTATACAAAAGTCCTTGACGTTTGTTGTTATTATCCAAAGCTCTTATATGATTTTGGACTTTTGCTTGTCAAATATTACAAAGACATCCATTGAAATTATTGAAATTACAATAACTTCTCTTAATTTATATAGGGTTATTTAACCTAATATTATTACTTAAAAGAAAAAGATATTAATGAAATAATGATATTTTTATTAGTAATCCAAAAATAGACTAAAAAATAATTTCACCCTTCCAAATTGTGACTTTTTTGTTTTAAAAAAAAAAGAAAAAATAATTAAGACACTTGTATTAAAAAGTCTTAATTTCACCCTTAGATTCTAGAGTTGTCGCATACAAAACATACTTTTTTTCCTACAGAAAAATATAAAATTTACAATTTGATCGTATTCGTATTATTTCATAATTGATGTATAATGAATATGTAAAATATATATGTGCGTGATATATATATATACTAGGATTGTGCATGCGCGTTGCGCAAGGTGGTGCCAGTGGGTGGTAGGAGGGCAGGAGGGAAATTGAGTCTAGGAAGCTATTTTTTTTTTCTAAGCTGATCAGAAGCTTTTGTTCAGCAGCCACATTTGATTGTTTTTTTAGATTCACTTTTTTCTTTTCTATTTACTTCTTTGTATGTGGTATTCTCATCAGGCATTCATGTTGGTGCATATATTTGTAAAATGCTAACTACATATATGTCTTAAGAAAAACATTTTGTTGAATCTTGAGAACAAACCGTATGCTTCAATCGCACAGCATATTTGCTGTGGGTGGCTCCAAATTATGTAGGCAATGGGTGATACGTAGGTTATGCATAACAATAATGCTAGAATGCTTGAAATAACATAAAGCAATAATAATAAATTTGAGGCACAGTCAGGAAAACAACAACAGAAATAGCCAACCAATGAATGAATTCACACTAATATGACAGCAATCTACAGCGAATGAGGAAGCAACCACTGTGAAAGAGTAACCAACTCTAATCAGAGACATACATGATTATTATTCTCATTATTGCCATCTGATGAACCATGACTTCTACTTTTAGCACTGCATATCTTTTAGGTTCTATTAGATTTCAGAAAAGAGAAGTTTGAGCTAATTAATATGCCAAACTACCTTTGAGAGAGGTAATATGTCAAACTATTTGTTGTATCATATATTAAGAAAATGGATATAACAACATGGCAATATCTGTTTGAGAGAGCTAAAAGCTGCTCAAATTTTACAAGCAGAACCTTCTTAATTGTTTAATTGTAAAGCCATTTAAACATCAAGTAGTTACATTAGATCTGGAATTCATGTGTTCTAAGATGATGCACAACTACAAGACAGAAGGCAATCACTTATAAACATAAATTTAGAAAAACTGAAATAAATATTGTCAAAACTGTCTCGCTAAGCGGAGCAAAAACGATTAAGCAACAAATTACATTGTAAAAATAAGAGAACAGCAGTTCGAAATGTAGTTGCATAATAGATACCAACAAAATATAATAGAAACCATATGATTGACAACATCATATTCCGAAAGCTTTAATGTACGCTTTGTTTTTGCTAGAATGCTTGGTGAAGACTGTAGAAATAAATTGCCGTTCTTATCCTTTCTGGTTTTGAAAAATTGTGACATCCAGTGTAAAAGTTGTCAGGCCGCAATCACTAATATGAAACAGACAGACATCATTTGTTTGCAACTCACTATCAGTTACAAACTTCTTCCATCCACCAGTAAAAGCGAAACTTTTTTCTCTGACCAGGTAGTTAACAGTCCACTCATCTCCCTTCATCCTAAGGATTATTTCTTGACTATTTTTGGGCATGTACTTGCGTGCCCATTCAGATTTAATAGTCTACAATAGAAAAAATGTGAACACATTATATTAGTAATAATAAAACTTATCAATTTCCCTCAATCAAAATACAATTTATTATAAATGTTATTATCTGATCTTGTTATTATATTAATCATCTCCCGTTAATTGAGAAAGTATGTATAAGTAATTTATATTTTCACGCAAATAATATTTCACTTTACCAATAAATGAATGGAAATAACAAAATATCATAGCATAATATAAAATATACCAGTGCAAATCCATATTCCACATACGAGCTGCGCATCAGCATAACTAAATCTTTTCTGGATGCCAAACTCTTTGCTTCCTTATAATGCGGCAAAGCTTCAATTTTGTTGGAACTTGAATTTTCTGGTGCTTGGAGACCCTTTCCCTTATTAGAAGCTTGAAGACGGGCAAACATTAAAGAAGAAAGCGTTATGTTAGAGATGGACTTAGGTTAATTGTTAGCAAAGTCTTTTTTTTTTGGATTATGTTTTCTGATTATATATTACACTACCTTTTGCCTTGGAAAAACTATGATAAATGGAATATATAAAAACGCACCTTGTTGCATAGAATATAATAAAAAAGAACACATTTTTGTATAAATGGGATATACCAAAAATTATTATAAATGGAAGAAATATGATTACCTTGTTCACTGCGATACAAAGCTGTTTTGCAACTTCTTTTTCTTTTGGAGTTTGATGGTTTCTATATCGACTTGAAAGTGTACTTTCTTTGTACTCAGATCAAAATCTGTTTGGCCAGATGAGTGTGTTGGAGTGACCTTCTGGTTGTGCATAGAGGTTGACATTGTTGGAGATGAATCATTCAGACCATGATTATTGGAGACTTTGCTACCTCCCGATACATTCTGAATTTTGTTTTCTGCAACTTTGTAATGCACAAGTTTCTTTCCCAAAGGCATGACAGGAACTTTTTTGTTTTTCCCAACCTTACTGTCCATATGTGGTTCAGTAATATTTTCAAAAACTGTATTTCCTTCACAGCACTGACCAGTTTCCGAAGCTTTAAACATGACAGGCGTGCTCTTAACCTCATTTGTAGAACAACCAATATTCTTTTTGGTGTATACACCGGTACTATGTCGCGGATCGATAAAATAACTTGATTCTTTTCACATAAAGTTTTAGCAGCAAAAATTAATGCATCAATCCCATGGTCTTTTTTGTATTTGAAATTAATTATATCACCCTCTTGAAGTTGATGGTCTTTGACAAATCCTTCCCATTGACCATCAAAATACAAGACATCAGAAATCTCAACAACATCAAAGTTCCATGATAACATGCCTGGGTGTCGCATTATTACACTTTCTGGCAAAATATGCCTCAAAGATCTAGCAAAACGTTCAGCAATAGGCTGTAATTACAGACAGTAAGTTAGAGACATTGGTTAAACTTCGATAGAATTGTCAGAAAACAAAGTCGAAATAACAAATATTTTTTTGTTGTAAAATCTCATATGTATGTATATATTTTGACACTCATAATATGTTCCGATGGAACACAATAATTACACTTTTGTTGTAAATTTTCATATGTATATGTATAATAATAATAGAAATATAAAAAAATGAAGGTCAAATAATTTTTTGTGATAACTTACGAGTTGTTTCATGTACTCTTTCTTATAAACTTGATAAAAGCGCATTTTTCCAAATTTTATCCAGTAGATATCCGCGAAATATTCTTTGGAAAGATTTATCATCCCTGGAAAAAAAAGGTAATTTTAACACGTAATAAATCAAATAAATTACAGTACATGATTTTGTTAGTCTAATCATGTTAGAAAATGGCAATTGACAAAAATTAAATTCTTCTTTTGGATGAATTATAGAATATTATGCTTTGTAGACCTTTTTTTCACCTGAAAATATAAATGTGTGGCCGAGGCAATTTTTCGGCAATAATTGACATTTCAAAAAAGTTGCATAAATATATGATATCCGCTTTAAAAAAAGGTATAAATAAAGTATATGATTGATAAGTTTTCTCGTACCAACACATGGTCGATTTGGATGTGAGGTTTATTTTCAAAGAGAATTGAAAAATACCCATATTGTGTGAGAACAGATCTTACTGCTTGCAGACTTGCGGCTGATTGAAAGTTACAATAAAAAAAATCAAATAGAAGAAGAAAACCAACATTATAGAAAGGGAAATTTACCAGAGACGGGTGGAAGAAAAGATTTGCAATTTTTTTTACTGCAATTCGACTGTAGAAGTGCCGACAACTTCGATGAAGCGGGTAAGAAATTTAGCCGCAATCTAGTTACAGTAAACTGATTAGGTTTGTATAATATATATAACAGTATTAATAATAATAATAATAATAAAATATGCCAAAGAATGGCATTGCTAAATGGTCAGCCTATTTAGAAACAAAACGACATATGCATTATTTTTATGGGCCTATTTTTTTCTGAGAATTTTGTTTGTGGGATTATAGGGAAAGATTGGCACCTATGAAATCCAACTTCACATGGGCTTTGTACATACTTGTATTGAATTTGATTTGTTTATACTATACGCATACATTCCAATATACTCTGTATATACTAATTTAAATGTTAAAATAAATAAATAATTAGTATTACTTAGTAAATAAATTATAATAGCTAAAATAATATAGAAAATTTTGTTAACACATTCTAAATACTGTGATTTGGCACAGTAGGAAATAATCATTTGACAATGAATTTAATAGAAAACAATTAACAAGATGTAACTGAAGCCTTGATTTGATAGTTGATAATCCTAATAGTAAAGCTTTACATTAACACTTGTGTTAATTACGATAGCAATACATTATCTATTGTCTTTGAATATAATAAACTTCCTCAAATTACATCCTTAGGTCATATCTTCACTGCGGTATAAAGTAATTTGCACTTTGTCATTCAGGAAAGTTGAAGTTGACCATAAAAGTGATATAATTCCTCGAGGCTAAACCAATCTTCACGCATCTGTGATTTACAATATAATAAATTTGAGTAATTTTAATAAATAGTAAGACAGGAAACATATACTATTCATAGAAATAGGTGGGAATTAAGATCTCACAAAGTAAGGGTAGCCATTAGACAGAGAGAATGTTTCAGGGGCTCTATCGAGGAACAACTTCACGTAGTAAAGGACAAACCTTCCACAATCGGCTCCGTTTGTTTGTTGTGGTACCTATTAGGTGATAAATTACATTCTAGACTGTAATGGATAATTCATATTTTAAAAATTGGATAATTAAAATTATCTTACCATGGGAATGCAAAGAGGAATTTTCTTAATAGTCTGCTTGGTCTGTGCTGTACCAGCAATTCGATACATGTCAAATAGAAATCTATGCATGTACAAAAATAAGATTAGTCAGACAAAATAAAAAAAATATTAGGAAATTATGTTATGAAGTATAACAGGGTATTTTTTTTGCATACTTTCTAATTCCAGGTTCAAGTCTAGTAGGATTCAAGTCATTAAGCGAATCCAATATCAACATCGTAGGAGTTGTACTTTTTGATTCCAGTTTTTCATTGAAGTTACACAAGATTAAGAGACTCCAATGAGACCTACATATTTCATATTTAGTTCATACAATAAGTTAACTTCAAAATTATTCGTTGTATATTAAATTTATAAAAACAAAGATGCATACCATATTACAATGTGAATGAAAACATATCTTTTTGAGAAGAGTTTCTTCTTTTTTGTCCATTGCAACACCTTTTCTTTGTTAGAACTGTTCATGTATAGATAAAACGACATGGAATCTAAATATGCACAGGAGGCTGTCTTTGTTTCCGGAAGTTTATTCCATATTTTACTGCAATATGTAAATTTAATATTAATAATATAAACGAGAGAAATAGCATCTAGAAAAAGATGATGTGAATGACTCACTCAAAATAATCTTCGAATATGTTGGAGCTTAGCCTTCCTCATACATCAACTGGATTATGAGAATGTAGACATTCCCTTTGTTGATGCTCAGCTGAAACATGTGTTGTTTGTTTTCTATTTTTTTTGGTCTGCTGTTTTGTCTTTGATGATCGTAATTGAGAAGGTTTACATTGAAAGTCCTGTTCCCAATCGGTGATTGTACTGTATATTTCAACATCTAACACATTTTTTTCTGTAAGAAAACACAAGCAAATCTGCCTCTTTTAATGAATGTTCCTTTACAAAAGCCTCCCATTGTCCTTCGAAACATAACATTCAGGAATGCTGGACAATATTGAATTTCTAAGACAGCATTTTAGAGCATCGCACAATTATGCTGTTAGGTAATATATCTTTAACTCTTTCAGCAAAATACTGCGGGATAGGCTACAAGAAATGACATTTTGAAGTAGTTCATGTTAAGAAACGTAGATTTGCAACTAAAGTTAAAATCTATTTAATTAAATTAAATAAAGTTTCATCTATATACTGTAGTGTATTTACACGCATAGTGAAAAGAATGCTGCAGACGTATGTACTGATTTATATATATATGTAAAAAAAAAGTTTTGTTGATAGAAACATCGATGATTAGATTAAAGTGCAATACTGAAAGAATATTTACAAGTTACAAACTTACATGTTGTTTTAAATATGATTGTTGATACATCTGAGCAAACTGCACTTCCTGAAACTGATCCTAATAAGTATCGATTTGCTTATTGCACCGAGCATCCATACTCCCAAAATTCAATTACAGTTTGTTTTCCTATATGTTGGAGAACAACAGATATAGTACATATGAATGAATTGCGAATATATCTTTCATTTAAGAATAAAGCATTGGAAGACGCCGTAATGCATACTAAGGAAAAGACGAGATAAATGACAAACGATGTTGTAATAAGAATGAAACCTAATTTTGACAGATTTAAAATCTAACTTTCACAATAATCTTAGACAGGAACTATCGATAATTTTTGTTCAAAGTACATATGTACACTGAATTACAAATTCATTAAGATAGAC
The DNA here is from genome assembly GCA_016586305.1 of Ophiorrhiza pumila. Lineage (NCBI taxonomy): Eukaryota > Viridiplantae > Streptophyta > Magnoliopsida > Gentianales > Rubiaceae > Ophiorrhiza > Ophiorrhiza pumila. The sequence continues at coordinate 31,127,346 of BLIW01000002.1, forward strand.
AATACAACTGTGAAATCGAACAATATACTCTTATGTGAAATAAAAAGCTATCAATACCTGAGACAACAGCTTTGTGAGTAATCTGTTGTCGCTGTAAACTGTTTTGAAGTAATCCTGAATAATTATATTTATCGCAATGCGGCTTAACGGGACGGATTTATCGCGTCGTGAACAATATATGGATTAATACGGAAAAATCTTACTCCTGGTGAATAGTTTGGAAAAAAATGCCTTCGGAGTGCCAAAACCTGCAATAAGATGATCTTGAGTCAAGGTTGGAGCTGTTGTTCATTGGTTGCAAATAAGCTGTGCAACACGTTGCTTACAATATATAATAAAAATAACAAGCTGGTATAGATTTTTTTGTTTTAGGGCACAACCTTTAGCTAACGTGGGTGACGTCAAGTCAATATTTATTTTTTTACAGTGGTATCATTTCTATATATAGGTAATAAGAGGGGGGAGAGAAATTGAGTTGACATTTAGAGATGGATCCTAAACAGACAGCTGCTGGAAAAGGGGAGGGAAAAAATTAAGTGTTCAAGAAGAATGTCAATGTAGGGACCATCTTAACAGCATTACGCAACCATGTTCAAGCAAGCATCTGGAAGAGGAGCTTGTTTGTACAGTCCCAATTGCACAGCAACATCCTAAACAGACAGCTGCTGGAGAAGGGGAGGAACAATCCCAATTGCACAACAACATGTTCGCAATGTAGGGACGGTCTATCGCAATTGAATAGCAACATTCTAAGCAGACAGGTGCTGGAGAATGGGAGAAACTGTAGTACAGGTGTTTAAGTTTAGTTGTTCATTGTTCTAACACGTGGATTTGTTCTGTAAAACATGGCTGTGTATTTTGTTTTATTTGGGAATTGTGTTATAAATCAGAGAGTTGTTTTTGCTGAGATTAATTTTTTTGTTTTGCAGATGGATAGGACATTTTGTTTTGATGATCTTTGTCATGGCATGAGTGTTTTAACGCTTGCTTCTCAAAGCAATTTACCTGTGAATGATGATGTTCAAGGTGGTAATGTTAGGTGTGGTGCTGTTATAAGATTGATAATGAACAATTGGGTCATGAAATATATCATTTCTTTCAAATTCTATATCGTGAGTAGATTTCCAGTGATGTTGTTGATAGTACTCTTGCGATGTATGGGCCGTTTCCAAGTTTAGAAGCTTTTGTAGATTTTATCCGTGAAGAGCAGATTATTGAAAATGAAGCAACTCGTCATGGTTGAGTCTTGTACAAGTTTCAACTGTGTTGTCTTGTTAATATATGTAGATTTAGGTTGTATCGTTATTATGTATTTTCACAAATGTTGATTTACTTTGTCTTGTAAAAAATTACTGTATAATTAGTATTGCTAGTGAGAGTTTGATTGTGGTTGTTTTCTGAAAAGCAATAAAATTGTAGTGTTTGTTGTGTGGTGTATGTAGATTATTTTGTTTATCTCATTACTTCAATAGCAATAAAGAATTGTTTGCCAATGTGTTCAGTGTGAAGTGATGCAAGAAAGTTTTCAAACTTTATGAGATGTTGTGTTTTTATGGGTTTGAAGCGTACGGCTTCAAGGGGGATCAAATTCGGCAGGAAATGGTTAATTTTCAGTTTAGTTTATTTCAGAATTCATTTTTCTTCAGCTTATTTAAGGTTTATATATGTGATTAAAAGTATCAATAAAGAGTTGATTGCAGGTTTATGCAATGTTCATATGAGATTTTGATAAATATTAACTGTTAAGTGTAAGTTAATTCTGTATGAAAAGGAGTCTAGCAAGGAAGTTGAAACTACAGATTACAACATACAACATGAAGCAAATTAAGGGAACTTCAACGTTAATGAGATGTTGTGTCAACGTAGATCATTTGAAGGGTTATCATTGAACTTTTCTAAAGATTGGAATCTGTTCATGAATGTATAAAGAAATACTTCTTGGTTTGTTTGTTTGTAAATTTCAGAAAATTTTGTAAGATGCAATTGTAAAATTGGAGAATTTGGTTGTCAGTTTGGTGCAAGGAGGGGTTTTTTTCCCAAAAAGACAAACCCCATGTTCCCGTTTTGTGTTAGTAAGTTAGTTTTCTGCTGGTTTTGTTGAGGTTACAGGAAACTTTTAATACATAGACAAATCCTCTGAGTTGTATAAATCTCTGATTCTACAATGAGCCTGTGTTAGTTGCAATATGTCAAAGCTTATATATATGTGGGTGCAAGGCTTCTGATGTTGTTGTCTTTATTTTTGTGTTTGTCAGAGTTATTCACAGCTTTAGAGAACTTGTGCATGCAATTGGAGTGGGATAGGATGTTAGGGTGATTGTTTTAGTGGAATGTGTGGAGCATTTTATTATTACATGGTAACTCCACTGAAGCCGATGGTTTGCCGGCAGCTTCCTCAACTTGTGTTTTTTAAATAAGAGAATAGGGATTAGGCTTAGAAAGATCATGCAACTATACAAAATTTGCATTGCACAATTTTTTTTTGTGGTAATTCAATTGAGTCTGTTAGTCAAAAATCAAACTTTGGGAGAACAAAAATTATTGCTACAACCAACTACATTTTTCTGACTTAGAAAAGAGAAAAAAGCTGAAAGGGAGGAACAATTAGAAGAAAATATGGGATTGTGTTTAGTTAGGTCAGAAACATAAAAATGAAAATTAGTATAGACCTGTTACAATAACACCAGTCAGGAATTTGAATGTAGGGAGAATATATGTTTGCACGAGAAGCAGGTATCTTCAAGACCAGCTTACTTGTAGCTGCTGAAAAAGTTTTCCCAATTTCATTAAAGGTGGAAGAGCCAAAGGTGCACGTTGGCTTTTGAAATAGACAACATGGCCATTGACTGAAGTGAAGATAAGATATGTTGGAACTGTTGTGCAGCAGAAAGCGCTACACATATTAACTCTGCAGTTTTGCTATATAAGTCTATGAAGAAAAGATTTTCACAGTTCCTCTTGAAACATGCCCAACAAATGCTGTTCACGATATTTATAGAAGCAAAATACAAATATAGTAAAGTATATATACTTCATAGTTGGATGGCATATATACAAGAAAGATGATTACTAACTGACAATCTTTTTTTTTACATTCTTTGTAGTTGTTTTTCTAAGAGGCAAAAGTCTAGATAAGCAAAAGCGATATATGTTGCAGTATCTGTTGGGCTGTTTTGCAGCAGGATGTCATATTGGACAGTTCGATGGTATGTGTAAAGCAAGTGTCATGAGCAGAAGTTGTAGCTTTATGTACTGGGCATTTTGTTGTATCGAGCTCTTTTCCGTGATGTTCCTTCAGTGATGACAGCTTCTGAGATGTTTTTATCTTTCTTTACAGTTGTTGATTCTGTTGTTGTTTTCTTTGGCAAAGCATAAACCATGACAACTGTAAATTTATTTTCTGCTGAGAAAGATGATTGGTATGTTGTTTTTTCGACCAAACATACTAAGTTGTACTGATGTATGGATTTTCTGATTGTTTCCAAGTCGATGCATCCCTGTTAGTTAGTAATAGTCAAGTGTTAGAAATCAGTAATTCAACTGGAGAAATCAGTAATTCAAAATGTGAGCAAGTTCTTCAAATTTTGTGTCCTAATATTAGTACAAGTATACCATTTACTGTAGACATAGGCCAGCAAACAGCAAAAATAACTTTAGGAAAAATAAGTCTTCTCAATTACTTTGTAGGTATGGTAATGATGAAGTATTCTTTTTTTGGCAAAGTTTCATGCTGTAGTCAGTCTAATGTTAGCAGCAACATTAACATGATCATGATGATGGATTTTAGTAAAGTGTAATGAAGCAGGTGATCTGAATAAGCTTTCATAAAAATTTGATAACAGAAAAATAAACGTGGCTAGAATTGAATTTCAGAATGTGATAAAGTTGTTGAAAGCTACTGCAGTAATATGAATACAAATACAGAAGTTAATGTAGGCATTTTCCTTGATTTTGTCTGTATAGTTATGTATTGTTCTTGAAAGGAAAATGACATATTACAAAACAACATAGAACAAAGAGTAGAAGAACTTACTTAGGTGAACACACAAAAAGATGATTGGAAATCATGTTGAAATGCTATTTGGTGAATCATTAAAGCAATATCAATATAAGGAACAGGGGAAAGAAACAATCTTATGCAAAATCTATATAGTTGCATTAATTTAACCAGAATATATAAAACTACTGATAGATTTCATGATTAATCTAGTTTGAGAATTCTGCAAATTTTATTCTATTTTTTGGTGAAAATTAAAGCATACCTTTTGGCTGTTCTCATTTTTTAAACATGAGAAAACTTCCAAATTAAACTTCCAAATTAAACTGTAGTTCATGTATGTAATTTGCTATTTTTCTTTCTGGTTTAACATCATATTCAAATTTATTCAAATTGGTATGGCTTCATTTTTAGAGTTTATCATTGATTGAGTGTACTTTTCAATTAACTCTTTTCACTTTTAGCAACTAACTAAGCATATATGCATGCATCTATTTGTATATAGTTACTGCTATCCACAGATTTTTAATTGGTTGTTTATTGCTTGCATTTTATGAAGATGTTACATAAAGCTTTTGAGGCTATGTAGTTCATTCATAGCAGATTTCAGACTGTATTTGACAGAATAGGATAGTGCAAAACATAATGTAAGCAGGCCAAACTTCACCATTTATTGGGATTAGGTCAGCTTGAAGATTAATAAATCGTACTCTAAAATGCATTTGTAAGCCTTAAGTGGGAGATTGTAGATGTAAGTGTGGCCTTATAAAAAAGATGGGAAAAATGGGGAATTTTTTTTTAACAAAGCAAGGTAAACCATGAAGGTAAGATGTAAATGTCGGCTGAAAAAAAACCATGGGAAAAGTGGGGAAAAATTTTAAAAAGCCAAAGTAAACCATGAAGTTTTTTCTGAATCTTACATAGAGAAAATCAGAAGAAAAATGGGAAAGCAACACAAAAACAGGAACAGCAAGTTAAATTTGTGACATAAACATAATTACTGAAAATTAATGAAAACAGGAAGCAGTGAATTAAGAAGTGTTACTTGTTCATCCTGTTGTTGGAGTTGAGAAGCTTGAAAGGGAATTATCTTCTGGACATCTTCCCAATATAGTTCAACAGTAATTGTGCTAGAAGGATCAGAAAGCTCAATAGTCATGCGAGACCTAAATGGTATTTTTTGTTGCCAAAGGTTAGCTTATGGTACTGTTATAAGATTATTTTTGTAAAGATTTGTACAATATGTCATGTTAGATTACCTTGCTTCTACATGAATCGATGATTTACATGCGAGACATTCGAGTTGCCAATCAGGGTTTGACTGCAATGATTTGTAGCAAACAGGGCATGAAAGATACCAGAGTTTTTGTTTCCGCGCACTGAGTTCAGGAGTTCCTTTCACCCAACTTGTTTTGTGCTGTGATATTGGAAGTTGTAATTACAGTTTAGTTTGCAAACAGTTGCTGCAGAAAACATTCAAAACGATAAGGTTGACATATAATAGATTTTTTTTACTTACTTCTTGTTCATTAAGGACTTGGCTGATGGGTACTATGGCATCATCAGTTGGCATTGGTAATAGAGCACATCTATTTGCTATGCGCTTTTGTTTCAATCATCTTTGTCAATGTATTTTGATGTGTTTCAGACATGCAGTGTGAAATTATTGTAGTAATAGATATTTGGAAGAAGCTTATTTCTGTTGTACTAAAAGATAAGTGAAGTACCAGATTTTTAGCATAGCTTCTTCTTCAAGTGGTGGATCAATAAGGAATACAGAAGTATACTTGGACTGGAGATTGAGTGCTGCAAATTATATGTGTTGTACATGTGAGAAAAGAGTTTTTTTACACAATGCTATTGTGTAATAAGAATAAAAACTGCAATACTTACAATGGTAAGCAGTTACTTTGATGTGTAGTGCTGCAACCACTGGAAAAGTTTGTATTTGATCTACTATAGTACATCCCTCAGATGTTGCAAACGTTTCCCAAAGAGTCAAACTAATAGCTTGAGATCTGTTTTAAATTCAGTTATTATTAATGAGTACTCTAACTTTTGTACTAACTGATAACTGTTGTTTAGAGAAGAAAGTGAATGGAGTGAACTGGAAACCTTATCAATTTGCAGACCTTACCAATTTGTTGATTTTCTTCCATATACTCATGGAATGAACTGAATGGAGTGAACTGGAAAACAGATGGCAGCTGTGGTGCTGATGATTCATTCATTGCTTCAACAATGGTTGAGTTGTCAATTGTCCAAAAGCATTCGTTTGGTCGTGTAGTATAGATAGCGCTGGCAACTTTCACTTTTGCATTAGAAATGTAGTACCTTTTATATAGGTGGAAATGGTTCTGAAAGAAAGTGATATCCGAACCAAAAATTAATGCCTGTATTTTGGTGCCCTATAATGAAAGTGATAATCAGCTGTTAAGTTCACATCTCAGTATTCATAATATGGGAATTGGAATGGTAAACCCTAAGTGATGACATTTATTTTGTACAATTTTTAGGTAAAACACAGTAATACATTACATCGGTTGTAAATGTAATTCTGGCAATTCTTTGAAGCATTATTCAAATGCATACAGATAAACATTATAGAAGCATAAATTTCTGCTGTAGGTAGACCTAATTCCACAGCAGTTAATGCAGGAAATATAAATGATGCAGCAAAATCCTATGAACCATACACATGATGTTGCATAGTATTGTGAAAATGTATCCGCTGAAATCTTGAATATATCATGCCCAGTCATCATATGAAAAAAAATGTATTCCTGAGCAGAAATCGCAAAAATGATGACAGATTAATTGAGGGAATTCACTTAACTTCTTTAGTCCTTCTACTTTTTTTATGGAAACACAAGAAATACTTGACTGGTTTTCAATTTTGTTGTACAAAATGATGCATAACCAAACCAAAGCAAAACAAGAATTCTATGTTTCTCTTATAACAATGAACAATTTCAAGTTTCATGTTCCTCTTTATATTGGCTTCAAAATTTTATTGAAAGTCATTTGTGCAAACATTTTTGCCCTTCATGCAAAAGGTGAACAATGGTTTTCAAAAGAAAAGCAAATAAACAAGCAACATAGTTATTGCATCACAATACATAGAATCTTTAAGGTAATGTCAACCTTCTGAATGTGAATATCTTACAAAGTGCAAACGAAAGGCTTGCGTTTACCAAATATCAAAATTTAATCAGGATAGGAACTTCACTTTGTACATGATATTTTGAGACAGTTGATTCAAAGAAATTGATACCACTATCATGAAGCATATTAATCCAAAGTAAATACAAAAGAAAGGGTGAAATACCAATATTGAAGAGCAAGTTTTCAGATGCTCTGGTGAAGATGTATATCTTATATTGAAGAAACAAATGAACAAATAAGTTCAGGTCCAGTTAGTGATAAATTACTTGTATTCTGAATTAAGAATTTAAATACAGTGCTTAAAAGGTATAATTTAGGGAGAAGTTAAAATCCAGGCTCCTGCACGAATAAAATCGTCGGGAGACACTGAAGACAGACATACAAGTAAATCTGAACCAAGGAAAAGTACACATACAAAGGCTATCAGATGACTTTCTAATTGAGATAGACTGATCTAATGCTTAAAAGGTATAAGTTAAGCAGAATTTAAAATGCAGACTCGTTTGAAGAAAAAATTATGAAAAAACACTGTGAAGAGACGTGCAACTAAATCTGAGGGCAGAAAAAGTGCAGATACAAAGGCTGTCACATGAGTTTGTAATTGAAATAAAATGATATGGAATTTTGCTTTTTCTTTGCATAAGAGTTCTTTCAATGTTTTAGTATATTTCCATTATGAGAAAATGCAAGAATTGATTAGCTAAGTAACTCTCTCATCAAGTTTTTTGTTCTCTACTTTCAATGAAGCTCAGAAATAAATTCATGAACAACATGATCAGTGAAGAAATTAATATGACTATGATCAAGCATATTAATGAACAGCAAATACAAAAGAAAGGATCGGATATGAAGACTGCAAAACAATTTCTTAGATGTTGTACTGAATGTATATATCTTATATTGAAAAAAGAAAAGAAAGAACAAGTACAGGTCTAGTGAGTTATATATTATTGTTATTATTAATTAAGAAGTTCAATCAAGTTTTTAAAAGGTATAAGTTTAACAAAATGTAAAATGCAGACTCCTTACAAGAAAAAATGATGGGGAAACACTCAAGAGAGGTGTGTAACTAAATTTGAAGGCAGGAAAAGTGCACATACAAAGGCTGTCACATGATTTTGTAATTCAGATAAAATGATATGGGATTTTTCTTTTTGTTGGCATACTTAAATTTTTTGGACATCTTTATTTATCCATGAGAACAGAGAGTTCTTTCAATGTTTTAGCATATTTACGTTATGAGAAAATGCAATAATTGATTAGCTAAGTAACTCTGTGATGAAGTTAACTATTTTTTCGTTTGAATAGAGCTTAGAAATGAAGTTATAAACAACATGATACATAGAAAGTTAACGAATTTCAGGTTGTAGAGTCTTTAAGAATCATTATGTATGTGCAACATAAGAACATGAAATTATGCATCATAACAATTTTAGCTCTTGCGAGTACCAACAAATTGATGTAGTATTTGTTTGAATATGACATGATTGCTTAAGTAGTTTACAATTCCAGTAGTCATTATTAGAGAAAGCAAAAAACAAAAAAAAATCAGCATCACAAAACATGTTGATAGTAGTGAATTTAAGTAGATTCATGTGAAAATAAAACAAAACCTCTTCAATTGAGATTGAACCATGAAAAGAACTATTAAGTATTGAAGGCTATTACAGGTACACACATCAAAGTAGCTGCACTAAACCCTAATCCATTCTCAGCATTTGTAAAGTCCATCTTCTTGCAATAGGAATGAACAAGAACAAATAAATTGTAGCTAATGTAATAAATATAGTTGTATAGCAAATTGAAGTTTATAGTAAGTTGAATACTTACTTCTTCATCGACAAAAGCAATTCTTTGGTACCGGTTTTGTTTTGATGCTTTAGACGATAAAAGTGGTCGAGTTTTTTCGATTACTTGAACAAGGGAAGTCCAATTCTTTTCTGCAGCAGCAATGTTGAGAATTTGTTTTCTTTGTTGCTCCATGGTTCTGCAAGTAGTAGAGTTATAGAATTATGTTATAGATGAAAGTTTGATATTGTAGTTAAATACAAGAATGGAACAGTAGACAGTAGTTTTATTCATTCATGAAAATCTATCAAAAGGTAAAAACAGGTATACAAAATTGAGACATTACTCAGTAATAAGCTATGCTAGAAACTGGTTCAACAAATGTTCAGTTTCCCTATGCTATAAAATTTTAGCAGTCCATTGGCGTGTTAAATACATCGAACTACCAACTGGTATGAATAGGCTGATAATAGAAGAATGAAGAAGCTAGATATACACATGAATGAAACATATGAAACCTAATGAATCGAAATTGATTCGCTGATGTAATCTGTACAGGTTCAAAGTAAATATGAATTCATGAGAACCAACAAAATAGAGAAGACATAAGAGTAAAATGTAAGCAATATATGATGTCTAATAATCAAATAACAAGCATGATAAATGACAAAATGTACCTGTTTCTTGTGTTGTTACTTCAGAATATAGTATATAAAAATTGGTTCAGAGAAAGTTCAGAAAAAATGGAAGTCTGAAAAGTCATAATTTTTTAGTAGAATCTATAAGATGGGTTGTTAAAATCAGTAGAGAAATTTGATATACACAAAACTTCAGGATAAACAATATTTTTGGTATAAGCATATGTGTTATCATCAGGAAAAACAGGTCTAATTAAAATTTTTATGTGTTTACTACTTTTAGCTCTCGATAAAGCAACATATAGTTGGCCATGTGAAAACACTGGCTCACGTAAATAAATACCAACAAAGTCTAAAGTTTGGCCTTGAGCCTTGTTGATTGTCATTGCAAAACAAAGTCGGAGAGGGAATTGTGTCCTTTCAAAAGCAATTGGAGATATCTGACTGCTAGAAGCTATAAACTTGATTCTATGAACGAATACTTGTTTTCCAATGTGCTCGCCTGCTGCGATTACTGCATCTATAACATGATCTCTTAAAACGCGACAAACTAATCTTGTTCCATTACATAAACCTTCAGCTGGATCAATATTGCGTAACAAAATAACAGGACAATTGTACTTGAGCCTTAATCTGTGAGGTGGAAAACCATTTGGAGTTAATGCATTCAACAAATCTTCGTACAAACTTTGTTCAGCATCGTTTGTAGCTTCATCATGACTAAAATAATCCATAGGATGTCCTGGGAATTTGTCAATCAACATTGCATTGATATCATCCACATATTCATTTTTTGTAGTCAAGATTGCTTTGTTGATTTCACATTTATTGTTGAAGAAACACCAATCAGCAAAATTTCCATACACAATGTCTATTAGTCGGGACAATGATTCTTCTTCAGATATGTAAGGCAGCAACAAAGCAGGATGAATATTTACTTCATCTGTTCCATTAGTTGTTTCTTCGCCATTCCCAATACGTAACAAGTATGTGGCAAACTCAGTATCTGATTGTGCGCGTATATTTTTTATCAAGTGAATCTTCGTTAAAGCTGACCAAATATCAGAATATACCAAGCTTGCTGTCAAACAGTCTTGTTTGCTACCTTTTGGTACAATTGGAAGTATTTGCCAAAAATCTCCACCAAAAACCATTACCTTTCCACCAAAATGATAAGAGGATTCCATCAAATCTTGTAAAAGTTGATCAACTATTTCAATGGATAATCTGTGTGCCATGGGGGCTTCATCCCAGATGATTAATTTTGCATCTGCAATCAATTTAGCAGTTGAGCTTTGCTTACTAATATTGCAAACATATTTGTCATGTATTTCAAGTGGAATCTTGAACCGTGAATGAGCTGTCCGTCCACAGGGTAATAGCGCTGCAGCTACACCTAAGCTTGCAGTCGCCAATGCTATATAACCTTTTGATCTGACTTCTGGAAGAAGCACACGGTACAAGAATGTTTTGCCTGTTCCACCAGGGGCATCAATGAAAAATAGACCAGGTTCGTTGTTGTATACCTTCTCTTTAATCATTTCAAATGCTCTTCTTTGTTGGCTGTTTAATTTTTCAGCTGCTTCTAAATCTCTTATACTTACTTCAAGATGTCTCTCAGATAGTACTTCTCTTGATTCGATATTTTCATCATCAGAGTTTATAAAGCTTGGCACCAAATCATACATGTTCAGATTCTTTCCCATGGACTCCAAAATTCTGCTAATATGTTGTAGAGTTTTCACGTCAACTGCTCATTAGTAGAAAGATCCAATTTTCTAAAATCCTCTTGCATCAAGTCTTTGAATTTCAGCCATAAACCACGCGGATCATTGGGTGGTAGATATACTAAAATTGTAGCAAAAAGTCGCCTTAGGCTGTATGGCATGTGGAATAGAGGAGCCTCTTACAAACAATTTTCTTGAGCATCATTTGATGCAAATAAACCTCTTAAAACTGCAGCCTCTCGAAATGTATTAACATAATTGGCATCAATGGTTTTTAAGTAATCATATGATGTAAGACCTCTGACATGCAGTAATAGAAGTCGTAAAAAGTACCTTTCACATTCCATTGGATTTGCAAGAACAATTCTGCCAATAACATGCTTTTGTTCTCTCCTTTTCCATCTACGTTCACCTTGAAGCCAAACAAAATGTTCAGAAAATTCTTTATAGGTATATTGTTCTTTTTGCACTGATTCATCAGATTGATTGAGGGCAAAAAATTCTGTCAACATCTTCTTCTTTACAAATGTATTACTCAGTACACTTCGTAAATCAACATCTTCTTCAAAGCTCATGTTCTGATAATTCTCTAAATGTAGTGGTAGATGTATAACAGCTGGCTGTATTTCGTTCAGAGCAAATCGAAAAATACGCCACATTGCTTCAGGTGGTGAAACCCATCTTGCTGCTTGGAACTCTTTGATTTCATCTATGCCACATGTTGTGTCATCACTATTTAGTTGAAAGTGGATACGTCATGTCCCTTGTAAATGTACTTATAAATGTACTTGACAGCAGTGATTGTTGAGCAGATTTCCACGTTGATATGACAATTGAATTTTGCTAACAAGTATGGATTATGTGGTACAACCCATCTATTATCAAGTAAGTGCCCACGAACCTGAACTTCAACTCCATCATTACGCCTTTGATAGATGGGATATGAATTCAATTGATGTGTTGTTTGCTCAGCTCAATCTTTAGGATAATGGTTTTTACAAGTGCCATCAGCCTTCATACACACATTTGAAGGCTTCATTTTTCCACACAGTCCATGCATCATATGCTTCTTCACAGCTTCAAATAAAGATGGATATTTTGCTGCATTAGATAGTTCAGCTGATACTACCTTATTATAGGCCTCTGCTGAATATATCTTTGCACTTGGCTTTAAAAGTAGTAAAAATGGGCATGCGGTAGACCTCTTCTTCGAAAAGCAGAACTTTCAGTTGAATCAGCCAAAAATAAGTCCTTTAAGACCTTGGGCAGCTGATGTTCAGACAGTACAATTTGACCTTGTAAGCAGCAAAGATATTTGCTTTCACCATGAAACTTAATGGCTTGACAGTGTTGACAATTAGGTCGTGGAAGTAATATGTCAGGACTGCCAACAATAAAATCCAGCAATCCTATTCCTTTGAAGACTTTCTTACCTACTGAAGAACATACAGGAATTATACATGTTGTTTAAAATAATTTTTCACATACAGCAGAAACAAGTAGAACAATCAACAAAAATCATGAATAACAAGTAGAATTAGCTTTTCTTTTTCTGTTGTGATTAGCAGCACATTTAATAGCATGTATGTCATGAACTACAGGCAGATGTTATAAGAAATGCCCAAGTTTATTTGCATCCAGACAATAAATTTGCGGCAGAAGATGGATAAGATCATTTCCAATCAAATAATGAATTTTGTACAGAACATCTGTCATTCTAAAGTTGTAATATAGTTACCATTCTTTAGTTTGAAAAACATATTCCTGATAAACAAAATTAGTTATATGAATAACTGTAGTCGAAAAGTTTGGAACCAAAATCATGAATAACAAGTAACAGCAACCTTCTTTTTTCTGTTGTGGTTAGCAGCATATTCAGTAGCACATATCTAAGGGGTTAAATTGTTCTGTATTGACAAGATCTTTGGTGGGGAGAAATGAGTTGCTGTGAGCTAAAATGGCATATACAGAATTTTGATTTCTACATCTAGCTTTATGGGAAAAAAGAAGATATAGTTCATGAAACATGCAGTAGAGGTTTGGCTGAACTCCTTTCACATGATAGTGAGCCTATAATCAGCTAAGAGGATAAAATCATGACAAGTAAATTGACAATCAGATGGCTGCAGATCAACCGTATCAAGTGAAGAGAGGAAAGTTTTTTAATTTTTGTCTTTTTAGCAGTCAATATGATGGTAATAGAAGATTTTGTTGTGTAAAACTAAAACCATGAACTGATAGCACATACAACTATTTGTTTGTGAATGTGCTTCAGTTGTACCGGAAATAATTCTTCACATATAGCAGAAACAAATCAAACAACCAAGAAAACTCATGAATCATGAGTACAAGCAACTGCTCTTTTTCTATTGTGAGTATCAACACATGTGGTAGAATGTATATGGGGAAACAAGTGTTTTATATTGAGAACATACATATAAATCTGATTTATACATCTAACTTTATGCGAACAAAATAGTTGTGATTTTCCTCAATTCGCTTCAGATTATAGTGGAGTTTTGATTTCTTTGTTGTCAGATGTTATTCGCTGCCATTAGAGAATGAGTTTTTCACAGAACATCTCTGATTGTAAACTTCTAATATGGTTAGCATTGTTTAATTTGGACAGTATATTCCTAATAAACAAAATCACTCCTATGAATAGCTGTAGTTGAAGAGTTTTGAACTGAAACCAAGAATAACAAGTACAAGTAGCCTCTCTTTTTTTGTTCTGATTAGTAGCACATTTAGGAGCACATATATAAGGGGTAAAAACATTGAGGGCGAAATTATCAGATTGTAACTCCACTGTGTGAAATGAAGAAAGGAAACTTTTTTTATTCCTATGTTGTTAACTCTCAATGTCATGGTAATAGGGCATTTTGTTGCCTAAAACTAACACTACGAAGTGATCCCAGATACAGGTATTTGTTTGTGAATGTGTCTCAGTTGTAAACTACAGCCAAATGTTAGAATTAAAATGCAACATTATTCTCATTGAAACAACAAATTTGTAGCAACAGCTATAGGCATGTGATGTCCTATTGGTAACAAAAAACTTTTTTTTCTTTCAGTGTTAGCACGTCTGAATGTACTGTCAATAAGTTTGACTGGTACAATACAGTGAAATCTTATAAGAAATTTCCCATGAGCCAATTAATTTTTTACAGAATAGCTATGATGTTCTATCATTGTTTAATAGAAACATAACAATGCTTACCTTTTGTCGTTCTTCTTTGAGAGCTTATAACTTTAGTATGAATTTTGTTTCCAGATGACACATGCACAGTATTGCTTAAGCTCTTCTTAATATTTGTCTGAACCAATTCACCTGAGAAAAGTAACAATTTGATTATAAACTTTGTATTTAATTAACAACATGATACTTTGAAGGCATCAAAACCAGATCAGAATATAAAAACCAAAAACATGAAAATCATTTTCCCCAATCTAAATATGCTGAACCCTACAAGTACCTTTTGTTTTGCTCAGTATGACTTAGACATTTTACCCAATAATCAGATTTTAGATATGCAAATAAGCAATTTTGGGATTCATTGTTCATTTCAGTTAATAAACACTTGGCACAGCTCGAACAGAGAATTATTGTAAGCTAATACTAAAACTAAATCTACTAATTCAACTACACTTAATCATGGTCAGATTTGACACATACAAAATAATATGAAAATAACAGCGTTTACCTTTTCTGTTTCTTTTTTCGGGGGTTATAACTTCAGCATGGATGTAGTATCTACAACATGCTCAACATTCTTCTGAGATGGTTCACCTAAACAACAAGAGCCGAAACAAACCTGGGAAATCAGTGTTTCACACAGATTTCTATAGATGATAACATATAAAAGTATATAACAATAACGATACTAATACAAGCCCTAACCTGGCTCATATATGCTAAAGCTACTCATAATGCCTTTCATTTTTAAAGAAGCAGATGGTTGATGAACAATTGGCTGTCGAGCTATATAAACAAACATTTAGTAAAGCATTGATGAATTTTCTGGAATAATCAGAACGAAATGAAATATAATGAACGAACGTATGAAGCTTGCCTTACATGAAATAGTCATACAAGGATTCTGAAAATGTGAACAATGTTTAGAAGCAAGGTACCTTTCATAATTTTTCGGTCTGCTAACATTTCTCCTGCAGTCTCAGTTGCAGCAAGAGTTTTGGTGTTATCAATTTCACATATCAGTGGTTCATAAATATTGTTTGTTTTATCATAATGAACAGCAGTTGGCATCTCCTGAAATTCATTGTTTTTATTGTTTTGGCAAGCCTCCCTGCTCTTGATACTTTTTTTTGCTGATACGCATGCCTTCTTTTTCGAAGTCGTTCCAATTTCATACTTTCAGTAACATGATTATTTTGATTATGTTGGCAATCATTTGTGCTCTTTATAACATTGACAAACAAATCCTTGATTTGTTTTTCAGCATATGTTTCCCTCCTTTTCTGAAGTCGTTCCAATTTAATACTTTGAGTAACCTCCTTTTTTTCGTAAGCTGATGGCAAGCTGTTGCTGAGGAGCTACATTGGATTGTTTTTTGCCATTCCTTTGTTTCTTTTCTGTTAATTTGTTTTGATGTTGTCCTCTCGTGATCCCAACTTTGTGACAGTTTACAGAGCTGCCATCGATGACACATATCCCTGACTATACTATATGTACACTTTCTTGGTACATAAAACATTACGAACCTCATACACTAATCATAACATACTCTTAAGCTTACAGTTTTAACACACTGATTATAACATACAATAGGCCTAGTGTGATAGAGTTCTTAGCAAAAAGACAGGACAAAATAGTATGCACAGCATGACTGAAACCACATGACAATGACAACGTCTAGAAGGAAAATATGAAATCATGGCACACACACATGTTTAATCCAATTGCATACTAATCTGCAGAATGAATTAGATAAACCAAATAGCTAGTCTACAAAAAAAACATTCTGTTCAATCTTCAGAAGAAAGCATACGCTTCAATGGCAAAGCACATTTGGTGTAGGTGGGTCAAAATTATGTAGCCAATGGCTGATACGTAGCTCATGCAAACCAACACATAAATAAAAAAAATATAAAGGAATAGTCACACCAATCAATCAACAATTTGCAGCACACTCAGCAAACAAGCAACCAACCAATGAGAAAGAGAAGAAACACTGATCATAAAAATAAAAAATCCATAAAAAAAACATAAAGTACTCACACGACTATTAGAGCAATTAAAGTAGACTGAGCAGCACGACAAAACGAATGAGGTATGAAACAGTTGAAAAGACTGAAAACACAGTCAGAAATTGATGAGAGCAAAAACAGAGGGTAAAGGAAAGTGAAATTTTCCAGAAGTGAAGAAAACAACTTCAACGAACACTTGTCAAGCTTTAACATTGACAGCATAATTTGAGCATCCTAAACAGGCAGCTC
This sequence comes from Ophiorrhiza pumila, assembly GCA_016586305.1. Classification (NCBI taxonomy): domain Eukaryota; kingdom Viridiplantae; phylum Streptophyta; class Magnoliopsida; order Gentianales; family Rubiaceae; genus Ophiorrhiza; species Ophiorrhiza pumila. Next base: position 31,144,118 of record BLIW01000002.1, read on the forward strand.
ATATTAAACTCCTTGAGACTCACATTTAGAGCCTAAACAGACAGCTGCTGGGAAAGAGGAGCGATGAAGAACAATTCCATTGCAGGGACCATGTTGATGTGTTGCAAAAAGACAGAATTACCCTCACAAGCAAGCCTCTTCAAGCAACCATATTGAAAAGGAGTTTGTTTGTAAAGTCTTCTGTCCCTTGATAAGTCCAAAGTGCTTGTTTGTGAGAATCCAAATTTTTGTATAGAAATGACAAAAAACCAACACAGAAAATGTTAACAGTTTTTCATGTGATTATACATTGCGCTTAGTACTTCGTAGTTGTGCATTCAGTACTTCAGGAATGCGTCACACATTCGATGCGATATGTTCTACATATATGGGTTCTTAAACTGAACTAATAACATTCCAGCAAGCAATTTTCAGAACAGTCTCATTCTCTAATGAATGGGGAATCAGTAAATGCAATTCCAGAAATTGCCAGAACAGTTCCATTGTAATCAATAAGAAATGAGAGGGAACACTGACAGCGGTTAATTCATTCGGTTCTATTTATTGGTTAGCTATTTTGGCCTTTTGCTTACAAATGTTTTCCAGCGTATCTTCAGCTACACTCGTAATGTGTCTGCAATGTTGTTTACGACTAGAAAAATTACCTAATTGATTACTTCTTGAAGGAGGGTCGTGGCAAATAGTGCATTTTCATGTGTTAGAGATGTTGGGCCTCTGGAATTTTGATCATTCGAGCTTGCTGTAACATACATGTTTATGGATAGTAACCACCTTTAAGTATGATCATCTTTATATATATATATATGCAGCCTATCACAATGTGAGCAAATCTGCATTGCCCCTCTAAATCCAACTCCTATACTATTTCTCAACTGCTGCTTCCGAAAATCAGCCATGCCTTTATGCATCATAGCCACGAACTCATTGTAATCTATGCATTCATCCTGACCCTAAAAAACATATACAAAATGTTAACATTGAAGTTCATATGTAACCAAGACTTGTTGCAAAATGTTGCATTCTTGACCGACAGTAAAACATCCAATTAACAAACTCTTAAATTTTTTCACCCATCTTCATTCATTCAAACTACATGGGACTAACTGACTATAGATTCTTAAATGACATATGGCACAAACAAGCTTTATTCAAAAGCATATGAACTATCTTCGCATAATTTGCCTTTTATGAGAAGTTCAGCATGAAAGGAGAGTCAATTTGTGTTTGGAGCAACTTACATTAATTTCACCAGTTTCTTTGATTATTTCTTCAAGGTGGCCTTCTTGTATGCCAAAATCCTGGCATGCCTTCTGAAGCTCATCTAGTGTTATACAACCACTGGCATCGTTGTGAAAATATTGAAAATCAGCATACAAATTATCCTCTTTCTTAATTTTTTTGACATGCAATGTTGCAGCAATGAACTCCCTATAGTGAATGGCACCGTTGTTATCTACGTGAGCCTATATTTTTCAACAGCTTAAAACATCAGAAAGTGGGAGAAGCATAAAGTTGTACTATCATTCTTTAACACAAATTTTTTTTACATCAATTAAGACTACAATTGAGAAAGAATTTTGTTGAGATGCAATGTTGCAGCAATGAACTCCGCATAATGAATGGTATTGTTGTTATCTACGTCAGCCTACATTTTTCAAGAGCTTAAAACATCAGAAAGTAGGACAAGCATAAAGTCCTACTATCCCTCTTTAACAGAAATAAATTTAAATTAAGAAAGAGAATTATTTATACATTCAAAAACTTCATTGCATCCAACTGATACTTACACATATATCTGTCATTCATTCGTAATCCTGCATTTAGTTCTTCAAACATAATTTGGCCACTGCATTCAGCTCTTCAAACATATTTTCGCCACTGTTGTCTATATTTATCATCTTCAAAGTTTGTTTGAATCCTACAATTTCTTCTTCTGAGAGACATTCAGCAATAAACTACAGTTGTTTAAACAAGCATTTTCAGACATGCATGTCCTCTTGAAGAAAGCAAAATTTTCATCTCTTTGCTAGAATAAATGCTTATTATATCCATGACGTAAATCTACTCTGAGATATACAAGAACTCCCAAAATGCATGCTGATTGGTGTACACATATAGTCTATAAATTTGTCCTTACTTATCTTCCAATCGCAAAACAAAAAATAGAAGAAAATACTTAAAAAAATGACAAGTAAAATACTCTCAAAGCCATTTTCTTGAATTTATTCATTGCAGAAAACTAATGAAGATGCTTATCTGGGACTTGAGAAACTAATGATTATAAAATTTCTTTGAAATTCTACTGTAGAGCATAAAATGAAAGGAATAAAGGACTGAAGGATATATTTGCCACATCACGGATAAAACAATTCAATGCATCTAAAAATTTTGATTCTCTCTTTTCATAAACTTCACACATGATGTTATAAGCAAATGAATTGAAGTATTAAACCAATACACAAATATGCCTGTCTTCGATCTAAATTCCCATCATCATTACGAAGCATCCTTTGCTTTCTACAAGGCTGATCAAATCTGCAATTCTTTACTTGGCCTCAGGGAACTGCATGAATGCATTGAGAAACTGCTTGCGCTGCCACTAACTCAACAGGCCATTGCACAACGTAAACAAGATAATAGGGTTAATGAATTAGTGGAAGAATCTGTAAGATATATTGATGTTTGTAGCAACACAAGGGACATAGTCATGCAAATGAGAGAGTTTTCGACGAAACAAGGTTGGAGAATTGAGCATTGGGAGTGATGTTGCTGCTTTTACATGCTCAAAGAAAAATTTACACAAAGAAATTTCAAGATCTCTTTCAAAGTTGAAGCACACAGATAACACAATGGTTCCTATAATCATATCCAATTCAGATGATCATCATTTCGCAGTTGTAATAAAAGGGCTTACAGAAGCAAGTTTATCAACCATTTCAACGTTCTCATCGCTGCTGTTGTTTCTGTGTGTACCAGTCATGAAATCAAAGCCTACAAGTTGGTCACTGGTTTCAAAGCTTATGCACAAAGGAGTAATAGCAAATCAACACCTAATTACCAGAAGATCAACCAGAGAAGTATGAAATATGTGAGCAGCAAAAGCAGATCCAAATATTTTCTTAAAAGCAACAACGGCGCCATATCCAGCTACATCCTGAAGCCTGCAGTTGTGACAATCAGATTTTCAATTCATTCATCTCAAAGCAGATTGCTCATAGACACTCTACATCATCAGCATACAAGTTAGAAGGTTGAAATAACACAAAGTCAACCTGATACGCAGATGCTACATAATGCGAGGTATCAGAAATCATTTATCACAAACATCAGTCTAAAACATTCCCAACTTAGTTTGTAGAAAGTTCAGATTATACAGCAACAGGCAACAGGACAGAATTGAATTAGAACAAACGGCTTCAGCTCAATGTTCTTTACATTACCTTTATCTAGCATTGTTTTTCCCATTTTCTTGATATCAACTTTTAGTCATATAATTCATACAAACATTAGACATCTGCCGATACCAGAGAGATACCTCAATTGCGGCTAAGTTGGGTGTAGCTCCATTTTGTGGGCTTTTTTTCCCCTTTCAGATTTTTTTCTTTTTTTCTTTTTTTTCCCACCCTCTCTATCAATCTCTTGTCCATCGATTCTCATAATTTAACTCTTCGCTTATATACCATGAAGCTAGCAAAACCTCTTCTTCTTCTTCTTTTTTTTCTTCGATCCCTTTTTAATTAATAATATTTTTCCAACCAAGCCATCTATCTATCTAGCAAACAAGTGATTCTGGCAGGCTTTAGTGTTGAAAGTCTGTTAGTATTGTATTAGCTCAACATAAATACAAAAAAGAAAAAGAACCTAATCTTACTTACTTTCGGCCAATAAGTCTTTTCACATCAAAAATAGTCCTCTGGTTCTTGGCTAGCTCACCAATCAATCTCTCACCATCGGTGATCCCAACCCATGAAGGCCTGATACAATCACCTTCATCATTAGCTATTATTTGAGTACCCCTAAAGCAAGCATCTTTGAGCAATTCAGAAGCTGTAAAGCATAAAATTAAAATAAAATAACAAGATAAAGCAGATTATAACAGAATTAAAGTTTAAACAAGTAGATGAAGACAAAGCACCGGAGACCATCATGACCTTTAGACCAAGCACGTTCAAAACAACTGTTGTTGGTAGAGCGGCACTCTTGTCTGCACATCCAATCAAAGAATTAACATTTGATCGTATTAATTACATACTTGGCCAAAAAAAATTGCAATAGAGAAGGCCAAAAAATTCCACACAAAGCTGTGAAGTTCTCAACCTGCACTTTGAGCGTAGAGAAAATCAGTGATAAGCAAAAATTATTTCAATCACTGTGGTCAGTTATAATTGTTTTGGCTGTTCCCTCAATCTGATCGTAAAAGCAGAACAAACCATTGAAGAAGAACAGAACGTGATAACACGTATTTAGTTTTGCTCTACAATTCCAAATTTGCCCCACAAGTAGCCATGCGAAAAGATAATATTAGCCCCATAAGCAAGCATGTTGAAGCAAGCATGTTGAAGTCCAGCTTGCTTACAAAACCCCCAACATCCTCTTATATATAATGTATAGATATGAACTACCCATACATATTTTGCTATACGTAATAATCAGTTTAAAAGGATATGGAAAAAGTTGATAAGAAGTCCGATGCATACATTGAAAAATTCAGAAGAATTTTCAAACTTGGCTTGATTTCAAAAATTTTGTTCGAGGTGACTTGGTTTTGCTTGTTAAGATCTTTAAACTGAGTTTTTTTTAAGTGTTGTACTATTACCATGGGCGGAACTAAGGGGTGGCCGTACCGTTCTTGAAATTTAGGGTTACTATTCTTATTTTTATAGGTTTAGCACCGGTTACTCTCGCCTCTCAACCCGTCAATATAGTAAAAAATGCGATAGAAACATCTCTGCAATTGATTTATGGTGGTTTTATATAGGCAAAGGTTGTAGAGATAGAAGGAGGAAGTGAATCTTATGTATTGGTTTGTAATTAGTTGAATGATTAGTATTTGAGAGATAAGATGTGGTCTTCTCTTCTCGTTTATCTTTTAATTCACGATAATGAAAAGTGCAAGTCAAATTTGATTTTAACTACTTGGCTTATCATAAAATAAAGAAGTTAATTTTCTTTACCAAATTTAAAAAAATAAACAACCTAATCAAAGTATTCAAGATGATAATAAATCTATATGCCCATAAGTTAAATTCGAATTATTTTTGTCTATCTTCTCAAAATTCAAAATTTTGAATATGTTGAAACACTAAATTGAGGAGATACTCAAAATTTTGAAAATGTTGAAACACTAAATTAAATTTTTTTATTAGCTTTTTTTTTCTTATTAGGGGTAATTATTAAGGCATTTCTTTTAATAAGAAAAATTTATTATACCATGAATTTGGCATACATTGAAGATATGATTAAAATGAATAAATTTTGCAAAGTTTATTATGGGTATATATTTATATTTTCATATTATGTTTATTAAGTTGATACTTTATTAGTTAATATATATAATGAAAATTTTTTATTTCACATTATTACATGCAAAGCCGAATTATATATGAAATGGAAGTTAATCACGATTTTAACAAATAATAAAGTAATAGAAAATTAGAATTATAATTTTAACGATCATTAATTGTCTGTTTTATATATAAAACACGTGTTATGTATAAACCGATTTTACAAGAATTTTTATATTTTTATTTTATACTCTTCATAGGCATCCCCTCAAATTTTTTTCTGGTTCCGCCAATGCTTATTGAAACATTTAGAATCTTAGATTATGGATGTCTAGAAAAACATTTAGGGATATAATGAAATTGTTATTTCAAAAGATTTTTAATAAAGAAGAAAAAGGTTACACTTAATGGAAAAGGCTGTTGTTATTGCCAGAGCAACAATTAGCTTCCAGAGCAATAAATTATACATATTCCAAATTTATCCTTAATCAATTAATTCTTTTATCTTTTATCCATTTATCCTTACAACTTATCTTTATCTTATTTTAACTTATCAACTTATAACATCTTTCTGTAACTTCTACTTTCCTAACATTTATTTTCACCCTCAAATTATAAGAAAGAAATTATATAAATAATATGACACTTATTTATATTAATAGCTTTTATTGTTCTCTCAATTAAATTATAAAATATATACCAATATATACTTCAAAAAATTTAGGCTCCATTTGTTTACGGTTGTTTTAGTATTTTATTTCACAAATTCAATTTGATATATTTGTTTTGTCCATTTTTTATCAAAATTTTTTAAAAAAAATAATATTACAATAATTATTTTTTATACAACATTTTTTATATTTTAATAAATAAATTATTAAATTTAAATTTTACTTTAAAATTTTTAATAATAAAAAATTCTTCCTAAGACATTTTTATACTAAAATAAACTCATAAAATATTAACTCAAATTTAAATTTTAAATTTTATATTTTATTAATAAAAAATTATGCCCACAGAAACAAACTCATCAATCCAAATACCTCCAAAATATTTATTTCTTATAACAAATCTCAAGAAAAAAAATACTACTATAAAATTAAAAAAAATACTCTATCCAAAGCGAGTTATATTTTTTTGTTAAAATACTAATACATAAACATATGGCAGCTATAAATTATTATTTTTGTTTCTAATAACAATGCTCATACTTATATTTTATCAACATAATTCCCATAAATTAAAACTTAAAAGGAAGACACCATCACTATATATATAGTAGAAATCTTAATTTCATGTATTTTTTTTCATGCTACAATTTAATTCATAAATTTTAAATAATAAAAAGGCAACAAATTTTACTTTATAATTTGGATGACTATATTTACTTCCATTTATACTCCTAGCAATTTTTTTCCTTGTGATCTACTAACATTTTTGAAATGTTAATTTGCTCATAATATAATTAAGCCATGAAGAATTTCTAATTATTAAAAGTTTAAAATTCAAATTTGAATTAATATTTTATGAGTTTATTTTGGTAAAAAAAAATGTCTTAGGAAGAATTTTTTATTATTAAAAATCTAAAAGTCAAATTTAAATTTAATAATTTATTTATAAAAATATAAAAATTGTTATAGCAAAAATAACTACTGTAACATTATTTTTTTTATTTACAAATTTTGATAGAAAAAATGGATAACACAAATAAATCAAATTGAATTTGTGAAATAAAACACTAAGGCAACGGTAAACAAATGGAGCCTAAATTTTTTAAATATATATTGGTAAATATTTTATAATTTAATTAAGAGAACAATAAAAGTTATTAATAGAAATAACTGTCATATTATTTTTACATAATTTTTTTCTTATAATTTGAGGGTGAAAATAAATGTTATATTAATAAAATTTTGGGAGAAAAATCAGTGTAAAGGAGAAGAAAATAGAAGTTGTGGGAAAATGTTATAAAGAATTGATAACTTTTAATGATAAGGTAGAAAGAAGATAATGATAAGTTATAATGATAAATGGAGAAAAATAAAAGAGTTGATTGATTAAGGGTAAATTTGGAAGATATATGATTTATTGCTCTGAAAGCTAATTGTTGCTCTGGCAATAACAGCAACCAATGGAAAATGATAGAAATTGTTTCTCTATTAATTTTTTGTCCTAATATGTTCGGATCTAATTATCCCGGGCCCTATACTTTTCAAGCTTCACTTGTTAAGAAATTCGAGATTTATATTTTATTTATGTTTTGATTGATAACAACTTTGAAAAAAAAAAAACATGAATGAATTTGGTTTTTAACCGAATTCTAGGACACCAAGCTGCTTTGTTCATTTAATTTTACACTTTTTAAAGTTTGATTGGCAATGAGTTCATTATAGCAACAAACTGAAATCATTTCCCATGACAGTCTAGTAATATATACTTAAAAAAATCAATATTTGATGGTGACATATATAAATATTTCGTAGGTAAATGATTCATGGTTTTTCAATATGAAAGTAAGTATTATTTTGATTTTTATTCTTGAGAAAGTTATATAATTGTCTCTTAGCTTGAAGTTCGTAATGTTAATGATCTTTAATACATTTTCTATCCAATTGAATAATAGTTCCATTTGTCAGTTTGACATTAAACGGTATTTTTTTAAAATGTTAAACAATATCACTAATCAAATAGAACCATTAGTCATTTGGATGAAAAATTTGAGAACTTTTCAAATTACAAAATTTAAGTTGAAAGATTATTGTACAATTTTTTTAAAAATAAGGGGATTAAATTGCAAAATACTACCCTAAATTATAGTTGGATTGTAATATCTTCCTTAAACTTTTAATTTTGATAAACTATTTTTTGTTTCCTTATATTATTGTTCCGCCTCATATTTACCCCTTATAGTTTTGATTACAATAATTAACCTCTTTAACTTTTTAAAACAAAAAAAATTAATAACAATGTTAAAAGAGTCGATGAAAAGACAATTTCAACCATATTAGAGTTACTAAATACCTATAATACTTAATTAAGCGCTAAAAATATGGGATAGAATTGCTCAATATATATCTATTCAATTAACCCTAAAAAAATAGGGATAGAATTGATTGACATCAACAGGCTAGTAATGAACAAATTTTTTCAAGATATTTGAAACATCTCTGCCATGATCATCTATTCTTTCACAAAATTATAAAATATATTGTCTCTTCTTTCGTAGTAATTTGATTTTTCAAATACAAAGTATTATTATAAATGTAAAGATCAAGTTACTTTAAGTTTTGAAGAATAAATATTTACATGACTTTAATTTTGCAAATTTTTTATTTTTTATCTTAGATGAAGTTTAATAATTGAATTTTGCTTTTGTTGTAATTTTTTTTTAACTAACGCATTTGATATTTGTTTTTATTTTTTCTAATTTTTTAATTCTTAAAATATTGTCTTTCTTGATTATATCGATTGTTGATAGGCATTTAAGAATATGATTTCAAAGATTATTTGTAATGTTTTGTTTTTTTAACTTTTATTAAGATTTGGTTAGATTGGATGCGTTAGTGTGACAATAAATGATAACTTTTTTTCACTGCTTTCCAAATTGATATTTGAGTTGTTTATTTATGTTGAGTTTATAATTTTTTATTTTAAGGTTAATTTTGTCATTTTATTATCTTACATTAAAATAGGGTGTTCAATTTTGTTTAGTCATTAAGGGAAATTAACATATTAGATTAATTAGTTTTAAATTAGAAAATTAAGGGTTTTTGATTGTTGTAATTAAAAATACAAGGGGTGAATGCGAAACAGAGCAATAGTATAGAGGGTATTTTACGCTTTTTGTTTTGTATGTTAGCTCAATTTAATAACTTAAGTTAAAAATTAAACTAAAAAAGTTTTCTATTGCACCTCTAAGGTTTATTATCACTAATAACTCTTTTCGAAATATTAATCAATCCTGTGCGTTGTTTTTGCTTTTTCAGTTTTAGTTTTACAATAGTCTTGCACTCAACTTACATTCAACTTGAAATATTCAATTAAAATAATGAATGAAATATTATTACATAATTCTTACCTCAATACTATTTTCAATTTAAATGTTATTACATATTTTGCAACTTTTCTCAATTTCAACACTTTACCTCAATATTGTTTTTGGGAGAATTTGTATTAAGGGCGCGCCTCATGTCTTTATTATTAAATAGGGCGCAACTTTAATATATTTATTATTAAGGGCGTTAAAATATGTATATTAGTTTAAATAATTAACCAATGACTTTATTATCCTTTTCATCAATTAAACAATTCATCACGATCAAAACACTTATTTTTCTTTTATCTTTCTATTACTAAAATATATCGATCTAATCATTAACTATATCTTAAAACTTTTTATCATTTACTGTTTTATAATTGTTATCAATAAATTTTCATATTAAGTTACTTCTTTTATTACTGTAACAATTAATCTAATCATAAACTATTTTATCATTTACTGTTTCATAAGTGTTATCAATAACTTTTAATATTAATTTTACTTAATTGTTATCCATAAACTTTCATGTAAATTTTAATCATTATTAAACTATGTTATACCGTAAAATTAAGTTTTAAAAAACACACAAGAATTTGTCAAACTAATATTACATATCATAATTAATTTTAATGAATTTTAAGTTTTTTGGTATATTTTCAATGAACTTAATTATTTGATAAACACGTAAACACGTAAGCACGTATAGTTATTTATTATTAATTATTAATTTTAAAGTTGTTGTATTTTTCGATGTTGTGTTATTTAATCATTTTTTAAATTTTAAATATATTCATGAAAAAATATTTATGATTTAAGATAATTTAATAATAAATATATTCATGACAAGAAAATTTTACGTTTTGAAAAATTTTGACAATGATTATATTTTGTTATTTAAGACAATACAAAAAATCTTAAAAATTAAAAGAGTTTGATGATAAGTATATTTTATTATTTAAGATAGTTTGATAATGATCTAAGTTACTATCAAGTTTTATCCACAAAAAATTATTAAAAATAACTAATAAAAGATTGGATAGTAAAAGATAGAAAGTTAGGTATTTAACGTAATCTTTCTTATAATTGATAAGAAGGGTACTAAAGACTTTTATTAATTATATAATATAATAAAGTTATTTTGACGTCCTTAATAATAAATATATTAAATTTATAATAAGAGCATGAAACGCGCCCTTAATACAAATTCTCCCTATTTTTTTTTACACTCAACTATAATTGAATTGTTTTTTTTTTAACAATACTTACACTCAAAACGTGAAGAATCATTGGAGTCATTTACTCATATTTTATTACATAATCCTTCAAAGGTCTAGATCAAAGATCTTTATTCATTAATCCCCTTGTATAGTAAAAGAAAAAACTAAAAGAGTCCCCCTGCACATAATGCGATGTCTTTCCAATGCTACAAAAAGTAACTCCTAAAATAAAATTAGAAATATTATATTCTTCCATGAACTTTATTCTCCTATAAAAACTACATTAATTATGCATATATTTTCAAATTTATTCTCCTGTAAAAAATACATTATGCATATATACTTGGAATTTATCCTCCTGTGGACTAAATAATCAAACTTTATCTGGATGGTCAAGAGCTGCCAGTGACTGGCAGAGGTAGATGATTTATAACAGCTTCGAGAAGTTGTTGGAAATAGTTAAGATATTGAAAAAAAAAAGAGAAAGGAAAAAGAAGCAAGAGAAATTAAAAGGAAAAGGAAATGGAAATGGAAAAAAAAGTGGTATTAGTTAATGGATCAATCATATCCATTCCATCAATCATTTGAAATTGTGTTGTTATTCTTTCGGTAGATAAAAATTTAAGAAACTTTCTACTTAGACCAATATTAATTGCATCTAGATGAGTCAATTATAAATAGAAATTAAATATACATAATTTTACTATTTTATGGTTCCACTATAGATGATATTTGAACGGTAGAAAATCAATAATTATGACAATTTTCAAGTACTGTGCATAATTAGGTTCATTCATCATGTGTATTATGAATTCTTTCACTTTTAAACATATTAATCCAATTATATATTTCAAATTTTTAAAGTGTACAAGAGGAATTAATTAATCAGCATTTAATGGGAGAAGATCATACTCTATTTGAATAAATTTAATTGTCACCTCTACTTGTAATTTATGAAAAATACTTAATACTAGGAAATGATAGGTCTTTGTCAAGAAAATAAAAGATACTATCCTAAAGAAGAAATTAACATGAGTTCTTAATATTGTACTCAAGTAAATTAAGAATTATAAATTAGTTTGGCTTGTTAAAATTGGTCACTAGTAAGAAGTTAGTCTCTAATGTTGGTTATAGATCTTCAGTCATTGACCTAGTTCGGTGAGCTTTAGGTTAGAGGTGCTAACCTTTTCATTGATCTAGTTAAGCAAACCGAACTCAAATCTTTACTCCCTCAACCTAGTTCGGGTCTTTTATATAGGTAGGTGTGCATTGTTAATGACAAAAATAAAAAATAATAAAATCATTATGAGCTATAGAAGCGTAATTCTTGGTATTCCTCTAACATTTTTTTTTTCCAACCGTAAACAAGATTATAGAAATATATGAATATAATAAAGGAACACAAAGATCATGTCACATAATGAAAAAAAAAACACAAAGGTCATGTCATATTTTGAGTTTTTTGTTATGAGCTCGGGCGGAGAGATGAGCCATCCATTAGACCGGATTTGTCATAAAATTTAGTATGAGTTAAAAGGTAAACACATAGGGTATTTACCCGTCTCTCTCTTTTCTACTGATTCCAAATATCGGGATTCTATCTGAACTACTATATATATATATATATATATATATATGTTGTAAAACTACTACTCTATGCAATATAACGAAATAATAGTACAAAAGGAATTACAATAAAGAGAAATACACAAAAGAAGTAGGTGGAATTATGACTTTATTGTACTAACTTTTATTAATAGCAATTTACAGTACAAGATTCTGACATTGTTCTGACAGGATTTCAAGAGGATTGTCTAAAATGATTTACAATAGGTTATATTTATAGATGAAACCAGGTAGCCGAACCATGTAGCTTAACCAGGTAGCTGAATTGTTTATTAATTTAGTAGATCAAGATGATAACTGATAGTTATCCATTAGTCTAGAAGTTTGAGATTCATTGAATCTAGACATTTACAAAGGGGATGAATCCAGTGGGGATATACATAAACCCATTGAATGGATAATGAACATCCACATGTAATATTTTCATAGCACTCCATCTTGGATGTTCATTTACACAAAGAGTGTGTCTCGTTAAAACCTTACTAGAAAAAAAACCCAGTTGGAAAAAAAAAATCTAGTGAAGAAAAAAGAGTACATTATTCTTGTGTAATTATTTCTCCCCCTTATTCAAAGATCATTTGAGATTTTTTAACCAACGCATTCCAATATTACTAATCAATTTCTCAAAAGTTGCAGTCGGTAATGCCTTGGTAAATAAATCCGCCAAATTATTATTTGACTGGATTTGTTGCACATCAATTTCACCATTAATTTGCAAATCATGACTAAAAAAGAATTTTGGTGAAATATGCTTCGTTCTATCTCCTTTAATATATCCTCCCTTTAATTGCGCTATACAAGCAACATTATCTTCATATAATATAGTTGGAGGATTTTCAAAAGATAACCCACAATTCTTCTGGATATAATAGGTCATTGATCTTAACCAAACACATTCTCAACTAGCCTCATGAATTGCTATAATTTCAGCATGATTCAAAGATGTGGCAGCTATTGATTGTTTCGTGGATCGCCAAGAAATACCTGTGTTACCACATGTAAATAAATATCCAGTTTGAGACCTTGCTTTATGCGGGTCGGATAAATACCCAGCATCAGCATAACCAATCAATTCATGTCGAGAATTATATGGATAAAATAATCCAAGATCAATTGTTCCTTGGAGATAACGAAGAATATGTTTAATACCATTCCAATATCGTTTTATAGGAGAGGAACTAAATCTTGCTAATAAGTTTACTGCAAATGATATATCTGGCCTTGTACAATTAGCAAGATACATTAATGCACTAATTGCACTAAGATATAGTACTTCAGGGCTAAGGATTTCTTCATTCTCCTCCCTCGGTCTAAAAAGGTCCTTAATAGGATCGAGTGACCGAACGACTACTGGGATACTCAATAAATGTGCCTTATCCATATAAAACCGTTTTAATACCTTCTGCGTATACGCAATTTGATGAACAAAAATTTCATTTTGCAAATGTTCAATTTGCAAACCAAGGCAAAATCTCGTCTTTCCAAAATCTTTGATTTCAAATTCTTTCTTTAAATATTCAACTGGCATTTGAAACTCTTCAAGAGTCCCAATTAAATTGAAATCATCAACATATATGGCAATGATGACAAACTTTGACCCATTTTTCTTTATGAAAACACATGGACATATCGGGTCATTTGTATAACCTTCTTTAGTTAAACATTCAGTAAGACGGTTATACCACATACGTCCAGATTGCTTCAATCCATACAAAGACCTTTGTAATTTAATAGAATATTTTCCTTTGAGATTTGATTTATATGCTTCAGGCATACTAAATCCTTCAAGGATTTTCATATAGATATCATTTTCTAATGTCTTATACAAATAAGCAGTGACCACGTCCATCATGTGCATATCAAGTCTTTCATGCACTGCTAAATTGACAAGATATCTAAATGTAATTCCATCCATTATAGGTGAATATGTTTCATCATAATCAAATCCAGGTTTTTGTGAAAATCCTTGGGCTACAAGTCGTGCTTTATATCTCACAATTTCATTGTTTTCATTTTCTTTTTCGCATGAATACCCATTTAAATCCAACTGGCTTTACACTTTCTGGTGTTCGGACTACAAGTCCAAATACTTTTCGCTTTGCCAGTGAATCCAATTCAGATTGGATCGCTTATTTCTATTTTGGCCAATCATTTCTTTTTCGACATTCATCAACCGATTTAGGTTCATGATCCTCGTCTTTTTTCATAATATCAAGTGCAACATTATATGCAAAGTATTATCAATAATTATTTCTCTTCGATTCCAATATTTTCCTGTAGTGACAAAATTTATTGAAGTTTCTATAATATTATTCTCTTCAGGAGTTACCTTTTCAGGAGTAGACTCTTCAGGAGCAACCTCTACAGAAGGTTGAATTTTGTCACTAACATTATTTTGGAGTTCTTGACTCTTGTTTAATCCTCTTTTCTTTCGAGGATTTTTATCTTTGGAACCGAAAGGTCTACCACGCTTCAGGCGTACTTGAGACTCATTAGCACTTGTAATTTGTCCTTCAGGGATATCAATTTTAACTGGAGTATTTTCTGCAATAATATGTGATTTAATAACTCTTCTAGAGTCAGTAAATGCATCTGGTAATTGATTTGCAATTCTTTGCAACTGTATAATCTTTTGAACTTCCAGTTCATATTCTTTTGTACGAGGATAAAGGAAATCAAGTGATATTTGCCATTTAATTTCCTTTTTTGGTTGAACTTTATCTTCCGCTAATGTCGGGAAATGTGATTCGTCAAAATGACAATCAACAAATCTCGTAATAAATAAATCACCTGTTAATGGTTCAATATATTTAATTATAGAAAGTGATTCATACCCGAGATATATCCCCAATCTTTATTGGGGGCTCAATTTAGTACATTGTGATGGTACAATCGGGACATAAACTACACAACCAAAAATTTTCAAATGAGAAATATTGGGCTCATAGCCAAAAGCTAATTGTATGGGGGAGTAATTATGATAACTTTTCGGCCTGATTCTCACAAGTGTTGCTGCATGTAATATAGTATGTCCCCAAGAAAATAAAGGAAGTTTAGAGCTCATAAGTAACGGTCTAGCAATTAATTGGAACCGTTTAATAAATGATTCAGCTAGACCATTTTGTGTATGAACATAAGCTACAGGATGTTCAACACTTATTCCAATCACCAGGCAATAATCATCAAAAGCATGCGATGAATATTCACCAATATTATCTAGACGAATTTTTCTGGGAATTGTGCTCGTAATTTAATTATCTGAGCAAGTAATTTTGCAAACGCCAAGTTGCGAGTAGATAATAAACTTATATGTGACCATCTTGTTGATGCGTCGATCAACACTATAAAATATCTAAATGGTCCACAATGTGGATCTAAAGGCCCATATATATATGAATTCGTTCTGGAAATGCAAGGGATTCAGTCCCCACTTTCATTGGTGATGGTCTAATTATTAACTTTCCTTGGGAGCAAGCAACACAAGAGAATTCGTTAGAGTTTAAAACTCTTTGATACCCTAATCTTATAAAAAAAGGAAGACTGCTCTGATGACTGACGCTCTACCTCGGGCTTTTGTTCAATTATCCATCTCATCATTATAGAACCAGTATGTCCCAGACGGTCATGCCATATCATAAAATCTTTGGGATTTGTAGACTTCTAATCTATTAGGTGATGACTTTTAATTGCACTTATTTTTGTATAATATAAACCAGATAAATAAGATGGTGATTTTTTTAATACACATTTTCTTCCAAAAATGGTATTTGTAATTAACAAAAATTCACCATTTGATGATTATTACTGAGTTTTTCGAGACTTTGTAGATAGTAGTGCATTGTTTATAACAATTTTGGTTCCTTCAGGGAGAAATATAGTAGCTCTTTCGGAGCCTTCAATCAGTTTAGCACTACCACTAATTGTATTAATATTAGTTTTTCCCATCTTCAGGTAGGAAAAATACTTCTCATCTTTAAGGATAGTGTGAGTAGTAGCACTATCAATAAGGCAAATATCATTACTATTATTTGATCCCATATATTTGGCATTCATTTCTTCTTCAGAAAGATAAACATCCATTTCTTCTTCAGGAAGAAAGGTATCAATTTATTCGTCAAGAATAAAGGTATCAAATTTCTTCGCCAGGAAAAAAGGTATCAAATTTCTTCGTCAGGAAGAAAAGTATCAAATTTTCTTCGTCAAGAAGAAAGGTATCAAATTTCTTCTTCAGGAAGAATATGAAAAAATATAAATAAACTTTAATATATAAACATTAATCAATAAATTAACATAAATAAACTTCAAGAATAAAATATCAGTTTCTTCTTCAGGAAGAAAGGTATCAGTTTCTTCGTCAGGAAGAAATGTATCAGTTTCTTCGTTAAGAAGAAAGGTATCAGTTTTCGTCGTCAGAAAGAAAGGCATCAGTTTTCTTCGTTAGAAAGCAATGTATAAATTTTATTTGTTAGGAAGAAATGTATAAGTTTTCTTCGTCAGGAAGAAAGGTATCAACTTTCTTCCTATCAATTTTCTTTATCAGGAAAAAATATACCGGTTTCTTCTTCAGGAAGAAATATACAAAACTATTATTCAAGAAGAATGTATCAAATTATAAAGTAACATAAATAGACTTCGTAATAAAATTACATCAAAGACGCAAATAAAATTCTAAAGATGCAAAAATTAGAACTATTAAACAAATAAAAATTTCATAAACATATTACACCTTCAAGGTGTATAAATATGATCATATTACACCTTCAGGGTGTTCAAGTAAATATGATCAAAATTGCACCTTCAGGGCGAGAAATCTGATCAATGAAATTTGTTTCGAGACTTTGGCCGTTCGTTTTTAATGATACTTGATAAAATTTAACAAGAAGATCTATCGTACAACATGTATAAGATCAATGGCCTACTATACTTCATCAAGGGCATTTATTTTTGCTATTTTTCTTGTTTTCACCTCTTCTAGAGGTTATTTCATTTCTTGTCACGTAATATGTAATCATTATAAGGCAATTTATGCCATGACCAGGCTTTTAGAATTACAACCAATTTTATGTGGTTAAATATTTCTCAATATTCAAGATAAGTGGTTATTTCAAGAGTATCAAAAAGCACAAATTTACAATTAAAATAAATTTATTGAAAAAGGAAGAAATATTACCTCGTAAACTTACCAAAAATGCAAATATCAATATCTTACCAAAGATATGTAACTACCAATTGCTTCAAAATTTAGATTTGAACCTGATTTGCTCCAATGGTAGAGTTTCATGCAAAGATATGTAACCAGCAAAGCTTCAACGTCCAGATTTGAACCTGATTTGCTCTAATAGTAGAATCTCGTGCTGATAACGTGTTGTAAAACTATTATTTCTATGCAATAGAATGAAATAACAGTACAAAAGAAAATTACAATAAAGAGAAATACACAAAAGAAGTAGGTGGAATTATGGCTCTATTGTACTAACTTTTATTAATAGCAATTTACAGTACAAGAGTGGTTGCTATAATAGAGTTTCTAAAGAGATTATCTGATATTACAAGTTTGCAGAGTTCCTACAAGGTTATGACATGGTTCTAACAAGATTTCAAAAGGATTGTCTAAAATGAATTACAATAGCTTATATTTATATATGAAACTAGTTAGCTGAACGAGATAGTTTAACTAGGTAGTTGAATTATTTATTAATTTAGTAGATCAAGATGATAACTGATAGTTATCCATTAGTCTAGAAATTTGAGATTCATTGAATCTAGACATTTACAAAGGGGATGAGTCCAGCGGGGATATACATAAACCCATTGAATGGATAATGGACATCCACATTTAATATTTTCATAACTATATATATATATATATAGTTTTTTTAAGTGTTTGACTAACACTGTTCCTATCAACTATTACAATTAAATATCTTCAATTGTTACTATATTAGAGAGAATATGTCGTAACAGTCATCTACATTTTGGTCAAATAGCAAGTCTTCCTCGTCTGTTCCCTATTTAAACTATGGATACGAGTGTCAACAGAAGATGTAGAAGATCTTGCTGGTTGTCTAGAAGACTGGACTTCAAAGGACCTTCTAGAACTTTGGCTACTAATGTTACCTGTAATCCTGAGGCTTTGGGTTCTATCAAATGTGATTTGGACTCCTCCACTAGAAAATTATTTGATATTTGATACTGATGTATTTTATATTTCTAGGAATAGACAACCTAGATTTAGTCAAATTTGTTTGAAACATGACTGTTTCACCCTTTTTTGAAGAACTTACTGCTCCTATGTTGAAGACAGAATTCATAACTTTATACTGAATTCTAAACAAGATTGTTACAGGAAGTGTTCCTATTTTAGCCTTAAAGTTATATATATATATATATATATATGGAATTCCTTTACATGTAGTCAACTCCTAAATGTAAAGGAATTCCACTCTTTTTCATTGCAACAATTTAATTTGATGTGATTAGATTCTTTTAGCTAGACATTTGCACTCGTGTGGATCAAGTCAAAAAAAAATAAATAAATAAAAATTCACGCCTAAATTTTTTGCTACTTTTTTTTTTAAATTTTTTTTTATAACACACACCTTCACACATGCATCCTACAGGAATCGAACTCTAGACCTGTAGGTCGGGAAGCTAACTCCCTAACCACTGGGCTAGTCCCAATGGCTAAATTTGTTGCTACTTATTATGCAAAAGATATTCGTTATTTTCTCTAGTGATAAACTTATCTAGAAATCTTTGAAAACATTTATAGCTCAATGTCTAGTATCTCTTCAAAGTTTATTTTTCAACTATTTCTCAAAGTCAAAGACCATGTACTCCCTCTAGAAGCCATTATTTTATCCAATTAGAATTAATTAATATTCATACTTTTTTAAGTTGAAATTTTCAACGTTGCAATTTGCAAAGCAAGATATAGTTGGCTTCTGCCAATGTTTAAAATTTTTGTCGAAAAATTAAACTAAAGAAAAAAAAGATGTATTGATTCACTTGTCGGATGGATAGGACATGGAAGTACTTCCATTAGAGTTGAGCTAAATCCCAAAGCTATTTTTCTATCCAAGATTATATATACCTGCACCAATTGTAGAATAAGGATATATTAAGAAATTTCTGTCTATATTTAATCCAAGTCTCTCTTATTTTTTTTAAGAATAATAATGGAGAGTATAAAATTTTTAAGTGGCCGTGGAACCGATTTTGGAATTTGTCGATTCTGATTTCAAAACTGTCAATTCTATAATCGGAACTAGAATCATATATCACGGTTCCTTGCCCGTCTTTGGAACTGGTAGTTTAGAATTGGTTACCATTTGGAACCTTTTTTTCTTATAATTTTTCGTTAAAATTTAAACGTTATAATATTTTGTAATTGAATAATTTTAAAAATTTATAATCATAAAAAATTAAAATTAAAGGAAAAAGGGCAATTTTAGAATTTAAATAGAATAAAGAATATATGTCTCAATTTTTATTTAAGTCTCAGTGAAGTATTGGGTGAAGATCTCAAATTTGAGTTGCCTTGTCATTTATGTTCGACTTAATTCGGAAGGAATTGATTTTATTTGGTTAACTTTTTAGTAGATGTCTCAATTCTTTCTTGATTGGAAAGATGAGGATGAAATACCAATGATAGCCATTTGTTAGAAATTAGCAAAAGAAATGTATATGGTATAAAAAAATTAAAATAATTAAACAATTAAGTAACTAATTTAATAAAAAAAATCTAGCGAATTGAGAGAAATTATATAACAAATTAAAAGATCTATATATTGAGAGCTTTAGAGAATTGAAGATTTAAAAAATGAAAATTAATATGCTGAAAAATAATTTAAAAAAATAGAAAAATTTGTGGGTTGGTGTGCAACTACTTGCTTACTTTCCGTTATTAACAAACACTTTGTAAGAATATAATTTTTTTTTTAACCTTTAGGATTGTAATTCTACATACATTTCAATTCTTGTCATTTATTTATTTGGTAATCTATTCACAATAAATAAATGTTCACAGATATTGAGATTCAAGGTCATATTGTCAACAAAACCCGTGACTGAAAAAGTTCACAAAGAGAAAGTGATGCCAACCAACACAAACACACACACACACACACACACACACACATATATATATATATATATATCAGTTTTTCTAAATGTTGGGAACAATCAAATGACAAAATAACTAAAGCTTCTATGTCTCCGATTAGACATGGCCACGATTCCAGAACCGCCGATTCTTGGTACCGTGGCCAGTGGAATCGGAACTAGAATGCCCCAATTCCGGTTCCAGTTCCATCCCTATTCCGATTACGATTCCGGTTCCGTCCCGATTTCGGTTGCGGTTTTGTTCTAATTTCGATTTTAGTTTCGATTTTTGATTGTAATCCCACTTTTAAATTTGATTTCTATTGAAATAATGATTAAACTATTAATTGAAACTCAAATAATACAACATAATAATATAATTAGACTAATAATAGTTACAATTGAACTTAATTAATATATAGTTTTTAGATAATAGAACTAGAAAGAATTAGATAAGTGAGATTCAAATATATAAAAATATTAAGAATATCGAAAGAATAATTGAATTATTGAATTATTAATTAGAATTCAACTAGTATAATATAATAACATAATTAGAATACTAGTTAAAATTAAACTAATATTTGGATTTTTTAGAATAATAGAATTATGAAGATTAGATAAGTGAGAAAGAAAGATATAGAAAGAATAAGAGTATTGAGAGAATGATCGAACTATTATTTGAAATTCAAATAGTATATTAGCATAATATAATAATAGAATTATGATACTATAAATTAGAAAATTAAGTTGATACATAATATAATTGGATTAATAGTTGAAATTGAACTAATATATGGAGGTTTTAGAAAAATAGAATTATGAAGATTAAATAAGTGAGAAAGAAAAATATATAAATGATAAGAGTATTGAAATAATAATTGAACTATTAATTGGAATTCAAATAGTATATTAGTGTAATATAATAATATAATTAGAATAATTAATTAAAAAAGATGATACCCTAAACCTAAATCCTAAACCCTAAACTATAAACTATAAACGCTAAAACTTACAATATAAAGATTAGAAACTAAGAAATAATATTAGAAAAAAAAATTATGTGATGAAAATGAAGAGGTATAGAAATATTTATAGAATTATAAAAATGAAAAAAAAAAATTTGCTGGTTCTAACAAATCAGGAACCGTAATCGAACCGTTAATAGACAGTTCAGCTACGGTTTTGGTTTGATAGGGCCGATTTCTGAACTGCCAAATGACCATGTCTATCTCCGATGATGACACATTGCCAATTTTTCCCAAGAAGTACTAGACAACTTCCACGAAACGGGGTAAAAAAAAACCTTTTCTAGGGAAGAATTGGTTGCCATGCAATTCGGATTTAATTTCTAGATTAATACTAATTATTAATTCAAATTTCAATCCCTGAAATATTTTATATAAATGTGTCACGTATTTTTTTATTAAAAATATAATCGACTAATGATTATTATGAGCATTAATAAAAAGACAAATGCTACATTTATATAAAATATTATAAGAAGTAAAATGTAGAGTAGTTATGGGAGATACATAGTATTCATGCGCATCGTCTTATGCCGTGGTGGATATGTGGAGTTGAGAGTGCAGCCGCTCTCCCAAGATTTGAAAAATTATGCTATGTGCCTTTAAATTAAAATTAAAAACTTTCAATTGAATCCTAAAAATACTAGAATTTTGTTCTTTCAAAATTAAAATATAACTTCAATTATGTAATTTTGTTAATCACAGATATCCATCCATGCATTAGAAAATGTAAACAATTTAATTCATTGAAATATTCCAAATGTACAAGCAATCTAGAAGCCGTGCCAACAAAGAAAAAACATATATTCATTATTTATATGGTCAAGAAATGAACGTTTTATACACATAATTAACTGCTTAATTAATTAAACACGAACTTTGTCAATGCTAACTTTGATCCCAATTAATAGTCCAAACAATAGAAGCTTCTACGTAGAAAAATTTCAGTCTATATATAGCAGCATATTCATCATAAATGCCTCATCAGTTTCTCACACACACACACACACCCACCCACCATCCCTTCAATTTTTTTTCTCTCCTTTTGTGTTTTAAGAGATGGGTTTATCCAATTTAAAGATTTCCTTTGCCATACTTCTTCTTGCTCTAATCTCAATTGTCATAAAAGGAGATACTTTGTCTCCATTTTTTGGTACACTTTTTTCATGAATTTAATTATGGATGTTTTTTCTTTTTTGTGTGTGAATAGTGAGAGATAATTAATTTATTGTATTCTAATATTGGGATTTTACTTATTTTCATGTATTGATTGCAGAGAATATATGTAATGAAGTGGAATGTGGGAAAGGAAAATGCGAGGCATCACCAGGGTATCCTTTCAACTTCAAATGCATTTGTGAACCAAATTGGAAACGTACACGTTTAGATAATGAAGATAATTTGCAGTTCCTTCCATGTGTAATTCCAAATTGTAAGAATTTGACCTCTTTTTTCTTTTTTTTTTGCCCTTTGATTTGCTTTATTATTATGTTAAAAACTTTTTCATGGACTCAACTCATGAATTGGTTGGGACATTAGGGAGACAGATTTCTGCAAAATATATTGAAATCAAACAATATGTTATAGTTTTCACTAGATATAGCTAGGTTTTGGCCCTTTTCCGTGAACGATTCAATTTGTTCGGTAAAAAATAATATCCCATATGGATTTTACAAAAATTAATAAACTAATAAGATCGATCGATTTTCGAATCGATTCGTACAATGTTAATTAGTTTTAAGTTAAATGCATAAAATTTTTTAACATGATATCGAATCTTTGAATGTAGCTTAACATGTTATTTTTTTAGTGATTTGGATTCCTATTTATTTTGTCTTATTTTAAAGTTTTGAAATTTACTAAGACCATAATATTTGTACAGTTTCTAATAAGAAATTTGGTGAAGGAAAAATAGAACTGACAATTTCCTTTTCTTTATTTGTAGGTTCTCTTGATTATTCTTGCATGCCAGATGCTCCTTCACTTCCACAGTTTCCTTACAACACATCCTTTTTTGATCGTAAGTACCTTAATTTCTTTTTTGAGAAAAAAGGGACAAAGTCGTTTTAACTTCAAACAATTTATATATAATACAAAAAGTCACGTGAAATTGGTTTATATATAATATATGATTCATATATAGAACATACAGTTAAATTGTGATTTTAATTTCTCATCGGTTTTATCATGTATTATAATCACACGGTAGACAACTGTATATATAATTACTTAGATTGTTCCCTATGAGTTAATTATTGGTTTTCTAACAACTTTTCTTGTAAAACTATTTTGTTGTTCTTGTAGCTTGTTATTGGATGTATTGTGGAGAAGGAACATGTAACAAAAACAAGACATATGGATATCAATGTCAGTGCAATAGTGGCCAAAACAATCTTCTCAATGTTCCAGCTTTCCCATGCTTCAGTGAATGTAAGATCACTATAGCTATATGCATAAATATTATACAATAGAGTAATGATGGGATTGCGAGTATTATTACGCGAGATTGTAACTCTAATTATGTAAAATTTTATTATTACTCAATAATTTAGCATTTATTATAAATACATGAATGAATGAACGAACAATGGACAAATTATGTATAATTAAAGTTACAATCTCACGTATTTAAAATATCGTACTTTCCATGCTTTTACTTTATATATATATATATTCCCTTCAACTGATTTTGTCAAATTCAAAAATGTTTCGTTTTAATTATAAGGTGCCCTTGGATCTGATTGTTCAAGCCTTGGAATTAAAGTTGCAAAATCATCTTCGTCTCCAAACAACAACGATGGAAACCCTGGTGAGAATTTCCTTCACAGTTTTTCTAATAATTTTGCAAGCCAAATGCATTAGGTTTTTTTTTTTTTTTTGGTTCCAAAAGGTTATCACTAGAGAATAATCCTGGCTAGCTATTTATCTTCAAGCCTTCATTGAAACTTCATTTTAGTTAAGATGATAAAATGAAATGCCAAGAAAATTCTTTTATTTCTTGCCAGTAGATTTGAAGGAAAAAAAAAATCACTTTCGGTCATAGAGATTTCCCACCACAATTAATAAATAAGAATTTTTGGTTTTGAGATTGATTTTCTTGTGAAAGAAAAATATTGAGAATTTAAGAAACTACTTGGTTTTTTTATGATCATGTGTTTAATTTGTAAATTCTTCAATTGAAAGGGCAAACAAAATTTAAAAAGAAGAAAAGGTTAATTACAAGGGACCATTTATGGTTTGGGAAATTTTCAAATTATTTCTCTATAGTTAAAAAAAAAAATTTACTCTCTTTTGGCTTAATATTTTTTCAAAAAAAAATTAAAAATTGAGGATTCTCATAGAAATTATAGACTTCAAGTCGACAATAGAGAGCAATATTTTTATAGATTGAAGTAAATAGAATGATACACATTAGTCTATTAAATCATAGATTTGTGTGTATTTTCTAAAAGAGAAATCTAAAAAAAATAAATTATAGATTTCCTAATTATAGAGACATAATTTGAAAATCTCCCAAACCAAGAGGTTTATATATATAATTTATTCCAAAAGAAAAAATCCCTTATTGATATTTGAATGTGCCAATATTTGGACTAATAAAATGTTGAGGTTGTTTTTCTAGTCATGCATATTGAGGTTGAAAAAGTCTCCTAAATATGCTAATGAACTTTTTATACTTTGACTAATTCAATTGAAATTTGCTAATTAATCTTCAATAACAGTCAAAGCTTTGACAAACTAACACACGCATTTGACATTTGGCTTTGTATAAAGTCCAAAAACCATGTTTTCAATCACATTTCAAAGTCCCAAAATTATCCAAGTCATTGTTTTCTCCTGGTCAACTATAGTTATGAAATATCCAATGGGCAATTTAAAAAAACTCTCATTGTCACCAAATCATTTATTTATTTTCATAATCAATGTTAGTATATTATATATAAGTGGTCGATCCTAGCTAGATTAGCCAAGAAGGGATCATTTATGTCCATTTTTAACTTTCAATTTTGGAATTCGAAACTTGGAATATGTACGTAGAGTATGCATGGATGTAAGTGTAGTGATGTGGTGTAAAAAAAGAAATTGATCCAAGTAAAGGTTTAATTATTAGTCCACCCAGTTAAAGGTTTAATTATTATTGTTATTGTTGTTGTAATTATTAATACATTTAAGTTATGGTAAAATTTTACATAATCAATATTTTCAAGTCATATGGAAAAAATGTATTTCCTATCATTACTCATTATACAAATAGCTACAAGTATACCTATGTTTAGAATTTGAAGAAAACATAAATTATTTTGATTGATAATAAGGAGTACAAAATGTTTTACTTGAAATTGTTACTTCACTCACGTATAGATTTTTCTGTTTTGTTTTTTACACTTACACACCCTCATATGCATTCCCAAGAAATCGATAGACGTGAATGTTGGGATGTTAATTTTCTAACTATTGGACTAGCCCTAATGGCTACGTATAAACATGTTATTACTCAAAAAATAAACAGTTATTGTGGATGAATAAATGAATGAGTAATAGTACTCCACATAATTATAGTTACAATTTTTAATAAAAAAATCTCTTACTCTTTATCATCATTCAATTATATTTGGAAATGAGATGACTAAGTGAAAACGTTATCCAACATCAAATCATGCTATAGAATTTGTCAATATTATACACACAAAGAGTAGAATATTATGTTCTTTCACTAAAATGATGTAGTTTTTTTTTTCCCATTTTCCCCCCTTTTTTTGTGTTGTTTTTCAACAAAAATAATCTTAAATTGCAGTTCATGCTCACCTTTTTTTTTATTAATTCTTTTCAGCTCCATCAATTTTACCTGGGAAATTTCAATGGATTGGTATCTTGCTGATATTTGGTGTTATACAACTCCTGAAATAGAAAGACATGAAGAATTAATATTGGTGGATATATATCTGCTTGACATTGGGGTTATGAATTCATTGTTTTTTTTTTGTCAGTTCTTCCATGTCTTGTAATTCTTAAACATTGTAGCTGTTCCAGATGATCATTCTTGTGTACAGTAAGATCATGATTTTGTATGAATAACCTTGAGAGACATAGACATCTTTGTATTATTATCTTTGTAAAAATTAAATATTTCTTTTCTCATTATACATAGCCATCTTTTTGAGACTACAACGAGAAATGAAATTAACTATCCAACCAATTCAATTTACCGTTTGGTGATAGCACGATGATACCGACAACTAAACCTTTTTAGTTTTTTCACTATACACGAGAATTTTTACTATCGGTTTGATAAAGGGTAATTAATATTTTACTATAGGTTTTATTACTTTTAAAATCACAAATATTGTTTCAATAGCTATATCATTCACTCACTTTAAAAAATTTTAAATTACTTATCTTTGGTTGCTCATAGTTTAGTGATTTATTTCACAAATGCAA
The DNA here is from genome assembly GCA_016586305.1 of Ophiorrhiza pumila. NCBI lineage: Eukaryota > Viridiplantae > Streptophyta > Magnoliopsida > Gentianales > Rubiaceae > Ophiorrhiza > Ophiorrhiza pumila. The sequence continues at coordinate 31,171,074 of BLIW01000002.1, forward strand.
AATGAATGGCTTGTTTTATTCATTTTTTCTACCAAATTTTTTTTTATAAAAAATAATACAGTAATTATTTTTTGCTAAAGTAGTTTTTATAAATAAAATATTAAATCTAAGTAGAATATTTTAAAATTTTAATAATAGACAATTATTCTTAACACAATTCTCACCAAAACAAACTTATAAAATATTAATTCAAATTTAAATTTCAAACTTTTATTAATAAAAAAACTCTCAAATACAAATCCCAACAAAACAAAATCATCAATCCAAACACTTCCAAAATACTCATTTCTCATAACAAATCCCAAAAAAAAATGTCTTCATACAATCGAAAAATACCCCATTCAAACGGAGCATTTTATGTATTATAGCCCACTAGTTTAACCACTATAAATTGAGTTAATCAACCCAATAGATCTTTTGTTTCAATTTATAAATACAGGCAACGTGTATTCAATACTTAATTTAACCCTTAGTATTTACTAATTACTTGATATAATTTTAGTAAAATATATGTGGTGTATATTTATAAATTGAAATAGGAATTGAAATAGTGAATGAAACAGAAGATCCGAAGTGGTTAATCAACTATGATAAAAATGAAATCCATTCCATTTCTCAACTAAATATAATGGGGTTAATGGTATACATATATAATAATAGTGGGGTTTATCTTTCTCCTCCCGATTCTGAAACCGTCCGGATCCAAAAGGTTTATAAACGAAAACTTCTAAAAAATTCTAGCATGGGATGACAAGCAAAGCTCATAAATTAGAAAGAACTCTTAAACTTGTTAGAAATATTATTTTGCATCCATTTTATAACAACTTACATAATTAATTAATAAGATCTTTAGATCAATATTTTATTCTTTGACAATTAATTTTGAAGAATATATAATTTTTTTTTTTAATATGGTAGATTTTTAGTTTGTACATTTAGGCTTGATATCTAACCAAATTCTTTATCAGCTAGTCTTCTATCAAGCGGTTTATATATATGGAAGACAAAATCCATATATGAAATGGACAATTAATTGAGTATTAAATTAGTGAATCACGACAGTTATTCATTAATTTAATACGTGATTGATTATCCATTTCATATATGAACCACCTCTTATACATGAACCGATTTCATTGGAATTTTTGCTATTCTTTATATTCAAAATCATGTTTGGAAGAAAATATTAGAGATACTTTCCCACATGCATAAGTATGGAAAAACTTCAGGTAATTAGATATTATCTGTTGGTGATTTACATTCATGTCTTAATGTGGAACAAAAGAAACCGAAAGGCACTAAAGCCGTTTTTGCCCATGATAGAATTCTAAGGTAGAGAGAACATCTTGCTCCAAACTTGCATGTCAATTTTGATGATCGATTTGTGTTTGGTTTTGGAATATCAGGAGAGTTTCTCATATTGCAAAATTTAGAAGGTTAAAAAAAATTATTACTGATAATAATATGGAGATTGTGACATTATGTGGGTCTTAGTGTGGGTTAGGGGCTGCTTCTACAAAATCAATTGCGTTTGAATTTTTCAAATTTTTTTTATCTAACGTTGAAGGCATATTATGGGTATTATTTTCTCAAGTTTTTACTTGCGCTATTCTTAGTTCAAACATTATATATATATATATATTAGCAGAACCTCAACCGAGGTGGGGCGGCACTCCCTGTTTATTAGTTTAGCGTGGTAAAAAACCATTCTTACAGCAAAAGTTCTACTTGATCCCAATCCCATTTACATGGCAGAGACTAATGGAGAGGGGATCAAGGAGAAATCGGGATCAAATGTGGAGGACTCCTCCATTTACATCATGTTTCTTATCTAAACACATAGGCTAAGCTTCTAAAACTACAAAAGTTCATCTAACATTAACATGCTATCGATGAATTCAAACGAAAAGATACTAGCTAAACAAAAACAGTTGATGTGCAGTGTAAAGATAGCGCTGCCATGAGAGCAAAATCAGCATGGCATCACTTCCCCGCCAAGTTGGCATGCTCATAGACAAAATAACAAATCCAGCCAACTTAGTCCGGACCAGTCCCAAAACAAAATCTGTATCACATGGCATCTTTCCTTTGCATTCGCACAAGGCACAAGAAAATTCGGCAGCATAACGTTTCTATTTCAATATCACCAAACCAGCATATTGTCCAAAAAACAACTGAGCCAACTGAACGACAGTTGAAAGCAATCCAGCAATTAAAGTTCAGGAAACTAACACAAAATACACGCAGCAGCAAAGCCAATGTTGCTCCAATGTCAACTAACAGACACAGGACAACTTTTGATCAAACCAAACAAAAGGCAGCCTTCACCAGAAAAGTCCCAGGACAGACAGCTCAAACCAACTGTTCTAAAATTTCAATTGCTGCCAAGAGGAACTCAGCACCACAATCATCCAGCAAATGGACATTATAGAAGATAGACTACCCCGTCCATGTCAATAACATTAGAACCCGAAGAAAAGCGTAATGGCCAAAACTGACCTAGCAAAGGCAGTCAGGGGCCAAAACACACTTACCTTGTCTCACCTCTGGTTCCATCTTTTAGGTTCTGAATAGCATATGAAGGGATTTCGCTCCCTGAGTTTTCTACCCGAGACGACACTGGCTTTGGGGCTGACTAATGCTTTCATATATTTCGTTTGTTTGGCTGGCTTTTGGCGTTTTTCCATTTTATCAATAAACTTGTTTAGCTCGTCTTCTGGTGCCTCCTTAAAGCTGTTTCTGTCCAACGATCCTCCCCGTCCTCGTCCGATTCTGATTCCGTCGGGATGGCTTGAAGAGATGCTAAGTCCGTCATAGAACTGACTCTGTACATGTTCGACGATTCCCCTTCGTCCCAGATTATCGTTGGGATGGCTTGGAGGATTGCCAAATCCGACTTGGAGCTGAACGATTCCCCTTCATCCCAGCTAATCGACACATTAATAGCCTCCGTATTCAGCCTTTTTCAGTCACCAATTCTGAATATAGAGGGTCATTCTGCTTGGGAAGCTCGATTGCTTGCATCTTTCCCAGTGTCCTTTCATTATCGGTTGGCTGGGTAATGTTAGCCAGAGGGGGTTCATCAAAATCTTTAGAATCCCCCTCTTGCCTGTTAAAGAGCTCCAAAAATTGGCCAAGATTGGTGAGGAATTGTCCCATATTATTTTCTACACCAATCAAAGGTGCCCCTTGCGGAGTTGCCAAGGATAGATCAACGATGCTAGCTACCTCAATCTCATTGGAGCTGTCCTCATGTCCGGCCTTTGCATCTAAATGCTGTTTTCCCATCTTAGGATATTCTTGAGGAGGTACTTCCGACATCATTAGCTTGGAGGATTCGACATTGGGATTGAGAGATTGCTGGTCCACGATCTTATGGAGTGGCACAGTCTATGAGACAATGGTAAGTTGAGAGCCGCCTTGGTCAGCTTTTCTCATGTCCAAGTTCACCTGTCCAGCTGCGATAGGGATCCACACTTTTTGCTTACCTTTTCTAAGCTCTTGAGTGCCTCCTTCCTTCCGTGACTGTGGGGGTTTACAATTGATGGCCGAGTGACCCATTCTTCGGCAGTTGGTGCAGTAATGAGAGAGGTCTTCCATTTCTATGTGTTGCCATCTACCTTGCTCCTGACTGCCTATCCAGACTCGGTGAGGACGATGTTGAAGGACATCCATCTCCACCAGAACTCTCGCCTCACTTGGCCTCAGAAGTTTGTCAGCATAGGCTGTTGCTCGATCGATTTTGAGTGGATTTCCAAAAGTAGAAGCTCTGGAGTATAATGATTCTTTGTCACAGCAATGTAATGGGAGTTGTGGCAGTTTAATCCAAACGGGCGCCACCGATGATTCCATGTCAGGATTGAAGTCTGGCGACCATCTGAAAATTCTAGCCTGAAAGCCAGAGAAATTCCAAGTTCGGCTAGACCACATCCTGTGAAAGTCTTCCTCCACCACAAATTTGAAAAACACATGTCGATAATCTAGGAGGCCGGAGAAAACCTCACCAGCAAACGAAGCAGCAAGAAGCTCTTTCCTAATAGCTACCATTGAAGGTTTTCCGTTACTGAATTTCCCAACTAGGGTGTACTTGAAGGAATGAGCTCTTTTCTCTTCTTCTTATTTTGACAGGATCAAGGCAGGCTCTCCTTGATGAGAAGAGAGGGGATTATGTTTAATTGAGGAGAATGAAACATCAACTGGTTCTTTCCCTCTTGGCGCAGTAGGAGCTGAAACCTTATCTGCCGGGCCAGCTACTACCTCTCTGTAGGACTTGGAGAGTGTCGGATGGAGTGGCAGAGCCCCCATGGATGGCGACTGTGTACTTTGGGATGGAGGATCTGCCCTCGGTCCAGCCCTAGACGAGGAGGCAGACTGCTGAGAGCGGGGAAGTGGATCTGATACTGTATCTGAAGGTAAACCAAAATCGACTTGGACTGGAGGAAGTGAGCTCTGATGTTGGTAGGTGATAGCTGCTCCTCTATTATTTCTCCTCAACTTGGAAAGTCGAGGAAGAAGGGGTGGAAAAGAGCTTAAGATGAGAAGGGAAGCTGGAGCAAAGCCTTGTTTGTGGAAGGGCTCAGCCATAGTGCTAACCCTACGAGGACTGGTAGGACCAGCGGCAGCAAAGGATCGAAGTGGCACTGTTGCTGCCATGGTGTTTATCGGAGGTTGAAGTGCCGCCAGATATTGGTGGCTCCGGCCAAAAGCCCGGAGCCTAAGGAGAGAAATCTGCCGTCTCTCTGTCTATACAGAATCGAGAAAGCAAAAGGGAGTAGGAAATCTGGTGATGTATGGAGTTGATGAAAAATCGTGGGACCGATTGGTGTGTGGTAGGTGAGGATAATGTTTAGTTGGTAGGAAAAAGCCTAGCTTTAGGGTTTCAAGTGGCGGATTGTACTGAGAAGGAGGAGCATCCACAACAGAGATGAAATATCAAACAAACATTCAATATATTACTTTGTCTATTAGTCATCCTCAAATGGAGGAGCAATAAGTTTGTCAAGGGTACAAGCAAAGTGTTTAGATTGGGAAATGAGGGAATTGTGGGATTGCCTGTTAAGGGACAATTCTGAGTCTTGCAAATGGGTAGTTTTTGAGGATTTCAATTGCATTTTAAACTCAGAGGGAAAACGTGAGGGTTTGCCCTTCTCCCTTCAAGAAGCTTTGGAAGTTTTATTTTTTATATCTGTTGCAGGGTTGATAGATGTTGATTTTTCTGGTTCAAAATTCACATGGTATAATAACAGATTTGATAGATATCGTATTGGAAAGAGGTTAAACAGGCGTTTGGCTAATGTGGAATGCCTATAGGCACAATTCTAGTATGTGTCTCACTTAGCTTGACATCCTTCTTATCATAATCTTATACTAATTTTTGTTAAAATCAAGTTACAAAGCTAAACCTTTCATATTTCAAAATTTTTGGGTGAAGAATGTGCATTTTTTGGATGTGGTTAGCCTAGCGTGGCAAGGAGCTTATAGAGAGGCAATCATTATTTATATTTACCTCTAACTTGCAAAAGGTTAAGCAGAAATTTTATTTCTATATGTGTTTATTTTGAAAATTGAGAAAAACGAGGTTTTGAGTTACATTTTACGAAAGAAATATTTTGATTTTGAGAATTGAGTTTTTGGATTGATTAATTTTGCTTTTATTAGTTTTTGTGTAGAAGAATTATTTTATTAAATAAAGTTTAAAATAAATTTCTTTTTATTAAATTGTTTGGGTTGAAAGCGGTCAAAGGTTGACTGTTACTGGTCAACCGCCATTACCGGCCATCGATCGGATTTCGGTAGAATTTCGGCTAACCGGCAGCAGTCAACATTTGACTGTTACAAGTCATCTCAAACAAATAAAAAATTAAAAGATATTGAAAAGACTAAATACCCTAATTTTGTGCTTATAGATAAGTTTAAAATTTTTGTTTTGAGAATTGGATATATACAAACATATTGTTTAGGAATGAGATGAAAAATGGGCTAAAAAGTCAAATCCAAAACACTCTAAAATTTTCACCAAACTTCCATTTTTCCCGGGCTATAACATATGTATTTTGGTAAAAAATAACAAAGTAAAAAAACATGTTGATTTTACCTTTTTTCATACTATTTCTTTCACCACGTCAATTGCAAATATGTATCTTTGTGAACAGCGTAAAAAAAAGTGAAATTTAGATTTTTCAGCAAATTTTCAATTTTCATGTGTTATATTAGGTTTTAGGGTTTAGATTTAACCAGAAATGGCAAAATCTAAAAACGGCTTGATTTTGACTTTTTTTTATTATTTTTTGCACCCACATCGATTGTGAATATGTATTTTAATGAATATTGTCAAAAAAGTAAAAATTAAAATTTTCACTAAACCTCCATTTATCATGAGTTATGTATGTTGGTTTAAAATGACAAATACAAAAAACATGTTGATTTTGGTTTTTCATCTACTATTTTTTACACACACCTTATGTGAACATGCATTATAATGAATGGTGTCACAAAAAGTGAAATTTATATTTTTCAATAAATTTTCATTTTTCATGGGTTATAATACACGTATTTTAGCCAAAAATTGCAAAATCTAAAAATGAGTTGATTTTGACTTTTTTTGTACCATTTTTTACACCCACCCCAATTGTGACTATACATTCTAGTGAATATTGTCTTTTTTTTTGTAATAAAATTTATTTATTAGAATAAAGAAACTCTAGTGGCGGAAATACCCAATACTACCATTTCAAGAATAAAAGTAATTAAAAAAGTAATTGAGGATGACTCCTCCTTTGTAAAGTCATTATGTTGGAAGTACTTGATGAGGATTCATCCTCTCTCTCTATATATATATTGTTAATGCACACGTGGAGTTGGCATTTATTTTAATTGGCATTGATTTTTTGGCAAGATAAGGAAAGATCTTATTGGAAGCATAAATCAAATCAAATCAATCTATGCAAGGAAGATTGATTTGGAGATTAATGCTATCTTGGTATTTTTGGGCTTATCTTGGTATTCTTGGAAGCTATCATTAAAGATCTATCTTTGGAAAAGATAAGCATTGAAGGCACATGGTTTTCCATCTTTCCATTTGAATTATTTGGAAATAATCTTGGAGATAAACATGGGAAGGAATTGGCGTGCTTATATGATCTTTCCAACCACACGTATTTTGGTGTGGAGAGTTGATTATTCTTTCGGTCTTTCTAAGACTGTGAACACACTTATTTGTTGAAGGTCTTTGATCAAAGTGTGTTGGCTGAAGCATCTTAATGCAACATTGTTGAAGATGCAATCCTTGTTTCCTTTGACATAATTCAGCATCGGGAGGAGGTTGTTAAGGAGCTCGGGAGGAGTTCAAACGTGGGCAAGGGGATCTTGCATTAACCATGGATTCCGGGAGGAGTTGCCATTGACAAGGGGATCTTGTCTTCGTCGTGGGCAAGGGGATCTTGCATTAACCACGGATTCCGGGAGGAGTCGCCATTGACAAAGGGATCTTGCATGAACCACAGATTCCGGGAGGAATCAACACAACTCGAGGGGAGCTCGCACAATCACATTCACTGTGGAGTTAGGAAGAGGCGGCGTCAAAGATAAGAGGGAGTCTTACTTTGTGTCAGATCGAGTATCTTGTAACTTGTGAACTTAGTGGATTGTTTTCTGGACGTGGCCCCGCAGACGTAGGCAATTGCCGAACTGCGTTACCAACCTCCTTTCTCTTTACTTTCCGCATTTTATTATTGTCCATTACTGTTATTGTTAACGGTGTCACATCTAGTGTTCCATCTCACTAGGACACTACACATCTAACCTTGATATTTCATATATATATAATGGTTGACTAGAGTTAAAGAAAATTATGGGAGAGTGTCCATATTTTTGCAAACTCCATTACATTTAACAAAAAGACTCCATATCTATATTCTAGTGCTTGCTTTGGATTGCTCAGAGTACAACAGAAGTACTATGTTGTTATCTTTGGGATTATGCATTGGATAACCAGAACCATGGAAGAAAAAATTAGCTAAAAGCCTACATTCATCACTTCCTAGCTCTATGCTCTTTCATCAATGTCCACCGAACTGAAAATTGAGCTCCAACTTCCACCGGGAGTCCTGACTACTTCAAAATTGAAATTAAAATTTTCACAAAATCATCATTTTATATAAGTTATAACATCGTATTTTGGTAAAAAATGACAAAGGCAAAAAATGTGTTGATTTTAGTTTTTCACTATTATTTTTTACACACATCTTAATTGTGAACATGCATTCTAATGAATGGTTTCAAAAAAGTGAAATTTAGATTTTTCACCAAATTTTTATTTTTCATATTATAACACAAGTATTGTAGCCAAAAATACAAAATCTAAAAATGCGTTGATTTTGACTTTTTTTGTTATATTTTTGTACCTATCTCGATTGTGAACATGCGTTATAGTGAATATTGTAAAAAAAATGAAATTTAAGGTTTTGTTTGGATTTGTGCTTTGTTTTGAGAATTTTATTTATTAATTATTTGGGTTAACGATGGCGGTTAAAGGTTGACTATTGCTGGTCAACGGCCATCGCAAATGGTGGCTGGCGATGGTCAACTGACGGCAATCAATATTTGATAGATACCGGTCAACTCAAACAAATAAAAAAAATTAAAAATTAAAAGATGTTAATAAGACTAAAATATTCTCATTTTGTGGTTAGATAAGTTCGAAATTTTTGTTTCGAGAATTGAATATAAATAAACATGTTGTTTTTGAATGAGATGACAAATGGGCTAAACAGCCCTATCCAAAAAACCCCTAAAATTTTTACAAAACCTTTATTTTTCACGGGTTATAACACAAGTATTTTGGTAAAAAAAAATGACAACTTATATTGTGAACATGCATTTTTGTGAATGGTTTAAAAAAAAGTGAAATTTAGATTTTTTTTACGAAATTTCTATTTTTCATGAGTTATAACACATGTATTTTTATCAAAAATGACAAAATCCAAAAACACAGTAATTTTGACTTTTTGTCTACCATTTTTTGCACCTACCCCGATTATAAACATGCATTCTAGTGAATATTGTCTTTTTTTTAAACCAACCCTTATATAATATAAGTGAGCAAAATACGGTACAGCAGAAAATGAAATAAACTTGGAGTACTACTCTATTACACGTAGATCTACTTTTCTCGGTGTTAGGGAAAGAAGAGAGATTCTACAAAATTTAGAAGAAGCATTCTTCTTTCCCTCAAAATGAATATTGTCAAGAAAAGTGAAAATTAAAATTTTCACCAAACCTTCATTTCTCATGGGTTATTATAACACATAATTTTGGTAAAAATGACAAATACAAAAAACTTGTTGATTTTAGTTTTTTCTCTACTATTTTTTACACACACCTTATTATGAATATGCATTCTAATGAACGGTGTCACAAAAAGAGAAATTTAGATTTTTCAACAAATTTTTATTTTTCATGGGTTGTACACGTATTTTAGTAAAAAATGGCAAAATATAAAAAAACATTGATTTTGACTTTTTTGCACGAACCCTAATTGTGAATATGCATTCTAGTGAATATTTTAAAAAAAGGTGAAAATTAAAATTTTTACCAAACCTCCATTTTTCATGGGTTATAGCACACTTATTTTGGTCAAAAAAAAAATAAAAAACGTGTTGATTTTAATTTTTTCTCTGCTATTTTTTTGTACACCTTATTATGAACATGCATTCTAATGAACGGTGTCATGAAAAGCAAAACTTAGATTTTTCACCAAATTTTTATTTTTCATAGTTATAATACACGTAATTTATCCAAAAATGGCAACATCTAAAAACGCGTTAATTTTGACTTTTTTGTTCCGTTTTTTGCATCCATTCTGATTATGAGCATGCATTCTAGTGAATATTGTCAAAAAAAGTAAAAATTAAAATTTTCATTAAACCTCTATTTTTCACAGCTTATAACACACGTATTTTAGTAAAAAAATGGCAAAATTAAAAAATATGTTGATTTTGGTTTTTACTCTACTATTTCTTAATCATACCTTAATTGTGAACAGATATTCTAATGAACAGTTTAAAAAAAAGGTGAAATTTTAAATTTTTCACTAAATTTCTATATTTCATGGGTTATAACACACGTAGTTTAGCCAAAAATGGCCAAATCTAAAAACGTGTTGATTTTGACTTTTTTATGATTTTTTTGTATCCACCTTCATTGTGCATATGCATTCTAATGAATATTGTAAAAAAACTGAAATTTAAGGCTCTATTTTTATATGTGTTTTGTTTTGAAAATCGAGAAATATGTTGCGTTTTATGAAAGGAATATGTTGGTTTTGAGAATTGAGTTTTTGGATTGATAAGTTTTGTTTTTATACCTTTTGTGTAGAAGAATATTTCATTAAATAAAGCTTAAAATAAGATTTTTTTTATTAAATTATTTGGGTAGACGGTGGCGGTCAAAGGTTGACTGCTGCTAGTTAACCGTCATTGCTGATGGTGGTCCGGTGGCAGTCAACTGGCGCAGTCAACATTTAACCACAATCGGTCAACTCAAACTAACAAAAAAATTTTTAAAAAAATTAAAAGATGTTGAAAAAACTAAATTGCCCTCATTTTGTGGTTAGATAAGTTTGGAATTTTTGTTTTGAAATTTGAATATAAACAAACATGTTATTTGATATGAGAAATGGGTTAAAAAACCTATCCAAAAAGACAAAATTTTTTACCAAATCTACATTTTTTATGGGTTATAACACATGTATTGTTGTCAAAAATGGCGAAGTAAAAAAACTTATTGATTTTGACATTTTCTTATTATTTTTTCACCAACCTCAATGGTCGCATCGCTATACCACCAAAATTTAAAACCTACTCTTCACTAGTATAGTAATGGAGTAAGGTCGTCTCCCAAGGAAGCAGCTGTACTTTTTTCCTTCAAACTTGTCACAAACAAATATTAGAAACAACTAAACAAAATAAACACTAGAGAGTTTAATCAATTAAGAAAGAAAAATCCAGTTAATTCATTGAATCCACACTAATTAATAATTTGATTCTTGATGCAAATATTAAATATGTAATTCAAATAAACCAGTTATAGTTACCGGGAACGCCACTGACATAACCTCATTTCTCCTTACTTGTCGGTAATTAAAAGGAATGCCTTATTAATTACTTTCTAATTAATAAATAACCCAAGGGGACACCTCATTAGATTTAACTCATTAACAGCATTAAGATGAGAGAAACCCAATTATGATATGCCCATATGCACTCTATATGCCCATACCATCCCCTTATGCCCACTATCGATGAATGATAATCTTACCACCTATTAAAACTAAATAGACAATTATGGATATACCGTTTTAATTGGCAATAGAATTTCCAATAATAAATTAAATATTGCGCACTATTTAACAATCATAGAACATTCATAAACCCTCTATCACAGTACATAAAAAGGTACTTAAATTACATATTTATTTAAATTCGATTAGATCTCACAAGTTGTTAATTAATGCTTCATCAACAAATTAAATAGAAAACTAAATTAGAATGAAGACATAGCTAAACAAAACATAAAAGAATTAAAACAAAATATATTCATAATGTAATAGAAAGAAAACCTGTAGTTGACAATCACTTGGTAGTAGTTATGGTTGAAGATGATCCAATCCAATCCAAAATCCAAAGGAAATAGATAATACTTGTCCCAAAAACTTATCCAATAAATTGTCCAAACTAAGATTGCTGAAAATTGAATGTTAAATTAAATAATAAAAATATGCTTAAATTCAAATTGATAACTTGAATGAAATATTACGTGAAAGCAAAATAAACTCCCTACTTAAAAACTAGGTTACCAACTACTATTAACTTATTAAAAACTAGGCTAGAATGGGATAGGAATGAATGCCCACTCCTAATCAAAAGAACACTATTTAAAGAATCCTCTCAACAACAAAATAGGTAAAAATCATGGCTGAAGTTACTTCAAAATCCCAATCTCCACAATATTAGGAGATTCTGTTTTACAAAGAATAATCTTTCCCAACTATCATAACCATATCTTCAACAAACTTTCTCTCTCTCTGTAAAAATCTTCTCCTTCTTGTAAAATCCTTCCCATAGAATCTCCTCAATCTTCTTCATCCTTTTCATCATTTTAGCTCCTTTTTTAACCATTCAATTCATTTTCCACATAAACCTGAAAACAAAACAAAACATGAATTTCAAGACATAAATGCTAATTAAAGGATATGAATTTATTACAAATAAATGTAAAAAGTTGACTCTATCAACTCCCCCATACTTGGACCATGCTTGCCCCAAGTATGGTTTATTCGAATAAGACACTAATAACACAAAACACAAAACTCAATATCATAATGCCCTTAACTAAATAACCAACCAGATAAAAATTTGAAAATCAACCTTCTTACCACTAACCAATCCTTGTATCAAATAATGCAAACATGCCTTTTCATTTAAGTTAAAAATTGCAAGAATAGAATAAAGCTCACAATTTCCACTCAATAAGGATACACTAAATAAGAAGGCAATGTACATCACTCAAACTAGGTATTATCATAAGCTTGCAAATCAGTCATGTTTCTACCATAATCCAATAACCATATACATAAATCAAAAAGGTCTTTTTGGGTTGTAATGGGGCCAAGGTGAGAGGTAGGACAAAAGATAAATATGGCTAAAAATTTATCAAAGAAAAATGTTAAAATGCAACTTATTTTCACAAAATACTTCTTACATAGCCACACTTTCAACAACTTCTTTTTATCAACCAATACTTATTCTTGCACAACAATGCTTCACTTTCTTTTTCTTGAGCATTTTTTTTCTTTTTCACTTTTTTTTCTTTTTTTTCTTTTTCTTTTATTTTTTTTGAAACTTAAATAAAATTTATCTTAAAGCAAAAATTCTGCTTAAACAACATCAGTATGGCTATATTCTTTCCAAGAAGTATTTAACTATCTTAAAAAATGATTAACATGTTCTTTGATAAACAGGTTGAACAAGAAAGCTAAAAACCAAGTTTTAATGGCTAATTTTTCTTGGGTGTTTAACAAAGAAAATGTCAAGGCTAAAAAATGGTTCACTAGGGTCAAAAAATGGTAGGAAGTGATTTAGAAAGCTGAAATTGTTTATTCCTGATTTGCCTTTATCATTTTTATGCATATAATCATTTATGGTTTCAACATGTACTTCAAAGCAAACTTTATAATACCCAATATATTTTAATCAAACCCTAACAATAAAATTCAAAAGTACCAAGAAAGTGGTTCTTGTATACTTTATGCTCAAAACTCACTTATTGGGTAAAAGGAATAAATTCTTGCAATTTTATCATCCTAAAATACATATAGGGCATTTACATTAACCAATGCAAAGATATCCCCCAAACTGCCCAAACATGCTTCAATTTATATCAAAATTGTTTATAAAGTTTAGGGGCATTATGATTTATTTTAAAATCAAGACCAACAAAATTAACTACATGAACTATCCTAATCATGCAAAAACAGAAATTAAAATTGAAATAAAAACTTAAACCTAAGCTTCCCCATACTTACACAATACATGATCCTTCATGTCTAAGAGAAAAATTAAAGCACAACATAAAAAGATGACATAAAGTGAAAGAAAATAGAGGAGTGTAAAGGAAAACTCATGGTTTTGGGTTTTTAAACCCTTGAGAGTGGAAATATGCTTGAATGGTTTGCTCCAAAATCGCCATCCACTTATGCATATTCTTTATAGATTCTTGAAACGTGGCAATTTGAGAAGATGAAGATGAAGTATCTGAAACATCATGGTCAGTACCTGTGGAAAAAAGAATAGAACTTTAGATTTTGTTCTTGCCAGGATGAAAAGAGAAAATCAAATTTTCTTTTAGCAACAATGAGGCTGCCACATGATTTTCTGTCAGGAAACAAAGAAGAAAATATGAGAGAACAATCTAAAGATATGAAGCTGATAAGGTTCCCGTTGATTTGATCCACCTTTGGGCGGATTGACAACCTTATTTATCCACAGGACAGGTCTAACTTGGAAAAATTCCACCAACAAGAATGAATAAACACACACAAGAAGATCAAAGGTTAGAATAACAAAGAAAGAACAAGAAACAAAGAACACAAAGAAAGATATGGAGCGCGATTCAATAGAAACTTGTCCAAAGCCCCAACGCTATTACAAAACCAACTTGACTCAGGCGGCACCTAAATCAAATCAGATTTGGCTGTTCTCAAACTTAGAACAAAAGCAAGACTATTGGCTTAATCTCACTTTAGGGTTTAGAAAACAAAAGCTCAAACTTAGCTTAATGTCTCTAAGGATTTGGGGTCAAATTTTGCTCTTCAAAATTATGAACTTTCAATATCAAAAATCAACTGCCAAATTCGTGGGTTTACAAGCCTTTAAATAGGCACAAAGACTTGCCAACAAAGTAAACCCTATTTTCCTAAAAAATAGTTTCCTAATTGGAATAAACTTCCCTAAAATAGAATTAACACATGCTTCAATCATGCAAGACTTTTAGCCATGTGAAAACACTATATTGAACATATCAATGTTCATGCAAGAATATTAGATCACGTTCCTTATTGAAAAGATCAAACAAAAATGATTAAAAATCAAAACCTAAAAAGATGTAAAAATTCCCAACGTCGCGCGACGTGTGAGTGTGGACGTCGCGACGTTGGTAGACGTCGCAACGTGGAAGGTCACGAGTCGCGACGTGCGGAAATCTCGATGTTAATTAAAATTGGATTTTTAATTCAAAATTTTCAAACCTCAAACTTCCAGAGAGTTACGTCGCGACGTGGAGGGCGGTGGACGTCGCGACGTCGGTGCACGTCGCGACTTGGAGCTGTGGACATCGCGACGTGGAGGCACGATTATCCAACTCTTGTCCAATCTTGCTTTCCAATGAAGTTTCTCCACGTAATGTCAAAACCACGAAGTTCCAAGGCTTAAAATCAGTCTTCACTTCATTGAAACCTTGTTCCAACAACTTGTATGCATCGTCCATCACTTCCATGATCAAACCATTAAGAGCCAACTTGAACTTCTTGGTTTTAGCTCGAGTCATTGGTCCACCAATTCTACGTAACGGGTCAACCGAACGTTGTTCACCATTAAGTGCGTCTGGATTCCTATCATTCCCCCCCTCTTCAAAAGGATTCGTCATCGAATCTCCTGCATCAAACAAAGAGAGATCAGAAACATTAAAAGTAGCACTAATGTCTCCATACTCACTGGATAAATCAATGCGGTAGGCATTGTCATTAATGCGCTCGAGAACTTGGAATGGTCCATCGCCTCTTGGGTGAAGCTTTGATTTCCGTCTCTCAGGAAATCTTTCTTTACGCAAGTATATCCAAACCCAATCTCCCTGGTGTAACACCATACGGCGTCTTCCTTTATTGGCTTGCTTGGCATACTGCTCATTTCTCCTTTCAATGTTGTCTCGAACCCTAGCATGAAGATCCTTAACAAAAGTAGCTTTACTTGTACCATCAATATTAACAAACTCGTTAATAGGAATAGGCAAAATATCCAAAGGTGTCAAAGGATTAAAGCCATATACAATCTCAAATAGAGAAAAAGAAGTAGCACTGTGAGTAGTACGATTGTAAGCAAACTCAATGTGTGGTAAACAATCTTCCCATTTCTTTAGATTCTTTTGTATAATAGCACGCAATAATGTAGATAGAGTTCTATTAACTACCTCAATTTGCCCATCCGTTTGGGGGTGTGCAACAGTAGAAAATAACAATTTAGTTCCCAATTTACTCCAAAGAGTACGCCAAAAATGACTAAGGAACTTGACATCTCTATCACTCATAATAGACTGAGGAATACTATGCAATCTTACAACTTCTTTAAAGAAAAGGTCTGCGATATGTCTTTTATTCAACTTCTTTAACAACGTAAGGAAAAGTCTCAATAAACTCTAACCACTTAGCATGTCTTTTATTCAGCTTACCTTGGGTCTTAAGGAACTTAAGACTCTCATGATCCGAATGAATAATGAATTCTTTCGGCCAAATGTAGTGCTGCCAAACTTGTAGAGATCTCACCAATGCATACAACTCCTTGTCATATGTGGGGTAATTCAATGTTGCTCTATTAAGCTTCTCACTAAAGTATGCCACGGGCTTGCCTTCCTGCATAAAAATAGAACCAATACCTTTCCTAGAGGCATCACATTGTATTTCAAAAGCTTTCTCAAAATTAGGTAACATACGAACAGGAGCATTGGTTAATTTCTGCTTCAAAGTATTAAAATCTTTTTCTTGAGCATCAGTCCAAACAAAAGTCACATTCTTTTTAACTAGATCATTTAAGGGGGCTGCAATTGTACTAAAGTCCTTTACAAACCTCCTATAAAATCCAGCTAAACCATGAAAACTCCTAACATCATTAGCTGACTTAGGTGTGGGCCAATCTCTAATTTCTTTCACTTTATTTTCATCAACAGAAATTCCACCAGCACTTACAACAAATCCTAAAAAGATAACAGATGAAGTACAAAATTCACACTTTTTAAAATTTGCATAAAGCTGGTTTTCACGAAGTACAACAAACACTCTTCTTAAATATATTACATGCTCTTCAAGTGTTTTGCTGTAAACAAGTATATCATCAAAATAAACTACCACAAATTTCCCTATGAAAGATCTAAGTACATGGTTTATTAAACGCATAAATATGCTTGGTGCATTAGTCAATCCAAAAGGCATAACTAACCACTCATAAAGACCATACTTAGTTTTAAAGGCAGTTTTCCACTCATCACCTTCTTTCATGCGAATTTGATAATTAGCCACTTTTCAAAATCAATCTTTGTAAAGATTTTTGAACCATATAACACATCTAACATGTCATCTAACCTAGGGATAAGGTGACGATATTTAATGGTTATTTTATTAATGGCTCTACAGTCAACACACATTCTCCATGTTTCATCTTTCTTAGGAACAAGAATAACAGGCACAGAACATGGACTAAGGCTTTCACGAACAATACATTTTTCTAGAAGACCATCCACTTGCATTTGAATTTCCTTTGTCTCCTCAGGACTTGCTCTATATGCTGGTCTGTTAGAATTGAAGCACCAGAAATGAAATCAATTTGATGTTCTATACCTCGAATTGGAAGGTAACCCATTTGGCAACTCCTCGGGGAATAAATCTTCAAAATTCTTGTATAAGAGAAATCCACAGCACTAGGCAAAGTAGAAAGGTGATCACTAGAGAGCAAATACAAGTCTTTGTAAATAAGTACAAACATCCTCATGCCTATCTAGTATTGCTATTTTGACTTCACTTTTTTGTGCAAAGACTGTTTAATCTCTTTTCTTTCTCCTGCTTGCTTCAAACTTTTGGCCCTTCCAATTTCTTTGCATTTTTTTGCTTGAAGGGGTAGAGAGGTTTTCCCACTTCTTGTTTCATTAACTCGGCATGCACCAATTGCCTACATTCCTTGGAGATTTTGGCTTGATTTTCATGTACTTCCCATGGTTTCAAAGAAGCCAAAATGTACTTCTTACCATCATTCTCCACGGTGTAGTGATTCTTTCGTCCATCATGCATGACATATCTATCAAATTGTCGTGAACGTCCAAGTAACACATGCGCTGCCTCCATTGGAACAACATCACATAAAATATCGATCAGTATACCTTCCAATTGACAAAGATAAGCGACACTGTTTGTTTACCTTAACTCCCCCACTTTGATTCAACCATTGAAGCTTGTATGGTTTTGGGGTGTTTTGAACAAGTAAGCTTCAAACTTGGATACCAAATAATGTACTCGCCACATTAGTGCAACTCCCACCATTCAAATAATCAAACTGCACTGCTTTTTCTGAATAATGCACTTGGTGTGAAAGATGTTCTCACGTTGCACTGCTTCACCTTCCAACTGTGGCTGTGTACTCAAGGTTCTCATGGTGACAAGAGACTCAGCAACTTCCAACTTTTCTGGAACATCCTCATCATATTCTTCACCATAAGTCTTCTCTTCAAGTTCGAGCATCTCGTCATCACTCGAATGAACACTAGCAACATCCCCATTGTCAAGGAAGTAAATAGCCTTTTTGTTAGGACAATTTGCTTGCACATGGCCATATCCTTGACGTTTATAACATTTAACCTCACTAGATCTTTGGGGTGTGTTTTGAGCTGACTTCTGAACAATTGATGGTGTCCTTTCTACCGGCTTCGGCGTAGCATTGCCTCCAAAAGGCTTGTTCTTCATAACTGGATTAGGTGGAGTCTGTCGGTTGTTCCTTTGCCAAGGAGGTTGACGAGGTGTAAGTCGTACTTTTTGCTTCATGTGACGCTCTATTTGAATAGCATTATGCAACATCTCTGTCAAATCATAGGATTTTTGAAAACCCATCTTGTATGCTAATGCGGGAGTCATTCTTGCCAAGAACCTAGCCATTATTGTTTCGGGTTCCTCCACAATATGTGCCTTTATCATGGGTAACTACATTTCCTTGAAATAATCATCAACGGATCGGTTCACTTGGGTGAGGGTTTGAACTTGCATCCGCAATTCATTAGCGAAATATGATGGCACAAATCGCCTCCTCAAAATGGATTGCATCTCTCTCCAAGTTCGAATTGGTCGCTCCCCATTTAACTGTCTATCCTTCACCAATTGAGTCCACCAATAAGCTGCATAATCCTTAAAATGTATAGTCACCATGCGCATTTTCTTATCTTCAGAATAAGAATTTCCAGCAAAAATTTGCTCCACTGTATAAACCCAATCAAGAAATGTGTCGGGGTCTGAAGTGCCATGAAATTTTGGAAAATCCAATTTAATTGAAGCCACATCAAACTCGGACTTGCCCCGGCTCTTTGACTGTTCAGATTTGATAAACTCCTCTCCATCAAAACCAGCCTCATCAAATTCATCTTCAAGTTTCTTTGAGGTGACTTTCTTCTTAGAAGCAGAATGTTGAGCTTCCGTCAGATTGTCTAATTGGGTTGTTATCCTTTGTATCATGCTAAAAAGTTTATTAATCTGAAGTTGTTGTTCAGATTGAGTCTTTGAACTTTGTTGTTCAGATTGATTCTTTGAAGTTTCCTCCGCCATTTTAAATACCTGTAAGTTAGATAAACAACACAAAAAACAATAATAATAATTAAGGCTTCTCACGGGTTCTCGCTTTAGGTATGGTAGGTTCGCTTCACTCTTTTAATTTGGTTATTCTCGTGTATAATTGCTCTCCCTAATCTACTCCCCAAATGTGGGGTCTCTCGTAGTCTATTTTGCAAGTTCTAAATTCTTAAACCGCCTATCAATAATCCAACTCAAATACCACACAAATCAAGTAAGGAATTGAGGAAAGAATATGAAGAATTGCAATTTAGAACACGTTAAGGCACAATTTTGGACAAATTAGCAAGAAAAGAAATAGATATACCAAGAATTTAATGTTGAATATCAAGAACATATCTCAACAGTAATTATATAACCAGAATTTCGTTTTCAGATTTTACTGAAATTTTATTTTATTTATTTATTTTTTTTGACGAATTTCTCTTCTTTTTTTTGAATATCAGCAAGAGAATTCAATCACTCAATATTTAGCAGCACGAAATTCAATCCAATTTCACGAGATTCAATCACAAATTGAAAAGTTTATGAGATGGAAAATTTAACCTGAAATTTTCAAGCACCAAAATTCTCTGATACCACTTGATAAGGTTCCCGTTGATTTGATCCACCTTTGGGCGGATTTACAACCTTATTTATCCACAGGACAGGTCTAGCTTGGAAAAATTCCACCAACAAGAATGAATAAACACACACAAGAAGATCAAAGGTTAGAATTACAAAGAAAGAATAAGAAACAAAGAACACAAAGAAAGATATGGAGCGCGATTCAATGGAAACCTATCCAAAGCCCCAACGCTATTACAAAACCAACTTGACTCAGGCGGCACCTAAATCAAATCAGATTTGGCTGTTCTCAAACTTAGAACAAAAGCAAGACTATTAGCTTACTCTTACTTTAGGGTTTAGAAAACAAAAGCTCAAACTTAGCTTAAGGTCTCTAAGGGTTTGTGGTCAATACTTACCTCAGGTTTACTAACTTTATGCTCAATACTTACCTCAGAATTTTCTTTTGAGTCTGACACTGGAACAGATTTGTTGTGTTTTTCTGGCTCTTTAATTTCCTTCCCACTACGCAGAGTCTTGGAACTTACATTTTCCTTAGGATTCACCTTCACTTGGGAAGGTATTTTCCTTGGTTTGCTTCTAAACTTGCTATTGCATTGGCCATTTGAGTAATTTGTGTTCCCACATTGGCAAATCCCACTCTTGTCTCCTATTGAAATGCCTTTGTCTTTTGTTGGAATGCCCTTATTTCTTGTTGGATTTTGAGATGATCTTGGGCCATCATTTTGACAATTTCTTCTAGACTAGGGCCTATTTTTTGTGGTGGTGATGCAAAAACCATATTAGCCTGCTGTTGATATCCGAGCATTTTGGAATCCAGGAGATTGTCTATACTGCCAACCGGAATTTTGTTGATTATTGTACTATCCTTGTGGCTGGCCTATAGCATTTGCTTGTTCAGGTTCTTCTTGCTTGGTTGGGCATAAATCAATGGGATGCCGATTTTTGCATATTCCACAAACTTTAACTTGTTGCACTTGCACCAAACCTAAAACAAGTTTTTCAACAAATTTAATTAAATTATCAACACGAGAATCCTTAACCATTCCTACCTCAATCATGCAACAAGATTCATCAACGCCAAATTGTTGACCATTAACTGCCATGTTGGAAATTAAAGTTTCAGCTTCTTTGGCTGTTTTGTTCATCAAACTTCCTCCACTTGCTGCATCAATTGTGTCTCTAGCTGTGGGTAAAAGACCTTCATAAAAGTACTGAATTAGTAACTGTTGTGAAATTTGATGTTGTGGACATTTAACACACAATTTTTTAAATCTTCCCCAATACTTATGAAAAGTTTCCCCAACATGTTGCTTAATCCAATATATTTCTTTCCTTAAATTTGCAGCTTTGAATGCAGGGAAAAAATTTTCTAAAAATTTTCTTTTAAGCTCATTCCAAGTGGTTATTGATCCAGCTGGCAAATTAAACAACCAATTTCTAGTATCATTATGCAATGAAAAAGGAAATGCCAACAACTTAACATATTCAGCAATAGTTCCAGAATGTCTCACAGTTGAACAAACAAGTTGAAAATCTTGCAAATGTTTATAGGATCTCCAGGTAAATCATGAAATTTAGGGAGAATTTGAATCAAACTAGATTTTAATTCAAATTGTTCGGTTATGGTGAGGAGTGTTATGCCTAAAGGTTGCACATTAATATCAGGATTAGCTAACTCCCTGAGGGTGCGTTCAGATTCTGCCATGATTTCTTCTTCTTGATGTGTTTAAAGAACTTGTTTTGCTCTTTTGGTTTCCTTCTTTCTCCTCCTTGCAGTTTTTTCGATTTCAGGGTCAAATAACAATGAACCTGCAGGATTAAAACAGGTCATACACCAGAAACCAAAAGAATATTAATGAAGGAAAAAAAATAATACTTGAAACCGCTCCCCGGCAACGGCGCCAAAATTTGGCCGCGTCGTTATACCACCAAAATTTAAAACCTACTCTTCACTAATATAGTAATGGAGTAAGGTCGTCTCCCAAGGAAGCAGCTGTACTTTTTTCCTTCAAACTTGTCACAAACAGATATTAGAAACAACTAAACAAAATAAACAATAGAGAGTTTAATCAATTAAGAAAGAAAAATCAAGTTAATTCATTGAATCCACACTAATTAATAACTTGATCCTTGATGCAAATATTAAATATGTAATTCAAATAAACCAGTTATAGTTACCGGGAACGCCACTGACATAACCTCATTTCTCCTTACTTGTCGGTAATTAAAAGGAATGCCTTATTAATTACTTTCTAATTAATAAATAACCCAAGAAGACGCCTCATTAGATTTAACTCATTAACAGCATTAAGATGAGAGAAACCCAATTATGATATGCCCATATGCACGCCATATGCCCATACCATCCCCTTATGCCCACTATTGATGAATGATAATCTTACCACCTATTAAAAATAAATAGACAATTACGGATCTACCGTTTTAATTGGTGATAGAATTTCCTATAATAAATTAAATATTGCGCACTATTTAACAATTATAGAACATTCAGAAACCCTCTATCACATGACATAAAAAGGTACTTAAATTATATATTTATTTTAGTTCAATTAGATCTCATAAGTTGTTAATTAATGCTTCATCAACAAATTAATTGGAAAACTAAATTAAAATGAAGACATAGCTAAACAAGACATAAAAGAATTAAAGCAAAATAGATTCATAATGTAATAGAAAGAAAACCTGTAGTTGACAATCACTTGGTAGTAGTTATGGTTGAAGATGATCCAATCCCAATCCAAAATGTAAAGGAAATAGATAATACTTGTCCCAAAAACTTATCCAATAAATTGTCCAAACTAAGATTGCTGAAAATTGAATGTTAAATTAAATAATAAAAATTTGCTTAAATTCAAATTGATAACTTGAATGAAATATTACGTGAAAGCAAAATAAACTCCCTACTTAAAAACTAGGCTACCAACTACTATTAACTTATTAAAAACTAGGCTAGAATGGGATAGGAATGAATGCCCAATCCTAATCAAAGAACACTATTTAAAGAATCCTCTCAACAACAAAATAGCTAAAAACTATTGCTAAAGTTACTTCAAAATCCCAATCTCCACAATATTAGGAGATTCTGTTTTACAAAAAATAATCTTTCCCAACTATCATAACCATATCTTCAACAAACTTTCTCTCTCTCTGTAAAAATCCTTTTTGGTAAAAATCTTCTCCTTCTTGTAAAATCCTTCCCATAGAATCTCCTCAATCTTCTTCATCATTTTAGCTCCTTTTTTAACCATTCAATTCATTTTCCACATAAACCTGAAAACAAAACAAAACATGAATTTCAAGACATAAATGCTAATTAAAGGATATGAATTTATTACAAATAAATGTAAAAAGTTGACTCTATCACTCAATTGTGAACATGCATCCTTGTGAACAGTGTCAAAAAATTTGAAATTTAGATTTTTACTAAATTTCTATTTTTCATGGGTTATAACATACGTATTTTAATCAAAAATAGCAAAATTCAAAAGCACGTCAATTTTTACTTTTTTGTACTTTTTTTTGCACCCACTCGTTGTGAACATGCATTCTAATGAATATATTTAAAAAAGTATAAATAAATTTTTTTACCAAACTTCCATTTTTCATGGATTATAAAACATGTATTTTGGTAAAAAAATAATACTCAACTTTTTCCAAATCTGGTTTTTGATCACTCAACTACTAGATTGGTTAAAGACATCACTGAATTTTCTAAATGTACATTTTTAAGTCATTCTGTCGTTCCTTCTGTTATCTTCTTTATAAGCATTCAATTAGAGGGCATTTATGTCTTTTAAATATTAAAACTCCAATTTAATAGTTTATTTTTTTATACTTATTCTTGGTTATTAACAATTCGCTGCCTCCTCCTCCACAGTCCTCGCCACCACCATTAGCACTGACATCTCTCTCTCTCTCAACAAATATACACAACCCACAAATCCACTCCCACCATTACTCCCATGTTCTATAAAACAAATTGGTCATCATCATCATAGTCATTGTTCATATAGTAAGCCACCCACTCAAACAAATTCTTAACCCATGAAAGAGCAAATCAATAGGAGCACTGTCACACCAATTATATGTTCTTCACGGATTTTCGAAGGATCTGAAAGGTCTGCCTGTAAGTCAAAATAATAATTGCCAATATTGATTGGCCCAACAAGAACACTTTCTAGAAGTTGGTCTTAAGTTTCATCCTCAGCAGATCTAACATATATGAGTTTCCATTCCAAATTGTCTTTAAGAGGAGTGATGCACTCGTGGAAAATTTTAAACTAAAAAGGAGTGGCAAACGGTGCCGAGTTGTCCAAGACAATAATGTTGGTAATGTTCACTGCACTCATTCTGCTACTTGAGAAAAGGAAAGTTGCTGTAGAACCGAGGATTGGCTTTAGATAGGGTTCGATAGAGACTGGAGCCACTAAATGTCTTCATCGAATGGAGGCAAACCTCCAAAAATCTTAATTGAAAAGGAAGTTTCCCTAAAAAACAATTGCGACAAATGGAGGAAACACAGTAGCTACTGAACTTGATGTTATAATATCAACTAATTGGAATGTTAGAAGCACTTGAAATTCCTTATACTGGGTTTTGAAACAACACTTGCTGTAACTGACTGAATTGTGTTATTTCATAAAATTTTTGGGAATAAAAGAATGGTGATGGTAGTAATGGGTCATGGAAGAAATGTTGAATTTTGGCGGTGATTAGATTGGAAAGAGAGGTTGAAGAAGTTATCCATTGTATCATTACATAAATGCCCTCAAAATTTATATTTAAAAGACATAAATATCCTTTATTTTAACAGTTTTAAAGAAAATAATAGAGTTGAATAATAGAATGATTTAAAAACTTATACTTAAAATGTTTGATGATCTTCTTGGCCAAAATAATAGTTTAATGACTAAAAGCCGGATTTGGAAAAAGTTGAGTGACCTTTTTTGCCTTTTGCTCAAGTTAAAATATGTGTTGATTTTGATTTTTTTTTTCTCTACTATTTTTTATACATGCTTTATTGTGAACATGCATTCTAATGAATGGTATCATAAAAATGAAATTTAGATTTTTCACCAAAATTTCATTTTTTATTGGTTATAATACATATATTTTAGCCAAAAAAATGGAAAATTTCCAAAACGGATTGATTTTGAATTTTTTGGTATCGTTTTTTGCACCCACCTTAATTGTAAACATGCATTCTATTGAATATTGTCAAAAAGAGTAAAAATTAAAATTTTCAACAAACCTTCATTTTTTATGGGTTATAATACACATATTTTGGTAAAAAATGGTAAAGTAAAAAAATGTGTTAATTTTGGTTTTTCCTCTATTGGTTTTTACACATACCTTAATTGTGAACATGCATTCTAATGAATGATTTTCAAAAAAAAAGTGAAATTTAGATTTTTCACCAAATTTTTATTTTTCATGGGTTATAATTTAGATTTTGCTTGTGACCTGAGATCTTATGGTTGCTAGTAATCTTTCTACTGTTATGGTTGGATTGTCTTGTTGAGATTCTATTGTGTTGGGCCTTTTGTGGCATTTTGATCAAAATTGATTGTTGCCTCTCTACTTCTGTGTTGCCTATGTGGCACATAATAGTAGAGAGGTGAGAACTGGAAGGTTTTACTGGAAAGTGAGAATATTGAAGATTTGTGGGTGATTGCTCAAGTTTGGTTTGATTTATCAGATTTGCACATTGGTGGTTGGTTTTTGCTGAAGATTGGAGGATGCTTGTTTGGTTTTGATTTTGTGAGCAACAAATCTGGTATTGGTGTTTCATAGTCTCTAACATCATGGAAGGCAACGAAGGGAGTGAAGTAATGGAAACTTAGGAGCTTTTCAGAAGTATGATTAGGAATAAAATTATATTATTTGTATTGGTCATCAGATAGTTATTGAGCTAAACATATGGCTGACTAAATTAGATTTACTATGCTGCATTTCTTATCTTTAAATCTCCTGCTAATCATTTACTTAATATTTTGCTTAAGGGGTTGGAGTTTAACCTAATATAGTTCCTATTTTGAGGCAGCCATATTATTTTCAAATTCCAGAATTACCCAAATAAAATGTGAGGGAGGAGTCCTCTTCAAGAATTTTTCAAGGATGCTGTAAAAGAGATTATACTCCTATTCCAAAGGCTACTACTTATGTAAGGGTGGTGTTGGATATATCCATCACACTCTTTTACGCTTCAATATATAAAATGGGTGCATCGGCCCTCCCGTATTAGGGTTTATGCCAAAAAATAGAAAAATAAAAAAACAACACACATATTTTAGCCAAAAATTATAAAATCAAAAAATGTGTTGATTTTAACATTTTTTGTATCCACTCCGACTATGAACATGCATTTACAAAACCTACATTTTTCATGGGTTATAACATACGTATTTTAGTCAAAAATAACAACGTAAAAAAAAAGTGTCGATTTTGGTTTTTTTTTCTCTGCTATTTTTTACACACCTTTATTTTGAACATGCATTCTAATAAACATTTTAAAAAAATGAAATTTAAATTTTTCACAAAATTTTCAATTTTCATGTGTTATACATGTATTTTAGACAAAAATGCCAAAATTCAAAAAACGCACTAGTTTTGACTTTTTTTGTGATATTTTTTTGCACCTATCTCAATTATGGACATGCATTCCAGTGAATATTGTCAAAAAAGTGAAATTTAAGGCTTTGTTTGGATATGTGTTTTATTTTGAGAATTGAGAAAAACGAGGTTTCGAGTTGCATTTTATGAAAGGAATATTTGGTTTTGAGAATTGAGTTTTTGAATTGATAAGTTTTTTTATTGGTTTTTGTGTCAAAGAATTATTTTATTAAATAAAGTTTAAAATAAATAATTATTTATTAAATTATTTGGGTTAACGGTGGCGGTCAAAGGTTGACTGTTGCCGGTCAACCACCATTGTTGGTGGTGGCAGGCGGTGGTCAATTAACGATCGTCAATATTTGACTGCCACCGTCAACTCAAACAAATAAAAAAATTAAAAGATGTCGAAAAAACTAAAATGCCCTCATTTTGTGGTTAGATGAGATCAAAATTTTTGTTTTGAAAGTTGAATATAAACAAACTTGTTGTTTTTGAATGAGATTAGTAATGAACTACAAAGCCCTATCCAAAAAAAACCCTAAATTTTTCATCAAACCTCCAATTTTCATAGGTTATAACACATGTATTTTTGTCAAAAATGGCAAAGTATAAAAACGTGTTCATTTTGGCATTTTCCCTAAAAAAAATTTCAACAAAACCTCCAATGTTTGACACATGCATTCCTTGTAACACGACTTTCAAAACAAATATTGAAATTTTAGAATTTTTTTACCAAAATTTATATTCTTTCACCGGGGTTTCAGTAACATATGTATTTTAACAAAAAAATGGCAAAATCTAAAAACAGGTTGTTTTTAATTTTTGTATCATTTTTTGCACCCACCCCGATTGTGAACATGCATCTAGTGAATTTATTCAAGAAAAGTGAAAATGAAAATATTTACCAAATCTCCATTTTTCATGGATTGTATAACACGAGTATTTTGGTAAAAAATGACAAATTCAAAAAATGTATTGATTTTGGTTTTTTTCTCTACTATTTTTTACACACACCTTATTATGAACATGCATTCAAATAAACAGTGTCACAAAAAGTGAAATTTAGATTTGTCACCAAATTTTTATTTTTTATGAGTTATGACAAACGTATTTTAACAAAAAATGACAAAATTCAAAAATATATTGATTTTGTTTCCGTTTGGTTTCATAGTTTTTCAATTAATTTGTAAAACAAAACAAAATAGTGTTTGGCACTCCATAATTTCATAAATTGCAATTACGATTGAAAAAAAAGTGCACAGTAATAAATTCTTCCATATATTATTAAAATATATAACTGTAAAATGTCAAAATCACTCTGCAACCCAATGATGCACAGCAAATATATAATGATGCATGTGTTCGGTTTACAGAGCCAAGAAAAGTCACAAAACATGTGTGGGTCCTTCTGATGGTTCAAAGTCAAGACTTTGCTGAACGACATGTGTACAAGTAATTATTGTGGGTCCTACTTAACTTAATTATTAATTATATAAAAATATGTAAAATAATATATATATATATATAATAATAACAATTTTTTCTATACACAATCTTCAATAAATTAACCAAATTTATCAATCCAAACACATCTAATCATTTTATAAATATTCATTTCTCATTACAAATCCCAGTAAAATCATTTCATAAATAAAACCAAAAAACACCATATCCAAACGGAGCCGACATGAATTTTTTGTATTATTTTTGCCCCACCCCAATTATGAACATATATTCAATTGAATATTGTCTTTTTTTCGCATAACCCCATATGTAGGGGTGGGGTTCCACATCTAATTTTATAAATTGAAAGTACATGAGATGACAGATATATCCAACACCACTGTACAAAATTACTTGATAATAAATTAAAAGAGTAGGACTTCCACCTTTAACAAAGTATGATTTTTTTGTGTTTGAAATAATATGACTCCGGCACAAGTGAACCATATTATGCCAACCACCCGATTTTCCTAAGCAAAGAACTTCCTAAAATATCTACAGTATGTTTATGAGAATGATGTATTAAAACGCAAGAAGCTCAAAGATCATTTAAAAGTCTACCCTTGAAAGTCGATATCTAGGGGTAGCATTTTCACAAAATTGTGATTCATAGGAAAAAGGCGAGGCCTCACTTCAAACACATCATTCATAAACCAAAAGACATTTTGCAAAATGCCAAAAGATCCGAACTAGCAAAGCCATGCTAGTCATCACCATATCATCAATAAATTCCCCTTCAAACTCAAACTGCAGTATATTTTGTCTGCAACATATCAGCATGTAATCAGACTTACATTCTAGTGAATATTATCAAGAAAAGTGAAAGTTTTAATTTTCATTAAAACCTTCATTTTTCATGGGTTATAATATACGTATTTTGGTAAAAAATTGCAAAGTAAAAAAAAGTTGTTAATTTTTATTTTTCCTCTACTAATTTTCGAACACAACTTAATTGTGAACATACATTATAATGAAAGGTTTCAACAAAAAGTAAAATTTAGATTTTTCACCAAATTTTCATTTTTATTGGTTATAATACATGTATTTTAGCCACAAATGGCAAAATCCAAAAAATGCGTTGATTTTGACTTTTTTGTACCATGTTTTGCACCTACCCCGATTGTGAATATATATTCTAGTGAATATTGTCAAAAAAGGTGAAAACTAAAATTTTATCAAACCTCTATTGTTCATGGGTTATAACACACATATTTTATTATCAAAAATGGCAAAATCAAAAAATGTGTTGATTTTGATTTTTCACTACTATTTTTACACACACTTTAATTTTGAATATGCATTCTAATGAACGGTTTTAAAAAAAAAAGTGAAATTTAGATTTTTCACCAAATTTTTATTTTACATGAGTTATATTTTAGCCAAAAATGGCAAAATTCAAAAACGTATTATTTTTGACTTTTTTTTTGTTATGTTTTTTTACACCTACCTCGATTGTGAACATGCATTACAGTGAATATTGTCAAAAAAAGTGAAATTTAAGGTTCTATTTGGATTTGTGTGTTGTTATGAGAATTTTATTTATTAAATTATTTGGGTTGATGGTGGCGGTCAAAGGTTGACTGTTGTTGGTCAACTGCCATGGCGAATGGTGGTCGACGACGGTCAATCGGCGGCAGTCAACATTTGACTGTCCCCGTCAACTCAAACAAATAAAAAAATTAAAAGATGTTGAAAAAACTAAAATACCCTTATCTTGTGAACATGCATTTTAATGAAGGGTGTCACAAAAAGTGAAATTTAGATTTTTCACTAAATTTTTATTTTTCATAGGTTATAACACAGGTATTTTAGCAAAAAATGATAAAATTTAAAAATACATTTATTTTGACTCTTTTTGTACTGTTTTTACACCCACCCCAATTGTGAAATTGAATTCTAGTGAATATTTTGAAAAAAAAAAGTAAAAATTAAAATTTTCACCGGATGTCTATTTTTCATGGGTTATCTCTCACACACGTATTTTGGTAAAAAATGACAAAGACAAAAGATCTGTTGATTTTGATTTTTCTTCTACTGTTTTTACACACAACTTAATTGTGAACATATATTCTAATGAACGGTTTTTAAAAAAAGTGAAATTTAGATTTTTCACCAAATTTCTATTTTTCATGCGTTATAACTCACGTATTTTAGCTAAAAATAGCAAAATTCAAAAACGTGTTGATTTTGATTTTTTTTATGATGTTTTTTACACTCACCTCGATTGTGAACATGCATTCTCATGAGTATCGTCAAAAAAAAGCGAAATTTAAGGGTCTGTTTAGATAAGTGTTTTATTTTTAGAATTGAGAAAAACGAGGTCTTGGGTTGCGTTTTACGAAAGGAATATTTTGCTTTTGAGAATTGAGTTTTTGGATTGATAAGTTTTGTTTTTATTGATTTTTGTGTAGAAGAATTATTTCATTAAATAAATTTTAAATAAAAATATTTTTATTAAATTGTTTGGGTTGATGGTGGCGGTCAAAGTTTGATTGTTGTCAGTCAACCGCCATTGACGGCCGTGGCTACCATCGATCAGTTGGATTCCAATCGAATGTTAGCCAAATGTTCGGAATTCGGCCGTCCAGTGGTGGCTAACGTTGGTTAACCGACGACAGTCAACCTTTTACTACCATCGATTAACTCAAACAAATAAAAAATTAAAAGATGTTGAAAAGATTAAAATGTCCTCATCTTGTGGTTAGAGAAGTTGAAATTTTTTATTTTGAGAATTAAATATAAATAAATATGTTTTGGAATGAAATGACTAATAGGCTAAAAAATCCTTTCCAAATAAATTCAGTTTTGGAATAGGAATACTTTTGAAAATATTTTTGAGAAAAATGCAATTTTGGTCCCCAAAAATTATGTCTATATCACTTTTGGTCTCTAATGATTTCGAGCATTTAGACTCGTGAAAAATTGTGATTTTGCCTCTAAATTTAATTGCTACTGGAATTCTGTTTGTAGTTATTCCAATTTTCTTAAGTGGAATAAAAGCGCAACATTTCTGTAAATTTAGAGACTAAAAGTATTGAAATTAAAACATTGAAAACTAGAAGTATCAATTAAGCAAACATTGGGGGACCAATAATGTTCTTTTCTCTTGATATTTCTATAGTAATAATCTATGGGCTTAATATATTTTTTAAAAATACTTTAGCTATTAGATAAGAAGATTGGAGATTTGGGTTCAAAACCAAAATATTTCCTTTAAAAAGTTCAACAACATGATAGGGTTTCTTGATGGTTTGAGAACTAAATGAAGTATTTTGTTGAAGAAGCATAAATAGTTTTGGATCAATTCATACTCTAGTAAAACTTACTTATTTACTTGAGCACTTTTTTTGTGGTTGTGAATAGATTTTGTCATATAGATTGGATTTTTAATAAACCTGTACCAAAGTAAGAATTCTCATTAACTTTAAACTGAATAAAGTTATAATTGAACTTTTAGAGTTCAACTTGTGTTGAATCATTACTCCTTGCACAAAATCATGCAAAAGAAGACTTCATTTGTTTGTTTCTATCCTTGAGGAAGTTACATTTGTTCTTTTGTTTCTATGCTATCAGCAGCAAACAATGCATATGAGGAAAAAGTTCCTTGGCTAAATCTATAGAAATGTGTCAAATGGCATGACAAGGGAAGCCAAGTGCAGGCCTTGGCTATAAACAAGTAAAACAATGACCACAATTCTTCCCTCAAAGCAATGAATGTCATGTTGTTATACATCATTTTATAATTTAGTCAAACACAAAAAGAATTGATAGCATATCAGCATTATAAAATTGCCATACTAAGCAAAATCCTATATATATAGAAGAGATAAAAAAAGATAGACAAAATAAGAGAGGGAGATTTAGTTTAGTACTCATTTCTTTGCAATTAATATCAGCTTATCTTCAAGCTCTTTCTAGCAAATCTTGGTGTTTTTCATGGTCTGCCTGATATGGGGAAAGCAAGCAAATGGATCAGAAACTTGTTACTAGGAGGAAAAAGGGATCATGAAAAGGATGATGACAAGAAAGGAGTGAGCTCAATTGTTGAAGAAACATTAGGAAGTTCAAAGGAAATCATATCAGTTACAAAAGAGAAGAGAAGATGGAGTTTCAGGAAATATTCAACTACTGATAAAATCACTCATCGTAATGCATCATTTGATTCAATCTCTACTGTTAAACTAGTTAAACAAGTCTTAGAGGAGCATGAAATTGAGCAAATTCGTATTAAAGCCGTTTTTGTTAAAACTAGCAATGAAGTTGATCTTGGAAGTGAAGGACTAATCGCGACAACTCCAAATTTACAACTGATAGAATCCCAGCTGAAAGATGATGCTGCCATCAAAATTCAATCTGTCTTTCGTTCGTATTTGGTACGTAAAATTCAAGTGCATTTTGATTGATATAGCCTAGTGGTAGGATGCCTGTTTCATAGTACAGGAGTAGTCAGTTCTACTGTTTGATGCTCATTTCCGTCCTAAACATCAACAGCAGGAAAGGAAAACACATCTTTTATCGGCACATTGAAAAAGTAACTTTTCATTTTGTCAATTTTTCTTACATGATCAAGAAACCAGAAAATTAGTTATCATTCCTGAAAATAACAATCTTAGCATAAAAATCTTATGATCTTATAATGAATTGTGTACAACGTTTACATAATCGAATCGACTGATTAACTTGCAGGCCAGAAAAGCATTGCGAGCTTTAAGGGCACTTGTGAAGTTACAAGCACTAGTTAGAGGTCACCTGGTGAGGAAACAAACAACAACAGTCTTAAGATGCATGCATGCTTTGATGACTATTCAAGTTAGAGCTCGGTACAAGAGAGTTCAGATGGTGGAGGCTGAAGCTGAAAATTCCATGAAAAGAACTAGTCATGGTGAATCAACTCCTGATAATCTGCCAAGCAAAATACACAACAGTTTTGTAAGCCTTACTCTCTTTCCCTTTTCTTTTAGAACATTTTCTACAACACTGAATTTAACACTTTTTAAGGGTTTTTTCCTTCTAAACATTTTCTTCTCATTGAGTTTTTTGTTCCAATTTTTTGGATTTGGCTCTCAACCTTATAGAGGTTTTCAGCTGTAGTTTACACATGTAGAATATGATCTTTACTCCTAATTGAGTAGGATTGTCATAAAAATAATAATATCAACATGTAATCTGAATATAAAGAACTCCAATAATCCAATCAAGTTTCACAGGATTAGAATCTAAGTTGCAGTTGTACCTCTTGTAGACAAATGCTAGAGGACGAAGTTCCAAACCGGCTTAAGATTTGAATATTCTCCCACATTATAATATTCTAGGCTTATGTATCTAAATATACTTATAATTAGTAGGTCATAAAACCGCAATAAGGAGGAAGGTTGTGACAGGTTAGCAGCCGGCATAAAATTTTGTCACATTTTATGATATGGATCATATTAAAAATCGTGTAAAGGGTAGGAAATCTCCCAACTTTATGGAGTGCGTTGCAGAGTCTAACTGCAGCATCATAGCAAGAAATACTACATCTTCATGAGAGTTGGATGTAGTACGAAATGTGTTTCGACTGAGTATAGTAGCAAAATATGATCCATATAGCCGAACTTAATTAATCGAATAAAAATTTATTTATTATTGTTGTTGTTGATGATGATGCTATCTTAATATCCTCAATGAATATGATCATTTTTAGATTGTAAAAGATCCTAAGAGAGTTGAGTAACTTGCCTTTGGCATTGATGTAATGTTCAAACGTAGGATAAAACCACTGCAAATGTCCATGAACAAAGGAGAAGTTTGAAGAGCAAAAGTGGACCTTTGAATCATCCAAAAGCTGAAAGAATGGAACAAGGATTGATAAGCAGAAGTCATTCTAGTCGGGTAGATCAGCACGATACAAAATGTTGGAATCCATCAACAGTATTGACAGAAATAATAAGCTCACAAAAGAATGTCCAAAACATCTCTGACAATGAATCCAAAACCAAACGAACAGAATTGCTGGCATCCACTGTTCCACAACCTAATGATAATCCAAGTTACATGTCCAACACAGAGTCTTCAAAGGCAAAAGCAAGGTCACAAAGCGAGCCAAAACAACGACCAAAATGGCACCAAAAACAAAGGATCCGGCAATCAACATCAACAGAAGGTGCAAATGTTAATCCAGAAGGTGCAGATCAGCATACTTCTTGTCATTTGAGACTCAATGAGCAAGAAAACCAGCAACCGTGGTTCGTTAAACTCTATCGATCTGCAAAGCCAGTCAAGGATGGCAATGTAGATTCTTTGATTATAACAACTAGCCACTCTAACTATGGGAAGTCCCTGAATCCATTTGAGGTATGTAGTAAGCCATTGGCTAATGCATGACCATCATGATTTTTGAATTATGAAGGGAGAAAAATAGAGAGACAAACATGTCAATTCAATAGAAAAAGTATTGGTCATGATCAAGAGAAAATTTACCAAATCTTCTGAGTTA
Source organism: Ophiorrhiza pumila (assembly GCA_016586305.1). Classification (NCBI taxonomy): domain Eukaryota; kingdom Viridiplantae; phylum Streptophyta; class Magnoliopsida; order Gentianales; family Rubiaceae; genus Ophiorrhiza; species Ophiorrhiza pumila. Next base: position 31,205,408 of record BLIW01000002.1, read on the forward strand.
GAGGTGGGACTAAGTTTGATGCAAGAAAGTACAGATGATTTGGAGTACTTAACTGATTTTTGTAGTAAAAATTGAGATCTAACAATAGCAAGGCATACACATATTTTGATGAGTATCATCTTGTTATCACCACATCTAACAGTTGGTCTCCTGTCAGTCAAGCGGGTTCATATATGCAATGGCAAGTTAATCGTGATTACAACACGCAATAAAAATGGCAGAAAATTAGAATCACGATTTCAATGGCAATTAATTGTCCGTTTTAGATATGAACCACGTCTTATATATGAATCGATTTCACAAGAGTTTTGTGTTCATTCTAAAAGTTAAATTTCTTGGATGAAAGTAGAGTAATTCATCCTTCAAGACTTGTATTTCAGACCCTGAAGTTATAAGCCATCAGTTTTCTTCATTCTACTGCAGCCTGCTGCTAAGGCCACATAACGATGAAACATAGACTGGAGATGGCTGCTCAAATTTTAAACGGGAGCAGCAACATGCAAAGTCTCAATGCAATAATTTTGCCATTCATAATATGGTTGATGTACACACAATCTTTATACTCCAACTTAACCTAGCTTGCAAATATTCAAACTTTTGACTGGAGTTCTAATTAGCATCTTTTAAAACGAGAACCTTTTTCGGCACCATCATCTTGAACAGGATACTTGTTCTGTTACGTTCTGGTCTGGAATGGTAACACAGAGGAAAGACAGAAATGCAAAGTATCACCCAGTTAAATTATCTGTCTCATTTGGCAGAATGAACAACCTTATGTAGATTTTCGACAAAAAGGAATGATTGCGGTAGCAGCAAGAACTAGCAAAATTTCATTTCAGATTCTCTTTTTCTTTTTTTATTTCCTTCATGCAGCAAGGGAAGAGATTTGAGATTTTTGGGGCGTTTCTAGAGAAAGAGATCTAAAGTTAATAATGTGCCATTGATATAGATATCCTACAGGATGGATCTCGACCTACAACACAGACTAATGAAGAAACAGAGAACTAAGTTCCTGTTTTCTTCCTTCATATCCTAACTCTGACCTCCCGATTACGAGGATAAACGTATGTCCAACATTACTAGTCAGATTTCTGCCTATAACATACAGACTATTACATAAGTTCAGCCTATGACACAACCTGAGATTTCTTTCTTCTGTTTAACATTCATTGTTCAGACAGGTTCATTTACCAATGGTTGATCCTCCTGTTTTGCTGTATTTTCCTTGAAACTCTTGGTCAACCAAATAGCAGTTTCTCTTGGTGACACTTTCCCTGGACCAAATGGTTTCAGTAATACGCCGAGTTCTTCAAACCTTTCCTCTTGCAATAATCTCGCACTAAATTCAAGCAATCCTTCTAGTGCTTCCGCTCGCTGTTGATGTGATGACATGTCAAAGCGACGGCGTCTCATGTCTGATGATGTCCGGCTTGAAGCTCCAACAGTAGCATTTTGATCAGAACATTCACTTGTTGCCTCCCTATCTGCAACAAATTTGGGGCCTTCAACTCCTTGCCAAGCATCAGTGAAACTCAACCTGCGTAGTGGTTTATCCAGAACCTCAACAGTGCATTTATCCTTCATGATTGAACGGTCACCCTGAGGTGAAGTCGAGGAACCTTGTACCGAGACTGATGAAGTCCTGCGGATTGGAAGTATGGAATCCTCATAAGAATCTAAATGGAATTCAACCATCCTATCAATGCGGGGTGCATTGACAGAAACATCTGGTGATTTAATGCAGTCAAGTACACCGAGACTAGGCCTGCGAACTGATTCCCGAACGTCATCTTTATTTGACAATGGCAAAGAAGCTCTACGATTTGCATTAACAGATTTCTTCACCGAGGTTCTGGAAGCAGGAATCTACACTCGAAAGCATGTAGCAAATAATTAGACTACAGTATGGACTAACTAATAAAAGAGAAGTGACAAAAAGCATAACCAAGTGGCAGTTGTCTGTTACAGACTATTTGTAAGAAAGTTCCACCAAAATGCTCAACTGTATGATTGGCAATGCACAATAACAGGCATTGAAGTATTTAAAGAACTCCATGATTGAACATAGGTCAGTTAATGAGGAAGAACTTGGACATATGAGTAGGATGAGGAAGATTCACATGAAATGAAACAAAAAGGAAGATCAGCCTTTCATCACACAAAGGCTCTGTCTGAAGTAAGTGGTTCTGTCATTGATCTTACCAATTCACGGTTTTTCAACAGCTCTCCTTGCTTCTTGGAGATAGTAGAAGGTTTCGTCATGGTCACTTTTGGATTCTTGGTCACACTTGAAGCTTTTGAAGTGATCCTTTTAGTAATGGATGAAACCTCCTGTGTACTTCCAACAGATAAGTCTTCCATTCCCCGATCCAGAAAGTTAGAGTTATTCTGAATTGTTTGCTTAGAAAAAGGATAATCATGCTCAGCATCAGAAACACTAGGATTTAAAGTCCTGTCACCACCGTATGATAGTCGTTTCTCCCTATACGAGGAGCGAGTAGCACTTGCTGGCTCAGAAAACCTATTCTTCTTCAGATAATTTGTCTCAGTCCAAAGAATTGGAAAACTGTTCCGCCTAGGACCATTGAGTTTAAGATGAACATTGAGCACATATGGCTGAAGGTGTGGTTGCCTGAGAAGCTCTGCAGCCTGCAAGATACATCCTGAATTTAATGCATATATTTCTTGGTGGATAGGTGTCCTTTTGTATTATTACTATGATAAAAAATCCAATTTTTTTTGAGTAATCAAATGTGATATCACAAAACTCCAACTCAATGAGAAATTAACTGTGACAAGTAGGTGCATTCGTCTTGCAGAACAACCATGAGAGCATAATATATCTGTTAAATGAGGAAAAGAATGGCAGGAGTGGTATTGATTAACAGAATGGGGAGAGAATCTACAACAGAACAAGGGGAAAAAAGGTTGTAAGGAAAAACAATTTTAAACTTTACAATCTAGGGAACAGTTATAAAAAGATTGGCAAGGTGGGGAATACCTCAAAACAGTCGAATCTTACCTTTTGCAGGTAAATACTTTCAAAATGGTTTGAAGACTACTTCTCTACAAATTTAAGGTAATTTTTAAAATTTCAAGTGAGAATGCTTTTAGAACAAGCCAAGCTACTTCTAATTCCAGGCCTTCCTATCTAACACGAGATTTCTACATGTTGAAAAATAATATAAAGCAGAGAAAGTCTAACTCAAAGGGATTCAAAAGTACACCCCACCAACAACAAAAAAGGAAAAAAAGAAGTATGCCTACCGGAAAAGTAGAATGGATTTACAGAGTACAATCTGTAACTTCCAAATCAAAATGAAAGGAAAGAAACGCCATATCGTTAGATTTTGAACTAGTAAAGTTTAAAGCAGCCAGCCAGTGATTCTGAACTTGAAGAACAGAAGACTAAAAGAACAAGGAGAAAAGGAAAAGGAAATTGATGAAAAGTTTTGAATTCCATCAGAAGTATAAGGCTGAAATAACTTAATTGATTTTATTGAATATGCAAAATGCAATTAAAAGAATGGAGGGTACACTGGGCCGAAGTTCCGGATTTTTCCTCAGCATGCTTTTGATCAGACCACGGCTGAAACACACATAATAAAAGATACATAAGTCATCAGCAAAGGCCAAAAACAATGACAGAGTACAACCACAGAAAAGAACAATGGAAAAGCAACAATTGCTGCCCAACAAAAGTGAACAACTCTTAGGTGATAATTCACTTTATCAGAAAGTAAGCTTTTTCGAATGAAAATATTTAAAAACAATAAGGCAAAAATCTACAGCAATCAAAAGATGCTTGTAAGACAAAACTTACAATCCACCCGAGTATTGTGTGGGAAGAGGGGCTACAATAGACTTGTTTATTCTATTGATTAATGCCTGCATATCCTGCTCCATGAAGAATAAGATTTGATAAGTTGCTCAAACCTTTCTAACAAGCAGAAAAAGCTGCAAAGACTTTTCTTAATTGATTTGAGATTAACTGCAGAAAGACTGCAAAGATATTTCTAGACAAGCAAATCTGGAATTGAAACAAGTAGAAGTCCATAATTACAAGACTACAAATAAGCATACAACAATCAGCAGAGACTAGGAGAGCTACCACATGAAATACAAGCAAACATTTCTGTACTCACATTAGGTCTGGTTTTATGTATCGACCCGCATAAAACCTTAGATAAACTAAATGGAAGAATCAATAATTAATTGCTTCTCAATTTCAGAATTCCACAGAGAGCAGGAGAGAAATAGTTAAGTAGAGGAAGGTAACTCAAACTTCAGTTTCTTCATCAAAGCATGACCTAAGAGGAGTAAAGAGTCACAAGACACCAGCCCAATACCTACCATTCATCAGAGCAAGGTGACAACAGATTATTTGCACATCCTAGTTGACAACTCAATTGGCTTGTCGCCACAATCTCAGGATTCTCATAAAGAATGTCACAAACATACAAATGTCAACTTTCAACATAGAAAAGTTCAGGAAATAGTGACCAAAAACAAGGAGAAGAGAAGGTGCAAATGGAATTATAACAGAAAGATACTCTGTCGCCATCTACAATCTCTTAAATAATGTATGAAAAAGAAAACCAATACATTCTTGAAACATGTGTTCTTCTGTTTATCTAATACTGCAAAGGAAAATGCACTCTCATTGGTATTTAACAAAATCATCAACCTAACTACAGTTTTCAATGGAAAAGAAAATGAAAGAGACTTACAAAAGCCTTAAAAGCGGGCTTGTGTGCGCACATTTCATATATGCAACAACCTGGATGGCAAGATTTCAGAAGTCAGAACAGTTTTAGCTTACTCTCTAAAGTATAGAAAAACATGCCATTTTGTTTTGTTATTGTTGTTAGTCTCATTGTCACTGTATATTTTGCTTACCCAGAGACCATATGTCTGACTTAGAACCATAGGGAATATCAGCAAGCAGCTCAGGGCACATGTAACTGGGAGTTCCAACAATCTGAAAGTACAAAAACAAAATTTCTGATGAGGAATAAAGTAAAATCAAATTCTAAAAGTGATCATATAGCCATATTGCTTACAGAGGAAGCAAGATCATCTGAACTCAACCTCTTGGCAAGTCCAAAGTCACCTGAAAAGCATTGATTAATTCTGGCACTTAGGCAAAATCTGTTTCATCTATCAAAGAAACTGGAAGAATAAAATTTAAAAGAAAAAAAAAAGAAAAAGGTAATGTCTTACCAAGTCGAATGTCCTGATCTTTTGTTAAGAATATATTTGAACACTGCAAAATTTGATTAAATCCAGTAAATATCAGCTTCAGTGTTATGAAAGTTTGACTATTTAAATTAATTATCCAAACAGAAAATGCTGCTAACCTTGACATCCCGATGAAGAATATGATTCGTGTGCAAGTAATCAAGGGCCATAAGGAGCTGAACAAGCCACTTGGATAGTTTCTGTAAAGAGTTCAGCATGTGTCAGAGGCAAAGGTGCAACCAAAGATAACTGAACAAAGAATATAGATTCTATCCAACGCATTTATGAAGACTGTTTGAAAGGGGAGAAAAAAATGCTGAAAAAAGGACTCGAAGTAATAGACATAACCTCTTCTGGAAAAAGTGCACCATTTGCTTTCTTAATTGCTTCTGCCCTACAACACAAGAAATTGCATGGAACGTGCTTATGACTATAGTACACATAAAAGATCTCTCATATTGCTGTTTAAAAGTTAAGTCAAAACTTACATGTCTCCTCCTTCACAGTAACCAATAACAATGCAGACGTAGCAACCCTGGATACCATGGGATCAAAATAGTTAAGTAGCCTAGCACTACTCACAATCAAAATGAAGAGAAGTTATAAAATTTTTTCATTGAAACTTGACACCATGAATACCGAGATGCAAGAGAGAACAAATTCTCCACCATTAAGGGATAGGCCTATTTATCTCTGTATCAGTATGACTAGACATGTCTCTCAACCAACATGCCCATACACCTAGAGGATACTTGGGAGCATGGCCTCACAATACTAGTCACAACAAATTTTAAAACATCATGTTAAAATCTAAATTAATAGGCTCACATTTAAGATAAAAATGTAAAATTTAAACTTTGTAAATGATGAAAATTCTAGGATACATGACATACAAAAAATGAATGGTAAATAAATTCTCAACAAGAAGACATTTATCCGTAAGTGCGCCTTTGTGCTTGTGGATATTTTTATACAAGCACATGCCAGGCATACACCACTGTGGGAAAAAAGAGTAAAAAAGTAGTTAAGTTCGTAAATAACCGTGAAATGAGAAATTAAAAGGATAAACATTCAGAAAAAATTGTTTTCATCTACGTGCATAAAGAAAGAGAAAACAAAAAATAAAAGATACAGTCTGCTAACCTTCTCCACCCAGGAATCTTTATACTCGACAATAAATGGGTTTTGCATTCTGGAGATAAGTTCCATCTGCAAAACATGAGGATGCAAGATCAGTCTGCAAATTCTACAAGTATCATGTATCAAACTAAAGTCAATGTACAAGGTAGAAATGTTTCCTAAACAGCCTACTAACAACATTGTTGAATAAATGTCATGAGCATATTTATTCTAGCCCATTTGGAAAAGGATCTAGTAGATTATCAATTATCTACTATGTACTTGAAAAAATTCAAAATTTTAGGGTATAGCTCAATGTCCTTTTACAGAAATTGAACATATATTCAATGGGCAAAAATAAGCTTCCATAAGAAGATTTTTTAACCAATTCAAGAAAAATCATTAGACATCAAAGTCTAGTTAAACAAAGATACTTAAAAAGATAAATAGTAAAATCAAGATCAAATTAGGAAACTCCACTAAAACAAGACCAAAGCAGTTAGTTCTGGTCTATAACACCAACCTCCTGATGGGCATTTCGACGAGTCCTATCTGTCTGGCGGGCAAGTCGAATCTTTTTCAACACGTACCTTCATATTCACAAATTTATCAAAAACCAATCAACACATTCTCAAAGCATTTGAAGAATTTAACACCAAATGAACAATTTCTTTCTGCATGAGGGGAGAGATATAGAAAGGGAATTATTGCTTTTAATAACAGCATACTTACTTCTTCTTTTCAAGTTTATGCCTTACTAGAAGGGCAGAACCAAATGCCCCTTTCCCAATTTGCTCCAGTACTTCATATTGATCCATTATTTCAATCCCTTCTTTGAACCTTACACATGCAAAGGAAAAGAATTACTAAAACTAAGAAATCATCACGAGCAAAACACAAATCTTTGTTTTCCTAATCAAGAATTTACTCCATAATGTAAATCAAGAACAAAAGGATCAAGAAACATTAATAAACAGGGAAGTGTGAAAAGATAGAGCAATCTATTCACACTTCAATTAACCTTTCTTTCAAATTTCCGTTTCAGGAAAAAAAAACAAAAAAGGGAAAAAAATTTCAAAAAAAACAATGCATACATTTACATTAAACTGTACCCAGACCCTGCATTTGCTTTTCTTGGAGCTTATTAATTTGGAAATTCCAAAATTACAATATATTTTTCCATCCACATTGTATTATATATGGCCAAAGCACACTAATCACGCCCAAAATTCAAATTTTGAAACAATAATCAAATTCACAAACAGAGTAAAGAAACCGTTACGGACTTGCAATTCAAGAACGTTTCAAGAATCAGAGGAAGCACAATTAATGAGAATTTTACCGCAAAATAAATTCAAATTAACTTTAAAAAAGAAAAAATCTACTTCATTAAACGCATAAAGAACGCAATAAACAAGAAAAAAAAATCTTTCCATTTACGTAAACCCTACGGAGCATTTCTATATAGTACAGCAAGTCTGATGTAATACTTTCCGTACCAGTCAATGCAGCTCAAAATGAAAAAAACGGAAAAAAAAAATTCAGTTACATTTCCATTTTAGAGAAGCATAAATAGAAAGAGAAATTCAAAAGGAAGAAGTCATGGTCAAATCTTGAGATTCACATTCATTTTATCTTTTTCAGAAAAAAAAATGAAAAAGAAAAAGAAAAAAGCTGAAGAAAAGGAGAAGAAACTCACCTGAACTATGAGACTTTTGCTTTAAACCTGCAATGTAGATTAGATCACAAGCAGCTTTGTTGAAACTAGCAAAAAAAAAATAACGAAAATAAAAAAACACGCACACACACACTGGAAAGAATTTAAATAAATCAACAACAGTTCACTTTTTTGTTCTTTTAGTGTAAATAAATCGAAAGTTGAAATTCACCTGAACTAGACTGTTGCTTTAAACTGCAATGTAGATAGATCACAAGCAGCTTTGTTTAAGCTAGCCAAAAAAAAATTAACGAAAAAAAAAAACACGCACACACACACACACTCACACTCACTGTCAGTGTAAATAAATTAAACAACAAGTTGAAAAAAAAAAAAAAAAAAAGAAAGAAAGTTGAAACTCACCTGAACTATGAGATTTTTGCTTTAAACTGCAAGTGTAGATGGAGATCACAAGCAAGCTACTCTGTTGAAGCTAGAAATAAACAATATAAAAAAGAAAAAAAAAAACACGCACACACGCACTGAACAGTTCACATTTGTTTGTAGAGAGTGTGAGTAAAACGACGTCGTGGTACTGATAAATGGTGAGAAATTTGGTTAGAAGAAATGGAAGAGGAAGAGGAAGAGGAAGAGGAAGGAAGGAGTAGTGATTGTTGCATTATTTGTTTGTTAGAAGGGAGACAGAATTGGGACAGTGGAAAGAATGAAAAGTATTTCTATTGGTGGAATGGAAGTATACAATGAACAAAATGTATGAGAAAGAAGACAAATTTGAAGTAATTTTTTTAATTAATTTGTTAAAAAAAAGTTTCTGAAAAGTTTTTTTTGGATAATTGGATTGGTTTAGTACTTTAGTTTTGAATTTTAATTAATTAATTGTTTAATTAAATTAGTGTTTTCAGAGATCTTTGGGAAAGAGACAGAGGGAGGGTTTGATTGGGTGTGTGCGTGTGTTTCGTGAGGTTGTGGAAATTTGTTGTACGTTGAGGGTTTTTTGTGACGAGGAAGGAAATGTACAAGTTTTGGGATTGGGTTGGAAGGTTGTGCGATTGTTGGGAATCGTAACTCTTGGGGATTTTGAAAAAAGGTGAATCAATAGATTCGAGGCAGTGTGAGTAAAGACGCGGGAAGAACGTGGGTCACACTTCCCATCATCTGTGGGTCACCACTCTAGTTACTTCTTTGGCTTTTTATTTATTAGTATTATTAGTACTGCTCATATTCACAAGGCTCTTTAATTCGGAGACTTTTCAACTTACGTAAAAATTCATACCTGCAAAATTAAGGAAAATGTATTGTTTCGTTAACAACTACGAATCACAAAAAAAAAAAAGAAAACTACGAATCACAATTATGGGTGTCCAACTAAGTGTTATGTAGGATAAGTCACTAATGGATTGAAAAAATATTGTTTGGAGGTACAAAATTACTTAATTTTTGAATGAGTTTCTACTGCAGTTTTGACATTTATTTGTATTTGACTTGTCTGTGTTCTGTTATAACTTAGCTAATATCAGGGCTGGAACCAGGGCCCTAAAGCTTGGGAGGCAAAATATTTAAGCCAATAATATTGTTTTATGTAAAATTACATAATAAAATATTCTACAAAATTTCTCTACGAGTACTCATATTCTGAAAACGACGTAATATTAACTCATTGTCAATTGTATCAAAAACTTCCTTTTCAATAAAAGTAGCTAAACAATCATTCATCCAACGACAGTGGCTGAACTAAGGGGGGGCGAGCCGGTGCGGCCGCCCCCCCTTCTTCCCGGAGAGAAGAGGTATTGTCTTACGTCTCACCAGTTGCGCACCGGTGCCGCCAAGGAGCAGAGGCGCATACAGAGCGGAGAAGATGAAAAGCGGAGAAGATGAAAAGTTTGAATAAGTGGACATTTGAGGGTCATGACTTTTGTGATTGTTGGTAATTGTATCAGATGGCTGAGATTTGATTTGGGGAAGATTTTGGGTGGGCTTTGTATACTTTATGATTTGACCAACCCAACTACGATGGGGTGTTGATAATATATGAGTTTTGTGGTTTAATTTATGTTTGGTGGTCCCACGTTGTATCTTGTCATGCTAGTATTTGGGCCGGCTCAACAAGTCCATTATTTTTCATGTCTCTTTTATTTATTTTGTATATTTTTGGTGATTGATTATTATAATTAAATATTTATGAAATATATATATATATATATATATTTTAGTTGTTTGAATTTTTTTTTCTTGTACAAGTGAGCACCCCCTCACAAAAGTTTCTGGTTCCGCCACTGTCCAACGATCTCCTATTCGATTTCAAAGCCGATTTTTCACAATCTTCATAGCAGAAAATGTCATTTCCACAGTTGCAGTAGACACTGGTAACACAAGTGCTAGTTTAATAAGCTTACAAACTTAAATTTTGGTTAATGCAACTCTCTTTTTTTTTCTCCTCTTATTTTAAAAATTTCACACGAAATTTTTACAGTTTTATATTAAAAACTCAATCAAAATTTTTTATATTTACTCAAAAATCAAAATAACAATTATAACAAATAAGTACTTTAATTTAGATTACCCACACAGTCTGTAATTTAATTATGTAGAAAATATATAGAAAAAATTGATCCAAAATTGCCCACTAAATATTAAATAACTTCATACTAAAAAAATAAGTGTAGAAAATGTTAAAAAAAACAAGAGTTACCTTCTGCCTTCTGGGATGTAGTCTGTAGAGGATGGAGAACGGGAGATGGAATATTTGGAATATAAAAAATTAAAAAGTGATCTGATAAAGATAAAAAGTGATGGAATAATTGGAAGATAAAAAGTGATCTGATAAAGATGTAGTTGGAAGATGAAAAGTGGTTTGACAGAGTCACAAATATACTGGTAAAATAATTTAGATGAGTCCTTTGGAAGATGAAAAGTTATCTTCTTTTACTGATTTACTTTGTACCAGTACTTGATTTTTTTTAAAAAAATTATTACTTAATAGTATAAATTGAATAACAATAGAATACATCTGACAAGTGGGGTAGTTAAAATTGAATCAAATACTTTCTTGGAAATGTGAGAGAGACATAATATTCTAATTAAATATATTTTTTACTTTTTAGTTTTGCCCCTACTTTTATTTATTTTTAGTGGAGCAATATTCTAATAATCTTTGTAATTTTATATACCTCTAGAGGTATTTACAAAAAATTGAGGTGGGGCAATCCATACGTGGCTCCGGCAGTGGCTAATATTATTGCTAATTGGTTGTTTTATTTTTTATTTTTTTTAAAGATCATATTTTGTATGGCTATATACGCTAAGGTCATTATCAATAAAATTTAAGTCATTGAAAATCAAATTTGGTTTTGTACTAGATCTTAAGTCTCAAATCAAAGTTCTTAACAATCTGGTATCAGAGCTTCCACTGGGTCTAAGAAATTCTAACAGTAGCATAGAATATGACTCAGAAGATGACTACTGACAATTTTATACAGCCAACTATTTGTCGCTTTGATGGTCACAATGATCATTGGAGCATGCTACTGGAAAATTTTTTACACTCTAAGGAATATTGGGAGTTAGTAGATCTTGGCTATGTTGCACCATCAGATGAAGCATCAAAGTTAGAAGCACAACGAAAGAAGAATGAAGAGATGAACTTAAAAGACTTAAAAGTTAAGACTATCTTTTCCAGACCATTGACCGCACAGTTCTTGATAATATTCTCAACAAGAATACTGCCAAAGAAATATGGGATGACATGAAGAAAAAATATGAAGGAAGTGCAAGGGTCAAGAGATCTCAATTTCAAGCTCTTTCTAGAGAATTTGAAACTCTTGAGATGCGGATTGGTGAAGGAGTGACAGAGTATTTCTCAAAGGCCATGATAGTGGCAAACAAGATGCGTACTTATGGAGAAGATATACAGGATGTTAAAGTAGTATAAAAAATTCTACGCTCTTTAACTAAGAAGTTCAACTATGTTGTTTGTTCTATCGAGGAGTCAAAAGATATCGATGATCTCACTATTGATGAGTTGCAAAGCTCATTGATAGTACATGAACAAAAATTTCAACGACATCGCGAAGAGGAGCAGGCTTTGAAAGTGGCATATGATGAAGGAGGAGATCGCGGTCATGGCGCCTATAGAGGAAGAGGTAGAGGGAGAGGCCGAACAAGTTTCAACAAGGCAACGATAGAGTGTTACAAATGTCATAAACTTGGACATTTTCAATATGAATGTCTTGAGAATAAAGAAGCAAACTATGTAGAATTTGGTGAAGAAGATGAAATGCTTCTAATGGCTTATGTGGAGTTGAATGGGGCCAAAAAGGATGCATGGTTTCTTGATTTAGACTGTTCTAATCACATGTGTGGGAATCGTGGTATGTTCAGTAAACTTGATGACGAATTTCGACACTCGGTGAAACTTGGGAATGACACAAAGATGAATATAATGGGAAAAAGAAGTGTGAAGCTGTTACTAAATGGAGTTAGTCATGTTGTAACTGAGGTATACTATATTCCTAAATTAAAAAATAATCTCTTAAGCATAGGGCAGTTGCAGGAAAGAGGTTTGGCTATTCTGATCAAAGAAGGAACGTGCAAGATTTTTCATCCAGATAAGGGCTTGATTATTCAAACTAACATGAGTATCTATAGAATGTTTATTCTACTAACTCAATCACGAACTTCTCATTCAACACAATTTGATCAATGCTTTCATACAAAAGTTGAAAATTTGACTCATCTATGGCATCAAAAATATGGACATCTAAGCTACAAAGGTTTGAGAACCTTGCTGAATAAAGACATGATACATGGACTTCCTCAACTCACTACCTCAACTGTGACATAGATTGATTGTATGAATGGAAAACAACATCGTGATCCTATTCCAAAGAAGAGTAATTGGAGAGCAACTCAGAAATTGGAACTTATTCATGCAGATATTTGTGGCACAATCACTCCTACGTCTAATAGCAATAAGAGGTATATGTTACTATTCATTGATGATTACAGTAGAAAAGCTTGGGTGTATTTTTTGATAGAAAAGTCAGAGAATTTTAATTCTTTTCAATGTTTTAAGACTATGGTAGAAAAAGAAACATTTTTTTATCAAGTGTTTACGCACTGATAGAGGAGGCGAATTCAATTTAAATGAGTTCAATGATTCTGCAAACAAAGTGGAATAAAGATACAGCTGACCACTGCCTACATACCACAGCAGAACGACATGGCTTAATAGAAGAATACAACCATCATGAACATGGTCCGATCGATACTTTCTAACAAAAGCATTCCCAAAATTTTTGGCCAGAAGCAGTAAACTGAACTATCTATGTCCTAAATAGGTGTCCAACATCAACAGTCAAAGATGTTACACCAAAGGAGGCTTGGAGTGGATAAAACCAATAGTAGAGTATTTTTGAGTTTTCGGCTGTATAACACATGTCCATGTTCCAGAAGTCAGGAGGACAAAACTTGAAAATAGAAATCGTGCTTCTGTTATTGGGGGTTAGCGAGGAATCAAAAGGTTACAGATTATTTGATCCTATTACTAAGAAAATCTTTGTAATTAGAGATGTAATTTTTCAAGAAGGCAGTGGGATTTGAATGAGAGTCATAAACAACATATTGTGACAGATTTAGAATGGGATGAAAGTGAAGAAGGGGTGAGTGAAAATGAGAATAGAGTTAGTGTTGATGAAGAGGTTAGTGATGAGAAATTTAGAGAATAAGAAGATAGCTCTAGTAAGGGTAAAAGAAGGGTAAGGAGATCTCCTAGTTGGATGAGTGATTATGTTAGTGGTTGAATGGAAGAATAGAACCATCATGAACATGGTCCGATTGATACTTTCTGACAAAAGCATTTCCAAACTTTTTGGCCAGAAGCAGTAAACTGGACTATCTATGTCCTAAATAGGTATCCAATATTAGCAGTCAAAAATGTTATACCAAATGAGGCTTGGAGTGGAATAAAACCAATAGTAGAGTATTTTTTAGTTTTCGGCTGTATAACACATGTCCATGTTCCAGAAGTCATGAAGACAAAACTTGAAAACAGAAGTCGTGCTTCTGTGTTATTGGGGGTTAGTAAGGAATCAAAAGGTTAAAGATTATTTGATGCTATTGCTAAAAAAATCATTATAAGTATATATGTAATTTTTGAAGAAAGGAAATGGTGGGATTGGAATGAGAGTCATAAACAACATATTGTGACAGACTTAGAATTGGGTGAAAGTGAAGAAAGGATGAGTGAAAATGAGAATAGAGTTAGTGCTGATGAAGAGGTTAGTGATGAGAAGGGTAGAGAAGAAGAAGATAGCTCTAGTGAGGGTGAAAGAAGAGTAATGAGACCTCCTGCTTGGATGAGTGATTATGTTAGTGGTTGAACGGAAGAATAGAACCATCATGAATATAGCCCAATCGATGCTTTCTAACAAAAGCATTCCCAAACTTTTTGGCCAGAAGCAGTAAACTGGACTATCTATGTCCTAAATAGGTGTCCAACATTAGCAGTCAAAGATGTTACACCAAAGGAGACTTGGAGTGGAATAAAACCAATAGTAAAGCATTTTTGAGTTTTCGACTGTATAACACATGTCCATATTTCAGAAGTCAGGAGGACAAAACTTGAAAACAGAAGTCGTGCATCTATGTTATTGGCGGTTAGTGAGGAATCAAAAGGTTACAGATTATTTGATCCTATTGCTAAGAAAATCATTATAAGTAGAGATGTAATTTTTGAAGAAGAAAGTGGGATCGGAATGAGAGTCATAAACAACACATTGTGACACACTTAGAATGGGGTGAAAGTGAAGAAGGGGTGAGTGAAAATGAGAATAGAGTTAGTGCTGATGAAAAGGTTAGTGATGAGAAAATTAGAGAAGAAGGAGATAGTTCTAGTGATGGTAAAAGAAGAGTAATGAGACCTCTTGGTTGGATGAGTAATTATGTTAGTGGTTGAACGGAAGAATAGAACCATTATGAACATGGTCCGATCGATGTTTTCTGACAAAAGCATTCCCAAACTTTTTGGCCAGAAGCAGTAAACTAGACTATCTATGTCCTAAATAGGTGTCCAACATTAGCAGTCAAAGATGTTATACCAAAGGAGGCTTGGAGTGGAATAAAACCAATAGTAGAGTATTTTTTAGTTTTCGGGTGTATAACACATGTCCATGTTCCAGAAGTCATGAGGACAAAACTTGAAAACAGAAGTCGTGCTTCTATGTTATTGGGGTTAGTGAGGAATCAAAAGGTTACAGATTATTTGATGCTATTGCTAAGAAAATCATTGTAAGCAGAGATGTAATTTTTGATGAAGGGAAACAGTGGGATTGGAATGAGAGTCATAAACAACACATTGTGACAGACTTAGAATGAGGTGAAAGTGAAGAAGGGGTGAGTGAAAATGAGAATAGAGTTAGTGCTGATAAAGGGCTTAGTGATGAAAAAGTTAGAGAAGAAGAAGATAGCTCTAGTGAGGGTGAAAGAAGAGTAATGAGACCTCTTGGTTGGATGAGTGATTATGTTAGTGGTTGAACGGAAGAATAGAACCATCATGAAGATGGTCCAATCGATGCTTTCTGACAAAAGCATTCCCAAACGTTTTGGCCATAAGCAGTAAACTGGACTATTTATGTCCTAAATAGGTGTCCAACATTAGCAGTCAAAGATGTTACACCAAATGAGGCTTGAAGTGGAATAAAACCAATAGTAGAGCATTTTTGAGTTTTCGACTGTATAACATATGTCTATGTTCTAGAATTCAGGAGGACAAAAGTTGAAAATATAAGTCGTGCTTCTGTGTTATTAGGGGTTAGTGCGAAATCAAAAGGTTATAGATTATTTGATCCTATTTCTAAGAAAATCATTGTAAGTAGAGATGTAATTTTTGAAGAAGGGAAACAATGAGATTAGAATGAGATTCATAAACAATACACTGTGACAAACTTAGAATGGGGTGAATGTCAAGAAGGGGTGAGTGAAAATGAGAATAGAGTTAGTGCTAATGAAGAGATTAGTGATGAGGAGGTTAGAGAAGAAGAAGATAGCTCTAGTGAGAATGAAAGAAGGGTAAGGAGACCTCCTAATGGAGAAGGTCTATTTGATAATGAGGTTCATATGGCTCAAGTGATATCAACTCATCCATTATACTTTGAAGATGTAGTAAAAAATGAAGATTGGAGAAGGGCCATGGATACTGAAATCAAATCCATCGAGAGAAATAATACATGGACTCTTACTGAGCTACCAAATGGAGCAAATAAAATTGGTGTAAAGTGGGTTTACAAAACCAAGTACAGCGAACATGGCAAGATTGACAAACACAAGGCATGGTTGGTTGCGAAAGAGTATTCTCAACAATATGGAGTAGATTATATGGAAATTTTTGTACCAGTAGCAAGGATGGATATAGTAAGGATGATCATATATAGCTCTTGCAGCACAGAAGGATTAGAGGATTTTCCAACTAGATGTTAAGTCGGCTTTTCTCCATGGTGAGCTGAGTGAAGATGTTTACGTGGAACAACTAAAAGAATATGAAAAAAGGGGCAATGAACATCTGGTCTACAAATTACACAAAGCTTTGTACAGATTATAACAAGCTCCACGAGTTTGGCTTAGCTGAATTGAAGCACACTTCATCAATAAAGGTTTCCAAAGATGTAATAGTGAGCAAACAATATTCACAAAGAAAAGTAGTGAAGGAAAAATTATCATTGTAAGTATTTGCATTCATGATTTAAGTTTTACTGGTGATGATGAAGTAATGTCTGCATTTAAAAGTTCTATGTTGAGAGAGTTTGATATGACTGATTTGGGAAAGATGATAATTTTTCTTGGAATTGAAGTGTTGCAAAAATCTGATGGTATTTTTGTATGCCAAAGAAAATATGCTGTGGAAATTTTGAAGAAGTTTGGTATGATTGAAAGTAATTCAGTAAGGACTCCAATTGTTCCAAGCTTCAAAATAAGTAAAGATGAAGATGGAATCTCTGTTGATGAAACATATTACAAACAAATAGTTAGGAGTTTGATGTATCTTATTGCCACAAGACCTGACATGATGTTTGTAACTTGTCTCATAAGTAGATATATCGAAACCAAAAAATATTCATTTACAAGCAGCTAAGAGAGTGCTGCGATATTTAAAAGGAACTGTGAACTATGGAATTCTTTATAAAAAAGAAGTAGATGGTAAGTTTTTGGCATTTACTGATAATGACTATGCTGGAGATATAAAATATAGGAAAAGTACATTTGGATATGTGTTTTTAATGAGTTTAGATGTTGTTTTGTGGTGTTCAAAAAGTGTCCAATTGTGACCTAACCACTACAGAAGTTGAGTTTGTAGTCAATGCTATTTGTGCTTGTCAAGAAATTTGGATGAAAAGAATTCTAAAGGAGTTGGGATACTCTAATGAAGGGAGTTTTACTGTGATGTGCGACAACAGTTCAACCATCAAACTGTCAAAAAATCCTGTTATGCCTAATCGAAGTAAACATATAGATGTGAGATTTCATTTCTTAAGGAATCTTACTAAAGATGATACAGTTCAATTAATTCATTGTGGCAGTCAAGATCAGGTGGCAAACATAATGACTAAACCATTAAAGCTTGAAGTTTTCCAAAAGCTTCAGAAGATGTTGGGTGTTTGTGAGATGTCAAGTATAAACTGATTGCTTAAATAGCATTTTAGTTTAAGGGAGGTAATGAAGGAGTTTTTATTGCAGTTTTCTTGTTGGAATAAAGTCCTATTCTTCAAGGACATTTACTTGTCTTTGACTTAGTAGGTGTTTAGAGAATTAAAATTTTTAATTCCCTAAAGGAAAATAGTAAAATTTTACAAATATTGGGCCCTTGAATCCACCGGTGAAAGGATGTGTCCATTCTTTCCTCATTTACAAATTCTCATCAATTTCTCTCTCCCATTCTCTCCCCATTTTTGGCCCCCCCAAACAGTCACCCCCACTAATTCAAACCCTAAGGGTGCCACCTCACCCACCAAACTCCTCTCCCCAAAATCCAAATCTAATACCTAAATCATCTTTTTGTCTCCTTTATTTGGAGTTTTGTCTCTCCTAGTGAGAGTTTTTTCTTTCTTTTGAGAGTATTTTCCTCCATATTTGGAGTTTTTCGTCTCCTTATATAGGAGTTTGTCTTCTCTCTATTTGAGAGAAATTGTCTCCATTGTTGGAAATTTTTTAACAAATTCGATTTGTTTCTTTCTTTTCCATGTTCCAAAAAAATGTCTCTCCATCTCTTAATGATTAAGGATGGGGTTGAAGATGAAGAAAAAAGAGTGAAGAGACAAGAGATGAGATTAAGCAGTTTCTTTTACATCTTTAGCAGATCTGTGCGAATGCAACTCTAATTCGTTTTGATTACACAAGGAAAATCTTGGGCTAGTGATACGGTGCATTTTACTGTGATTGGATGTTAATTTTAGTTCATCTATCCTGATGTAAGATTCTCCTTCAGTTTTATCTTTTGCTTCTAGGTTGAAGAATCTTCCCAGTTTTTAATTGAATTAAAATATTAACATGATAGATAGGAGAACTTATCATTAGTTGTTCAAAAACCTTATGGTTTGTGACTGGTTTATGTTTTTAGCCCAGTTATCAAATTATCGTATTGTATAGCTAGAGTTTGTTCAGCACTAGTTAATTTGCTTGTAATGCACATAGTCACGGGTTTGGAAAATTTATTTTCCTATCTTGTTTATCGACTATTTGTGCAATCAGATGTACAACTATTTAGCTGAATTGTAACATCATTTCTTATGGAATGAAAATATCGCTTTTGACCAAAAAAAAAAATCCACCGGTGAAGGAGATGGGATCTTCTGTCCAAAATTATCTTCTCTTATCCTGGATTAAAACTACGTCTTTACTCATCTCTTGTTCAGGGTCTAATAATTGTAAAGTAATTTTAGTGATATTTATATTTTTACTCCCTAGTCTTAGTGAAACTACATCGTTTTGAACATTAGACATAATAAGACATGATAATATTAGACAGAGGATCTAGTCTCCCAATGAAGAGATGGGATCCTCTATCCAAGATTATCCTATATTATTATGTTTTAAATTAAAACTACATCATAAGGTTCACTTATCTCTTACTTGAGATAAGATCTTCTGTCCAAGATTATCCTATCTTATCTTGTCTTAGATTAAAACTACTAAGATTCATTCATATCTTGGTTAGAGTCTATTAATTATAAAATAATTTTAGTAATATAGTTTTAGTAAAACTACGTCGTTTTACACATTAGACAGAATATGACAGGATAATATTGGACAGAGGATCTGGTCTCTCTTGGTTAGGGTCTAATAATTATAAAGTGATTTTAATGATATTTATGTTTGTAGTTCCTAGTTTTAGTGAAACTGTGTCGTTTTAAACATTAGATAGAATAAGACAGGATAATATTGGACAGAGGATCTGGTCTCACCGGTGAATAAGTGTTGCACCAATCTAAAAGCAGAAGTCACCATAAGAATACGTAACAACCATTTCTAAAATTTTACACTACTAGGTGGATTTGGTTTGGATCTTGCGAGCAAAAGAGGCCGATAATATCTTAAGGGGTGAATGTACTCCAATTCCACATCTGAAAGCATGGATACTATTTTGACATAGCAAGAATAACCTATAATAAAGTTGAATTTGAGCGCGATAGCTTTAATTGCGTTACATGGTTGCGTGCATTTGTGCTCCTACAAGTTCATTGGACTCGAAAGTTCGGTGCTCCATCGTAGAAGTGGTTAATTACAATTTGTTTTTCTCAATTATTTTATCCTTAATGTATCTTACGTTTTTGCTAATTTGATTGATAGAATTACGTAATAATTAGAAATAATAGTGTCACATAATATACATGATTTTCTAATATTAATAATTAATTGCTAACTCAACAAATAAATTAGTAACTATAGTTATTTATTATTTATTCAAAGCGAAAATGTCACTAAATTAGTAAAAAATAGTAATCATAGCACACTTATATTAGAATTATAACTTGGGCAGCTAAGTGAGATTTTGCATCATATATATATATATATATATATATATTGATACAAAAATCTTCCAAATTAATTTGTCTATTATGAGATATTCTTTCTCTAGTATTTTTTGAGTAGTATAATTCATCTTTGCAATCTGGCTAATTTGTAGAGAAGCTTAACCAGTGGTGCAAATCTTCAATTTGACTTACTTGCATGAATTTCCTCATATATTTATTTGGTAAGATATAGATAACTCATTTTTAAAATACAACATAAAAGGCTCATCAAAATAACATACTAGAAAACTCATTTGGCACTAAAAAAATTTGTTAAGGAATATAATTCCAAAGTGCATTTTTTGTTTTTGGAATTTTGTTTTGAAAAAACGTTATTTTTATATATCTTATTTATTAAATATCAAATCTACCTTTTCAATTAACCATCCGATTTTTTTTCCTACGTACTTATATTTCTTTCATTTTTTTCTTTTACTACTATATAAAATACAAGTTATATAATAGCATATTGAAACTATTAATTATACATATTCTTGAAATTATTGTTAGAGTTTTAGGTCAAGCAATTCAATATGCAATTGCTTGAAGCATTACACCTTAGGTATCTAGTTTGGAATACCTAGCATGCTACCTCCAGCTAGCATATTTATAGGAATACACTAGGGTTAAAACCAGTTAATGGGCTCTTGCCCATTCAGGCCCATTACAAAGATTCATTATCTATTGGGCTTATATTAGAATATATTATTGGATTATATTAAATATCCAACAATCTCCTCCTATGTTCTACATATAGCACAATCCAATAGATAGATAATGTAATGTTCAAAACAGATGATTGAATCATTCATAGCACAAAAGATTCATTACTCAAAAATTATGAATTCTTTAACCACAGTTATGAGTTTTAGAAAAACAATCTAAACTCAACCAAACACAAGCAAAAGCGTCACCAAGATCAAAGTTTTAGAAATCTCTAAACTTTGCACACAAGAGTTTTAGAAAACAATCTAAACTCAACCAAACACAAACAAAAGTGTTACCAAGATCAAAGTTTTAGAAATCTCTAAACTTTGAACATAAGAGTTTTAGAAAACATTCTAAACTTAAACTAAATGGGCAAAGCATATGTAAGTGGACCAATTATTCAAATAATAGTCCCCCACAGTCCATAGCTCTAGAGGAATTATCCATCAAGTAGATCATCCTCTTCAGGATTCCAGTTGGAATAAGTTCCTCCATTTCCATCATTTTCAATAAGTTACCAAATATGAACTTAATCATTTGTGTAACAAAATAAAGTGTCTAGTTCAAGCAGAAGAACTGAGCACAATATCTCAATGATTGAAAATAAATATATATATCAATGTCAAAATGCATCAATACCATATTCCAATAAGCATCAATGTCCAGTTTCTTTATAAGAACAAAACTTAACAGTTTCTTTTCCAAAAGAACCATTTCCAATAAGCATCAGTGTCCAGTTTCTTTATAAGAACAAGACCTAAATAGTTTCTTTTCCAAAAGAACCATTTCCAATATTTCTATGTGGAATGTTACAGCTGTCAAGTCCAAATTTAGTTAAGTAGCTTCATCAAATATGGAATGCTACTACCGCTCTAAACAGAACATCCAGAGTGAGTAAAATTACCTCATCATATGTGGAATGAGACAATGCACCCAAAAAGGATATATCATCAGATGTGGAATGATATATTGACAACTATAATCATCGTCGAAATATTATCAAGTGCTTATCTTAGCTATCAAAGGGAGATACGAAAATTCAAAATTAACATGAATGTAGGTTAAGACATATCTATATAGTCTTTAACCCCATAATCCCAGGAATATAGGTTAAGACATATCTATATAGTCTTTAACCCTATATCCCCCACAATTTTGAAGATTCGAGCTTTGTTCAGTCCCTTTGTTAGAGCATCAGCCAGATTATCCTTCGATCTCACATCGACCAAATAATAATACCATGTTCTATAAGATACATCAGCAAAGCATGTCTCAGTCTAACATGTCTCCTCTTAACATTAAAGAGTGAGTTTTGTACTATTGAAACTATAGCTTGATGATCACAGAACATACTTAAAGACGTAATCTTTATGCGAGTTAGTGGAATATCCAGGATCAGTTCTTTTAACCACTTTGCTTCTCTTCATGCGGAAGCTAGAGCAGAAAGCTCCGATTCCATAGACGACAAAGCAATACAAGTCTGTCATTTGGATTTCCACGCAATTGCTGCACCACCCAGTGTGAAAATATAACCACTGATTGACTTACTATCCCCTAAGGATGAGCAATACGAAGCATCAGAAAGTGCTTCCAAAATAGGAGGATAACCACTATAACATAGTGCATGGTTAGAGGTACCCTTCAAATATCGCATAAGTCGCGTGAGGGTATGCCAATGTTCGTGTTCGGGATTACTAGTGAAATGACTCAGCATGCCTACAGAAAAGGCTATGTCTGGTCTAGTGCATGTCATTGCATACATGAGACTACCAATCAATTTAGAATAAGCCAATTGATTCATGCTAGCTCCCTCATTGGGGCTCAGCCGTCTATTAGAATCATACGGTGTCTCAACCACGGTATATTTACTGTATCCCCATGTAGAAAGCAGTTTGTCAATGTAATGAGCTAAGAGTAATACCTTGCTCTATAAAACGTACTTTCATATCATACAAAGATTTGTTTAACTTACAAACTTTGTTCTCGAAACCTTTCATGACAAACCCTTTAGGTTGGTTCATGTAGATCTCCTCAGTCAGATCTCCATTTAGGAAAGCTGTCTTTACATCCATTTGATGCACAACATAGTGCTCAATAGATGTCAAAGCAAAAAGAATTCTTATCATAGTCAAATGACAGACCGGGGAGTAGACATCAAAATAATCTATCCCATATACTTAGGTATAGCCCTTAGTTACTAAACGTGCTTTATACCGAGCTATAGATCCATCAGAATTAAGTTTCTTCTTCAAAATCCACTTGCACCCTATAGTCTTAGCCCCTTTCGGCAAATCGACTAGGTCCCAAGTTTGATTTTGTAACATAGAGCTCATTTCATCATCAATGGCTTCTGTCCATAATAGAGAGTCCCTAGATCTCATCGCCTCATTATAGGTGGATGGATCATCTTCTAAATGGTAAGTGACAAAATCCTCACCAAACGTATTGGGAACTCGCTGTCTTGTAGATACTCTTAAAGGTACAGATTCAGAAGGGATCCGAGTGTCAGAGGAAGTCAATTCAGGTTCAATAAGTGTCTCTGAAATGATTTCGACAGTGCCTGATACTGTCAACCCTTTATCTCGAAGAAATTTATCTTCAAAGAAAACAGCATCTCTAGATTCTATAACCACATTGGTTGATAGATCCAAGAACCGATCAGCAGCACTATCCTCTGCACTACCTAGGTACACACAAGTGTTAGTCCTAGGCCCCACCTTAGGTCTTCTAGGGTCTGGTATCCTTACATAAGCAATATAGCCCCAAGTCTTAAGAGTATCATATTTACAAGGATGTTTATGCCATATCTCATAAGGAGTTGAAGACAACTTAGAGTGAGGCAACCTATTGAGGATATGATTAGCAGTCAAAACTGCCTCTTCCCAATAACAGGAAGGCATGCCAGCTGTCAATAACATAGAGTTTAACATTTCTGTTAACGTCTTGTTCTTACGTTCAGCTATGCCATTTGATTGAGGTGAGTAAGGAGTAGTAGTTTCAAGGATTATGCCCTCTGAAGCACAAAATTCCTTGAACCCTGTCAATGTATATTCTCCTCCTCTGTCACTCCTCAACTTTGATTTTCAAAATAAATTGATTTTCAACACGATTCTTGAAAATTTTAAATTTATCAAAACTTCATCTTTTGAATTTAACAGATAAATATGACAATATCGAGAAAATCGTCTATAAAAGTGAGCAAATACTTCCGACCACCTCTAATGGGAGAACTTTTAAAGTCACAAATTTCAGAATGTATTATGTCAAGAAGTTATGTACTCCTAGAGACTGGACGAAAAGGTCTTCTAGTAATTTTAGTTTGAGCACAAACTTCACATCTATTAAATCTGATCGAAGTATCGAGAGGTATATTATGACTTTTAACTAGTCTAACCATTTTCTTGTAGTTCACATGTCCTAACTGATTATGCAATATCATTGGATCAATTAGAGTTGAACTAACATGGTTGACCGTTTCAGTTCTAGTACTCAATTCATACATACCACTATTCAAGAATGCAAAACTAAAATAATGAAATTCACAGATAAAATGACTCTACCACTAGATAAAAATAAATTCATACCAACATGTTCTAAGCGACTAATAGAAATTAAATTCTTTTGGATCGCAGGAACTACTTTAACATCTTTTAAAGTTAAAAGTTTACTTGAAGAGAGTTTGATATTTGCAATACCAGTGTGAGTCACGATCTCCGACGCCCCACTAGCCACAGCAATAGTTTCGTTGGCCTCAACAACATCATCAAGTAACTTTTTCGTTTGGCAAACATGACATATTGCCCCAGAATCTAACCACCATACTGAAGAAGTATTGGCCTTTCCATGATTGCCTACCATAGCAACAAAGTTTTGAGGCTCAGTCTTTTGCAGCAGCATATGTGCTTCCAATGGTGTGTCAGATTTGTCCTTTTTTGGTAGCCTACAATCTGCTATGAAGTGGCTCCATTTCCCATAATTATGGCACTTGCCCTTCTTTTTCTTAAATATAAGCTTTTGGCCTCTAATTGTTGAGACTCACTTTTGGGAGACTTGGATTTCTTAGGAAATACATTGGTATATATTATCACGTTAGCAGCTGACTGGTGCTGTCTAACCATCTCCAATGTATTCCTAACTCGATTCTCATCTTCGATTCTAATGAATCGGTTAAGATAATCCAGTCTCACCTGAACTTTCTTCATGTACATCTAAGTTTTGAAAGAAAGTCATGCATATGGTAATTTATAGATAATGGCACCAACGAGAAAAGGATCACAAACATTGATGTTTTCATTAGTCAATTTAGATCTCAAGTTTTCTAGATCAGTAACTTGAAGAGTGATTTCCATATCTTCCTTGAATTTGAAATCCATGAATTTGTCAACAAGATTTGTTTTTGACAATTCCTCCTCCTTCTTAAACTGAGTATCTAAATTGTCCCAAATTTCTTTAGTAGTCAGATTCATCAACATTCTCAATGGTATCAACAAAAGTACTCATAACAGTATAGAAATTATTTTCATAATTTTAAACCAAACTGAGTCTTTCGTTTCCAGAAATTAAAATCAGACCCACTGAAAGACTGAAGTTTAACCATATTAATTGGCACATAAAGTTTAACTATATCAATTGGCACATATAGTTTAACCATATCAATTGGCACATATAGTTTAACCATATCAATTGGCACATATTTTTCCATTTTTTCTAAATAAAAATTGGAAAGAGTGCACCTGATGAACAGTGACTGCTACAGTGTCGGTGAACAGTAACTGCTACAGTGTCGACGGAACAGTGCGCCGCCGCTACAGTGACACCGCCGTTGCCGGAATAGTACTCTAATTTTGTAATGCTTCAAGATTGTTAGAATTTTAAGTCAAGCAATTCAATATGCAATTGCTTGAAGCATTACACCCTAGGTATCTAGTTTGGAATACCTAGCATGCTGCCTCCAGCTAGCATATTTATAGGAATACACTAGGGTTAAAACCAGTTAATGGGCTCTTGCCCATTCAGGCCCATTACAAAGGTTCATTATCTATTGCGCTTATATTAGAACATATTATTGGATTATATTAAATATCCAACAATTATTATATGGGCATTTTTTTCCATTTGTAATATTTTAAAATTTGCAAGGCGATATACAGGTTATTAAAGTTATGAAATGTAATACGAGCAGTGAAAATATTACAAGGATATTCAATTTGTACATCTAAATAGTGCTTTTTAATTTTTTTTTTCTATACTTTTCAAAGTCAGTTAAAAATGTCATTATACAATTTATTATTTTTCAAAATTTTATCTCTAACTTTTTTTCTTTGATGAAAACAAATCTTATTTCATTCCATCTCTTTTGGTGCTCTTAACACTAATCTCTTTTTCAACAAATTATTTTCACCCTTGTTAATTAATTTGCCTAAAGTACTTGAAGAAATTAATATTAAGTCAAAAAAACTCACCAACTTGTGAGGTTTCTTGTGATATTATCGAATTGTCTTTTATGGACTAGTCGAATGCCTTTTAATTAACTAGTATATTAATTATTGTGCGAGTTCAATCACTCCCAACTAATGTGGCCACTAACATGTGCCATTAATATTGTTTAATCAACAATAGTGTACTGTTAATTTAATGAACAATTAATGAAAGTTTTATCAGTATAATTATTGCATTTTACACAAGTCCCAATCAAGATTGCTTAAATTGTTTTGCTTTTTACGTACAAAAACATTGCAGTATATCATGTCTATCAATTCATGCCCAATATATATGTTCTTGCTTACTTTATGTTTTTTTATTTGGGCGTGTAAAATTCATCAAAAGAAAAAAAGAAGAAAGAAATAAAGAAAGAAAAAGATGGATGTGCAAATCATTTATATTAATTTGAGTAGTTCTTTATTTGACTTATTTGTCATTTTTGAAAAATTAAAAAGAAGTTTCTTGATTTTCAATTCGGTTCGTTTCCATTAAAATTTATTGAGTAATATATATGATTCAAAATATTGTAAAATTGTGAAACTCTCAGCAAATTGGACATTTAGTACACAGATAAGTTTGAAAGTATCATTTCCCAAATGAATATTTTCAGCCAAAAAGTAAAAACCAACCAAGCTAATAAATTTGTTTGATTTTATTTTATTTTATTTTTCTTGTTTGGTTTGGATTTTGATTTCCACCGATCACTAAAGTGCGAAATAGAATATATTTACACTTTATTTATACGCTTCATATTTTATTAGGTAAAATTCCTCCAAATGGTAGTACCAGTTCTCAAACCAAAGAAGAGGGTTGTTGATGGTATTCCCTAATTCCTAACACAAAATATTTTGTCTAAAATGTTGGAAAATATTATTTTTTAGACTATTGGGCTTTTCATATAAGCCTTTTACATCTCAAAGTGGTATCTTTAGTAAACATTAGGTATTCAATAACCATCAATTTATCTGTTTATATATAATTCTATTGGCTGCTGTTAT
This sequence comes from Ophiorrhiza pumila, assembly GCA_016586305.1. Classification (NCBI taxonomy): domain Eukaryota; kingdom Viridiplantae; phylum Streptophyta; class Magnoliopsida; order Gentianales; family Rubiaceae; genus Ophiorrhiza; species Ophiorrhiza pumila. The sequence continues at coordinate 31,232,692 of BLIW01000002.1, forward strand.
TGCCAGAGCAACTATTAGCTTCCAGAGCAATAAATCACACATCTTTCAAATTCACCCTTAATCAATCAACTATTTTATTTTTTTCTCTATTTATCAAGACAACTCATCTTTATCTTATTTTTACCTTATCAGTACAACTTATCAATTCTTTATAACATCTTCCCGTAACTTCTTCTTTCTTCTCCTTTATCTTTTCTCACAGAAATAATATGACACTTATTTCTATTAATAGTTTTTATTATTTTCTCAATTAAATTATAAAATATTTACCAATATATACTTCAAAAAAATTTAGGCTCCATTTGTTTACCGTGGTTTTAGTGTTTTATTTCACAAATTCAATTTGATTTATCTGTTTTGTCCATTTTTATCAAAATTTTTAAACAAAAGAAATAATATTACAATAATTATTTTTAATACAATGTTTCTTATATTTTTATAAATAAATTATTACATTTAAATTTGACTTTTAAATTTTTAATAATAAAAAATTCTTCCAAAACCTTTTTTTTACCAAATAAACTCATTAAATATTAATTTAAATTTTATTAATAAAAAATTCTCGAATATAATGTCTACCAAAACAAACTCATTAATCCAAACACCTCCAAAATATTTATTTCTTATAACAAGTGTCAACAAAAACAAATTCTACGATAAAACTAAAAAAATACTCTATCTAATGTGAGTTATATTTTTTGTTAAAATACTATACATAAACATATGGGAACTATAAATTATTATTTTTATTTTTAATAATGCTTCTCATATTAATATTTTATCAAAATAATTCATGTAAGTTAAAATTTAAAAGGAAGATACCATCACCATATATATATATATATAATAGAAATCTCGATTTCATATTTTTTTTATGTTACAATTTAATTCATAAATTTTAAATAATAAATCAGCAACAAATTTTATTTTAGAATGTGGACGCATATATTCACTTCTATTTTTATTCTGAGCAATTTCTTTCCTTGTGATCTATTATCATTTTGAAATGTTAATTTGCTAATAATATAATTAAGGCAGCAAGAATTTTTTATTATCAAAAATTTAAAATTTAAATTTGAATTAATATTTTATGAGTTTATTTTAATGTCTTAGGAAGAATTTTTTATTATTAAAAATTTAAAAGCAAAATTTAAATTTAATAATTTATTTATAAAAATATAAAAAAATATTGTAACAAAAATAATTAATATAACATTATTTTTTTTATTTTAAAAATTTTGATAAAAAATGAACAAAAAAATAAATTGAATTTATGAAATAAAACACTAAAATAATGGTAAACAAATGGAGTCTAAATTTTTTGACCGTATATATTAGTAAATATTTTATAATTTAATTGAGAGAAAAATAAAATCTATTAATAGAAATAAGTGTCATATATATATACTTATATAATTTTTTTTATAATTTGAGGGTGAAAATAAATATTATATTAATAAAAATTTGGGAGAAGATCAGTGTAAAGGAGAAAAAACAAAAGTTACGGAAAGATGTTATAAAGAATTGATAAGTTGTAATGATGAGGTAGAAAGAAGATAAAGATGAGTTGTAAAGATAAATGAAGAAAAGATGAAGAGTTGATTGATTAAGGGTAAATTTGGAATATGTCTAATTTATTGCTTTGGAAGCTAATAATTGCTATGGCAATAACAGGCCAATTCTATTTTATGACAAATTAATCTTACACTATGACAATGAATTCTATCTATGGCTGCAACTTGGAACCATCCTTTTTCGAGACCTGCTAGAGTTTGCCGCTATTTTAGAATCGTTGCAGGTGAGATGAAATACTTGTAGCTGGCCTTCGAAATTTTGAGAAGAGGTGATGATGTTATCAATTTATCTTTTGATTTGGTAGTTAATTATTAATAATATGCTATCACCTTATTCTACAAGGGCTTACTATTAGGTGGCTAGTATATTGAGTTAAAAATTATAATATATATGACCATTTAATACTGGTAATTAACTACTAACCTATTAGTTAAATTTGTAGTTATTAACTAGTTAATACCTTTTTATGATAAAATATTATTTGTTATCAAGGAAAAGATTTCCTCAGTCCTACTTAACTTGTCATTTCCAACCTTTTCAAAAACCTCTAAAACCCTCAAGAGCCAAAGCTCCATCTCAATCATGTTTTGATTGATGTCACGCTTCTTGTTGTTGTTGTTGTTGATGAAGAGTTAAAAAAAGGGGGCTAATTTTGTGAAGAAACATTCACAATAAGCCAGAGTAATAGGATAAGATTTGTAGAACTTCATTGTTGATTTTGGTTTTTTTGGTGTTTTAATTAGGAATTAAATAATACATTCAACCTATTTATTCATTTGAAGTAGGAACATTGGGAAAGAGAAATGGGGGAATTCGAACCCTTGCCTTCCAATTTCAAATAGCCTTAACGTCTTTGCCCTTCGCTGTCCACTTGGACAACCCCAAGTGGTTACTTTTTATTTTTCAATTTATGATATTTTCAAATGAAGTTTTTCTTTGGGCAAATTTAAGTGTGCAACTATAATTTCCAATAGAAACCAAAAGTCAAACACTAGTCGTGGTTAGAATCCAACCTTAAACCTTGTGGATATTCTCATCGAATTTTTTTTTTCTCTATGGTATCTATGCTATTAGTAAAGTAAAAGGGAGGGATTTTTTTGGTCGAATTAATTGTATTTTAATTTTAAAAAAATAGTCAAATAGTTAGTGAACTACTTTACCACATAGTTAGTGGTGAATCCAAAAAATAGAGTTTAGAAAGCTGACAAAATTGTATAATAATACTAGTAAAATCTATATCTTAACTTTTGGAAGAATAAAATTTTAGTTTTCTTAAAAAATTTAATAAAAAACTTTTTTCAAAATAAAAAAATTAAAAATTTTCAATATTGGGGACAAGAAGCACCTGTTCTCCCTTGATACGAGATCTTCTGTCCAAGATTTTGTCTGTCTTATTCTGTTCTAATTAAAACTCTGTCGTAGGGTTTACTGACACGAGATCTTCTGTCCAAGATTTTGTCTGTCTTATTCTGTCCTAATTAAAACTACGTCGTAGGGCTCACTAATCTCTTTGTTAGGGTGTAATAATTGTAAAGTAATTTTAATGATATTTATGCATTTAGTCCCTACTTTTAATGAAAATATGTAGTTTTAAACGTTAGACAGAATAGGACTGAATAAATATTAGACAGAGGATCTGGACTCAGGGTTTACTAATCTCTTAGTTAGGGTCTAATAATTGTAAAGTAATTTAGTGATATTTATGCATTTAGTCCCTACTTTTAATAAAACTACGTCGTTTTGAACGTTAGACAGAATAAGATAGAATAAATATTGGACAGAGGATCTGGTCTCTCTCCCCCTCCTCCCCTCAACCCCGTCAGAGATAGAGAGGGCGGCTGCCGCAAGAATTGAAAATTTATGTTTATATATATATAAAAAAAATCAGTCAGATCTTTTAAAAAATTAAAATTTCGCACTAAAAAAAATTAAAATATAACTTTTATTATAAATTTTATACAATTTCATTCCCAACCTTAGACTTCGTGAATCCGTCATACATGTAAATTTATTTGCATAAGTTTTATAAATTATACAAAAAAATAGATGAAGTTGGAAAGCTATCAATATATTTGGAAACAATTTCTTTGGTTGGTTCAATTATGTAGTTACTTATTAGAGCAAACTGCCCAAATGGTCACTAAACTTTTCGAAAATCCGTCTTTTGGTCCCTTAACTTTTAAAGTAGCCTAAAAGGTCACAAAACTCTTCAAAAACCCAACTTTTGGTCCTTTCGTCCAGTTCCTCCGTAAGTGGAAATGGAAATCAACTTTTTAGAGGGCATTTTTGTCCGCACAACACAAAAACAATGTTAGAATGGTAAATCCACCAAAAACAAGGCTGGTAAAGAAACAAAACCATCCTCTACATCCTCCAATACAATAAAACCATGATCAGAATCTGATCTCTGTAAGTTTGTACCCATTGCGTGCATATCCCGCGCTTTACATCCTCAGTTGGCTAGGGGACGGTTGGCTTGAGGCGCAGGATTAGTCTGACTCAACAACAATGAAGTGGCGGGAAGACATAGAGTTGTAGAGTTAGTAACCTGAGACTCGAAAAAAAAAATAAATAAATAAAACCATCACAAAACTCAGAAAGCATCTGTCTTTTAGTCTTGTTTCCAAAAGCATCGCCATTTTCACATTTATCAGTACCAGAATCTGATCTCTGTTTGCTCAACTCACATTCTTCTTCAAGATGATCGTCATGTTCAACCTCTGTAATCAAATTTGTTTTTTCATCAGAATACTCCAAGACATCCCAAAAAGGCTTGATCAGAATATAAGATGAATAAATATTACTCTCCAGCTCTACACCATAGCAAGAACACTTCAAATTCCCCTCATCATTCTCAACTACTACTTTATCTCCATCCCTTTGAACCATTTCCAATTCTTTTATCCCTGACAATAAAGTTACATTTTTTGATATATTTTCTGGCCTTGAGGATGAGCAATCCTCACACAAATCCTGTGACTCAACCAACTTTTTGTCCACATAACACTAAAGAAATTATTTTCCCATTTACTTCTAGAGTTCCACTGGAAGGAAGCCATGGAACCGCGTGCATACGATTGAGTATGAAGTGTCAGCCAAAGAAGATACATCTCTCGATGATTTTGACCTTAAAGCAGCAGTCATGGCGGAATTCAACTGGGTCTTGATTATTGACCCTTAGGCTTAAAAAAGAGTGAACGGAAATAAGAAATGAATACGTGGATTTGGGAGTTTAGAGAGAATTTTGAGACATGGATTTGAGAGCGTGAATCGAAACCAGATTTATGATTGATAGCAATATATAAGAAAATATAGCAATCAACTTTTTGTCCACAGTAAGCTGGCTTCTTCTTTACCAAGATAATGGATTATAAAACAATAATTGATTTAGGTTTCTTGCATTTTGTGAATCAAGTCCTCTGATTAGATCTAGTGGAGTCTACCCACTCCAGTGTGATATTCTACCCAATGACTTGTCAACAACACTAGTTTTTTTGTCATAATGATGGTTCAATGTTCTGTAGTCACGCCATTTTTAACTGTTAATGCACACGTGGAGTGACATTTATTTTAATTGACATTGATTTTTTGGCAAGATAAGGAAAGATCTTTTTGGAAGCATAAATCAAATCAAATCAATCTATACAAGGAAGATTGATTTGGAGATTAATGCTATCTTGGTATTCTTGGGCTTATCTTGGTATTCTTGGAAGCTATCATTAAAGATCTATCTTCGGAAAAGATAAGCATTGAAGGCACATGGTTTTTCCATCTTTCTATTTGAATTATTTAGAAATAATCTTGGAGATAAATATGGGAAGATTTGGTGTGCCTATATGATCTTTCCACACCACACGGTTTTGAGTGTGCAAGGCGTGCGAATTGTTTGAATCATGTGGAGCCTTGATGTTTATTCGGTCTTCATTAGACTGTGAACACACTTCTTTGTTGGAGATCTTTGATCAAAATGTGTTGGCTTAAGCATCTTAATGCAATAATATTGAAGATGCAATCCTTGTGTTCTTTATTATAATCCAGCCTCGGGATGAGGTTGTTGAGGAGCTCGGGAGAGTTCAAACGTGGGCAAGGAAATCTTGTATCAAGCACGAATTTCGGGAGGAGTCGCCATTGACAAGGGGATCTTGTCTTCATTGTGGGTAAGGGGACTTACATTAACCACAGATTTCGGGAGGAATCAACACAAGTTGAGGGGAGCTCGCACAATCCGTTCACTGTGGGGTTAGGAAGAGGCGGCGTCAAAGATAAGAGGGAGTCTTAATTTGTGTCAGACCGAGTGTCTTGTAACTTGTGAACTTAGTGGATTGTTTTTCCTGGGCGTGGCCCTCAGACGTAGGCAGATTGCCGAACTGCATTACCAACCTCCTGTCTCTTTACTTTTCGCAGTTTATTATTGTCCATTACTGTTTTATTATCGGTGTCACACCTAGTGTTTCTAACCCACTGAGACACCGCATATCTAACCTTGATCTTTCATTAACAAATAGTGATAGACAACCAATCATCCATCATCAACTCCTCTATTCTAAATTCTACTACTTCTCTAGATATTGTTATTATTATTAATCCAAATTTCTCAAAAAAGATAATTAATAGAGATAGCTAGCTGAGAGAGAACTTTGTAGAGGGAGGAGGGGAAATGGGAAATTCTTTTGGGTGCTCGGCCTCAGGTGAGAGGCTGGTATTGGAGGCAAGGGACGGCGATTTTGTGGAGGCTAAGATGTTGCTTGATTGTAACCCGTGTCTTGCCAAGTATTCTACTTTCGAGACCAAGCCACTGTCATTCTTGTTTAGGTTGTTTACTTTGATAGATTTTCTTGGTTGGTTTCTAAAAAATGTTTTGCTTTGAGAAAACAAAGTGAGAAGAAAGAGGAGCCAGAAATTGGGGGACTCTGTAGTTTGTCCATTGTTGAAAAATCATTTGCAAATGTGTGATGAAGAGGGAAATTTAACACGTGGATCCATTTTGCGCATTTCTGTGCTGTGTGGACAAAAATGCCCTCCAAAAAGTTGATTTCCATTTCCACTTACGGAGGAACTGGATGGAAGGACCAAAAGTTGCGTTTTTAAAAAGTTTGGTGACCTTTTAGGCCACTTGAAAATTTAAGGGACCAAAAAACGGATTGTTGAAAAGTTTAGTGACCATCTAGGCAGTTTGCTCTACTTATTATATATAACTAGCAGGTGTGCACCGTGCCCAACACGGTGACATAATATTATTTGCCTATATCACCGACACTTTTTTTTTTCAAATTTGGCATAACAGGCATACAAAAACCCACAAAAGAGCAATTTCAGTACTTCAATTATTCTTTTGAATTAATTATCCTAATTCAGAATAGAATGAACCAAAATAGATGAATAACAGACAAAGGAATCGTAACACACCACTTCACTATGATTAAAATTGAATCATAATACTCAAAATCCATCAATTTTATAACATAAGAAACCATAAATTTCTCTTCCTCTTCATTTCATGATTTGTAACTATTATGATTCAAAATATGAAAAAGCAAATGGCAACACAGCAAACCAAATTCACATAAATCATTTTATCAAATTGATAAATAGAGTAACAATTAATCTCATAAAAAAAACTTCAAATTAACCATTCATAGTTTTTTTAACAACTAAGAGCAAAGAGACAAACTAACATTTAAAAGTTGTTGGTTCATTCACCTTAAACAATCCTTTAAAAGTATTTCCAAATTTTTGTGTTTGTCTCTTGATTGCTCATACCAATTACCGTATTTTTTGTAATAATTAGGAAGCAATTAAAAACCAATTAAAGATTACATACCTAAAAGGATTCCCTCAACATGTGGTCGTGAATTCACTTTCTTCATGAACAACAATAGGAATTGAATAGACTAACATAGTTCAGAGAATGTGCGTGAAAATGTAGATTATTGTTAAACGGAGTGAAGAAAATGCAAAGAGACATCTGTCACTTTAATTATTAGGTTGCCAATTAAGGAGACAATTAAGGCAATTAAATACGGATGATGGATGTTTTCTTATGTCAAAACGTCATCAATTCATGAGATAATTAATAATATAAATTTGGTCATTTGATAAGTTGTCATAGATTGTGTGTTATTTCCTGCATCCTAATTATTTATCAATTTGGAAATTGATTGATGATTGAATGTTTATTTTTATCATATATTCCCAATTGAATGTTTAATGTTTCATGAGTTAATATTGTCTTTCCATATTTGAATTTTGATTGTTCACTCAATTCCAATTAATTCGTGAAGGATATAGAAAATATGTGGAGGGAGAAACGAAATCGTTTAAAAAACACACGTGGAGGGCGACAGCATCTGACGTGGGCAACTCTTACACGTGGAAGACGACCGCGTCTAACGTGGATAACTCAAAGCCACACTTATTCTAAGAACTATTATGAATTAAGAATTGAAAAATCTTCACAAAATTAGAACTTAGAGTCTTTATTAAATTGTTTGAAACAAAGAAAACTAGAGAAAATTACAATTTTAGTCCCCAAAATTTAGGGGTGTGACACTTTTGGTCCATTATTTTCTGACAATCCAATCTGATTCTCAATATTTTAATTTGTGACTAATTTAAGAGAGTTAAAAGATTTTCTCCCTTAAATAATGAAAATATTCATGTACAAGTGGCAAACGGACGTGTTTAGTTGGGTAGTGGACGAATTTGGAAAAATAGGGAAATACCTGCCTATGCCCGTTTATTGAAGGATAAAGATAAGCGGGTAATTAATGAATTTGCAGGTACCCGCAGGTAATTTGCGGGTACCCATAGTGAGAGTACCCTCAATGAGTAATATATGTATCTATATTTAATTACTCTCTATTTTCAAAAAATTTTGACATTATAATTTACATAAAACTCATGGTAGTCTAGTGGTAGAATAGTGTCCTATTATTATGTTTATTTCAGTTTGATTCTTAGTGGTGCATTAAAATCCTTTTATAACTTGTCTATTTTCATAATTTTCTTTTCATAAAACACTAGTGGTCTAGAAGTAAAATAGTGTTTTACCATTATATATCAATTCCTGCTAGAGCATTAAAAGTACTTGTCTCTTTCATTTTTTTTCTTCTTTCACAAAAGAATTAATTAGGATTGTTTAGCGTATCCAGTAATACCCATTTATAGCGAGTATACAGGTACCCACCTACATATTACCCTACCCAATAATACATGCGGTCAAAATTTTGCGGGTTTAGATGGATTATACTGTGGGCGAATAATAGGCAGATAACTGGTGCGCGGGTATTTTTGCCAACTCTACATTCATGTGACATGCACATGTTTGTTATTGTCAAATTATTAAGGACCAAAAGTGATGCAACCTAAAAACTTTAGGGACCAAAATTGTAATTTCTTTTTTCTTGTTGAAAATAGAAATGTTTTCAAAGAATATAACTACACATTGTTAACTATAACTCTTAAAATTCTATTGTCACATTTTTAAAAAATAAAGATAATATGAAAATTAATTCCATTATGGTTAATCCAATTAACTTCAAATATCCTCCATCACAATAGATTGTATTATCTATGCAAGATCTTCAGTAGCATTTACTTAAATATATGAAAACTACTCGTTAAAAAGTATAATCGAAAGCTAATCATAATTAATTGAATAATTTGAAAAACAGACATGTGTCGATTATACTTTATCGTATAACATATATGTTTGTTACCTATTTCATTACCAAATTATAAACCCACATTAAGAGCTGTGAAGAAAATTTCTTAATTTTCTAATCTTAATTTCTGAAATTGAATCTCTAAACACTTATTTTTTTTGGATTGAATTCAAAATGAAGCATCTAGGTAATACAAAGTTGTTAGTTGGTGATCAAGCTACAAAACTAATACAATGACAAAAAAAGGTAATTGTTTGGCTTTAATTTAGGCATTTAAGCTAAATGAAAGCTTCCACATGATATGATATGTAATTAATTTCAAGCTTATATACATGAACCTGAATTTGAATTGATGTAATGACAAAGAAGTTGTTTTATATCAATATTAATCTATAGAGCAAAGTGCCAATTTAGTCATCAAACTGTTACAAATTAGTAATTTTAGTCACTGTAAGCTCTAAGGCAACCTAAGAGGGGGGGGTGAATTAGGTTTCTAAAAATTTTCTTGTAAACTCAATCAATTCAAATTCAACCCAAGTGAATTAATTTTAACAACAAGAAGTGAATTGTGTGATTTGTGACAAGTATTATCTTCACCAACAATTGTCCAAGAGTATAATGAATCAATGATCCAACACAAGTCCTATAAACTTCAAAGCATAAACAATTTAAAGCAATAAAAGAATTGAAAAACTGTAAATGTAAAGACACAAGCAATTTAGAGTGGTTCAAGTCTCCCCCTTGGAGCACTCTACATCCACTACCTAAGTTTCCCAACTTAGGATTTCAATACTTCACTAAAAACTGATCTTTTCTAGTGGCAAGATCAAAAGAACCACTTTTACAACCCAAGTAACCTTACTTAGGATTTCACACAAGGTTCAACCTTAACACAAGCTATCCCAAGCTAAGTGTTCAAGGTTTTTACTCTCCCTTGAGAAACCTTTTACAAAATACTTACAGTGATTGGATGATGAAGTATACAAGCCCTCAATTAGGGTGAATAAGATACAATGAAGTTCACAATATGATTCCTATTAAAGAGAATTACAACTCAAACTATATAGTTCAAGAAATAAGATGAATAACTCAAAGAAGGCTCCAGAAAAACTTTTGATCTTTTGTTTCTTTTGAAATCAAATTGAAATAAGAGTTGTAGAGAGTGTCTTTTAGGTGCAGAGCTCAGGGAATCAAGTGTGTTTAACGTTCATGACTCATCTAGTATTTATACTACATAGAAGGGGACAAAAAAACGTTTATGTTTGACATTTGAAAAACTAGCCGTTATGTGAAAAAATGAGTTTCGGACGGTAGTTTCGGACTCAGGGGTCGTCCGAACCTATTTGACTGAAAGCATGTGAAACCCTATCGCGACAGTTTCGGACGGCCGAAACTCGAATGGGTCGTCCGATCCTAAGTTTCGGATGGCCGAAACTCCCCTGTACCGTCCGATCCTAAACTTCAGAGTGCTTGAAATTTTGCACCAATTTCGGACGATCAGAGGTCGTCCGATCCTATATTTCGGACGGCCGAAACTATGCCATGGTCGTCCGATCCTATATATTTTGAACTCATTTTCAATTTTCGTTTTTCAAATCATTTGTGCAACTATGTATGACTTAGTGTAAGTGTTTTGATGAATTTTTAAAGACTAAAAACACATTGAAAATACTTTTACTTGAGCCTTAAGTGAGTGAAACACATTCTTGAGCTATTTACATGAATTCGGGTTTAGGGTTTTGGGAATTTGACCTATTTTACCATTTTCTCATATCCTTTGATTTTCCATTTCTTTCTTCCCTTGATGTATCTCCATGCTTTGGCTTCTTTAAGTATCTATCATATTGAAACACTTTTCAAACCATTAGCATAAACATAATTGTTTGTTAATCATCAAAATAAGTAAGATTTTAGACCCTAGGTCTTCACAGTCACTGAACTATTTTTTCAGCTAAAAAGGTCACTCAACTTATATTTTATAGCAAAAGAAGTCCTTCCATCTATTTAAGCCGTCTAAATTAACGAAAATACGCTCATGATCTGAGCACACATATTTTCAGGGATAAAATTGTCCTTCCATCCCTTTAACTGTTTATGCTCTTGTCACGTGGCTTCAAAAACACAATCTGATACGAAATCAAGATCATATATCAAGTTCAAGGAACCCAAAGTGCTCATTCCAGTTGTAGAAGACGAGTCCTTTATTTGGAGACCTGGAATTGAAGAAACGACGTGGACAAAAAGCCACGTCCATCCACGTCGCGATAGATTGTTAAATTTTCGTGTTTAATTTGTGTTTTAAAAAGATTAAGTCCAAAAGTTAATTATGGGCTTATTAATTTCGTGATTAATTAGTTAATTACATGGCCCAAATTATCTTGCATGATAATGGCATGTAATGAGCTTAATGGATCTTTAATTCATTAAGGGTAGTTTTTAGGAAACATGATTGGCAATTATCCCTCATCGGGAAAATACCAAACATTGACACTTCTTGTAGCCTATTTAAAGGGGCACACTCCATACGTTTTGAGCAGAGAAGAATTTTGAGAGAATTTTAATAAGATTTCAGCGATTGATTTCTTACGTGTGAATTTGTATTCCTGCGAAGGGTTTGCCAATTTACATTAATTGAGAACAGTTAGTTTGTGCGAGCGGACTAAATTGTTGGTTCTTTAATTTCCAGCTCACGAGTTGTTGGGTTGTTCTATTGTCATTGATTTTATTCGAAGGTCCTGCAATTGCTTCCGTGACATACAAGCCAGGGTTTGGAGCAAATCGATCCGGGTTTCGTATCAAGTGGTATCAGAGCTCGGGTTCTTCGAACAAAAATCAGGTTTACAATTTTTCCTTATAAAATTGAATTCAAGTTGTTTGATATTCGCAAACCTGTCATAAATTTTGTTTTGTGATTAGTGTCAAGCAATTATATCTTTGTTATTGTTTAATTCGTATTGTGAGAAGTTGATCCGGTTGAATTGGTGATTGAATTATTTGGATTGAATATATTGGAAATTTTTGGGATATTGTTGCTGGAGTAATTGTCGTGGATAATCTTTTCAAAATTTGGTTAAGTGTCAATATGAGTAAACAGGCAGAAGGTGCTAGTGTCAACCAAAATCTAGAAGGTATACTTGCTACTATTAGTGAACAATTACGACAGATGTTAGCTGACAATCAACGGTTTAAGCAAAAGCATTGTATTTCAATGAATACTACACCAAAAATACCAAGATGTGCTATATGTTATGGGTATGGTCATCAAGAACGTGATTGTGCTAATCTTTTTGTTGAAAGAAATATTCGGACTTCTACACCTAGGGTTCATGTTAGGAAGTGTTTGGGATGTATGGCTGTAGGTCATAATGCTATTAGTTATCCAAGATGGTATGATTTGTATGTTGAACCTCCAAAGGAAGACCTAACTGTCAAAGTTGTTACTATACCATTGTTGGAATGTGTTGAAGTTCATGAGGATAATGAGTTGAGTCCATTGGAGATGGGTCAAGTTAATGAAATTGTTGAAGCAATGGTGGAGACCATTAATGAAGATCCTTTGGTGGAGGAAGCATTGTCATCAATGAAAACAATTCAAGGGAACGAGGTTAATACAAATACTACTCTTGAAGAACCTTCTTGTGAAGATGTAATTACTTTTATTGCTTTAAATGATTGTAATTTAATTGTTATTAATGATGTTTATCATGTGAAGCAAGAAAAAGAATTGCGTAATGATTTGAATGACAAAAGCCAAGATGTGAGGGTTGTAGAAAAAGGTAAAGAGAGGGAAAATAATGAGTGTGAATTTCTATATATTTTGTCTTTTTGTTTTGATAATTTTACAGATTTTGTGCCGGCTTTCCTTGTTACCAATCAACGAGATTTGAGGTCAAATCTTTTTGAAGTGGGAGGGAATGATACGAAATCAAGATCATATATCAAGTTCAAGGAACCCAAAGTGCTCATTCCAGATGTAGAAGACGAGTCCTTTATTTGGAAACCTGAAATTGAAGAAACGACGTGGACAGCAAGCCACGTCCATCCACGTCACGATAAATTGTTAAATTTTCGTGTTTAATTTGTGTTTTAAAAAGATTAAGTCCAGAAGTTAATTATGGGCTTATTAATTTCGTGATTAATTAGTTAATTACATGGCCCAAATTATCTTGCATGATAATGGCATGTAATGAGCTTAATGGATCTTTAATTCCTTAAGGGTAGTTTTTAGGAAACATGATTGGCAATTATCCCACGTCGGGAAAATACCAAACATTGACACTTCTTGTAGCCTATTTAAAGGGGCACACTCCATACGTTTTGAGCAGAGAAGAATTTTGAGAGAATTTTAATAAGATTTCAGCGATTGATTTCTTACGTGTGAATTTGTATTCCTGCGAAGGGTTTGCCAATTTACATTAATTGAGAACAGTTAGTTTGTGCGAAGTGGACTAAATTGTTGGTTTTTTAATTTCCAGCTCACGACTTGTTGGGTTGTTCTGTTGTCATTGATTTTATTCGAAGGTCCTGCAATTGCTTCCGTGACATACAAGCCAGGGTTTAGAGCGAATCGATCTGGGTTTCGTATAACAATCTTTACTTTTCTTACGAGCTTCTCTATTCTATTTTAATTCACGCGCTGGGTCGCTCTGAGAAGCTTTCTGAAGTGTTCTTTCTTTCTCAGCGGCAGACATTAACGCCATTGACTTATAATGCCCTCATTAGCACTTGTGCCCCGAAACGATGACCTCGAAAAGGCCCTCAATTTGACGGCTAGAATGCGTCGTGACGGCTATCAACCTAATTTTGTTAATTATAGTTTGATTATTCAGTCACTGACGCCTAATAATACTGTTGATTCTGCTGTTTTAGAGAAGTATTACATTGAAATACAGGATAATACGATTGAGCTTGATGGGCAGTTATTGAATGATATAACTGTGGGATTTTCAAAAAGTGGGGATGTTAAGAGGGCTTTGTATTTCTTGTCTGTTATTCAAGCCAATGGTTTTGATCCCAAGACTGCAACTTTGGTTGCTGTTATTTCAGAGTTGGGAAATTCTGGGAGTACTGAAGAGGTCGAGGCAGTGAAACGGGTGTTGGCGGCGTTGGTGGTGAAGGTGGTATTAGCGGTGAAGGGTGTGTTGGCGGTGTTGGTGGGTGAAGGTGATGTTGGCGGTGAAGGGTGTGTTGGCAAATTTGGTGGTGTTGGCGATTGGTGGTGACGGGTTGGAATATAGAAAAATGGAAATATGAAAAAAAGGAGAAAATAGAAAAAGGTCAGCTGGAAATTGAAAGGAAAGAGAAAAAAAAAAGAAAGAGAAAAAAAACCATAACTTTGTATTTTGATTAAAAAAAAAGGAAAAGGGAGGGTTCACCAGTTTAAGCATTTTTTTTATTTATTGAACAATTTTATCCCTGTAAAAATGCATATGTAGATCATGTGAGCTTATTTCCGTCAGTTCAGACGGCTTAAATAGATGGAAGGACTTCTTTGGCTACAAAATATAAGTTGAGTGACATATTTAGCTGAAAAAATAGTTCAGTGACTAAAATTACTAATTTGTAACAGTTTTATGACTAAATTGGCACTGTGCTCTAATCTATATATATAACTTTTGCGAACCAAAAGTGCGACGGTCTAAAACTCAAAGGGCCAAAATTATATTTTTCTCTTTATTTTTTAATTATAAAAAATGGTAAAACGTTTGACTACAAACGTTTATGTGGCTGTTATATGATTACTTTTATTACCTAAGAGAGAAAATTCGTCAATTGTTTTAAATTGGTCAAACATTAAGGGTCTGTTTGGATAGGTGTTTTGTTTTGACAATTGAGAAAAAACGAGGTCTCGAGTTGTATTATAAGAAAGATATATTTTTGGATTGAAAATTGAGTGTTTAGATTGATAAGTTTTGTTTTTATTGATTTTGGGTTGAAAAATTATTTATTAATTAAAATGTAAAATAAAAAATATTTTTTTTATTTTTAAAAAATATTAAGGGTTGATCGGCAGTGATCAAAGGTTGACCACCCCCGGTCAGCGGCCGGCCGTTGACCGCCGACAACCATCGTTGGCTGACTGAATTACGGCCACCTGCCCATAATTTGGCCAGAATCCGGCCGGCCGTGGTCGGCTGCCGGTCAACCTAATAAATAAATTTTAAAAATAATTGCAAAAGACCAAATGCCCTTGATTTCTATTTAGAGAAGTTGAAAAATTTTGTTTTGAGAATTGGAGATAAACAAACATGCTATTTTGGGAAGAGAATGAAAATGGGCTAAAATGGCCTAACCAAACAGAGCCTAAAATGTTAGAAATCAGATTGAGTCGTTCTAAAACAATGGAAACCAAAACTGTCACACCCCTAAATTTTGAGGACTTAAATTGCCCTTTTCTCATGAAAACTGTTATTTCCAAATAGTTACAAAGAAATTCTATTTTTGTCCTGTGTTAAGATGTGAGACATAAAGTGTGATTAGTTACTAATTAATTACTGCAAGATATATTTAAATAAGTTCTTCGAGGTTAAAGGATATAATTAAGCAAATATTAACTGTATTGATTTTTATTATAGCTATGATTTCTACTATATTCACTTATCTCCTACTAAATGCAGCTCTTAAATTTGTTTTGGGCAAATCAACAAAAATATCCCTCCTATATCGCTCTTTAATCTTTTTTGTCCTCACATTTAAAAAGCAAAAAAATTGTCCCTCACACTCAATGTGTAAGATTTCAACCCCTTATTAATTTTTTTGTTAAAAAATAACGGGCAAATCAACGAAAATGTCCCTTGCATATTATTTTTTAATCTTTTTTGTCTATCAAATTTAAAAGTAAAAAAACTATTTCTCATACTTTTAATGTGTAAGATTTTAATCCCTCATCAAATTTATGTTAACACTTCCATTAAAAAATGACATGAAACGAGCATGTGACTTATTTTTTTAGCGTAAAAAAAGGAAGACGACATAACAGTCACATCATCTTTAATAATTTTCCTACTCCTTAAATCAATTGAAAAAGTTAGATGAAGATTTCAGTAGTTTGATTGGAAGAGTTTTGGTGGTCTTCTATTTGTGAATGCAGTTTTCTAGTGGTTTGATTGGAAGAGTCTTGGTACTCAATTTTCAATATCACCGTCATTTTCTGTGTTTGATTTTTGACAGGTTTAATGACAATTTGATTGTATTGTTTTGGTTATGTACATCTCAAACAATTGTTGGAATACTTATATTTTGTCATCAAAATCTCGTCAAGCTTCTTCGATTGATTTAAAGAGTAGGGCAATTATAGACGATTAGGTGATTGTGGTATTGTCTTTCATTTTTTCCCCCTAAAAAATAAGTCAAATGTTGGTCATGTGTTATTTTTTAACGCAAGAGTTAAAACGAGATTAAAATCTTACCTATCAAAATTATTCGGGATAATTTTTTTACTTTTTAAATTTGAGGGACAAAAAGACTAAAAAATAATATGTGAAGGACATTTTAGTTTTTTTGTCCATTATTTTTTAACGAAATAGTTAACGAGTGATTAAAATTTTACACATTTAAAGTGTGAAAGACAATTTTTTTTTATGTTTTAAATGTGATGGGCAAAAAAGATTAAACAACAATATGCAAGGGCATTTTGATTGATTTACCCATTTGTTTTTATTGCTGCTTTAACGGTCTTATCCGCAATCAATTTTCAATTTTTTTTTAACTTTATACAACTTTTCTACTAACTTTAAAAATAAATATATTTGAAATAGTAAAAAAGAAAAATTTACTTATTAACGAACTCCATACTTGGATTAATTGAAATAATTTTCAATGAGAATATTATAATATTGTAAGACGTTTGAGACAACTATATCAGAGTTGAGATCTTCTATCCAAAATTATCTATGTTTTATCATGTTCAAGATTAAACTACGCCGTAGGGTTCACTTATTCCTTGGTTAGGATCTAATAATTGTAAAGTGATTTTAGTGATATTTATACTTTTAGTCCCTTGTTTTAGTTAAATTACATCGTTTTAGACATTAGACTGAATAGGATAGAGATAATCTTGGACAGAGGATCTGATCTCACTATATCAATGTCTTAGTTACAAGAGAAACATGCATGACAATAGTCTTCTTGATTTTTTTTGAAATGAAATTTTAAAAATTTTAATTATATAAAACAAAATAACCAATGTACTCCCAACAATCCTATATAATCACAATCTCAAAAGACAAAACTTACAAACTAAAGATACATGATTCTACCACTTAATTTTAAACAAAATCCTTAGATCAAACCTCTATAGTCCTAGTTCTCCTTACATTTCTCTATATTTTTCCAAGTTGCAACACAACTTCTAGTTCTAGACTTGATAAGCTGCACAGTGGCACAAACATAAACATTCCTTTATGTTTCAAAAATAAGTTTATTTCTTACTTGCTAATAATAAAAGGGATAATTATCCTACCTTATTCTTAAAGGCCTTAAAACCTAAATGATTTTACCACTATAATAAATTCATATATATGACTATAAATAAACCCTCTTACATATTCACATAATGAGTTTTCTCTAAACTTCATATAAAAAAAGATAAAAAAAAAGAAATATTTTGAATTAATTGTCTTAGTTTTTTTTTTTATTGAAAATACAACTTTTATCTCCCATCAATTCCGTGGTGATGCAAATTATGTTAATATAGTCACACGATTTAATTTAACGATGGGGATCAACACTCTCAAAATTTGAAAAATTATACTATTTCTTTTTAAAAAATTTAAAATTTTCAATTGGGCCATTAAGAAAATTAAAATTTGGTCTCACGAAAATTAAAATATAACTTTTATCAATAATACTATATAATTTTGCCTTCAAGCAATAATTTTTGAATCCGACACTAGTAGCGAAAGTCGAATTATAAGACGTAATAATATCGTTTCTATTACAAACTGTTAGGACGGATGATTCTTGAATCAATGCTTAACAAATTAATCATAAACCTTAGAATAAAGTGAATACAACCATTGAGCTCTCATCACATTGCTTTACCCTAAGATTTAGTCTGCAATCTACCTTTACGTACAAAACTAAAACATAAATGCAATTAGAAGGACAAATTTCGCACTTCAAACTAATTTCGCCCAACACACCTTAGGCAAAATTTTCTGCAGTTGGCCATATACTGATTTGATAGAGAACATTCATGTTCATAATCCAAGTACTTTCAGACTTGATTAATTGTTGTTTTTGCTCATTAATTTAGCTAAGCTCTTTGAGGTTTTATGGATAAGGTGGAATAAATATACAGTATACTATCCTTTTTTGTACTGAATCTAAGTCAATGTAGAGATTTGTAAATGATTCAGTCAATGTAGAGATTTGTAAAAAATTTGTGCCAAGCAATAAATATAGGAAGACAATAAAACAAGCAAGTTAAAAGTTGCAACTTTGAAATTAAACATATAGACACCAACATCTATTTTGAGTCGTTGACCAAGTTTTGTTGCCAAATTTCATATATAGTCAGCAGAATTCATCGGTTCCTTTTCTCCTTCTATTCATATTGGCCAAATTGTGTCCAAATAGAAGGCATTCCTAGGATTCAAGTGAACTAATCCAAGTTTAAAAAAAAAAAAAGGGATTTAAAGTATAAAACTCTTTTATAGGAGGATTTTGAAATATATTTGTTCATTTTAATCTCCCTTGTATTTCTAGTATATTTGGTTGTTATTCTTGTACTTCTAATAAAATGATCGATAATTGTATTTATCTATGGCGTTAAAGAAACTCACTGCATATTGTTTATCCAAGTTGAGGGACTATTGGAATCATTTATTTATGATAAATCGTTGGATAAATAATTTCAATAGTTCCTCAATTTGAGGGTAAGTATCATTTTAATCTCAAATTAATTAATCTTGAAAAAAAAAATTACATTTTGATCATTCAATTGAATTTTATTGAACAAATAGAATCCACTCATTTTTCATACATTTGATAAGTAACTCAGTTAGTTATGTGGTACAAAATAATGTTGTTTTAAATGATGAATAGTGCTACATTACTATTAACGGCATTACTTGTCAAATGGATAAAAAATGAGTTGAGAACTAGTTGTATAACAAAATCAAAGTAGAGGAACTGAAATGTATCTTTTTTAAAATTAAATACCAAAACAATACTTACCTTTAAATAAAGGAATGTTGAGATCATTTACCTTAGATCTTTTGGTTTATCTTTTGGTTTTCAATTGTAAAGATGGTTCATATATGAAATAATCGAGCGTTAAATTAGTTAATTAAGTCCAATTAATTGGCCAGCTCACTATAATTTAACACTCGATTAATTGTCCGTTTTATATATGAAACACGTATTATAGGTGAATCAATTTCATAGAAGTTATTATCGGTTTCATAAGAATTATTGTGTTTGGATCTTTCTCTCCTTTATATCTTACCTTTTTATGGGATGTTAAATAATTTTTTTTGAGGCTAAAGTATAGGCAATAAGGACAACCATCTCAAAATCCTAAGTACATTTTGGAACCAGAATAATTAAAACTCAATTTGACTGAAAATATATATTCATGTTCCTTATTCACATAAAATATTCAACTACTTGATTCAATTAATTATATTATTTATCGCCACACACTCAAAATGTGATGTTTTTGTTTGTGGGGTTGTTGGCATGTATATGAAGAAGCATTATATCATTGTATGATGAATGATTCAGAAAAAATTATATATCTTAGGTTGGCAGAGGGAAGAACGACATTGGCCTGATCAGCTGTGGGACTTTCATAAAAGAAGTTTTGGAGCTTTGCGCCGTATACTCCTAACCTCTTTGTAACCTTTGCCCATGTGGAGGGACCCCTTGTTTCCTTTGCATATAGTATCTTGAATCTTCATGTTCTTTTGTACCTAATTTTGAAATAGAACCTTGATTTTTTATTTTTTGCTTTTCCAAATTAATTCTATTCTATCATTACTTTTTCGGTGGAGAATTGGAGAAAAAAATTTGATTCTTGCTTTTTTTTTTTTTTTGGGAGCACTTGAAAACAAAACGGAAAAAGGAAAAAAAAAATCTTTTGTTTTGTCTTGTTCTACCAAAATTATTTTCTCTCTTGCACTTTTTATATATAAGTTTCTTCACACAATGATTGTTTTGTTAATAATTTCTAACAAAATATTCAATTCGTTAATGAATAGTTATAAGGGTTTTATATTGGTTAATGGTAAAAAATATATATTTATATTCGTATTCATTTCATTATTTAACCACTGAAATGTAGTTAATTAATTATGTGACTATTTTTCCATGTTAAGCCAAATGAAAATACCTATATATAGATGATTACATAATGCACTGTTGCGAGCATTTATTTCCAAACGTCTATCAATTTGTACAAAGTTATATGCATTGGAAGTAAAAAAACGAAAAAAAAAGGAGATTGTGCTTCTTTCCTTCTAAAATTGATTATTTTGGTGAATGATGGTGAAATAGTTTCCTTAAAAGAAAATTGGGATTTGGTTATAGAATTGAGTTTGGATCAAAGAATTTTATTGTGCCATAACTCAATGAAGGGCTTGCATTTGTATTCTTGAAAGACTAGCTTAATGCTAGAGTTGTTGAGTTTTGTGCATTTGTTGTTTTTGGGATTTTATTTTTTTAATTGTAAGGTTCTTATTTGTATGTCCTTATTTTTTTTTCCTTTTTTTTTAATTGTTGCCATTCTTGATACATTCTACTTCATTCTTAACTCACCTAATCACACATTACTTTAGGAGAGAACATAAGGGATCAAAGAGATTAGAGGAAGAAAATGACGTATACAATCTTTGAATTCTCGATGTAGATGCTACATAGTTGGTTCTCATCCTTCATAGACTACGAATGTAATAGAAAGAAAACCTCACGATCCTCTTCTCTCGCTTGACGGATGAAATAATGACCGACAATTATCTAACCAATTCAGTAGGCTCGGTTTTTAATTCATCTATTGATTTTAATAGATAAAATCTACCCTGCTTACAAAAAAAAAAAAAAAAAAAGAAAAGAAAAACTTTGGCTATGGTTGTGGAGGTACGCGTATACATATCTATGGCAGTTGTAATTTTTGGAAAGAAGCAAGAACTTTCTCCATTGCTCGTCTACACGTATCATCGGATATCTCAATCATGTTTCTCTAAAGGATGTGAGGTTTCAATTTTATTAACACTTTCGATATTTCATTCCTTATTTCATTCATTGTTTCATTCTTTATATACATGTTATATATATTTAATTAAAATCATATCAAGTGATTAGTAACTCTAATGATCAGTATTAAATACACATATCTATAAAATAAAATAGATATTAAAATACTGAATAAGACATTCGGTTTTAATAAGTTGCAAAAAATTCTGTTTGCATCTGTACATTAACATGCATGAAAAGTGAAACATGTTCTTGGATCCTCTCTTAACCACTTGTGTTTATAAATGACACCAAGAATTACTCTCAAACTTGTGTGATTTCAAACTATATATATATTGTGTGTGTGTGTGTTTTTCTTACTTCAAATACATTGTAAATTATTTCTTAATCCAACACAAACATACAATCCAAAATTTAAATTAAATCTTTGCATTAAAAAAGATGATCATCAACCACAATAATACCTTCTGCTGTGAAATGATGAGCTTTAAATTTCAAAAACAGCACTAAAAAAGAAAAAAAAAAGTTACAAATCAGGGATTAGAATAATATTCAGTTTAATGCAACAAATACTCTAGAAACTATTATGGGAGATTAAGAAGTGAAGTTCACTTTGCATATATATGAAAACAAAGAAAAAAAACATAAACAAGAATTTTAATTGTTTTTTGTTACTATAAAGGGGGATTGGATTTTATAGTCAAGACTATAAGAGTCGAAACCTTGCATATTACATGAGAAAAAGGGATTGAATTTTATAGTTGAGGCAATAAGAGTCGAATCTTGCATATGAATTAACCAATTGAGATATTGTTAATTATTCTTAATCTTTCTAAGCTATGTGAGGAATCACCAAATTGTAGTTAATTATGTGAATGAAAAACAAATTTCAACAATTACCTACACCTTGTACATGCATGTATATAGAAGAAATTAAAAGGAAAAAACAGAAGAACTATAATTCAGAAATGAATGATAATGGTAAGTTACTATAAGGAAATTAATATTACAATTGCATGCATTATGTTAACTTCCTTGTATTTAATTGTAAACATTTTCCATATGAATGCACTAAATAAAACAAGAAAGATAAATTCCTATAAAATAGGTTTATATATGAAACGGTCAATTAATGACAATTAAAATTGTAATTCTAATTTTCTAATATTTTTATTATGTGTTGAAATTGTGATTAACGTTCGTTTTCTATATGAACTCACTTCATAGAACATTAGTTGAATTCTTAATTACTAAATAATGTAAAGTAACAGTTGTTTATCAAGGTCGTAATATGGTACATATATACTAGGTGTTTTATATTGTTATGATGTCAAAAAAATGCTAAATATAAATTCCTAAAGTAAATCTTAGTGGGATAAAGATATAGTTATGGTCGCATATTACCATTAATCTTTCTGATTAATTAAGGTACACCTTACTCTTATATAATAAATGTTTAACATCATAGTTGGAAAAAAAAAAAAAAAAACTCCAAATTTTGAATTGTGAAGGACGGATGACACACATGAACCAAAATTTGTATGACGTCCTTTCTTGAGAATTACATATAGTAATTGAAGTAACGTTGTCTAGCTAGGGACAATGATAAGGCAGACAGAAGTTTCAAAATGTCCCAATGTAAGAAGTAAAAACATTCTAAACAAATAATAATCTAAATTCACGAGGAGAAAGATCTAACAATCTAACGAAGAAGAGATGTATCTATAGCTAGATTTCTATCTGTTTTAATTAACCTAGTGGTTTGCCGGTGAAGTCGGGCAGTTTTCCGGCACATCTGAAGTGTTCACAACTGTTCCTTGGCTGTATATTGTGCTCAACTGATGAAAATAAGGACATGTCCTGGATTCAAGTGACCTCTTCTTGTTGCTATCTTTTGTCTTTCTGAAATACTTGTTTATATTCTCCCATTTCTCTTTGCACCTTTTGGCACTTCTTTTGTAGCCCAACTCTTGCATTGCTTGTGAGATTCTCTCCCATAGAGGACCCTTTGCTGCTGCTGCTGCTACTGCTTCCTTGTTGTCATCAGTACTAATATTGGTGAGATTACACTTGATGTTTATTAATGCTTGCACTTCATCCCTTGGCCATCTTTTGCCAGCAATTCTGTCACTTCTCTCATTTGGTGTAGAAACCATTTTTTGGGATTGTTTTTGCGCTAAAGATGGTGTAGCAAATAAAGGGTTCTCGTGGATTTTACGCGAATTTTTATTAGGGTTTTGGCCAGAAACCATGGCTAGTATGGATGAGGATGTTGTTGGTGGAGTAGTAGTGCTATCATGGACTAGAGTTGTTGAATAATGGTGGTTGTGGGGTGATGGGGTTGTTTCACTTGATGAAGTTGGCAACAAAGTAGGGTTTTGATGATGAGAAATGTTACCCATGCTTGATGAAGTATCATTGGGATGAGGAGGCAAAATTTCAGAAGATGAAGTAACAGAAGTAGTTGATCTATTTGTTACCTTAAGAAGATCTTCAATTCTCCTTATCAAGTTTTGATCTTCTTGAGAACCTGAAGTGAACTTCTTCAAAAGATCAATAATTTTTGCTTGTCTATCACCAGCAATGACCTGTTCTTGAGCCCTCATTTCAATTTCCTTATTGATTCTATCCATTTCTTGACACTTCCAAGCTTCCTCTCTTGCAATGCATTCTTCATCCCTTCTAACCATATCTTCAATAAGTTTGTTGTGTAAATCCTCTTGTTGAGCAACTATTCTCTTTACCACAGCTTCACAAAAACTCTTGAACATTTCAAACTTGTATTTCCTTTTCCTCTTCTTACTTTTCATTGATTCTTTCTCCAGTTCTGCATTTTCTTGAGAAGGGTTGGCAATATTGGTTACATTTTCTGTCTCCTCATCTTGTTGCTGCTCACTCAGGTCCATGATCTTGTCTTCTTCTTGTTTATCTTTTTCTTTACCCAAATCCTGATTCTTTTCACTTGAGACCTGTGGATTATCATCATGATAAAGCTCATCAAGATCACTGAAAAATCTATAGTTCTTGGTATAACTCGTGCTGTTAAAATGTCTGCTTTCTTCCTCAAATTTCTCCTTGCATTTGTCAGCACTCCTTTGATATCCAAGCTCTGCAAGCTTCCTGCATATATTCATCATTAATATGCATAAACTTCAAGGCCCCAACTAACAAATCAGACCATGCACCTTCAGTAAATTAGTGCAATAAAATTAAAGAGTACTAAAGATTTGAATCTAGGGATATTGTTTCTTAATTCATTACAAACAAACACACACACACACACTCTCTCTCTCTCTCTCTCTCTCTCTCTCTCTCCACACACACACACACTATTTATTATGTTAGAGAAAAAAAATATCAAAAGATCCATGATTATTAAGGAATCTACAGAAACATAAAATTGAAATTGATACATATACTCCTCCAAAAGATTCTGGAAATAAGTGCAGTTGCATAAAGGGTACAAGTATATGAGTACAAGGACTTAAATAAAGTCAGTTCACTTTTAGAAGCACCCCCCTGAATAATTACACTTTTTTTCATGAAAACATCACAGGTATATACATATATCAGTGCAAAGTGAAATTGATGTTACATAAGGTACCTTGAAACATGTTCCCAAGTGAATTCAGGAAACCAATTCTCCATACTAGATCTGATTCTCAACAGTGCAAGAACTTCATCATTTGTCCATGGATCAACAGGGATGGTGGCTGAGATTGATCTCTCTTTATCTCTCCCCAAATTCCCTTCTTCATCATTTTTGTCGGTGGCAGTTGGTGGTGATGATTGGTGGTGCAATTGGTGATGAAGCACAGTACTATGATGATGACCGTGGTGATGGGGTTGTACAACTTCCAGTGTTTGATGAGAAGGGTATGGGTCAAAGCAACCAAGAAAAGTTGGTGCTGGAGCTGTTGGCGTTGGTGTTATTACTACTGGTGGTGCTGGTGCTGGTGCTGGTGATGGAATTGAAATCCCATGATGATTATGAAGAGGGAAAGAAAGAGGAATAGAAAGTGAAGTTCTTGAAGAAGCTATGAATGGATGGAATTGGTCAGCTGGTACACCATCAAACATGTTTGTGTGTGAGAGTTTATAATTTAGACTTCTTTTTCTCTTTACCCCTTTTCTCCAAACTCTTTCATCAAACCTTTAATTTGCCTTTTGCTCACTGTAAAGTAAAATGGCAATACAACACACACTACACAACTACACAACTACACAACTACACAACTACACAACACAACAAAAAAAAAAAAACTCACACACACACACACACTACATAAACATTACATTACATTACACAGAGGAAAAGAGAGGAGAGGAGTTTGTGTCACTCTCTCAAGCTAGCAAATCTCTCTCTCATATTCATCAAGAATTTTGTCTTTTATTGCAGGATAGTAATGGGGTTGTCCCCAAGACTTTAAAAATTTGGTTAGTGATGCTAAAATCCAATGAGTGTCCAGAGTAAGTCAGTACATGTGATTGGAGGGTGCACTGCACGTGTCGCTGACACACGTGGGGTGAGCAGTGAAATCTAGGGGTGGGAAAGAAGAAAAAAAAATTGAGAGACAGCAAGCAGCAGTAGTGACTAAATAACATTAAAATTGTTGGGTTCCACTGCTGCTTAGAATCCTATGCAGAATGGTGGTGTGGTGTGGTGCTGATGATGGTGTAATTAAGGGCAATAGATAGCAAGACACGTGAATGCATGCAGAGAATGGGACCAATTATTTATGGGATGGGATTTTCATGTAGAGCCAGCCAGCCAGCCAGCCACCATTGATGCATGTATGCCCTTGTAAATTATTCATTATTTGTTGCTTTGCTAATCACCACCGACTTTGGGACTTGGGGAGAGGTTGGGAGTTTTTGGGGATGGAGGAACAGCATTAAGAGATTTAGGACACATACATGCATGGATACTGTTGTCATGGCTGTATTTTAGTTACGTTATAATCCAGCCAGTATATATATTGTAGCATACTACAATTTTTATTTTTAAGTATTGATATGTAAGTTTAGTGTAGCTAGTTATAAGTTGTATGTATGTTTATAAATAACTGATTTTAAATTTAGCAAAAGAAATGATGTTGGTGTAAAATTTTACCAGACTTATGATATGATATTGCGACATAAGTTGATATTGCGACCTGACAAAATGTTATCTATATAATTCACTTAGTGACCTTTCCATGAATTTGAAACACACAAACCAATTATTGCTCTTTCGGGTTCACTCACTTATTTATAATAAAGTTCATTTATTGAGTAATGATATTGCTGTATAATATAGAAAAACTTTCTTTATCATTGATCTTCATTTTTTGCACTTATGAGAAGATTAACTCATGTATTCTTCGAGTGTTGTTTGAAGTTGATTCACGAAAAAAGTCTTCACAATTCTCATTATATGAAGCCAACTTCTTTAGCCCACATACAGAATACGAAAGAAGTCGCTACAATTGTCAACAAAAGAATATTATACCTAATAAATAGTATCGATGAAAAAAAGAGTATCTTGATCTTTTGCTTCACACTACTCGTCTCCATCATAGTCTTCTCGTAAAATTTTGTTACAAACACAGCACTAATACTACCCATGTACTCCTTCTGTTCTCTAATAAGTGTCGTTTTAAATATGGGCACACTAAATAAGAAAATTGATAAATTCTCTTATTTATTCATATTTATAACTATGACTTTCTCTCTCTTCTTTTAAATAATCTTACATAGATAAATGGGATGAAGGGTAAATTTGGAATTTTTTGACTTTTACATTGATATTTGTAAAATGACACTTATTTGATAATAAAAAAATATGAGTTAAAACGACACTTATTAAATAACGGAGTGAGTATGTATTTAGTGAAACCGAGTCTCAAAAACTATGCCTTTTTAAGTGCAATGGCTTCGTTGGGATTAACATTCTAGTGATGCTCGAAATTTCTCTCAAGCCTAGAGAGAAATGCTCCAAGAATTATGATAAAGCACAAGTGCAAGTGAGAGTTGACTATTCTAGTAAAATTTCAATTAATGCTCAGCCTATACAAGTAACATTCATCATTGAATCCTCTTGTCAAAAGTTGTATGCAAAAATATCACGAATTAATCTTGTGTGCCTCCGAACCCTTAATTCTAAAATTCAGACAACTTGAGGTATACATGTATTGTAATTGTGTATGAATAAAAAAAAATGTCTGTTTTAAAATTATGTCATATCTAAATTTCTGAAAAATTAAGTTGTATCCAAAGTTTTATCTTAAATTTCTTAAAAGATCCAACACCCTATGCAAAGTGATGAAATATAATTTTGGAATAAAAAAAAAATAATTTGCATAGTAAAAATCAACCACTCTAAATCCTTTGTGAATTAATGTCTAGGATCTTAATTAGTCATGCTCAAAAACTCCTCTCAAGCCTGACTAATACGCCTAAACGGGATTTGTGTGTCAAGTGTTTGATTGAGAATTTAGTAGTATATGAAGGAGAATTGGTGGGGTTTTGAAAGTTTTTGAGCTTTTATAATCTACTACTGAATTTATTGATGTTGTGAATAAATTTTGAATTTCGATGTAGCAGTAGATTTTAGTGATGGAAACAAAGAGAATATTCCTCTGGGCCATCGAGCCTTTTTGTTTGTAATTTTATGATAATACATATTCAGTATCAGAAAAGAACTTATCTATTGATGGATAAATGATTAAAAATATATATAAAAGGATAAATAAATCTCTGAATTATAAATTTACAATAACTAATTATTAACTTGCAATTATTAAAGGCATAAATATCACTAAAATAAATCTACAATTTTAAACCGTAACCCAAATGTAATTAAACCCTACGACATGATTTTAATACTAATTTTAATGGTTAATTTTATCTACAATTTTTAAACCCTAACCCAAATGTGATTAAACCCTACGACATGATTTTAATACTAATTTTAATAGTTAATTTTATCTACAACTATTAAGCCCTAACCCAAATGTGATTAAACTTACGACATGATTTTAATACTAATTTTATCTACAATTATTAATCCCTAACCTAAATGTGATTGAACCCTACAATATGATTTTAATCCTAATTTTAATGGTTGTAATACTAACTTTATCTACAATTATTAAGCCCTAACCTAAATATGATTGATTTTAATCCTAAATTTAATGGTTTTAATACTAATTTTATTTACAATTATTTAGCCCTAACCTAAATGTGATTGAACCTTACAATATGATTTTATTTCTAATTTTAATGAAATCGGGTCGTTAAAACCACATATTAGAGTCACATTTAGGTTATGACTTAATAGTTGTATATTTGATTTGGTAATATTAATGATTTTAGTTACTCATTTGTGATATTTTGATTTGTGATTTTGAGGATATTTTATTTTTTCTCACTTTAAACAATTAAAGGTTTGAGTTAATTATATTGTATAAGTGGGTGCATGATTATTAGGGTGGAAAAAAAAACTGACATGGGATTCAATGATTGGATGGCTGATAAAGAGATAAATTTTAAACTCTTTTCTCTTTTCTATTTGATGCCAATTAGGATTACACATAGTTCAAATTCCCAATTCGTGTAAAAACTATTGTACTCTCTATCATTACTCTTATTTAATAGTAAAAAAACCCTAATCTATATCAGAAAATAAGTTTAACCATTTGAAAAGAATTCGTCCAATCTAGTCCTACATTAATTCCTTCTATTTGAGAAGAACTCACCATCGAGTGATATCGGTATAAAGGTCTTTTTACACATATCAAAGCACCATCACTATCACGTGTTTGAATTTCAAAAGAAAATTTTCTTGCAATCTCGATCTTGTATTTCATATTTGTCTTCACACATAACTCTAAACCAATCTTATAATTTGCAAAATTATTTTGTGTTTGCTTTTCTTTATAAAAAAAAAAACTCCCACTCCCACATATATTGATATGTTCCTCTAATAGAGGATCCCCAATATAATTTCTAAAATATATGAAATTATAATATAAATTCTTAATTTTAATAATCTTTTCCATATTTTTTAACCCAGCCAAATCATTTTTGAAAAATCAAGTAAATCAATAAATTTAGCTTACTATGTCAAAATTTTAACCATCGTTTCTACAATTATATCTATGATTTCCTTTTTCTCCTTAAAATCTATGATTTTTTTTCTTGGTTAAAGAAATCACCAATTATTTTTTCTTCTTTATTTACAACTCATTTCTCTTCAATTTCACCAAATAATTCAAATAATCCAAAACCTTCCATCATATCAAAATTCTCGTAAATTGAATTACTTTCATCAAACACATACCATTAATTTATGCAATTTCTTTATGAGATGTATCATCCTCATTGGGTGAATCCCTACGAAATTGTTAGGATAATATCAAATTGTCTTGAAATTCTTGAGCTATTCTCCTAACACTATTTTCTCCATCTATATTGCCCTACAGTGTGCAATTCCGTTTATGTGATCCACACGAACATATAAGGTATGTAACATAGTTGCTATATTTCGAATCTCTTTAAGCACATCGAAAATGCTAACTATGTGATCAACACTTTGTTATCAAAATGATAATGTCTGTCATTCCGTGAAATTCAGCTGTTATCTTTGAAATTTTTCTTTAATTTTTTTTTTTGAATTTTTTAATGTAATATTATACCTAAAAATGATGTTAATTGATAAGATTTAAAATTTAGAATAATGAATGTTCATATAACGAGTTTGTAATGTGGTCTAATAAAAAGAAATATATGAATTTAACGAAAAAATTCATAGATAATTGTTGAATTTAACCGCATGACCATTAGTATACCACTTTTCATAGATATGTAACTAAATTAAAAAAAATTAAAAGTATACCATACGAAAAGTTTTTTGTGGTTTTAATTTAAAAATATATATATTTGAACTTAATGAAAAAATATCAGAGATAACGGTTGAATTTAATGGAACGACCATTAGTATACAACTTTTCATAAAAGAGTAACCAAATTTAAATAACAAAAAACAAAAGTTAAAAGTATACTATTCCAATGGTTTAGTTAAAAAACTAGTTAGCCTTCCAAGTAGTTTGCCCTAAAATAAAGACATAAACGTAAAATAAGTTTGAGGTCAAATGCATTTATACTTAAATTGAGGGGGTAAAATGTAATTAATCCAAACAAATATTTATGAAAAAGTTAGTGTTAGAAAATAAATAGCCCGACCAATGCTAAAAGCCTATAAACCCTTCTTAAACCCTTTCTCCTTTTTCCAGTTTATTTCTTCGCCTCTTCTCTCCCTCAATCCGGCAAATATTTTTACAACAACAATTGAAGAATTCATTCATGGCGAATTTCTCTTCAACGATGGAAGATCAAACCCACATCCAAAACGCCAACAAGGACAAATACCGTGTATACAATCCTTACCAAGGCATTCAAGACCCCGCTACTTTACAACCTTTTAGAACCCTTTACAACCTTCCCACGTCTCCGGAATTTCTCTACCAGGAAGACTTCTTCAAGAAGCGTCGATCAATGAGTGAAAATCTCACTTTTTACACGGGTTTATCTTATTTAACAGGATCAATCACCGGGGGAATCTCTGGGACTGTTTCCGGGCTCAGGGCGGCCGAGGCAGGGGAGTCTGTAAAGGTTAGGATCAACAGAATCTTGAATTCCGGAGGGGCTACAGGACGGAAATTTGGGAACCGTTTGGGTATTATGGGTTTGATGTTTGCTGGGCTTGAAAGTGGGATTTATAATCTTAGAGGGGAAGTCGATGATCCTTTGAATTATGTTGTTGCTGGGCTTGCTACTGGTGCCCTTTATCACGCCGCCGCAGGGCCAAGATCGGCGGCTGTTGCTGGAGCTCTTGGTGGGTTGCTCGCCGGTGCGGCGGTTGTTGGTAAGAATGTTGTGAAGAGATACGTACCAGTTTGATGATGAAGGTTGAATTATCATTGGGGGAATTTGAAGTGGGACTAGTCATTAGTGTGTGTGTGCGTGTTTTAAATTTCTTTTTTTTTTTTTTTGAGGGGGGGTTGATGATAGTTTAATTTGTTGACTTGCCTGGCATTGGAATTGAGCTCAAGTTTTCAATGTTAGTTTAACTTCGATCAAATTTGGATCCAACTTTGTTCTATGATTTAGTTTTTTGTTTTTAATGCTTAGTTTTAAATTTGATCAATAATTGTGTCTCTCATCTATGGAGATTTTGCTTGTTGAATGGGAGATTTTTCAAGTAATTAAGACGGTGGCAAAAATCCAATCCATATGATGCTTATAATAATTAGCAGCCAAGTTTTAACATTGCACAAAATTTGCCTTTTTTACCTTATTTAACAAGGGGATCTCATTCATCAAGAGGGAGAACATTTCATTGCATCTTTAATTAATCAAACATTAGCCTAATAAAGTTTAATATTTTTGCTAAACAACTAGAAATACTCAAACTCATAATATAATAGTTTTAATCCATGTCTTAAGTGGTGAAATTTTTTCTACAAAATTTCTGCAAAATGGGTACAAAAGAATTTTTTTTTTTAAAAAAATTGCAATTAAATGATATATCATTATAAAATATAATAGTAAAACATGATATAATAACCAAAACATTAGCATTTATTTATTATCACAAGCATTGGTAACAATGTCTATGGAGATAGACACTTATGGCAGAATGGAAAAGGAACCATACATGATACAACTAAAGAATAGATATATATTATACTAAGCAAAGGAACCATACAAAGTTGGAGTTGTCCAAAGTGTAACACCAGAGTAAAAAAGGATTTAGCATAGAACAAGTTAAGAAGATAATCATACAATGGTTTTCAGAAGATAACAAAATGATGACTGAGTTAAGAACTGCACAAAAAGAAGAATGAGATAAAAGATTCTAAGTGTTCAAGGAAATGCCCCTTCAATTCATCTCAAAAACTTCATGTTCAGGGAGAAGGGACAGGGCAGAAGAGAAATCATCCTAATAGTTGCATCCAATCTCAAAATTTGTAAATATAAAGGACCTTTGTCCTGCAGTTTTAACAAAAGTAATGCCGGGAACATCTGTTGGTAACTTGTCAAAATCCAGAAATCTCCATGCACAACTGCAATTCATCCATTACTCTATTTTTAAGAACCCTGTAAAATGAGAATTGTTATAGGATATGATCTGTCATCAATCAAAGAGAGGGTGCTGAAACGAGGGTGAGAAATGTTGGTTGAACGACGAGCTTTATCTAGCCTCTGAACATTTTTGGTTTAGGTTTCTGACCAATATGAATTGCCATTGTAGTTTTGACAAGCTAAAATCTAGCATAGAAATGTGTGATGTCTCATCTTCATCCCCACATCTGCTAGAAAGAAATAGAAGAGTTCCAACTTGCTGAAAGGAAAGCCGAGGCTTTCCCCAGTTCTGAATGTTGATTCACGGGTTCAATGTCTTGTGAAATGCAACCTGCAGCAGGAAAAGGATTAGTAACATTAGAGTGGCACGATTTAAATGAAAACAAGAGTCTCAAACTCAAAACACAATGCAAACACAAGTATCGACATGGATTCTTGGGAGAAGTGTGTGATTCACAGTAGACTAGAACTAGGGATCCATATTGATCTTCAATTTCACTTTGAACAAAGCCAGATGTAAGTGCAAGCACGTGTATTAGCAGTCAATCTATTTCCATACTCCACATTCATATATATGGCACACCGGACATGCACAACACACATATCAAAGTGCTTAGTTAATATAGTTACTCTTCAACATGAGTTGGTATTTGGTCTGAAAGTCAAACTTGGCCTAAGATTAATAGCAATAACACTATCATTCAGAAATGAGAGCAACTCCTGATGCTACATGCAATAGACCAGTTACTTGTCAACCAAAAAGAGGGAATGCAAACAATATAAATACATACAGAAGTTGATGTCTTCAGCAGCTCCCTTATAGCCATAGTTGCATAGCAAGAAGCTGGGAGAGTAAAGTTCAATTTGATAGCTTTTTGGATCTCCTGGGCGTTAGTGCCACCTGATATTTCAGTCTGGTGTGAACCTGCTCTATCATTTTCTGCCTCTTCAGTTGAACCCATGACTGCCTTTTCAAATACAGCTGATTGTACGTCGTGATCAATAAGATACTTGTTGTCATACTTCCCATTCCCAAAACCCTCAACGTTTCTTGACTTAACAATTTGGTCCATATCTGTCTGCGCCAAAGGACTGTTTCCATCTATATAAGTGACCAATTCCCTGCATAAAGAAAATGACAACAATCATCCAGCAGAAAGATTATGAAGTGAACACCAGAGCCAAATATTTAAAACAATGCAAAAGATAGACTAGCATACCATTCAAAATCCTTTGGCTTCTGGAATACTCGCCTGTAACCTCCAGTCATGTTGGTTATTGAAAACTCCCTAAAGAATAATCAAATTGTTCTAAGAAAGCAGACACACATAAAGAATATGCAGAGATGTGGGACAATTATCAACAGAGAAAGAATGTATTAGAATATTTTATGGGCTCTTCCGTTGAAGCATTCAACTGAGAAAGCATGCTGTAGGATAGGCTCTTTTTAAGAGAGAAATTTAATCACCCGGTAATCCAAGCCACTTGTATCAGAATCAATAACTAAATACAGGACAGAAATCTTAAGGTGCAATATATTTGATGAAATCTGAAGCTAAAATATAACTTACTTGACACTGTGCATGCTCTCGGTCAAGCTGATAGCATCCTGACCAATAAAATCATCTATTAGAGGATAAGAAAACATGATAAATGCATTGTAATCGTATTTTAAAGTTACCTAGGAAGAAAGGATAATCACTATCTTTCAATACTAATTTCTTCAAGTTGTGCAAATACCTAATTGATTAATAACATGGTAAACTCGCGGTGATCCCAAGAAAGTACCCACTAACAACATCTCTCTTCTAAACATTTCTAGTCTCAATTTCCCTTGAAGGTACAAGTGTTGCAACTGTTGGTTGAACAATTGGGATAAAAATGAGTTTGACTAAATGAAATCATGATTTAGGAAAATTCAAGCTCATAGAAAACTACAATAGTATCTTTGCCCCCTCATAACAAACTTCACAACTGTTGTGCCTCCCCAATTTTCATTTCTTACCAATAGGTTTACCAAGATGATATTTTGGTACTTTCCTTCCTCTCCATTGTGCTTCCCAGATTATCCACCACATAAAGGACTTAAGGACCAGAAAAACTAATTTCAAAACCAAAGCATTCAACTTTTTACAACAAACTCTCTAGGATCTTTATTGTATTTCTTTATAATCTAGTTAGAGATCCCATGCATTTATGGCAGATTCAAGTTTACCAGGAATTTTCACATTGGCTCGGGAAAAATCACTAATCAATGGTGAAAATATTGAGTTCATTATATTTGTCCTTGATAGTTATGGGTCATATAATAGGTTCTACATCAATTCGAGCACTTCAAACAGCAAGACAATGAGTAAAATATCAAACAAAATTATAACCGCCTGCACCAATCATCATGAGATGAAATTTTTACAAAGATAACATACCTTACTCGATAAGTCACAATAAACTTCCCCAATATCATTAGCTGGATAAATTACCCGCGACCTGCAATTACAAAAATTTCAAATTTAAACACACTAAATAGTGGTTTATAGCATTAGTGAAGGGCAAAAAATGTTCAAGTTCTCTTTCTACCCTGGCAAAGGAAGGACAACATCATGTACCGTGTAAGTCCCAGTTAATAAATCTTCTTCAGTTAACGCCTGCACAATAGAAATAATTGTGAAATTCCTAATTATAAATGAAGAGAAAACTTTAAAAATCAAAATTCCTTCGGAGTGAGAGAGAGAGAGAGAGAGAGAGAGACAGGCAGACAGACAGACAGAAGTGACAGAACTATATTGTGAAACAAATGGGATGTCTTGTTCAATTTTCCATTTTAGTATCTCAATAGACATAAGGCGAGATTGTGTCCAATACAAGGTCTATTCCAAGAAAGATAACTATCACTGGACTGGTTAAGTTCCAACCACCTTAAGTAATCTGAATTTCCACTTTAAGCCAAAACTAGAAGGATAATATAATAAATTGAAATTGGCGAAATTTAAAATGCTTTACGGTATTATACTTCCAAGTCGACAACCAATTCATCAAGTGAATAGCAGCAATATCTACAATCTCTTCAAATCCTTCATATATTTTTGGAAGATGAAAAAGAAATCCCTTACATCTTACCAAGTTGCTTCCTAAGATCAGCAGGTGGTCTGCATAGTGCATAGTCTCAAAACACATGAAAATAAAATGGCAAAAAGCAAGTTGAGAAAGAAAACTGATCATTTCCTTAAAATATAAAAAAGACTAAGCATCCAATTCAGGTCCATAAAAAACTGTAACCTCGAGTCAAAAGACAAGTCAAGCAACAGTTAATATATCATCAGACAGCCTGAATACTTGCCTTTACAGAAACATCTTTTCCTATGGGGAGATCAGTTTCAGAAATTTCGTTGCTCAAATCATCTGTATCAATTGAACAAACACCTTCACATTCAGAATAACTTTCTCCCATTTCCTTTTCTATCAATTGTTCTTTGCAATAAACCAGGTCTCCCACTACGACACGGTCAATCCCTGAAACATGATCAAATCCCCAGGAGGGAAAAAGAAAAGCCCAATGTTATTGATTTTATATATTCTACACAATTTGGCCATCATTTTTCTAAAACAGCTATATACCCATTCGGTCATTATTTTTCTGAAGCTACACTTAAATAGAGCTGTGTTAGGAAAACAATGACCGAATTGCACAGAATCACTAAAAGTTACAAGATGAACCAGAATGCTCCACAATAGGACCTGACCAAATACTTGCCATATTTTTGCACTCTCATACTAGCAGCATGGTTCCAAATATAGCTTTGATAACTATGTACATACCTGCAAAGTAGAATTGTAGTATCTTTAATAGAACTTAAAAGTGAAGAATAGAAGTTTTAGACCACAACTTCACAAACCAGGATGAGAACCATCTGGAGTATTCTTTCTTTTGTGTCAAGAAGTCATAATGCAATATAACCTCATTAGTTCTGTTTAAAGAGAAAAATATAACCTGACACTTGTGACCACACCCACTTCCAGACTAGAAAGCAAAGAGAAACAATAATGTCCAATGATCAAAGTACAATTGCAGATGTCTTTGAATTCCAAATGGAGGAAGCAGAAAATCCATTGCCTTGATAACTTACATCATTCTAAGTGTCCTGGGTATAGCTTTCAGAGCTTGCAAGTAGTTTTCTGGACTTCTTTTTAAACACTGAAGCTGGATAAAATTAGATGGAAATGCTGTTAATGAAAGTCAAGACGGCAAATCTCATTTCACATGTTGCTGTGAAAACTAAGTCCACAGCAAATGAAAATTGTAAAATCAACAATACTAAAAAACCACTGAAAGTAAAAGCAGTATTTATGAGAAGATGACAACACCTTAAGTGTATGCTAAAGTTCTTCGTCTCCGTAATTTTACATGTACTTGGAAATTTTGGCAATAAAATTGGACAAGTGGACAACAAGGGTTTGCCAAGGGTTAACACTGATTCAACATCCAAATTTCCAATCAACAGATTTTGGATTTCCACAAGTTCACTATTAGCTTAACACATACTTGCCAAGGGGGCAACTCATTTACAAAGACAGGCCATATAAGAAGACAAAAAGTTATATCTTCTGGAGAAGACCTCCATATATCCACATAAGATATATGAGATAAGCTATTTATCCACACAATACAGACTGAAATTTCAGTGTTTACTTGCTTAATTGTCTTCTTTAAAATCCTTAAAAGTCATGCAATTTCTTAAACTTGCAGCTTCATTCATGGAGTTGAATTCAGCTTTAACATGACATCTTTAAGAATTTTTGGCATCAGCAAGAAATAGGGTTTCAGAGGTCTGTTGGAACATTCAGATGTTAACATTTGCAAGAGAAATGATGGTTGCGGATCGCCCTGTCCAAGTGGCCCTCCAAGTCCCCTTCCTGAAATGAACTTTTGTTCACACTGTTGGTCGCCTAGGATCGAGTTGAATACTGTTGTTCCAAGACAACAGTGTCATGACTAAGATGGTCTTGTCAAGGCCATATGGTCTTTTGGATCCATAATTGGATGCTGCTAAATTCTGGGGAAGTTCAATTAATGTAACAGATATATTTTGCCACTACTTTAATGTCCTCTCCCACCATATTAACCAAATATCAAGAATGCTAGAATGCACAAGATAGGTTTGTAAATTAAAGCAATTGTGATGAAAAAGTGAGGTGCTGAATGGGGCAGATGGTTTACCCATTAAAGATCTTGTTCAAAATAAAAGGAGGCAAATCATAGGTTTTTAAGGTGAAGGGGGTTATGGCAAGGGAAACTTAACCAAAAGGTGGGGACAAAGATTATTTATCTTTAAAATACATTTTAGTTGGTCTTCATACAATTCTATTTCCTGAAGCTAGAAACAAACTAAAAGCAATTCAAGCGGAATAGATTTAAAAGAAAACTAGAAATTTAAATGAATTGCCATGGTTATAGTTATCTAATCTGCTTGTTATCTTAACAATAATGGTTTGTTTTTAACTCCCACTCAATAAAATAATGATTCAGAAACCTAATGTTCATTTTTACCAGAAAAAAAGTTACAAGTTCTTTCTTCTCTGAATCATAATTGTAGCTAAACAACCGCAACAAAATGAAATGGTATTTTCAAAAAAGAAACACCCAATCCTTCCACTTATGAATTTAAACCATTGCATAAACTTTTTCTCCTGATCCATTTAAAAAGTTTCTTATGAATTTAAAGATCCAATAGTTGGTAATCATAATTTGGAAGTTAAAGTGCCTAATAAATAGTTGTAGCTTAAATTCTGCATAAAATTCTTGTTTAGTTCACAGAAAACTAGTTAGTAGTCACTAAAAACATAGTGCCTCCTTTTGAGACGATATTCATAAATGTACTAAAGAAAGGTGGAAAAGCTCACTATCTTTATAAAATATATCTGAAGTACCTTAGCACAAATGATTCATATAATTAAGGTGGCAACTTTGAAATAGTTATCTTTATTCATTACAATCAAGTAGAAAGCTTCAAATCTTCTCGTTTCCCAAAGAATTTATAAAAATCAAAGAGAAAAGAAGAGGAGTGAACATGTCCAATATTAGCAAAAAAGGTTGCATATTAGATTATTAGGTTAGTTTACTTTCACAAAAGAAAAACTCTGCACATGCTGGAGTGCCACCTTTTTCAATTTAAAATGCAAATCAAGAAATAGGGGGAAAAATACCAGCAAACATGAACAACTTAAGAAAGTTTGATGTAGCAAAGGAAAACAACAATGGGAAAGAGTCCCCACACATAATGCAGCAAAACACATTCCAGAAGAAACCATTTAACATTTTCAACATGTACTGTTGTTATCAAAAGCTGTAAGATCAAATCAATTAAAGCAGGGAAAACCACATTGAGACTGAAGAACAGTAAAAATGACCTAACTGAAGAGATTACATAGCCTATTTAGCTTGGAACTTACTATTGCCCTTTCAGCAACAAGATGGCGAGGTAATTGCCTCAGTGTCCCTTCAATATCGCCAGTCTCCTTGTAATGCTCTCTAAACCCTTTTATAGCATCCTTTTGTAATAACGATCTAAGCTAAGAAAAACAAGTCTACAGTATTGATTGTTGGCATAAGTCTTTTCAACACCATAATTGGCTTGATACACCGATTAATTTTTTTCTCCTTTCAGAGAGAGAGAGAGAGGGGGTAGGGGGTGTGGGAAGGCGGGGAATTGAGGCATACTGAAATGATAATGTAAAGGATATCCCCTTCTCTTGGATCAAGGATCATGCTAATCGCATTCTTCCACTCCCCACGCAATAAGGTAGCTCCAATAAGATGGGTGGGCACAGAACCACTTCCAAATCTCTGAATTATTTTCATATCATGAGCAGGTAAATAATTTGGGAATTACAAATTTACTTCATCATAAATTTCTGCAAATGACAGATTTAATGAAACTAGGAAACAGTGCTATTAAGAAGAATGCAATATCAGCCACCATTTATACCAATACAACAACAACTAAGCCTTTATCCCACTAAGTGAGGTCAGCTATATGGACCACATTTCGCCACCGTGCTTTACATGATTTCTAATGTGATCCATATCATAGGGTTTGACAAAATAAAACTAGAAAACAAGAGGGAAAAACCAATGAATTGAAGTACAGCTATGTTTAAGTACATAGAAGCCCTACAGCTATATACAATGCGCTTAAGAAGTTGCAAATCCTTTCTTCATTCAACTGGGTTTCATGTTCAAGATTATCCTAAAAACCATGTCATTTACTATTATACTCTCAAAGCACACATGAGATCTTCTTTGAGAATATTCTAAAACCACTCTGATACAGACGCGCTCTAGCTAATGGGCAAAAAACAACACCACCTGAACTTTCTTCTTCTTCCTTCTATTTCTGTTCAATTAATAAGAAAGTGATAGGACAAAGATGAACCAAACCCATCAAGGTTATGCCAGTTGACTTGGCTCCATCACACAAAGCTTCCACCTCAGTTCCATAGGATTTGGTAATCATAGTCAATTTTCACTGGAATTTTACAGAAAATAGACGTACTTCTAACTTAGTTTGTCTCACTCAAAAAAAAATATGGTTTCCAGTTTTCCAAGATGTCCAAATGAAGATATTGTAGTATATAGCTATATTGTATACAAATTTCAAACAGTGTCTGACATCAAAATACAACAAGAAGAAAATTGATCAGTACCATTTAGTGTTGGAAAAAAAAAGGCAGAATGGCATTTTCAAAAAAAAAAGAAAAATAGCAAAATCACAGCTGATATAGGAGATAATAGTTGTCATGTTTCATTAAGATTGGAGAAGAATTGGAACTATGCAAGGGTCAGAAATCAATAATAAATATTAAAAATTCTAGAAATACCTGCAAACCAAAGTAGTTGATAAATCCAAGTTTTCCCAAGGCATTTGCAGATGCTTGTATAATATCTTCAGATTCCGCAACCACTCCCCTGCAAAGTTTAAATCAAATGACCTTGACATGGTTTAGAAGCTCTGAACTATTAACCACTTTCATTAGCAAATCATAAAAATGAAGATAAAAAATATATAAAAAAAAAGGAAAAAGATGCAAGAGAATTTGAAGAAAAACTTAAAGGACGAGTAAGACCCTCTCAAATCTTGTGGTTTCTTAATTTTTTTCTTGGTTGAGTGATTTGATTTTTATTAACTGCTAGAAGATTCCTCCAGAAAAGGTGATTGGATGGTTATTTGCATATGCTCCATTCAAAATATTTTGGACTTTAGGCACAATAGCAAAGAGAGTGATTTCTAGTCCTACAAATATTCTTATGCAGTGCAGCATCAGAACACTCAGATATTGCATGAATCTCGCTGAGTCATTCCTAAACATTGAAACTAGTCTCCTTCAACACTGTTTTCCAAACTCCATATGATCTATCTTTATGCTTTGTGTTCTTTAAGGATCATTGTGTACTGTTGGTGAGGAACAAGTATTTGCAAGTCATAGCATCAGACATATCTTTACCTTAACGTGACTGTGAAATGATTTCCATGGAGCTGCCCAAGAAGAAGCCCTTCATTAACGTGGCTGTCACAAAATTTCAAATGTGACATATAAACTCCATAAAATAGCAAAAAAGAACCAAAACTGCAAATCTTCTTTTCTCACCAAAAATTTCCAAGTTTGATACCAATTAATCTTTCATTAAGAGCAGCAAGTCTACTTGCGCGCTGCTTAAAAACAGTCACCTGAAATGCAAAGACGACAATGAACTCTATATGGAAATTTAAAAGAAAATTCCCTGAGGAAAAAAAAATATAAACTACAAAGGAAACATCACTTGAATTTAATATATATATATATATATATATATATATATATATATATAATGGTTTGCTTATTAGCAAGACTACAGTAATTCGATGAATAAAAATTCAATTTTTTTTTTCTCCTAAAGAATATTAGGCTTTCGATTAATAGTGACTTCTATATGGAAACAGATGCAACTCCTCTTTTAGGTTCTCTCTTAGTTTAATGCAGAAAACGATGCTTTAACGAAGACTACATTATAGTGTCATCATGTAGTTCAAGCTAGAAAGTTACATTAGCATTCTTCTCATGTTTATGACTCAGACTCATAACTCTGACTCTGAAGTAGCTAATTACAGAGGTGTCCTGTGATCTCTCGAACTAGCAAAAAGATCAGCTTGCAACCTTCCCCCAAAAAAAGGCAGCAAACATTCTTCTACATTAACTCCCAAAAGGGACTAATGAACTACAACAACAAAATCAAAGTAACGAATACAGGGACATGCTTAAGAAAGAAAGAAGAAAAAAATTAAATCACATTACCCTTTGAGTTGATATGGAGCGCTTATCTTTTGTACCAGCAAACCCAAAGGACCTTGGCTGACAAGAAAATGTTGAGCAAATCAGGGAAACACTGAAACGACCAAAAGATTCCAATTCTCATTGATTTATTAGCTTTTGAAATGCATAAATCTTTATTTTTAAGAATGGTGAATCAAACATGCACATGAGCAATTTACAATAGGAAAGGAACAAAGAACAAGAAGACCCTTTATTAGATCTCCTGTTATTGGCAAAACAATCACATGCAAAAAACTCAACGAAAACACCAATGGAATTTACTTATGATGAAAATGAAAAATTAAATTGGAAACTCTGCAAGTACTAGGCATTTGAAAGGGGCTACCAGACGAGATGAAATGGTCAACTACTGAGATACTTAACATCAGAGTTATCCTCCACGCCAAAATAAGTACAAGCATGTAAATACAGGTCATATACCTGAATGCCAAGCATTTTTCCAATAAGCCCAAGTGCCTCCTGCGTGTCCTTGTTCTCCTTATAAAGATGGAACCTGAGATTTTTTTTAAATGATAAATCCAACCCAAATATTTCCAAGTGAAACAATCATCAAGTCGACTACAATATAATAGATTATTAGTGAAAACAATTAGTTTTTATCAGCCAGCCAGAAATTTGAAGTTCTTTTCTCATCAAATGAAGCTAAAACAAGTACTATCTATTGATAGAAAAGGAGGCTTTAATCACCTTCACTAGCCCTTTTAATTGCATGTCTCATTGGAAAAACTCAAGAAAGAATCGTTAATCTTGCTATGTTACACTTCTCATTCAAGACAACTTTAGTACATCCTCCAAATTTCTAACTTTTCATTCAAGTCAACTTTAGTACATCATCCAAATTTCTTTCAAGATTATTACCCAAATGTTACACTTCTCAATGCAAGACACATAAGCATGTTTTGTTTAGGAGGAACCCAAAAAAGAGAAAATAAGTCCAAAGGATTTTCAGAAGTTGAAATGCAAGCCTTCCAATCAAATTGCCCACTTAAAATAATGGTGCAATGATGATCAGTCAAAGCTAACAAGGTGCAACAAAACCAAACAGATATTGCTTAAAAAGTTATGGGTATTATCTGTTATTGATTCAGTTTACTTATAATCAAACCAATTCAACATGATATCAGAATTGGAAGTTTAAGATTGACCACTTCTGATGTCCAAATCATATGTCTTGAGGAAATCAGTACACTATGTACTATTCTAAAGACATGGTTGAACAGTGTCAATTAAGATGTAAGTTGCAGTTGAGGCACTCTCTCATATCTCGAGTTATAACTTCCAACAAATCAATATGAGAATCCTAATACCATGAAACAGAATTTTGTTAATTTTGTTTTTCCATATCCGTCAATAAAAGAAACACATAGAAGCAATAAGTTTGAGATATTTCAACATCTTTCCCCATTTTTACCGGGAGATATATAAACTTGAGATTTTCCCTTCAAATTGTTTTATCAGAAAATTCAAAAACAAAGAGAATGATATCAATCTAAACATTCTTTTCCTATCCACATAGCTTTTTGCAGTTAAACTGAATCTCTCTACAGCCACCAAAAATCACAAACATAATGTTCCTCAATACAGTTTTATGACAAATGATTTTATAACTCTTCCATACATTTGACAGAATTTGCATATAAAAGCAATAAATCACTAGAATACTCCTAAATAGCCTCCTGATATTAAAATCAATACTAGTTGGTGTTCCAAGCCCCAACCAAATATGACCACCATCTTGCTGCCATATCTGAAGTAGAAACTTTAAGGGAAACATGATCCCTCTTTCTCCACTTAATTAATGAGCAAAAAACCATGAAAAATTACTTCTTCACCTCACATTTTACTAACCATCCTCATCCTTGTATATAAATAATACTTATGGACTCCCAAATTTGTTGCCAGACTTGGCCCACTTTGCTTTTTACCATTTGTAATGCATGTAAATGATATTGTTCAGAGTTTCTATATTTCTTTTATCCTCAATTAAACCAATTTCCCCTTTTGAATTAACATGAAAACTCCTTTTTGCTTTTGAAATGGATCAGATGGTGTACAGTTAAGATCCATTTTACTAGATTCTATTGTAAATCAGTAATCTAGAATAGCAGAAGAGAAGCATAGAATAACAAAAGAAAAACATCATTAGGCATGAAGAATTTTCCAAGAAAAAGATGAAACTAAACATTACCTAAGGAATTTACCA
Organism: Ophiorrhiza pumila; assembly: GCA_016586305.1. Taxonomy (NCBI): domain Eukaryota; kingdom Viridiplantae; phylum Streptophyta; class Magnoliopsida; order Gentianales; family Rubiaceae; genus Ophiorrhiza; species Ophiorrhiza pumila. The sequence continues at coordinate 31,276,822 of BLIW01000002.1, forward strand.
AGGTGCCCCGGCCAATTCTCAGAACCTCTACTGTCATATCGTTTATCATCTCTATTTTTCCTTTTCTTGGAGCTACATCCTCCCTTACTCTTTCCCACATTTAACCTTACACGAATGCACTTTGATGAAGCATCAGGTCCATCTACAGTGTCAGTGACAAGGAACTTCAATCTCTCTTTGAAAAAGTTATGCACTGCCTGAAAAGCATTCATACACAACAAATGACACAAAGAAAACCACAAAAGAATTAAAAAGAGGAAATCTTCAAATGAATATGTTCAAAGCTAACCGTGCGATGACCCTTATCAGAACTAGGAGAGAGCACAATAGGCTCAATATCAACTTCAACGCCAGAACCAATTTGGTCTACAAAAGCTTTCAGCATGTCTGCATTGTAATCACCAGCAAGAGTTCTGAAAGAGTCTATCTCAGTATCATACGTTATGTTTGGCAGATCAGATACCATAACTTCTTTTTCTTCTGCAAGCTGATTGGCCAACTTATTATTTTCAAAATGATCAGCATGCATGTAATCTAGAAACACAAGTAACAAGCAAATATGCGAAAAAAAATAAGGTCATAATTTTACCTCAGCTGGAGCCTCCAATGAGGTTAAATGCACAATGTTTCCTTCCAAATCCACTTCATTTACGATGAAATCTGAATACCTAAAACATTAATAAACGAAAAAACAAAGGACAGCAATAGTTATATTCACCAGGTAAAAAATTCCAGAACCAACATTTCAGAAAGATGAAAAGAAGAAAGGTACATGAATAGGGACTGAACTAAAAGGTATCATTATCATAAGGTCAAAACAAAGGGAAAATTAATACACTATATACCAAATTAAATGTATCTATTTCCAAAAGTCTAAGGTACAATGTTCCACAAAATAAATTTGCCACTGGTCAAAAATACTAAACAGCCATCTCCAGCTCAAACTAGCACAAAGGATTACTGATAACCGAAAAGAAAACATCATACAGGCCAAATATATCATTCATTGGACTGAAAACAAACCAAGACAACTAAAATCCGAACTATCTTACAGAATATTCCATTCCCAAGTTCAACTATTTATAAATCAGCCCTCCTAGTTATTCACAATACTATCACCTTCATACAGTTTCTTGACCTTCTTATCCAAAAATCAAAGACATTTGTATAATTGCTTGAAAACTTCAAAAAAGGGATCCTTTAAATATATCAGGCATCACATTTTCTCAAACAAAAACACACATCTGCACAGGAGCTGAACATCCAACCCCCCACCAAAGAACGAAAGACCAAAAAGAAAAAAACTTTTACAAATGAACAACCATCATGAAGTCTTAACTAAAAAATAACAACCATCATAAAGCCTAAAACCAAAAATCCAACATTAGAAGAAAGAACATAAAAGTTCAAGTTTTTATCCATTTTCAAAGAACTTAGTTTAGTTCCTGGGCTCTTAGAATTGGCATTCAAATAACAATAGATTAAAAAATGAAATTTTACTGTTCAATTCATGTTTATCTGGGTGTGAGAGAGAAAAACCGACCTTTGTTTGAGGATTCCGCGAAAGCCCGGAAGCTGAGAGATGTAACAGAATATTCCAACATCAGATTCGTCCATGGTTTTCAGTTTTAATGCTGATTTCGAGTACCCTTTTGGATGCTATTGATGTAATTGCTGGATTTCGCACTTTGGAGAATTACACAGATTTTTCTTGCAGAATCTGTCGCAGGGTTTTAGTGCTGTTTTGCTAAACCACCAGAAACATCAGCAGTTCTTCCGCGAAAATGAAGAAAATTCACAATTTCCCAGTGTTTGAAAGGTATCTAATATTGACCCCGCCAAAAACAAAATAAACTTTTTTAGTGTCTTAGGCAGCTTTTGATAAAACAATTCAAATAACAATTAATTGATTCGTATATGTAAAAAATCTTAATGGATTAAGAGATTTCAAAATGTAAGTAAAATGATAATAGAAGTTTAAGCTATAAAATATGTTTTAATTTGCTTAATTTGTGAGTATAATCAATAATAGAGTTTTTAAAATATTTTTAATATAGCATAGTTAATATGATTTAATTTTTTTTTGAATTTAATATATTTTGCCCCTTTTTCTTATTTTTCCTGTTTTTGAGGCAAATTAAATGATTGAAAACTAAGGCTATGTTTCTTTGCGTGAGTTTTAATGAGTTATTTCATAAAACAAAAATGTCATGGTTGTTTTGCTCATTTTTTCTATCAAAATTTTTAAAATAAAAAATAATGCTACAATAATTATTTTTGCTACAGTATATTTTATGAATAAATATTAAATTTGAATTTTAAATTTTAAATTTTAATAATAAACAACTCTTTCTAACACAATTCCCACCAAAACAAACTAATAAAATATTAATTCAAATTTAAATTTCAAACTTTTTATCAATAAAATAATCTCTTATACAAATCCCAACAAAACAAAATCATTAATCCAAACACTCCCAAAATACTCCTTTCTCATAACAAATCCCCAAAAAAAAAATATTATAATAAAATCTAAAAATACTCCATCCAAACGGAGCCATAGAGTTCGAACATATAATCAAAAATGATTTTACTTTCTTTTATTGTTCTCATTATAATTAATATAATAATTTAAAGTGTAGATAATTTTAACAATAACCTCTTTCTATTAAACAACTAAAAATTTTATAGTAAAAATATTTAAAATACTTATAAGAATTTAATTGTAATTTGATTAAATCAAATAAATCATAGATCGAAGTGCCAATTTGGTCACCAAACTGTACGGAATTAGTAATCTTAGTCACTTAACTATTTTTTCAGTCGAAAAGGTCATTAAACTATTTTTTCTTAGCGAAAAAAATCCCTCCATCCATTTAGGTCGTCTGAGCTAACAGAAATATGATCAGGTGATTTGCACACGCATATTTGTAGGGATAAAATTGTCCAACAACAAATGGCCAGAAAAACTCCCTCTTTATAGGCCCTCTCACTCCCTAAGAATACTACAGAAGAAAGAGAATATGATAAGAGAAAAAAATCCATCTTTTATACGCATATATGCCCTAAAATTGCCTGATGTCCCAATGCAACCCGCAACCTCCTGATTGTTATTGCGGTGTGGAATCAGTGATAAAAATGTCATAGACAAGATACAATCCAACTAGGTGATATGTTGTGTGTCGAAGAATAGAGGTATGTTATACACAAATTTCTAATTTCGTAAAATATATTACAATAACTAAAAAAAATTACAAAAAAAAATTCCAATAATGTGTGATGTAGGGCCTTAATTGCGTCTTTTGGAATTGGTATGACCTGAAATGTGCGGAAGATCAACAGAAGTAATACCTAATTTGATTCGAAAAAAATATATATTGGAGAATGAAATTGAATAACTGAAGAATAAAGTAAAAAAGTTGCAGTGGGAAGTGGTTAATTTGAAGGAAGAGAATCGAATGTTGAAAGAAGAAAAGAAAAAAAATTCGAAAATCAAGAAACTTGTGATAGAATTTTTTTTTTGTTTTGGCTTTGTTTGTTTTTGTACCTGGGAAGTAGACAAATTCAAATGAAAGTTACTAAAATGTCTACTAAATTATGATGTAAAATTTAAGTGCTATTTTGTTGTAAGTTTAGTAAACTTGTTTTGATATAGTCCTAATGTAGGACCTGGAATTATTTTGTAATGATAATTTGAAATCAATTTAGTAATGAAAATTTTAAGGTTTAGTATTCGTAAATTACTCTTTTTTCATTATATATGGCAATTAAAACGTATTGGCTTAGCTAATATATTACCAACATGTCTCAAAGTATAGGTGTAATGAAAGTGACAATATCCAGTTCATAAAATAGTATCTCAATCAATGATCATATCCAAATATATCATTACACAATGTAAACTTGAAGCTTGTTTTTCAAACATCAAAACTACAAGTCTGAAATCAAGTGCTCTTATCCATTTCATAAAACAATAAGTCATTCAATAATCATGTCCAAAAGTATTCATTATATAATGCACTTCAAGTGCCTATCCATCTCCAAAAGTATGCATTATATAATACGAACTTCAAGTGTACATTCATGTTCAAAAGTATGCTTTGACACAATGTAAACTTTAAGTGCACATCCTCGTCCAAAAGTATGCTTCACATAATGTGAACTTCAAATTCACATATGCTAACTGAAGTTCACATAGTCAGTTCATAAAAAGTTGAAAAAACAAGTGTCAATCTATCTATTACACAATTCCAAATCATCATACTATGATATCAAGTGAACAAGTTCAATTGTTGTTTTCTGAAACTGCATCAGTCCTCCTTTTAGCTTTACCTCTCCTTGTACCTGCCCAAGTGCCCACTTTATAAGGTGGACTTTTGCCTAACCAAACATAATTAGCATTAATTCTGCCTTTTTCTGTGTCTGTAAGGTGTTTTCTTTGATTGGATGCACGTTTGTGTACCTCAATACTAATGATCCTGCTATTTCCAACAGGCTTTTCAGCAGCTTGAAAGGAAGTTTGTGATTGTCCTTGTTGTGCTTCAGTTTGAGAAGTGTCTTGGTTAGCATGTAGCTTTTGTGCTTGATGCAAACTTGAACAAGTTTGTGTAGTGTCTTCACTACTAGGTTGATTTTGTGTTCGTTGGCTATGTAAACCAATTTCAGGAGTGCTTTGGGTAACAAATTCAGAGGATACATGTGGTTGAATCTTGCATGTTGCAGAATTATGTTATGAACATCCACATTTTTTGCATTTTCTGATGACACATCTCTTTTTGGCATTATTTGTGCTCTGCTTTTTTTATTTGTGAGTTGTCAACATTCACCTGTGAAATTCTCTATTTCCATTAACAAGTATACATATTATAAGAAAATAATACAAGCTCATGATTTCAAATTTTAATTGAAATACTTACAGTCTGATTTATTGAATTTTGTTCACTATTCTGTTCAGTAGTCTGTTGGCTTTTCAATTCCTGAACTTGGACCTTTATTAAGAGTGACATCTTTTTGAACTTTACATGTGCCAGCATTATGTTTTTCACTTCCACATTTTCTACAATGGATGACAATATGTTTTTTTAATTTCTTAACCCCATGATTACCTCCTCTGCTTGCAGTTGGATCTTTCATCCTTGATTTCTTTGGCCTACCAGGTTGTACATAAGGAATTGGTGTATTTAGCACAATATGACCAGACTTAGGCCACAAATCTTTTTCGTTCATGGGGTATAGTACATTTTCATATATTTTCAAGAATAATTCTTGGCTGTAAAAAGCATCAGCAGCCATATATGCATCTTCACCATTCTTGTGCAATGTTGCAATTGCATGACAACAAGGCAGTCCACTTATCTGCCATAACATACATATGCATGTTTTTTTATCTAAAAACACAACATATTGAGCCCATTTTGGTCCTCTAACCTGATAACCACATTTTCCATTCGAAATTGGTCTCCACTTTAAAGACAACTTCATATTGTCCTCAATTAATTCATATACCATAATCATATCATTATACATTCTCTCAATCTTTTCCATTAAGAACTCCCTGATGTCCTCAAGCATTGTGATAATTGGCTTCTCTTGAAATGATAGAATATGTGAATTGAATGTCTCACATATGTTGTTGATTAACATATCACACTTGGTGTGTTGTTGAAAAAAAGCTTTGACCCAATGCTTATGAGCTGCAGCCCTGGTGACTGTAATGTATGTGTAACGCCCCGCCCAATTCCCTTATACGGAAATGCGACGGAGACGTTAGATTAAGCCCGACTCACGTCTGAACCCTAACCTTGAACATTAATCCCGACTCATGTCTGGGTCCTAACCTTGAATATTAATAAATTATAACCTGAAAATTACAAATAAAATTTTGAACACAATATTCACCTTATGTTACATCCCCAAAAGACAAACCATTCAAAATAATAAACTTTTGTTTATCAACGCGATTACAATCCAAATCTGAACGATTAAAATACCTTAACCCTCTACACTCCTATTACTTTAGCGTATCTGAAAATCCAGAATTTAGTTCACCATTTAACTTGAGTCGCCCTGAAAATATTTTTATAAAATGGGTGAGCTCAAAATAGCTCAGTGAGGGAGTAATAGATAATTTTCAAAAAAATTAACTTTAAGAACGCACAATTTCAATTAAACATTTTTCCAATTCAAATAACCATATGACAACCGTATTTCGATGCAAATAACCATATGACAAAGTTTTAAATATCACATAAAAGATTGTGCAATACACATATCCATATATCACATAACTTTGTCGTTAACTCCATATAAAATATTAGACATATAATTGGTACCTGTCACGATCGGCCTTTTCGACCTTTACCAACCTTATATCCCTTAACAATTCATTATTGCGTGCACGACTTGAGAAGCTACCTTATCCTTCTTAGTGGTCAGTGACCACAATGGCCCTGCAGGCCTAACGTGGTATTCGAATTTGCCACTCCGACTCCCGTCAATAGGATTAAAAACTCTTTAATCACGTGACGGGGCTCACCTGTGTAGTCTTGGCGTAATCTCAACCCAATGCCGTCTCGATCACTCTCTAAGCTAACACCTACTAGGGCCCATGCAATTCAATACAATACACGTATAACACGTTCACACAATTCAAAAATCATATAACAGTCATGTATCATTCACTTCTCACGCTTGGGGCACGGGCACAAGTATATTGTCACACTTTTCACCAAGCATATCTTAATTTCTCAAAAGTCACTGGTAACGTTCGACTCTAGAGGTGGCTCGTACGGACTCTAGAGGTGGCTCCCGTATTTAAAGTGGCGTAGCACTTAGCTCCGTACAGTACTTAGTTCCAATGTACCTAGTTTATCAATACATGTTATATGGACATGAAGTCCCGCATATACACTGATATATCAATTACAACAATTACAACAGATTCCAGTTGGCAAAGGATGAGAAAACTCATTCATCAGAGAGTGCCCTTTTTAATGCAAGACAAGAGAGTGTCCACAATTCAAACAATGCCCATATCCCCTTCACTTACCAATTCACACAAAAACAAAAGTATCCCTCCAAATTCAATATAAAATACATTCAATAGATAGTTCCAAAGTGTTGTTTGATTCAAAATAATGTAAATTGGCTACATCATATCCGATTGATGTAAATCCATCACTAAATAAAACCATACTAAGGATTAAGAAAATTCTTATACTTTATATAATTTCATGTTATACATTGAAAGTGTTGGAAAACATTCCATCATGTGCAAGGGCTTTAAAAACCCATAACAAACATTCAGTTCTATCACATTCAATTCAATCTGTTATAACTCGAGATAAAGATATTCAAATGATGTGAGATAAAAGCCATTTGAAACCAGCTCTAAAATACTGGAACTTTCATGTTTTACAAGATTCCAAATTAAACATGAATGGTGTTCAAATTAAGTTCGTTCCAAAAGACAACCTAAAATTTAGGTAATAAATTTCAGTACCATCATGTTTGATTCAAAGTATTATAACTTAATATCCAAATACCCAAATGTGGAGAAACTAAAAGTATATAAAAATAGACTCATAATAACCGAATTTACATGTTGCATTATTTTCAGAATTTAGTATGCAACATATTGGAAATACTGTTCAAAATTGCTATAATGGTTTAGAATCAGGTAACAAAAATTCAGTTCTACCGTTTCCATTTCAAATTGCTATAACTTCTCAACAAATTATCCAAATAATATGAAACCAACACTTTATAAATATAGATTAAAAAATCTAAAACTTTTATGTTCTTTAACACTCCAAATTCAGTATAGAAAGTAGTGTAAAATGGGACATGATTTCTGTAATTACCGAAATCCTGTAACATATTTCAGTCCTGGCATAGTCATATGAAATAGCTATAACTTTGTAATCAAACCTCCAATTAATATGAAATCAAAAGTATATTAAACTAGATTTAAAATATTAAAACTTTTATTTTTTATCAATCCCCAGATTCATTCTATAAATAGCTTTAAAAACTGTTCAAACTTCATGTAGGATTGAAATCTCGTAACAGATTTCAGTTCTGTCATACTTATTTCAAAAGGTCATAACTTTGTAACCAAATATCCAAATAATGCGAAACCAAAACTTTATAAAATTTAAAGCCAAATTCTAGAACTTTTGTTTTCTTTAAAATTTCAAATTCAATACACAAGATAGGGTAAAAACCGCTCAAAGTCGCTGCAGTGGCTTGAAATGCATAAACTAATTTTCAATATTAAAGTACCTTGAAACGAATATAAGTTTGTGGTTACATATCCAAATAACAAGAAATCAAGATCATATAAAACTATGCTGAATATGCAAGATTTCTTTTACTATAAAATATTTGGAATTCTACTTACAAAAGCGGACAAATTGACATAAAAATAGCCCCAAGTTGTACAGATTAAAAACCCGATAACCCAGATTTCTAATTCTGCCATAGTAGTTTGAATGGACTATAACTTTTTAACTGCATGTCCAAACAATATAAGACCAGAACAGCCTGAAACTAGACTTAAAACACTAAATTTCTTGTGTTATGAAGAGTCCGGGATTCTGGTGTGTCGTTTTGTACCAAATTAATTTACTTACTCTTAAACAATAAATCAAGTATAGTACGAGTAAGGTCGATCCCACGAGGAACAACACTATCTTCTAATTCAATTAATTTGCCAATAGTAACCATAATTTAATTAATGATTAAAAACAAGTAAAGTAAGAAATCAATTACGAAATAAACAAATTACAAAATAATAAAATTCAGAAATTAATTAATCAAAAGAAAAGATCCGGCTATAAATAAATCCACACTAATCAATTCTTAATTGTTCATCGACTCAAAGATAACAATCTTTATTTAATCAGTTAGTTATAGGTTACCGAGAATCAGCTCTGACATAACCCAATTCTCCCTTAATTATTCGTTAATTGACAAGTATATGCTTAATCAATTAATTCCCTATTCATAACACAACCTGGCCGAAATCAGCCGAACACCAGATTTAATGTTACAAAAGCATTAAGAAGTGAAGAACCTAACTCTAACAAATCATATCATGATCAGCATGCAACAACTTGTTAACCAATTATTTCTGTCTACCAAGACAGTAGCTTCGCCACTAATTAATCTTACTTATTAAATCTAGTGACTTAATAAGTGATTAATTGGCTCTACTTAATTCGATTAAAGGTGATCAAGCTTTAATTAAATTAGATAATGAACTTTAAGCTTAGAAAACTCTTAGAATTGAATAAGAGAAAGTTTAATTAAGAACAAGTAGGTCTCACAATTCATGCATCGATTAGTGCTTCATTACCTACAGCCAGATGAAGAACTACTCACTAAACATAATTAAAACAATCAAAAATAATAATTAAAAGAGAATTAAATTAAATTAAATTAATACTGAAAGTTTAAAATCAGGACGTCTGCCGTTCGACCATACGACGGACTTCTGATTTCTGGAAAAGGGAATTCTGCAAACCCAGCAATAGAACTGCGCTAGAAATTCAAAACTAAAAACTGAAAACTGTAGAGAGAAAGGGTGTCCTAACCCTAACTAATCTACTCCCTTATATAGGGGAGAGAATAATAAAGCTTCCTAATTCAACTAAAGAAAGAAATCTCCTCGTTTCCAAATCCAATAAGCCACACACGGCTATAGAAAAGTCAGTTTCCTATTCTACTTCAACAACCCACTTGGTAACTTCCAAGAATCCTTTTGATGCCATCTTTCTTCAATCTCCCCAGTCATTGAATCTTCTATAAAACAATCCAAATCCATCTTTTTCCTCTCAGCAATCCCGCATCATGGAAACTTCCAAATTCTGCATTAATGAACATAATTAAGCACCCATTCATCCTCAACAAGCACATAAAAGCATATACAAATACATCACTATTCCGTGCTTATCAAATTCTGCCTACACAGAGTAAAAACAACACATGCAAAACTGCTGAAAGCATTGATATTTCATGACAAAATTCTGTCTTGCCAGGCCTGGTTCAAATGGCCATAACATTGCAGCCAAGAATCAGAAAAGCATGAAATCAAAACTATATAAAACTAGATTTATAAAACTAAAACTCTTATGTTTTACTCAGTTTAAAATTATGCAGACAACTAAGTCGAAAATCAGTTTGAAGTTGACAGGTATGCAACTCCATTATGAATACAAATTTAAACTTCAGTCCATGCTTCCTTTAAGCATAACACCGAACAGGTTAAAGGCATAGGAATCAAAACTCACATAGCATAAAAAAATTCTACAGCCCAACCATTTCAAAGAAGAAATCGATCATATCACCAAAATTCCATAACCAATTTTTTTTGAACAAGTTGTGGGCATAAATAAGATTTTAACCCATAAACAACAATAAATCCCAACCAAAATAAAACTGGAATGTTTAACATTTCCACCAATCAAGAACCCCAAATAATTGTGAATTCAAACAAGCATCCAGTGAATTCAAGTAAATATCCAGTTGGAGATCAACTCTTCATTAAAGAATAAATTTTAAGCCATGTAAAGAATTGGATTTAAATTGTAAAAACCATTGCCAAACAAAAAGAATCTTTTTACCCACAATCCATCATGATGATTAGTCTAAAATTTGCCAAAGCATATATAAAAACATATTAACAACTCAACAAATTCTTGCATAACTCTCAAATCATAAACCCACTACGAAAAATTAGAAGTCAAGACTGATATCAATATTTTCTTTTTAGGAAAAGAGAATCAAATAACATATAAAATCTGATTTTTCCACCTGATAAAATTTCTTCAAAACTTTTTGGATTATCCAAAGTTTTGAGTTTCATCTACGGGATTCGATTCTCTTCTTCCTTTCTCATCCTTTCTTCTCTTGGTTTATGATGTCTTCTTGAACCCTTCATCTTCTTATTTTTTTTCACGATTTTTTTCTCTATCTAATTTTGTCTGCTGCCCTAACCCAAAAAGCAGAGCATGTGGTTATATGTAATCAGCAAGCTTGGCATTGGCGGTGGGTTTATATATATATATATATATATATATATATTATGTCTTCTATGTTGCCACATGGTCCTTGGAGTTTAAAGTGATTAGCTAGAACCCACAACTTTTAGCTAGTTTATACAATTAAGTCTTGAAAAACTTTTGGATTGTACAATTAATTCCAATATCTTTTCGTGTTGGTTCGTAAACTTGCAAATAACAATCAACACATGTTTTTCTCATAGTGATTTTAAATCAAAATTCCTATATGTTAGACAAAAAAACTAGTTAAATATATATCCGTTTCTAAACTAAAATTCATATGACAGAAAACGTAACATTTTAAACTATTAAATACAATATTTATTTATATGAAAATTTCGCGGTTTCATAGTATGACTCACTATGGTATTCCTTCCACTCCTTAATCAGTAGTTTATATTCTGCCATGTTGGTACAATCAGCAAGTTCAAACAATCTGTTCTTAAGTGCTTTCCCTGAATTTTTTTTCTAAAGTTCTTGTACATATGTTGTATACAAAACCTATGCTCACAGTTATGTAAAAGTGCACTTAAAGCACTATCTAACCCCCGTGACAAGAAAAATAATAAATGCATCTTGAAACTAAACTGATAAATTATAAAAGAATATCATAAATATACAAAATATAACATCTAGTTTACCTTTTGTTGATCTGACATAAATGTGTAATGACATGAATCCTGTATACCTAGGTCAGAAATCAGGAATTCAAGAAACCAATACCACTGCTCTCTTGCCTCCTAATCCACTACTGCATATGCTACATGCCACCATCCATTATTAGGATCCACACCAATTGCTGTCAAAAGTTGTCCACTATATGCTGTTTTGAGAAAACATCCATCAAGACATACATTTGGATGACAACCCACTTTAAAACCTTTTTGTCATTGGACCTAAACAACAGTAAAATCTCATAAATCTATGGTTTCCTTCATCATCTCTAAATGGAGTGTAATAAATTTCAACAGTGCTGTCAGGATGAGTCCTTTTCAACTCTGCTGCATAATCACCTATCATTGCATATTGCTCAGCTGATGAACCTATAATCTTCTTTAATGCCATTGCCTTTGCCTTATATGCCACATCCTTAGTTATCTCCACTTCATATTCTTCGTCTACAGTTTGTATCAATTCACTTATGGGCAATCTCAATTTTGATCTAAATCTCTCCAAGTTCCTATCGCGCAACCATTGTGAGGTTATGCTCTTATTCTTCCAAGCATGGTTGCAATTGCTATGATTATCCATCACTGATTTGACAATGAAGTCATCAGTCCCCAATGCATTTGTTTTTTAAGCATACACATACCAAGTGCAAGGTTTAGTACACTTTGCTCGAAGTCTAGTTTTGTCATTTGTGTACATCTTCACTGGCCTACCATTGGCAATCAAATAATTCTTCACTACATCTCTAAATTCTTTCCTAGAAGCAAACTTCATCCCAACTTCAAATTTGGATTAGCCATATCTTTTTTAGCATTGAAATCAGAATATCTCACTGGTGGTCCTTCTTCTTCATCTGATGAATTTGGATTACTGTTCAAACCAACATTGACATTGTTTTCTTTAAGAGAATATGCTGCTTCATACCTTAACTCATTGTCATCAGATTATTGTCTACTTGCTGCTCTTTTTTTTTTGCCTTCTTGAGTTTTTTCTGTATTCACTATCAACTGGCCTTTGCAATGGTGGTTCTGTTTGCTGTATTTCTTCTTCATCTTGTTGTTCTTCATAATCCTCCAATCTTGAACCTCCAAATAAGTGTTCATCAGTACCCAAGTAGGGTTCACTCTCAATTGGCCTTTGCAATGGTGACTTAGTTTGCTGTATTTCTTCTTCATCCTGTTGTTCTTCATAATCCTCCAGCCTTGAAAATCTAAATCAGTGTTCATCAGTACCCAAACAGGGCTAACTCTTAATTAGGCTTTGCAATGGTGACTTATTTTGTTGTATTTCTTCTTCATTCTGTTATTCTTCATAATCCTCCAGCCTTGAACCTCCAAATAAGTGTTCATCAGTACCCAAACAGGGTTCACTCTCAACTGGCTTTTGCAAATGAGCATTAACATTCCTTTCTTCATCAACACCTAAAATGTGAACATTAGTTAAACACTAAAATTATAATTAGTACTTTACTGGCCTAAATATTTACCATATTCGCAAACTATGTTGTTGTGACATTGGTTCTGGTTGCATATCTTCTGCATTATTCATCATATTTTGACTATGCTCTAGGTTTGTTTTCTTTTCTATATGAGCATTAGCAATCCTTTGTTCATAAGCACCTAAAATATGAACACTAGTTAGACATCAAAATCATAATTAGTACTTTAATGTATTAAATAATTACCATACTCGCATTTCATATTGTCGTGATATTGGCTCTAGTTGCATGTCTTCCACATTCTTCATCATATTTTCACTGTGCTCTAAGTTTGGTTCCTTCTCAATATGAGCATTGACATTCATTTCTTCATCAACACCTGAAATATAAACTCTAATTGGACACTATAATTATAATTAGTACTTTAATGTGTTAAACCATTACCATAAGAGCATACCATATTGCTGTGATATAAAACTTGAAGTAGCATTATCACCATTATCTTCATGTGATTGGTTGTCTGGTATTCTTTCTTCCATTTCAATATCTACTGCATCCAACAATAGGAGCCCTACATTCTTGCAATTTTCCTTTTTATTTACCTCCTTCAATTTTACTGTCGACTTCTTTTTCTGCACGCTTATTTCTTCATCAATATCCTCTATTACTACACATGATTTTCTTTTGTAACTTTTTCTCTTCTCTCTACAACTTTTTCTTATTTTCTGCTTGATTTTTTTCATTGGCATGTGGTCACAATAAACGTCCATTATCTTATATCGATTTGTCCAATTACAAAACACAATCATGTCTTCCTCTGTTTGTAGTTCTCTCAATCCATAGGTTAGATCACTATTAGGATCAATGTAGTAGTACAACATGAAATCATTGTGTCTAATTGCTCTATAATTAAACCCAAAACAAATAAGGACATTTTTTTCAGCATCACAAACATCAATGTAATCAACATCACCCCCTTTATAACTCTTATAGTGTTCATCACTGATTTTACCTCCATAGTGAATTCTAATTGTGAACAAGGAAGAATCTGGATCTGCAGTATTTATTTGAAATTAAACTCATTTCAATGTTCTTTTTCATGCATAAACAACACAACAAGTTAATGTTCAACAATCAGAATATATCATATTATACTCTAATTAGTACAATGCATTAACGACAATCACAATAGATTAACTATTTTATAACAAATTTTTTTTTCAAGAATCTTGAAATGAAAACTACTTTATTAGACACTACATCGAAATCAATACATAAATGAATATTCAATAACAGTAGGACCATATGTCGTCCACTTCATAGACATAGATGCATCCTTTTTAACCCCCAGTGTCTATATTTAGATCACATAGTCCATCCCTTTCAAAACCTTATTGTTGATATTTAGACCATACACTAAATACGGATCAAAGATACAAACCCTATTAAGAGATAATAAGATAGAGATACTTACCATATGCCAAATACGGATCAAAGTAGTCATCTTTTTTCCGAATCATCCAGTTCATTTTCAGAGTCTTCTTTTGATGAACGTTGGATTCGACTAAATTTCAACTCTCACTAATGTTGGATTGTTCTTTAATTCGATTTTGCTACGATGGATTGGGCTCAAGAAAGAGTATTCGATTCTGCTACGATGAAGCGGAGAAATTTGATTATGCTACGATGGATTGCGCTTCAGAAAGAGTATTGTTCGAATAACGAGAAAAAATTTTGTTGAATAATTTTATCCCTACAAATACGCGTGTGCAAATCACGTGATCGTTTTCCATTAGCTCAGACGGCCTAAATGGATTGAGGGACTTTTTTCACTAAGAAAAAATAGTTTAGTGACGTTTTCTGCTGAAAAAATAATTAAATGAATAAAATTACTAATTTCATAGAGTTTGGTGACTCTAAATCATAACTATTTGAGGACCTACTTTTTTTTCCCATTATTTTATTAATGTTTAACATTTAGAGTTTCTGTAATTTTGTTAACTTTAAGGGTAATAAATATAATTAGTCCTAAATTTCCAACAACAATTCGAAAAAAAAAATAGTAAAAGAAAAAAAACAAACTCCCACTCAGTGAACAGATCCAATTCCAAACACAAACGAACACACAGGCGCACAAAACCAAAACACAGTCGACCCTCAATCCTATAAGACTGCATTAGCATAATCGTGGTCATAGCTTAAGGCTTGTAGCTTCATCATCTTCTTCATCTTCATCTTCAGGAGGGTTAGTACAAGATGGTGAGCAAAACAGAGGAAGAACAAGTGAATAGATTGGAGAGTCAAGTGGAGAATGGAGGAGGGGGTACTTGGGAATACCTTTGCCTCGTCAGAAAACTCAAGCTTAGACGTTCTGATAAAGTCTTAAAGTTTGGATTATCGATCCTGAATGACCCCAAAAAAAGATCTGCTCTTGGCCCTGAAGGTACTTTGTCTTGTTAATTCTAGTATACTCACTATTATTATTATTTTATTGTTTTTTTTGGATATGGATACGATAAAGATCGAAACTTTGGATTCTGGGATATGGGTTTTTCTTAAGATTTTGATTGAATTACTGGGTTTTAATTTTTCTACCCCAAATTTTGGGAGAAAGCATAATTGGGCTGTTCGTTGACTATCTGTTTTTGTGAGCTTCTAGGTTTTATTCATGTTTAGTATTGTTGGGATGTGATAAGATTGTTATATCATGCTAAATTATGCTGATTGTGATTGGGCCAGTCAATGAGTGTGAACTTTATTTCTGTAATATTATAGCAGAAGCGTGCTTTTTGATACATGATGTGTACTTTTCGTTGTATTTCTCATATCAATGGATATCAAGTGCTATATCTTGAGGTAATAAAAGTGTGAGTGGAACTCTGGTGATAGGTAGACTTTGTAATTCCTTTTGGATGTTACTTTCTATGCTGATAGCTCTGGAGTACAATTTTAATAACATTCGGGTATCTACAGTATTGTGGAGTTATGAAATAAGATGCGGAGCTAATGGTCAGTTGCAAATTGTATGCCTGTTTACTTTATTTTGGATGGCACTAATCAGCACAATTTTGTACTGCTGGTACCGTTGCAGTGTGGTACTGCAATTATGTTTTAGCTCAATGGTCAAAAAATTGTCCCTTTTGTTTTTCATTGAGGTAAGACAGTATGCAAGAGCTGCCAGCAAGATGAGGAAAGGGAAGTGGACAGAAATTTTCGAAGCTGAATATCAATAGTTTAACTCTGCCAGTACAACTATGATAATAAAAATTGTTACTATAGTGGGATTGTCAATTATCATGCAGACAGTAGGCAGGGGTTGCCAGCAGGTTTGGCTATATACTAATGCAATTCATAACCTGAATTAGTGCCAGATAGGCCTCAGCTTGTTACCGTTATAGTACCCACTGGAAATTTGATAGGACAAAGTTAAGCATGCCAGCTGACTGTTTATTGTGAACTACTCATAAGAAAGACTCTTTTAGCCTACAGGCAGCTTTTTTTTGGTACCAAAATGTATTCCTAACTGAAGTGGTCTATGTTTTAGTCTCTCAACTTGATTGTTTCCTATTTAATAGCTGCTGTATGAGACTTTATTTGCTTGTTAATGTTTTTTTTTTTTTTGGCTAACCTCCAGTGAGGTGGGGCGCGACTCCCATATTTATTAAATATCGTTTTGAGCGATGGATATACCCTAATATCGCTCGTACAAAAATATTGTCCTTAAGACCACTACTCCATTTACATGCGACGGCCTAATGGAGAGGTGGTCTTGAGGATTTCGCAAACAAAAGAAACTAAACTTGGAGTACTACTCCATTTACAGATAGGATACCAAATTGCATAAACGAGGAGTACTACTCCCTTTACAAAAGATAACATGTGGTAAGAAACATGCATGTTTGATTCAGCATTCCACAATGAGATATGTGATAACAAAATCATCATAGGTGATGAACATATAAACCATAAAAGCAGGCTGACTTGATCTCTTTACAAGGAAATATCAGATTGTAGCCTTGGGGCATTTGTGATCTTCTTGTTGGCCTTTGAAGCCCTCATAGAACATATAAACCATATTTGCTTGTTAATGTTGCTGCATAGAAATGATGATATGACAAATGATGAGGATTTTCCTTTACATACCTTCTTGTTGTTGTATCATGCGAAGGAACTTATTGGTTAGTCTTCTTGTGTATTGTGCTTGAGTTTTGTTTCCTCAGATGCTGCTGGAATTGAATTTGTGTGTATTTCTTTGTCCAGTTAATATCTTGTTTGTCTGTTCTTCTTTTAGCATTTTTAGGATTGCCATTTTGTAAGCACTCTTGTAAGGAAGTAAATTGAGTTTCTTATTTTATATCTCTCCAACAGTCTGTTGATCTTCATCTATGAGATATTGTTTGAACTGTATCCAAAAAGGAGTGTCGCATTCTCTGTGCTACCATCAGCATTTTGTTAATCTCTTGGACTTTTCTAATCTGCAAAAAATTTTATTGGATAGAACTTCAAATTAACCTTTCTTATGTATCTTTTCCCTATTGATGTAGAATGGACCCTATATGAGGAAGTAGCTGTTGCAGCTATGGACTGCCAGCATCTTGATGTGGCAAAGGTATCTCTACATTCATCTTTGTTGCCACCAACAATATGTATCTGGTTTTGTCAATGTGGCTCATTAAATGTTTGCAAATATCACCATCTCATGTGCATAATTTTCTTAAACTTAATTTACTTACTATGTAGCTCAGTTGGCTCACTGCACATGATAATAATTTAAACTAAAATCGGGACTGATGTTTTTTGTGCACGGTTTATCATTGTCATAGTAACCACTGTTCTACTGCTACATTACACTTGTAGTGTTGCAGCAATGCTTACTCCTTCAAGAACTAAAAATGTAGAATCTCCAACTACTCATTACCTATTGACTGGGTATTGCATAAGTGCTCCCCCTAATTGTTTGTGACAATGAATGTCTGGTCTAAACAATTCCTTGGGCTAAAAGATTTGTTTGTTTGCTACATATATGCTGGGAAAAAGAAAATAAATTTGTTCCTCAAAGATTTGTAACTGACTGGCAATCTCTAGCATCAGTCTGAAATAATTGTCTTTACATGAAGACCCTTCGTGATGAGCCCAGAATCCAGGAAATGGGAGACAATATCTAAAAGATATTGGATTTCTCTTTATTTCAAAAAATAATAAGCTAAAGTGTTATTATTCTGCTCTAGCTGTTCTGTTTTCTACTAGATAAGAATAACATTGTCATATAAAATAGTTTTGGTGCAAATACTTCCATGCATACATTGGTGGCTTTTTGGTAACTTTCAGTTGTTTTCATAATGAACTTGAAGTTTATGCACCTTTTGAATGGAATTTGTGTAGGACTGTTCCAAGGTTTTACAGAAGAAGTTTCCAGGAAGCAAAAGGGTCGGTGAGTTAAACTGAACCACTGTGTTTCCCCACTTGTGCCTGAAAAAGCGTGCTTCAAGTACGGTCCACGGATTTCATTTGCTCTCTGGATTTAGAGGAATTATAATACATAATATAGTCCACTATAATATGTATTACCCATAGAAAACCAACTGAGCAAATGATCTCTTGTGGAATGATTGCCATCTATGACTGCTGACATATTCTACCTATTTTATTAGCAGCATGGGAAACCTTTGTGCTTTGAAGTGCTCATGAAATTTCTGTTATTTGGTATTTGACCACATAAATCTGTTTACTTTATAAAACTTTGATGTTTGGTGATATATTGAATGCATGACATGTGTTAATTGTGATATTTTTGCTTTTGGACTTTAAGTTTTGTTCATTGTAGAGAGGAACTGCTTATAATTCTGTGTTACTGACTGATGATAGGATAGATGGGGTTGGAGTTAAATAAGACGTGTGTATAGCATAAAATAATTTGATCATCTCTAAATTCAATTATGAGTTTGTAGAAATCATCTAGATTGAACTTGAATATGCAAGAACATTTTATATAAATCTTAAGAAAGATTAGTCGACAATCAATGTTTTAGGTATCTGGTGAAGCAGCAGAGATTCAGGGAGTGAGGAGTGGTTGCTTCTGCTCCTTCGCACAAAAAGAAATGTGAACATACATGTTTCTAGGTCTCAGAAAAAGTTGTGGATCCTTGGGGAAGTGGGAAGGTGGCTCCGCTCCCCGGGTCCCCTCGGGAAAAGGGTTTTAAGAGTTTCTCTACACATACTAATGGTAGAATTGTAAGCTTGCCAATGTTAGGGGAAGAAAAGTTATTTGTTCCCCCTGGTCAATCCTCCAGTGTCTCTCACTACTGTAAAAGTCACATCAAATTTCATAAAGTCAAACCATAAATTTTACTACCTCTTTGAGTTTTGCTAAGTGGTACTCAAGTACTAATCATCCTCAACTACCTAACCAGTTTGTCACATTTATTGCTTGGTAAGTCTATGACTTAGTTACACTTTGGTGTTACTTGACATGCGCAATGGGTAGCCGAGATTCTATTGTGTTAATTATGTATACATAACAAATATAACCAGTTTTTTAATTGGTGCAAATGCATAGGTTTATATGTAATTGGCAAAGGGAAAATAGTGGACAGTTATTTTAATTCTTATTTATTCATAATATGTTGTGAAAAGTGCAAGTTTTTTGGTTTTGGTAATCTTTTGTATCTTTGAACAAAAATTTAGCGCAGGATATGTATGCTTTCATTACATTTTCCTATTTAAAGGTTAAAACCTTCATCTTATAAGTTGAACTGTGAAACTTGTCAGTTGGATCAATATCCAACAAAAGCTCCAAATCTGCTTTGGAAAATTGTGCCCCAATCAAATATAGTCTAAGTTCCCCTAAGGTAGAATCCCATATCCACCAGCCTCTGGTTCACTTGTAAAGCATCCTGCTTTTTAGCCAATTCTAATGGTTTTGTTGCTTACTACAAAAGCATGAATTATTGTGTTTATTATTGTGTTTTGGTGGATCAATTCTATTATTCAAGGAATCAAGGTTTTTTCAGAATGTGGAGTATGTTTACAATTATCTCTTGATTTTAGAGAAGAGAAAACTGAAAATTTTTACTGCTGAGGGAAAATAAAACTATCTAGGTCGCTTGCCAGTGAAAATAAGTGCTCTATTTATGGTAGTTGATGGTCATCACTTATTGTTTCAGTGTAATTTGCAGGTAGGCTAGAAGCAATGTTGCTAGAAGCAAAAGGATCATGGGCAGAGGCAGAAAAGGCTTACTCAAGTCTTTTGGAGGACAATCCTCTTGATCAGGTATATGTTATTGCAATTAGTGAGCTAAATCTTTAATGTGATTATTTATTTCTCTTGGTATCACCTGGTTCGTGACCTATGAATGTAAACTGTTAGTTGGGGTACAAAATGAACTAGTGACTCAGAAAATAGCACTTGTGAAGGTTTTCCTGAGTAAATCTTTTATCCTTCATATTGATATACTGGTATAGGAAATCTAAATTCATTTCTTATAATCTAATTATGCAGATAATACACAAGAGGAAGGCAGCTATGGCAAAAGCACAAGGGAATATTCCACTGGCAATTGAATGTCTCAATAAATATCTTGAAATGTAAGAAGTATACCAAGACCTTTTGATGGTTTTTTTGGATAAGAACTTCATTTTTGTATAATTGATTTGCTTCTGCAGATTCATGGCAGATCATGATGCCTGGAGAGAACTTGCTGAAATCTACGTGTCCCTGCAAATGTGAGATTGCTGGCCTTTTTAGTTTGATTATTTAATTTCTTTTTTGAGGGTTCTTGAGAACTGAAGTTAGACAGTATTCAGAATTGATTTTACTATTCATATGCATGAGGACAATGTTCTGAATTTAATAGGTACAAGCAAGCAGCTTTCTGCTATGAAGAGCTCATTGTATCCCAACCGACAGTTCCATTATATCACCTGGCTTATGCTGATGTAAGTGGCATTTTTTGTCAGGCACTTTCATTTTTACCCTTTCATGGCAACTCCATGGACACGCATACTGTAGAATGCAATATTGCAAATCATGGTTGAGAACTTTTATCTGTTTTTGTTCTCTATGGGGGGTGCAAATTGTATTTCTGCTCCTTTCCAAAGTTCCCTTTTGTGGTTACTGACCTAATCAATACATTAGAGCTTGTTGGTAGGTTATATGCCAGTATTCATCTGTGCATGTTAAGAGTGATAAATTGATTTGATCATTGTTTTCTTCCTTTGTCTGTTTGGTTCAACCAGGTGCTCTACACTCTTGGTGGCCTGGAAAATCTTCAGACGGCTAAGAAATATTACAGCTCTACTGTAGACTTAACTGGTGGAAAGAATACAAGAGCGCTATTTGGTATATGCCTGGTGAGACCTTTGCTCTCCCTGCATCTATGACTTCATTCTCTCTCTCCCCCAACTTATTTCCTTGCTTCACCAAATTTTCAACTTCAATTCATTTTGACAAATTATATGGTTGTCCAAACTATAAAGCTAGGATATCGCTCGCGTTCCATTTGACAAATTATTTTGTTGTCCATATCTACTGTAAAGTTTGGATATCAGTTGTGGTCACTTCTCAAGCTCTACGTTTCGAGGTTGAAATGCTCTTTCTTTTTTGTTTCATAGTGTTCTTTCGCAATCGGACAACTCACAAAAAGCCGGAACAAGGAAGATAAAGAGAACTCGGAGCTGCAATCTCTGTCTGCAACGGTGTTGGAGATAGAATATAAACAGAAGAATTCAAACAAAGAAGCTCTACTTACCGCCGCCTTAAAAAGCTTGAAGTTATCATCATAAGCACTGCATGATTTGAGTGTAGTTTTTGACTGATTGTCCTTGGTGGGTTGAGGACTGCAAGCACCAATTATATATAACTTTGATCATTTTCTGCTTTTGTCAAAGTTTGATTGACAATGTTTAGTTATGATTTTGATATTATTCAACTCCTCACATGAATCCATTCCTTACTTTTGATTGTCTAGTAATAATAGGATTTTTTTTCTTTAGCTTTATTTACACTTGTTCCTACGAACATCGGTGGCAACGATACATATAGTCTCGGTTGGAGTGATCCTTATGATGGCGACGAAGTCTATATTAGTGATCATATTAAAAATCGTATAAATAGAATATAATAGCGATGAAGTCTATATTTGTGCGACGCACGTAATGAGATAAAAGGATTAGTAGTAGCTGCTGTTGGATAATTCTATCCACCATTGAGTCACATATTTCCTTGTAATAGAACCTCTTCTAAGCCAAGAACTCATTTTTACACTAAGAGAAGTGCATATTACCAAGAACTTCAATACCTACTATCATCTGCTATGTTGTTCACCACATCAAATTACATTAGATTGTCAAGTATATGCATATACACAGGTAAGGTTTAGGATCAGGAACAGGGGTGAATCGAAAACAATACGATAGCCTGATTCCGCAATTGTTTTCTGTTGAACACGAAAAGTTCATGGATCCTGTTGAGTGTTGAAAGTTCCATCTTCTGTAGCAAAGAGATTTTGTTCATATACAATCTGTTAGACCAGAAAATATTCATTCTGAATACAGCCTGTGAATCATGCATACAAGAAAGTAAACTGAATAACACTCAAGAACCAAAATGTAGCATGGATGGAATGAAAACAGGATTTATTAGAGGGCATTTCAGATATAAGCATGAAGAGCCCTTGATGCAGAAGCAATTTTGACAGCATAGCAATGATGAATTTAGAGAAGTTAGTGTTGAGAAGACAGGAAATTTGATGAGATGAGGATGATCTTTTAACAAATTTTTTAACTCTTTGATCTGAGCATACCTCTAAAATAACTCCAATGACTGAGTAAGCACTCCTTCATCATTCCACTGGACATCTTTTGCATTAGGATCCTTCTTAATTAATCTAAGAGGTGCATCTAAAGGTGGTGGACTCTGCAAGTAAGCAGACAAATATGCATTAAGGATTTGCAACTTCATGGCTGGACAATATCATTCTTAAATTTTTATACAAGTGCAACAATCATTGAAAATCTTCTCTGAAAGCTAATATTATAAAGAAACTAAAATTCTGCATTGCTGCAGCCTCACTCAGTAGATAATGTCGAAGGACAGACCAGTACCTTGTTCCGGATGAGGGGCCAATTTATTCCGCGGAAGAAAGGATGTTCCTTTATCTGACTTGCACCACCGTTTGATCCTAGACGGCTACTAGGATCTCTTTGCAACAGTGCATTAATCAGCTGCCTCCCAGCGAGGCTCACCTGCAATTGCGAAAATCCAAATCATTGACACTATTTATAGACTCCATTATGTGGGAATGCAGCAAAAAGGCATTCTTAAGGAGAAATTCACTACAGCTACACATGGTTTGTCCTTTGTTTTCTGTGTGTTTAGGACTAAGCATTTTATTTTTCTCTGCATAAAATGATGTTAAAGATAGTATGAATATGATGCCATATTCGTGTCTGTTATCGTATCAATTTCTGCTTGGAAACCAAAATATAAGGCTTCCTTCATGAGCGGAAATAGCATACTTAAATTTTGCAGAGCTAAAGAAAAGGAGCAAAGGAAAGTAGAGTAACAAGAGTTACTTCTTGGCTACTTGTGTTCATAAACTAGTTCTATCTTTCTAAGTTGATGCATTATACTTTAACCAAAGCACACTGAAGTAAACTTTACTAATGGCCAAAAAGCATTATCTTTAGTTCAAAGCATTCATGAGATAGAGACTAAAAATCTTATGTTATTGGCAATTTATGATTTTACCGGAATGCTGCTGGGGAAAGTGAGGTCTTTTTTCAAGATGTTGGCAAACGTTTTCTGCCTGTTTTTTCCCCTGAATGGTGTACGGCCATAAAGCATCTCATAGAGCAAGATACCTGACAAAAAAAGAATAATGAACAGTTGTGTGGATAACAGGCATGCTAAGTAAGTAGATAAATAACAATCTGAATATATACATCACAAATACTCACTCTTCTTTCATTGTATAGATAAGATCCTTCCACTACTACCCTTTTAAATGTGCTTTCTAAATCTTTATTTATAAGTAGTTGGTTCCAAACACGAAAAAAGGAGGAGGGTTGCGTCAAGCAGACAGCGGTGTAAAACTTTGCAACTCAAATAACATGGACCATATTAGAAATCGTATAAAAGCCAGGACACTCCCCCCTTTATGGAGTGCATCACAGGGTCCGACTGTAACGTCTAAATAGAATACGATAGCGAAATATGATCCATGTAGCCGACTCCACATAGTGGGATAAAGGCTTACCTCTTGTTGATGTTGTTATACTCATGTGATACAAACGAGACATATCAAAATGTATACTCTTAACGAGAGGGAAGAAAAAAAGTTTGAGCAATTTCAATTATGCTTTCTTCCAGGAATCTATATTATCTAGGGAAGGCTCAGTGTATTGGCTACTATCACATCTTAAATCCATTCCATATATCTTTCCCCACACCCATAAGAATTGATAGGACTCCTCAACTGATAAATAGGAATGCAGTGAAGTATACCAGAACATTGATAATATCATGTGCTTTTGAGTGCTTACCAAGAGCCCACCAATCAATAGCACTACTGTGGCCTTCTCCAGTAATGATTTCCTGAAATCGATCAATTTGTAAGTTCATAATAAACAGGCATAGAAATCATTATTTACATGTTGAAAAAGAACATCAAGGACAAGCAAATTATACAAGTTATGAGGTAACAACACTTAAAAGTAAAGCATACAAATATAGTTTAACTGGAAAAGAGAAAAAAAAAAACTATATCTTAAACTGTTAGGATTCCAAAAACTTGAAATTTAATCTC
This sequence comes from Ophiorrhiza pumila, assembly GCA_016586305.1. NCBI lineage: Eukaryota > Viridiplantae > Streptophyta > Magnoliopsida > Gentianales > Rubiaceae > Ophiorrhiza > Ophiorrhiza pumila. The sequence goes on from BLIW01000002.1 coordinate 31,301,796, forward strand.
TCCTTTGCTATCTTCAGCAGTTCTATGAACAAACAATCCTATTCCTGTGGAAAATATGACCAACAATTTGTCCAACTAAGAATGGTATTTCTGTTTGCTGTAATATCAAAAAGGTAAAAAGTTAGCCCAAAAACTCACTCATTTCCAGAAAAGGAGCCACATAACAACTTATCAACCTTCCTTTGCGTTCATAGATTTGTTGAATCAACAAAAATATTGGTCATATGTTGATGCTCTTTCTACTAGGCTAACTGAAGAAACTAACCTTATTGTACTACTGTCACAACCTACAATCATTTCTAAGGCTTCCTAGGACTTGAAGTTTCTTTTCAGTTCCATATGATACTGTTTTTTTTCCCAGAATCACAGCTGCTTTAGGAGGTGATTGCATGCATGTGTTATACTTGGAGTAATGACTAATGATAACAAGTATCCAATAATTTGAATATCGCGTTTCCTAAAGAAGACGTGAGAGTAACACTTGTAAAAATGTACAATGTACAATTATGCTTCATTGAAACAAGAAACAGCAAATGTAATTATCAACCACGCTTTCAAAGTAACAGTCTGTCCAACAATAGGAGAACAGGATAGCAGTCGAACCACCGTGTGAAAAATAGAAAATACAACTCCGGATTATATACTAATGGAAGTTCAGGAAGGACAGTAAGATACATAATCCATCTCGTGAAATAAGCATACCGGAGCAATATACTCTTCAGTTCCTACAAAAGAGTTTGATTGTGTAACTGGTTCTGCAACAAATATTGGTGGCATTTCACTCCTAGATCTTCTTTTAGGTGGAGGATGCTTTATAACCTGAAATACACATATTTTAGAGCAGCAACGAGCTGGATATGATCAGTTCCGTGTTAACCATCACTTGGAAAAGAGTGTAAAATGGTGAAGTAAACAGCATTGATGACAGTCAGAAGCAGACAATATGACAACAAAAACTAGACTAACCAAGAAGAACAAGAAGTATGCTCCTATAACCAAACTTCTTGCTTTCAGCATGAAAAAAGGAAAGAGGAAAAAGAGAACTTCATTTCCCCACTACTTTCATGTAAAAGCTCAAAAATGGAAGTTAAATGTTTCAGAAGAAGCAATAGATGAAATTTCAGGCTAGTTCTTGCTCTGCTAAATCAAAGTCATTTCAACTGATTGAGCATATAGCATACTCTGCATGGAATAAAACTTTAAACAAATAATCTAGGAAGTTGAAGCCATACTTGGGGTTTACATGAGGTCTTAAATGATAGATCAAAATCTGTTAATACAATATGCCCATCCTCTTGAAGTAGCAAATTTTCTGGTTTTAGGTCTCGATAAACGATTCCTGCAGAACAACAACAAGAGGGCAACAAATAATTATAATGTAAAATGCATTAGCAGGAGACACAATCTCATTTATTCTCAGGCTCATCTGGAAGCATTAGCCTCCATAACTGTAAACAGAAGCTATTTTGATTTTTTAAGCTCTGGTTTGCTTGATCATTTTTGAATGGGCAAGTCTATGGTGAAAATGCAGCAAGTATAGCTCAAGCTCTAGTCAACCACATTTAGACTTCCCAGCATTTTCTTCATGAACAAAGGTGAAGTAACTGTTAAATAGATATGAAAATTTTTCGATGCAAGACTATGTTGTACAAGCAAAAGCGGTTACATGTTCAAGAAATTACTTAGGAGTTACAAATCTAAAAAGATACCTAAACAGTGGAGATATTCCAAACCAATTAGAACCTCTGCAGCATAGAATCTGGGAAGCAAAAAGAATGAAAAGGAAAAGGCATCAACAACTCATTGCCAATTTATGAAGTAGTTTCTTCAATAAAAACAGTGCTTTATCTTGGGTCATAGCTGCTCAGTGACAAATATACAACAGCTTCAAGTGCATAATAAAATATTCCCACTAAAACTAATTATTCAGCTGCAAGTTCTCATACAACAATGAGATTTGCAGACCTAAAGTGAAGTGGAAAAGCAGCATTAAACAAGAGTCTGTTTACCCATCTTAAATAGAGATATATAAATCCAAGGCAAAGACATCTTTATCTTTTACCAGCCCACCTCTTCAGTGATTAAACAAAGAGCTCTTTATACATACACACGCACACACTCACACACAGAGATTTTGGATGAATCTTTATGCAAATATTGCTGTCTAGCATACCTTATTAAATTTAATGAACTTACTAATTTGAAGGTAAGGAGCACATTTGCTTAACAGGTACAGACTAACTAGAACAGCCACACACATTTCTGAAACTTACATATGTCTCATTGATAAGTCTGAAATGGGATATGGGCAAGTACTCTTATTAATATGTTTTGGTTTGTCTTTTATCACCGGAAAACAGTAGTTTAACTCAGAACTGGAACTGTTAAATGCACCTGAATCTTATGATTTCTATCTTCATATTAGTATGAGCAAACAGTACTGAGTACTTTCCTTGTATAACACATTCAGTAACAGAAGTTGGGTCTCATTGGAAATGGAGGTACAGAAAGAAAGTACCTGGAAGACTCTTCTTTGAATATTTTCATTGGCTGTTTGTCAAGCAATGCAAACAGTTCTCCTCCAGGACAAAAGTCTGTTATCAAGCAAACATGTGTAGGTGTCTGGTATAAACAAATAACTGTCAGTTCCATTGACCTCATCTTTCAGTTCACTTTAGACAATATCGGAAAGCAGTCTAAACAAATAAAATTAGTTAGAAAGGCTAAAGCAGACATATTTCTGATTAAAATTGACGGCGAACAGCAACCGTATGAGGTATAGGCTGAGATACTTAAAACAAAAAGACAAAACATGGCAAGCATGGACTTGTTTAACTTGAACTGAATTTAAAATTTTCCATATGGATATAGCATTTTCTGATGCAAGTGTATATAATATGCAGCCACTGTAATGTGATATATCATCATGAAATTCAGCTCCCAAAGTAGATATCTGATGCAGTTAGGAAAAACTTAAAAAGTGCAACTTGGATAAGCTTTTCTTCATTTGTGTTTCAGAAATGCTAACACAACTTTTAAAAACTTTTTGTTGAAGTAACAAATAAATACAGGAAGAAGCATTTCACAGCTTATTTTGAAAGATAAAAAGTAGGGGCACGGATTCCCTTGACTCTCAAAAGTCCGAAGAGAATCAAAAGATAAAAAAATTGCAAGATCTATGTGCATAATTAGTACCTAAAAATAAGATTTAGGACAATCCAAATAACATCATGTAATAAGACGGGCACACAGAATGAGTGTTTCTTGCATTCAAGAGTAAATTCATTTGTTTCAAGTAATGCAGAATCATCTTCAGAAAAGGATCAGTTTAAACATTTCTTTCCAGACTAAACTTGAAGTATGAGTAGTTTTAAACCTGAAAGGAGGCGTATAGTGTTGGAAGGAAAGGATGGTCTAGCATTGAAATGATTTCCCTTTCCATGCATGCCCGGTGAACCTGCACAGAATGTTGTAATATTTTGTTTATATCCCATGCAACAGGAAGAAATCTATAAGGGACAAATCCCAAAAGTTTATTGCAAGAAATCCCCTGAGAGAACCCAGAAAATTTAAGAATATGTTTCCTTTCTCAACACCAACAAACTTCAACCAATCCATGTTTGAAGGTTTAAGTTCTTTACAATGGTTAGCATCCTACATACATGCTGTCCTCCATGGATCTTCAAATAATACTAGTTTTTCTCGAATACCGTGAATTAAATCATCAAGCATTCAAACAGGATCCAGTTAAAGAAAATGAAGAAAAAGATTTGGATATATAGATGAAAAGTAAAACAGTAATCAATGACCATACAGTTACTGAGAATTTCAATTCATGTTCTCAGAAGGATTTGCTCAACATTATTTTTCTGGCTGACTGAAATCTGTTCAAACATCTTAACAAAACATAACTCTTGTCAATTGTGAATAGTACTCTGACCTTATTACGTGTCAACATTACAGATTTATCCATTGCCTTCATAGCATATAATTGTTCAGTTCCTCTCAATTCCACCAAATGAACACTGCATCATTTATCAAAATCAGTTGAGATGACATGATCAGAAAAATTTGATAGCAATCATCAGAAAGGGATAGATCATAATTTGCATTTTGACTAATTACATTTGGACAATGCATTGAATGTTTATATTTACATTACACTAAAATTCGGTTGAAAATTCTTGACTACTTAGCTAAGATGCTCCTATCAATGCTTTCTGGATAACTTGAACTTCAAATGTTGCAGACTCAATGATCATGTTGTATGTCACAAATACATCGAGTTCCGTAGTCTGGAAAGAAAATGTAGAAGTCCTACTTAATTCTCTTATCTGATATCACTTCAGTTTTGAAGCTTTGAAAGATAGTTCATCCCGTTACTTGGAAAGGATGGTTATTTCTCGAATGATTTAAGACTGAAAAAATGATTACTACAATAAGAAAATGTGACTTAGAGCAACAATCAGTTTGACACAAAGTAATTTATAGATGAACTTGTACAAAAGGATTTTCAATTTGAAGAAGTGAATGAAGCTTCTAAATTGAATTTAAAAGCTAGTCAACATTGATAAGATAGCTCAATGAGCTAGCAAAAAGCAGACTTTAAGTTTAGAGTTAATCACTAAGAAAGTTAGGTGGACTAGCAGAACATATCAAGCTCAATGACCCAAACCTCAAAATAGAAACACTCTTGAATGTTGGGAAATACTCTCAAGTTCAAGATTATCAATCTATTCTTCTGCATGAGGACATGGATTACTGTAATCGAATGATCTTAGTTCTCTTTGTATCATTGGGTTCTTTCTCCAATGCCCTTTGAAATACAATTGCAGCAAAGGAAAGCTAGAATAGTTCATTAACTTGTACTGAATTTAAGTAAAAGACTAATCCATGAAACATTGTAAGTTAGATGAGGGATTCTTGTTACAAACAATAGAAGCAGTTATACTATTGTCAATGATCTATGATCCTTCTGTTCAGATACTCATGACTGAAAACTTTGATGTTTTTAGTAAAGTTATTAACATTAAAATTTAAAACAATAAAAATATATGTGTTAAGTCAAGCTGGAAATAAGATAGCATTATGCCCGGCAAAGTTGTCGCAAAATTTGGTGCAGCTGAATGAGTAATTCAACTTGTACATACCTGCCAGTGTCTCCACATCCCAAAGGTCGTATTGGTTTCAGATGATGAAGTCCAATGCTTTCACCAGTTGCCGTGATCTACACAACGAAAAGGGATACAGAATGGACATTCTACTTAAAGAAAGCAGCTCTAAAGGAATAAGCTAGAAAGATCAACTAAGATCATGATTTCATATATAGAATTTTAGACTTCTTTCTCTTTCCAGAAGGTTATCATTAAAGAATATCATACAGTGCAGGTCATAATCATTATGCAAACAATGAAAGAACATGGCATTTCTGGACGGAAGATGTTCCATGAAATACAGCTTGTTGGTTTGTAAAATATCAAGAAAGAGTGCAGAAAATGGTTAAAATTGTTGCAGATAATATCCTATAAACATGGGTTTCACAAGAGTTCATCAGCTAATCAATACGAAAATCCACACAGTGCTTTTAACATGAAATCATGGATTTGGGTTGGATTTCTCTTTCTGGAGGAAACAAGCAAAGGAAAACAGCTACAAGGAAATGTTCCAAACCATAAAATGCAATTACCAAAGACCACTTTTGGAAATTTAGAAAGTGTTCATGGAACTTCTCTTCCGTTAGCCATATTCAACTTATGCAATCACTACTGATGATTTTGACTAATTGTCAAGATTTTCAATTACCCTTTGTATAGCAGCCCAAGCAGTACTGTCCCTTTTGTGAGGCCTTGGAAAAACAGGTTGAGAGTGCAGTGCCCACAAGTCTTCTGGTCTCTAAAAGTGATAGCGCAGAATGTTCATCAGTGATAATACAAATGGTCACTCAAGAAAATAGATAAAACAATTATCTGCTGGAATTTGTTCACTGAAAAGGTTCTAAATTGTTAAAGAAAAATTGTAGCATTGTCTCTTATTGAAATCAATCCTAAGACATATCTGTGTTGTACAAGTATCACATATCCATAAATATGATAAGCATGCTAAAATAGAAGGAATACAGAAAATGAGAGGTCAAATTTTCATCTAGTGATTTTATCTATAAACTTTATGAATTCTCTATCTTTATCAAATCCAGAGTGAAAAGAATACCTTACCAAGTTGGCATCAGGAAGTTCTCGAACAGCTTCATCAACATTTTCTGCTGTAGCTTTGACCTGGAAAGATTAAAATGTTTCGATACAAAAATACTGATCAGTTAAGCTCTTGATTGATGATAATCAAGTAAACAAGAATGGATTCATTGCCATTATTGCCAATTCCAAATAATAGTTACAGCCTTACAGGAAGCGAAGTTTATGTTGTTAGTGCATGGTCCAGCAAGTTTAAACCAAGAACCATAGAGACTCTGTAGACATGAATCTCAGGTAAAAAAAGTAAACCAAAACTCCCACACATGCATCTCAGCCTGCTTGCTTCTCAAAGCTGATGTTTAAATTGAATAGCAAGGCAGCATATGGCTAAATTATTCTTCAGCACATGTAGTGTGATTCAAGGTCATTTAGGAAACCTGAAAAGAGGACAATGCCAGTAGAAACTAATACCAGAATAGGTGTCTTGTGCTAGATGATGGCAATGTAACAAATGACCGTTTTGCTTAGTATGAATATCGCCACTTCTGCTAAAAATATCAGATGCATTTGCTATGTCCATTGTAATCTATATAATACATTTCTTTATATCTTTTCAAAATATCATTTCACAACCGATAATTCAACGAGCTCATGTCTACGATGATGGATGATTTGAAGAATTGGACTTAACCGTGGGCATCCATAGTAGGGAATGCTGAAACCATCATACATCAGAAGTAAAGAAAATGCTTCCCACTTACGAAACGAGATTGACTCTACTGATACTGATGCACATCAGTTAAACCAAATGTCTATCTAGTCTTAATGATTCAAGAACCATTAGGCTAGCAATTAATCACTCTTGATTCATCTACTTTTGGTCTGCATATCCTTGTTGTCTTTAATCATAAATGCACACCACAGGGTTCAGTAGGACTCATAGTCATTTCATAATTCAGTCAGTCATTAAGTTGATTTCTTTTGCATGAAGAAGAACTAGAGAGACAGAGAGAGAGCAGGAGTTCTCTTATAAAAGAACAGTGAGAACTTGGGAAATCGCAGAAAATTTACCAACTTAGCACTTTTTTGTTCAGTTGTCTCTGAGAGGCGGTTTCTTAGAGGTTCCATGTGATCGCTTCCATCTAGTTGGACACCAATGAAGTACTGAAGCTCTCCCTGCAATGGTTGAACAAACATTTATCAAGGATCCATAATATGTAAATGAATAACTTGGTATAAATACTGAACTTGTCACCAGTTACACAAATTTACCTTTTGATCACGCATTGGTTGCAAATGAAATAAATTCCAGAATTTTTTCCCTGCAATGTATTCAAACATAAGCAATTCCATCATACACAAAACTTGAAAAGTAACACTTGCACATTGAGAACTAAAAGTTCATCTTACCACTCTTAGTATAGTTAATCAACTGCACAGTTATTTCCTTTTGTTCTCTGATAGCATCTCTTATCTTTGAAACAGTTGATTTATCCGTCTCTGGGCCCTGAAGGAATCTACAGAAGTAAAAGAACTTATCAGACAATATTGCCACTGCTATGCTATGAAATGTTAACTCTAATTACCAAAGGAAAACAATGACACAAAGGACTCACAGATAATCGGAAACCTTATTAGGTGATGGTGTATTTGAGTGATACAAGTTATGCCAGAAGAATCATAATTGCAAAATATTTGCTTCAAGACCATTTGAGGCAGCTAGAAAATCAGAAAGGAACCTCTGTCATATACTAGTAATCTATAAATGTCTGCTCATTAACAGTTAATTTGACACAACTGTACCATATTAGCATCCCAACACAAAGTTGTTATATCCTACTTTAGGCTGTAATATTGAAGCTCTAAAATTAACTAAGAGAACATGAAGATACTAATGTTACAGTGCAGGAAGAAGGATATGAGCTGAATTAAAGGAGCTGCCTAGAAGCAAAGCATCAAGCATCAACTGTTGTCACTTATGACTTATCTTCTTCAAATCCAGCTAACTAACATAATGTGAATGAGTATAAGGAAGCATCATGTATTCTTGTATAATAAAAGAACGTCCTAGATTACAATCCATACCGGCAGTTTCTTCCTAAAATTTCTTCGCGTGTGTATTCTGTCAACTCTAGAAAGCTATCAGATGCAAAAATCTGCAAAGCAGATCATAACTTTAGTTTTTCAAATAAACAATGAGAAGGGTCAGTTTTCTAGCACTAAATGCAGTGAATGCTTGTAAAAACTGGTTCTTTGAAACTGCACCTACAGATATAGTGAAAATAAGGATAAGCAATGAAGACTTTCAAGTGTCTACAAGAGTTACAACATCAGATAATACAATAGATTGAAGTGTGATTACATGGACTGCTTCTATATGTGCCTTAAGTTTGATATTTTCTATCTCAAAGCTCAAAATTGATCTTACAATTGGATTATCAGGAAGTCTAGGATCTGTAATGACAAAATTCTTTTCTATTCGTTCCAAAGTAGTTGCAAGGTCAATTCCTTGGCGTATATCCCTCTCTCTTTCATCTCTTTCCAAACTATCCATTCGTTCTACATCTCTTGTCATCAAAATTTCGGGCTCAATAATTGGTTCCTGCCTCCCTGCATAGCTAGCTGACCTCAGCTTAAACCTGCAAAAAGTTAAACATCTCTCTTTTAAGACTATCCAGAAGAACATAGTTTGTTGGAATCATTGAGCTACCTTTGAACAGGATTCATATTGGAACTGCCAGAAATTGTATTGGAAAAGGAAAGAACAATGCAAACGAGGAGCAATACCACTGCAATGATATTATCTTCTGAACAGAACACGAATTACTCAATGGACACAGAACCAGTCTATTTCAACAGTCCTATGATACCTGAACTTAAACATTCTATTCTACAGTTCAGTTTCAGCTGATCTCATTCTCTGTATTGCTTCAAATACAAATACAAATATGAAAAAGAATAAAAATATAACTATGTTACTTTTTTGATAGATTCTGTTACAGTATTTCTTCAAGGCATACATGAAAAATAATGATAGGGACATGATTGCTTACTCAATGTCCATAATGGAAATCAAATCATTCAAGTAAAACCGTGTGCAACAGTTGAAAGCTTTAATCTAATCGAGAAGTAAAAAACTTAAAGTTTTTTACACTCAAAACCGATTTACAGAAGTTCATCTGTTTAATGGCGTGACCTGACATCTAGCTGTACTGGATGAATGAGGATTTGTAATACTGTTTATAACATTGTGATTCAGTTCAGGACACAAACTTGTTACCATCAGAGCAAGAGACACATCATATCTTGTAGCAGCTAACTGCATTATCTTTTGGTACCTTATTTGAACTGCTTGATATTAAAAACCAATAGTAGGCCAATCACTTTAACAGTATTTCATACAAGGGGAAGACAAAATGCAACATATCTTTACTTCTAGTGACTTGGAAAATGAAAATAAGTATAATGTTCTTGCCTAAAGATTCACTAAAGTGAGCTCAATTAATTCTCTATGTGCATAAAAATCCTTTAATAGGCTAGAGTGTCAAATGATCTTGAAGAAGAACATGGAAAAGGCATACCCCATAAGGGAAATTCGGACTGATTTTCTTGACTTTTTGTTGGAGTCCCAGTGATGCGTTTGTCTACCAGGTGTAGCAATGCTCTCGATTCCGGCAGGTCCAGGAAGCATATAATCAAGATTAAACTTTGGATTAATATCATGACTTACAGACCTGGTGAGAGAACGTGGTTGTTTTATTGTTTGCACAACCTCAGTGATGGAACTTAAGGCCTTTTCCTTCTGACGAGCTGACATATTCACACAACATAGGATATTAACATTTGTGCAGGTTTTCTCCATAAACAAAACAAAGGCTTTACGCACCATCGTAACGAATCAATGACCGAGGAAGACCATTTGGTCGTAATGCATTGTCATTCACACCTTCAGTGAACTTGCTGACCTCAACCTGCATTCTGTCAAAAGGTTGAAACTACATAAGATGTGAGGTTAGTTTATGAAATCCAGTAGAGAACAGAAGCTAAGAGTTTATCCTATCATGTTTTGACATAGATCAATGATTGATTTGGTATACAGTGGTAAAGGCATTATAAACTTGTTAATAATAGCTAGCCCATGTATTGTTGTCCACCAATGGAATCAGCAAAGGAATGATGGAGTTCTATAAATCTCTCTGCATTGCTTAAGCTTTCAAAGCATCATAGTGGGCTCTCCTTTCAGATGACTCTCCATTACTATCCAGAGGTGCTACGGAACTCAACACCTACCTTAAAGAAAGGAATACAATATACCGGCTAAAGAAGTCATTTATACAATTGTTTTTTGAATTTACGATCTTGATCAACACATATATAGTTTGAATGAAGTCCCAAGGTGCTAAAAATAGTTGAAGTTTTGAAAAAGATGATCCATTTCGAGTGAAAATGATTATGAACTCCTCAAAAAGAACTTTCTCAGGAACCATGATTTTGTACATTCTTCACACAACCAAAAGATTATCCCAAAAAGGAGACCATATTCATTACTTTAGGAAGCTATAAATGCAAGAAATTCTTTAAGCAGACAGCAGAGTCAATTCCAATTGCGAAACAGATTGATAGTTGTAATGGTAATAAGAAGAAAAGTAACATAATTTTTACCCAATAAATTTTGCGACCCTTCCTTTGTCATCTTTGACAGGGGTGATTGTTAGCAGATTCCAAAATGGCGTTCCATCCTTCTTGTAATTCAAGAGTCTGCCACAGTAGCTTGTTCCTGTTCTTAAGGCATTTCGAATCTTTTCCACCTCATTCTGGTCTGTATCAGGCCCTTGCATAAAGCGGCTACACAAAACAAGCAGTCTGTTTTTCAGTTTTCAAATTACCCAAATCACCAAAAGCTTAAAGAATATGGTCTCAAGTAAAACATGGTTTTGTGAACTAAACAAGATCTTCATTCACAAGAATCAAGCAAGCTTTAATCTAACAGTGGCATAGCTTTATGTGAGAAAAAAACAATAAAAAAAGATCATGAAGTATATTAATGATCAGTAGTGAAAAGAGGGGTCTGCCTTGGTAGAAAAAATAAAAATCATTGAAGGTGTAGGTGAACCTTAAATACCATCAGTATGCACAAGCCTGAGGATGCTTGTAGAAATTTGTATTAACTTATTCAGGAGAAGATTGCTTTAGAGTGGATGCAAAGTCCGACCATCTTCGTTTATTACATGTCCACCAACAAAGGAAAAGAAATGGAGTTTGAACACTACAAATTTGTTCTTTGTGCCTTACCCATAATTTAAGATAATAAGTAATAACAGAAGATAATAACCCATGGTTTCTTCAGCACAAAATTTAGTTCAGAGATCTCATTTCTTGCTGCCTCATTGTTAAAGAAACCAGTAAGGCCCTCAGCAGAAAACAAGAGGAACAGCAACCGCTGATTCACTTTCTTCGCAAAATTCTTGTAGTATATAGTGAACTTACTACACTGATAAGCATTATCAACATCCACAACAAATTGCTCCTACAAAGGATAATTTCTGTGCCTAACAACTTAATGCTGCATATCAAAAGAAACCTTACCAATTCCTTCCAATAACCTCCTTAGATGAATATCCAGTCATGATAAAAAAGCCACCGCTAGCATACATAATGGGACAATCTGGTTTGGTGGCATCCGACACGATGAAAGTCTGTTGCAATGTTGATAAAGCATCCTTCAATTCCTGAGAAACTCTTGGCACTGCTGTAGATTCCTCCTCAAAGGGTCTCTCTGAACAGCTCTTACTTCTTTCTCCTTCTTCAACAGAATTGATTTCACCCGTACCTTTCCCACGAAAACTATTTCCTAAATCAGTCCTGACTAAGAGTCCCCATTCTGCACTTCCCCCTTCCTCAATGTTAGCTTCTGATAGAATTCCACTACTTGTATCGTCGCCTCCTTCATTCACCTTCCCTTTCAAGTCCCTATCACCCTCAGAATTCGCGGTAGCATTAGTCTGAGATCTTCTTGGCTCTGCCTTGAATACCATCCAACTATTCAAACCTTCTTCATTATTTCCAAGTTTCCCAGAAGCTGCCTCACCTTCCCTTTTAAATCCTTCCACATTCAAACTATCAGATTGCTGTCCATCATCACGACTAGATGATGGTTTAAACACTTCAATCGATCGTCGTTCGTTTAAATTCAAAGTACTTGATGGTTCCATTTTAATCAAACCACAATATCATCCACTATTTGAAGTAATCCAGCTGCAAGAAATCATCCACTTCCTCTTTGCAAGAACAAGAAAACTTCACCCCACAAAAAAAAAAAAAAAACCCAAATTGCACAGGACTTTTTCTAGCTCAAAACAGCTCACAAGTTGCAAAGTGCTCTAGAGGCAATCAGAGAAAGGCATGAAGAATTTATTAAAAGTTTTGATCAAATTTTTTTTATACAACTAAAATGACATGATTCGAAAGATTGAAAACAACCCAGAAATTTATTGAAACGAAGATTGCATTTGGCAAATTATTAGTAGTGATTCTTTGGTTTAGAGAGCATCAAGATGAGCCTAATTTTGTACTTGAAAATTTTGAACCAGAAACTATAGATATAAGGAAGATAACGTACGAAGAATAAATACAATTCCAAACTTTGCCATGTAGCGTTAATCCTGGCCGTTCATTTGGACGTATGGGTTGGTACCGAGACTATATAGCCGTTGATTTTCCAACCGTTTCTGGCGCTCTTTGTCGCCAGTTAAAAATTCAAGTGAAAAGACGAAATTATACATCATGATTTTTGCGTTCAGTTCATTCCCACGATGATTCTTTGTTTTTTTTTTTCTTGCATAATAACAACAAGTGTATGAATAGAACTTTGAAGTCGTGCAATTATTGAGGCCGCTCATGGCATTTCCAGATCTTGGTATTTTTTTTTTTTTACACGTTAAGAGATGATCTTGATGGTCAATTTTTATCTTGGTAAATCATTAGAAGTTTAAAATAGAGAGAACCATTTTGTTTTAAATCCAAGGATATTGCATTATATTTGTTTGATTTGAGGTGTTATGAACGTTTTTACGTACAATTGAAAATCAATTGGCAATGAATGAAGTGATCGAAGGATTTTGCTATTAATTAGTTTATGAGTTATTATGAAACAAATGTGAGATATTGTTTCTACCGACCTTATTGGCATAAAGATCAAGGAAATCGAGTTTTGAGGTGAAATTGTATAAAATTATTAATAAAAGCTACATTTTAATTTTTGGAACGAGGCAAATTCTAATATTTTAAAGGTGTTAACTAAAAATTTTAATTTTTCATAAGAAAATAATATAATTTTTTAAATGTTGGAGGTGGCTACACTATCTTGCCTCCCCTAGTATATGCTATTGAACACTCCTCCTTAAATATGATTTGGAATAAACGAGTATTGTTATGGCTATAAGGTCAATTAATCCTAACAATGATTAATGAAATGGATCTAAACATAATATTAAAAAGTGGGCAGAGAATTGACAAGATCTAAAATCCTATTAAGTCAAACAGAATGCATAATATATTCGAATCATGTTTAAAAGGCATAAACCTAAATATCTGATACCATGTTAGATATTTTTGTGAGTTTATTTCAAACCTAATTTGTCATGAGTAAAGTGGTTACGGATCTTATTAATTAGTTTATAAATTATTGCATAGGATATTATTTCTAACATAGAGATATATTTTTCTCTCTAACTTCTAAAATTAATTATGTTTAGGTTATTTCCTTGAATTAGGATGAATATTGGATTTTTAGATTGGGGAGAAAAGATTTTATTTTAAAAAAATAAAAATGATAGGAAATGAATAGAGTTGAAGGGTTAAGGTAAAACGAAAAATTATAAAGATTTACATTAACGTTGATGTTAAAGGTACAATTTGAGGTGAAAGATTAAGATAAAAGAGAAATTATAAAGATTTATAGTAACTTTAATATTACTTACATAATTTAGAGTTATTTTTAAAACGCGTGTCGCAATTATAAAGAATGAAACAAGAAATAGAACACAATTATGTTACATAAAAGATTCATTGCGATTTTTACTAGAACTCTATTTGGTTTTGCTTTTATATATCTTTCTTATAGTATCCAAAACCTTAATTTATGTTTTACCCATTTAGTTTTTTGAAAATACATAACATTTATGGGTCTCTTTCTTATAATATCTACCACCTCTATAAACTTTCTTATCAAAATTCCAATATATATTTCATCAAAATAAACTAAAAAAATATTATAAATCAATATTGTAACATGACCTTTCGTTGATAATTATACCATTATTCAAGTATATACATTGTATAAACTTTTTACTTAGAAGCTCATACCTAGGAAAAGTGTAACATTACTTATTATTTCGCAATGATTTACCTAAATGGATGAAGTATTCATTCTTTAAATTATTTCTCAAGATTAAATTTTATGTGTCGCTTGTAGTCTCATTCCCTTTAAGATATGGTTATCGAGAATGAATTTTCCATAACACTTTATATAAAATGAATGAAATTATCAAATGAAACATGCACACCCTTTAATTTAACTTTGTTTATTAATTCTATTATGTTATATTTTGGATTGTAAGCCTTTTTGTCAACTATTACATGTGAGATTTCGACATCTCTCTTATCACTAGAGCCATGACAATAACAAGTTCTGTGGTGGTGGAAGAGAAGAGTACATGGATTTTATGATTTACATGGCTGAAAAATACTGATATAGTACAGTTCGAGGATAACTTTCACCATCAACTTTAAATTTGTCTGTCCTTTTCCTCTCCTGAAGGACCATTCTTTGTTACTATTCTTGTAGAGAAGGAGACATTCTCAGCACCATCTACAATTAATCAACACATACACACACACTGACATAGTGACATGCATGTCTACTAGCATTTTGTGTTGGAAGTTTTATGAACTTTTGCTTAAAAGTTTTGTAGGTGTTTGCATGTCAAACTTTCTGTACACCACCAACAAAGTTTAGATGGCTCATCAGACAAAAAATAGCATACCTCAGACTCATGCCTTACTATACAACAACAAAAATAACTAAGGGTACGCTTGGATAAAGTGTTTTTTAGTTTTATTTATGAAATGATTTTTTTGGGATTTGTTATTAGAAATGAATATTTATAAAATGATTAGATGTGTTTGGAAAGATAAATTTGGTTAATTTATTTGAGATTTGTATGTAGAAAAAATTATTATTATATATATGTAATGATTATTTTATATATTGTTATATAATTAATTTTTAAAAGATGTGGGACCCAACCAAATTTGTATTTCCAACAATGCGTAAACTTGTAAAAGATGTGGACCCAACCCAAGTGTCACATGCACCAACAATGCATAAACCTGCAAAATCAGTCAAAAAAAACCTTGAAGGAGTCAAAAGAAAAGCTGCTGATTGGACATATTACTATTTGCTATTTTAATAATGCGCCCAAAAATTTTACTGTGCTGTGTTTTGCAATCTCAATTGCAAAAGGGGAGAGGAATGCATGCCAAACGTAATTTTTTTTTATTTTACAAATAGATATAAATTTGGACTGTCCAAACGGACCCTAAGCTTTTATTCCTCTATATGGGTCAGCTATATGGATCATAATTTGGTATCGTATTCTATTTTTCTATATACGATTTTTAATATGATTCATACCTTGAATGACAAAATTTTACATCGAGTGCAAACTTGATGCAACCCTCATCATTTTCTCAATTTTGAAACTGACTACTTATAAACAGACTAGTAGAATTTAACAGTGCCCTGCACGGTTAGATATGTTGCGGACCAGCACCTTTTATGTAAAGATCAAACCTTAATTAACAAATATAATAATGGAAATTAATAAACCCACCTATTATCAAAAACACAATGCACAGAATGGTACTCCCTCCGTTCTTTTTTAAATGTCGCTTGAGTCAATTTCACACTTATTAAGAAAATGGATAAATTATCTTATTTACCCTTACTTGTATAAGTAATCCTTATCTATTCCTGTATTACTAATCCTAATATCTTCTTCTATAACTATCAATAACCAATAATACGGAGAAAGAGTATCCTCTTTTTTCTACTCCAACTTTATAACCCAACTAATTAGAATTGTGCCAGAATGCATGTATAGATTCGATGGAGAACTTTCATTGCCAAAATGGCAAGAATATGAAAAGTTTTTTCTTATCAGAATGGAGGGAGCCATTTCAAACATGAAATTTCATTTTCTTATTTCACTTTTCATTGGCACATTTTTTTAAATTTTCAAACTTTTTCCTCTTTAAATTTCTTTATAATGTTCGATCTCTTCAAAGTAATAAAACACAATTAAAATAAACATTACTCTTCACCTCCATTTGCTCATCTGTATGTTGCCCATCTTCAAACCTTCGTTCATCCATGATGCTAACTAATGCAAATGACAATATTTGAAAAGTCATTTTAATGCTAACTAATGCAAATGACAATATTTGAAAAGTCATTTTAATGGTGTAGTTTTACTTTAAGAGTCATCTTCTCATTATCCTACAATTGAAGAGTTTGACTTTAATGCTCCATATTGGGTTACAGTTGGAACTTTGAAGAGTTTATTTAATTCCTTATTGGAAAATGGACAAGTCTCTAATTAATATCATCATATCATAAAGATGAATGGAACAAAGGGTAAACTTGGTACTATATAGATTTTTTATATTGAAATCTGTAAAATGACACTTATTTAAGAACAGAAAAAGTTAGTCCAAACGACATTTATAAAAGAACGGAGGGAGTAATCATGTAGATTTCATCCACTGGATGCATAACAATATTCATTGTGTTAGGCATGATAGAAATATGATGAAGATTCATTGTGTTAGGCAAGATAGAAATTGGAGGAGCAAGAGCTTTTCCAAGAATTTTTTCGTTTCCCATAATATAAATATTCATTTGTAGATTACGTTAAATACCTTGAATTTTGACAAACTCTTAATTATACGTTTCATAAAGACTCTTCTTGGGAAATCATTAATTAACGTGATAAGAATTAGAGTTATAAAGACTCTTCATGGAAAATCATTAATTAACATGATAAGAATTAGAGTCATAAAGACTCTTCATGGGAAATCATTAATTAACATGATAATCATTACTCCCTCCGTTCTTTTATAAATGTCCTTTGGACTAACTTTTTCTGTTCTTAAATAATTGTTATTTTACAGATTTCAATATAAAAAATCTATATAGTACAAAGTTTACTCTTTGTTCCATTCATCTTTATGATATGATGATATTAATTAGAGACTTGTCCATTTTCCTATAAGAAATGAAATAAACTCTTCAAAGTTCCAACTGCAACCCAATATGGAGCATTAAAGTCAAATTCTTCAATTGTAGGATATGAAAAGATGACTTTAAAGTAAAACTGCATCATTAAAATGACTCTTCAAATATTGTCATTTGCATTAGCTAGCATCATGGATGAACGAAGCTTTGAAGATGGGCAACATACAGATGAGCAAATGGAGGTGAAGAGTAATGTTTATTTTAATTATGTTTTATTACTTTGAAGAGATCGAACATTATAAAGAAATTTAAAAAGGAAAAAGTTTGAAAATTTAAATAAAATGCGCCAATGAAAAGTGAAATAAGAAAATGAAATTTCATGTTTGAAATGGCTCCCTCCATTCTGATATGAAAAAACTTTTCATATTCTTGCAATTTTGGCAATGAAAGTTCTCCATTGAATATCTACATTCTAGCACAATTCTAATTAATTGGGTTGGAGTAGAAAAAAGAGGATACTCTCTCTCCGTATTATTGGTTATTGATAGTTGTAGAAGAAGATATTAGGATTAGTAATACAAGAATAGATAAGGATTACTAATACAAGTAAGGGTAAATAAGATAATTTATCCATTTTCTTAATAAGTGTGAAATTGACTCAAGCGACATTTAAAAAAGAACGGAGGGAGTAGAGTCTTAGACATGATAAGAAACACTCATAAATTATTCAACTTGGAATTGGAAAGGTGTTGAAATTAACGCAATTAAGGAATTTAGGAAATTAAATTAACCAAAAAGGAAAAAAGGATAATCATACCCATTTTAATGAGCATTAACTCCAGATGACATGTAATAAAAAAAAAAAAGACAACGGTGTATGACCTGGACAGCTCTCACTCGCACATATTCTAAGAAGTATTATAAACTACTTATAAGCATACAAAATTCCATGCCTAAATATCAACAACAACAACGAAGCCTTTATCCCACTAAGTAGGTTCGGTTATATGGATCACATTACGCCATCGTTCTCGATCTAGGCTCATTCTTAACCTTTACACAACTTTTATTGTGGTCCATATTATAGAATTTGAAATTTTTTTATGCCAACTATCATTATGTCGCAACTTTTTTCCTTTTTCCGAGTTTAGCACCTGTTAATATAGGCAACCATGCAGGCTGCTTATAATAAGTTGTTCATGATGAAAAACTTGATAGAGACTTCAATTGCTCCATGATGTGATCACAGCTTCCATGTTTTGGAGATTTGAGCTAAAATGGTATAGATTGAAGAAGTGAAAAACTTATGTGGTTTAAGTATATTCCTTTAATAATTTATCATAGAATTCTTTCTGGGATACTTCATTATCAATTAATGCCAAGACTTTGGAGTTTTCGGTTAGGCCAAATGGAAATGTTTATCCGAAATATTAATGTAGAAAATTTTTGAAATCATTAAAAAGGGACAAAATGGCATGAGAACTGGAATAAATATGAGATAAACCAATGAATGGAATAGTTCTTAACCTGTGAAAGGGGACTTATAGAATCTAGTTAAATGTCTGAAAGAGTTCTTGGAGGGGTTGAAAATTGTAATAGATTGCTGTGTTTCTATCATCTTCAATCTTTGTTCAGTAAAAAACTAGAGCAGAAAGAAATGTTTTTGAACATATAAGAATCTAGACAAATTTTGTGAGGAGACCACAAGTACCAGCACAACCTGAGCCACTAAATGCATGAGAATTATCTTTGTTTCTAACTTGGTTTTTCTGTGGTTGTTCCTTGCCTTTTCATGAGTAACATTGGATCAAATATATTGCAATGATTAAAAATAGGCGTTCCTTGCGTGAGGTCATGGATTCCTTCTTCATCCCTATTCGCGATGCTGGCGATAGGGTCAGGTGGAGTTCTTTCCCTCCAACCCATGACCCGATTCGGGTCCTCTCCGTAAAGTAGTGTATAGGTAGATTAGTTAGGAGTAAGTTAAAACGTATCGATAATGACAAAAAAAAAAAAGAAAAGAAAAGTAGAGAGGCTCATAACATAGTCACATATCACAACAAATAAAGGAACCTGAGCTTGGGATTGACTTGCATCCACTAGATTGTTTTTTCTTTTGGATCAATCAGAACTTCTATGCTCAAAGGAATCAAGCTACCTCATACTGATCAGTAACAAAAAAATTTCCTATCTATCATCAAATCCTTGACCAAAAAATATACCAACAGAATCGAAGTCGTGTACATATACATTCTATGTGCACAAGTGTGAATCTATAGCAGCTAATCACAGTATGCCATGACAACATGGAAATTAAGGAGTTTTGTGGTCTAAAGTCACTTCCATCAACCTCAAGTTTCAATGGTTGGTCGGGTTTTGATTGGTTTAAGCTTGATTCCTAGACTCTCAGATGAAAGGAGCTCAGGAGCTATGCACCAATGTCTTGAAGGGTTTTTGGTGAGTGATCCATTACTTTCTGTGGATGCAAATGGTGTTTTACTTTGCAAACCAAATCCCATCAAAAAGAACTCAATGGGAACTATCATTGCATAAGGGAGTTCTTCTGTCACTAGTGAGCCGCATGATTCAACCTGCTATGCATGAACATCAGCAATGAATATAAGTTGCAGTGCCAGACCATGCATCACAAAGGTTTAAAAGTTGGTTCAAATGCTGGAGGAGAAGTTGGAGAAAAACAAAATGCATTGAAAGTTCTCAATATTTGAATACTTGTTTATGAAATTTTAACATAAAGAACACTAATAATTTAACAAGATGAGAAGTTAACAGTGAGCAATTGAGTGACTACTTATCCAATGCAATTCCTAAGCACAAGAAGATTATCGGGTTGAGCATTAATACAGGCAATAGCTCTGGCTCTACATCTAACAGGTATTGGCAAACTACCAAAAGTCAGTTCTAAGCATGAAAAGATCCAATCTGCCACAAGTTTTACTAAGATGGGAATCATAAAAAAATTAAAAAAATGAAGTGTTACCTCAACAAGGGCGCAAACCTTCTTGTTCATTATGGCGTTCATGTATGTAGAATCTGCATGGAATGGACTCTTCTCACCAACAAATATAAGAGTCTTGCATTGTAGCTTTTGCAAACCCTCTGTCAGGTCATGCCTCCTACCATTTTTCCAGCCAAAATTTGAAAGGGAACATCAGTGTATTGTTGGACCCATTGACTTGTGATTTAGATTCTAATATCACAATAGAAAATAGAATGCCAAAAAAAAAAATAGAAGCAAGATATGGTAATGAAGGTAATGACCAAGTCAAAATAAGAACTTGCAGATTTGTTCATGAGCCAAAGCTACATAATCTCAGAGCTTCCTTAGGATGCAGTTATGCTCCTTTCTAGGGAGCATTCTAGGTACTAGTTGTGGAAACAAGCATAGTTTTGAATGTCACGGCAGATTTGATTACATTGCATTAGTATGATCATTGGTATGAGTAGCTGAAGATGATAGAACATTTTTAAATATGCACAACGACAAAACTTCATGTTGATGGGGATATATACTGATTTGCTCCCTGGATAGTATGGTACTACATGGGGTCTCAGATGATAATGGAAAAGAAATGATTATTTCCACCATCCTACAAAATCTTTTCTTTCTCTTTTCTTGTATTGGATGATGCTTAGAATAATTTAGGAGATAAGAAAGTTTTTACTCATTAATTGCTTGTAGGAAGCGCAAGACGTTCAAACTTTGCCTTTCATCCAGCAGCTGTAAACAGTAGAAACAAGACAAGGAGATGAAGAATGCTTTAGTTTATCGTAGTTCAAAACAAAACCAAAAATTAAAAATAAAATAGTAAAATGTGTGCATTAAAGGATACTTTGTTTATGAATGCACAGCACATCTTGAACATTCTATGAGAGATTTCAATAACTTGTTCCTCTTTTAAGCCACCACATGTAGAACATTTCCTATGAACAGTTAGTCTCATAAGCTCTAGTGAGGTTGGGTGATGATTCATTTACCGTTGATATGAATATCACAGACTTAGTGTTCAACCAGATGACTACAGTTTGAGTGTATCCACAAATTCACCTCTATGATAACTTTCCACACATGGTTGTATTGTTCCATGAATGGTTTGACTCTGCAAATTTTATTTGCTATATATTATTCACATGTATGTAGTAAGTGAAAAACATAGATAACACTTGGTTGAGCCCAATATATATTTCCATTTTTCTTGTTCAAGGAGGATACAAAAGTAGGCACAAATAATTCTTCCAATGAGTAGGCCAAAGCTTATGATAATGCAGCTATAGTCCCTTTCAGTTCCACATTTTTAAGGTTAGCCTCACAATTCTGAAACATGAGAAACATAACCTGAATAGAATGCATGCATAGTGGAAAATGAGTTTGTTAACTCTTGAGTGAATTCCTCTCATCTAAGCTATTTGAACCTTCCCTGCATTGCAAATAGTTGACCTACTTGACCTTGAGAACACACTGACATCCTACTGAAATTACCAAGAGTTTTCCCTCAAACCATTGATGACTGGACTAAAATAGACTGCAGGGATAGTTTGCTGAATATGGTCTATCATAGAAGAGCGAGTTATTATAGAGCTTACTGGCTCATGAAATGCATAGTCCTCTAGATATAACCAACTAGTGCTCAAGCATTTTAGCCATGTAAAATGTCTTCGCGCACAGGCAGTGACTTCTACACTCACATAAGTGCTTTTTTATGAGCTAGAAAGACAAGTTACACTTAAACAGAACTGATGACATTGTGATTCATACTGTTATGTTTATCTCCATTCACCTTGTGGTTATAACTAGCTAAACTACAGTTGAAATGAAGTTAAGGGCTGCAATATAACTCCATATCATGAAAAGGACATGCATCCTAATGGCAGTTTCAAAGGGGCTGGTGGAGCATCCACAAGGAAGGATGTGAGAAATTACTTTTACTTTAAAATAGGCACTCGGAGAAACTAGCTTAGGAATGTACTCATTCTTCTCCATTTTCCCAGTAAAAAGAGAAGAAAGTGTCAGTCTTCTCTTCAATGCATTTCTCCATACAATACTCCACAACTACCAAATCCTATTGTCCTTCACAGATACATCTTATGGAATATTATCCAACAGCTGCAAATTTCAAGTTGAAAACTTACTTTCTGAATATTGAAGGATTTCAAAGTAAGTTATTCAACATATAGAAAGGAAAGATGATACCAACTATGAGTTGCAGTCAAGATTTACATACCCTTCGAGAATGTTGTACTATATCCGACTCTGCACCATGTGTGCCACGCCTTAATTCCTGGAGAAGACATTAGAATTATTCCAGTAATAGAGATTTAAGAATGAGAACCAATAGTATGTCACACAAATACCTTACTGAAGTAACGCAGGAGAAGACAATCCTTTAGTAGACCGCGCATCCCATAGAAGTACAACAGGTTTAACAAAATCTGCACAAGTAGTTTGGTCACTATAACAATCATAGTAATAAGGTGCCGCTGAAACATAACAACAACAACAACAACAACTAAGCCTTTATCCCATTGAAACATAAATTTTCCTAAAATCTAGCATTTTGTGTGGATATTCATTCATCAATGAATCATGTTCTGGCTTTGAATGGGGATACTGGTTGTTGATCATTTGATTGAGGAGATAACAAAATAGCCATTTATAAGTGATAAATGGCATTATATGACAAGGGAACTGAAATTTCTGTTGACTATAATCCATTGTATTCATTCCCAAAGGGATACCTCATATATGTGTCATTTTCCTTCTATCTCTGTAATTTCTTTCTCATACTATTTATGTGTTGCATAATCTAAGGATCCACAATACTTGACTACACATGAAACATATATCCTAACTTTGGTGTCATTAGTGGAGGATGCCCACATTTTCATTTTTCTTCTAATTGTGTCTCATCAAACGCAAATTGCCAAGATATTTCTTGCTGGCTAGCATTCAGTTGATATTAAAGATTTGAAGTACCTGATTATATATCCACTCCCTCCATGAAGGCTCTCTGCATAATGGCGAGACCAGAATCAAAGCAGCTACCCGTTCTTCGTATTTTATCTGTCATTTAAAATTACAAAGGGAAGACTCAGCATCAATAGTAAGCTTTATCATAAGAAAGGGAGAAGTTAAAGAGCAAACTTACAGCAAAGAGTGTCAATATGTAGGCACCAGCAGTAACACCCAAGCAGAAGACTTTCTCCAGTCTGTGAAAAGAGAACAACACAAAGAGTTGATGGCTTAAAAATATTTGAAAGGAACTATTAATATAGAATAGTAGGTAGATAAACAATTAGAGCTCTCTCGTCCCGAATTCATGTCGGTTACAACTACAAGAACATGAAGTTTTCTGCAAGAATGTGCCTTCCTGGATTGAACTGTAACTTCTCAAAACAGGCACTGATTACATACCCAAAGAAATCAACCACCTCGGCTACCTGGTCTGCAAGGTCATTTACACTAAGCACAGGAACATCTGCCGATATCACGCCTGCTCCTAACTGCAAGAGCTCTTGAAAATGAAAGGATTCATTAATAACATTGAAAACCATTTCAGAATATGAATTAGTTACTGTATCTACATGCAACACATAGTAGTAGTGACTATTAGGAAGAACACGGAAATTGACATGTTACCGACCTCGTGCCCAGGGGCGTTGATGTTATAGATGCAGAAGTTATGAAGCAACAAAGCAGCAGCATCTTGGCAAAAGAAGAGACCCCGAAAACAAGACATGACTGCCAAAAGTTCAGATGGCATAAGTACTTAAAAAAGAACTTTTACACTTTCAAAATAACCATAAGTAGTAAAGACAAATGCACAGCTAAAAATATCACTTCAAACTTATCTGAAGCAAAGTATCAATCATCCATGTCCGAGACAATGTAGACTAGTTAAAATGCAATTGCAAAATTATACCAACCCCAGTGAACTCTATATTGTATTGATCTCCTGCTTACAAATAAAAGCGATTGATTAGCCTTAATGTGACCTTGAAGGTTCATTTTGGCTCTCTTCCATCAAAAACTTACTAATGAACTAGTAATCTTTATGCTAAACAAAAGTTGAAAGGGCCATTTCCCATCAATTTCGTATGAAAATTTTTAGCTCTTTCACAGCTAAATTCACTTATGTGCTTAGTGAGTGCTATCAACATTCAACTGTAGAGGCAAATCATGTGCCACTAAACATTTGGAGATGGTTTTAGTTTTCTCTTTTGTCTCACATATACCGAGTACAATTCTAATTTCATAAAGTGAATATTCTGGTTTTTCCTAGAATGACTAACGTAAAGCAAGGACAAATAAATGCCTCCCAGGGATTAAAAATGCAGTTGCAACATGAACAACTCCAAACAAATGAACAGCAGATCTACAAAACAATCACCAAGCCAATAAACTAGATTACATATTTATATGGAAATGATAATTCCAAGCAAAGAAAATGAGCCTCCAATTCAAAAAATCCAAAATAGGCCAGAGATCCCACACACACATTTGGCAAAGAGCAATAAGACATCATAACTACCTTCAGAAAACTGTTATCTACTCTAGAATATACAAAAACTTAAAAAGGAAAAAAAAAAAAAAAAAAAAGATAACGGTAAAAGAATAATTCCAATAAAGACAAATTCTTGAGATCAAGACATTAAACAAGTTCAAGAAAATGATTCATACAGTTCAGAGCAACATCTGGATATGTTATTAAAGCAGGCTTTTGTTGATCCCCAAGCACAAAAACTGAGATTGAACCTTTGCTAGTCTTTACACGAACTTCCTGCAATGTCAATGAATCAAAACTAAACTTTTTACAAATCCCTTAACTATGCAGTTCAGCAAACTCTTTTCAAACTTGAACAGCAATAAAGATAACAACAACAAATAGTTATTCAAGTAAGAAAAAAAAGGGAAAGAACCCATTAATGTGCAATAAAGATTAAAAGGAGAAAAGGGATTGGAGGAATATTAATTACCTTCCCTCCTAGAGATGCAACATTGTCAATATCAATGGATATTGAATCACTTGAAACTCCCATTGACTCACTACTTTTTCTTTGTTTTTTCTTCTTGTTCACCAAACACAAACAAGTTCAAGAACTAACAACAACGCTGAAGCAGCTTCTTCTGCTCAACTGCATTCACTAACAAGTCCCAAAATCGATACAAGAACATGTAAAATACTCAGCTTCTCCTGCGTTTGCTTCTTTTTTGTGTGTCAGTATGCCTGAGTTGTGTGTGTGTGTCTGTGTGTGTATTTTGTCTTATTACTGTTAGATTTTGATTCTTTGAACATCCAGCTATCAATTATGTGACATGAAAAGGATAGTAAAAGAAAGTTTGTGTTGGATTCTATTGGTGAATTTATCCTCTGAGTCAACAACTGTTGTTTGATTTCTTTTTTCTTGGTTTGTTAATATTGTCCAAAGTTATTTTTAGAAGGAAACAAATTATTTTCTCCACCTCAGAACGGAAAGAAATCAGTTTTATATTGAATATTGCCATTCTAAAGAATTTTAATATTGTCCAAATTTATTTTTAGTAGGAAACAAATCATTTTTCCACCCTCAAAAAAGGAAGGAAATCAATTTCATATTGAATATTGTCATTCTAAATTAATTATTTTCCTCATCATTTAACTTGTGACTCTTCTTATGTATGTTTGTTTAGCGAGTATTATGTAAAGCAAGTTCGTACATGTAACGGGCGAGTTCATTGAGATTTTAACACGATGAAATAGTATAAATTATTAGAATCGCGATTTTAATTATAATTAATTGTTTGTTTTATAAAATTACATTTTGTATGTGAACTGATGTGAGTTTTGGTAATGTTTATACATATATAAAGTTAAAAAATTATCAAAATATCCTATTTTAGCCCTTGTAATATTCAGTCATACAACAATATATATGTACTTTTTTAACTTTCTACCATTATTGCAATACATTTTTAAAAAATTATCATAATGATCCTTTTTAACTTTTTACCATAATTATAGTAGATTTTTAGTTGAATTGTTTCAATGAAAATTATAAATTAACCGATAAATAATACTTTCTTGTAATTTCATTTTCAATATTATGTACTTTCAGTTTCATTTGTAATTGTCTTAGTTGTGAGCTGAGATCTTCTATTTATGATTATCTCTGTGTCTAAAATTAAACTACATAATAGGGTTCACTCATTCTTTGATTAGGGTCCAATAATTGTAAAGTGATTTTAGTGATATTTATGTTTTTAGTCCATAGTTTTTGTGAGATTACATCGTTTTGGACATTAGGGTCCAATAATTGTAAAGTGATTTAGTGATATTTATGTTTTTAGTCCATAGTTTTAGTGAAATTATGTCGTTTTGGACATTAGGCAGAATAAGACAGATATAATTTTGGACAGAATATCTGATCTTCTTAGTTGTATTCTATTTGTATCCAAGAATGGGATTTCTTGTAGTAGTTTATCTTTAAAAAAAATGATTTTTTTTCTTTCCACCTTGGAATTTGATTGAGAATTACCATCTACAGAGGAGAGATTATGATTTTTTCTTTTTCTTTTTGGGATTTCTCTCATTAACTATTTTTTTTAATAGAAATTTTAGAGTACAAATTTATTCAATTTCTGCATGCAAGAAAAATAAAATTATGACACTAAGATGACCCAAATCAATGTCATTTATCCCTAAATCAAGTGTCTTAGACTCTTGGATTATTTTTCTAGAATTGTCATGAAAAAAACTAGCACTAAGATTATATTTCAAAAGCATAATTATTATCCTTAAAAAAATAAATTTTTAATTGAATGAAATTATGTTAGGAAGAAAATCATTTATAGTTTCATAAAATGGTTCAAAGTAATTATTGACAAAAATTTATCAATAATTTGACAGCATAAATAAATTTTAATTACAAAGAAGTGAAGGATGTAATTAAAAAGAAGTAAATTTATGGTGGGGTATTTTGAGAAAGAAAACAAATTGTGGGACCTGAATTGCCGCCAAAATCTTATGGGGGCTCACGTGGGTGAGGATGTAATTTAATTTTGTATGGAATCCAAGAAAAAAAAATATTTGGCAATAATTATTGTACACTTATTATTAGTATCATACAGCTTGGTGCCACCTGGAAACAGCAAAGATGAGAACATTTTGTTGTCCAGTTCTGTGCAGAAAGCGTGAATCACTGTGTGTAGTCGCTATCTTATCCTACAGTAATTATTATCGGTGAATTTTCATTTTACCACATAAAACAAATACTTATAAATGAAGAATTCAAAGAAAAAGCCTATCACATATTTATAGGTAAATCCTTTGCTAAATTGGAGTCTTGTGGCTGTTTGAGACAATTTGTTTGGATCGTTATGGCGGAAATTGGATTTTGTTATGAATAGAAGAATAGAGTAAAATCGTTTGAAATCAAACTACTAATCTCTAATTCTGATGGCATTGCATTTAAATGAATCTTCTCTTGCATTTTCTACTTTTCAATTATTGTTTCACTAATTACATGATAGATGTTTAATTTATAAATTGAAACAAAGATTGAAACACTGAGTGAAACATAGGATCCTACATAAACATATAAACATGGAGTGTTTTTGGATTTTGTTATGGAATTTTTTTTTCTTGGAATTTATTATGAGAAAGGAATAATTTGAGAGTGTTTGGATTAATGATTTTGTTTTGTCGGGATTAGTATAAGAGATTATTTATTGATAAAAAGTTTAAAATTTAAATTTGAATTAATATTTTATTAGTTTGTTTTTGTGGGAATTGTGTTAAAAAGAATTTTTTATTATTAAAATTTAAAATTCAAAATTCAAATTTAATATTTTATTTATAAAAAATACTGCAGCAAAAATAATTATTGTAGCATCATTTTTAGTTTTAAAAAGTTTTATAGAAAATAAACAAATTATTTTATAATTGTGAAATAAATAAAAAAATGCAACGACCAAACAGAGAAATACTATGAATGTTGGCTCTGTTTGGACAACAATGGTTTAGTGATTTATTTCACAAATGCAAAATGAGTTGTTTGTTTTGTTCAATTTTTCTATCAAAATTTTTAAAAACAAAAACAATGCTACGGTAATTATTTTTTCTACAGTATTTTTTATAAATAAAATATTAAATTTGAATTTAAATTTAAAATTTTAATAATAAACAATTATTTCTAACACAATTCCCACCAAAATAAATTAATAAAATATTAATTCAAATTCAAATTTCAAACTTTTATTAATAAAAAAATCTTCAATACAAATCCCAACAAAACAAAATCATTCATTCCAAACAATCTAAAAATATTCTTTTCTCATAACAAATTCCAAGAAAAAAAATTTCATAATAAAATCTAAAAATATCTCGTCGAGCCTAGTGAGCATGAGTTAGGTTACACCTGAATAATTTTAATGTTTAATGTAGTACTACTTTTCTTTTCACTCATTTAAGGTAACGCAAATGGTAAAAAAGCATATGAAAAGTTTATA
Source organism: Ophiorrhiza pumila (assembly GCA_016586305.1). Classification (NCBI taxonomy): domain Eukaryota; kingdom Viridiplantae; phylum Streptophyta; class Magnoliopsida; order Gentianales; family Rubiaceae; genus Ophiorrhiza; species Ophiorrhiza pumila. The sequence goes on from BLIW01000002.1 coordinate 31,330,783, forward strand.
AAGTAAAGAAAAAATTTATTGGGTACAACATAAATCCCAATTTCATTTTGTTCACAAAATAAAGATTCCTGACTGAGCACTACTAGTAAACATAATTAATATGAAATTGTAAACGTTTGGATTCATCTTATCAGTATAGACTCGTACTTTTGATTTTTATATTCAAAAAATTTGTACCACGGCACTTCCTAACCTTTTTTTTAACAAAAGTGAAAAAAAAAAAACAAGATATCTGCAGATAAAATTTTTACCTCATGTTATTTTGGGAAGTAAGTAGGAATTATTTTTGGGGGTTATTGGTTTTCTCTTAGTTGAACAAAATGGTTTCTGTTTTTCTCCCTTTTGTACTAGAATTGAGTAAAGATGAAAGCGTGTTTTAAGCGTTGAATGCGGAGAAATTGGCGGCTCCCCCAAATCATGGAGCGCAATAATGTTGGATAATGAGATTTCTTTATCCTTTTTATAAAGTCAATAAATTAAGTAAGAAAATACAATTTTATCTCAATAGGCCATTATTTTCTGTGAGACCGTAACATATGAGACTTACGTATAAATTTCACTTTATTATATAAAGTATAAAAATATAAAGTATCAAATATTAGCGTATAACATATAAAAAAAATAGTATATTAGGGTATAAAACATAATTTACGTATATATGAGACGGTATCACAGGAATTTTTGCGAATCTTATATTATCATTTATATATTTAAGTGTAAATTACCGCCACTAAACTATATATATAAATATATATATTGACATTTTGTTTTAGTTTGGAAATTGATCAAAAGTAATACACTAGTAGCCCTTCTTACCTTTGAAACATTCTGTTAATTTCAAAAAAAAAAAAATTTAAGATAACATTATACATAGGATTTAAAATGTAAAAGAGTGGATGTTCATCTAACAAGGTTTTGACTAAATTTTAAATTTAAAACATGGTTTTAATAGAATAAATATGGCCCATATGGGTATAACATTTATCAGGATTAAAACCTTTGTGAGTCACCAATCATTAAATGCCATATAAGTCTTTTTTTTAGTGTTTCATAATAATAATAATAATAATACTGCCCACTTATACTATATAATTAACTAAAATCCTTAAATTTAGGAAAAAAAATTAATTGCACCAAAATGATAAATTCTTTCATAACTCATCCATATCATTTATTTAAAATTATCATGTATCTATTCGATCTAATTCAAATCACTAAAAAATTAAAAATAAAATATCATTAAAATTAAATTTACAGTTATTAAATCCGAACGCAAATGTGAGTGAACTTACGACATTGTTTCACTAAAATAAAGAATTGGAAGAATAAAATATCATAAAAATTAAATCTACCATTATTAAGCACTAACCCAAATGTGAGTGAACCTGATTTTAATCACATAATAAGATCAAAGATGTTTGAAAAAAGATCAAAGATGCTAAAACGCATATCTTTAATTTTTTTTCGCTCTTAATTTAGTGTTTAAATGATTTTATAGTTAATTATATGATGTAGATATGATGTATTTTTATTAGAGTGAAACTTTAAAATTTTTTGACATAACACAAAATAATAAAGGCCTGCCATTGAGTTTATCAGGATGATCCTCATAAATATTTTTCTCAATATATATATTAATATATATATATTTAAACTTAATAAAAAAATTTAAAGATAACAGTTGAATTTAAGAGAATGGTCATTAATATATCACTTTTCATAAATGTGCAGCCAAATTAAAATAAAAAAAGAATAATTTTGAAACAAGATTGTAACATTTGCTTTTTGCTTTTTTTCCCCTCTGGTACATGTTAAAAACTCTTGAACTAGGGAAATCTTTTAACAAGAACGTGTTTGAAAGTTAAAGTGCAAAATACCTCTTTTAACTATTATTAATTTAGATATTATTCCTTAAGTTATGAGACGCATAGATTTACTATTTCATAGTATCAATTTATCTCACATCACTCAAGTCACACTAATTTGGGCAAATATTTCTAAAGTAAAAAAATGATAATAGCCCTAAAATAATCGGTGTTATATAAAAATATGCTTAATTTTTTTTATTTCTAAATTTTTAAGTGTCCCTCTTTTCATCTGAAAGCAATTAGCCAAATAAGGTATGCGATAAATATTTTGTCCTAACAAAATTATGATTTTCCAAAAAGTGAAGAGACTTTTATCTTAACAAAATTATGATTTTTTTCACTTTTACTCATCCACAAGTGTCAGTTGATGTGAGTTTACGTTTTTTTCTCTTAAAAAAGTGACAGAATTTTGATAAAACTAAAGAAAAATAGGGTTATTGTTTATTAACGAAAGCTTAAAAAAAGAAATGTACATAACAAGAGTATTTATAGAGATAACTAAATAACCCTAAAAAAACTAAAAAAGGAAACTATTAAAAATAGTTAAAAAATGAAACTACTAAAATAATAATAAGACAAACTAACAAGTTTATGGTCTAGGAACGAATTTAGTACATTTTTTAAATGTCACGTGTTATCGTTGATTGGGACTTTTGCATATTAAGTTGGATTATGCAGAACACTGGAGAAAAGAGTATAGACAGGATAGGAAAATGTTGTTAAGGTAGATCATAGATGTACATATATAACAATTCCAGAAGGTAAATGTAATCCCAATACATTGGTAAATGAAGTTTAAGAAACATTTTGTTGCATGTAAAATGTATAGATTGAGGGCTAAAATTGCGGATGCTGATTGAAGGAAATTTGCCAGTGGCAACAACACAAGATGCGAGGTAATCATTTGATCCAATATATATTCCTATTTTGCTGCTGCAATGGACAATGAATGTGCGCACATGTTCATGTGAATGAGCAAACTATATGTTGCATAAGAAAAAGAAAAAAATTTGGAGTTGATTTTGAAAAGAATGTATACAAAATATTAAATTAATCTGTGGACACAGTTGTCTGTTCAAATGTGTTTCCTGAATTATGCTCATTTTTTTCATCACTTTTATTGGGAGTTTATACTCCATGTTGAGAAAATAGAGGCTGCTCAACCTTTGTGGGCAATTTTTTTTTTTTTTTTAAAGTTTATAGGAGATATTAATTGAGAGAGAAAGGTTGAAAGTGATCTAAATAGTCATCTAGAATATAGAGTTTCGAGAGGGCTATTATTAATAAAAGTTATATTTTTGTTTTTTGAGAAGAGAGTGAGAAGGGATAACATTCTGATTTTGTTAAAGATTTAATAGATAATTTTGATTTTTATATAGAAAAAAGTATAAATTTACAAATTTTTGGAGGAAATGACTATTATCATCTAATCATGAGAAAATTAAGTATAAGTATTCCCTTGCATGCTCATGTAATAATAATACCTAAAATCAAAGAATTTGCACTCTCCATGACTACTAATCCTTCCCATGCCACCGCTAAGGCTAAGTTGGTGCCAATTTCAGTAGAGATCACCAACTTGAGTTGTGCAAAATCAATATTACTCATTAGTTTATACAAAAGAAGAAAATTATACTGATTTTGTTAGTGATTTAGAAGATCATGAATGGTCGGCAAAATTGCAAATATGGCAATGGAAATGAATGAACGAAGATTTAATCCAGCTGACAAATATGCTATCGATGAGTTATGTAAATCGATATTACTGATCAGTTTATACAACGAGAAGAAAATTATACTAATTTTGTTAGTGATTTAGACGATCATGAATTGTTGGAAAAAATTGCAAATATGACAATGGAAATGAATGAACGAAGATTTAATCTTGCTGACAAAAATGCTATGGATGGAGTTGTTAAAAAATGTCACTGTTGAATCTGCATATAGAGATGAGGTAGGAGCAGGGGCGGATCTAGAAAAGAATTTTAACGGGGGCTTACTTAAATTTTTTTTTGCGATTAAATAAATGTATTTAACAATTAAATTTCTAAAAATAATAATAAAAATGTATAAATACACATAGCTGCACCACTAACATTAGGCTCATTAGAATATGCACCACTACGAATTCGTTTAGGTTTAAAAAACCTCTCCATAATCTACATAAATAAAAAATTGAAAATAAATTAATTACAATTAATTTATAATTAAATAAATTAATAATTCAATCATAATTCACTATTAATCTATAAAGAAAGTTAATTAAATAAACTAGAGTTTCTAAATTATGATTTATATCTAAAATATCTTGTCTAAATTCAAAATTCATAATATTAGTTCATATTCAAAAACCCTAATCTAAATTCAAAATCACTATTTAGTCCATAAAATTCTTAATAAAATTACCCAAATTAACTTAATAATTAAAATTAACTACAATTAACAACATTTAAATAACAAAACTCTAAATAAAAAAAGAAGAAGTAAAACTAACAAACTAGAGTTTCTAAACTATGATTTATATCTAAAATATCTTGTCTAAATTCAAAATTACTAATATTAGTTCATATTCAAAAACCCTAATCTAAATTCCAAATCACTAAATATTTAGTCCATAAAATTCTTAATAAAATTACCCAAATTAACTTAATAATTAAAATTAACTTACAATTAACAACATTTAAATAACAAAACTCTAAATAAAAAAAGAAGAATTAAAACTAACCTTTCTTGAATCTTGAATACAAAAAATGGAGATAAAGAAAAAGAGAATTTGAAACTAGAGTTTGGAAATTTGGGAGATAACTAAATTGAAAGGGTGTAGATATGGATATTGGGGGATATGGGAAGGGTTTGGAATTTGGAAAGGAAATATTTGGAAATAAAATTTGAAAGGAGATGAGAAAGTAAATATTTGGATTTTGGAAAGAAAATTTGAAAGGAATCTGTATTGCTCCAGCGGTCCACCCTCCAGCCCCAAATTCTATATAATGCATTTTTTTTTATTTTTTGAAATCACTTAACAAAACGACGTCGTTTTGTAAGTGATTTTTTTTTTTTTAACAAAACAGTCATCCTCTTCCTCTTCACTCCACTCTGTCTTCAGTGACCAGAGCAGCGGCGCGGCGGACGGCTTCAACGATTTTTTTACTACTACATATTCATATTTTCCGGCGACTATGGCGGGGGCTTCAGCCTCCTCCAGCCCCGCCTAGATCCGCCACTGGGTAAGAGCTTGCACGGTTTGTTTTGAAACATTTTGTGTCGTTTCCGCAAGTGATCGAGATGCCATGCAAGATTTTGTTTAATGAAAAATGCATCTTTCAATTTAATAGTTGCAATTAATACAAATGGTGGTTATTTTTTACTTGTTCAAAGTTTCAAACACCATTTCTTTAATTGAAAGTCCTCATATAAAATTAGAAATTACATCAAATTTATACAACAATGTTCTTGGATCGATACTTATATACATTGTCTTAATTAATTAATTTACCTTCATCCATTTTCTTTTTCCTAATAAGAGTTAATATTTTAGCTAACAAAATATATTGTCAAAATTTCTCATTTCATATCACTAGCACAATTGCACGTAGATTGAACAAAGGATGATGGTGATAATAACAAATTTAAGTGAAAATGTTACACTACTAATGTTATCAATCTCGGATTATCTATTTTTAATGTAACATAAGGATGAATTGTGTATGATGTAGGTTTTTTTACATTAAGAGAACAGAATTTCACATATGTAATCATGAGAAAAGTACAATTATTCATGCAGCCCTTAAATTGTTGTCAATTTCAATGAAGAGGATCAATTTGACGAGATCATATCCTCTGTCCAAGATAATTTCTATCATATTCTGTTTAATGTCCAAAACGACGTAGTTTAACTAAAATTAGGAACTAAAAGCATAAATATCACTAAAATCACTCTACAATTATTAGACCTTAACTAAGGAATGAGTGAACAATTATTAGACCCTAACTAAGGAATGAGTGAACTTTACGACGTAGTTTAAGATCCCAACTCCATTTTGACTTGTGTAGATAGATATTACTAATCAGTTCATACTAGATAAGGAATTGATGCTATTAATAATTTAGACAATCACGAATTGTTAGCATAAATTGCAAATACGACAATGGAACATAAGATTTAATCGTGCTGACAAAGATGCTATTGATGAGTTGTGTTGATCGATATTACTGATAAGTTAACACAAAGACAAGAAAATTATACTTTAAATACTTTTAGTGATTTAGACATTGGCGGATTATCAGCAAAAATTGCAAATATGACTATGGAAACGAATGAGGGAAGATTTAATCCTATTGACAAAGATGCTATTGATGATTTGTGTCGGTTCACATGCGACTTAGATGTTGTGCAAGCATTTGTTTCATGGAGAATGCATCTTTCAATGGCTGCAATTAATATGCGTTTTTACAAGATAAGAAAGATGGTGGTTATACTTTACTTGTTCAGGTTTCAAACACTATTTCTTTAACGAGAAATACACCTGTAAAACCGATTTATACGTAACATGTGAATTAATCACAATTTTAACCTATAATAAAAATGTTAGGAAATTAAAATCATAATTTCAACGGACATTAATTGCCCATCTCATATATAAATCCGTTTTACAAGAGTTTCTCTATTATTTGATTGAAAGTCTTAATCAATTAATTTGCTTTCATTCTTTTTTTTTTTCAAGTTAATACTTTAGCTAGGCAAAATACATTGCAAAAAAATTCACATTTTATACCATTAGCACCATTGCACGTAGGTTGCTCAAAGGATGATGATGATGATAATAACAAATTTAAGTGAAGATGTTATAGTACTAATGTTATCAATCTTGGATTTTTATTTATTTTCAATGTAAAATAAGAAATCAATATGTTGAAATGTATTATAATGTATGTTATTTTACATGATTATGAACAAAATTTCACATGAATTGATATAAGAGTTAAGAAATTAAGTATTATAAAGTTGAACAACTATCAAAGTTATGAGATCTCCCATAACCGGAATGTCTAAAACTTGCACACAACGTCCTAACTAAATATCTTAACTACGGAATTTCTTACCTTTAATTGGGTCTTTCGTAATAGAGAAAATATTAATAACTTAAATCACAAATAATAAGAAGTCAAATGTATGACCCAGCGTATTAAGTAAGAGGTCATTAGCATTGGGAGTATACATAGCCTCTTAATACTGGTAATTAACCATAAACTCAGATGAGGTATCAAGACAACAAAATCCAATATCAAATAACAAGTGAGATCAAATGCGTCAGCGTGATTAGCACGTAAACCACGCTAATCATGATAATTTTTCGAATTGAGCAAAAACTTTATTGAGGCTAGTCCAGAATTCGATTCTTGAGGATGCATGTGAGGGTGGGTGGGTGTAGTGAAAAAAAAAAAAAACAATCAGAATAAAATTTCATCAATGGACATATTTTCTGCTATGCTAATCATATGATCATTTTTAGAATTGAGTGAAAACAATCTGAATAAAAAAGAAATGAGCTGTAGACTTCTATCAAACCTGCAATATTTGTGTAAAAAGTTTCTATTAAATGCACATGCAATTTTCTTTTTTCCATTTTAAACAAAGTTTTCTCATTTAAACTTGTTTATTGTAACTAAAGCAATGATTCTAACACAAACATATTCAGCTCCACAAATATGACATCCTTTTCTCAAACTTCAGCAAGTGTAAGCAGTAGGAGTATGCAGTCACCTCTTAGTGTAATTGACATATCAGAAGATTCTTTGGGAATCAAAAGGATTCATGCTTCAGCCTCCGAGACCTCGGCGTTGTTGTTTTGATCTTTCCATGCATACCAGCTGAATTTGCTGAACTCTCCAGACACTAGAAGATATTTCCCTATATAATAGTTAGTGCATGAAAAAGGAAACAATATGCAGGATCATAAGCAAGCAAGAAGATCAGGATGCCTGTCTTTAAGGAGTAATATGGAAGTAGCCCTTCAGTGGTTTTAAGGATTCTAGCAGTGATAGTGGGAGAGTTTGAAAACTTTTATCATGGTAGTTTGACAGAAGTGTAGCTATCATAGCAAAATGTAGGGAGGAGAAGAAAGCCCAGGAATCCACAGGCATGTTTATAGGGAAACAGATTCATTAATCTAGATGGAGTTTTTCACTTTGTTCGATTTTAGAAGACGGCATTTTGACATAAAATACAGCAATTTATGAATTATAGTGACATAAATGAGACTGAAATATTACAGCCAACTACAAAAAGAGAAAGATAGAGTCTATCTGGGAATGGAAGTTGCCATCTAAGATAGATACTATCCAAGGTTGCTTGAGCTTTTATGATCTGAATACTATTGTTTAATGTTGCAATTATTGCAATTTTTTCCATGAACTTGACAAGATACATGCACAAAAACTCACAAGCCAAGGCACAAAACCAAAAAGATGATACAAAACAACTGTATTGTATAGTTCATCTATCTCAAAATAAATTTCCAAGTTTGACTGACAATATGTATGAAGGGTTGAGAAAAAGACTATAGCCATAATGAAAAACCTTTTATCAAATGTTTGGTTTAGTCCAGAAGATATTTTTGCGCATATATACTGCCACAGATTGGGGTTTCAAGGAGCAATATTCTAAACGAACATAAGAACTTATATTCTTAAGGACAAATTATAAAACTTCACTTCTCATTGATTGAATTTTTGAGAACTGAAGTTAATAGACAGAAGTCGTATTTAGTTCCTCCTGCTTCACCACTGAACATGAATGCTTAATATATACAGAGAGTAAGCCTGTATCAATGTGCATTCCATGCATGTATTCATGTACGTTTGTGTATAAGAGCATAAGAAACTACTGAGTGACAGAACAAGTGAGCTCAATAATGAAAGATGAAGAGAAAAAAGTTCTGTGAAGTACTACAACTTGCTTTCTTATCAAAGTGACTCTCTATGACCAGAGGCAATTTCTTTTCTTCTTGCAATAACACAGTGGTAGAAAATCATTTTCAAATCATTCACACCTTTTGAGCTTTTGCTCCTTGGAGAAAAGTTCCATTTCTAATTACTTTTACAGAACCTCAACTTAAAATGTTTATATAAAATCCAGATCCACTTTCCAGATAAATGCTAAGACCAGAACCTCCCAACAAGAAGGATTACATAATGGTTGAACACTTTTCAAACCTTTGCATGTGCCATTCTCCATAGAAATATATAATGCCCCAAGGCAAACTTTTTTATCTATGAATCCTCACAATATCATAACATCCTACTTCTAACCCCATCACAAGACATCATGCTTCCTTTAAACCATATATTTCTCAAAGGCAGAACATTTACATTATGACATCAAAAGTATTCAATTCATCCTGCACACCAGCGCCTGAATAATAAATAAATAAATAAAAAGAAAAGAAAATACCCAATACACTCATCATTGAGTTAATCTTATAGTTCCATCGTCTCCCATGCATGCTTCCATTAAAGATAGTCATTTATTTACACAATCCACTTAAGTTTCCAAAATATATACAAAGTGTTAACTTTAACAGGAATCTTAGAGTGTTGACATAAAAGAATAATGAATGGTAAAAGAAGGTATGCACCATGAATACGTTAGAAAAGCACCTTACTTTATCTTCAACCAATATTAATGGAAAATAAATAAAAAAATAGAATGAAGATCCAGAGGCTAGAACAGGATCTACTACAAATTCTAGCTAAGATTTTGTCCGGTAAAGTTTCTCCCAAAGAAATTTAGTTGCAAGTAGGACAATGGCTGACGTAGTAATGTTGTATGAACTGCAAACCATAAACTTGTACAAAATATAGCTCAGTTTTGAACTTTCTTTACAGAGTCAATACTCTTTCAGTTTTGAAAGAGTAATCTCACATAGCATAAAAGTGTATGATATAAGCTTAGTGCACATGTACATTAGTTAGACAATCAGGATTTGAAACTAGATATATGGTGGTGGTAGAAAAATTTCTAGAATAGTTTCCGCATGGCCATTGGTTTCGTTTCTTTAATCTCCAAGTAACCTAAACAACTCACGCTACACTTGGCCTAGATTGCCCACAACACAAAGACAAGGGAACAGAATTCATACCAAAAATGCCGGTTACGTCCACTTAGAGTAGGTTTCTTCACTCATACTTGTTCAGTGTATCTGGCAGAAAGGGAAAAGCCACTGTTCTGCTGGACTACGTGTTAACCGGATAATGCAAACACGTAAAACTTGACTCAGCAAGCTTTACATCCTCCACACTTAGACATTCCTGTAACATTCGATCAATAAATTCAAGGGACTTCTCGTTTGATACATGTGTAGGGACAGTAACGACAGAGTATCGCACAAATTTAGATAGAAAAAGCTTACACCTATATGTAACATGATCACAAAAGAAGTTGAAATCGCAAAAAGCCAGATAGTATGGCATATCCAACTTGATGAACTAGAACACAGACAACACATATTGCAAAAGAAATAGAGGTTTTGAGCAAGCATCGTGAGAACTAATTTTTACTCTGCATTTTCCACAACCAAAAACAAATGACATAAATTTTAACTGAAGAATTTACAAGCAATGGGACGAAAGTTGTCTATCTTTTCTCTGATTTTTCTGGACCTCTCAATCTGCTAAGTACACTATAAAACAAATGGACAATTTTATAATAAAGTATAATATTAATCTCATTGTCAATGAAGTTACAGCTCAGTGAGAGTATAGTTAGCACTCAACCAAACCAAGAATGTTGAATCTTCTATTCATTCTTCCAAGCATACAAAATCAGTGAGAAACCAAGATTATGGGACTGTGTATCTTGGAATCTCTGCGACCATGACCAATGCAATGCCTGAGGATCACAGAGAGCTTGGCTGGCCCACAACTTCTCAGGTGGCGGACAAGTCTTGAACATGAAAACAGCATTCCCAAGTGAAGTACCAAAGAGCCAACTATGAACATCCCAATACACTTCGATTCCATGGCCATCAACTAAGATGGTGTGATTCCCTCGAAATTTCCATCTGAGTCTCTTCACCTGCATCAATGGTTTAGTGTCCACTCGGAGAACTAGACACGGATCATTGGTTCCAATTGTATCACATTCAATCATGAGATCATGTATGGGGCCATTTTCACAAAACTGAACCTTAGTGCAAAAAATCTTCTTACCAAAGATGTGTTCCCTCTTTGCAATGAGAACAGCACCAGATGAAACTGGGGTAGAACCTGTTTTCTTCAATGCTTCCTTTCTCATGTCTCCTAGCAATAAAATCATCTGTCTCTCACAGACAATCCCCTAGTAAAATCCCTCCAATGGCTCAGGCCCGGATCCGAATTTAGCTGAAGAAAGGTCCCAGTATACATCAACTTTACTAGAATTTGCTTCTAAACTCTTTGACCCTTTCTTCTTAGAGAACAACCAGGGTTTAATATCAACCTTACAAATACTCTGATTAGTTTTATCATCAATTCCAATACTAAGGCCTTGACCCATCAAACTTTTACTCCATGTAACAGTTATCGAGCAAGATTTACCGCGCAATCTATATTGATAAACAGAAGTTACCAAATTCTGTGCAGCTTTATTAGCATTTGATGACGAGGACGATGAAAAGTCTGCAACTTGAACCCCATTTTCCCCAAAACAAGAAGGAAAATCTTTCATGCTTGTATACTCAAAAGAAAGTTCACCTCCCTTTCCACTTAGCTCTCCCCTTTCACCCCTTATTTATGCAAGCAGTTCTTGGATTTCAAGTTCTACAAACTAAAAAAAAAAACAGTACTCAGAATTTGGGCAAAAAAGGAATAGAAAACCATCTAAAGCTAACTACATAACAAATTGAAAGAACATACCTTAACTTATCAGTGAAAAGAGCAAGAACCCATCTCAGGAAACACTTCAAATCTACTAGGGAAAGCTGGATTTGATCTGGGCTTGGAGCAGTTCATATGCATTTTGCTGCAAAACCCATGAATCCACAGCATAGAAGAAAAAAGAAACATAAAAATAAAAGGATGAGGAGGGACCCTCTAAATCAGAGACAAAATTTGGGAATGTAGACAGTAAAAAGATAAAGAATTTAGAAAGGAAGAAAGAGAGAAGGAGACAAAAAGTAGACTACTCAGACTCATTTCACTATCACTACCTCTCCACAAAAGACCAATTCAATACAAAAATGTTGCCAACCCATAAATACACAGAGAAAATAATTCAAGAATATAATCATACCTTTAAGAGGGTGACAGCTTATTTAAGGCAACAATGCAAGCAAGATGCTATAGTAGTGACTGGGGTAGTAGTGCTGGAAAGGTTGAATTTTGAACATGATTACTCTCTCTCTCTCTCTGATAAGAAAGGATGAGAAATTAAAAAAAAGAATCTAAGCTAGTCTGTCTTGTTTTGGTTTTTTTGTTTCAATCTGTTTCACTCTCTCTCTCTCTCTCTCTCTCTCTCTCTCTCTCTCTCTCTCTCTCTCTCTCTCTCTCAGTGTTTGCCTGGCTTTGCTTTACCTGACATGCTCACATGTAATCTAAGCATCCAAAATAAAGCAGTCTTGGCAATAAAGTGAATACTGAATACTACTGAGCACTAACAGAAACTGATTTCAACATTCCCTATTTGATGAAACAATTTTGATTTATGGGATTTGCTCCAAAGACTTCAAGTCATTTCTTGCACTGATTGACTGAGATAAGAAAAAAATTTCAAGAAATCAAAAAGAAAAATTCTTTGATTGGGAAGTACTTCAATAAGTACTTAAAGTTGATAAAATATTAAGCTCAATCAATGTCTCCTACAAAAGTTATGCATATGCATATGAACAGTAATAAATTCAGAAGGTTTCTAATTTCCATTCTTGAAGAGTTATAAATCTTGTCTACTATTTTAAAATTAATTTTGGGTAAAATTTGTTGCAGACAATCTTATCACAAAATTTTTTAAAAATTTTTAAAAAGAAGTTTTTTTTTCTTTTGTGTGCGTTTTAAAGTTTCAAAGTGCATCAAATTTTCATATCTTATCATAAACTATATTTTGGCACTTATCTCTTTAAATTATTATTATTTCTGTGTGTGTTATTTTAATTTAATGATTTCAGGTAAAAAACATAAATAACCATTTCTATTCTACTTTAATTATTGTTATTAGTGACAACTATTTTAGAAATATTCAGCGCATTCAGCAATTCTTCAAGGCTTTACGTGGTATTTTTTGTCTTTAGTTTTCCCTAATTTTCGTAAATAAGACCCTTTCTAATTTTTTTTGGGTTGATTTAGGGTTTTACCAAATCTTCGTAAATAAAATCCTTTCTAATTTTTTTTGGTTAATTTAGTATTTAAATAATGTAAGAAGGAAATTTATGTGTGTGATTGATATTTAACCTCTTGTAAAAAAAAAAAAAAAAAAAAAACCTCTTGTAAAGTATATTAGATAATACAAAATGAATAATCAGGATAGACTAATCTAAAATATTTATTTTTAACTAAATTATTGCACTTTAAAATAAAAAATAGTTTAAGGAGGTAAAGTATTAAAATTAAAAGTTTAAAAGGTATATTACGACTCAACTATTCTTCAAGATAAATGTGGTATTTTGCAATTTTACCCCAAAACTTAGTGTAGTTTTTACCTATTTAAAACCATGAATCCTAATAGATTAGGATTTCGTAAGATGGGATGCGCTCTTTAAGATTATTGATGAGGGATAAAAGTTACAACACCAATCAACGGCTGGAATGAGTTCGACGAGAGATCGTTCCTTGCAAGAGAAGTCTGAAGATGATGAGGGGTAAAAGTAGCAACACCAATCAACGGCTGGGATGAGTTCGATGAGAGATCTTTCCTTGCAAGAGAAGTCTAAAGACAACATACTCAAGGTACAATAATATCTAAAAATAACTCATAAGTAGGATTAAGAAGGGGTGGGTCCCAGAGTACTTGTACTTACTATGATTATCTCAGCAAGGCTCATATCTAATTTGGGCGTCGGAGTGAATCCCCCCATGAACCCCTGGGGGCTTTCACTAACAGTTTTCTTTGATACCTAGGTCTGGTCGTCAGGAGGTAGGCTGATTTTCATTATTTGGTGAACTTTGGATGTGGGCTTCTCTAAGGGCCTTACTGGTGTAGGCAAGCCCTTGTTTCTCAGCTAGGCTCATTTCAAGGCGTCATCGATTATCATGTTCAAGATTAAAACTATGTCCTAAGTTCACTCATTTCTGGGTTAGAGTTTAATAATTGTAAAGTGATTTTAATGATATTTATGTTTTTAGTCCCTATTTTTAGTTAAACTACGATCCTTTTTAACATTATACATAATAGGACAAGATAATCTTAATAGAGGATCGATCTTGATTTTCGTATTCTAAATTACAACAGTATTTTTTTAAAAACTTTTCAAGAACCTAAACACTTTCATTCTCATAAAAAAGAAAGGGTAAATTATATTTATCCCCCTCGAGATGTGTCCAAACTACCAACAAACTTTGAGGTTTGATAAAATTACCAAATTAACCCTTAACCAATTAATAGTATAACAATTTTTCCCTTGACCAACTTATAATCTCATGGTGTTAATAATTATGCCTTTACTGCTAAGGCATAAAATTTATAAAACTAAAATACTATTGAAAAATATTAAACCTATATAATTTAAATTGAAAACTATTTTTATTTGTATATATTTACCTTTAAAATAACATTAGATGAAAAGATCACCAACTTTTCATCTTGAAACACAAAATGTTTGATTTTTTTATTCATTATATGTTATTTAAAAATTATATTTTTTCCTGTTTTATGAAATTTTTTCAGCTCAATTTTTTGGTTGGTTTTATTGTCAATTCGCAAGGTTAAAAGTTCGTTTGATAGTTTTATCAAACCTCATAGTTCGTTCGTTTGGTAGTTTGGACAAACCTCGAGTGCATTTACCTTTTTTTATACCAGATCTTTTGTCCAATATTATCTGTCATATTCTGTTTAATGTTCAAAACGATGTAGTATCACTAAAATTAGGGACTAAAAGCATAAATGTAACTAAAATTACTTTACCATTAATAGAGCCTAAGGCCTAACCAATATATAAGTAAACCCTTAAATGTAATTTTAATATAATACAGAATTAGACACGATCATTTTGGAGAATCCATTTTTTTTTCATTTGAATGAGAATGAAAGTGTAGAATATAATGTGGGAGTTAATGAGATGACACGCATGACAAAGGTTTGTCATTAATATTTTGGCAATATCTCAGCATGTATTGAAAGTAAGTACTACAAATTAAGACAACCGTGTATGGTGGAGATTAACTAATAGTAAAGGAAAACGGTTTTGGAAATTTGGGCCACCAATCAGCCTAATGTTATTAATGCAACCACGATGTTGCATTTAATATTATTAATACATCAGCCAAAAAAAAAAAAAAAAAAGCACATTTCAATCGCCATTCGGATTCCTAATGTTTGGTTGGTGGTGGCCTGCAACCGGTGGTGGTTGGTAGGTGGTGGATGGTGCAGATTTTCCTTCGCCATGACTTACTATACAAATTTTCTTCTTTTCACCTAGACCTAGGTATTTTTGACAATTTAACTAACTAAAAATTATATCAATGTGCTGCTAGTTGTAAAATTGGAGGGTGTTGCTAGTTGTAAAATCAAAAGTTTGATTCTTGTTAATTATGTGACGGTTAGTTGCAAAATCTACTGCTAGCATGGTTACGACTTACCCCCTCTGTTCTCTAATAAATGTCGTTTTAAAGATGTGCACACTAATTAAGAAAAATTATAAATTCTCTTATTTACCCATATTTATAACCATAACTTTCTCTCTCTTCTTTTAAATAACATTACATAGATAAATGGGACAAAGGGTAAAATTAGAAGCTTTTAGACTTTTTGCATTGAAATTTGTAAAATGACACTTATTTGAGAACAAAAAATGAGAACTAAAACGACATTTGTTAGAGAACAAATGAAGTATTATTTGTGCTTCTCTCCTAAAAGCAATATCTTGTTTACCTCCTAATTAGAATAACGTTTAGTGAATCAATCAAAAATCAAAGATCAAGAGATTCGATGGTTCGATTTTTCCTATTGATTATGTGACTTTTGAACTTTAAAAACTTAACAAGAGTATTATTAAGCAATATTATGTTAAAGTTCGATTGGTTTTATGATTTTTGGAGTTTAGAAACCTAACACAAGAGAAATAAAAATTACTATGATGAGGTCTGATTCTTATTGATTATGTGAATTTTGCAATTCAAGAACCTAACAAGAGTATTAAGAAGTCTATACTGATATGAACTTCTCCTAAATTAAGAGTAAACTATATATGTTGGGTTGACATGGGAAAAAAACCTACTACACAACTACTCACTCAGTTCTTTAATAAGTGTCGTTTTAACTTACATTTTTTGTTCTCAAATAGTAAGTTTCATTTTACCAATATCAATGCAAAAAGTTTAAAAGGTTCTAATTTTACCCTTTGTCTCATTTATCTATGTAATATTATTTAAAAGAATAGAGAGAACGTTGTGGTTATAAATATGGGTAAATAAGATAATTTATCAAATTTCTTAATTAGTGTGCCCATCTTTAAAACGACACTTATTAGAGAACGAGTGGAGTATAGTGTAATTTGAATTAGGGTTAAAAATCATTATTTATTAGCCATATTAAATGAGCATATCATAAAAAATAAGTGCACATATTAAATGGTCTAATTATGTAAATGATTGTGTTGATGCTATAAAACCCTATAACTAATAGGAATATACACGCCTACTTGAATTTATTCCACCAATAATTGGTTGAACTAATTAATAGAGACCATCTAAATGATTAATTGGTATACTTGCCTACTTGAATTTATTCCACCAATTAATAATTGGTTGAACTAAGGCTCAACATGCATATTTTGGGTACAAAACCACTAATTGATCTTGTCCATTGTCTTCCATACTGTTTAAATTCTTTCTTTTACGAATTGATACATTAATGGAGGATTTAATTTACTCTGAAAACCAAGAGAGTTTCATTTCTTTTCACACAATGGCTACCTTGTTAATTACTTCTCAAACATGCAAAAAAAAAAAAAAAAGATTTTATTTTTTTGATGTATGAGAATTACAAAACAAGTTTATTTTATGATGTGTGACAATTAGAAAACCTTGTTTTATTATACTCATAAAGGTAACATAGTATATTTTCTTATATATTTTATTAATGTTGTATGAGAAGATCTATAGTCATTATTGAAAACTTATCTCCTTACTTATGCACAATTTAAATAAGCTAAACTCATTTGACATAATAATATTTGAACAACATTCACTATGGATTCATATACTAGAGTTTAGAGATGTGAAATTCTGTAATATTAGTGGTACAACTTATTTTTTTGGGATCATATGCATTATAACATCACTATGACCCTTACACGATATGGAGGATCATATAATAACGAGAAATAATAGTACAGATAACCAAATCAGTTAATGAGTTAGGATTTATTAACAAAATTAATATATATATATATATATATATATATATATATATATATTTTGTGACATTTGCCACATCCCGCTCCCTATATATCCATTAATGCCAGCATTAGATTCTAAATGCAATTTATAGTGGTTGATCAGTTAATCATTTTTGGCAAATGCTCCCTTCCATCACAAAAACACCCTTTTAAGTTTTGATGGGTATTTTAATAGAGTTTGATGATACGGGATCTTCTGTACAACATTTTGTATGTCTTATTATGTCTTAAATAAAACTACGTGGTAGGGTTCACTAATCTCTTAGTTAGGGTCTAATAATTTTTAAGTAATTTTAATGATATTTATGCATTTAGTCCCTATTTTTAATGAAACTACGTAGTTTTAAACATTAGACAGAATAGGATTGAATAAATATTGGACAGAATATCTGGACTCGAGTTTGATAGGTATTTTAGAAATTCAATACAAAATCCATATAACCTAGTTAGACGATATATATATATATATTTTGTTACATTTGCCACATCCCGCTCCCTATATATCCATTAATGCCAGCATTAGATTCTAAATGCAATTTATAGTGGTTGATCAGTTAATCATTTTTGGCAAATGCTCCCTTCCATCACAAAAACACCCTTTTAAGTTTTGATGGGTATTTTAATAGAGTTTGATGATACGGGATCTTCTGTACAACATTTTGTATGTCTTATTATGTCTTAAATAAAACTACGTGGTAGGGTTCACTAATCTCTTAGTTAGGGTCTAATAATTTTTAAGTAATTTTAATGATATTTATGCATTTAGTCCCTATTTTTAATGAAACTACGTAGTTTTAAACATTAGACAGAATAGGATTGAATAAATATTGGACAGAATATCTGGACTCGAGTTTGATAGGTATTTTAGAAATTCAATACAAAATCCATATAACCTAGTTAGACGATTGTTAGTTGACTAACTTAAAGGCCGTATTCGTTAAAGTTTTGAATAGTCCAGGAACTTGTTTGACGGTAGTTTGGTAAAATTACAAAGATTCGACTAGTAGTTTGGACAGACATAAAAAAGTAGTGGTAAACGTAATTAAACTTACTAATATTACCACTTGGGATATTTATATCACTTGAGCATATAAAGCTCACAAACCAGGACAAGCTGCAATTTTACATTGAGGCATACACTACTTTAGCTGATAAGTGGAATTTTAGTCCATCATTTCGGACTAATTCATCCACCAAGAACTTAAGGAAACTAAAACAAACACAAAAAACAGCATAGCAGACAATATTCTTCATACGTACGGGTTCAACTAAATCAAGATATATAAGAGCATTTAATTGGATGTTCGATCACAATGGAACTTTGGCACCCTTATATTTCTGGATAAGATCATCGCTGGTAATGGTTGCCACATTATTAGGATCTCCAAACTTTTTATGACAAAAAAGATTGCGTTCATCCTTTTCACTATAATCTTTGTTGTTAATTGGAACTACTGGCTGTCGATAATTTGTTCCGTTGTCGTCCCTTCCATACATGTTTTGTTTCTGCTGCTTCCCCGAATCATCCTCAAGAACCTGAGCTGCAAAATCGTAACCATTGCGCCAGTTGACCGGCCAGGGGCTCAAAGTGGCAGCAGCGTTAGGACCCTGAGCAGTGTTAATGGGATTTGTAGGCTTGCTAAGTGGACGATTATGCACAATAGGAACTTCATTAATAGGCCTTTCGCGCATATCTTTGTTTTTGGAAATGATCATTGGAGAGTATTCCTTTTCCTGTTTGTCCCATATAGGAACGATATTGATCTTATTATTATTACTCCCCTTGATGAAGTCCTTATCATCCCCATTTTTCACGGTTCCAATACCGTCTTGAACTGTTGGGTTGGGGCGAGCACGAGCATGCCAATTAGAGTTAAAACCATTACCTTTATTTGGGAGCTGGCTAACTTCGTCTTGAATCTTGGTGAGGAAACTTTCCCCCTTCTCAGAGTAATCATAGGTCGATCCAAGTTGCGAATGTCGCTTATCAACTGCATACTCCCTGATCAGCTCTTCCTGTACAGGCTCAGAGCTATACCTGTAGTCAGTCCTTACAAAACCAATAACAGGAATAGGAATAACATGCTCCACAACCCCTCCGTAAGCATCCACAACAATAGCCTTTGCTACATAGCCAGTCTTGGAATGATCACTTGTGTCCATCCAGCCAACATTGTATGGCTCATTTTTGCTGTAATTTCTGTATCTACTCATGGAGCTATAGCTATTCTTGATGATATATAAGAGTGTAAAACTGTATTGTTAATTGCCTCTCAAGGGATCAATGGATAGTGTTTCTTTATGTTCTTCTCCACAAGGCTACAATGAAAAATGTTATAGCACTTCATTTATATAGAAGAATTGGAGTCCTTGGCAATGCGGTTTGTTTTCTTTATTTCTTGTCATTGTTGATTTCTTTTAAGGTTCTTTGATGGAACCAAAATATCTGTTTCTCACCCGGGGCTATTGACTCAAGTATTCTGCAAATGTACATTAATTTCAATTGGGATTTTGCAAAGATTTTTGTTCCGGTGGGCAAAATTTTCTTTAGCCACTACAACCATTAGATAAGGTAGAATCACTTTTGCTACATGATAAAAGTAGGAATAATTTTATCTGTTCAACAAGGTGCCAAAATCAAATGGCAATTCCAGTTATCAAGAATCCGCAATGGTTATGTGAAAAGTAAGACTTGACTTGACTCCACTTTTTTTTTCTGAACAATTCATCTAGGAGCTCTAGGGGTAGAATCCTCAAAATGATCAATCCTACACTGAAAAACTTATGATCAATGCAACATTTTGTACTATGAAATTGTGTCTTAACAAAACTGAAAAGCACTTTGGTTTGTTTGCAATATTTTCGTAAATTTGTCACTCAGAAATAGAAAATAATTGATATCTTTTATTTTTAGGTTGTTTTTTTTTTTGTTGCCTTAACCCCTACTCACAAGAAACAAAACATCACATGGATCATCTGATAGAAATGGTACATTCAATGCAAATAATGCTAATTGCTTGGTGATTAATGCTGTCATTATGGCGATTGATGATTGATATTATTATTATGATGATTGGTGATTGATGCTGTCATTATTGAGATTGATATTGTTATTATGATGATTGGTGATTGATGTGAATAATTATGGTAATTGAAGATTGATATTACCATGCATGGTGATTGATGCTTTCAAAAAAAAAAAATCTCTTTCTTTACTTCTAATTTTCTTCATGGTATCAGAGTCTTCTAGTTCTTCAAATATTAGATCAACTATGAAGGAACCCAATCTTACCATCCAAATTTTTCATCAATGTGTCTGTTTGGTATTAATCAAATTAGGTTTAAATAATTATCTTATGTGGAGATTACAAATCCTCCATTTATCTCGTAGCCTAGGAGTTCTTCATCATTTAGATGACAATAAAAAGGAGAATCCGGCATATCTCTTATGGTTGACAAATGATAGATTTCTTGTCTCATGGTTACTCAGTACAATAAAGGAGGAAGCTCAACCCTCAATTGGTGAAGAAGCCACTGCCTATGATGTATGGAGTTCATTGGAAGAAAAGCTATTGCCAACTACGATTGAAAATGAAGGACTTCTGAAAAGTGTGTTGATGACTATCAAGAAAGGATCAAAATCCTTAGATGAATATTCAAAAGAATTTAATTCAATCTGTGATAATCTTATAGCAATCAAGAAACCAATTGATGATCTTGATAAAGTTTTCCAATTTGCTCGCGGATTAGGAGCAAACTACGAAGGATTTCGTCTTGCTATGGTAACAAAACTACCTTATCCAACTTTCAATCAATTTTTGATTTCTTTTCAGGGGTATGAACAAACTATTGTTTCTCAAAAAGAAGAAGAGAAAAGTTACATTGAACAGAATCAAGCCTTCTTCAGTCAACGAGGACGAGGTAGAAATAGTGGTGTAGGTAGACGAGGGGGTTTTAGTTCTAGAAGTAGAGGATTTACCCCAACAGGATGATATAAAAATTTTGATTCGAGTTCAAGCAACCTTACAAATGTAGGAACTAAAGAGCTCGAACGACATCAAGCAAAAGGTGACAAATCTATTTTCCAAATTTGTTGTAAAATGAATCATGTTGCTCTTGATTGTTGGTAAAGGTTTGATTATTTATATCAGTCAGCAGATATACCGCAAGCATTGACAGCTTTTACTTTAAACAACAATGATCCATCTCTCTATATGAATTAAGGAGCAACAATACACATGACCAATGATGCAGGTATCTTGTCTCATTTGAAACAATACCAAGGAAATGATGTTGTTTATGTTACTGATGGAAATAAATTGGCTATAACACATACTGGTACTACATTTGTTGGAGAAGTGAATTTAAAGTATGTTCTTGTTGTTCCTCAATTGAAAAAAAATTAGGTTTCAATAGGCAAGCTTACTACTAATAGTACTTGCACAGTTGAATTCACGCCCTCTGATTTTGTTATTAAGGATCAACACGAGAGACAAATAGGGAAGGGGCGTAAGCATGGGCAACTCTATGCCTTGAATTCAAATTTTCAAGAAGCATTGTCAGCAATAAAGAAGGGTGACTCTTTCTGCTTATGGCATCAACGTTTTGGACATCAAAGTGCGAAGATACTTTCTTTATTAAAAGGAAAGAAAATTATTGATTTTTGGCAAGTTAAACCATCCATTTGTGTTAGTTGTCAATTTGGAAAAAGTTGCAAGCAATTTTTAACTTGAATAATAAAATTTCTGATTTTCCTTTAAAAAAGGTACACTGTGATCTCTGGGGACCAGCCCCTAATGTTTCAAATCAAGGTTTTCGTTTCTATGTTATATTTATTGATGATTTCTCAAGGTTTACTTGGTTGTATCCATTGAAACAGAAATAAGACTTCTATTCTTATTTTCTAAAATTTCAACGATTGGTTGAAAATCAGTTTGATAGAAAAATCAAGATTTTTCAATGTGATGGAGGTGGAGAATTCAACTCTCTTGAGTTTCTTAATCATATTGGTCAGTGTGAAATTCAACTACAAATTTCATGTCCAGGAACACCAGAACAGAATGGAGTTGCTGAAAGGAAGCATCGACATATTGTTGAGACTGATTTAACAATGTTGTTTCATGCTAATTTGCCTTTATTTTTGTGGATTGAGGCTTTTCTTGCAGTTACTTATTTAATTAACAGGATGCCGTCACAAGTTCTCAAAAATCAGTCTCCTTACACTAAGTTACACCAAAAGGAACATGATTATAAAAGTTTGCGGGTTTTTGGATGTCTATGTTTTTCTTCTTTGTGACATCAAGGAAGAAATAAATTTGTTAAGAAAATTTATTCATGTGTGTTTCTTGGATATAGCCCAGTTCATAAGGGGTACTGATGTTATGAGCCTTAAACAAAAAGAGTTTATCTATCCAGACATGTTGTTTTTTATCAAATTTCCATACAAATAAGTTTCACAGGAATTAACTTCCATGTCTTTATCTCTGGCTGAATTTCCTTCACTTGACGAATGATTCAAAGCAAAAGTAAATAGTGATCCTTTAACCGTTCAGCAAGAAAATGAGACTATGGACAACTCTACAAATGTTAATGTTGATATTTGTTACACTGATGATTCTTGTGATACAGATAGTGGTGGCTCTCCTCATAATCCATGCAACTCTGTTCCACTTGTAAATAATGAAACCAATTCATTGAGGAAGAAGTAATTGTTGATCCAGGTGACAATGTTAATAATGATGTTCAGACACGTCCGCAACGACTTCGACAAGCTCCATGTTATTTACAGGATTATGAGTGTTATTCAATTCAAACACCATTATCAGTTGAACCTCAACATTAATTGCACTCAAAGATTCTCGGTGTATGGCTGCTATGAGAGAGGAGTTAGAGGCACTTCATTCAAACAAAACTTGGTCACTAGTTCCTCGACCATCTGATGCAAATGTCGTTGGATCCAAATGGGTATATCATCTAAAACAATGTGAGGATGGATCCATTGATCGATTCAAAGCTTGACTTGTTGCTCGCGATTTTTCTCAAATTTCAGGTATTGATTTTTATGAGACCTATAATCCAGTTGTTCGTCATACTATAATTCGACTTGTTATGGCTCTCTCGACCTCTCAAAATTGGTGTATGAGACAATTAGATGTGAAAAATGCATTTTTGCATGGCCATCTTAAAGAAAGTGTATATGGAGTAGTCACCTGGTTTTGAAGATCCAACCAAATCGGATTTCGTCTACCTTCTTCATAAGTCACTTTATGGTTTGAAACAGGCTCCTCGCGCTTGGTTTGATCGTCTATCTCAATTTCTTTTTCATCTTGGTTTTTATTGTAGTATGGTAGATTTATCATTATTTGTCTATGATAAAAATCTTATCAAGATGATGTTTCTTATCTATATTGATGATATTTTGGTGACTGGAAATAATGAAACAGTCATTTCAAATTTGATTTTGCAATTGAGTTCAGAATTTTCCATCAACGATCTTAGTTCTCTGAGTTTCTTTTTAGGTGTCGAGATTAAATACTTTCTTGGAGGTGTAATTCTTTCATAGGGGAAGTATATTAAAGATCTGCTCGCCCATACTGGCATGACTAACTGTGCTTCCGCTGCCACTCCAATGGTTCTTAAGGATATATCTTCTGAATCAAATGAAATATCTGTAGACGTCCTACATAAGTGTCATTGGTGCTCTTCAATATCTTACATTCACTCGTCCAGATATTCAACATGCAGTGAACAAAGTTAGTCAATTTTCTCACAACCCTAGTGCAACAAATCTTCAAGCCGTCAAGCGTATTCTTCGCTACATTAAAGGCACGAAAGATTTTAGATTACGTTTTATTTCTCGTAGTCCACTTTCTTTATATGCATTTTCAGATGCAGATTGGGTTGGATGTCATGTAACTTGACAAAGTACAACTGGATTTTGTGTCTTTTTAGGTGCAAATTGCATCTCATGGTGTTCTAAAAAGCAACCTACAGTTGCTCGCTCGAGTTCAGAAGCGGAATATAGATCCATGGCATCTACTGCTGCTGAATTAACATGGCTTATATTTTTATTGCGGGATATTGTTATCTGTCTATTTCAGCCTCCACAATTATTTTGTGATAATATAAGCGCGCTTCATATGTCTGTTAATCCATTGTTTCATGCTCGACGAAACGTATAGAACTTGACTATCATTTTGGTCGGGAAAAGGTTGCCATGGGAAATCTTGTCACCAGTTTTGTGCCTTCTAATCAGCAACTAGCTGATATTTTTACGAAACCTCTGTCCAAATTCTCATTTTTCTACTTTCGAAGCAAGATGGGACTTGATTTGCTTCCCATCTCTATCTTGAGGGAGGCTGATAAGAATGGTACATTCAATACAAATGATGCTGATTGATTGGTGATTAATGCTGTTATTATGGTGATTGGTGATTGATGATTGATATTGTCATTATGATGATTGGTAATTGATGATGTCATTATTGAAGATTGATATTGTTATTATGATGATGGGTGATTGATGTGAATTATTATGGTAATTGAAGATTGATATTACCATGGTGATTGATGTTTTCGAAAAAAAAATAGTCTATTTCTTTATTTCTAATTTTCTTCACCTTCAAATCTTATGATGAGTGAAACTTTTTCCGCTTATTGAGAAAATTTATTTTTTTTTCAATATATTTTGTCTAACTGTTGGAACAAATGGAAAAGTGCCTCATTTATAAATGAGGGTATGATCATCTTCCACAAATAAAAATGTTAAAATAGATATGTAAATATATTAGATTGGATAAAATAAGTAATGAATGCATTATAAAGAAAGTTAAAGTAACTCCAACAGATAATAAGATGATAAAAGAAACATGTTTAAAATGATTTGATTTGGACATGTACAACTGAGAACTTTAGATGCACAAATATGTAAAAATAGAGAAAAATTAATTCAAATTAACAGAAGAAGAGAAAGCACAAAAAAAAAAAAAAAAAAAGGACAGAATCGATAAACAAAAGAAACAATATATTGAAATACAAATAAAAACATGTGTATAGATGCCGAAGTATCATCCATGTAGCAAATCCGTGTAATTGAAGTTAAGTTGTTTTTGTGTTTATTTTGTCTAACTGTTAACAGTAAAACAGTTGCTGCCTCCTTCTTGTCTCAGAGGAATTTTATTTCTTGTACAAGCTACAAGGCTTCAGTGCCTAACCATGTCAGTGAATATTCTGAGTTTTGGGTTTGCTTGAGACAGTAACATCCCATTATTAAAGCATCAATATTGCTACAAGGCTTCTTATCATTGTAAATTAACCAATTTGTGACAAAAAAGAGTGTCATTGTTTTTGCTATTCAGCTCTGGAATATATTCACTTCTTTAACCAAAAAAATGTCGATCACACATACCTTTCTTTTGTCCTTTTAGGTTTCATAATTCGACTCATTAGCCATTATCAAAGAATTGCATAGGTTTTTTATGGGTCGGTTTCCTATGACGTGGATTTATATATATACAATGAAAGTTAATCGCAATTTCATCGTGTGATAAAAATAATAAAAAATTAAAATCGTAATTTTAAAAGTGATTAATTATTTGTTTCATATATGAACCCGCGTCTTATATATAAATCCGCTTCATAAGAATTTTTGTGGTTTTTGTTTCTCAAAATTTCTCTTTATATCAATTTGAGATTTGATTGTATGATTGGGTGAAAGGTAAAGATGTCTGTACGCTCAAATCTGTTAAACGTTAAGGTTTGCTTCGTTTTTGTTAAAAAAAATAAGAAGAAAAGAAAAATAAATGACATAACAACGAGGTAAAGATTTTTTTTTTTCCAGTTTTTCATTTTTTTAATTTGATTTTCAACAAAACAAAACCATCCTCCCATCTGAAATTCAGTAGAGAAAAACTCATACCTTTATGTCCGTTTGGTTATTTAAAATAGACTTGAATTATAATTGAATTAGAATTGAATTGAAGTATAAAATGCTTGAATTTCCTTTGTTGGATAAAACAGCAAATTAATATATAATTGAATTATAACTCCAAATCCTTTATCAAATTCTTTGTTTAGAAGTTTAAAAAATATATGAAATTTAATTTCACTTATAATTAGAGTTGGCAAGTAATTACCTTTTAATATATTTTCTATAATAATATTAATTTTTAAATATTAATTTCTATTTTAAACATAAATTTAAATTAACCAAAGAAAATTATTTTCTATTCCTATATATCTCCACACATCCCACTTGCTTTTTCAATTTTTTTACTCGATTAACAATCATGCTTGTTTTATAAGCAAAACTTGAACAAACAAAACTTTTAGACAAAAATATGAAAGAAAATCTTTGAACTTCCAAAACAACAAGCAAAAAGTA
The DNA here is from genome assembly GCA_016586305.1 of Ophiorrhiza pumila. NCBI lineage: Eukaryota > Viridiplantae > Streptophyta > Magnoliopsida > Gentianales > Rubiaceae > Ophiorrhiza > Ophiorrhiza pumila. The sequence continues at coordinate 31,357,617 of BLIW01000002.1, forward strand.
TCATGACATTTCTCGGTGAACTTCAAAAAATCTAAGGCAAAAAATCATATACTTTCACTGATTAACAGAAGGTTTAACAGTCAATTTCATGCACTCTTTACCTCCCAATTTTAGCCAAATGAATCTTTTCTTATACTCAGTTTCATCATCTGTTTCATTTTATGGATACACAAAACTTCTATTTAATATTTATCCCTTATCGTTCACTAATAATTTGATATGATTTTAGTTAAATACACGTAACGTGTATCCATAGAATGAAACATAAAATGAAATACGAGATGTAATAGAAGATCCGAAATGCAATTTTAGCTAAATATCTTACGGTAAATGTAGCAAATTTTTAGCAAAGATGCATTAAGCTGGTTCCGAATCTCCACAAATATGGTGCTGTGCATGCATAATCAGAGTAAATCTTTGGATGCTGTTGATAAATTTAGGCGTTGTTCTTTGCTCCCTTCAAATCTTTATATGAAGAGTAAGGATGTTCAGATACTATGAAACTTAACAAGATCACAAGCTTTTTTGCATGTTGGACAAACTTCCCTTTTATTTATGTGTCATATGCATGGATTTATGATCTCCTTATCTCTCTAGAGAAGGCATTGTCAATTTCAGTACTGTTCTTCAAGGTCTCCTTAACTATCTCAATATTAAAACTTAGGGTAAAATACAATAAATCCATTTATACTGTTCCGTTCCGCATTCACCCCTTGTAGTTTTAATTACAATAATTAAAACTCTTAATTTTTTAGTTTAAAACTAATTAATCTAATACGTTAATTGCCGTCAATGACTAAACAGAATTAAACACCCAATTTTCATGTAAGATAATAAAATGAAAAAATTAACCTTAAAATAAAAAATTATAAACTCAACATAAATAAACAACTTAAATATCAGTTTAGAAAATAATGTGAAAAAAAGTCACAATTACGCATGCAATCTAACGAAATCTTAATAAAAGTTAAAAAACAAAATATCATAAATAATTTTTGAAATCATATTCTTAAATGCCTATCAAGAATATGATATAATCAAGAAAGGTAATCTTTTAAGGATTAAAAAATTAGAAAAAAATAAAAACAAATATCAAATTCATTAGTTAAAAAAAATTACAATAATAGCAAAATTCAATTATTAAACTTCATCTAAGATTAAAAAATAAAAAATTTGTCAAAGTAAAGTCATGCAAATATATTTTTTCTTCAAAACTTAAAGTACTTTGATCTTTGCACTTAAAATAAACTTTATATTTAAAAAATCAAATTCCTACGAAAGAAGAGACAATATATTTTATATATCTTAAAAAAATATAGCATATATCTTAAAAAAAAATTCATTACTAGCGGGTTTGATGCCAATCAATTTCTTCCCTATTATTTTGGGTTAATTGGATATGTATATATTGATAAGTTCTATCCCATATTTTTAGGGGTTATTCGGGTATTATAGATATTTAATCACTATAATATGGTTGAAATTGTCTTTTCATTGACTTTTTTAATGCCCTTACTAATTTTTTTTAGTTTTAAAAAGTTAAAGAAGTTAATTATTCTAATTAAAACTACAAGGGAGAAAATGTGGGATAACATAATAATATAAGGGTGTTTAGTGTCTTTTACCCTAAAACTTATTAATCAATGCATGTGATAAAACTTTTCAAATTTCAAAGAATAATCAAATAAAGAGCGGTAGACATACGGGGTTAATTAAAGTAATGATACACAAGCTAAAATTGTAGAGTGAAATGAGAGAAGGAATGATGTATCATATATAAAAATATAGTAATGATAATCAGAGTGAAATTTTAAAGTGAAATTCCATAGTGAGTGACGTATTATGTAAAAAAGACAAAATCATCCATTATGTATGAAAAGACGAAATTACGTACCACTTTATAAAAAACTGACGCGTGGACGATCGCTTATCGTTAGGGTTCACTTATCATTTGGCTAGAGTATTAGTTTAGTTTTAAAATTGAGATAACTAACTAAAATAACACGGTGTAAATTTTTTATAAAATGCTACATAAAAGTGATACAGTAGAAACAATTTTGTCTTTTTATACATGTCACTTCAGTCACTATGAGATTTCACTTTACAATTCACTCTCTCTATCATTACTCTTACAAGATAAAATCAACAATCACACCCCTTAAATCGTATAGTAAAATAAAAGATGATTTTGTCTTTTTATACATATCACATCATTAATTCTCTCATTTCACTTTATATATCATTACTCTTTAATTAGGTACCTCTTGTCTGACTTGTTATCTTAATCCTTAACATAATGTATATGCATATTAAGAAGTGTGACGGTTATGATGAGATAAGCATAATATCCTAAACTATTCTTATCATATAGTTTTGAGCAAAGTACCAATTTGGTTACTAAACTGTATCAAATTAGGACTTTTAGTCACTAAACTATTTTTTCAGCCAAAAAGGTCATTTAACTATTAATTTTTGGGTAAATTACAAAATACCTCCCTGTGGTTAGGCGATATTTTAAGTTACCTCCCTGACTTAGTAAAACCTATACTCCGCCTCCCTGTGCTTTGGATTTTTTTGAAAAGTGGATGTCGGTTCACTCACTTAACGGATTCTGATAGAAAGACACATTTATCCCCAACCAAATCCATCCACCAATAAAGTAAATGAAATGCCTTACAAATGTTCAGCCACCTGAGCATAATGAAATCATTTTTCACCAAATTATATGAATTAGGTTCAGTTCGCAGCACTATGGATTCAGTTCGAGCACTAAAAGCAAAACAAAATTCAAACAAACATAATCTAGAAAGGTGAATTCCCACCAAGAACTGTGATTAATCAAGCAAATTAAGCCCATCAAGAGTTCAGAAGAGCATTTGACAGAGCCTTAATGCTCAGCAAATTATATCATTCAAAAGCAAGAATAATTCCCACCAAGAACGCAGAAGAGCATTCAGAGCATTCGACATTCAGCCTAATGAGAGTGCAGACTTTAGAATTCACATTCAGTTTAGGCAAAACAAAACCTAGTACCAGAATCTGGCCTTTGAATCCATCGTTTCAGACCACCCACCACAAAGGTTCTGGTGTGATGTTAACCGGAAGTTTTCCAGGCAATGGTCAGAGCTCTTCCGATGGAAGTCGTCGTCGGAGCTCTGTCAGCAAGTGGCCCAGAACAAAGTGGTCGGAGCTCTTCCGATTGCTGTCAGCAAGTGGGCCAGATCAAAGTCGTCGGAACGTTCTGTTAGCACAGCCCAGCTCGAGGTCGCCGGGACTCTTCCGATCTGTCGACGCTCTCTTCAGATCGGAACTCTTCCGATCGCTGTCAGCAAGTGGACCAGATCGAAGTTGTCGGAGCTCTCTGTCAGCACAGCCCAGCTCGAGGTCGCCGGAGCTCTCTTCAGTCGGCGCTCTCCCGATCTGTTAAATCTCGTTGAAGCTCAGATGAAGGATAGGCTCTCCAAGATACCGATCAGTCGATCCCTTGAAGCTCTCGGTTAATAGCTTCAGCGAGATGTGAGAAGATTCAATCTGTCCAGCTAAACACCATAGGGTTATAATTGTCTTTTCAGATATTATTTTTGTTTTAAAAAAACCAGATTACTTCATACGCATTTTTGTATGCGCGTGTTTGTCAGAACCCGTTAAGTGAGTGAACAGACATCCACTTTTCAAAAACACCCAAAGCACAGGGAGGCGGAGTGTAGGTTTTACTAAGTCAGGGAGATAACTTAAAATATCGCTTAACCACAGGGAGGTATTTTGTAATTTACCCTTAATTTTTTGTGAAAATTGTCATTCCGTCGATTTAGTCTGTTTGGACAAATGGAAATATATCCACGTGATCTGCACAAACCTATTTCTAGGGCTAAAATTGTCCATAGAATAATTTTTTTATTCTATGACAATCCTATCCTTCCCACCTTTTTTTAATTTGAAATTTCATAAATTCATCTTCTCCCAAACCCAATTCAATACTCCTGCAAAGTTGAAATTTTAGAACTTCATTCTCTTCCAACCTACAATCTAATTAAATTATTCATATATTTTTTTCATTATTTTTAAGTTGGGGTACATGAATCCATGTTTGTGGTGAAGGATGAAGTGGGTTTAGAGGTTTTCTTTAAATTCTTGAGTTTTTTTCAACATCAAATCTTCACCTTCTGAGAAAGAAGCACAACATGAAGGAATCGATCTCGATGGGTTAGAAAAATGGACATTGACGTTTGTGATATTGATGGAAAAGTGTAGGCTGTTGGTGAGCAAGTTAGATGATGCGATTTATAAGAATGTCAAGAGTAAATAGAAAAAGTCGTGTGTTCTTTGAATGCGCAGATTTGTTGGGATGTGGTGGTGGTGGTAGAAGAGTGGTGGCGGGTAGAGATGGCCAAATGGCCGATTTCGGAACCGGAACCATGGGCCCACAAAACCGGAACCGTTGGCCCCCAAAACCAGAACCGGAACCAAACCGTCCATAGACGATTCGGTTCCGGTTCCTAATTTTGTGGAACCAGAACCGGCGGTTCCGGAACCGCCAGAACCGGCCAAAAAAATTTTTTTATAAATATTTCTATACCACTTTATTTTCATGACATAATTTCTTAGGTTTCTAATCTTTATATTGTAAGTTTTAACGTTTATAGTTTTGGGTTTAGGGTATCAATTTTTTTAATTAATTATTCTAATTACATTATTATATTGTTCAATCATTCTTTCAATACTCTTATCATTTATATATTTTTCTTTCTCTCTTATCTAATCCTTCATAATTCTATTTTTCTAAAACCTCCATCGCTCCATATATTAGTTCAATTTCAACTATTAATCCAATTATATTATGTATCAACTTAATTTTCTAATTTATATTATCCTAATTCTATTATTATATTATGCTAATATACTATTTAAATTCTAATTAATAGTTCGATCATTCTCTCAATACTTTTATTCTTTCTATATCTTTCTTTCTCACTTATCTAATATTCATAATTCTATTATTCTAAAAAATTCATATATTAGTTTAATTTTAACTACTATTCTAATTATGTTATTATATTATACTAGTTGAATTCTAATTAATAATTTAAATATTCTTATTATTTTTATATCTTTGAATCTCATTTATCTAATTCTTCCTAATTCTATTATCTAAAAACTATATATTAATTAAGTTCAATTGTAACTATTATTATTCTAATTATATTATTATGTTGTATTATTTGAGTTTCAATTAATATTTTAATCATTACTTCAATAGAAATCAAATTTAAAAGTGGGATTACAATCAAAATTCAAAACTAAAAATCGAAATTAGAACAAAATTGGAATCAAAACCGGAACCAGAATCGGGACGGAACCGGAATCGAGACGGAAACGGAACCGCCTAGGGACTGTTCAGAACCGTGGCCACCCCTAGTGGTGGGTGTTGTGTTTGGATTAGATTGTGGTAGTGGTGGAAAAGTGGTGGTTGGTGTTGTGTTTGAATTGGAATGTGGTGGTGGGTGTTGTATTTAGATTAGGCAGATGGATATTGGTGAGAGTTGTATTGCTAGTGATGATGGATTTAGAAAAATGGATATTGACGATTTGAGTAGGATTAGGTTGTTGATGGTGAAGGTGGTAGTAGGAGGTGTATGTGGTGAAGGTGGCAGCGATAGGTTGTGTTGGCTGTGAATGACGTGAGTTGGTATATGGAGAATGAAAAGAGAATAAAATAAGGTAAACTGTGAATTGAAAGGAAATAAAAATGAATAAATAAATAAAAAGAATTTGGGTTCAAAGCATCTTGGGTTGATTTTTTTTCATTTGTTAGACAATTATAACCCTAAAAAAACATGTGATGTGCATGTTATTGTATTTCCGTTTGTCCAAACAGACTAAATAGACAGAATGACTTTTTTTGCAAAAAAATTATAGTTGGATGACTGTCTTGGTTGAAATAATCGTTTGAAGACTAAAGAATTTGGTGACCAAATTGGCACGGATTTCTTACAATTTGGTGACCAAATTGGCACTTTGCTCTATAGTTTGGGAAGTAACTAAAAAAAATGAGTGTATTTATTTTTTCTATGTAAAGAGTTTGCAGACTAAAGAATCGTTTACGTAACAACGTTTTATCACTTCCGCGCTTCCACACATCTATGTTAGTATTCCAGAATGTCCAACAAGAACACCCTTCTCTCCCTAAGATTTAAAAAATTATAATATGTTCCTTTTAAGAAATTAAAATTTTTCAATGAATTCTTAAGAAAATTAGAATTTCGCTTTTAAAAATTAAAATATAACTACTACTAATAATACTATATCATTTCAACATCGTATAATATTCATTTTGATCGGAACAAGCTTAGAAAAGAAACGATTTATTTATTCTGGGATTTCCACTATGAATTAATGCAGGTATATTGGAGTTGATGAATCAGAGGATGTGCAGCTATTCTACTAATCATGAAACGTACCCTCTTGTGCTTTGGTTAACTGGAGGCCCTGGTTGCTCTGGATTTGCTCCACTTGCTAACGAGATGGGTAACTTTTAATTTGCTTCTCCATGAATTGTGAAATGTGAACTTCCTACAACCTCAAGCTTGTTCTTCCCTTCTGACTTTGGACTTGATCATTTTCCTGCTCACTCTCATTGCGAGGTCATTATTAATGTGATGAAGTTGTAATATTATTAGTAGAAATCGGTTCCCAATATTGTTTGAATAACCAAATTTCTAATTGTCTAAATAATTCAATAGAAGATTGCCAACTTGGTCATTATTAATGTGCTTCGGTGAAGGAGCTTACCTCAATCTCTAATGATGGCGGTAGATCTTGATTTCAATTCAATGTATGAGGTGTGTTCTTTTCTTCCAACACTCTTGATTAGTAGTGCTCCCTAGCTATAATAGTACCTCTTCAACCTCTCATTGCACTGGATTTGCTCTAATTGGTCACAAGATAGGTAACTTTGATGCCTAATAATAGTCTCAATTATTCGAGGATTGGAATTTCAACTTTCTGAAAACTCACGCTAATTTGTTACCATATTACATACATAATGACCGCAAGAAGATAACGTGAGTTTCTGCTTGAAAAAATCTCTCTCCAGTCAATTTCTTCGACAATGATGCGTATAATCGAAGTAGTAGCACCATTCATCCAAATCATGAAACTTGTGAATTTTGTTTGACAGGAGCAATAGAATTCATTGATATTTTGTCTAGTTTAGACTTGCAAGCATTGAAAATTCGAATGCTTAATAAGGTTGTGATTGTTTCATACAAGATAATATAAAAATTGATACCACCAATAATAAACACTACAATAGGCGAGATTCTCTGTCTTACTTGCATTATCAGATTATAAAGTGGTCCACTTATTTTAACCATTTTCTGCCATAACGGTAAGAAAACGATACCATCGCTGCCCTATGGTGGTGGTGCCGGTGGAACCACCTGACCCTAAGATCCAAAAAACTTACTCCTCGGCCCTCAATGGGGGAATCCAAAGAGGGAATTGGGTTAATGTCTCGTTTGCAGAAGTTCGGAAAGTCCCTATCGATAGCTTCAAAGGGGAACCAGCCTTACTATTTCAGATGAGGAACAAGACCTCTTAGCCCTAGATTTTCAGTTCACCCTGGTGGCCAAATTCTCGGGGGGAGGCCCTCGATGAACATCCTGCGAAAAGAGGTTCTACAAGCAGCCTTCAAAGGTGAGGTTTACACAGGCCTTCTTGATAACAGACACATCCTGTTCAGATTCGAGCAGGAGATAGATTTTCAAAGAATGTGGATGAAGAAGGTCTGGCATTTTGCTGGGTTCCAGGCAAGATTGTTTCGATGGACTAAGGATTTCAATCCAGAAGTTGAACCTTCGATTTCTCATGTCTGGGTAAGTTTCCCTCTTCTCCCTGTACATCTGTTCCATCCAGAAAAACTCCACTCCTTAGCTTCTATCGCTGGCAAGCCCTTGAAGATGGACGCTGCTACAGCTGCGCGTCGTCATCTGGTGAGACCGAGCGAAGCAAGGATTTGTGTTGAAATGGATGTCCAACGTCAAATACCGGAACGAGTTTGGATTGGCACTAAAGAAAAAGGTAATTGGCAGAAATTGGTTGTGGAGGACAGACCTGCGTACTGTGCTAAGTGCAAAAAATTGGGACACAACTCTGACAAGTGTGCTCCTCCAATCAAAGTTCCAAAGCCTATTCAAGTGGAGCCAAAGCTGCAGAAAAAAGGCTGGACAGCAGTCTCTAAACAGAAAGGAATCGTCGTTAATCAAAATACAGTCACTCGAGGAGGAGAAGGGCACCCTGAGAATTTGGAGTTGGTAGCTACTGCGACTCAAAGGAAAGGAAAAGAAGTCATCCCTGAATCAGTGCCACAAATTTGTAATGATGAATCACAGAATATCCCTCAAGGCTCTAGAATTATGGAGATGCAAGAGGAGGCCCCTAGCAAAAAGGAAAAGGTAATATTGTTAAGAGAGGAGCAGATGCAAGGTGAGCAGAATGCACCGACACCGGAATATACATCCCTGCCTCTAGTCATTATTGATGGGCAAGATAAGCCACAGAAGGATAAAGTAGAGCAAAGCCAGGACGATACCAATATGGTAGGGGAGAATGAGAAAACAGACCATGAAACGATCAGAATGAACAAGGACCCACCAGGCCCACAGGAAGGCGATGTTAAGGAGACAGATAATATTGATCATGGACAAGAGAAAAACTTTACTAGTTGCTATGCTGAATCTCCGGGGAGAAGAGAAGAGAATGTCACAGACAAGTCGTACCAAGCCCCGGCTCCCCCCATATCTCCAGGCATTTCCAAAGTTAAATCAGTTCCGGATATGCAGGCCCTCACGGAGTCTGAAGGGGAGCCAGAGTCTCTGTATGAAGTGGAAGTGGTGGATAGTCTCACGGCCACTCCCCAGCCTCAGAGCCAGAATCCACAGATGGTAAAGCCAGGTAGGAAGCTCCCCTACCCCAATACTAAAACCAAGCAACCTAAAGTGGAATTAAAGATGAGCCTAAGGAAGAAGATGTCACAAACTGGTCACAGAGAGGCTAGTCAAGATGATTAACACAATATTCTGGAATGTAAGGGGAATTCTGGGAAAATGAAAGGTACACAGGGTTAAAAAACTGGTAAGAAAATATCTAGCGAACTTACTTGTTATAGCAGAGCCATTTGCTGGTCCCAAGAAGATGGAAAAAATAAGACCCAGACTGAATTATGAAAGTTGTTCTCTAATCAGGATGTAGGAGGTAAAATCTGGATGTTCGTGCGTTATCCTTTTACCTGCACTGTGAAGGAAGTATCTTCCTAACAAATTACTTGTTCGATATCCCACCCTGAATTCCAGTCTGATATTTTAGTGTCCACTATCTACGCTAAAATACGATAAGGGAAAGAAAGGTACTGTGGGAATCACTAGCAAAAATATCGCCCTTGAATACACCGTGGTTTCTATGGGGAGATTGGAATTGCATAGCTGATAGCTCTGAAAAAAATGGGGGGAAGGAATGCAAAGAGAGTGAGACTGCCGAATTATCAAAGTTTATTGATAATGAAAATCTGATGGAACCTCAGTTTCAGGGTTCGCTCTTCACTTGGTGCAATAATAGACGAGGACCGGCTAGAGTCTGGAAGAGGTTAGACAGGATCCTCATCAACTCTGCTCTGCTCAGCTCAGAGGTCCAAGTAAATGTGCAACATGCTTTAAGAGCTCCATCTGATCATGCGCCGCTTATTGCTCAAATAGGACTACAGTACCCCAACAAGGCAAGAAGCTTCAAATTTTTAAACTTTTGGACTGACCACTCTACTTTCCTGGAAGTGGTAAGCACAGCCTGGGACAGCCCAACCAATGGCCCTCCTATTAGAGCCTTCGTGGAGAAACTTAAAAGGATTAAGGTGGCCTTAAGAATATGGAATAAGGAAATTTTTGGTAATGTAACTTCCTCCCTAAGGGCTACAGAACTAGAGATGGTGATACGAATGGTCTTGGATTGAAGTCCTCAACCACACGAATTCCACAACCTTTGGACCGTTGCTGCACCAAAATTCACGAACAAGACAACACACAAACTTGGCAGAAAGGAATTCAAAGGGAAAAACGCAAAAGATGAAGTAAATCAACCCCACGTTTTTAATACAAATGGACTCGACTCAACTCATGAAAATTCATGCAATTGAACTTTGTCAATTTGGCGAGTTCTCAAAATCAAGAACAATGGTGAAGTCACCTAAAGGTCACGCTAAAGGCAAAGCTTCTACAATGGTGAATTAAATAATTCAACAAGGTTTTGACAACACAAAGTGTTAATCTTAATTTCAGCAAAGCTAAAACTTTCATTCATTAATCTTATGTTAAAAACGTTTACAAAGCTTCTCTTTATATAGAGAATGGTTTCAGCTTTACCAAAAGGAAAAAGAAAATAAAACCCTAAAAGTTGCAAAGTACAACTTGACTTCTAACTTTCCAAATTGTAATTGGAAACTAACAAACTAGTTTCCTAAACTTAAAAGGAAACAAGAACCGATTTGTCCTTCTAGAAGGGCAAGGACAAGCTCCTCAAATGTAGGAACTCTACTTTCCTAAAAACTCCTAAAAAGTAGGAGATTACTTTCCTAATTACCATGCAAGGCAATTGGACAAGTAATTGACTTATTAAACAACGAAATTAAAGCCCAATTAATTAATGTTAATGGACTTATTATTACAACTTAAAATAAATCCTAAAATTAAACAATGGCGTGATCCAAAGTTGGCAAAGCCCAAGCACGCCATCTTGGTCTTCAATATAGTCCATGAAATTCGAGATGAAAATCTGCCAGAATCCCGTCACTCATTTTGGCAGCCATATTCCACGATGATACCGTCAGAATCTTGGAAAACATAAAACATGAAAGTTGTAGCTCTATCTCTTATCGTTCCAGGGCTTCTTGAATCACCAAATTCCGAGTTATATCAAAAGAGATATGTCCAGAATACCAGAATGTGGCAGAATCTTTCAGCTTTCATATTTGACTTTGGCACCATGGACATGGATTCGGCTCATTCTCATCAGATGGAGAGAATAGAAGCCGATGATATGATCAACCCAATTCCTAGAGAGGCAATCAACCTAGCTGAAGCCAAGTTAAAGCTGGCTACTATAAGGGAAGAGAGTTTTTGGGCGCAGAAAGTAAATCTGAAATGGATGGAAGAGGGAGACAGAAATTCAGCTTTTTTTCATGCTTCGGTTAAACATAGACACTTCAAAAATCGCATCCTAAAGATCAGGGGTCAAGGGGAAAATTGGGTCGAAGGTGATCGGGCTATAGGTGCGGAAGCTGTAAAATTCTTTTCAAAGCTGTACTCCGCTGAGCAGACTTCTGGAAACCTGGAATTAAATGATATGCCAAGAGTGATCAACAGAGAGATGAATGACTGGCTAGAAAGGGAACCTACGCTAGAAGAATTGAAAGAAGCAGTTTTCTCATTAGGAGAAAACAGTGCAGCAGGACCGGATGGGTTCAATGGTCACTTCTATAGAGTCACTTGGGACATAATCAAAGGGGATCTACTGCAGGCCATTCTCAGCTTCTTCAATAGAGAAATCCTGCCCAAAGCGCTGACTGCTACTTCTATTGTATTAATTCCTAAGATCCTTAATCCTTCATCTTTTGCTCACTACAGGCCCATAAGTTTGTGTAACTTTGCAAATAATAAGTTTGTGTAACTTTGCAAATAAGGTACTCTCCAAATTATTAGCTAATAGACTAAGGAATTACTTACCTCTCCTAATTAGTAGGAATCAGAGTGGATTTGTGCAAGGAAGTCAGATTCTTGAAAATTATTTATTGGCAAGTGAACTGATGAAATCTATCCCCAGCAAAGCTAAAGATGGAAATATTGCCTTGAAGCTAGACATGGAAAAAGCCTATGATCGCGTTCACTGGCCTTTCCTAACGCAAGTCATGAGGAAGATGGGATTTGGAGAAAAATGGATAGATTGCATCTGGAGAATGATCTCCAATGTTTAGATGTCGGTTCTTATCAATGGGGTTCCAGAAGGATGGTTTGGTACATCTAGAGGATTGAGACAAGGGGATCCTCTATCCCCTATGCTGTTTATCATTACTGCAGAGTATTTATCCAGAGCATTAAATGTATTGGCAGAACAACAAGCTGGATTTTTTGTGCCAAGAGTGGACTTGAAGATATCACACCTAGCATATGCCGATGATATCTTAATCTTCTCATCTGCTAATGGTAACACCTTGAGGCAAACTATGAAGGTCCTGGAGCATGACCAAAAAGTTTCGGGCAGAAAGTGAATGTGAGCAAAAGCTGCTTTCTCACCCATCATAAAATGTCAGCTCAGAAAAGGAATATGGTGGCGAGAATTACTAAATTTCAGAGAGGATTATGGCCAGCCCCTTACCTGGGCATCCCAATCCACTACGGGATGATCAAATCCACTCACTATGATGGCCTCATTCAAAAAATCAAAGCCAAGCTCATGACCTGGAATGCTAATTTCCTCACTAAAGGGGGGAGAATCACTCTAATTCGTAGTGCTCTAACTGCCTTACCTACATATACCACCATGGCCCTTTCTCCTTCTAAGAGGGTAATAGACCAAATTGAAAAGATCTTTGCAAAGTTCTTATGGCAAAAAGGAAAGGATCCTGCCTATCACTGGATCAAATGGAAGGACTTATGCTATCCAACCAATGAAGGAGGGGCAGGGTTTAGATCCTTGAAGGACGTAATAGCTGCTCAGAGTATCAAGCTATGGTGGACTTTCAGGAAGAGAGAATCCTTATGGGCCGATTTCATGTATGAGAAATACTGCAGCCCCTACCATCCTGCTCAAATTGCACCGCATAGAGGCGATTCTCACATATGGAGAAGGATGTTGAAGTATGCCCCCATTGCGGAAAAATTCATATTAATAAAAGTTGGGGATGGATCTTGCCATTTTTGGCTTGATAACTGGCTTGGTTCTGGCCCTCTAGACAACGCCTCTACTGAAATACAAAGTTTGAAGGAATTTGTAAGAGAAGGGGTGTGGATTCAAGAGAAAATGAATGATCTTCAGGACAGGATTCAGACAAGGCTGGCGTCTGTTCCAGCTCCTTTTTTAGAGGTAAGGATGAGATGAAATGGTTGATATGCGGAGATGGAAACTTCTCAATGACCTTTGCATTTCAACAAATCAGACAAAGAAGGGAGGAGAACTTTCTGCCTTCAAGAATGTGGTGCCAGCCAATCCCATTAAAGTCTTCATTTTTCATGCACTGTATGCTCAGAAGAAGAATCCCCTTGGGAGATACGCTCCATAGACTAGGAGTCAGTGGGCCTTCAAGATGTTGTTTTTGTCTGAACAATGAGGAGGAAATCAACCACTCCTTCGCAAGCTGCACAATTGTGGGACAGGTTTGGAATATTTTTCAGCAGAAATGGGCATCCAGTGTAGATGGCTAATTTCTAGCATAATATTTCTAGAAATTAGCCACCTGGGACTCTACAGAATACTCGAGGACAAGGCAGAAGTGCACTGGATGATATCAAATCAGGCATGGAAGCTGGAGTACCTACAGAAACAGTGCAAAATTCTTCTATGCTCAGCTGAAGAGAACAAAGCTGCCTTATGGATTGCTTCAAATGGGAAGGCTCAAGGCCATCAAGTCTTCCAAGATATCATTCGAGATGACTGCTCAGCACTCCCCTCTCTGAAGAGAGTCAAGAAAAGAAGGCTAAATGGTGGACAAGATCCATTCCTGGGGGAAAATGGTTAAAAATCTCACACTAATGATCGCTCCATATCAGTTGGATGCTGAGTTGTTCGTTGCTAGAACCTCAAAATATTGGAATGGTAACTGCTCTGATTGCCGCTGAAAAAGGAGAATACAGGAGTTGGAAATGTAAAGAGAATCCCTGTAAGATCCAAGAGCCTGTTGATTCATGCCTGGCATTGCTGCACCATTAGACAGGAAGACATGACACTGATGCCTGGATTACACATTATGTCTTCAGATGGATTTTGCTTGGTCATGTTTATGCTTAAACTAAATATAGTGCTAAGAAAAAACACATGGGTAGAACTGTTAACAGTAAGGTTTAGAAGTGCTGAAGCACAACTTTCCTACGTCCAAAAATGGGGACCTTTTGTCACTCATTGTGATTATAGGAGTTTTTTGTGTAATAGAATTTTGCCAGACGTGGATGTAAATGGAGGAAGTACTCCAAGTTTTGATTCTAACCACCTTTTGAGATTGGCTCCATTAGGTGTACATGGAGCCAAGATCAAAAGGGACCTTTGTGTAAGGATGATTTTAGGGTATGTCCATCATCCACCAATTAATCTAATAAATTTGGAGTGGCGACCACCCTCAACAAGAGGTTAGCCAAAAAAAAAAAGGAGCAATAGAATTCGAGCAAGTGCCATACAATGGAAGTTTGCCCAAGTTGTTGTTAAATCCGCATTCTTGGACTAAGGTAAATAAACAAGTTTGAGTACTTTTTTTCCCCCAATATTAAGGATTTGAGTTGAATATTGCAAGATTGAACCGATGATTTCAGAGGTATAAGTACTGTTTTGGCTCTCCTAATTTGGACTTGTCAATTTTGGTTTTGTGTTGGTGCTTTATTCTCCAATTTTGTGACCATGGAGCCAGATGAGTTGCTAACAAAACCCTCCTTGGTTATAGATTGAAGATTACTTATTTGTGTTTTTTTGCAGTCATTGAAGATTAGTTGTAGAGGAGAATATCAAAGTATAGATCCTAGAAATGGTCTCTGCTTACAAAATATGCAGACATATAATAAGGTAATCAAGTCAGTTTATGATCTGAAGCTTTTCTTCTGCTCTGTTTCAGCAAATCAGTCAATCAGGAAACACCCAATAATGCCTCAATCCTTGAAAGAAACACACACACACACACACACTAATACTATTGGTAAATGATGCAATATAACATGTGCTTTTGCAGTTGGTTGGTGATATTAACATTGAACAAATCCTGGAGCCCAAATGTATAATATCCACCATTGAAATGTTCCAAGAGCTCAAAATTCAGGATACTAGTTCATTTAAATGTCGTGTAAGATGCTAATATCATTGTGAAATTCCTCGTAAATTAATTAAATTCATTTGGATGTGTTCTTCCTTAAAATCATCTACCTGTCTATGTGCTTATTGTGATAGGACGAGCTAGAATATGTGGTACTTTCTCACTAGGCCAATGACGAAAGTGTCCAGGAGGCCCTCCATGTTCGGAAAGTATGCATGCATATCAACCTTTTTCTGCTGTTGATTACGAAGAAAGAGAGGGATTTTGATTTTGATTATGAAGAAAGCCTTTATATGAATATGTTAAAGTTCTCGGTGGATCTTCTGCTATATTTTTTATTTCAGTCTATGTTTCACTCTTATAAATACACTCCGTCACGTATTTAATACTTATCTCGTAGGATTCGCTAATCACTTGATAAACAGAAATTGAAATAAAGAATGAAACAAGAGATTCGGAGTGTGTTAAGTTTAATTATGCTAGTCTATGTGTATTAATTTTGGCATAATCAACATGGCTGCAGGGATTGGGTAAGATGCTTGTGTTAATTATATTGTATTAAACAGTCGATATATGCATTCATTCATGCAGTTGATCGATTGTACTGATGGTAAAAATTTGTGATTTAGTGGCGGCCATGATTTAAGTCTACCACATTTTGCAACTCAAGATTGGATAAAATCTCTCAATTATGGCATCATTGATGATTGGCGACAATGGATTCTTGAAGGCCAAATCACTGGGTATACTTTAAAATGTTTATTTCTTAATCACTTTTTATTTTTTATACGAAAACTCTGAAAGAAAATAACTAAGATGAGTTTGTTTATGCTCTTTGGTATAATTAATGCAGGTATACAAGAACGTATGCAAACAACATGACATTTGCAACTGTAAAGGCAAAAAAAAATTCCTTTTACGTACCTTGCTTCAATGAACAATTTCATATGGTACTAAAACTTGGAAAAATTCAAGGGATTAATTAATTTTGGTATTGGTTAATTTAACAGGAGTAGGCAATGTATCTACCGATTACAAGCCTGTTGAATGTCATGTCATGTTTGAAAGATGCATATCCTATCAACCTCTCTAATATATCAACCTTTCTAACTACTTCTTATTAGGCCATAGTAGTGCTGAGTTGCTACTGTCCAATCTATGCTTTTGTAAAAAACTTGGATCATTTCCATCCGTTCTTTGCAAATTGAGTTTGTTTTTCTTAGGGACATTAACCATGGCCATCAACTGTTTGAGGGGCTTACTTGTCTCATAGTTTAGGGGCTTCATCGGACGTCGATTTCATTGATTGTTGTTTTGTTTGGTTCAATAATACGACGTATTTTAGTAAGTTTTATAGATCCACTGGATCAGAAGCTTCTCAAATTCAAGCATTTATTTTTTTTAGTTAGAGACAACGTCTTGAGGCTAATATGAGATCTGCGCAAGGATCTACCTTAATCTCAATTTAGCAATAACAACCTCTCGACTTTAAGCTTTAACAACTGACTGAAGGGCACTTCGTTGTCGTTTTAAACCAAATTAAATTCTTACTTCAGATGATAAAAATTAACACAGGGAAGTAGAGTTGAATTCCATGAGAAACGGATCACAATTCTATTTTTGTTTAACTCAACAAGTTGTCACAAAATAATTTTTTAAATCTTTAAATAAAAACACCCTAACTTAGACAAATTAAACCAAACTAAATGGAAAAATCACAATTAAATTCACAAGAAACTAAATTTCAGTGATTAACAAATCCACATTAATCATATTAAATTCTATCATAGACACACAAATTAATCAACGTTAACAAATCAATTGGTTACAGGTTATCGAGAATTAATTCTGACATAATCCAAGTTATCCTTCTTTAATTTATAATTAACAAGAATCAGTTATAAATTAATTACTTCTCTAATTAATTCTTAACCCAATTGAAATCAGCCAAGAATTTAAAGAATTAACAGTATTATTAATTAAAAAATTTTAATTTTAGTGAATTATAATGGTACGATCGTTTTTATACCAAATTTAAATTACCTACTTCAAAGGATTTAAAATTGTAAAGTGAAAAGTAGGGTCGAATCCCACGAGGAACGACAATTCGTCACAACTCAATTTTAAAGATCAAATTACGATAATTAAACTTCAAAATTAATCAAACAATTTAACTAAAATGATCAAAATAAAAACGCAAGAAATTAAAAGTCCGGCAAATAAGTAAATCCACACTAATTAAATATTCATCGATCATTGAATCAATAATTAATTAACATTCATAAACCAACCAGTTACAGGTTACCGAGAATCAGCTCCGACGTAACCCAATTCCTTCTTAATTTCTCGATAATTAGCAAGGATCAGCTTAAACTAATTATTTCTCTAATTAAGACACAATTCGGCTGGAATCAGCCAACACCAAATTTAATGTCCTAACAGCATTAAGAATTAAAGGAACCCAATTTTAACAAATTACAATCAGAATCAGCAGTCGTAATCTATTAACCTATTGTTCTCGTCTACCTGACAGTAGCTTTACCACTAATCAATCATATCCACTAAATACAGATATTTAATGGGAGATTAATTGGCATTATTCAAATTAAATAAATTTGATCAAGATTTAAATAATCCAAATAACTATCGTTATGCACAGAGAACTTTTCAGAATCAATAAAACATTAATTTAGCATGCGCATTTTGATCTCACAATTAAACATTAATAATTAGAGTTTCATTACTTAATGCATGAAAATAAAACTATTTACAAGACGTAATCACGAAAATTGGTTTAAAACACATAAACGACATACTGAAAATAAGCTAAAAAGAAATAGGATGAAGAAAGCTTATTCTACTATTGAAGTGGCCTTCCATTTTGAGCACGTGAGATACCTCTGATTTTGACGAAAAATACTGTAACATAAATTAAATTTACTAAATGCAACGGAAATTATGCAATGAATTACTCTATCTAAAACTCTAATCACATGAACTATTAAAGAACTAAACTTAAAACTTAACCTTTAATGAAAATAATTAATTAAGGAAACATGCTAACGCTTACGCTGAAATTATGGACACAAACCTGAAACATAAATTTTAAGTAAACATGAAAACTGATTCACAATAAAACTGACCAACATCTATGTTCGTAATGATGACTTTACTATTTATTTAATTAATGCAATCAAAACGAATACTAACTACTGTGACTAACAACTAAAAGCTATTCACTCACTTTAATTGACTTCTCAGACCTTAAACCAAAACCGAAATTAAACACAACTTAAATTTAATGCACCAAAAGACACTGCAGTTTTAATCATCAGATATGAATTCAAAATGCATGACCGAATAGGAGACTAAAATTATAACTAAATTCATGCATGTGCTGATGTGCATAAAGGAATCAAGGCAATTAAATCATCATCACTTTAACTCACGGATTCCAACGCAAGAAATTCAATTTTATTCGTATAAGAATTCAACACAATTGAGTCAAATATAGAAGACTCTTCTGGAAACTATAAATTCCATGCGTGTACAATTATTCAAAGCTATTAAAACTTACCACTTCATGCTGAAGGAAATCGCCAACAAAATTAACTTAAAGATGCAGATTTAAACGAAGGAATCTCTGGAACCAACTTTAATTCATTAATGAAAGGAATTAAATCAATGAAACTATTTAATTAAACCTGATGCACTTCCACGCAAATACTTGAGATCAATTCCTAATAATTTAACGTGCAAATAACTTATGAAATCAAGAACTCAAATTATTCTATAAATTAAAATGAGCATTCAAACTAAAATTCAAACTAAGAATTAATGGAATCAAAAGAAATACTTCTTCATACGTAAAAACCTAAACTTAACTCTAAAAAAAACTACATAGTGCGTACCTACTACTTACTCCCTCCTCCTTCTCTTTCTCTTTATATAGAGAATGTTATTAAGCCTAGAAAACAAATCTTTAAAGAAATTGAATTAATCTAGAACTCTTCCTAAAACATGATAAAAGCAATATAGAGATAAAATCAATCCTAAAATATGTCACAAACCCTTATTAAAAATAGGGATGCAAACCTTTAATAAAAAAATCTCCTAATTATCTTATTTTCCAAATTGGATATTGACTAAAATATGATAAGGCAATTTTCTCTTCCAAATCAAACTCTTCAAGACTTCAACTAATCTCCAAATCTTTCCAAATTTTCTTGTACGTAAAACTCCATTGCCCAAATCCAATACAAATTGATCTTCATCCATTTCTTTAAGCACAATTACCCTTCTGTCCAAAATTATCAAATTCTGCATCAAAAGCAATTCTTAATGCATAGAAACATTGTAATTAAATACCAAATCCATAAAAATAATTAACATAAAAATGGAGTTATCATATAATTATGACCAGAATGTCATAATTTATTAAATTATAACCCCAATTTACCTCACGGTAGTTTTACCAATTTATTAATTAATTAATTATAGATAATTAAAGGAAAATTAAGTGGCGTTGTTAAGATTAAATTAATCTTAACTTTTACGTTTAATTATTTTGTATGTGAACTTACATTAGGCGTGAAACACATTTAGGGCGCGATTGGTAAGGGGGAATAAAAGCGGTCAATGGTAATCAACAAAAGTAATTGACATTGTTAATGTTTGGGATGGGGTAATGGGAATAACTATTCATTAATTATTACCTTAAATGAGTCAATGGATGATTCCTAGTCTCCCTCCATTAATCATTCATTACCCAGTATTGGGTAATTCATTTTACCCAACTCTACCAAATAACTCCCTACTCCAATATGTACTTTAATAATAATAATAATTAAAATAATATTAGTAATAGTAGTATTAATAATAATAATATTATTATATTAATAATTAATAATATTATTATTATTAAATAAATAATATTAATAATAATTCATTAATAATAATAATATTAATATTAATCATTAATAATGATAAAAATATTAATAATGATAATAATTAATAATAATAATAACATTAATAATAATATTAATAATTCATAATGATAATAATATTAATCATTAATAATGATAAAAATATTAATAATATTAATCATTAATAATATTATTAATAATTAATAATAATAATATTATGATTATTATTAATTAATAATAACATTAATAATTAATAATGATAATAATATTAATAAATAATATTATTATTATTATTAATTAATAACACTAATAATACTAATAATAATAAAGATGCGAACTATGGTATGAGTAAAATAGAAATTTTGACTTATTCCTATTACTATTGTTGATTTGTACCAAACTACATCAATCACAATAATACCCATTATAGAATTTGAACCAAACATTAACTATGCAATCATAATTGCTATTGCTATTGACCCCTCAATCAATCCCATTGTAATTATCATTGAAGAATTTGAACCAAATGTCCCTTATTTACAAATCTTAATTCAATTGCAAAAAAAAAAAGAAGAAAGAATTACCTCCCACATTTACCGACAAGCACAAACTTTGGTCATGTAGTGCATGCTCCTAACTACTTTCTACATTTGCATTGGAGATAATATATTATGTCTCTCATTTAAAAGTAATTAAGAAGTAAACATACAACCTACCTACAATGACAAGAATAAGAACAACACAATAATAGATAACTCTTTATCTAGGGGTGGTCACGGTTCCGGAACCGGCGGTTCCTGATTTTACCTTGGGTGGAATCGGAACCGGCGGTTCCTGTTCCGATTTCAGTTCCGATTTCGTCCCGGTTTCGATTCCGATTTCGATTCCGGTTCTGTTCCAATTTCGATTTTTTTTTTATTTTTAGTTTCGAATTTCGATTGTAATCCCACTTTTAAATTTGATTTCCATTGAAATAATGATTAAACTATTAATTGAAACTCAAATAATACAACATAATAATATAATTAGAATAATAATAGTTACAATTGAACTTAATTAATATATAGTTTTTAGATAATAGAACTAGGAAGAATTAGATAAATGAGATTCAAGGATATAAAAATAATAAGAATATTTGAATATTTGAATTATTAATTAGAATTCAACTAGTATAATATAATAACATAATTAGAATATTAGTTAAAATTAAACTAATATATGAATTTTTTAGAATAATAGAATTATGAATATTAGATAAGTGAGAAAGAAAGATATAGAAAGAATAAGAGTATTGAGAGAATGATCGAACTATTAATTGGAATTTAAATAGTATATTAGTATAATATAATACTAGAATTAGGATAATATAAATTAGAAAATTAAATTGATACATAATATAATTGGATTAATAGTTGAAATTGAACTAATATTTGGAGCCATGGAGGTTTTAGAAAAATAGAATTATGAAGGATTAGATAAGTGAGAAAGAAAAATATATAAATGATAAGAGTATTGAAAGAATAATTGAAAAATATAATAATATAATTAGAATAATTAATTTAAAAAATTGATACCCTAAACCCTAAACGTTAAAACTTACAATATAAAGATTAGAAAACTAAACAATTATGTCATGAAAATGAAGTGGTATAGAAATATTTATATAAATTTTTTTTTTGCCGGTTCTGGCGGTTTCGGAACCGCCGGTTCCGGTTCCACAAAATCAGGAACTGGAATCGAACCGTCCCTAAACTATAAATGTTAAAACTTACAATATAAAGATTAGAAAATTAAGCAATTATGTCATGAAAATGAAGTGGTATAGAAATATTTATATAATTTTTTTTTGCCGATTCTGGCGGTTTCAGAACTGCCGGTTCCGGTTCCCCAAAACCAGGAACTGGAATCAACGTCCATGGACGGTTTGGTTCCGATTCCGATTTTGTGGGCAACCGGAACCAGAACCGAAATTTTGGCTCTCTATCTTTATCCCACTAGAGTCGTTACATGAATAATTTTTCATTATTTTATTTTACTATTATTTATACAATTTTTAATATAATTCATGTTATTTAAATAACAAAATATTTATATTACCTGCCAGTTTGACCCAACTTTCTTCTTTTATTCTGACTTAGAATAGACTACTAAAAGTAAGCAAAATTAAGGATAATAATAATAAAGACAAAGTATATTATTGTTTAATCATAAGTTATAAACTAGCTAAGAATGGTCTTTCCAACCATTTCACCAAACAATTTTCCTCGTTCCATTATTTCATACAAGAACTGACATTTTTTTTTTCAAAATCGATATTATCATTCCACAAGAAATGATGTTACAATTCAGCTAAATAGCTGTACATCAGATTGCACAAATAGTCGATAAACAAATGGAACCTAAATTGTCAAGAAGCTTCAAAGTTGAGAGAGCAAAGTCACTACTATCAAGATCCCTGTTTACCTATTCAATAATCGATCTCCAAAATAAAAATTCGAAAAAAAAAAATTCATCAAAGCAAACACACTTCTCAATTAAAAATATTACTTTTGTAAAACAAAAATTGAAATTTAATTTTTGCTTTCTTTCGTAAAAACAAAAAAATATATTTTATAAAAATAGAACTTTTAGATTTTAGTGTAGTTATTAGAAAGATATAGCTACTATAGTAATTTGGAGAAATCTGAAGAAAAGTAGATGCAATTAATTTAAAAAGATTTATGTATCAAATAATAATGGTGTGTTTCCTTTCAACCAAATAATAATAAAATGAGTATTGTTGTTAAGTGAAAAAGGAGTACTAATTAGAAGTATTCTTACGAAATAATTAAAAAAATACAGATGTGAATGTCTATTCTGCAATAGATTGGTTCATATAGAATTTACTAAATTTATAAAGATTCATTACTTTCAAGATTCATTAATATTAAAATTCATTAATCTCAAGATTCATTTATTTAAAAAATATGAAGATTCATTAATCTCAAGATTCATTTATTTAAAAAATATGAAGATTCATTAATCTCAAGATTCATTTGGAATAATCCAATGTATTTTTCATCTACATTAATCAAAATGCATTTGAAACAACAGAATTCAAGAATTTGAAACTTCTAAATGCATGTATAAATATTAAATATGATTAATGTATTGCTAATCTTATTTTGGTTATAAATAGAGGTCAACCATAATCCAAGAACAACCAATACTTAAATTAATAAATAATAATAATAATAATTATTATTATTATATCTCTTATATATATTATTATATAATTTTCGTTAGTTATACAGCCCACAATACTATATCAAACATAAATTATAAATGTATAAATTTTTTTATTTGAAATTGTAATTTCCCAACATGTATGATTATCATCATTTATTCACTATTTATCATAATAAATACCAATTTATTTACTAATAATAATAATAATCTTTATTTATCATAATAAACACTAATTTATTGACTAATAAAAAATCCGAGGAAGTCACCTGTGAAACCGTCGCGTATATGCCACGGACACGCGTCGCGTGATAAATATTTATATGCAAATTATTGATGTGCAAACTATTTATAAGTTATACGTGAATTAAAATAGTGTTAGAACTCTAATATTAATTTATACACGAATTATTTAAACATTATACATGAATCATAATAGTATTAGAACTCTAAAATTAATAATTTATACGTTAATATTTACATGTTATACGTCAATCATAATTGTGTTAAAACTCTAAAAACTCTAACTTGATAATTTATACGCGTATACGTGAATCAGAATGGTATTAACACTCTGATTTATATGCTAATATTTAAACATTATACATGAATTCTAATAGTATTAAAACTCTAATTTAATAATTTGTACGCTTAGAAATAATGTATATCCGAATACCCGAGAAATATTTACAAATATGTCAATCAAAATAGTGTTAGAATTATAATATATACGCGAATACGTAAATTGCAACACACGAGTGGGGCGCGTCATTAGCGCATTGGATCCTCTGTACAGTATAACATCCTGTACATGTGGTTAATTAAACTTAAAAATTAATATTAAATTTTGTTAAACCTTTATTACTAAAGAGAAAATTTGTATTAAGTGCACGCTCCAAACCTTTATTACTAAAGAGGGTGTAACTTTAACATATTTATTGTTAAGGGCATGAAAATAATTTAACTAGTTAGTACAATTAGTAAAAGATTTTATTATCCCTTTATAATATGTAATCTTTTTTCTCTCACTGTCCTAATCAAAAAAGATAAAAAAAAATATATAGCGTTATTTTAATTGCACAACTATAAAATAAATAAAACTATGCCAATAAAAAAATTTAAAAGAAGAAATAAAATTTAGAAAAATAAAATAAAATAAAAGTAAACAAATTTATCATATTAATGTTAGAACTCTATCTCCACAATTATAAATAAACAAAAACTATGATAATAAAAAATGAGGAGAATTAGAAATTAAAAAAAAACAAAGAAAGATAAATAAATTATTAATCACATTAATGTTAGAACTTTACCTCAAATCTAAAATGGTAAATGAATAAAATTGTAACGAAAAAAAGAATTCAAATTGAAATTCAAGAAAATAAAATAACAATGAATTACGTTTCAAATTGAAATCATATTACTGACACAATTATTCATTCAATCTAAAACAAACAAAAAAAGTAAAATTTGGACAAGAAAAGAGGAAAATAATTACATGTGAAATTGAGAAAAAAAATAAATGAAAGGTAAATTATGTTTCAAGTTGAAATTATATAATTGTCTATATTCAATTTAAAACAAACAAATAGTAACAAGAAAAAAAATAAATTATAACTAATTTAGAAAAAAAATGTGAATTTTATCTCAAATTAAATCATAATATTACTAATGGTGTGCAACTAAAATCCTCTAGTTCAAGTTTAGTTTTTTTAACTTTTTTATTTTTTTTACAAAGGGTAAAAGTATTATAAATGAGTGCATAATGTTCTTATTTATTTTTTCTTCAAAGTGAATGTGGAATTAATTATTTCTATCTATTATATTCAAATATCAAAATTCTTTTTTATTTTCTTATACTAACATAATTACTTTTATAATTTTATGATGATATGACTAAATTATTAGTCAATATATATTGAGTTTAAACTAATGGACAATGTATTCTAGATTTAAAGAAAAAAATTAAGATTAAAATTGAATTAATCAATGGTAAATAAAACTAAACAGTTTAAGAGTTGATGAGTTTAAAAGAAGAAGTGATTGAAAATAATTAAAATTGAATTAATTGAATAACGTTGTTTGGATGAGTGACTGAAAATGGGCATTGGGTCTGGTGTGATATTTTTTGTGTGCCACTCTATGTGTCACTTTATGAAAAGATGATACGTGTACAATTACTTATCCCTTAGGCTCACTCATTACTTGGTTAGGGTATTAATTTAATTTTAAAAATTAGATAACTACTAAAAATGACATGTGTTATCTTCTCATGTAGTGGCACACAAAAGTGGCACACTGAGACCCAAAGCCCTCAAAATGATTAGAAGTGAATTTATTAGATAATTGTTGTTTGTTGTTTTAGTTTATCCATGGATAATAAAGTTTTTTACTAATTATATAAATTAATTAAATTATTTTCATGCCATTAACAATAAATAGATTAAAGTTATATCATCTTTAATAATAAGGCTTTGGAGCGGCCCTTAATACAAATTTTTCGAAACCAAATTTTCTATCTAATATTTATCATGTCTTATTTTGTTTAACGTTCAAAACTACGTAGTTTCACTAAAATTAGGGACTAAATGTATAAATACTCCTAAAATTACATTACAGTTATTATACCCTAACCAAGATATGACTAAACCCTACAAAATATTTTTAATTAAGACATAATAATACAAAAATCCCATGTCAAATTTGAGTCTAGATCCTCTGTCCAATGTTTATTAAGTACTATTCTGTCTAACATTTAAAATTACGTAGTTTCATTAAAAGTAGGGCTTAAATGCATAAATATCATTAAAAAGTAGGGCTTAAATGCATAAATATCATTAAAAATACTTTACAATTATTAGAGTCTAACAAAGAGATTAGTGAACTTTAAGACCTAATTTTAATTAGGACAGAATAATACATACAAAATCTGCCGTGGCGTGTACAAGTGTCTCATTTTTTATACAAGATGTGATATACGTACTGATTGCTGCAGCGTCATTAGTCACGTGGCTGAGGCGATTTGTGTAAAATCCTTAATACTCATGAAAAATAAATAAATGAATCATTTATCTTTATCGTTTGGAACAAAAAAGTCAACTCAAGTCACGATTCTTCACGGTCACAGTTCGAACTCAGCTCACACTACTCTCTCCGATGGCTCAACAATCCCCTAACCGGAAGCTCAAAATCGTCGCCGGAGCCGACTCTTTCGGCTCAACACTCAAAGATACGCTTGTGAGCCAGCTCCGCGCCCTCGACATCGATGTCGAAGATCTCGGTACCGACAAATACTACTCCGT
The DNA here is from genome assembly GCA_016586305.1 of Ophiorrhiza pumila. Taxonomy (NCBI): domain Eukaryota; kingdom Viridiplantae; phylum Streptophyta; class Magnoliopsida; order Gentianales; family Rubiaceae; genus Ophiorrhiza; species Ophiorrhiza pumila. The sequence goes on from BLIW01000002.1 coordinate 31,384,121, forward strand.
CGGCGAAGAAGTCGGCCGCCGCGTCAGCCAAGCTTCCGCAAACCCTGACCCCTCGATCGAAATCCGAGGCCTCGTCGCTTGCGGCACCGGTGTCGGCGTCGGGATCTTTGCCAATAAGTTCCCCGGCGTATACGCTGCCACTTGCCTTACACAGGAGGAAGCACTCAACGCCCGTTCCATCAACAACTGCAACGTCCTCGCCGTCTCCGGCATGTCCACGGAATCCGAGACGGCGAAAAAAATCCTGCAAACCTTCGTTGAGACGCCGTTTAAATCTCCCTGCCCTGCATCAGGTTCGAATCCTTGGCCAGCTGAACTCGAATCATTTTTGGATAATTCCGTTTCGGAGATGGCAAAAATCGGAAATTCGGAAAATGATGGTGCTGTTGAAGTTCCATGCTTTTTATGCTCATTAGGGAAAGAGCGAAAGGAAGGGGATTTTACGCCGGTGGATATAATGCCGGGGGCATTTATGAAGATCATTAGGGAGACTCCGACATCGGCCATAGTGAGATTTAAGTCCGGGGCGATGGAGCCCGCGCATCATCACACCCATGGACATGATTTGGTGGTGATCAATGGGAGGAAGAGTGTTTGGAACTTGACTAAAGGGGCTAAGTATGATTTGGAGGCAGGGGATTACTTGTTTACTCCTGCTGGAGATGTGCATAGGGTGAAGTATTATGAGGATACGGAGTTTTTCATCAAGTGGGATGGACATTGGGATATCTTCCTGGATGAGGATCTTAGTGCTGCACATGCTGCTGTAGAAAAGGAGAATTAGATCGCGGGATTGCAATATTTTGGTAAAAGATAGTACTTTTGTAGAGTTAAAATTATCGGGTTGCTTTGGATTTTTCTATTAATAAAGCTGCTTTCTTGTTGTGGTGTTTAATGTTATAGTGTTTACAGATTAGGCTTAATTCGAAATTTGGGATTGAGCTTGTGTTTAGTTTAATGTTGTAAAAATCATAGATGGGTTGGGCTGTATCACTCTGTTTGATTTGAAATGAATTGATCTTGGACTATGATCAGTTGGTGCAGGAGATCTTGTCAAAAAGACATCTTTATAATTTTTTTTAACTACATGGGTAATAATCAGTACATAATAAGTTCTTTTGTTATACTGCATTGAGTAGAATACAGGGGTTATCAGATGGAGGAAATCATAGAATAGTTCAGAAATTCCTTAAAAAATTAAAGTTTAGCCAGCTTATAAGGAGTAGCAAAACCATCTGGAACTCTTTTATTGCTACATTAACCAATGGGGATGAAGATTTAAGAACATTTCAGAGATACTACAAGAGAAAGGAGAGATTTGAATACCAAAGCAAAATTTATCATTTGTCATGTCAAAATATTCCTATTTGGAACTGATCTAGAATGTTAATCTGCTGTTTTAGGTACTATTTATGCTAATGGTACCTGAGTGATTTTTTTAATAGCCTTCATCTGGCTGCTTTAGAATTTTTGTATTTTAGCAGCATAGCATAAACAGTTTTCTTAGAGGTGCATTATGACAGCCATGTGCTGTCAAATCTTGGTCTCTGAGTTTTGCTTGGAGATGAAGTAGTTTTGATACCCTTAATCGTCCAGAACATTGTTGTATAAGCTCTATGGTGCAACTTATGGAATGCTTTATCATAAATGAACTGATTTTCTCTTTGATATCAACCTTAGTTTTCTAATACTTCATCTTTGTCTTTTTTAGTATGCTTTGTTTCTACATCTGAAAGTCTATTTTCTGTTTACTAATTCAGCCGCCCGAGTGTTAAACTCCTCCACTCAACCAAGCCTTGATTCCAAATCACTGCATTTTTTATCTAACGATTTAAACCCCACGACATTGCAATTGACTGAAAGCATTACAGGTCCAAAGTCGGCTACACTAAATTGCCTTAGTTTGGGCATTATCCGCCTACACCATATTACTAAAACTGCAGTGTTTTGTAATCTTCCACATATTATTAGATTAATTATCAGTAGAAGCTTGCACTTTCAATTGTGTTTCGGCTGTATAAAGTGTTCACTCATTATTACTTAAAGTCATATAAAAAAGTAAATCAAAACATAATAGAACAAGACCATGCACAGGAAGAGTAGAAAGCATAAGAGAGTTTTATTCATTTGTCTACAATATTAGCTTGTAGAAGTGTTGGTGTGGTAGAACGTTGAGGAATTGAAGCACAGTACAAGAATATGCCCTCCTTGCTTTAAAATTGTCCTTCATGTGTTGCTAAGCTAAAGATTTGTTTATATAGGAAACTGGCTTTAGTGGAGGATCTGAGATGCTTGATGTTTCATATCATCTCTAACTGGTTCTATATAGTTGCCTGTCATTTATTCAACTTGTATTTTACTTATTTCTTTGCCTTGCAATTTCTTTGATAATTGTGGGGAGGACTCTGGTGCCTTTGGTTAGTGTACACTGTCATTCTCATGAACCTTGCTTGCCAATTTTTTGATAGGTTGCTTTTCAGTGCCCTGCACCTTAGCTACTGGCTCTGGGCTGATTTTAGCTTCCACTTCTGTTGTCGATTTTTTGATAGGTTGCTTTTCAGGGGTGATTTTGGCTTCCACTTCTGTTGTCGATTTTTTGATAGGTTGCTTTTCAGTGCCCTGCACCTTAGCTACTGGCTCTGGGGTGATTTTAGCTTCCACTTCTGTTGTCGATTTTTTGATAGGTTGCTTTTCAGTGCCCTGCACCTTAGCTACTGGCTCTGGGGTGATTTTGGCTTCCACTTTTGTTTTCGATTTTTTGATAGGTTGCTTTTCGGTGCCCTGCACCTTAGCTACTGGCTCTGGGGTGATTTTGGCTTCCACTTCTGTTGTCGATTTTTTGATAGGTTGCTTTTCGGTGCCCTGCACCTTAGCTACTGGCTCTGGGGTGATTTTGGCTTCCACTTCTGTTGTCGATTTTTCGTCACGGGCATTAACTAAATGTCCAAAAACAAGCAGCAATTAATTTAATGTAGATGAGTTGGGAACAGTACTGTTTTTCCTGGTGGTGTCATAAGAATGTTTGGAAGCATAACTTTACTGGCTACCTATGGAATTGAAGCATATGTATATTGAATGATGTTTGAATCAATACGGAGCATATTAGCAGAATATTTGAACATGATAACCTTGTGTCATAACATAACTGTGAATAAGAACTTGATGGTTTGAACTTTGAACTATATCCTGCATGCAAATCCTAGGACTCTTATGGTGGGAAATTATGCTGACAGCAACTTAGACTTCTTACAAAAGGGTGGAGTGCCCACAGGGATTGTTAGTGAAATAGATAATTAAGATGCAAAGGGGATGCATGACAAAAGTCCTTTTGTTAACAAACTAATTGTGAATTTATTTCTTGAGCATGACTTTTATTAGGGTATAAGTAGCATTTATTTTATAAATGGTAGTGCCTGATGCAATTTACTTGAATGATTTGAGAAGAAAAGACTTGTTGGAGTCAACTTTACGCCTAAGTTGATCAGGAAATACCAAGAGAATGATTGTATAGCTGGCTGTAATTCTCTTGGTTAATGCTAATGGATATAGTCAGACGCCCTTTAATTTATATTGATTCTCTTCTGAGTACTGCTAAACTTCGCCTAAGAGATGATGGAGGGGAGGAGATAGATCTAAAAACCTCTTGAGTTTATGTTGAATTCTGAAATGATTGCTTTTAGTTTTTTCTCTTGGGTGCAGCTCCTCATATTCATATACATGATGTCAATCTCTTGAACAGGCAAATAAAACTTGATTTGTATGTGAATATTGTTGGCATGCCTAGAATAACATAGTGAAAGAGTATGTAGGATAATGAGGAATGTAAAACATACTGTGGCAGTGATTGACACAGGAAACGTAACATTGGAATGCCGAGCTCCCTCTATTTGCACATTCCTTAGGACATAGGCGGGTGCAAGGTGTATCCGCTTGCACCTCATGGGTTGCAACAAGAACAAGAAAAAGAACACTGCAGAAAAGAACTTGTAATCTTCCCATTTCTCTGCTCCTTTCTTTCCCTCTTGATTGGTTTTCTTAATCCTAATTGTAGAAACCACAAGTACAAGGGATTCTTGGTTTGGTGGGGTTTATATGAATGCAAAAAGAGGGGTCAAAAGTTGTCAAAACATGTGTTGATCTGGAAAGCAGAATCTACAATGCATAATGATGCTGTGGTTAGAATTGATCTTGAAACTGTATTAGCTGGTTGAAAATTGTTTTGTTGTTCCAGCTTTTTAAGGCAGAAGATTGAATCCCATTTTCGTCGTAGCACCTCAAATTCGTCCTTTGTCTATTGACCAGCCATCCATGGAGATATGTGCCATCAACATTAGATACAAACTGAGTTTGGTCGTTTCTTGACATTAAAATTGGTTCCAGATGTTATATAAATTGCACAATTAATAACCAATTTATTAAGGAACTGTAATGGGTAAAACAAAGACAATTTTTTTTTTAAAGATATGTTATATTTATTAAATATAAATAAGCAAATGAGTTTAAATCGAACTTAGTGCCAAAATGTGATTCATATAATCAACTCCACTTAATGGGATAAAGATCCCCATTAAGACTTAATTGTGAAATTTATATAATCAGACTTTGTTTAATATGATAAACACAGACTTAATTGTGTAATTTATACGCTTAATTGTTTGATCTATATAACGGATTCTGCATAATGGAATAAAGGCTATTTATACGCTTAGTTGTTTGATCTATATAACGGATTCTGCATGATGGAATAAAGGCTATTGATATACATAACGGATTCCGCATAATGGGATAAAGGCTATATAATGGATTCCGCATAATGGAATAAAGGCTATATAATAGATTTCATTTAATAAGATAAACACTTAATTTTTTATCTATATAACGGATTTTGCATAATGGAATAAAGGCTATTGATCTATATAATACATTCCGCATAATGGGATACAAGTTATAGAATTGAATCCAAGTTTAATTGTTTGATTTATATAACGGATTTCACATAATGGGATAAAGGCTTATATAATAGATTCTACATAATGGGATAAATGCTTAATTGTGCTTAATTGTTATTGTCGTTGTTTTAAGAGCAAACTGTCCAATGGTCACTAAACTTTTTTTCAATCCGCCTTTTGGTCACTCAACTTTTAAACTAGCTAAAAATGCTACAAAACTCCTTAAGCGTGCGACTTCCAGTCATTCCGTCCAATTTATCCGTCAGTGAAAGACTTAAATCAACTTTTTGGAGAGCGAATTCGTCTGCACTAATATAGAAAAGGCGCCAAAACATTTCACGTGTTAATTTCCTATATTAAGAGGCATAAAAAGGAGCGAAATTTATCCAATTTTTCAACTGGTGGAATGTTTTGGCTCTCAATAAAAAGGCGTGAAATCAACTTTTTATGGCTTTTAATAGAGAAAATTAACAAGTAGAATGTTTTGGCGCCCTTTCTACATTTGTGCGGACGAATTTGCCCTCCAAAAAGTTAATTTCTGTCTTCCATTGACGGATAAATTGAACAGAATGATTGAAAGTCGCACGCTTAACGAGTTGAGTTATTTTTTCGACTACAGTTGAATGACCAAATGGCGGATTGTGAAAAAGTTTAGTGACCAATGAGGCAGTCTGCTCTTGTTTTAATTGATTCCCACCTTTATATTCGCATCCCTTTGACAATTTTACATTGCATGACTACTTTGAAATCTATTTTATCCGTCATACTAAATCATCATGCATGTATTGAATTCTTAAATATGCAATTATAATTTATCACTTAATATACGCATAACACACACTAAAATACAAATTTCTTAGATGATAATTTTCCTAGTTCTCATGTTCGTATTAGGGCTTTAAAGAAGTCAGTTGAGGTCACATCCCAAATTTACAAAGTGAATTAGGTCTGGGATCTTTTAGTTAGATTGAAAAATTCAAGACCATTTTAAATTAAAGTAGGAAATTTTCAAAAAGTACAGCAGAGTTGGAGGTTTCGAATTACAAAAGAATCCTGAGAAATTGAATGTTTTTCCGTAGATTATGAACCCTAATAAGAATTATTTAGGGTTATCGATTCGATTTAAAAGTCAGTACTATGCAAAGTGCAATTCAGAAGGGGCTGACCTATGGCATTCATATAATTGAGAGATGTTACAACATTCTGGATAGTTACATACATTAATAATGCACATACATTGCTGAGCTTTCAGTTTCCTAATCAAAATGATGTTTTTGGGCATTCCCTTGTGCTCTTTAGACAAACTGCAGAGCATTTGCATCCACTTCCTAAATGAATAATTTTTGGTAACACATTTGCTCAAAGAGGAGGAGTTTTAGATCATACATAACTCAACTGATCGGAGGTAATCGCAGCTTCTTCTGTTCCTTTGGGTTCAGTCTCAACGAGCTTCTTTCGTAGTGTCACTAATTCTTCTCCGGCATCACATATGTATGCCGAAGCTTGTCTGCCTGATAGTGTTGCTCCTTCCATGCTGTCTATGTAGTCCTGAAACAGATGAAGAGCTAGCTCAAAAGTCGTCATCCCACGAAATCATTCGTCTACTCAAATGAATAATTACTGGATGAGTGCAAATAAGATGGTTTGCAAGACTAGATGGCAATGTTAACAGAGATATTTGATCAATAGCGGAAATGTCAATGGTTTTCCATTAATTACATAAAGTTCGAAGTTTGGTTGCTGAGCAACCGGAAAGTTTTCACTAATAAAACAAGCTTTGCATTGTACTGCGCTACTTCCAGTTCTAGTTAAACAGTTTCCCTATGCTAATTTGGATACTCCACCTTCTTGAACTCACCCTTTAGTCGATACAGATGCAAACCACAAGTTAACAAATACCTTGCATCAATTTTCTGGGAAGTTATGATAAGAAATTAAAAACTGTAGCATAGGCCATACTAACATTAACGATGTATGCTTTACCAAAAAGCGAAAAATGATAGAGACTATTGCAATCTAAGTGGACATTAGGTACCTGGTACCTCAGAAATCAATCAGATCCACTAAAATTATCAACGATAAGTCTAACACTGCTCACCTGCTTTGTATACGAACCCGCAAGGAAGAAATTTTTTACTGGAGTCTTCTGATCCGGTCTAAATGGATCTTTACCAGGTCCTTCACGATATAACGACTGCCCAATTTTCACAACGGATGACCAAGTAACCTCCAGACCTTGGGAAGAGGGGAATAAAGCCAAGACCTGATATGAAGAGAGTGTTCAGAAATTTTATGCATGTGAATCGGAACTTTCAGTTATGCGGCTGTAGATGGAGGACGCAGTGCCACTAGGAAAAAACTCCATAACTTGAAGTGTAAGTCACTTTATAAAGGAGTAAAGATAGCCATATGGACTATGATTTATAGATTGATGAAAATAATGACAATCTCAAATTGGATAAAGCTACCAACCTGCTTTGAAACTCTGTCAATAATTTCATCATTTGGTAGAGGCATGTAAGGGTCCCCGGGGGTAAGCACACATCTATAAGCCACCAAACAAATAGAACAGACTGAAACAGATTACAATGGGAAAGAGAAAGGAAAGACAATAGACCTCATAGATATAGAATAGCAAATTAGCAAGCAAACTTAAGTTCTTACTGGAGCAATGAACCCTGGCCCTCTAGGTAATAATTTTCTGGGGATGCAAGAGCAAGGTCTGCAAAGCAAGAGAAATCTGCATCTGGTGTATAAAGGAGATTATCCAAACCCGCTGCTCGCCTTAGCTGCCTAACAATTGTGGAACACATATTAGATCACTAATAATCAAGAACATCTCAATTTGATCGACTGCATTGGTAAAATGAAAGAGAAAGTAGGGCCTTGACCAACTAACAGCTATAATCCACATAAAATGCAGAGCAGCTGTAGGCAAAAGGTCTACCTTGATCGTTCCAAATCCTGTAATTCCGTAACCCAACCGTTGTATCTTAGTTGTACAGTAACAACAGGAACTCCAACCAGTTTGTAGATATTGTCAAAAAATTCCCACTCCCTCCACTTCTGTGGAACTAATCTTTTGATTCCAGGGACATCACATGCTGCAATGGAAAGAACATTTCAATGTACAGTGGGACACATAGGAAGATGGTAAAAAATTGGCATGCAGATAAGATGAAGCACAAACCTGCGACATAAACATCAGCTTTTACAATCTTCTTTTGAGTAGCCTGAACAGAGAGGCAGATGGGTTGTTAATCATACACTATGGCAGTACTATTACATTCATACTCATAAGATGCTTCTCTTAATGTGTCAAATTGTAGTTCCTAGACACACAAAATTTAAAATCACTGAATATGAATTGTTAGATCATCCCAAATAATGATGGTGCCATGAATGAACAACAAGGAATGTGACACCATTCCATTTGCTTCAAGACAGTTTTGTCATCAAAGCACAATGCATGGTTACTACCACCACCAACAACAACGACAACTAAGCCTTTATCCCACTATGTGGAGTACATGTTTACTACCAGAAATGAAAAATTATGAATGTTAATTAAAATCCAAATAATTAGTCTACCAATATAAAAATTTATAGAAAATCTTAAAGCAAATAGTAACTTGCTGTTGTTCATCAAGGATTGCCATTGGATGGAACCAGATGCTCAACTGTTAGTCTAAAAGACACCAGACAATAGACTTCAGCAGTCCAGTCCCCCATATTTATACTTTTTTAAGCCAGAAGAAGAGATACCTTGGACATTGAAAGCCCACTGACATACGTGTCTCCTTCAGGAGATTTCTCATAAAGAATCTCTCTGCATCCCCACCTAAGATGGAACCTATTCTAGCAGATAAACATAGTAAGAACTAGAGAAGCATTCTTTATTCTTGAAACCCAAACTTGTAAATAATATATCAAGCAAATTTTGTAGGCTAACCTGCCACCTTTGTCCATGATATATTTTTTGATAGGGCCACTTAAATAAACATCTGGAGAACCTTTGAGCATGCGCAGTAGGGATGCCTCAGTCTTCGTGGCAAACAATGCAAATATAGTAAGCATACAACGAGCACTGATATTATCACAATCAATAAACCCAAGAGCATATGCAACAGGATCCCACATCCTTTGTATGCTTGTGCGCGTGCCACCTTTGGATAAGAACCAATCAGAGAAGCTAATCTGTTAAAATGGAACTCTAGTGAGAATGAAGTATGATGCTTCAAAAAATTGATACCATATCATGCACGGAAAGAAAAGATGTCAGTTAGAAAAACATTTGTAGAGATCACCTACGCTGTCCAAATCCCGAATCTCCTGCAGTGCTCCATCTGGATCAACAAGAGCCCTTACGACTGGACTAAGGGCGAGAGCCAATGCATTTCTTGCTTTATCGTAAGTCTGCAAGTAATCATCATGAACTGTGGAAGTGCACTCGAGTGTTTGAGGGTAAAACAGGAGTGTAAGTTTAATTTCAGTAACTACATAAAAGAAATTCCGCAACTATAAAGATGGAGTAGATTTTGGAAAAGACAATAACAGTGTTCTTCTCTCTCTCTCTCTCTCTCTCTCTCTCTCTCTCTCTCTCTTTAAGAGGAGGGGGAAGAAGAGTGGGGGTTGGATTAAAAGGTATGGAGAGCAGTATTCAGAATAGGTTTACCAGCTTCTTAAGCAAAAGTTCTATGATTAAAAGGTTAAAAGATAAAAAAGAAAAACAAAAATTTGACCTTCAAGAACTGCTAATTGCAACATGATTACAATTCGAAGAAACTTGCAACTAAACACACTTAATAACACGTGATTGAATGCACAATATTTAGTAGTCACATAAACAAGACATATGACTAAATTATGTACACATGGATGTTAGTAGTTTAGAATTGGAGCATCCTTGTAGATGAAAATTCACTAAAATTATGTGATGTATATATGCTAAAATCAATCTAAGCATTTTACATGTAAAACAGGTATGCTACCTTCAGCTGATTAGTAGTCAAGAATGCACGAATTCCATGTAAAGGTGCCCCAACCAGAAAGCGAAAATCAAGTTCTGCAACCACATGCAAAACATTGATTAGATCATCACACCATTTTACCTATAAAAGATGAGGCTAAATTAGGCGTGCCTTAGAATGATGGTAGTAGCTACAAGCAAAATAAAACCAGAGATAAAACATTGCACATACATTTAGAAAGCTAAAATTAAACCATTGAAACATTGCACAAACATTGCACAAAATCAAACCATTTCCTTACCGCCAATTTCACCCCCTTTGTTTACAAAAGTGTGAGTATGATCCTTCACAAGCAGATTTTTATCCGCACCTACCTGGAATAGATTGCATGAAGGAAGTAATCAGGGATATGCAACAGTTTAGCAATTCATTGAATTTTCAATTGGGAGAAAGCAATTTTCGGGATGAATGTTTTATTGTGTTTGTAAAATAAATAAGCGTTTCTAGCATAATTCTTAGATGCTAAACTCATTGATAAGCTAAATTTCACACACAGCAAAGCGGGTGTCTTTGAAGGAAGCAAACTCCTCTTAGACTCCGATCATTGAAGGGCCAACATGCAAATTGTCTTCCTAGGAGATATCATGACTGCCATGACAGGAACAACATTATGTTTCCCTCAGACTGAAATATAGATTGCATTCTGCTTTCCAAACTGGCAAAAGAATCAAGCTATCTTTTTTGTCTATAATCAGTTCTCCCACATATTTGAGCATCCTAATGTTGGTCCAAGCAATTCATGTATGAATATTATAAAAATATAACTATTAGAAATGATTTCTCAGTCACCTTTTTCATCAGTCGAAAAAGGTTGTTATAGCAGCCAAAGAAGACATGCAGGCCCATTTCAATGTGGTTTCCGCGTTTATCAACAAAAGAACCCACTTTGCCACCAATGAAAGGCCTTGATTCATAAATGTCCACCTGCAAGGCACAATGATCAAAATGTGCTTTCATGCCATTTCAAATAGAATTGACACTTGGATCGTTGAGTTTTCCCAACTGAATTAGCTGACAAACTTCTTTAGGAGGAGCATATATGAAAAGCATCTTGAATCTTCATGTTTGATTTGATATATGAAGACCTTTGATGAAATGAGTTAATTCATAGATGGATCGATTAACTAGAACCAATAACCTTTTTTTCATAGCACGGAAAAATATTTCTTTCCATTTTCCTTTTTAGTCTTCTTTTTGTGTGTGTGTGTGTGTGTGTGTGTGGGTGCCTGTGCTGGGGAGAAAAAGGGTAATCAAGGGCAAGAGATAGGGGTCTAAACCTCATGACCTTGATCCAAAAGCTCCACTGCAGTTGACATGCCAGCAAGCCCAGATCCAATTATTGCGACTTTTAGCTTGGGTCCACGATAATGTTCAGGTTCTGGTGGAAATAAGCCTTTCGGAGCTGCAAGGTTAAGCAGTATTTTATTTCCAACAAATAGCTCAATCTAATTATGCCCAATTATTGTTGCAATAGATTTTGTGCCCTCATGAACTATGACAAAAGATCAAGATTGTTTCTCTTCCAGAAAATTTCATGACTAGCTTATATCAACCAATATGGAATGAAAAGTTCCTAACTTATAAACCTTTTTGTTCAAACTTTGAATGGAATCCAAGGACTATAAAATACTGCCATTTTCCGCAAATTTTTGCTGTAGTAATGAATGCCATTCAAATTTTATCAGAAGACTAACTTATAGACATATTAGATAAAGTCAAGTTAACCATCTAGCCAGACAATAACTGGCAATACATTCCAATCAATTGAAAAGATATAGAATCCCGCCCTTCATCCTGGAAAGCTAGAGAAAGGAATTTTAATTTTAACATTAAGCATAAAAAAACATATAAAGAGAACAGAATCATCACTTAACGGAAATGATTCGATCAGTAGCACTCTTCATCGTAGCAGAAGTGCTGCATGAACTATAAAGGTGATATCTTTGAGATTTGAACTTCTGACAAGTAAAACCTTTTCGTTGTCACTTTATCCACAATCGTCATAATTTAACAGTAACAAGAAAATGCAGTTTAAAGTGAACAAAGGGATTGTTGTAGCACTGTAGCATGCTGGGGGATCGAGAAAAAGGAATAATGAGAGTCCAGCTCTTAGTCTCAGGGGATAGAATGAAGGCTTAACTACGAAGCTACATCTGTTTTGCAAAGGAAAATATGAGCTTAGCTTCCTTAACCTTTTTTTGAGTAAAAATATCCCAACCTGCTTAAAGTTGCCATCAATAATTGATCAGCATACAAGTATGTACCCTCACCAAATAAGATGATAAAGATCGTAAACAGGAAGACTGCTGATGCAGATGAATAATTTGGACAAACATTGCAAAAACAATTAACAGATGAGGGCGACAAAAACCCAAAAACAATGAGGCAATTTGAGGTATATATCATGGTTCTTAATAGGAAGTAGGACCTAAGAGTTTTTTACGACATATAACAAACTATACAGCTCAGAGAATTTATAGCAATCCAATCTTTCGACTATGGCTACAAAATTCCCAGAAATTCAGATCATCTTATCCAGTTAATTCATAGAACTTTTTTAAATTCAAATACCAACCACACAAAACAAGAATGAAAAAGAAACTTACAAAATTGAATTCATAAAAAGCGAAATTCTTTATAGTTGAAGTTCCAGCAAACTCACATCCACAGTTATACACTACCATTGGTAAGGAGTATTTACCATTGTTTCTCATATCAGAGACATTTGAGTTCAAGTCAGAACGAATTATTGACCTCCTGCTAGCCAGCACCCTCTGGCGCCCTATCAGGAAAATTCCGGCAGGTCCCGACCCTGAAAGAAAAGCCGTCCGATTCCTTCCGGCAACCGATGTTCCGGGATAACATAGAGAAGCAGACGAACAAGCCATATAAAATCTGTTTAATTCTTCAAGTATACAACTCAATTCCTTTCAAAATCGAAAACCCACCAACGAAAACAACAAATTCACAGAACTGAAGCCAAAACAAAATTCAGTTCACTTCAAGAGTGAAAACCCACAAATAAAAACACAATCTTGAGTGAATGGAAGTGCAAATACAATTCAATTCACTTCAAGATTGAAAACCCATATAAAAAAAATACAATCTTGAGAGAATTGAAGTGGGGTTAGCTCAAATGGGAAGCAATAAAATGAGTTGAAAATGGAATATAGTAAGTGTATAGAATAAAAAGGATATCTTGGAATGAGGAAAGAGGAGATGCTGAGAGTTTGGAATTTGTCAGTTAATAAAGATTCCTTCTTTGAACAATTGTACAGTGATTAGCTTCCAAATTTGGAGGTTAATGCATAGAGAGTTCGGAGGATAATGCAAAAACTAGAATGCTGCTGTCATGGCGTGTACGTAGCATGTTATTTGTTGGTTTGGTATTGTGATGGTGTTGCCGCCACTACCACTAGAATTGGGTGCTTCATCCAAAGGACAAAGAGAGAAAACAATGAAGAAAATAAAAGATAAATTAACACTTGTTGAAAACTGGTTTAAAATGAAAGGAAAAAAGAAAATTAGATAGAAATCTACATAAACCATGAGATAACATAATTTGGTGATTTTTTGATCTAGAACTTCTTTTTTTTATATATATTATATTCTACTCCTAAGTCCTAACTTACTCATTTACACTATCTTGTTGAGAATCTAAATACTAAAACTCCTATCAAATACTTGTGGTCACTTTAAACAAGCTAAGTTAATGTTAAGAAATACTCTAATTTGATAATGAGATTGTTTAAGTATGATTTTAATGGATTTTGTTACCTTTTGTGTGTTACTATATTTTATTTTATGAATATATTCGTCTTTTAACATTTATCCCTTAAAATGAATCATATAATAAAAGAAAAGATCCAATCGAGTATTATTAGAGAAGTGATATTTTGAAGTTTGAAATGTGCATATGATTCAAATGAAAACCTATATGTTTGAGATTTGAGGTGTCTGTATATTATAACCAAATTGTTGACATGCCTAACTCTTATGGTGAGGTTAAATTGCTTGATTTAGTATAGTTTCAATAACAATAATAGGGATATTGCAAATTACTAATCCTCTACTTTATTGAACAAAATAAAATAGGAAAAATAAGTAAGTTATTTAACTTAATAAATAAAATAAAATACAGTAAACTCTTTGAACTATTAATTTGTCTCACATTGATGTTTTTCCTAGTTTTATTTATTGTATTCAACCCCTATTAACTTCTGTCTATTTAGTTTTAATCAAATAATTGAATGAATGAATAGATTGATTAAGACATCGTATTAAAGACTTGCATTGAGGCTACTTTCTAATAGAAATTGGATTTATTACTTCATTCAATTATTTGATAAGAATTAAATAAATCACTTTATTTTAAATTAAAAAATTAAGAGGTTAAATATTACAATTGTAACTATAAGAGATCAACGCGAGACAGGGTAATTTATTATATTTTTTCCAAAAAAAAAGTATTTTATTTAATATTTTAAGAGTTGCTTTTCAAGAACACCTTGATGAACTAATCATGTTAATATGCACATCACTAAAAGGTAAATTTGAGAAAGAAATGAGGTAATTAATCATCTTAAAGCACAAAAACAAGGCAATTTTTGTTACGATTTACATTGATCTATAGCTAATGATCAATTTATCTTGATAATTATACTTTAAATGCGTCCATGAATATTAGAAAATTTGACCAATTATCTCAATGTAATACGAACTCCACCATTGTTAATGTTACCTGCACTTAGTTTATCAATAATGTGGTTAACTTTACATTTGCTCTCTTTAACACAATCTCAGAAAAGTTTAACTCAACAAACTAAATTGCAAGAACAGTTTGAACAGCAAATAAATTAATTTGGTAAATGTACTAAACAATAATGATACCGATTTTGTTAAATAAACAATAATGACATCTAGGTACTTGTCACAATAAAGGTTATTGCTTTGAAAGAAAATTTGCTGAATCGTGTAAGCCTTGATCATGTCCTCTTGGATTTACAAGGTTATGAAACAAATGCCTTCAAAATTGTCCTATTTTAACATTTATTTTGCTAAAATTTTTCTTATTATTCTTCTTTTTTCTATTTTATTTTTTAAAAAAAGAAACTTGGAAATTAAGTTCACTCTTTTAAAATATTCTTCATTCTTTTAAGTTGTTTATGTAATTCTCTTGAAATGAATATATGATTAGAAAGGAACAAGCATACCATCTCTACGGAGACATCAACATGGTTAATTGATTTTTTTTTCATGTTAATAAGTATATTCTTTAAACTTTTGTGTGTGAATAAGTAAGTATTTTCCTGAAGTACTTCAATATGTAGAGAAAATAATTTGACTCATTATGAAAAATATCCTTTTCAAAAGTTTTAATTAGTTACATTATTAATTAGAACAAATTAAACGCGCACTACTCTATTCTAAATCTACTCCCTCGATCATCATTTTCATTTACACTGTTAGAATTAAAGGGTACACTCATGACAGAAAACTAAAAGTTTTAGGTAAATCAAAAATTTTAAGTAAACCAAAGGTTTTGAGTAAAACTAAAGGTTTTAAGTAAACCAAAGGTTTTTGAGTAAAACTAAAGGTTTTAAGTAAACCAAAGGTTTTGAGTAAAACTAAAGGTTTCTATCAACTATAAATAACCTAGAAAGTAGCAAACAAGGGGTTTGTAACAAGCAATAACAAACAAGCAAGAAAAACTAGGTTTTTCTTGTTATCTCAATCTCAAGGAGCAAATAGGTGGTGGAACTATGACCTGTGCTCGATTCGTTAGTAGTACAGATCCACTGGTATACAAGATTCAAATTTCAACTGTGCAGAGGTTGACTGGACGAAAGTTAGTACTCGATCAGTTGACTTTACTTGGATATATGCGTATAATCCTTCATACACTTTATTATCTTTAACCTTTACGTATAATAACAATTAAGATTTTATTTCAATAAGTGGCCGATCGACTATACGGATCACATTTTGCAATCGTACTCGATCTAATTTCATTTGTCTATTTATATTTAAATATAACATATTTTTTCTTATAATTTCTTTATAATTCTTTTTTGATTTTCCTCTTTCCCTTTTAATTTGAACTAACAATTCTGAATTTTCTGCACTCCTCGTTGAGATATCTAAAAGTTTATTATATACATATCCAAACTATCTTAAATCTTTTTTTTAAACAAACAAACAAATAAATAAACACCCTTCTCCAAATTATAATCCAACTAAATTAAACTTAGACGAACCAATGTGAGAAGAAGATATTTTTCCAGGGGAGATTTTGTAATTAACCTAAAGTATACACACTGACTCGAAGCTTTAATCGTCAGCCCGCCGTGCGCGTGCGGTGCACTGCAACTTGTCCAATCCAACCTTTGAAAAACCGTTGCCACAAATTTCTTCTGATATATTGATATTCAGAATAACTGACTTAACGAACAGATTCAATGGCGGGAATTCGTTGCTTACAATCACATAAAATTCTACTCCCCAATGTGGTAATTGTAAATCTCAGCATCGATCATTTCACTTTTCTACAATCTTTCTTGTCTAGATTTGAGCATCTTGATCATTATTTATATTAGTCCCTTTGTTTCTTGTTTCTTGTTTCTTGTTTCTTGTAGAGTATTCATGGCGTCCAATGCTGCTCTATCTCACCTAATAATAGCAAGAAGAAACAAACCCAGGCACCAAAATTCTTGAAGT
Source organism: Ophiorrhiza pumila (assembly GCA_016586305.1). NCBI lineage: Eukaryota > Viridiplantae > Streptophyta > Magnoliopsida > Gentianales > Rubiaceae > Ophiorrhiza > Ophiorrhiza pumila. The sequence goes on from BLIW01000002.1 coordinate 31,400,817, forward strand.
TTGCTGTTAGTGGAGTTACTGAACTTCTAAGACTCTTTACCCCAGCTGATAAAGACGGGTACTTTTTGGGTTTAATTATGTATATGGAATGGTGATGAGAAGTTGAATGTGATACAATGTTGATATATGTTACTGGTGTTTGTTTAGAAAACACATCAATGCCCTGAATCGGAAATGGATTGGGAATAAGTGACTTCACTATTGTTTTGGGACAAAGTAAATGCTTTTGTACTCTCAAAAAATTTTGGTGCACTTAATTTGATTGCTAACCAGTTAAAGGTACTCATAATGTGGATGTTTTTTTATCACAACTACCAGCGAATTGTCTTTGATTAAGCCAAGAGAAAGTAACATAATGACAGTATTTTAGTTTCATCGAACATGTTTCTTGGGATTCAATTTTAGTTTTCTATGAACAAGTTGCTCTTGTGCCAATTATATTCTCTTTGTTCACAACTTCTTGCATATATAGTACTTTTTCATTTGATGTGTAATGCTTCTTTAGGCCATAAGTGTTTATGTAGTCCAGCTTTTTGTTAATTCCAAATTACTGAGTTGAGAATTATCTTCATGATTTTTGGAAAAGTTAAAAATTAAATCAGCCTGCAGATTATAATTGTATCAGTAGCAATTGTGAAGTCAAGTATGTCATACTTTCTGTTGAACCTGAGCAAAAAAAAAGAAACATCCTGGCTAGTATTGTTCATAGTAAAGAAATGATTTGTTCCTTACTTTCTGTGTAGGTTTCTGATGCGCTAGATGAGAGTATAATTTGATATGTAATGTGACTGTAATTGCCTAATTTTAAGTAATTCAGAAATTCTACTCTAAAAGCAAGGCTTTTATGAAAAAGTAACTCCTAAATATGATCCCTTCACTAACCATGAAGAGACTGCATTGACTCAAGTTACTTCCAGAGATATCGAAGTAAGGAGTATGCTTCACTACTACTTCTTCTAATGCTATTGGATGCAGAATGGATACTGTAAACAAACGGATAGATGACAGTTCGGTTTCTAATGTAGATGACATCCTAACGGTTATCAAGTCTGATTATGATAAAGCTTATTTTGTAACAGGTACTAGCTTATGCCTCTTTTTGTCGCCTCGAGTTTTAGGAAATCAACAAGTTCCATAACTGTGGTTAAGTGAAAAGATTTGTCTGTGATAGTTAAGGAAATGAAAGTACTTCATAAAATAACTGATCTCATTGCCGGTACATCGATTGATAGTTTATGAAGCCATATGATGCTGTTTGTAATTTAACAATGAAATATTGGGTTCAAATGCTTAGCTTGACTCCAAGTACTTGGGTGGAAAGTGTAGTCATTTGGTTTCTCATATGTTCAATATCATAGTGTCCAAGCTTTTGCAACTTCTTACTTCTCATCCATAATACCTAAAGAAGTCTTAAATATATCTATAAACTTAATGCAACACAGTAAAAGTACATGAAATATTGAGTCACAACAAAAATACTTTGTTGGTCAGATGGTATTGTTTTCAATAAATGATGGATCTGAACTAATTTTAAACTTTTTGCTCACATAGGACTCTTCACATCAGCAATTTATGCAGATGATTGCACTTTTGAAGATCCAACTATCAAATTTCAAGGTCAAAAAGATGAGTCTTGTCTTCTATTCGGCCTTTATAACTTGAATATAAGAGCATGTGACATCTTATTGCTGTTATGCTATAATGATTTGTGCCGCATTTTATTTTTCAAAAAGATATCTGCTTTAGTTCTTTTGTTGCCATTTCCCAGATTAGTGCCTGGTAGAATATGTTCTGTACAGTTTATGACAGTTTTAGCATTCTCCTATGCTTTTACTTAGTGAGCTACCTTTTTGTTTTTGTTGATCCGTATTATACAAAATTGGTTTTGAGCAGAAAAAGTTTTGTTCATTTTAATTGTTCCCCTCAGATTAGAGATATATGAACATGAGATTACTTTGTGGTAGGTTGAAAGATAGGCTGATGAAGATGAAATTTGGGAAGGATTACTCTGATCGAGCATATTTGGTGGTCGTAGAAGAGATAGGTTGCAGTGTGGGAAAGGAGAACCCATTATCATAATGCATCTGGCATCTTATGATAGTTTTGTCATCTGTGGTTTATTGCCAACTCTCCTTTTGATTTTAATGTGCTGAGTTGTGTCTACCAAACCTTCTTTATGTTGGAAATGTCTTGCATCCAACTGATGGATTTTCTGCTATGGATTTTATGTTGAATAAGTAGCGTAGTTTAGATTAGTTTTGCAAAAACACACCTTTTAGTGTGTTCTTGGTGTATTGAAACTTACTTGTTGCTTCAAGTTTCTATTTTCCTGACAATTCAAGCTGTAGGGGTAGTCTCCATAGAGGCAGTCTACCATAGAAGTGAGCTTAGCAGCCATTCTTCAGGTAGCCTCATAACAAATGCGACTTTAAGGACGTTCAACAAATTTTTGCCACTTTCAGTTGCACTAGTTTTAGCAGACATAATTTGAAAGCTCTTGCTCACCCTTTCTGGGAACTATTAGGAAAACACCAGACTGTGTGTGTACCCAGGAAAGACTTAAAGCCCTCAGAATTGCTCTTTCCACTCGAGACTCTAAAGTTGGCCTATGAATCCTCAAATTAGTCAGCCTGATGTGCATTTGTAGTTTGAGCAAGTATTTCTACTACTTTAGCTCTAGTCTTCTTAACTTTTCTGTTACTTTAATGAGCATACTTAATTGCTCAATTGATTATTTAGTTTGCTCTGTCTTTTAGATGATAGAATATCCTATGCATGAGGGATTCAATCATGCTTCATATTGGTTTTCGGTGTTAGTTAATCTATTTGCCTCAGGATGCTCTGCTGGATATCGAACTTGTGCCTGCCGTATCTTAATCACTACCAGTTCTCTTTCATTTGTTTCATGCCAATATCAAGTATCTAATGTAAAGGTTATTTCACTTGAAACCGTTAGATTACTTAAAACAAAAGAATATTACATAATGTTGGCCTGTGTCCAGGAAGGGACGTGTACTCGCGCAACTTGAAATTGCTTGTACCTTTCTTTGACAATCCATCCATATTCTTAAAAAAGATTGAGAAGGTATTTTCTTTCATACCAGTGATTCTTCTGTTTTAAACATTCATCATTTGCTTATCTCTATAAGGAACTAGATGCTTTTTGCAAGAAACATATGCAGCTCTGTCTAAAGGCTTCATATAAAAAAAAAAAAAAACTCTCACCTGTTTTTGCCAACAAATGAAGTTCACGATCCTCATCTTTGAGAATCTTATTTTCTTTTATTTTCACAACCTAGATTACAACTAGCACAAGAAAGAGAAGTTAAACTCCACATCATAGTATATAATAGTGCAGATATAGATGTAGATTGATGAATTTATTTTCTTGGAACTATGCTTCAAATGTAGGGTATGAATTCTGAAACAGAAAACATAGTTGCATCATGGAGACTAAGGTACTAAACTTCATTTATGTTCACTTACATGGTGACCAAGTCTCTCTTCCAGCTTCCTTCTCTCCTATGTCTAAGCTATACCATTAGTCCTTGATTAGATATATACAGGTTAAGAGGGATGCTGTTTAGAAGCTAGCGATCCCTCGCATTCGTTTGAAATAAGTATGCCTAAATAAAATACATTAGATCAGCTGGACGTGTCTACGTTCCTTAAAAAAGCTGATGAGCATCGGAACATGGGATTAATTCAATTTCATGACATTATTCATCCCGGATTCTGGAAGTTTAAGAAACCAGAAAATGATAGAGCCAATATAAAGATGCATGGAGATGGAGGTCAGAAATATATACATATCCAGTTGTAGATTATAGACTAATATTTTTCTTTTTTCATGCATATGAGCCAAGTAAATCTTGCCAAAACATTAACAATATCACCAGAAAGCAGATCATAATCATGTAGTTTGATGAAAACAAACATTATTTGAGTTTTTTAGTTGATCTTTTGGTTTTAAGAAGATACTGTACTTGTCAGTAGTAAACAGAAGTTAATAGTCACAACTTAAATTTCTCAAACTAGTGATTATATTTTGTTCAATTTGATTTGCAGAACTCATCTCAAACTTCCATGGAGGCCACTCATTTTGATTGATGGATCCACAGTCTATGGCATAGATGAACAATTAAGAGTAAGTGAAATCAAGTTTAATTCCAGCTTCTATTACCATGTTGTGAAAGTAGATCATAAGTTGTCAGTGAGTGAGCATTGCTGCTTAAACTGTTTTATCAGGTCATTAGGCATGTTGAGAGTTGGGACATAAGTGCACTTGATGCAATATTCCAGATATTTACTCCTGGCTTTATGAGCTCAAGTAAATAAACTGAGTTTACATTTGTTCTTGTATTGAACATTATGCTTTGCCAAATTCAAGATTCATGTGAAGAAAAACAAACACAAAATGGAGATGTATTTCACACACACATTTTCAGAAACAAACTTCATGCTGCTTACTGGAAAACTTCATATCCTACTTAATGGAAATCTAAGCTTATTTGGCCAAGTGACTAACACGGAATAGATTTGTAAAAATCAGCAATATTCACAAAAGATACAAGTAAGCGAATTCGAAAGATTTATTGAATAATATGAATGTTGTTTTAATGAAAACATAAAGGTCTATAAGCGATTATATAGTCATAAAATACCCTAAACCAAAACAGAAAAGAAGTCAATAATAATTAAGAAAACTTAAATAATCCGAAAGTGGTATAAACAAATGAATTTTGTTGGAAAAACGGCACACATCATGGAGCAAAACCCAATGAGTCTTGTTCATTTCGCCTAGAGTTTCGAAAGGCTATATTATAAAAGCGATTTTGAGTCGAACCAGAAAGTTATATCAATTTAATTTAACTTTTTGTTACTCTTTTTCAACTAATTATGCAAAGTTCAATATGCATTTGTATCTATAGGAAGAAATTCTAACTTAATTTATTTGGTAATGATACCAAATACAAATTCTTTTATACGATATTATGTAACTCCACAACGTGTAATTCTATCACTACTATATTCACAACAAATATTCATTTATTGAGTAACCAAATATAAAACTTCACAAGAATGAAGTTACCATATAACATAAAGAAACTCATTAAATAATATTATGATGAATCTTAAACTCCAAAAAGCCCGGCAAATGTATGTATATTTGTGACAAAAAAGATGAACAGACAACAATGAGAGCTCCTCATGATCTATGGCAGAAAGTCCAAAACTTTAAGCAAACGGCTAGTGGACTTGAAGATGCACTATATATGATTTAAATTTACAGTATCCAATGCAGCCGCGCATGGGCAACAATGCCAACAACACAGCTTTGTTTATTCTTTGTCTCGTGCAGTTTTTCTGTGATCATGCGATTCTAATAAAGAATGTTAAAATTAAAAAAGAATTCCTCCATTACAAAGCAGATGATAGAATAAGTATTAATAGGAGAAAATCCATCATAGCAAAAAAATGTGTGTGTGAAATATTATTATTATTATTATTATTTGATGTGGCATATTCCATTCAAAGATAAAATATGCCACATCAAAGATTTTTATTATTATTATTTTTTATGAATTATGATTTGATAGCAAAAAAATGAGATTAAATTACTTCAATCATCTCTCAAGTTAAGGATTCATTTCGCTTTTGTATTCATTCCTTATATTACAATTCGGGTTTCAATGTCTTTCATCCATTTTTGCACTTAAAATATAACTTAGATAACTATATTAACACACATATGACAAATAAAATGATATAAAAATTGATTAAGTTAGGCATATGTTCATAAATTGATCATTGGAATTGAATTTTTCTTACATAAAAATTGAACAAAGAGCCACGAAAAAAATTAAAATTGTAACATGAGAGAAGAAAATAAAAATTTTTAAATATTAGGGACAAAAGTAAATGAACCCTGAATGAAGGGACCATTGAAGTAATTTATCAAAAAAAATTATCTTTATAAATTGATAAAAATTGTCCAAAAGTAAACACATCGATGAATTTTCAAGATTTTACTTTGTGAATTTTCACCTGAGTCCTTGTAAGTTTTAACACTTCACAGTGGCTCACATACTATCCTCTCAAATTCTAAATATCTCTTGCAATATTCCATGAAGATGATCATAAAAAAACAAAAAGAAGAAATTAAGAAAGAAAAAAACCTCAATATGTGCAAAATTTTAAATCTTGAGGAGTAATTTCTGCATGCCAAATCACCCTTAATATGGGTAATTTTTTTTTCTTTGTTTACAAATACTTCTTTCAATATATATTTACGTTACTAAACAACATTAAACTTGTATATATGTTGAAGACATAGGAACACATGATTAATTAATGCAGCCATAAGTAGACTTTTCATGAACAGCGACATTTTTTGACTCATGTTTTTAGAGAAAATTATTCTAGATTGGTATACATTGTATAGTTTGATTTGTTTTGAATGATTAAAGAATAGTATTATTGTCAAATTCCAACATTTCTTGAAAATTGAAAAGACATAGAACTAGCTAAGAAATTTCCATGTTTCTTGGCCAATTAATTTTGCATGATATATATATATATATCATAGTTCTGTATTTTACTTGTTGACTTACATGTACATATGTAGACTAGGACTTCAATCTTTAACCACAAATAATTATTAATGTTCCAAAGTTTACTTGAAAATATAATGAAAATGAAAAGGGAAAAAGCTTGAAAGCTTCAAAATTTCCATGCTTGAATATTTTTGATAGCCAAATGAAGAAAAAGCCATCCCACCAAGGCATATTAGTTTGGTAGTCAAAGATTAGGTGGACACTGGAGAAGCACACACTAAATTCCAAATGTGGCTTTTAAAAAAATATATATTTTTTCAAAAATCATGCTTTACAAACATAGACAATAATGGGCCCTTATTTTGTTGAATGCTTATATATTCCAAGAAGGAAAAATAGAGGGAAATTAATATGCCATGTGTAAATAAAACTAGTGAAAGAACACACCTAATGTGTGTGCAATTCAAATTAAATTATTTTATTATACATACATAGTTTTTATATTTACATATTATAAACTTCTTTGTATTTTTCACTCTCACAAATTTCTAAAGAGAGAGTTTATATATACTATATATTATAGTTTTACAATAAGATATCAAACACAAAATTGCCAATTATTAATTGACAATTTAAAAAAATCATGATTTGAACAATTTGAACAAAATTGTCAATTATTGAGTTTGATAATTATAAATGCATGGCATTTGTGTTGTTGATCATCATTGTTTGATATCTGGAAGTTTTATTCTCATTTAAAAATCTTTTATTTTTATTCTATATATTTTGAGAAAAAATAGATAAAATTGTTATTCATTTTACAACATTAATATACAACAACAATGCACAAAAATTTCGTTTGCATTTGCACACTCTCGTGAAATTCTAAATGTCACTCTTTCTACAAAATAAAAGAAAATTTCTACCACTACATATCAAAATTTTACAACAAATTAAAGTATATCAAACAAAAAGAAATGTCAATTATTGACAATTAAAATTCATGAATTTGAAAAATTAATTCAATCACTCTCTCTTCAATTTACCTTTTAATTATCCTTTTTTCCAAGCATACAATAACAAAGAAAATCCTCCTCCACTTCCATATGACCTAGTTGATGAACATGAACTTCTTCCACAATCACTGCTCTCCTCAGCCCACTGCAACACACTTGAGCAGGACGGAGACTGCGGCAAAGACAACGATGATTTAGGCGATAAACCGGAACCACCACCACCGGCCACCGTTGACAAACTTTTTTTCATTAATTTTTTCTCAGCTCCCACCATTTCAGGCCAAATTCCACCATCCCCTACTTGAAACACAAATACACCATGACCATTCCCATTTTTGTGAGCATTGTCACGCTTATTTATCCAATTGAACATATCCCAATAAAATTCTACTTCAACTCCATCAATGAAAATCTTCTCATTGCCTCTAAATTTCCATGCTAGCCTTTTCACTACTATTCTTATTTCTCCATCCACTTTTACTTTGAGCATTCCACCGCCACATTCTATTCCAATTTCATGTGTGGATCCCATGAACTGAGCTCGTGTTACGTAGCTCTTGTGTCCGAACACATGCTCCCTCCTCGACAACAAATTTGATCCGTCCGAGAACTGCGAAAAGTCCGTCCCAGTTCTCCGAATCAGCTCGTCGAACCGATCGCCGAGGTAGAACTCCATCCTTGAATTGCAAGCGATTGCAAAGTAGAAACCAGACTCAGGCTCAGCTGAATTGTGGCTGAACACAGCTCTAGTGAAGTCCCAGTACAACTTCATCTTCCGGCGGTGGGTTCGGTCCAAGTATACGGATTTGTATCCGGGTCGATTCCGAAAGAATGGGAAAGTTGATGGGTAGAGAGGAATGGTTATGGAAAAAAACTCTGTTGCATGAATGGTTAAGGTATGAGAGAAGAGGGTTTTGGACCATGTGAGTGTGAGATGGATTTGTGAGTTACACAACTGAGTTTGATAAATGCAAGTTATCAAATTTTGAGGCATTTGTGCTGCTGATGCTGTTGATGTTGATGAATATGATGATGATGATGAACTATTTGTGATGCTTTGAGGATTGCTAAAACAACTTGGGATCATTGTTTATGCACTTTTAACAAAGCCCTTTAGATTACAAAGAGGATAAAACTCAAAAAAGGAGAGGAGAAAGATGTTTGAAGGTTTGTGATGGATCAGCACTTTTGGTAGTTGTGGTTTTTATGGAGTTGACAAGAAGAGAAGAATAGCCTAATCAATCTCAAGTCTTATGTTGTTGCTTTTTAGCTGTAAGGGGTGATGGATACTTTGAATGTTGAATAGGATGAACCTTTGAAAAATACATATGAACTTACATTAATTATTATGAATGTTTCACTTTTTTGCACCCTATACTTTCACAAAATTCTCATTGTGCAATTTGAACTTTAATTGCATATTTGTACTTTGATATCAAATATACTTTTTGCTTGTCTCAGTTTAACCTAATCAAGAATGTTGTAAATAATTTATGAATGGGGGATAAACAATTTTAGTTTTTTTTTTCTAAAGAAAATTTTGGCTAGTGTACTTCAAATTTTGTCAAAATATATACAAGTGTTTTCGAGAGAGTAATACATAATTAAAGTTGAAAATATACGAATTCATATTGTACAAGTATGAATTTCAATTGCTAAGATTAAACACCTCATCTTAGAGGATTTAATCATGATTCGTTAGCAATTAATCCCGTATCTGTCTCGACAATTTTCACACACATTTTTTGAAAATTTTTCACATTTCAACAATTTATTATACATGCATTGGCATTTGCGTTTGCGTTTACGTTTGCATAATCTATTGTGCAATTCCATAAAATGAAACAAAACATAAACAAGCTCATGACATGGATGAGGAATGTGCCTAATTGTGTGATCGAATAATGTTTATTCACATTTTGCATTGACTTTTATTGCCAAAAGTTCATCATATCTGGCTAAATTATGTCAGAAATTCAATGCATATATTCAATTGTAAAATGTTACAAAAACTAAAGTTTAGGATTCAAATTGGAAATAAATAACAATACTAAGGCTGCAAAATAATAAAATCATAACTATAGAGTTGAGATGGGAGTCCTTCTATATATATATATATGGGAGTTGTTAATGCCAAAGCAATCATTAGTAATAAGTCATTCATCTTTCTAATTTACCCTTAATCATTCAAATCATTTATCTTCTTTACACCTTATTACTACAAGTTATCAATTCTTTCTAATATCTTCTCTATAACTTTCATTTATTTTTCTTTATACTACTATTTCTCCAAAATTTTATTAATATAACACTTATTTTCACCTCTAATTTATATATATATATAAAATTATATACCTTAGTAAAAATTAGTTTCAAATAAAAAAATCAATTTTGAATCAAACTGTATATTTAAAATTCATGTTTCACATTTAATGTAAATTTAAAAAAATTAATTAGTTTAAATTTCTTGATTAATCAACAAATAACACCAAGAAAATAACAAGTTAATATTTTTTGTTTAAAATTTTTAATAACATAGCGATTGAAAACTTAAAAACTAAAAGAGTTGGTTAATTATATTATGAGAAAATTAACATTTCAAAATATTAATAGATCACAAGAAAAAATAATCGCTTATTGTAGAAATAGAAGTGAATGTCATCTTTTTATTATTTAAAATTTATGAATTACAACCATCAAGACACCTGCTGCATAAGCCTTATGAATGATATCTATCAGTATAGTGTAGCATGAAAAAAATAAATGAATCGAGATTTCTATTGTATATATAGTGTTGGTGTCTTCCTTTTAAATTTTAAATTATGCGAATTATTATGATAACATATTAGTTTGAAAAATGTTATTAGAAGAAAAAAACTTATATAATTGTCATATGTATATGTATTAGTATTTTAGAAAAAAGTATGACTCGACTTTGATAGAGTATTTTTTTGGTTGTATAATAGAATTTTTTTCAAGAAATAAATATTTTTGAGGTATTTGGATTGATGAGTTTGTTTGGTGCTCATCTATATTTGAGAATTTTTTGTTAATAAATTAAAATTTAAATTAATATTTTATGAGTTTATTTTGGTAAAAATTTTGTTGAGGGAAGAATTTTTTATTATTAAAAAATTTAAAAAGTCAAATTTAAATTTATTAATTAATTTATAAATATATAAAAAAAACATTATTACAAAAAAAAATTACTGTAACATTATTTTTTTATTTTAAAAATTTTGATAGAAAAAATGGACAAAACAAATAAATCAAATTGAATTTGTGAAATAAAATACTAAAACACCGCTAGACAAATGAAGGATAGATTTTTTAAAGTATATATTAGTAAATATTTTATAATTTAATTGAGAGAACAATAAAACCTATTAATAAAAATAAGTCTTATATTATTTTTATATAAATTTTTTATAATTTGATGGTAAAAATAAATATTATATTAATAAAAATTTAGAAAATAAAAGGAGAGAAACCACAAACTACATAAGATGTTATAATGAATTAATAAATTGTAATAATAAAGTAGAAAAAAAGATAAAGATAAGTTGTAGTGATAAATGAAGAAAATATAAGAGTTTGATTGATTATGGGTAAATTTAAAAGATGGGTTATTTATTACTTTAAATGATAATAATTACTTTGGCAATAATATCAACTATATATTATCATCATAATCATCATCTCATGCATGTAGCAAAACAAGATTTTCTTGACATAACAAAATAATGCATAAGTCTGAGTTGGTTTCAAGAAAGAGAGCTTGATTGGCGCCATTGACAGAGAGAGATAAGGAAATGATTATTTTGGTCGTGCAATATTTATATAGAGATGAGCTGGGATGCACTACTGGCAAAATTAATCTGTCATGGAGGGATGATGGAGAGATCCATAGATACACAAAAGTCACACAAGAGCAGTTGATCTGGATTTCTTTGCCTTCTTTTTTAAAAGGGATGGTCTTTTCTTGCTTTTAAGCAAGAAAAAAAAAATTAAAGTGAAGAAAAATTTTCCATTCTGACATCTAATGGAAAGGCAAATAGAGATGGGGCCTTGGGAGAAGAGATGGATTCATGCAACACTATTGTAAGGTTTTGGTTCTGTTGACTGATCAAGATTATCTGGGCTCGTTGGTTAAAAGAAAAATAACAACACAAAATCTACAATAAACCAATTCATTTATAAAACATAATTCATATATATATATATATATATAACGGATAATTAATAATAGTTGAAATCGTAGTTCTAATTACATACTGTCTTTATCGCACATTAAAATCATAATTGATTTGTTGTTACATATACAAATCTACTTCACGTAGAAATCAGATGAAATAAAACAATGATAGAAATTACGGTTAATTTTTTTTTAATTGAATTCGTAACTCCACACAAGTAAAGTTTTACTACATTCAATAAACTAGTGCTTATAGAGAGTTCTCTCATTACTCAATACACTAGTATTTATTGTGAATAAATGAAAGATTAATGATAGAATTTTAGCCGGGAAAATTATAATTTGCTATAAAAAAAATTCGTACTTCTCATTATTACTTTAAAAAATATCATTCTTTTCGAATTTTAAAATTTTAAAAATTTAAAGTATACTTTCCTAGATTTATAATTGTGTTCATAAAATTAAAAAAAAATTCATATATAGAACAAAATTTAGAAAACCTTCAGATAATTATAGAATTACATAGCTGATCAAATTAAAACATAGTTGGCCACAATTACTAGTCATGTGATAATTCAAAATAACATTTGAAAAAAGTCTAGAACTATTTTGTCTTTAATCTGTAATTCTTTGTACCAAATCTTTGTTTTTCTTTAAAAATACTCAGTTTTCTCTCGGAATTAGCGAAACTTTTCTGGATTCACACTATGGGATTGATAAAATAAAGGTTGTCTCTGTGGCTACAATTTTTTAATTATATCAAACCAAAATTAATACTAATTAATTATACAACTAATCTAATTAATTAACAAGAGGCACACATTCCCATACAAAAAGTTTGTGCAATGTTTATTTGAAGAATCTAAAGTTTTAAAAATAGGCAAACCCAATGTTTTCCATGAATTCAAGACGTAAACTTCACCCAACGCGCTAGTCTAAGTGTCTAAGTCTAACATATATTATTGTCTTCATAAGTTTTCCAGAAAATAAAATATTCAAACAAAGAGAAAAATGAAAGTGTCAAAATTTGTGTGAATTGGACTTTGAAAAGTAATTAATAATGATAGAGGAACATTTAAAAAATAAAAAATAAAGTCTTGAAAGTTGTCAAGGCTCTACGTGAGATGCAAGCAAAGCTGTCCAAGTTGTTTATTCTAGTAATATTCCTTATTCAGAATTGGAACATTAATGATGGGCTGCTGAAAATTCAATCTTGCTAGTGAATAATTGGAGAAAGGGGCATTCTCCTTTTGAACGGATCCATATATATATATATATAATATATATATATATATATATATATATGACTTACTTATCAATTCAAAAATTACCATATCATGCATCACATTTTTAGTTTAGTGTATTAAATATGAAAGATTAGCGTATTTATCAATTCAGTATAAAAAATTAGCATATCAAGCATCAAATATTATTATATCAAGTATCAAAGGTTAGCGTATCAAATATACAAAATTAGTATATCAAGTATCAAAATTTAACATATCAACTATAAAAAATTAGCATATCAAATATACAAAAATTGGCCTATAAAGTATAATATTAGCGTATCAAGTATAAAAAAATTAGCGTATTAAGTATAATAAAATTTGCATATCACATCATATATATAAACCCGTTTCACAGGAATTTTTGTGTTGCAGGAAAGAAATGGTATGAGCGCAGCAAATTAAGGTGCAGAGAGATCAAATACAAATATTAATGTTGAATGGTGGGAATATAGGTGTACCATTGTCACTACTACAAATATTAATGTTGAATGGGGGTTCAGAGTCAGTTCTCGGCTCATGCATGGGATGCTCACTTGTCTTTAAAGATATCTTGTTTCTTTTTGAGACTCCAACTTGGTAGACTTACACTTGCTGAATGGTTATATAGATATGGCTTTCTTGGCCCTTTTCCTTGCTCATGTTGTAGTTCCTGTGAGTTTGAATCTTTAGAACATGTGTTTTTTGAGGGAGATATTGCTATAAGAGTCTGGAAGTTTTTTGTTTAGTCTTGCGTGGTGCGATTGATGGGCGTTTGTTGGAGGGGTTGGTGTTTATCTTGGAGGCAACAGAAAGGTAATGTATATTGTCGTTATCTTTTTAAGATACTACCTCTTCTAATTTGTTGGAATTTATGGAGGCATAGATATCTGGCATTTTTTAATGACAAACATGTTTCTTTTGAGGGCGTGATAAGTATGGTTTTGGGGTATGTTCTCTTTATTTTCAAATTGAGGTTTCTATATTTGCAACCCTCTTTTTCCAATTGGCCTGGGTTAGTGCATTATGCTACTTTTCATCATCGGATCAGATTGATCTCTAGGGTTTGTTGGGCGAAGACGGAGCCACTATTGTCACGCCCCAAATCCGACATGACACGGCCACACGATTGGAAACCGACTCCAAACGTGCGAAGCCTCCTGTAGCCAAGCTTAATATACCAACAGTTTATATACATTTATACTTAGGCCACACATAGACATGATAATCAATAGGTACACATATTCAAACCTACATTTCCACAATATCACATTCAAACCTAACATCTTCATAATATAATACCTGTTTCTCCAAAACAAACATAATATATACAACCACAATTCTCAAAACTCCATTTCAACATATAACGTTCAAACCTATATCTTTACTTTACGGCACAACTTTCGTCAACAAAACATTATATATACAACTTAGAACTAAAGTCTTCACTTATTATCACAACTATATACATTTCCTTTCAAATCATCTTAAAACCATATATACATCAAAATCAAGATATAATGCATCAACATCATTCCATCACATCCATCTACTACAAATTCCTATTATCTTTACATAACTATAAATATCATTACAATAAGCATCTCTACATACTTACAAAATCTACAAAATAGCTCCCTATACTTTCCGCCTTCCACAAAATCTGCAAAAACAACGAGATATGTGGTATGAGCAAACACTATGCCAAGTAAGTAGTTAAGACATTCCTTTATTTGGTTTGAGCACGTTATATACATAATATACTTTCTCAAAACATTATTTGACACACGAAAACCATAATTTGAAAGCATTTCAACTCAAAACACACACATACATATACATAGCAATGGCATCATCATTGATCAAAACATTCACAAATACATTGAGTATTTGTCATCATTTATCAACATTTCACATTTAGCTCATGAATCATTCAATTCATTCTTGGGTCAAAATACTGGATCCAGTCCTAACTTTTATAACCCGTTAGGTAGGCCATTACATATGGTTCCTAGCTACTATAACCCGCTAGGAAGGGCCATTACAATAGGTGGAACATGTTCCCCCCAATCGTTCATTAAACATTCAAGAGCTCAAAACATTTCAAATTCATTCAAATCATTTCACAAACATTACATTCGCAAAAGCCACTGAATACATTTCATATTCATCAAAGTCACAATCTTATTCATGCTCAATCCATTTTAAGATAATAACATAATCAACTTTCAAAATAAGTTTCATCAAAAGCTTTATAAAACATAAAGGGATATCATAACCACTTACTTGAATTCACTCTCCAAATCTTGTCCTTGATTTAAGATATCACCTCCTATTCAATTCACTTTCCTATAAAACATATTCACATAACAAAAGAATAATCAATTAGAGCCTAATAACTCTTAGACACCATTCTTAATTCAAGAACATTTCATTTCCTTACAATTCTAAAATCCATTTATATCTTAATCTCATAAACTTTCTCCAATCAATTATCATCATAAATTAACTTAAACCGATCAATACATGTTCTATACTTAATCAAAGGAAAGCTAAAATCCTTAGATAGGTGTTCTTGATCCTATGAGATTGAAACCCATATCCTATCATAGCAAAATCTTCAAACCCTTACTATTCTAGGACTCTAATAAAGAGATTAACTTAGATAATGGACTAGAGAGTTTCTTTACCTTATGTAGAGTGCAATTTGAGTGGAAATTGAGCTTTTCCTTCTTCAATCAAAGCTTTGTTCTTGCTGTCCTAAAGTGGAGAAAAATGGGGGAAGGAAAATATGAAGAAGAGCTGAAATTTCAGCCAAAGCAACGAATGGGTTTAATACCCATTTTGTCAATTTTTCAAATTAGTCCTTCCATTATTGTTTACTTATCAAATGACCCCTAATTTGGTTAGGGGTATTATATTCTACCCTCCTTATAGAAAGTTTCGGCCTCGAAACTTGACGTACCTTGTTTTTCAAACAACTGTTGATATTTGTCAGACCTAGGGTCTTAATTAACTAATCTTCGAAAGAGGTATTAGGATGTAGGAAATCCACTTACCCGAAGAAATAGGATCGGACGACCTAACTGAACTTTCGGACGTCCGAAACTTAGTTTCGGATGATCTACCCGTCCGAAACACCCGTCCGAAACTGTCTCTCTTCGTGTACCCATTCTGTTGAGTTTCGGACGACCCTTTCGGACGACTTACCTGTCCGAACCACCCGTCCGAAACCCATAACAGCTAGTTTTTGAACTTTCAATGTTTTAAACCTATTTCACCTCTCATATGTACCTATTGTATTCAACTTAATCTCTGATACCACTAAAATGTCACGCCCCAAATCCGACATGACACGGCCACACGATTGGAAACCGACTCCAAACGTGCGAAGCCTCCTGTAGCCAAGCTTAATATACCAACAGTTTATATACATTTATACTTAGGCCACACATAGACATGATAATCAATAGGTACATATATTCAAACCTACATTTACACAATATCACATTCAAACCTAACATCTTCATAATATAATACCTGTTTCTCCAAAACAAACATAATATATACAACCACAATTCTCAAAACTCCATTTCAACATATAACGTTCAAACCTATATCTTTACTTTACGGCACAACTTTCGTCAACAAAACATTATATATACAACTTAGAACTAAAGTCTTCACTTATCATCACAACTATATACATTTCCTTTCAAATCATCTTAAAACCATATATACATCAAAATCAAGATATAATGCATCAACATCATTCCATCACATCCATCTACTACAAATTCCTATTATCTTTACATAACTATAAATATCATTACAATAAGCATCTCTACATACTTACAAAATCTACAAAATAGCTCCCTATACTTTCCGCCATCCACAAAATCTGCAAAAACAACGAGA
This sequence comes from Ophiorrhiza pumila, assembly GCA_016586305.1. NCBI lineage: Eukaryota > Viridiplantae > Streptophyta > Magnoliopsida > Gentianales > Rubiaceae > Ophiorrhiza > Ophiorrhiza pumila. The sequence continues at coordinate 31,417,768 of BLIW01000002.1, forward strand.
TATGTGGTATGAGCAAACACTATGCCCAGTAAGTAGTTAAGACATTCCTTTATTTGGTTTGAGCACGTTATATACATAATATACTTTCTCAAAACATTATTTGACACACGAAAACCATAATTTGAAAGCATTTCAACTCAAAACACACACACATACATATACATAGCAATGGCATCATCATTGATCAAAACATTCACAAATACATTGAGTATTTGTCATCATTTATCAACATTTCACATTTAGCTCATGAATCATTCAATTCATTCTTGGGTCAAAATACTGGATCCAGTCCTAACTTTTATAACCCGTTAGGTAGGCCATTACATATGGTTCCTAGCTACTATAACCCGCTAGGAAGGGCCATTACAATAGGTGGAACATGTTCCCCCCAATCGTTCATTAAACATTCAAGAGCTCAAAACATTTCAAATTCATTCAAATCATTTCACAAACATTACATTCGCAAAAGCCACTGAATACATTTCATATTCATCAAAGTCACAATCTTATTCATGCTCAATCCATTTTAAGATAATAACATAATCAACTTTCAAAATAAGTTTCATCAAAAGCTTTATAAAACATAAAGGGATATCATAACCACTTACTTGAATTCACTCTCCAAATCTTGTCCTTGATTTAAGATATCACCTCCTATTCAATTCACTTTCCTATAAAACATATTCACATAACAAAAGAATAATCAATTAGAGCCTAATAACTCTTAGACACCATTCTTAATTCAAGAACATTTCATTTCCTTACAATTCTAAAATCCATTTATATCTTAATCTCATAAACTTTCTCCAATCAATTATCATCATAAATTAACTTAAACCGATCAATACATGTTCTATACTTAATCAAAGGAAAGCTAAAATCCTTAGATAGGTGTTCTTGATCCTATGAGATTGAAACCCATATCCTATCATAGCAAAATCTTCAAACCCTTACTATTCTAGGACTCTAATAAAGAGATTAACTTAGATAATGGACTAGAGAGTTTCTTTACCTTATGTAGAGTGCAATTTGAGTGGAAATTGAGCTTTTCCTTCTTCAATCAAAGCTTTGTTCTTGCTGTCCTAAAGTGGAGAAAAATGGGGGAAGGAAAATATGAAGAAGAGCTGAAATTTCAGCCAAAGCAACGAATGGGTTTAATACCCATTTTGTCAATTTTTCAAATTAGTCCTTCCATTATTGTTTACTTATCAAATGACCCCTAATTTGGTTAGGGGTATTATATTCTACCCTCCTTATAGAAAGTTTCGGCCTCGAAACTTGACGTACCTTGTTTTTCAAACAACTGTTGATATTTGTCAGACCTAGGGTCTTAATTAACTAATCTTCGAAAGAGGTATTAGGATGTAGGAAACCCACTTACCCGAAGAAATAGGATCGGACGACCTAACTGAACTTTCGGACGTCCGAAACTTAGTTTCGGATGATCTACCCGTCCGAAACACCCGTCCGAAACTGTCTCTCTTCGTGTACCCATTCTGTTGAGTTTCGGACGACCCTTTCGGACGACTTACCCATCCGAACCACCCGTCCGAAACCCATGACAGCTAGTTTTTGAACTTTCAATGTTTTAAACTTATTTCACCTCTCATATGTACCTATTGTATTCAACTTAATCTCTGATACCACTAAAATGTCACGCCCCAAATCCGACATGACACGGCCACACGATTGGAAACCGACTCCAAATGTGCGAAGCCTCCTGTAGCCAAGCTTAATATACCAACAGTTTATATACATTTATACTTAGGCCACACATAGACATGATAATCAATAGGTACACATATTCAAACCTACATTTCCACAATATCACATTCAAACCTAACATCTTCATAATATAATACCTGTTTCTCCAAAACAAACATAATATATACAACTATAATTCTCAAAACTCCATTTCAACATATAACGTTCAAACCTATATCTTTACTTTACGGCACAACTTTCGTCAACAAAACATTATATATACAACTTAGAACTAAAGTCTTCACTTATCATCACAACTATATACATTTCCTTTCAAATCATCTTAAAACCATATATACATCAAAATCAAGATATAATGCATCAACATCATTCCATCACATCCATCTACTACAAATTCCTATTATCTTTACATAACTATAAATATCATTACAATAAGCATCTCTACATACTTACAAAATCTACAAAATAGCTCCCTATACTTTCCGCCTTCCACAAAATCTGCAAAAACAACGAGATATGTGGTATGAGCAAACACTATGCCCAGTAAGTAGTTAAGACATTCCTTTATTTGGTTTGAGCACGTTATATACATAATATACTTTCTCAAAACATTATTTGACACACGAAAACCATCATTTGAAAGCATTTCAACTCAAAACACACACACATACATATACATAGCAATGGCATCATCATTGATCAAAACATTCACAAATACATTGAGTATTTGTCATCATTTATCAACATTTCACATTTAGCTCATGAATCATTCAATTCATTCTTGGGTCAAAATACTGGATCCAGTCCTAACTTTTATAACCTGTTAGGTAGGCCATTACATATGGTTCCTAGCTACTATAACCCGCTAGGAAGGGCCATTACAATAGGTGGAACATGTTCCCCCCAATCGTTAATTAAACATTCAAGAGCTCAAAACATTTCAAATTCATTCAAATCATTTCACAAACATTTACATTCGCAAAAGCCACTGCATACATTTCATATTCATCAAAGTCACAATCTTATTCATGCTCAATCCATTTTAAGATAATAACATAATCAACTTTCAAAATAAGTTTCATCAAAAGCTTTATAAAACATAAAGGGATATCATAACCACTTACTTGAATTCACTCTCCAAATCTTGTCCTTGATTTAAGATATCACCTCCTATTCAATTCACTTTCCTATAAAACATATTCACATAACAACAGAATAATCAATTAGAGCCTAATAACTCTTAGACACCATTCTTAATTCAAGAACATTTCATTTCCTTACAATTCTAAAATCCATTTATATCTTAATCTCATAAACTTTCTCCAATCAATTATCATCATAAATTAACTTAAACCGATCAATACATGTTCTATACTTAATCAAAGGAAAGCTAAAATCCTTAGATAGGTGTTCTTGATCCTATGAGATTGAAACCCATATCCTATCATAGCAAAATCTTCAAACCCTTACTATTCTAGGACTCTAAATAAAGAGATTAACTTAGATAATGGACTAGAGAGTTTCTTTACCTTATGTAGAGTGCAATTTGAGTGGAAATTGAGCTTTTCCTTCTTCAATCAAAGCTTTGTTCTTGCTGCCCTAAAGTGGAGAAAAATGGGGGAAGAAAAATATGAAGAATGAGCTGAAATTTCAGCCAAAGCAACGAATGGGTTTAATACCCATTTTGTCAATTTTTCAAATTAGTCCTTCCATTATTGTTTATTTATCAAATGACCCCTAATTTGGTTAGGGGTATTATAACTATGTTACAAGTTTAACACTGATGCCTTTGCTAAAGGCTATTCTGGTGCTGCATGTGGAGGGATACTAATTAGGGATTGGTAGGGAACGTTGGTTGTGGCTGCATCTATGGGTTTTTTGGTTTGGACTACATTGGAATCTGAGCCTTGGGCATTACTAGAAGGGTTGAAATTATTTAGTCATTTTCTAGCAAAGCTCATTGTGGAACTGGATTCTTTGATACTTGTTCTTATCTTACAGGGTCGGACATCGATTCCATGATCTATTAGAGGTGTTATTAATTCGATATTGAAGTTAGGCTATGCTATGCTTTTAACATGTTTTTAGAGAGAGAAATATCCCGGCAGATATGTTTGCTAATGTCGGATATAAAATGCAATGACTTGTGATTTATTATTCTTTTCTGGAGTTGCCAGCAAACGTCAGAGGGGTAATTAACTTACATAGAATGAGTCTACCGTCATTTAGAATTAGATGATGTCAGTTTGCTTTCGCTTTTGTAATACCGAGGTGTTCTGTCCTCAGTACTAAATTTCTACATTATTGGTAATAAAAAAAATTGAGGTCTGTTTCTTAAAAAACAAACAACAACCAGAGTGCCGGATTCAAACAGTCGAGTTTGGGATGAGATTGCATAATACTATTACTAGAAGATATATTTTAATGAACTATTGGGAGGACCAAATTCCAAAATTTTTAAAGATCATTCGATTAAAAATTTATATTTTTTTATTGAGAAAGCATAATTTTTCAAATCGGTCATTCCCCATCTCCCTCCCCATCTTTTTATCTGCCAGTGATAACAACAATAGTTATTTATCCCATTATTTGGAGTTAGTTATATGTATCATATTTTATTATCTTATTCTATCTATACACAATTGCCTAGTTATAAACAGTCTGTTTGTCTATAAAATATAACTAGTTCTGAACCCCAAAAAATGGGAAAATTTGTGACAGGTTAGAAGTCGACGTAAAAATTGTCAACTTTTATGATATTAATCACATTAAAAATCATATAAAATCAAACACGATAGCGAAATATAATCACAGTTAGTGAAATAAAAGCTCAGCTATTATTATTGTTATGTTCTATCTATACAAATGTTTTCATAATATATTATATTTTTTTATCGTTTCTTTCTAATACTTTGTAGATCTCCCATTCCATTTTCAATTTGAGTTAGTATTCTCTATTTTTTACATGTCGTATTGGGGTATTTAGAGGTCTCTCACGAAGATTTTTTAACCATTTTAATCATATTTCTCTTATTTTCTTGTACTCTTGACACTAAGGGAATATTTTTTTGGTTGATAATATATATATATATATATATATATACATTCTATTGGGCTTGTTGGGTTCCCAACTGTGAAAAAAGTTCAAAACTAATGAATTTTATTGTAGACCCATCAATAAACAATCCTATTATGTTAAGTGGTTTTGAAGGGGAATTTTATGGTCAAAAGAGGGAAAAAAAGAGGCAGCTTTCCAGTAGCTACCCTAGTGCAGTTTTTCAGCAATTTCAAACTTTAATAGTCTTCATCAAACGCATGATCGAAAGGGCAAATGGTCGACCATGAGTCTTGGCTCAATGGTCACCACATGATTCAGGTGAGTTGGAGGTTAGAAGTTCAATTCTTGCCTCCAACAAAAATCCCCTCCTATTTATGGATAAATAGGATGGGGGAATATTTGTGGAAAATAAAGTCCTCCCGGGGGATATACACTAGTGGAGAAATGCTTATGGTACTTAAGCACAGGAATGAGGCCGTGTGAGGCCGAAATTCGCATGCTAGTAGAGAAAGGCTTATGGTACTTAAGCGCATGAATGAGGCCGTGTGAGGCCGGAATTCGCTGGAGGAGCATCATCTAACACTTTGGTGGAAGGATTGTGAAGACTTGGTGACTAAAGGTTGAAGACTAGCCCTGTTACCCAGCTTGGGCCGGTACTGTAAGAGTAGTATCTATCTGCGTTCACATCCCGCGATTTACCTCATCGGGTGGCTAGGGGACGGTTACTATGGTACTTATTAAGCGCAGGAATGAGGCCGTGTGAGGCCGAAATTCGCACTCTAGTGGAGAAAGGCTTATGGTACTTAAGCGCAGGAATAAGGCCGTGTGAGACCGGAATTCGCTGAAGGAGCATCGTCTAACACTTTGGTGGAAGGAGTGTGAAGACTTGGTGACTAAAGGTTGAAGACTAGCCCTGTTACCCAGCTTGGGCCGGTACTGTAAGAGTAGTATCCATCTGCGTTCACATCCCGCGATTTACCTCATCGGGTGGCTAGGGGACGGTTACTTTGAGGTCCAGTATAGTACAATGTAAGTTGGGATCTAGGTCATAAAAAAAAAAGGGAAAATGGTGTCCAAACAGTCTAAAATTTTGACTGAAGGTACAAGACATCTGATTCCACATTTTATACCGTGGAGATTGGAATTTTACAATTCTGCTCCGAGTTAAGAATTTTGTAAGACTGTTGTAATTTTTGGTGAAGTTTTTCACATGTTTTCCTTTGAATTGAGATTTGGTTCATTTTTATTGGATGTTAGATGTCATTTCTCTGTTATGTAATTGTTGAAACTTGTACACTTTTCTTTTATTGATTATAGTGGAGATTTAAGGTGTAGTCCATAGTCCCCTGTGATTTTTTTTCTTGCACAATAAAGGAGTTTTTCATTTAAAAATCGTTATACCTTGTGGTTTCTCCTATTATTGTTGCTTTGGATTTGAATTATTTTCAATCGCTTGCTTCCTTTAAGACTTAGTTAAAGTTCTTATGATATTCTAGCAAATAGGGAGAATTTGTTTCGCATGATGGGTGCTTTGAATTTGTTGTAACACCGATTTCTCCCCAACATATTCACCATGAAAAGAGGATAATTAAACATATATTAAAGAATATTCCATCTTGATGGTTTTTATTAAAATGGAAATATTTAATGGTTGAATAATGATATATGTTACAATAAGAATGTTCGTTTATTGAGTAATAAGAAGTCATATTATATAAAAAAAAATTTAATACTATTTATACTATTATTCTTAATAGATAGAAATCACTACAAACTACAAAAGGAGATTATTTGAACCACAAACGAAAATAAAACTTGTTAAAGAGTAGTAATATTATAACATGGTGACATCCGTATAAAACTTCAGTTGTGAAAGTTTGCAAAGATCTCCAAAATACATAACATAACAAACTTTATAGCTTCGTGTATTACAGTCTCCTTCTTGTGAAAAATATACATTTAATTTTAGGGGAATTTTGTGTTTTGCTGAATCACACGTAAAGATTTGATAATACACATTGAGTTAATGGTACCAAAATTTAACAAATCTCCCATGCCTTCAATGACCAAATGAGTCGTTGAATTTTTGTTGTAAACTTTCTAAAATACCCACTACTACAAAAATAGCCTGTTACACCTGTTAAAAAAGGCTAATTTACACCGGTTATTTGAAAATTGTACCGGTGTATATACAGGCGCCGTAAAACGTGCATTATTTTTACACCGGTTAATCAGACCGGTTTAAAAAATCTATTTTTACACCGGTTATTTATCAACCGGTGTAAATTTTTTATTTTTACACCGGTTTTACTAACCGGTGTAAATTTTTTAATTTTACACCGGTTTTATTAACCGGTGTAATATGTATTGATTTGTTACAGGTAGGAATTTTTTCTTACACCGGTTATTTGTTAACCGGTGTAAAAAGATATTTTACACCGATTTTATTATCCGGTGTAAAAACAAATCATTAGATATTTTACATCGGTTTTATTAACCGGTGTAATATATATTAATTTTTAGGAATTTTTTCTTACACCGGTTTTATTAACCGGTGTAATATGTATGGACATCTTTTTTATACCGGTTATTTGTCAACCGGTGTTAAAAAAAAGGATTTAATTTTTTAAATTGATTGATTGTTTTATAGTTACATCGGTTTTGGAATAATTACCAGCCCAAAATATCTTTTAATGCCAAAAATACTAATTAATTTTAAATCATGCATTCAAAAAAAAAATCAAAAACAGCCCAACATACATAGAGTTACAAACATACCAATCCAAAATTACATTACATTCACAATGAAATACAAAATTGCCATTACAAGTAACAAGAATTTTGTGCTTATATTTCCAAATATTTATGTCTACATTTCATAAGTATTGCCTATACATATATTTACATATACATATCTATATAATGTCCCAAGAAAATAATGAATCAACTGTATATGTCAGTTATTACCCGTCAACGCTACGATCTCATTATTCATTACATACTTGGCCAATGCTTGTCGAACACCTTCCAAATCTGATTTTGTTAATGCCTTCGCATCGTTTTTGAAGAACTGAGACATTCAAAAAAATATCATTACGTTGATTAATAACTGATATGCAAAACAAAACCCGGAATTGAGTATCAAAATATTATGAAAATGAAATTACAAAACAAAACCCAATAACCTTCTTGATATCCTTATGCTCTATGGCTCCTCGGAGTATGATCTCTCGCATGTACCACATTACATAATAACCACATTCCCAATTTGAGCCTTGCTTCTTGTGCTACAATTAAATAATAATGTCATATAAAAATAACATCCTGTAAATTTATTAGAACCTTCTTCCAAACAATTGGAGCACGCTTACCTTTATCTCTATCCATTTAATTGGTTTATGCGTCGACACACGATACCCTTCAATTTCTTTCTGATACACCGTCGCTACACTGTACAAGACAACATGTAAAAGCTTATAAATAAGAATTACCTAATAAACATGTGTTAATATCAAACTAAGATATTCGAAAAAGTATGAATAAATATAAATACGTGTTCATCAAATTCGTAGCATCATCTCGTGGGCCTGAATGCACTGGATCAAACCAGTACACAGTCATGTCCTCTGGTCTTATCGCCATTAGCATCCAATGTGCACTGAAAAATTATATGGAGATAAAATATTCCAACATATCAATGAATAAACCTATTGAAAATGCGGTTAAAAAAGCAAAGCCATTGAAATTTAATTACTTTAGAAAATACGGCACTAGGTATATGCTCTTGTATCCAGTCTTCAGGGTAGACACAATGTACTCGACTCTATCTGACATGATATTCCCATACGATTGTATATGATGTGGTGATAGGAACCCTATCCCACTTTGACTCCGTTTTATACATAATGCATACATTGTCCTACAACATAAAATTGACAAATATACGGACACGCGTGATTAGTTAAACTATACTGTCCACAAGAACCAATAAAAAAAATACAGTTGAAACTTTAATAACATATACTAACTTATTTTATGAACACGTGCATGCAATCACCCGTCACCTGTTCACACAAGAAGAAGTCACTGAGGTTCTCATTACTAAGCAATATTGGAAACTCAGTGCCCGCTATTCCTTCCGGCATATTGATTGTGTAGAGAGCGTCACTCGAATGTTTGCTCACCAGCTTGCTCAATAACCGTAGTGATCCCTCAAGTTGTGATGATAATGGATCATCCGTTTCTCGCGGTTGGGTCACCACTTTTGTTTTCTTATGTTGGGGAGAGTTCGTTACCTCTTTAGAACCTTTCGGGTCCGGTACCTTCACAACATTAAATAAGTAATTAGAGATGTTCATTAATAAAAAATATACAAAGAAACTCATTGAATGATATATAATTACACCTCCAAATCCGCATCGGTGCCAATCGCAACCAATTCTCTCGGCAACTCTAAAAACAATCCAGATCCTTCCCTAACTTTCGTGGCCTCTTCGTCCGGAAACGGCAACGGCGCATCATCTTCGAAAGAGGTAGTGATATTTACCTTCACTCTGTTCTGCATTACCTCTTTCTCGTGATGCATGGATAATTTATACAGCGTCCCTTTAGCCACAAGCCGCCTCCCTTTAGTGTGATCAATCACAAAAAGGCGACATTGTGATCCCTCCTGTGAATAATAAACAATTATAGTATATATTTATAAATGAGTAAATTGAAATAATTTGAAAAGGAAATAATTCATATTTGGTACCTCGAACTCTCCCAATGAATCTGGGGGTCCATCACCTGAGCATACCGATTTCTGCTTTGTCCCCACCTCAATGCTTATATTCTCCTGTTGTTTCATTGATACTTCCGTGCTAGGAAATTGTAAGACATCTGGTGTAGGAAAAATAGGAACTGGTCTGCCCAAATCGCTGAACAGTTTCTGCATTTACTCAGACCAGAACTTCATCTCCGCTCTACATTGAGCATGAATGTCTACATTACTAGTTCCACTGGAAGATGAGGCCCTAAATACTTCAGACTTCCTCATCCGACCCCCAACACCCCGTAATCGACCAGGGTGATCTTTCTTTCCCGTAGCCCTCACAAGAATGTCTGTGCTTCCCTCGCCAAGGGTCTTTCCTTGACTTGAGCGATTTGTCAAATCATCCTGATAAATATTTTAATGTACTTATCTGAGTATAATTCACATTACAAATTAATATTATTATACACTTTATTTAATTCTATAAATTATACTTACAATTCTGGCACTAACGTCTCTGGCCGCTTCACTTGAAAATTCACCGTTCTTGTTCTTGTACCCTTCCTTGAAGAGAATATGACGGGGAATCGGTGACGGCGGAGAGGTTGTTACATGGGCCTCCTCTTCCGTCTTACCGGAGTGAATCTGAGTTTGTATTTTTGCCTCAAGTTTTTCACGCATCAGCTTCTTTTTCAACTTCTTATATCCACCACGAGACATTGTGTGGTGGAGTTTGTTTTTGTTCGAACTCTCTTGGTTTGCAAGCCGCTTTGGCTATTTCTCCGAACACAAGGAAACACATATCATTCAAATTCTAACGTCACATTAAATGAATAAACATTGGATACAATAAAATATTACCTGCCAGTCTTCGCTTAATCGAAATTTTCGGAACATATCCCATGTATCCCTAGTAAGATAAGGATATTTAGCACATGGGTAGACATGCGTTAGGCTTCCAAATATGAACCTGTTCAAGCTTGTCTTCCACCCCCGCCAACGTTCCCCAGCGTGGACTAACCACTTCTTCTTGAGCTTCGGTGTGGACTCAAAGTCAAAGGTACTCTAAAGAAAACACAAAATAACGTTACTGAACCGAAATTTAATATATATAGAAAGAAAATATGTGAAAACACATTAAGAATGACAAGTAATATGTTGCACATACCATTACTTCAGCCCAAATCATTTCCTTGATGTTGGCATCGACCTCACGCCACGACTTAAATTGCACAACATTAACTCTACTGCGCATCATCAACGCAATGAAATTAACCCATTCATTATGTGATTTGTCAGTCGTAGGCTCACCGTCATCATCGAAAGAAATAGCCATCTTTTCTCCTCGTGCCCTCCTTTCCAATAGATCGCGACATTTGGTTCCTTTTCTTCCATACTGTGCAAGTGTTTCATCAGCCCCATCCCCGGTGTTTGATCGTGGGTTATTATCCATGAGAAAGCTTTTGTAGTATACAAAATTTAATGTCAGGAAAGGATATTTAACATGTAAAATATCACCAGAAACAGTAATGAAATTCCTTGTAGTGATTTGAATGATTTTGATCATATTGTGTGAAATATTCATTACTAGACATACTAATTCAAGCACTACAGCAAAATTATTGTTCATGAGAGCATAAATTGTAATATCCAGATTCCAAAATCAATATAACATTCCTTGTGCATAACGAGGGGTAACCAGGAATCTCAAAAGAACGTATATTGCAGTATACTTCACTATTATCATCGAAATTCCAGATATGTATTAACAATCGAAATTGGAAAACCCGTTTGCATGCAAGCCGTATACTACACTATTACCATATCAAATTTGTCAAAGAACCCACCAACATTAACACAGCAAGATGAACCGAAAAGTTTTTTTACTATTAAATTTGCATTTATTTCGTTCGGCATGCTAATATTACATCAACTCCCCCAATCAATATCAACATACTCCCTTTCCAAACTGTCATGAAGGAAAAACAATTGAAAAACAGCATACATTATGACCATTTCATTCTGCTACATGATGAATGCACAATACCTGGAAGAGCGTGAAATAATCGGAAATGGAGATTAATAAAAATTGAATTGCAGTTGGAGGCGGTGTCGACGGAGATGACGGAGACGTCGACGTTGGAGATTGTTATGCAAGAGATATCGCCGATGGAGGTGTATACGATTTGTTTTCAAAATGATGGAGGTGAAAATGGCGGTGTATTTGGAGCCTAAAAACACGAGGGCGCCCCGACTGAATATGGACGGACTTTGGAGAAGGCGCCAGGGCTGATTAAAAAAATACTTACTACACCGGTAAAACGAAAAACCGATGTAGAAAGTCTGTTTTAACACCGGTTCTTACATAACCGGTGTAACAAATGATTTTTAAAACTTTTTTCAAATTGCTATTACACTGTATTACGGTACAATTGTAAATCCACAATAAATAAATAACATAACAGTTTTTATTGTATTTCTTTCCATTTAAAAATTCGTACCAATATGCTTACGTGTAAACCATAATAAATAAGATAAAAAAATTTAAACTTGTTAATTTATGTGGTAACTGTGATGTTTTAGACATGAATTGATATTTTCTTTAAACTTGTAAAATGCATATATAATGCAACTTGTAAACTATATATAAGTTAAAGTTATAATGAACTATATTTAATGAAACTTGTAAACTTCTAATTTAAAATATCTGTGCCCTATGTATAAAAAATCATAATTAAACACTACTATAATCGTAGTTATAAGATTAATGAATAGTTACATAATATGAATGTAAATAAGTTAATCATCCGAAAATAATTGTAATGTACCAAAACAAATTTTTAAATACCAAAAAATATGTAAGTGAAACGTTTTTGTTAAACCGGTTACTACATAACCGATGTATTACTAACATTGTTTACACCGGTTAGTAAATAACCAGTGTACTAAGTCAGTTTTTACACCGGTTATTTAGTAACTGGTGTAAACAACCGGTGTGTACATTGCTATCAACTATTTTAATGTACTATTGCAAAATGCATATAATTGTATTTCAATTCCACGTTTTGAAATTGTTTTCAACTATTTTAATGTACTATTGCAAAATGCATATAATTGTAGTTCCAATTCGACTTCAAATACAAAAATCATAAGGATTTCCACTATTTTAATGTACTATATTCGTACCAATTTGCTAAAGCGTGACCGGTAATGCATAAGAACATAAATTAAACTTGTTAACTTATGGGTTAATTAAATATGATGTTGTACATTTTTAGATATTGATATATTCTTTACGTTAACCTTGTACAATGACTACATATAATGCAACTTGTTATCTATATATAAGTTAAACGCATAATTAAATATATGTAATTTCAGCTTTTAGTATGCTTAATTTTTGGTTTTAGTATGATATTTTAGTTGTAATATCATTATAAATAAAATAATTATAATTGTCCATAAAAACAGATTTTATTATGCTTAATTTTTGGTTTTTTTTCAATGAATGACTCTCTTCCAGCTTCTCTTCTTCCTCATTTATGTCAACTCTCGTGCGCTTCATGACTTGCATTTGACCTCCTAGACGCTGTATCTCCCATTCTAATGCATGCTTTGCGTCAATATAATGTTCCAGTTCAATAGATTGCTTGCGAAATTCCTCTTTCTCGATCTGCAAAGTTATAACTCCCAGTTGATTTTATTGAAGTAAAACTGTCATAGGTTGCTTACTTTAAAAGCATATAGAAACAGTACCTTATGCCTTTCATCCAACTGCATAACCCTTTCAACTGCCTTCTTCAGTTCCGATGTTGCTCTTGCATTCTGAAATAACAAAAAATTGCTGACTATGCCAAATAAACAGCATTCACAAAAGTTGACAACTAAAATATTCCATTTTGACACAAGATTGACATAGCAACCTCAAAGAATTACCTTTTGCTTCTCAAGTTCAAGCAATTGCATCGCCTTTTCATCGAGAGGATGTTGTTTCGCCAACTCAGTCTCACGAGCTATAAGCTCGTTTTGCTGTTCTTGTAGCATTTTTGCGAGTCCCTCCATCTTCAGCAACTCTGATAAACACATGCAAAAAGTCAGAACAAGTAAGCAATGGGGTTGTGTCTCTTCTCTGCAATAAGCAAACCCACAGACCAATAGTTCAAAGAAACAATCTTGATTGAATTCAACAAATATCCAATGTATGTAATCAACTTTAATTGGACAACAGAAGGAAAAAAAAACACAGAAAATATGAAATTGTCAGCTATTTTCTATCCGAAGCAATAAAATTCATAAAACACATCACAAACTCAACAGTATGGAAAAATGAAAAAATCCCATACCAGTGCCCTAAAAGATTCTGATCTATACAATAAAAAAAAAACCCCTAAATTTGATATTTATTTAACACGTAAATTAGCAAAACCCACAGAAGTATTATGACTATTTATGGGAATGAAGGATCATGACTTATGGGAATCAAGGATCGTGACTTATCTGCATTGAATTTGTCAACTAGGATACTGTGAAACCCTTCAGTTTTCTTCAGCCCCTTCAGTTTTCTTCTGCCCCTCTAGTTTTCTTGAGCCCCTTAAATTTTATTATGCCCCTTCAGTTTTCTTCTGCCGACGTATCCGCTACCACCTAAGCAAAACCCTTCAGTTTTATATTTGTTAAACTTTTAATGTACATTACATTTGAAATATTCGTATTTACTCAAGGTCTATAGTCTCGGAGTTCAAATCGAAGAAACAAAGAAATTTTTTTGGTCGATATAAAGATAAAGAAGAAGAACTTGAGAAATTAAAAATCAAACTTCTTACGCCGATTATGCTTATAACCGGTGTAAAAAAAACCTTTCAAAAACTTTCTACATCGGTTATTATTAAAACCGGTGCAACAAAAAACTTTCAAAAAAATTCTATACCGGTTATTCGTATAACCGGTGTTAAAAAAAACTTTCAAAAACTTTCTACACCGGTTATTCTTATAACCGGTGTTTTAAAAAAACTTTTATTAACTTTCTACACCGGTTATTATTATAACCGGTGTAAATAGTCTAAATTCTTGTTTAATATTACGATAATGCCACTGCGTTTTTATAAATTACACCGAAAACTGTTTAACCGCTTTAAAAAGGGCGGTTTAACAAGGCTATTTTGTAGTAGTGACCAATAATAAGTTTCAATCAATTGGAAGGTAAATATAATTTTTCAAATTTTCAATTTAAGATTTTTAGTCATTTCGCCACTTTAGTATAACGAAACATGAAACTCCGTTTTATTATTTTTATAAAGGAATTAATTAATATAATTAGCCCTAATAACATTGTGTTACTTATTTGCCTATAATGCATTCTTCAAATTAAATTATTTTTGTAATAATTCCCTGCCCCCATTAACCAAAACGAAAAGTATGTAGAGCAAATTCAAGGAGAATAGAACCACTACTTATTTGCTTAAAGTAATATATTGACTCGATACGGATTGATATCACTCTTAATCACCTCACCCTCAGTTGCCAGAAGCGATTTCGAATAAGAAAATTTCACTCGATACATTGTTCCTAGTGATCAATATTAGTCTTAATCACCTCATCGTGAGTTGCCAACGGCGATTCCAAATAAGAAAATTTCACTCGAGACTCTGTCTCTAGTGATTTAGACTGATATCGATCACTAGA
The DNA here is from genome assembly GCA_016586305.1 of Ophiorrhiza pumila. NCBI lineage: Eukaryota > Viridiplantae > Streptophyta > Magnoliopsida > Gentianales > Rubiaceae > Ophiorrhiza > Ophiorrhiza pumila. The sequence continues at coordinate 31,432,986 of BLIW01000002.1, forward strand.
GATAGAGTACAAGAAAATCCTAAGTTGCAGTAGAATTTGATTTGTAATATTATATAACGTTAAAAAAAAAAAAGTACTATCTCCGATCAACATGCAATCTGATACTATTATTAATTAATTCCCTCTAATCTTTTGAAAGAAACTCTATGTGCAACTGCACTTGGAATCACTTCTAATGCCATTCACTATAAATTCAAGAAGAAATCAGCAACTATAGATTTCTTTACTTTCAGGGTTTTGATCTTTATCATCATCATCATCATCATGCATCTCAACCAGATTCTTTGCGTTCAACAGCTTTCATGAGCAAACTATCATCTTGAAGAATGATTGAAACTGGCGAATTACCTATACCACGAGCCTTAGCAAACATGATCTCTTTCATCAAACTCCTGAATTCGTCCCGATTAATTCTACCATTTTGATCGGCAATTTTTAACTTCTCAAACAGGACATCATACAACTTTTCAATCTCTTCTCTTGACTGCAATTCGTATTCATTGGATGAATTCTTTCCACTTCTGTTCTGCAATTCGTGGCGTGAAAGAAGCCCATCTCCATCTGCATCTAGCTTGTTAAAATGTTCATCAACACATTCGCTAAATGCTCCTGAATCATTCACAAAATCTTGTACTGTTGGACCATCTAAAACCACTACGCTCATTTTTTTTTATGGCAAAATAATTTGATCTTTTCTTGATTTTACCACTATGTGTTAATGCTGCAGATGCTTTTCTAGTGCTTAACAAAGTTATAGAATTTGAACCCTTTTTTTATCTTTTATTTTTTTTGGTAAAAAGATTGTGAACCTAGTGTTGATGTGAATTGGTAATACGTTTGACATTGTCAAAACTATTTTTCGGGTGCCTTAACAAAAGCAATGACGGGCCTTTTCTTTAGTGATTTGGGCGACTTAATATATTATGGCAGAATTTGGCCGAAAGAGGCCATATGGAAAGCCTCTTGCCCACATACACTTTTGTTAGTTGAGATATAGAAATCAGCACTGAACTACTAATTTTCTTCAATGATGAGTTATTTTCTTCAACTTAATCATCTATCAAAATAGAATGAAAGATGGAGACTAGATATTCTGTTCAATATTTATTCTGTCTTATTCTGTTTAACTTTTAAAATGACATAGTTTCACTAAAACTAGGGACTAAATGCATAAATATTACTAAAACTACTTTACAATTATTAGACTCTAAACAACGGATAAGTGAATCCTACCACCTAGTTTTAATTAAGACGGAATAAGGCATGAAAAATCTTAGACACAATAAGATAATAGATGAGAAATGGGCCATTTTGTTCTCCTAGTTCATTTAATTTAATTAGGTGAAACATACAAGTCTTGTTGTTAGGCATGAACCCATGCTTAATCAGGATCTTTGAAAAATAGAAAAAGTTTAGAGAGGATCTCTAGTTTAACTTGACCAAGAATATTGATAGTGTTGAAAATCCAAGAATATTTTTTTAATGTGATAGGGAAAAAAAAATTATCCCTAGAGTCAAGACTAGATACTAACTTTGGATGTGCGGAACTTTTTACTCTTTCACATCCTTTTACGTAGTAAGATTCACGGGAATATAATTTAGTAAATATTCTGTATAATTCTACCAATCAATTACCTAATAATTATAGCAACAATAATAATAATGAAGGAATTATTATTTTACATAAAATGTGCGATACAAACTCCTATTAAAGAATAAGAAAACACATTTTTTTTGCACTAAGAAAACTAGTAGGATATGGTAGTATTCGTATCTCTATAAAATCTATAACTACCTCCACAAGCCTAACTATACATATTAGTTATCTTCACATGTGTCTGAGTGTCTCCATAAAGGAATGGGAGGATTAAAAGCTTTCTGATTATTGATCTTAAGTAATTTATCTTAGGTAAGAAAAAAACTAAAGATCAGATAATATGTATCTAGAAATCTAAATCAACCAAAGCTGGAATTGGGTGATATTCTCTTAGGTTTGGGACCAACAAATTAATTTTTAGATTTTACTCTCAAATCCTACATTTTATCTCTTTTCCTTTTTCTCTTGTATGATGTAAACTCTATCTTGAGCTAACAAACTTTTACTTCTAAATTTTGTGAGCATTATATAGATAGGAAAAATAAAGTTCATATAAGAATAATACATAATATATATACATATATATATAATGCCTTACTAACAAGATAATTTAGGTTATAAGATCGATCTTTTCAAATTAAAATATGAAAGTAAAACTTCCACTGAGTAGTTAATTTTTAATTTTCCATTGATCTCTGAATTCCCTCCCCTACATGAAACTATAATGGCTATTAAATCCTCTACAATTGCAGCAAAAGTCTGATTCAGCCCTTTTAACTGTTGAAAAATGTACTTATTCATTTACCTTTATAGTAACAACAACAATAATAACTAAACATTTATCCTGTTAAGTAGTCTGTTTCGATCATATGGATCATACTTCGTCATCTCTGTACCATAGTCTAATTAATCATTTACCTCTAAATTAATGTGGGAAAAACAATCATATCGCAGGTAAACCTTAGTTTTATCAATGTTCCCAAAAGGGTTCGGTCTGCAGCTTGTAAATGTTCACAAAGGCAGGTTAATTCAGCATTCCACATGCATCTGAAATATTTCATAGACGTATATGTCAGTGTCTGTAGACACTTCTCCAAATTTCTGCACTTTATTGGCATTGCAAGAACAACGGTTTATAGATTCTTCAGCATTGCCACACATCAGAACAGTGTTTTAGAAATGATCAGCCCATCTCTTATTATAAATTTAAGCATATTTAGGCACAGTTCTCCTACACCAAATCATCAAGTGACTCCAATATACTGCGCCTCTCACATTTTTATAATTTCCACAAGTAAGATTTTATTGAAAATTTATTCATCTCTGTAATGCAGGCTGAAATTCATTATCCATACATACATAAAACAATGGAGTATGGCACTCTCAAAGTCTAAAATATTGGACGGCGCAGGCTGATGGCTGCCGACTGTACAAATTTTTCCAGCAGTTGCTTTAGACTGTCCCTAAACACACAAACACAAGCATGCGGATGACGGCATGAATTAAAGGGTCGTGGAAAATACATAATACTTTGATTACTGAATTATTGGATGGTTTGAAATTTCTTAAGCAGTCCAAATATGCCAAAGTTTACTTATTTGCCAGGACATCAAATTTCTGAAACCAAAATGAAAATAAAAAATGGTGATGTTTGTCCTAAAGTATTTAAGATTCCATGATCATAACCCACTAAAGATTCCGCCTGAAATTCCATTATAGAGAAGAGGTCAAGATGCATTACCAAAATTCTCATTAAAATTTTGAGGCCTCAACCTCAAGTTGAGTTTGGCAAAGCCCACTATTTCCAAACAGTGGAATTTGCTTAGCCTGTCATCTTTGATAGAATACTTCTTTTTCTTCCCCTCCTTTTTTTAGTTGAAGAAGACTTGGTCACTAATTGAACAAATGGAAACAGAAATGATATAGCTTTATTTGGAAAATAAATTCTAAACAAAACATAAAAGTGTGAGAAAAAAAAATCAGTTTTATAATTACAACTGGTCTGATATGAAACAGTTTTATATATGCAACGCCGAATTAATCGTGATTACAACGTGCTACAAAGCGTGTTTATATATACATCAACGAATTAATCGCGATTACAACTCAGGACAAAAGCGGCATAAAATTAGAATCACGATTTTAACAGCGATTAATTGTCCGTTTTATATATGAATAACATTTTATATATGAACCAATTTCATATGAGTTTTTGTAACAAAATATATAATTTATTTTCAATGTATCTATAATATTCTTGTCATTGTCCATATATTTTTTAGGATCCTACACGAAACTAGGAAATTAAAGTCCCTTTCTTGTAAGATAATTTTGAACATAGTAAATTAAGTCTCAACCAAATTCAATACAAAAAGGGTCTCTTGTTTTATCAATATATATATATATATATATATATTTAGGTTTGTTTTGGTCTATAATAGAAATTGAATAGTTTTTTTTTGATGTAGTTTCTAAGTTCGATGTTTTATATAACTTATTGGTTTTCCCATCAGCATCCGAAGTTTCTTTGATTTCTTGACTTCATGATCAGCATCCAAAGTTAAAAAAATACATTAATTAATTAAATAAATTATTAAGCAAATTCATTAATAGTTTATATTAATCTAATTGGAATCCTACAATTATTTAATTTCAAAGAAAGATCATTATTACACGTACATAGCACCTAAAAATTGGCAGCTAGCACAACAAAGGAAGGTTTCTCGTCTTTTTCACAACCACATGAAAACCATACACATGGACTTGTCTATTTGGAAAACGATGCAACACAAAAGCCAAAAACATATCCAACTCTAATCAAAAGTAATAACAACATCAACAATTAAAACTTTTTTTTCCTTTTTTGTGTAAGTTTAAATTTTATTGAAGCATATATAAGACCTATAGTAATAGACCTTCATAAGTAACTGTTGGTCAAACATCAATAATCAACAAAATATATAACAAATCCTTTAAATATTTGCAGGATTCATACAAGTAACTCTTCTGAAAAATTTTCTCATCAAAATTCTAATTACATTTAATTTCTTATTCTCTCGACAACTTTTGATTCTTTTCTTACTAGTAGAGTGCTAGTTATTCAATTAAAATACACAAAAACTCATATGAAATCGACTCATATACAAAATGTAGTTTGTATATGAAACAGACAATTAATGGCCATTTTAAAATTATGATTCTAATTTTGTGCCTTTTTTGTCATGCATTGAAATCGCGATTAACTCGCTGTTATATATATAAACATATTTCATATATAGAAAACAAACTAATTAAAATATTAACTAAAGTTAGTCTCTGTAAAATTTGGATGAATGCATTTTTCATTAATTTTTCATGTGAGATTCTTTTCTTACTATCTCCTTGACCTAGTTATTATCGTTAATGATTAAAAAAATTACTAGTAATATTTCATTACATACAATAAATTGGATCCCAATTGAACAAACAAATGCATCAAACTCCTAGCTAGCATTATAAGGGAAGGGCTGACTAATTTGAAATTAGTGGTGAAAATTAGATTTCGATCGGAAGTGTTAGGTTGAATTAAGTGGATTGATTAGTCAAGTAATTCTTCTTTTTTTTTGTGTTTTTTCATTGATTAAAAAGCAGCTTAGTTAATTAATTAAGTTGCAACAATTTTAAAAATCAAATACCAAATTGTTTGCCAATTTAAAACTACTTCTTATATATATATATATATATATATATATGGTGTACACTTAAGAATTAAATTTCAACAATCAATTTTATATTTGAAGTTCAATAATGTCTAATTTGAAATGGTTCAATTTATTAGAGGAAACTTATAATTAAGTTAAAATCAAGAGCTAGCCTAATATATATATTACCTGAAAATCATCTGTCAAATCATCTAGAATATCAATCTCTCTCAAGAAATTCGTACTGATTTTCCCACAAATATAATACAGCTGTGTGTTCAACTTCTTGTCAATACTAATGCTTAAAATGACAAAAAATAAAATAAAATAAAAAAGAGATGAATGGAAGAAAGAAAAATCTAAAGAAGTCACTATCAATCAAAGAGTAATTAAATTACAGTTCTTGAAAAATACATACAATATTAATAACTTCTTTTTTTCCCCCTTATCGATACATTCTAACCTAATACTAACATATGCTTATACTATTTTATGGGATTGAACTAACTAAATCATGAGAGGTTGAAGAGAAAACTCAGTTCACATACCAGAATCATGGCTGTCACTATATATATTGAACTTTTTTTTTAAAGCAGGCCATGGATACAATACCGAATACCATGGGCGGAACCAATGGGGGGCGAGCCGGTGCGGCTGCCCCCCGTTGTTCTTGGACGCGAGGGAAATAGTACTTCTCTTCCATCACTTCAGCACCTTCTTTCTGTGACTCCGTCAGGGCGCATGACCCAATAGACACGACAAAAACATTCAAGACGAAGGCGATTCATTGCCTTAATTTTTTTTTGTTTTACTCTATAGTAAAACAACTTTCTTTTACTTCGAGTATAAAAAACTCTTAAAATCTCGTTTTACGTAAGAGTAAAAACAAAATTCGAAACGTAAATTTTGAAATTCTAATTACTAAAATCTCATCCCCACCCTAATTCCTAAACTCTAAACGTGAATTTCTCTCCCCCACTCTAATTCCTAAATTCTAAACGCGAAGTTGTTATCTCTGATCGTGAGTTTTATTTTTTTTCTAGTATTAGTAATGTTTAAATTTTTTGTGTATTTTTTAATATTATTAATCTAATCATTTTTCGTGTATTTTCTGTATTATCGTTTTGATGCTTTAGTAAACCATAATACTTGTTTTATGAAAAAAAAAATCTAATACACTTGAGCCCCTTCAAAAAATTATTCTGGTTCCGTCACTGTCCACAACCTACTCTAACTAAAGTCTTAACTTGAAATTGGTAACCAACTTGACAACTCAAAGTTGGTTAGTCACTTCTTTTTACTTAGGAACAAAACTATTGTAAAAAAAGGAATATAATATTTATTGTGTAAATAATTACAATAGTCTTTCAAATTGGAGATAAGAATTGTTCTGGTCTTCAATCTTAAAAAAAAAATTACATTTTATTTTCTCAATTTGAATTTTATTGCACAAATAATAATTAATTTATTTTTGTTTCATTTGACAAGTTTAATGATGTATAGTATCACATGACTAACGGCTCACTTATAAATGGACGGAATATAAGTTGGGAACCATTTATGCAATGAAATTTATATTGAGGGACAAAAATATAATTTTTCTAATATTAAGGACAAAAAACATTACTTACCTTCATGCGAAGGAATTATTTAGGTCATTTACCCTAGTGCGTTTTATTATGTTATACTATATATAAAATACCGCAATTGTTGGCCTTGACCACTACACAAATATACGAGTTTTTTTTTTTTTGGTTTCCTTGCCCAGTCATTTTCATTGACTCCATGAACACGTTTTCAAGAATTTGAAGCTGTAAGATGGATGATGATGAAGCAGACTTTGTAGACAAAGAAAAAGGATACGGGACCTACTGTACAATGAGACCCATGCAATGCTGTCTATATCTACGTGTGTAGAAGCTGACAATAGCCACACGAAAGAGAGACTTAAACTGCAGTTTTTTCCCTTATTTTGATGATGTTTGTACGTAAGAAAACGAACCTTCAATTGGGATTTTTGGTATCCGTAGTGGCCAGGAATGTACGTCTGTACCCTAACTTCTATTGCTACACATACTGCTGGGTTGAATTGCAACTTTCAACACACACACCAAAAGAAAATAGGACAAATTAATAACCCTAATAAGCCCTGAACTTAGGTATAAGTATCATTTTGGTCCCTATTTTGTTACACAAATATATGGTCATTTGATAAATAACGTTGTCAGTCATGTACACAAAACGACGTCGTTTTGAATATTAAACATTATCACCTGTCAAATGTCGTTACTAATCAAATTGATGAAAAATAAGTTGAAAACTATTTTTGTAACAAAATCCAATTTGGGGAACTAAAATGTAATTTTTAAAAAAAAATTTTGGGATCAACGGTACTTACCTCCAAATTAAGAGATTATTGAGGTCATTTACCTAATAATAATAATAATAAACAAAAACAAAAACCTGCAACTTCCTTTTATTAGAGCTGGCTAAGTTGTGGAGGGATTTATTGTATTTGCATGCACACCTGCCTCATGCATATTTTTATCATATATTGTAGTCCTGCTTAGATCATTCAAAATGAGAGTAGCACGTTTAAAATGGTTTAAACAAATGTATAGGAAAGCTCTAAATGTCTTATTACGGCGTAGAAAATAGAAAATTATTAATTCAAATTAAAAGAGGAATGGATTTTAAAGAATTGAAATCTTGAAAATGACGAGAAGGTTCAACATTTTAAGATGCTGAGGTTGAAATTTAAATTTTATAGTCAGAAGAGATTTTGGACAAGAATTAATAAAGGAAGCAAGCTAATTGGACGATTGAGATTTTCAAATGGTCCTCCCAAATTTTAAGAGATTTCGAAGTTTCACGTATGGAGACATTTTAGAATTCCAAGAAGTTTCCAAGTCTAAAAGTTTGAAAAAAAAAATTGAATAATAATAAGAAGTACAATTTTTTTAATCTAAAATTGTAAGATTGTATTATTCAATAAATAAACATTTATTATGACTGGAAAAATGAATGAATAATAAAAGTCATTCATGTAAATAAAGTTACATGCAATTTCAAATAAACAAATGTGTAACATTATTACACTCAAAATGATCAAAGTAAAATTTGCAATTTTTGAGAAATATCAAAGTTTGTTCACTTGTATGTAGGGAGGTTTGTGATGCATAGATTAAAAGAACAAATATTACCATCATTTTAATATTTAATCATAGTGTCCATTCTTCAAAAATCTCTATAACATTAAATAGATAAATAATAAGACAATTAACTATTAACAAATATATTAATCTTCTTTCAAATTTTCAACTGGATGTGTGCATGCAGTAGTGCTTTAGTAGACAAAAAAAATCATAAACGTACACATAAAGTTGAGTTAATCTTCTTTGGGAAATCAAATCATCAATTTTTAACTAAACATGCATGTTAAGTTTCTGGTCTTTTTTTGGGATATTAATTATACTTTGTACCCCAGTCACTTTTGACTAATTCAAGATCTTTAGCTAATTAATTAATTGCAACTATCATTATAATATTATGAGGAAATTGTAAAATAACCTTTTTTTATTGTATCATTAAAGCTTAGAATCACAAACAACTCTTTTAGAAATATTCAATAGTTCTCTGCGTTATTTAATTTGTTCGCTTTAGTTTTACCAAATATTCGTAAATAAAATCATTTCTAATTTTTTTGTTGATTTAGATTTTAAATAAAACAAAAGTAAGAAGGGAACGAATGTGAATGACTGATATTTAATCTCTTTTGGAGTGTTTTAAGAAATGCAAAATGAATAACAAGGGCATTAATTGGTTTAAAATATTTATTTTTTATGAAATTATAGTACTGTGTAAAAAAATAATAGTTTAAGGAGATAAACTGCCAAAATTGAAAGTTTAAAAGGTATATATATTACAACCTAACTGTAGTTTATAGTGGTATTTTGCAATTTACCCTAATATTATATCATCACAAGATATATGTCATCTCCATTTTGATTGATTTTAAAGTTATTATTCATTATGTGTTTGGTAAAGGGTAATCAATATCGCGTTCAGTTAACTTCAAAATCATAAATATCGTTTGGCTAATTAACCAATGTCAATAGCATTCAAACATTTTGATATATACACTCCAAATTACTTATCTATCTTCACTCACTAATTTAGCTAATATTAAATTTGATTATTCAGTTAATCAACTACTAGGTTAAATCCAAACTTTACAATTTCATCCAAACATGGTGAAATTAATGGTATAAACGTATATTTATAGTGAGATTTATCATTCTTTATTCCCATTCTAAATCACGAGCATAGGAACTAAATGGCTGGCTAGGGTAATGATAGGATGTTCAAGGTTTAGGTTAAGGAAAGATTTGGAATTATAACATTGTCATTAAAAAAAAATATACATTATTTATTATTACTCTATAATATATCAATTAGTAAATTTCTTTTCTCTCGTAGGGACATAGGAAGCAAAAAAAAAACTCGATATTCTATATTACCGGAATTGCATTTGACATTTTGTGTAAGAAATTGAGTCTTTTTGTTTGGTTTTTTTGTGTTTGTATAACTTTAATTTTTTGAATGACAAGAGGGAAATTTGATAGCTTCAAGTTTTTATAGGTTTGCAATATTCTATAAGGTGTTTTAGTTAAGTTTTCATCGGATTACAACTCCACTCTGCAATGATTCCAGTCAACATCAGCCATAGAAGTTTCAGACAAAATGTTCCAAATGATAATTTCTAAATATTTATCATAATATAGAATTAAAATTATAGTAACCTAGACATTTCAAAAAAAAAAAAAATAAATAAACTGAACTGGTCGATATAACTACTAAAAAAAAATTAAATCTTTGAAGATGTTTCAACCTTTTCAGTTTTCAATCAAGCAAAAATATCAACATCTAAAACTCACATCTTCAAGAAAATGTTCAATCAATAAAACAAACGAAATTACAAGTTCAGCCACTCCTCCTCCTTTAATTAATTTTTAGAAAATGTTTTCGCTTGATATGTGTTTTGTTCTGATAATTGAAAAAAACGAGATTTCGAGTTGCTTTTTAGAAAAGGAATATTTTTGTATTGAGAATAGAATGTTTGAATTTATAAGTTTTGTTTTTATTAGTTTTTGTATTGAAAAAATATTTTATTAACAAAATTTTAAAATAAAAAATATTTATTTTTTTTTTAAAAATTGTGGTTGACATCGTCGACCTCCAGTCAACCACTGTTGGAAATTTGCCAAATTCGGTGGGTCACCAGCAGCCAACCATTGATCGCCATCGGTTAACCCATTAAATTAAATATAAATATAAAATTTTTAAAAAGCTAAAAGACTAAAATGCCCTTTTGCATATTTTGAAAAAGTTGAGAAATTTTGTTTTGAGAATTTGTGATAAACAAATAAGCCAAAATTTGAGATGAGAAATTGGCAAAAAATTGCATGTCCAAACTATTATCTACTTACCTTTGTCTCCTTTAATTTCCTTTAAAAAATAATTAAAATTACTCAGTCATTTGCCTTTAATGTAGTGACATTGATTTTCTTTTTATTTTTTAATATGCTTTGTTATTTATTTATATATCTTCAATATAATTGTTTTCACCATTTTCTTAATTAAATGGAAAAGCTTTAATATGGGACAGTATTAGACTACCACAAACTTGGTTATCTTTGGCGAATTGATATCAATATCCGCTTAAATAATTCGCCCGCCAATTTTCACGTAGAATCATGTTCTTGGTGGCTTTTAACTAAAGAACAATATATTATTGTTGAATAAATATGAAGAAAAGAAACTTCCTATTTTAAGAAAAGTGATAATAGGAGTACAGTATTCTATTGTAGATAAAAATTTATGTGAAATCGATTCATATGTAAAACGTGTTTCATATATGAAACGGTCAATTAATGGGCGTTGAAATCATGATTGTAATCTCCTGCCACTTTTATTATATGTTGAAATCGTGATTAACTTGTGTTTTATATATGAACTCACTTCACATGAAATCAAATATCTACTATAAATGAGATATCGACTATATGAATAGTACTTTGATATCGTGTTTAGGCATGAATTTGGAGAGTAGAAAGGAAGATTAGGGGATTTACACCGACAAGTCAATTGAAAAGTAATCCAAATATCTAAACTCATTTTTTATTTATATTTAAATAAATAAACTCATATAATTTCTTTCCAATTATGTACGGATTTCTTAACCCAATTTGATAATTTCACTCGTGTGAATTACTTTTATAACTCATTCACTTTTCTATCTATAACAAATGTTAATACATTAAATGATAACAAAATTATAAATAAGTAAAATTGCCGAGTTGTATATATATAAAGTTCCTACAATTAATACTCTTATAGACAACAAAATTTTTATCTAAACACTTACTATCAAAGCCTCTAAAATAACATCATCAAATTTCAATATGCCAAACACACTATCATCAGCACACCATTTCAAGAATCAATTAGTTGTAGTGTTTGACCAGAAAATCAAGCAGAAAAAAATATATATATATTGTACTTTTTGTACCAAAAAAATGGTTGTAGTTCAAATCTCAATAATGGATGCCAATTGACTAGTTGTGCCAAGAAGGTCAAGTCCAATTAATTAAATGCATTATATAAAGATCAAAATGCAATATTGATGCCAACATCCACCCTTAGATACTACAACTTTCTAAGTAAGGCCGTATATATCATTCAAACTAATCACACTTTCTTGGAATAAGTTTGACAGAAACTTAAAGGGTAGAATAGAACAAGTGTCAAATGTAGGAAGTATAGTTTGAAAGCTACATTACATATCATTATTGATAAAAGTTATATTCAAGTTTTAGAAATAAAATTTATTTTAAAAAAAATTAATTTTTCATAAAAAGAAAGTAAAATAATTTCAAATTTTTGGGGTGGTTGACCCCCCCCCCCCCCCCAACCCTTTAGATACCACCTCTAGACAGAATTCAAGATATGCAACATATAAAAATATAGGATAAATTATCAAACACTACCTCGTGATTTAGAAAATTTTCAAATTATCGGGTTTAAAAAACATCTATGTAGTTTGGTCTTTTTTAAAAATACTAAAAGAAACTGTTGATTTTGAAAAAAAATATTAAGTGCAGTTCACTTTTAATCAACGATAGAAAGGTATGTCTATATATTGGACTAGATAGATTTAAAAAAATAAATATTTTAAATCTATATATTTATGTGTCTTTTAAAAAAAAGAAAAATAAATCACAACAAAGTATAATGTAGGCTTTGAAAATGGGATCTTCTATCCAAGATTATCCTGTCTTAAATTAAAATTACGTCGTAGGTTCACTCTTTTTCTTGGTTAGCGTCTATTAATTGTAAAATAATTTTAGTAATATTTATGCTTTTAGTCTCTAGTTTTAGTGAAACTACGTCGTTTTAAACATTAGACAAAATATGACAAGAATATTGGATAGAGAATTTTATCTCTTGAAACTATAAGGAAGTAATTTGAAAATTTTCAAAACCACAGTGGGGTAATTTCTGAGATCGTCCAAGGTTATAATGTTTTATTCTGTCTAATATTCAAAATGATGTAGTTTCACTAAAATAGGAATTAAAAACATAAATATCACTAAAATCACTTTACAATTATTGGACCCTAACCAAAATATGAGTGAACCCAGGACATAGTTTTGATTTTGGACAAATAAGACAGGATAATGTTAAATGTAGGATCTCATCTCGTTATTTCTTGTATTCTACCAAACAATATAATGTGAATGGAAAGAAATAATACAGCAAAAATTTTATAATAAAAAATTCTTAATAGTCTCAATATTCTTGATAATTAAATTACTCTTTAGTCTTTATCCTTATTGAATAACAAAGGAGAATAGCAGCTTATATTTATAATCCACAAAACTAGAACAATATCAGAAAATATGAAATATAAACTGCTCATTTAATTATAGAAATTTCCTACAATATAACAACCTTGCAAAATTCAATTATAGAAATTTCTACATCTAATTTTGCTTAGACTAATACCACAATAATCACAATATTTTTATAACTAATAAATTCTCATTAAACCTAGAACTCTCAATAATTTTAATTTTCATCTTCGAAAGTGTAAATATTCTAGCACTCCTTATTATAACACACAAAAATTATAATTGAATAGAAAATATTAAATCAGGAGACTAACAAATAATGTATATTTTAACTCCAAATAGCTAGAGAACTTCCTACAACTGATCGACTTAATAAAACGTATAAATATTTACTTATAAAAACTTTTATAATTAATCTTGCTTGATTATTATGCCCAAAAAAAGAGATTTTAATAAGAAAATATTTAAGCTTGTTAGTTAATATTAAGCCATGCAGCATTATATGTAACTTCTAAAATTAATTAATAAAAACTTCCATAATTAATTTTGCTTAGTTTAATATGTCAACTCAAGCGTTTTCATTAATTAAAGTTTGTTAATTAAAGCCACGTTATATTTGTTTAAGTTGAAACATTAATTTGATCTAATTCTTTATTAACTAAAGTAACCATAAAAGCTGAAATTAATAATTAATGGCTTAGCATATTTCATGCACTTTTTTTTTTCTTTTGGAAGTAATGACAGCTTTAAATTTTTATTTAAAGTTAATTGCAAAAAAAAAAAAAAAAAAACCCTCTTGAACTATTTCGATTTTCACTAATTCTCTCTTGTGAACTTTGAATTGTGAGACTTTGCACCCTTAAACTTATTTAAAGAGGGTTAAAAACTACAATCTCACAAATGATATATTGCTTTTTAATTAAACATTTGGAGATACAAAATGCTACAATTAGAATTTCGAAGAAAAATCTACAAAATGGTCATAATTCGGAGTGTTTTTTTTTAACTCATTTATTTATTTATATAGAGAGAATACAAAAGCATCACACTCTCTCAAATTATATGTTCTTATATTAATTTCTACCATTCTACTTATCTATTCTTTCATTTCTCCTAAATACTTACTTTCACATAATTGCATTTTCCAGAACTTTTTTTTTTAATTCTTTTTGTTAACCATTGAAAATAAAAATATTACTCAATAACAAAAAAAATATTCTGCATGGACCAGGAAAGGATTTGGCTTGTTGATATTGAAATCATGAAGTTTTGTTTATAGTTAATTACAAAAAGCCCTTGAAGAAAATCAATACAAACTTTCTTCTTCTTCTTCTTCTTTTTTGGGTTTTTTTTTTTTTTTTTTTTTATTTTTGCAAAAGGAAGGCAGTGTGTTAAACTCATATTTTACCATATTATATGATTCGGTCATAGGCATTGGAATCTTAAGTCCATCATTTAATTTACCTTATCCTCAACTCGGAGAGCCCCACACAAACTTTGTGAGAAAACAAAGTTATATTTTTTTAACCTAAGGTCACATTATGAACATTTATACTAAATAAGAAACTTAGGATAAGACAATTAATATAGAACTTAAATCTAAAATAAAATTAAGGTCACCATTATAAAACAAGAGAAAACCTTGTGCACATACATATAAAAAATAACTTAATCAAATTAATCAATCCTGTTGGCTAAGTTTGTGGTTCAACACATTGAGATTTGTATGAAGTGTGAGACAACTTTGAGTATAATATAATGATTGATTGTCACAAAGTTTAACGTTAATTAACAATTTATGTAACTCTCTTCCTTTTTCGAAATGTGAGACAGATTATTTATAAACACATAATAACCATTTTTTTCAAATTGAAACTAACTACTTATACACATTAGCGAATATAGGGAAGGTGGGGGAGATAAGATCCTTTATCTAACATTATAATTCACTCATATCTGAGTTACGATATAATACTTGTAAAGTTAATTTAATAAATTGTTTTAAACGTTGAACAAAATAACAACATATCATTTTACATAGAATCTTAGCGTGGGGTCCGCCGTCCCTCCAAAATAAAGAAAATTTATTCTGTCTAACATTCAAAACTACGTAGTTTCATTAAAAGTAGAAACTAAATGCATAAATATCATTAAAATTACTTTACAATTATTAGACCCTAACTAAGAGATTAGTGAACCCTACTATCGTAGTTTTAATTAACACAGAATAAGACAGACAAAATCTTGGTAAGAAGATCCTGAGTCCTGACTTTCTAGGCACACAAGTTGCCCTTTTTCGAAATTTGATACCAGATACTTATAAGCACACAAATTGCATATAAGCAAACAAAGTTTAATTAAAAAAAAAAAACATAATGAAGTGATTAAGGGTCAATTTTGGTTCCACAAATAGAAAGAAAAAGAAATGAAAACTACTAATTCTATTGTTTATCTTCTCGTAGTTGTAGTCTGAATTGAGTAAAGGGTTCAAAAGTAAGTCCAAAAAGCAAAGTTCATCCGTACTAATCTTCCGTACACTTTTCACCGATGGATGTTTTTTTTTTTTTTCTTTCTTTATTCAATGCTGTAATGGTTACCAACTCAATATGGTTAGTGTAACAAAAACATCAAAATCCCACCACTCAAATTGCATTAAAAAAATTGAGAAAATTCTAAACTCTGTTTTCTTTCTTGAATGACTGCAAAAATCTTTATTATAAATTTAATAGTTTCACAGTCAAATTCAATCTGTCCTATAGACCAAAGCTGATCTCAGAAAAGTCTCCAAATTTCAAGTAGGACCCTTTTCAATACTTTTATAATCATTACAATTTCTTTGTACAAATCTTGAACTTAGTTGAGTGAAAATCAATTAATTAAATAAATAAATTAAATAAAAATACTCTGCAGGCTTTGTTGTTGTTGTTGTTGTTGTTGTTGATGATGCAGTTTTGGTTTTGGGTTCTAAAATTTTCATTTCATAGCCAAAAAGAAACAAAGAGAAAGTTGAGAAAGTGAACGTCTTTCTTTCTCTCTTTTTGCTCTCTCCCCTTTTTTTGTTGTGTTTTGTCACGTTTATGGTGGGGTGGCTGTCCCTGAAAAAATTTATATTGAGTTGTGATATTGTCCAAATGTGTGTCATCCTGTCCAAAGAGGAGCATATGTGGCTCTAGTGATACATTGATGATCATCATCATAGTCATCGTCATCTTTCCAAATGATCTCTTCATTGTTGTCAGAAGTGCAAAATAGAGTACAGATATAGTACGATAAGGATAAAAGGAGGTGGAAAAGGTAGAGTTTTTAACAGTTACCAAAAGGGGTGAATCTGTATTTGGAAAATGAATGGTCTAACACATCTTGAACCTGATTACTCTGAATTTGTTGAAGTAGATCCAACTGGAAGATATGGCAGGGTATAGTTCTCTTTTGCCCTTTTTCTAACTTCATTATCTTGTTTAAAGGTATTTGCTGGATTTGATTTGGAACATTTTTTGTGTGGTTTTTTTTTCTTGATGCAGTATAATGAAATTCTTGGCAAAGGTGCTTCAAAGACAGTGTATGAAATTCAACTTATGCTTTCCCTTTTTGCGATTTTTGCTTTTTGTTGCTACTCCTTTTGGAATTCCTAGATGTTTCCTTTTTTGGGGGGCTTATTTGATGCAAAGTTTTAGTAAATCGGTTTCGTTTTAGACTTGCCAAATGCTCACTTTTGATTGTCTTCAAAAGTATAAAGCTTTATAGGTATGTGGGTAGATAGTGCATTTTCTTATAAAGATTTAATCTTTTTGTTATTTGGGAGTTTTGACAAATTGGGTACGTTGTATATGTTTACCTGATTTTCTTTGTGGATGGATTCAGTTACAGAGCATTTGATGAATATGAAGGGATTGAAGTTGCTTGGAACCAGGTCAAACTCAATGATTTCCTCCAAAGCCCTGATGATCTTGAGAGGCTTTATTGTGAAATTCATCTACTTAAAACTCTGAAGCACGAGAACATTATGAAGTTTTATACATCTTGGGTAGATACTGCCAACAGGAACATCAATTTTGTGACAGAGATGTTCACTTCTGGGACTCTCAGACAGTGAGTGCATCATTATTTTCCTTTTGATTTTCTGATCTATTATTTGTTTGCTTGTTAGAATTGTGAATTTTAATTTGCTTTTTGTTGTATGATTTTTGGTTGTAATATGGCAGATATAGAATGAAGCACAAGAGAGTAAACATTAGAGCGGTGAAGCATTGGTGTAGACAGATCTTAAAAGGGCTTCACTATCTTCATAGCCATGACCCTCCTGTGATCCACAGAGATCTCAAATGTGACAACATCTTTGTAAATGGCAACCAAGGGGAAATAAAAATTGGGGATCTTGGTCTTGCTGCTATTCTACGAAAATCTCATGCTGCACACTGTGTTGGTATTTTTCTTTCTTATTGAAACTGTGTTTATATGCTAATGGTTTCGTGATAAAATTCAATTTGCTGTTGTTATTGCGTCAAAGATTCTGATGCACTTTTTCGGTTTGTTTTCGTGATACTAGATTTTTGAATTATACTTTGCGCCATGATGAGATGTTTAAATGAAATCTTTTTCTCAGGAACACCTGAATTCATGGCTCCAGAAGTTTATGCAGAAGAATATAATGAATTAGTTGACATATATGCATTTGGGATGTGCATCTTGGAAATGGTGACCTTTGAATATCCATACAGTGAGTGTACCCATCCTGCTCAAATCTACAAGAAAGTTGTCTCTGTAAGTATTCTTCCCCTTGATTTCTTCCCCTGCCCCCTTTTTGTCAAGTAGTTCTCCTATAACATTAGCTTCCTCATTTAGGGGCAAAAGCCAAATGCTTTATATAAAGTGAAGGATCCCGAGGTACGACAGTTTGTTGAGAAATGCTTAGCGACTGTTTCTGAGAGACTGTCAGCAAGGGAGCTTCTAGATGATCCTTTTCTTAAAATTGATGATTGTGGACTAGAATTAAGACCTATTGAGTGCCAGGAAGATTTGAATTCGGTGGAGCCTGTACTGAAGCAGCCTTTTCCCAATTTTGAGTATGAAGGAAAATCATTCAGCAACAGCTCCTTTAACGGATATTCCAATGGTTATGCGTTTGAAGACCAAAATGGATGGGAGTGTCACCCTAATGAATTTGAGCAAAGTGGAATTGAACTTTTTGAGTATAATGAGGAAGACCATAACGAAGAATCTCCACATGTGGATATAACTATTAAAGGGAAGAGAAGAGAAGATGGCAGCATCTTCTTAAGGCTTCGAATTTCAGACAAGGAAGGTTAGCAACTAATCCCCTTTTAATGCAAGTTACGTACATTGTTTGTTTTGCCTTTAGATTAGAGCTAACGAATGACATTGTAACGTTTCCCCTTTTCAGGTCGCATCAGAAACATTTATTTCCCATTTGATATTGAATTGGACACGGCATTGAGTGTTGCAACTGAAATGGTCGCAGAACTGGATATGACTGACCAAGATGTGACAAAAATAGCAGATATGATTGATGGGGAGATAGCTTCATTGGTGCCCGAATGGAAACCAGGGCCAGGAATTCTGGAAACTCCCCGCTTTGCAAATTTTAGCTTTTGTCAGAATTGTGCTTCCAATCATACGTCTACCGGTTCTTTGATAAACTTGTTGTCAAATATTCCAGGTGCCAAAAATTTTCAAATCTTGCAATGCTTAGGGAATGGATGTGCTGCTACTCATGGCCGATTTGAAGAAATCACGTATCAAGTGGATGGTCCTTTGCATAATGTTTTGGATAAATCAAATAATTCTGTTTCATTGAGCCATAGAAACGGCCTTCATCATCAAGAATTTTGGAATGAGCATGAGATCCATGAGTGCAGTTCGTTGGGTTCGGTGGAGAGCCATTCGCTTGAAGAAGAAGAGGAAGAAAACTTGGATGAAGAAATTTCAAAGGACCATAAGAAAGAGATAGGGGTCCAGAAGAGCAAGTCATCCAGTTCAAGAAATTATGACAGATCTTTTTCAGGTTTCGATACTTTAGCTTCAATTCCTTCATTTCCTTATGAACTCCCAAATGACTATGAAAACGAGATTCAGCGGGAGTTGAGATGGCTCAGAGCTAAGTATCAGATCAAATTGAGGGAGCTTAGAGATCAACAGCTTGGACTCGCAAGTAGATCATTGAAATCCCATTTGAGTTCAGCCAATAGTAAATGCAACATTGAAAATGGTCCATTATTCAACAGTACTTTCATCAAGCTTTCTGATGATGGTTTTAGCTCGGATTTGAACCTAAAATTGCAGCAAAGCAGCCCCAATTCAGTATCCCGAAGGGACTCGAAATGTGAGGTGCGAAAGGAAACTCCTAATGTGGATGATATGGCTACTGCTAAGAGTTTCTATAATAGTACATTACTCCCAAACTCACTTTACAGGACAACATCCTTGCCAGTCGATGCTATTTACTTGTGATGATGATTCACTCTGCAGTTTTTCTTGTCAAAGATTTTCATACAACTATAGAGTGTAAATTATCCTTCCAAGGGCAAGACTACCTAGATTCACCCTTCTTTCCCTCATTTTTTTAGTACTGTGTCTTCTGGGATTCACCTGTAAACTATGCTTCTCATTTGATCAAAAGTGGTACACAAAATGAACCACAGTAAAGAGTATATGTAAACTTATGATAGATGTATAAATTACCAAAGGTTCAGAACAGTCTGCTGTAATAACTTAGCTAAATTTGTTTCCTATACCATCTGAAATTACCTCAATATTGCATCTATAAGACTCTTGTTAGTTGTATTCGTTACTAATCGATTTTGAGTTGGATGTACAAGAATTTCAACTTAGTATCATAGTTTCAAGATTATTCTTTTCAAACATGACTTTACTTTGGCATTTTGATTGGATTTGTCTTTTTACTATTGAATTTGATATTTGAAATAATCTTATTACTTTTGGCCTTTGCTGATTGTTAATCCCTCTTGAAGTTACTCATTTTTGAATTAATCTTGAATTTAATGCAAAGAATCTTGAGTTTGGATAAGTGGGATGTACAAGTTTTAATAACAGTGTTGTGTCTGTTTCTTTTTTTAGTCAAACTGGATTCTTGATGCTGAATGGTATGTGTGAGCTGAAATTTGTTGGTTTGTCAGTTAAAGGTGTTGGCCAGTGAGTGCTTTTGCTGAGAACTTCAAGGCTGATGCTGCCTGATTTTGCTCTCCTCTCATGCCAATAATGGAGGGGTGGTTGTGGTTCCCAAACTGAAATTATTGCACATGTCCCACTATGCATGTCCTGAAATAATCTACTCAAAGACCAGATTATCTGCATGGCCTGAAGCATTAGTTAATGGCCTATGCTCCACAAACACACACACACACACCTCATAAAGTCCAAGGTATGGCATGGTTAAACAAGAAAAAATGGTAGATTACCTTAATAGTTTTTTTTTTTTTTTGTCAAAGGCGATATTTCATTAAAATTGAAAATAATTACAAATACACAACTAACTAATTAAGATTTAGTGCACTAAGTTAAGAGTTGTCTTGTAACTCAATGGAATACATACAAAATGGAATACATACAAACACATCATCAAAACCATAAGGTCATGTCTCTTTGAATGGTACCAAAAGAAAAAACAGAATTTCCTATAAATATTCATTTGATCGATAGGTAAAATTGGATCATGTTTTCCTCTATCACTACTAAATTTGGAGTAATTTTTTCTCCTTAGTAGCGGAATTAGATCAGGAGTGTTCATCATCTCTAATAGATGAAAATCAAGCTTTCAACTTTTTCTATACCTTCGACTACTCCACCAAACTTTAATAGTTTTTCAAATTTGGGTTAAGGACCATTTGAGATCAGATTCTCTGTCCAAGATTATCTCTGTCATATTCTGTTCAGTGTCCAAAACCACATAGTTTAACTAAAACTAAAGATTAAAATGATAAATATCACTAAAATCATTTTACAATTATTAGACCCTAACCAAGGAATTAGTGAACCCTATGACGTAGTTTAATCTTAAACATGATAAAACAAAGATAATCTTGGACGGGATAATGATAAAACAAAGATAATCTTGGACGGAAGATCCCAGCTCCTATCATTTTGGTTTTGAAAAAAAAAATTATATTTTAGTTTCTCAACTTTGATTTTATCATACAAATAATTTTTAACTTATTTTTCATTTATCTGATTATTAACGTGTTTTTCATCTATTTGACTATTAACGTCATTAGTCATACGACATTATTTCGAATTTTGAACAATATCACTTGATAAAGGAATTAGTTGTTAGAAAATGAGGTGAAAATCATTTCTGTAATAAAATTCAAATTGAGGGAGAGAAATATAATCTTTTCAAAATTAGAAACCTAAAACGATACTTGATGTTTATTATTAGGGCTTTCACCTAAGTCATTTTGGCCTTTTATTTTTGTTAATATTTATTCTAAATTTTTCTCAATTGAATTATAATAGCATGTTGAGATTTTAGAGGAGAGGAAAGTGAAAATTTTTATCATTTCCTCTTAATTTTTTTTTTGTGAATTTCAAATTTTAAAAATGCTTATTACAACAAGATTTTTGTTACTTTTGACATTTATCTTGTGTCTTTTCTCTTTCTAGTGACAGCACGTTTAGATGGAAGAAATCATTGTTTTTGAACTTAAAAGATTTGATATATATGAGTTAGATAGTCAAAACTCCACTCAAGTAGAAAATTTTTGAGAGATTGAAGCTGGATTTTAAAAAAAAAAAAAAAAAACTTCAACATCATTCTAATTTGAAAGGAAGACATAAATTTTTTTTTTCTTTTTCATGAAATTGTTCATTTTGCTCAAATGAGAAGTGTAGAAAATAAAGAATTATTAGTTCAAATTAAAAGGGAAAGAGAAACACCAAAAACGAATTATAAAAAAATTATAAGAAAATATATGTTATATTTAAATGAATAAATGAGTTAGATTGTAAAATATGATTAAGATATATCGAGATAAAAGCAAGCTTAGCTGGTGTTGTAATGAAATTGTTCATTTTGATTTTTCCAATCAACTGATTTCTAGATCATAGGAGAATCTAATCATTTCATATGATCAGAAAATATATTCTACAGATAAAACCAAAGAAAGCTCTCACATTCTTTAGATGATGAGTTTCAATCCAAATCAATTTTATCAATAGAGAATCTGAAGAAGTGACAAATTATCAAAATTATTATCACAAAAAAGGAAAATCATCAAATTCCTTTTTTTATGCTTTTTTTTAATCTATATGTATTCTTTTAAAAATTAGGGTTAATTATCTTCAATTTACCCCCATGAAAGATGACCTTTAATCACTTTGCCACCATAAAAGATTTTTATTAACACTTTGCACAGTTGACTATCAATTAAAGATGCTAACGGATAACATCATTAATTATTAATTTTAATTGACAATTTTATCCATCAATAAGAAATAAATTAAATTATATTTGACCCTCTTATATTTAAATATTAATTTCAATTTATCTACTCCATAATTTTGTATTAATATTTAAATATTATTAGTTTGAGGCATAAAATATTTGATCAATTTTTTTAACAAAATAATATACTTGTTTATTTTATTTATTTTTTTCTTTTTCTTTTATTTCATCTTCTTTTATATAAATAAATATGTCAAGTTTCTTGTAATTTATGATTTTTTTACTCATTTTAGTTTGTTGTGTCTTTATAATATGATTGTTAATCTTATTTGTATTATAAACAATTTAAAACATTGATTTAATTATTAATTTTTTTATTATATTATTATATATATTAAAGTAATCTAATCAACATAATAAAATTATATAATGATAAAATAAATAAATAAAATAATTATTTGCTTATTAGTTATAAGGTGTATATTTATTATAAATATATATTTTTCTAATAGAGATATCTTTTATACCTAATAAATTTAATTAAAAATTCATTCACTCTAAATTAAAAATCCATAGATATCAGAGTGATAAAATAAAATGTTTCATTAATTTTTTATTAAAGAATTAAAAAAATTTGACAAAGTATGTATTATTTTATTACATTCCAAAAAATTAAATAATTCATATGAGGTTTTTATTAACCAAGTACATTAAAAATAGTTAACAAATTATAAAAAATAGTAAACCGTATTCAAAATCTAATTTTTTTTAGTAAGATTATATATATTATTCTATTATTTAAAATAATAATAAGAAATTTAATTTGTTAAAGTATATATAAAGAAAAAGAAAATAAAATGATGATAAAGTAGGATAAGATTTTCAGAATTAAATTTAAGGGTAAAATAGTCTAAAATATAAAAAAGTAATTTTTTTAAGGCAAAATTTAAAATTTTCATTTAAATATAGTAACAGAATATCATTATCGGTGCAAAGTACTAATAAAAATCTTTGATGGGAGCAAAGTGATTAAAGATCATCTTTCATGGGGGTAAATTGAAGATAACCCTAAAAATTAATCTTGGCCCCCCATTATCTTTGCACAAATCGCATGGCTAATTGCAATTATTTGATTTGTGAGAGTGAGACAAATCTGAAAATGACTTGATGATTACTTATAATGTCAAAAAGTACTCTAAATGTGTCAAACTACATGTGGGCATGGAGAGGTAATAATTGTTTATGTTTGTTGCATAATGATGAAACATTATCTTCAAATTAGTGGAAATTCTCAATCATTTTATCCATGATTAGAACTCATTGATTTATAAATAAATAATAAAAAATGCATGGTTATTAGAACAATAAACACACAAAGTTAAATTAGTGAGGTTGGATTTTCTCTTGACAAACTCTAATCTGGTGAAGGTCATATCCTCTATCTAATGATGAAACATTATCTTCAAATTAGTGGAAAGTCTCAATCATTTTATCCATGATTAGAACTCATTCATTTATAAATAAATAATAAAAAAAATGCATGGTTTTTTTTTTCTCCTGACAAACTCTAATCTGATCAACGTTATATCCCCTATCTAATATTTCTCAATCATATTCTATTCAATACATCAAAACTATATTGTTTCACTAATACCATGACTAAAATACTATCATAGGATCAATCATATCTAAGTCTTAATAATTGTGAATTTGATTTTGATAATATTTATTTTTTTAGTCATCATTTTCATTTTAGTGAAATATGTCGTTTTAAACATTGAATAGAATAAAATAAAATAATCTTATATAGAGGATTCCATCTAAATCCGGTCAGTCGAATCCTCTTTCAAATTAAACTCTTAAATTAAAATAGCTTATATAACTTTGAAATACTAAACATACAAAGGGTGTTGTATGTTTAGAATGAATCAAGGATAGTAACAATAAGATGTATGAGTTTTTTTTCTTGTTTTTTTTGTAGAAATTGGTAGTTTCATTTACGTAAATGAAGTTATCAAATTGTATGAAAAAATTATTATTATTATTATTATTATTATTATTATTATTATTCTCTTTATAATATTGTTTTGACAAGAATGCGAAATATAAATACCGTACATTAACATATCCAATCGTGCAAAAGTATTCGTACTCTTTATCGTTATTTTTTTTCTTAAAATATTGTTGTCCATGAGGGTGTGTAATTTGAAGGTCGCATGCACTTGTTCCTTAATAATGCAAGTTGACCTTCTTAATCTATTTAAGGATGAAGGTACATATTTTTGTTTAGGATGTACTTGTTGCTAGAAAAACTAAAATAGAAAGGGATCTATCATAGGTTGATTATTGACTAGACAGGACCACCTTATCTTTACAAAATTCAATGCACTTTAAAAAATTACTTTTTTTTTTTTTTTTGCACTAGGTCATATTTGGCCAAATGTTTTGTCAAAAAACGTAGTTTGTTATGACCCTTGTTTGTATTGAATGTAGTTGTAACTATCAAAAAAAAAAAAAAAAAAAAACCCACATTTTAAAGCTTTCTTTAGATTTATTTTTCTTAATGTAAATAACTTTATTTTGATCTTAACATCTTCATGAGCTTGAAAATTATTTTTAAGATATAGTTTTATTGTATGAGTGGGCTTAAACTAGTTTACTTTTGAATAATACTATTGTTAGGTTCATAATTGTTGTGGACAAAGTCATATTTTTGACTTGTAGATTAGTCAAGATTAGACTTTAATTAGTTTGAAAATTATGCTTTTCGCCTTTAATATGTATGCATTATTTCTTGGGAGGTCAAACAAATTTACTTCAAGTTTAGAGTATTAGTGATGCTTAATTAGAGTTAAAGCCATGCTTAATGAGAGATGATTCAATTGTCAAAGACTATATGCTCTTGATAAATTACTTATTAGAGAGTAAATTGCAAAATTTCACTGTGAATTATAGTTGGAGTGTAAAATACTTTAAAACTTTCAATTTTAATAATTTATCTCCTTAAATTATCATTTTTTTGAAAAAAAAAATCACCTTAACTTAAAAACCTCCAATGAAAATCAAAATAGAAAAAATAAATTGATCAAATAACTCTTTTTCCCCCTAATTTTTAGGTTAGTTTAATATTAAAGTAATACAAAAATGAAAGGAAGTTGATGGCTTTGTTAAAAATAATTACGATAGATATCAATGCCACAAATTATTTCAAGAAGTAAAAATAAATAACAAGGTTATATTGTCTAAAAAAATTGCTTTTCACTGAAAGTATAACAATAATTGTATTTTTCAAAAAAATTAATATTAGAAGAAGGTAAAGTGTCGAAATTGTAATTAAGTTTAGAGGTATGCTATAATCCGATTATAATTGAGGATGACATTTGGCTATTTACCCTTATTTAGATTGTCAAACTCTTTTTCTCCATTTTTATTTCTTTACAGATTTGTTGCATATCAATTTTATTTAAATCAATGCAGAACTCTAAAATCTAAAGCCAACTTTTTTATTTCACCATTTTTCATGAACTCAATATCAACTATTTTGTCTAATATTATTGAATAATTAAAAGTGTTTAGTTACACCAACAAAAATAAGATTAAAATGAAATTATGTTTATCATGTATGTCTAGTGTATGGTTGAAGCTAACTATCAAATTATATCAAAGAGTTTAGTCTAATTATTTTTATATATAAAAAAACTAAAAGTGTAAGAAAATTTTGAGTGTAAAAGTGAGAAATTTTATAACTAATACTAGAACATTTAATTGCTCAACAAAAGAAAAACATAAAAACTCTTATAAAATCGATTCATATATAAAACATTGTTTATATATATAACGGATAATTAATCGCCGTTAAAATTGCGATTTTAATTTTATGCCACTTTTATTGCGGTTGAAATCGTGATTAACTCATTGTTGCATATTTGAACTCGATTCACACTAGAGACCACCGGAAAAAGGAATTGGTTATAAGAAAGTTATTTTGATACAAAAAATTTTCATTCACAACTTACATAAGATAGTACTGATGGTTTTGGCATTGTTCCATTGAACAATTTACTTTATCAATCAATCAAGAGAAGAAAGGTCAGAAATCCAAATCCAATTATGGGAGGAGTATCTAAGAAAATTTCATACCACTAACTTTATGATGATCCCATCAAAAAGTGGAAAAAGATGCACTCAACTCAATCCACTTGTACACTTTGCATGAGTGGAAGTTAGAGTTGCATGTTTCAAAGGTTTTTTTTTTTCTTTTTTCTATTTAATTTTTATTAGCAATGTATATCTAACCTATTCGACAATTATTGCATCATTTTTTAATTTATTTTAAACCAAGACTAACATCTTGATGAAAATTAATTGTAAATTCCAAATTTTGAACAAAACGTTTTGATAAACTTAAACTAGAAATCCCAAATTTTAAACAGTGGAATGTTGTTATTTAATAGGATCTTACGACCTTATGAGTAATAATAAGGAATACGAATATAACGTGGAATATTATTATTACTCAAACAATGAGTGTTTATAACGAATATAAAATTAAATGAATGATTGTAAAATTCCATGCAAATAGAGTTATATTCTCACGATAAAAATAGTCTTACACCCTATCAGTACTTCTGCCATATAAATACCATTTTTTTTTAATCTTTTAAAGGTTACACTGCCAATTTTTAAAACACTGATAAAAGATTAAATTGGTCAACTAATGAACTCATCATTCAACTGTTCCAACTGGGGTTGACAAAATCATTCCCTTCTCATGTTCAAACTGCAATTTGAAAGTTAGGTAAAACAGCAATGGCTATAAATTTTATAATTCAATTTTAACTTACTCATGTTTATCAATCAGTCCACCATTTTTTTTTCTTTTACTGTTCATGGATAACAATTTTTTTTTTTTTTTTTGAATAACTTGATCAGTGAGCTGCAGGACTGGCCAAATTTTGAACAAAAAAAAAAAAAGTATTTAGTGTTTAATGAGCACCTATAGGTTGATCAAATCTATCGCAAGCCCACTGGAGAATACTCGATTTTAATGAAAATTGCACCCGGAAAATTATTTCCAGAGAAGGGATGATCACACTACTGCAGACAAACAGAATAGATTCTTTGCAATGCAAACTTCTTCAGAAAAGCCATTCAGAAAATGTATCACTCTATATAGCCAAAATGAACAGGCAGTGGAAATCAATATCAGAATTCTCTGCCAATTATATAAACCATGTACCCTTCTCGAACGTACAATCATCGTGTATACGGTTCAACTGCTCAAAGCCAGGATATAAATTAGAAATTTCCAACATGAATACTCGAAAGTTAAACCTAGCAACACTATAGAGGATCAGAATGTGCATAGGCCTAGTCCAGTTCTGCTAAAAACTTGTCTGGGTAACTTATACACATAATACTTCAAAATATATAAACCGTACTAATGAAAATCGTTTAAGAAGCAGAATATAACTCAAACTGAAGCATAATTATCGTCAAAATTGTGAGAGAATGGATTATAATTGCATGTAGCTATTTATGTACAATGTTTGCTTTGGTAAAAGGGAACTATTTTCAGATAGTATCACTACAAAATAGTATTAGTGCACTAGTCTTGCACAATAGTGACTTACCGCGTATTACACACATTTCTGTACTTAAGCCTGCTAAAAGCCTCCTTAAAAACTGAAATGCAGGAGATTCTTTGTTGCTCATAGAGGGCGTAACAAGGGGTAATCTCCGAGCAACTCTCGCTCCGATAATGCATCATCTTCATTCTGTGGGGTCCATAAAACCTCAACTGCCTGCATGGAGAACATTACGAAGTCAGGGAAAGAGAAGAAAAGAAAAAGTATTAAGGCATTAGTTAGGCAACTCTCTCATTTTCTTACCAGAGTTTTACTTGAAGGAATAGATGCAAGCTTTTGTAAGGCTTCCTTCAAGTCTGCACTACTATTGATGGTAGGCAGCTTATGTACACCTTCGGCAGCCACCAATATTGTTACCTATGCAGGTGGTATCCAAAAGGATGATTATTAGCCAATTAGCTAGAAGAAAGAATGTTGACAGCAAAGACAACGGTAAAGAAACTAATTAAAAGGCAAATAGCTAGAATAAATTTATGTTGGTAAAGAAACTAATTAAAAGGCAAGCACAAAAGCTCTTCTTCTGGCACAATTAACAATTCCTTGCACTTTTTATTAAAACAAGGAACTTTTGGAAAGAGATTAGAAGCACCAAGATAATGCACAGCTAAACATCTGTCTCCAGATCGACAAATATATGGAATAAGCAAATCCTTACAAATAAAGAAATCTTTCAGAGTTGCAATATATTGGCATACTGTTCTTTCAGAAGCAAACTCAGCTGCGACTATCCTATTATTTCTACTTATGTTAATAAACTGGAAGGCCTAAGGCGCACCAACACTGAACTAGGACGCCTCAAATGGCTACATGTGCAAGCCAGGGAAGAGCCAAAAACTCGCATTCTCTCGAACAAGTATACAACACTTCTCAAACACTTGCAAAGACATGTCTAACACTCACCAAACTTGTATGTGACTCGAGTGAGCATGCAATATGTAAATAGCAGTAAGGCATGGGGAACAAACACCAATATTATCAATAAGAGCATAAAAAGGTACAAAGATAAGAAACTGGAACAAAATTAAGCCAGCAAGCATGAAGATGACTGTTTACTGTTAGCCCCAATCCTTACATTTCTGGTTGGAATAGGGAGTTCCATTCTCATCACGGGTTAAACATGTGATCTATAATTTACTTATGAGAAAAAGCAACTACTGCAAATAATTTATTGACAGATGTGACATGATCAGGAATCCATTTGATTATAGAAACATGGGGTATTTGATTATTGCAATCAAATATATGCAACTATCTCCTCAGCACCTTTCTGAAAGACCGATTATTTGAGAAGATACTACAAGAAATTTCACCCAAACGAATATAGACTATACTGTTTCCAAGTTGCCAAGGCCATTTTAAATAAGAGCAATGATAGGGGGAGTGAAAAATTAGAGTGAAAACCCAAAGTGACTGACGTGGTAGTTATAAAAAGACAAACTAATACCCTAACCAAATGATGAGTGAACCCTAATGGGTAATGGATTAGTTTGTCTTTTTATACATGCCACGTCATTCACTTTGCCTTTTCACTCTAATTTTTCACTCCCCCAATCATTACTCTTTAAATAAATAGTTCAAAAATTGCTAGAGGTCATTCTTACCACTATGTACTCATTACTGAATCCGCTGGCTCTCTGGCCTGTCGAACTTCGCTTCTTTATGTTGTTGACATTGACAAGTGTCTCTTCATCAAACTTACCACGTTCTTCGATGGAAAGTTGATTGAATCGTTTTTCCCCTTCGTCCATGCTCCTCTTAACATCAGCCTGCATTACATATAGCAGGTACAAGAGTTGAGAGTCCATGAACAGCACACTAATCAAAGAACTTGGCACATCACTCGTGAATAATATTCGATCACTTAAAAAAATCATCAAAGGTTGAATATAGTTAGAGCAAGACGAATTTGCAGACAGAAGTAAAATCATAATTTTCATGCAACAACAAATTAAATGCTTAAGAAAAAACTATGCAGGAAACGACATAAGAATTTGTGAATGGAAAGTTGTTACAATTAGGAAATTTACAAGCTAGAGTTCACCAAACCCACTGGTATGACTTGGTCCTTATAAGCGAAAGCAAAATTCACTATCACTTCCCTTCACATACATGACATCCTATCACAGCCTATCACAGGCCCAGTCATGCCTCAAGCAATATTATTCGAGACTGGTCGGTTTACAGTCTCTTGCATCTCAATCTCACCAGGTCTTCCGGCAGAACTTGAACAACTACATCCCTCAAGCTTATGCCGGCTTCGTTCTGCTCAGCCTCATGCACATAAGCCATACATTGAATCTTACTGTCACAAGCAGACCACATCAAAGATGTGATATCCTCATTGCCATCCCTCATAGTATACCAAGCAACCATACACCAAACCCACTTATATCACTAGTGCAACCCAGGCCATTACACCAACAAAGCACAGTTTGTCCTATGGCCAAAATGGCTTGCCTAAACAAGAATCTTCACTTGCACATGACTGCTTAGGCTTGCTCATGAAACCATTACAAACAATCTAGTGTCACCATGTGGGACAACTTCGGATCTTGTAGAAATAATTCCACAGCTGTATCTTACACCTAGCAGAGTTCTCCTGATTAACAAAATTATACCCTATTGGAGACACCTCATATTGATGAAAACAACTAAGCCTTTTCCCACAATGTGGGGTTGGCTATATGGATCATAAATATGATCCACATCATTTGAGTGGCAAAGTTATAAGCTAGTTGCAAACCTAACGCAAACCTCCTCCTTTTTCTGGGACCGGAAAACAAAATTAAACAAAAAACACAAAGAACAACAACCATTGAGTTCCGATTAGGAAAAAAATATGGATATGACTAATAGCACAATATTTAGTCATGTGCACCAAAATGCATCAACTACAAAAACATACATAGACAATCTATAGGCAAAACTCAACCATCGAAAGAATTTACAAATTTAAACAAGGGCTGTATCAAGTGAATTTTCAACCATTAAAGAACCAAAATCAAAGTCCATCAAGTCAAGAAAATGAAGTAAATGCCCAATTCTGACGATTGACAATAAGAAGAAACTAGCTATATTTTTACCATCAAGATTCAAAACGAGTTCTAAGTTTTAGTATTGCAAGGATCCAAGATGAATTTCACTTACAGATGAATAAGCTGATATGCAATAATCAGGATGCCGAAGCAAAGCTAGTGTAGTCTCTGCAACCAAACAGTGAAGAATCATGAGTAGTTGTTCAAGTCATAGCAACATTTTTAAAAATATAAGTGTAAGAAATAATTATAAATAAGGCACTTGCAGTTGATAATCTGGTAAATAGCTCACAAAGTATAATAGTCTTTATAAACAACCAGAACTATACAGAGACCCTGATTTTTTCAATCAGTTGGAAATAAAAGTTCTTCTGGACTCACATCTCTTAGTCAGTTTGTTTCCATTTCAAATTAATAAGAGGAACAACAGAAAACCTATTATCATAGAAGTTCTATTTTCCATCCTCTTCTCCCAGGACACTCTGTTGTGCTATGTACCTAGGAAAAAAGTTGCACTACAAAATTCATCCAAAGCATGATACTTTCAACTAACGCACTTGTCTACATTTCTAATTCATGAACCCAAACACTATCAATAGGTCTAGAAATGGAGCATCACAAATCTCTTTACTGCAGTATAATGTCTAACTAGCGTAATACTTGAAATTCATTTCTGGGATTACAATAGCAAGCTTGCAGACACTTTGCTTCATGAGCCAAATTCAGAAGTAGAAGAGGAAAAACATATTTTTAATAATTCAATTATAAGCTTTAGAATTAGAACCGGAGTTTTGGCTTTACTGGATTATTCAATCTGCAGATCAGATGAGTTTAAAAAAGAAAAGAGAGAGAGAGAGAGAGAATCCTACTCACAAGAATTATCTGTCTAATTTCATTCTCTATTTATCTTTAATGCTTTGCCTCATTGTTTTAAAAAAATCTTGGCTCAACTATCATCCAAAACGTGGACACCCATTTCCAACATGTATAAAACATACACCTTATTTCTCTATTCAGCAAATCTCGTGCTCTCCCACAGGCACCAAAAACATATATCACAGTGATAAGAAACACAGGAATCATTACCAGTCAATACATAGCTTAAACCCTGAGGGGTGGATGTGTCTGCAGTTTCAGCAATTCGATCAAGATCCCTCTGTAGTGATCTGCCCAAACCCAACAAGCCAACCTGCAGAATGAAATAAGGGATAGGATAAGAAGCTGCAATTTACATGCCAAGAAAAAGGCAAAAAGGAATTTCTAAAATAGTTCCAAATGGAAGTAAGTACGCAACAGTATCAAACTTCCATTTGTATACATCCATGTAATAGGTATCATAGAAATGCAATAGTTTATGCTGCAATAATTCAAACATTACAGATTTCTCCTTCACCTGTTAGAAGAGTTTCAATAGATAAGAACATCATGAAAGCATAGCCATTTTGCACCTAGAAAAAGAAAGCCTAGCCATTTCTACCCTACAAAGGAAACCTTGATAACCTTTACCTATTGTAATGTTAACATGTGTGCCTAAACAACCTCCTAATGTAAAATCTATATTTACCATGCAGCATTGTTCATCAATGTCATTTTCTGATAGAGTAAAATCTATTTCTACCGTGCAGCATTGTTCAATATAATTTTCTGATTGCTTAATCCAATTGGGCAGTTCAGTAATATTTGGAGGCCAGGTGGTGGTGGTGGAAGAAAAGTCCACAGAAGTGACATCACACATGAAAGGAATTTAGTGCATTTAGTGCATCAGTAAACTGTACAGCTTTCTTTGGAAAGAGAGAAAGAGAAAGGCTCCCTCAAAGTTTAGCATGCTTTATTAGAACTTGGTGCAAAATACAACCTATTGGAGGAAATGTAAAAGAAAGAATGTCAATCTATTGAGACGAGCATGGGTTTACAATTAGGTATATCAGACACCAATTGGAGCTAAATCCAATGGGGATATCTTTACCCTTTCTTGCAACACAGAAATATGCTGAAATTAGTTCACTATTGAAAAACCAAGCTAGCAGTGGGGATCATAATTTTGGCACAGATAAGGATCCAACAACGCAAGATTTCCCATCTTCTTAACACTTCATGAAAGAACTGAATATTCCTTATTCAGGCATTCCGGAATACAAAGGTTAAAAAATCAGCAACTTAACTCCAATGTAATCAAGGAGAAAACTGATTGACAACTTTACCAGGAGAAAGGAGTGAACTTACTTTAACTAGGCTAAAGAATATGACAGGAAGCATAAAAGATGATGAAAACATATCCTTTTACAAAGCAACTAGGAAAGCTTACTTTTGGAATCTAAATTGTATGATGCTGACACTCTCTGATGGTAGTTGAATACTTTGAACTAAAGTAACCAAAAACAACCAACTTGACATCAGTACTAAACACTGTACATAATCATTTATAGTCTCAAACTTAATACTCCAAAACATCATTCTATCCTGCATTTTCCCGTTTACATTTCCTTTTAGCAATTTCAACCGAGAAATATTAACCACACATTACAATAACCGATCTCAAAAGAATTCGAATTCCATCCCAGTAACTAATATAGCCCACTGTTCACTGTTTTTAAATGATGGTTCTTTTCTAACCATCTCCATTCCCCTTTCTCCCATTCCTCGCTTCGGACTAATTCACAGAAAATACATAAAAAATAAAAAAAAAATCTAAACCAATTCAAGGAAGAACTGCCTGCCAATTACAACTACCAAATTAAAACTGCATCCAAAGTCCAAACAAAGCAAATAAACACTTAGATACATCCAAGCATGTACCCTGCAACTTGAGAGTATCCAAACAAAACAAACAACACAGAACCCCATCCGGGCAATTAAACATATATACCTGCACTTTGAGAACACTAGTCCTCTCAGTAGCAGTAAGCACACTACCCTCTGACCGGTCCGATAAGAAGCCCGAGACCACCATAAATGCTGCAAAACCCACCATAATCAGGAAAAAACTCGAGCCAACGCCCACTGCAGGACCTACATAAACACCGCCACCACCAAATCCAAATGGCGAGGGAGCATAATAGGGAGCTGAATACGAAAAGCTCGAACCCCCAGACATCCTGGGCACCGAATAACTTCTCGATGATGATGATGATGAAGACGAAGAAAATGACCGGCCACCGACTCTCCCACCCGAGGCAGCTAATGCTGAATTGGGATCATACATTAACAACAATCCCACAAGAACTGCTGCCACAGCAGGCTTTTGTAAAGCTTTGAGAGCTTTAAAGATAAATTTAGAAACTTTATCAAGAGGGTTTTGTTGGGCATCCATTGAAGACAATCCATTCTTAAACATTTCATCATCACTGCCATCATTACCATTGTAAGTGATACAAGTTTTAGAACTATTGGAGAATAAGCATTTGAGAGAAAGTCTAGAGGGCTTACTGATATTATTAAACTTGAATGATGGTTGGATTTTGTGGGATTTAAACAAGGGTTTAAAGAGATTTGGTGAAGGTAATAAAGGGTTCCACTTGAGGTTTGATTCAAGCAAGAAAAGGGTTGGCTTTGATGTTGTTACAGTGGCCATATGGCATATAGGATTGAATTGAATTGAATTGCAAATCGAAATGTGTAATTGGGGAAACAGAGAGATGAAATTGAATGTATTTGAGATATTTTAAATATTTGTTTGGATGAAAGCACAAGAGGGAAAGGGACCAAGAGTTTCAATGGAAATCTTGGAGTGGGCCAAATGTTGATTTCTTGAGGAACACACATAAGGCATAGAGGGTGATTCTATTTTGTGGCCAAACATTTATCCAACATTTGATAAATCTAATAATCTAAAATCTACAAAGATTCCCTCATCATCAATATGTTTGAGACCAGATCCTCTGTGTAATATTTTTTCGTGTCTTATTCTGTTTGATATTCAAAACTACGTAGTTTTATTAAAAGTAGGGACTAAATACATAAATATCATTAAAATTACTCTACAATTATTAGACCTTAACTAAGAGATTAGTGAAAAGTAGGGACTAAATACATAAATATCATTAAAATTACTCTACAATTATTAGACCTTAACTAAGAGATTAGTGAACCCTACGACGTAGTTTTAATTATGACAGAATAAGACAGACAAAATCTTGGACAGAAGATCCTTTGTCAATATTTTTGTAGATATTGTACTTTTGTACCATGGAATCTAGAAATGGTTAGTTTAATATACATTTTCCTACTTTCTGTTTCTTAAATTCCTTTTCAGACCCCCACCTTTAAGATTTCTCAAAATACAATTAAATTCTTTAGGTTTTTTTTTTTAATTAATTACATTTACCACCCTTAAGATTTAATAAAACTATTAAACAGTGTCTATTTCTTTCGCTAAATGTATATTAACATTAGTCTATTAACATTGGAGGGATATTTATTATAAATTTGGTCAGGTAAGAGAGTGACTTTAATATTCATAACATGAGGATATTTAAGAGCTTAATTATTATAGTTGGTGAGGTTTAATTGGAAAAATAGAGAAACATATGTCACAAGTCTAATATGATCCTCAAGAATTGATACACTAATTTGAATGATTTAAAAGAAATTATGCCTAAAAGTAATTTATATGTAACTTGAAAAGTATCTCGAGCACAAAAAGCCCCCCTAGTTCATAATTTAAACATTCAATCATTAGAATGTGACTCAAATAAAAAAAAAATGAAGTCGTTAAGTTCACAGAAAAACAATTTTTATGTAGAAAAAAATTATTTCTGGCTTAATTTGATACTGATTTATATTTCACACAGTTAAACAAAAATTTACCTAGAAAGTGAGTTAAACAAAAAATATACTATATAGGTTCAGTCACATTACCAAAATATCTAGGAATCACATTTCTAAACAAATACAATGTAGAACATTTGCAAATATTTTTAACTCTTCCAAGATTTTTTTGGTTTTTTTTCTTTTCTTTTACTCAAGTAGAGGCTGCAACAATTGGTATTTTTCAAGAAATTCTGGCTTTGATAATACATCATCCTCATCTTTGGGAGTCCATAAAACTTCAACTGCCTGCAGATATATATGGAGAGAATTATGAATAGAAATTGGAGAAGAATAAAAGAAAATAATGTATGGAATATTGGCTCTGAAAAAATCTTCACTTTCTTACCACAGGTTCACTTGTAGTATTAATAGAAGCAAGCTTCTGCAAGGCTTCTTCCAAGTCTGAGCTACTAATGATAGTAGGCAGCAGCTCTGATTTTCCTTCAGTAGCCACCAATATTGTAACCTAAGAGAAGAAGAGAGGTATACATCCAAGAGATTATCCAAAATGCATGAATATAGAAAGAGCATCATGAGTGCAGAAAGAAAAGGAATAGAAATGTTTAAAGATTATCAATTTTTTTTTTTTTTGAAGATTTACATTTTGGAAGAATCTCTTCATCATGGAAACATTAAAATAAGTCAATGAATTGCACTATTCATGATCAGATGGGCTTGCTTGGGAAAGGTTGAATTCATTACCAAATTGTATTGCATGAACATTCCAAGATTACCACAGGCTTGGACATGTGTACAGGACTTCAAAATGAATTGTATAAAAAATAAAAAAATATTAACACAAATTAAAAAAGAAGTGAGAGACTTAAAAAGAATTGGAAAATAATGATATAATTTATTTAAATATAAATAAAAACATGTGTATAAATAAAATTCGATGAAGTATGATACATAGAGCCGATATATATAGTGAAATAAATACTTATTGTTGTTGTAATATAACAATCATGTGAGAGTTTGGAGAGTAGTTTCCTATTTCAAAACAAGTTGTTAATGCCAATTTTGATGATGGTGCAAAGGACTATATATGCAGTTAAAAACACATGCAGTAGACCGAATTTGAAATTCTTTGTTCTCAACTGTATTTTGGAAATGTTAGAAACAAATCAAAACCGATATTTCAGCACAGCTGGACAAGAATATCAATCTCATCCCAATTTAGAGAGAATTTATAAAGGCACACAAAAAATCCCCTCAAATCAGTTCACACATAAAACTTGGTTCATATATGAAACGAAGAATTAATCGCCATTGAAATTGTGATTTTAACTTCTTGCCAATTTTAATGTGTATTGAAATCACGATTAATTTGCCACCTCATTTCACACGAAACCATTTTATCAAGGTAATGAAACTTATCTTCATAAAGAAAGACATTCTAAATTCAATCATCTTATTATAACATTTTATCCTCATCTTAGAAGCACAAAACTTCAACATCAAATACTATGTTTGTGCAAGTCAGACAATTATAAGTAACTCAAATTATTTTTATTTGTTTCCTTGAAATTGAAATCAAAAGGAATTGAAAATATAGCAATTTCATCCAATTATCAAAAACTTTGGGGAAGGATTCATCAATTGAGCATACAATAGAAACTCCTCAATTAAGCCAAGTTGTCAAGAACATTCAAAATAAACAATTAAAAAGAAATCATAGGGCATATATGCATCCTTACTTACCACTATGTACTCATCATTAACTCCAGTACATGCTGGCTTGATTGTTGAACTTTGCTTTTCGGTGTTGTTAGAATAGACAAGTGTTTCGGTTTCCTGATCGAATTTATCGCGTTCCTCGATTGAGAGTTTCTTGAATTGTTCTTCTGCTTTATCCAAACCCCTTTTAACATCAACCTTGACCACATTTAGCAGGCACAAGAGGTAAGTATACAATGAACAAGTTCATCAAAGATATCAAAGACATTATACAAGAGAAATATTTGAACAAAAATTAAGTTAAGAAAATCAACAGCTAACAGTTCATAACATGCTTTGAACATGTGAACAAAATCAATCTAGAATTCCCAAGAAATGACATTTTAAGCGCTTCAAGGTACGTGAAATCAAGAAAAGCATAATACAATCCCATGTAAAATTTGTTGATCTCTGATCTGATTATTAAACGTTTAAGGGATTTATGAGTGAAACGCATTCGTAACTAGTAAGGAGTTTGTGATATATATATGCTCCAACTCGAGTGAGTGTTAAGGTAGCTAGGCATGATTTATAGCCGTTACAAGAGAGTTACAAGTAAGAATGATGACAGAAGCAAAGCATATCATTTTTCTCATCATTTCACAGAAATACAGTTAAAGCGATCGAAGGATCACAAACATTCAGCATCCAATTAAGAAACTGAACCAAATATGCAAATCCCAGCTGGCTAGAGATAGCAGAAGGGGAGCTATATATGTTATTCTATCAAAACCAGATGGAAGTTAAAGTGTGTGTAGCAGGACTCAAGATAATATTTGAAACATCATGATCACTTAATGATGAATATCCATAGATGCAATCATCAGAATGCTGACGCAAAGTTGATATTGTTTCTGCAACCAAAACCGCGATATTGTAAGTATTCATTAAAGTCAGCAATCCCTAATCAGAACAAGTGCACTAAAGAGAGTAATTTTCATCTCAAGTTTAAAACATACTTCTATGAAGAATTACGTTTTCATTTTGATCTCAAGAACTGAAGAGATTACAGACTAGCTATTGCTTTGAAATCTTGTACTTAACTATCTTCTGCCAAAATACAGCGGAACACATTAAATAATTGAAACAAAGTTGCCATTCTAACTTCGCTGGGGGAAAATGAAATGCAGGCAAGTGTTGTAAACAAAGTGCATATAACTTTCCTTGGCATG
Organism: Ophiorrhiza pumila; assembly: GCA_016586305.1. NCBI lineage: Eukaryota > Viridiplantae > Streptophyta > Magnoliopsida > Gentianales > Rubiaceae > Ophiorrhiza > Ophiorrhiza pumila. The sequence continues at coordinate 31,471,974 of BLIW01000002.1, forward strand.
TTTGTTTGACTTGAAACTTTTGAAGGAAATTAAAGAGGTTGTTGTTATCAATCTTATATATATCTAACAAACATTTTTTATTGCAAAATCCTGCAAATTTTGGAGGACATCAAATCAAGAATGTGAGAAAATTATACAACTTTCCCTACAAATTAACTGAACACAGTTATGAAAAACTAACTAATGCAATTATGTAAACTATTTTATTTCTTGAGAAGCACAAAACAGATGACATAACACAAAGAAACTTGGTGAATTTTTACCAGTCAACATGCATCTTCGACCCTCTGGTGTGGATGAATCTGTAGTTTCAGCAATTCTGTTAAGATCCCCCAGTAGGGATTTGGACGAACCCAACAAGCCAACCTTCAAGAAAACAAAGAAAATCATAGTATATTCAGCTGCAAACACAAAATTTCAATGACCTGATCATTGGCATATATGTAGTATCAATACAAAAACTCCTATGAAATTGGTGCATATATATGAAATGTCCTGCTGTTTGTGCCATAAAATAGTGATTAACTATATCATTTTAGTATATAAATCGACTTCACATAAGACTAATTATCAAATAGTAGTATTAAACTTGCCCCCATTTCCTACATCAAAAATTAATCCGTTCCGTGAAGTTGCAACAATTTGTGCCCCAATAATTCAAGCATTGATTACTCAATCTCCTTCCAATCCTGAATTTCACTAATTAATTGAGATTAATTAGTTCAAGATTACTCTAATGTATTCCAAAGGTTAAGCTTTGATTTGATCCCTAATAGCTGGTGATTTGTAAAACTACATGTCTACATCCAATTTTTGTCAAGTAATAATCAAATAAAAAGTATATATATATACCTGTAGCTTGAAAACACTGGTCCTCATAAACCATTTTCTCCATAACTCCACAACATCCAAAATTAGACCAAGGATAAGAAGGAAGCATTGAGCATACATAAACCAATACCAAAGACCTGACCGGCCGCCAGAATAAGAGTACACCGTGGGCCTGTACGAACTAATCCTTGACGATGAAAATGACCCACCACCCATACTACGACCGGAGGCAGCAAATGCTGAATTGGGATAAAAAAAAACTAAACACAATAACAATCCAGCAAGGAGTATAACGATGGCAGCTGGACTTCTTTGTAAAGCTCTGCTGCAGGCTTCAAGGATGAATTTTTCAAGTGGGTTTTTCAATTCTTGTAGTTGTTCGTGGTCATGTTCATCAATTTTGTCCAGAGTTACAACTTTAGGGTTGTTGATGATATGGAAGCATTTGAGACTACTGAGCGTAGATTGTTTAGTGGAGTTAAGCTTGAGTTTGGAGATTTGGTAGGGATTACGAAATCGGATGTGCGTGGGTGCTAAGAGAACAGGATTCCTTCTGACAACGTTTGATGTAAACAAAGAAAAGATTGGTTTTTGCATTCGTATTTGCATTGTTGCGGCCATTAATGGGATGAGTTGAAGCAGTGACGACAGTCGCTAGAGAGTTGGAGATTTATAATGACGGTTAATATTCATTGGGTCTTAGAAAAACTTGGAGAAGAAGTTTGATAATGATTAGTAATAATTTAATATTAATTAGGGGATTTTATGTCTAAAATTAAAACTCACTATAAATATTATTAAAATCAATTTCACAATTATTAAATAGGGATATTGAGATTCGGTCCAATTTCGGTTTTTCAATTTTTCAATAATTTGGTTTTTTTCGATTTTTTAGTGTTAAAAAATTTGGTCCGAAACCAAATCGAATTCAATAGAAATCGAAAACCAAATATTGAATTTGGTTTGGTTTGGTTTGGTTCGGTTCGATTTTTTATTTTTTGGGTTCAAACAGAATTTGTTAGTGGGCTTACAAAAATTCAATCCAAACACATATTTTTTAGTAGGTTTAAAAAAAATCCAATCCAAATACATATTTTCTTAGTGGGTTTAATAAATCCAATCTAAAAACATATTTCTTAGTGGGTTTAAAAAAAATCCAATCCAACCAAACAAAGTTCCAACCATTTTTTAACATAACATTTCTACTAATGGTAAACAATTAGAAATGCTTAGATTAATACTAAATATCTCAATCCTTGTAAGGATAATGACATTTTTTTACTAACTATAAAAAATATTTAAGTTATTTCTATGTCCTTAACAATAAAATTATGTCATCTTTAATGATAAAGATATAAAACACGCCCTTAATCATATTTTCTCTAAAATAATATATAGTTTTAATAATATAACATGATCATTTTAAATTAGTCATATTTTCTTTAAAATAATATATAATTTAATAATATAACATGATCATTTTAAATTTAAGTATAATCACTTAATAAAAAATAAAGTAAAAAGTAATAACAATAGTTGTAATCTTATAAATATATAACAATATAGATTCACAAATAACAAATAATCTAAATGTTAGACATTTCTTTTGTATACACACAATAAAATAAAAATAAATACAAGAACATAAAATTATAACTATAAAATGAATTCAATCATTTCTTAAATATGAGTTTATGGTTAAAGTGTATAGTTATGTATAGTTTATTAATTAAGTTTACTTCAAAAGTATGTATCAAAATATATTAATAAAATGTTTCATCCCTTTGTAAATAGATTATTTGGAAGAGTAGTATCAAAGGGTTCTTTTAAACTTTAGCACAAAGTTCAATCATTCTCCCCTACTAAGTATGAAATTCGGTTAAACGGTTTGGTAAAATCAAATCGAACCGAATTCAAAAATGAAAAATCAAAACCAAACCAGATACCAAATTCACAATTCGATTTAAATTGAAACCAAGTCGAAAATCGAAAAATCAAAACCGAATTACTGAAATTAATTCGGTTCAGCTCAGTTTTCGGTTTAAACCGAATTGTGCTCACCCCTATTATTAAGAGTTGAACGAATGTACGCGGTTGTTTGTGTCATGGTTGTAGTGAAACGATGTCGTTTTAATGAAAAATATTTGGTGTCATGATTTTAGTGGAATGATATCTTTTGATATTGAAGAGAATAGGATCGAAAAATATTTCGTTTTGATATTGAACATGATAGAACAAAAATATTGAACAACGGATTTGATGTTTAAATTTAGCACCTCTAAATTAATCTTACCAATGTGATTTCAGGAAACTATACTATCAATCCTTTTTAGAAACCGTCAAAAAATATTTTTTTTAAAAAAAAACCTCCATATTTTTTTCAAAAGAAAACAGTTCGACAAACACCATATTATCATTTAAAAACAAAACCCCAAAAAATGGGATTATCCAAAGACAATTCAAAGTTTTGAAAAAAAAATTACATTTATCTTTCTGTAATTAAAACTTACTATGGGTATTCTAAAATTTTCACAATAAAAATTTACTGATTGGATTGATCAACCCTTAGTCAACTAATAGTAAGGAATATTTGTTGCATGAAGGATTCATTTAAGGGAGTAAGTGGAAAAGGATTCATTGTTTTTGTAGCATGACCTAACCTCATGGTGCATGGTAAATTTAATCAACTCTTATTCATTTGACTAGAGAGAGTGAGCGATAAAATCAATGATTTGAAAATTAAATTGGAGTACAAAATGGCTTAGCTAAGGTTTATTATATACATCCTACTAAATCTAAGGTTAAATAGGTTAATTATAAGATGAATATCTAAAATTAAATAAGTTAATTGTAAGATGAATATCTAAGGTTAAAGGTTTGAATTGCAAGATAAATATTTGTAAAAGTTTCCTTTGTTATGACACGAGATCTTCTGTCCAAGATTTTGTCTGTCTTATGTCTTATTCTGTCCTAATTAAAACTACGTAGTAGGTTTCACTAATCTCTTGGTTAGGATCTAATAATTGTAAAGTAATTTTAATGATATTTATGCATTTAGTCCCTACTTTTAATAAAATTACGTAGTTTTAAACGTTAGACAGAATAGGACGGGATAAATATTGGACAGAGGATCTGGACTCCTTTGTTATATACTTTTCAACTTTTATTTTAATTTATTGTTGACTTTATTTTAATTAGTTTAAAAAATCGCAAATCCCCATTATAAATTTAGATTATTAGTCACCATAGTTGCAAATTGCAAATTTAATTGTAACATGTAAAAGAAAATAGATTAATTTTAAAAGTTTGTAACAGGTCAAATATTTTTTATAACTTTTGCCAATTAAGTGGATGACCGTAATATTTTTTATAACTTTTGCCAATTAAGCAAGAATTAGAACATAACCTTAGAGGTAGTAAATATAATTGATTTAACCACTGGTATACATAATTAACCCTTATTCATTTGACTAGAGGAGGTAAATGTAATTATACATTATATTTCACACTACTGTTAAACAAAAATCTACCTATCTAGTAGCATTCCAAATACTGTATATGTTCAGTCACATTACCAAAATATCTAGGAAATAACATTTCTAAACAAATCCAACATAGAACAGTTACAAATATTTGAATTTTCCCAAGGTTTTTTTTTTTTCCTCGTTTGGTTACTCAAGTAGAGGCTGCAACAATTGGTAGTTTTCAAGAAATTCTGTCTTTGATAATACATCATCCTCATTCTGGGGAGTCCATAAAACTTCAACTGCCTGCATATGGAGAGAAATATGATTAGAAAATTGGAAAGAATACAAGAAAATAATGAATGGAATTAATATTGGCTTTGAAAACTCTTCACTCTCTTACCACAGTTTCACTTGTAGGAATAGAAGCAAGCTTTTTCAAGGCTTCTTCCAAGTCTGAGCTACTATTGATAGTAGGCAGCAGCTCTGATTTTCCTTTAGTAGCCACCAATATTGTAACCTAAGAGAAGTAGATAGGTATACATCCAAACGAGGATCCAAAATGAATAAAGAAAGAACATCAAAAGTGCAGAAAGAAAAGGATTAGAAATGTGATTAAACACCTCAATTTTATGAAGATTAATACAACTCAATGGCTTAAAATACATATATATGGTCATCTTTGGAAGAATCCCTTCATGAACCATTAAATAGTCAAGGTAATGAAACTTATCTTCCTAAGGACAGACATTCAAATTCAATTCTCCTATTATATATAGCCATTCTACCCTCATCTTAGGAGCATAATCATTCATCAGCAAATACTATGTTTGTGCAAGTAACTTAAATTATTTTCATTTCATATTTGGTTCCTTGAATTTGAGTTGGAATTGAACTCAAAAGGGAATGAAAATATAGTAATTTCATCCAATTATCAAAAACCTTTGGGGAAGGATTCATCACTTGAGAATACAATTAGCAACTCCTCAATTAAACCAAGTTGTCAAGAACAATACTCAAAATAAACAATTAAAAAGAAATCATAGGGCATATATGCATCCTTACTTACCACTATGTACTCATCATTGACTTGATCACTTGCTGGCTTGAATATTGTTGAACTTCGCTTTTTCGTGTCGTTAAAATTGACAAGTGTTTCCTCGTCAAATTTCTCACGTTCCTCAATTGAAAGCTTCTTGAATCGAGTTTCTGCTCCAGCCAAGCTCTTGTTAACATCAACCTTTGATCAACATATAGCAGGTACAAGAGGTAAGTGTCCAATGAACAAGTTAATCAACAGCAAGAAGTTCATCATAGTTAACATGCTTTGTGTGAACAAAATCAAACTAGAATTCCCAAGAAACTACATTTTAAGATCCTACGGTAAAATCAAGAAACATATTACACTCCCATGTAAAATTTGTAGATCAGTTGATTGATATTCTGATTATTAAACGTTTAAGGGATTTAAGAACGAAACGCATTTGTAACTACTTAGGAGTTTATGATACATATGCTCCAACTCGAGTGAGAGTATTAAGGTACCATAGGCATGATTTATATCAATCATAGGAGAGTTATAAGTAAGGATATGACAGAAACAAGGAATACCATTTCTCTTATCATTTGACAGAATGCCATCGGAGGATCACAAACATACAGCATCCAATTAAGAAACTAAAGCAAATATATATGCAAATCCCGGGCTAGCTAGAGAGATAGCAGAAGGCGAGCTATATATGTTATTCTATCAAAGATCAGATGGAAGTTATAGTGTTGTGTAGCAGGACTCAAGATAATGTTTAAAACACCACTTACTGATGAATATCCAGAGATGCAATACTCAGAATGTCGATGCAAAGTTGATATACTTTCTGCAACAAAAACCGCGATATTAATTGTAAGTATTCATTGCAGTCAGCAAGTGCACTAGATAATCTCATCAAATTTTCAACGGTACTATGAGTAATTATCCCTCTAAACAACATAGATTCAACAGTTCTTTTCAAATAGAAGGAAATTTGGTGAGAAGATGAAATGCAGGAAAGTGTTGTAAACAAAGTGAATACAACTTTCCTTGGCTTGTTTGTTTGACTTGAAAATTTTGAAGGAAAAGAGGTGATTGTTATCAATCTTATACATATCTAACAAGCATTTTTTATTGCAAAAATCCTGCAACTTTTGGAGGACCTCAAATCAAGAATGTGAGAAAATTATACAACTTTCCTCACAAACTGAACACAGTCATGCATGAAAATCTAACTAATGTAAACTATTTTAATATTTCTGGAGAAACAGAGAAAACAGATGACATAACACTACAAGAAACTTGGGGAATTTTTACCAGTCAATATATAATTTAGATCCTGTGGTGTGGATGAATCTTTGGTTTCAGCAATTCTGTTAAGATCCCTCTGTAGGGATTTTGCTGAACCCAACAAGCCAACCTTCAAGAAAACAAAGAAAATCAAGTAATCGATAGTATAAGCAGCTGCAAACATGCATGCCTGCGAAAAAAAGGGCTGCAAACAAAAAATTCAAACAACTGAATTTACATTGGCAATACAGTATCAATTATCAAATTAATAGTACTAAACTTGCCCCCATTGGAGTGGAATTGCAATAATTTGTGCCAAACATTGATTACACACATATCCTCCTTCCAATTGTGAGTTTCACTAATTAATCTCATTGAATGGATTCAAGATTACTTTAATGTATTCCAAAGGTTAATTAAGCTTTGATTTGATCCCTAAAAACATTAAAAAAAAAGATTAAAATTTGTGACCGATGATGATTTGATTCTCACTATCTCCATTTGATGGAAATCAAAAAAGAAAAATTTTATATAATATAATGCAAATCTCTTAAAAATTAATCTCCAAATTTTCTCAAGTAATTAAAATCAATTAAAAAGTATATATATATATATATATATATATATATATATACCTGTAGCTTGATAACACTGATCTTCTTCATCTGTTCATTGTAATAAGACTCAATAACAGTATACACAAGAAACACGATACTGAACCCATAAAGGAAGTTAATAAACCAAATCCAAAACGGAGATGAATAATATGACGGGCTGGAATAATCGTAACACGACGAGCCGGAATAACCATCAAAGGAGTACGGGTACGAGCTGGAATGAGAATGACCGTGACAGGACGTGTAGGAGCCAGAAGATGAAGAATGGCTCGACGATGAAAATGACTCACCACCCATTCTACCACCAGAGGCAGCAAATGCTGAATTGGGATAAAAAACTAAACACAATAACAATCCAGCGAAGAATACAACGATGGCTATGTGTCTGTGGGCTTCAAGGATGAATTTTTCAAGTGGGTTTTTCTCATCTTTGAGTTTTTCGTCGAATATATAGTCACGTTCATCGATTCTGTGGATAACAACTTTAGGGTTGTTGATGATGAAACATTTGAGACTACTGAGCGTAGATGGTTTAGTAGAGTTAAGTTTGAGTGTGGAGATTTGGTAGGGATTACAAAATCGGATGTGCGTGGGTGCTAACCGAACAGGATTAATCCTTCTGATTTTTGATGAAAACAAAGAAAGGATCGGTTTTTGTATTCTTATTGGCGTTGCTGCGGCCATTGGAGGAGTGAACCAGTGAGAGAGAAACTGTCACTGAAGCTAGAGTCTTGGAGAGGAATGTTTATAGATTTATAGTGACGAACGGTCAAACAAGTTAGAAACTTGAAAAGATTTATATTTATTTTTCATTAGGTTAATTAAATTTGGTTTTCCATCTAATTATGTATCATTTGGTGTATTATCACTTCCTATAAATGTGACATATGTACTTTTAGATTATATGTACTTTTAGATAATACTAAAATCCTTGTGAATTGTAAGGGATAAGTATTAAATACACATTTCAAAATCTTATAAAGTGATATAGGAAGTGATACACAAAAATCAAACAGAAGATCCATTGTCATTAAATGCATTTGGTGTATCAATCTATGTATCACTCACTATAAATATGAAACGTTAAAGAAGTAGAAGAAGTTCCTTCCCACTTGAAATTGATTCAACAAATGCGTATTTATCAGCTGCCCATTCGTTCACAGTTGATTCAACTTAAGCCGTTCTTGGTGCACCATCTTTGTTCGCCTACATTCCCTCGGCCTATGTTCATTTCCTACCTTCCGACTCCACAACACAATCTTCGGGCGTGCATCCTTGCCTTACTACTGCTCTTATTACAGCTTCCCTTCTGCACTTGGCTCTTACTTCAAGCGTTGACTTAATGGCAAAGTCTCATGTCTGCCGGTATTTCTTCTCCCTTTGATTTGATAAGGGCTTTCTTCACAATGCAATAAAGAAGTCTAACAGTTTCTCTCGACATCTGTCTTTTAAGTCATTGATTTCATATCTATAAGCAGGAGGCGTGCGTTCACTATTAAGCCTACACTCGTCCATTCCTTTTAAGCTTGATCTTGCCCTTAGACTCCTCACCTTGTTCGATATCAGCTCTTATCCGTTGGTGTCAAAGGGCAAGTTCCTTTCTTGTCTTGCCCAAAAACTTTCTTTATTCTCATTGGAGAAAGACTCTCTCGCGGCAAGGTTTTATACATATATAGGGCCAGCTGCTTTCTTTCTCTAGTTCTCTTCCTCTACTTTATTTGATAGGGTCGGAGAATACAACACTCTATCAATAACAAGCAATAACAAGAAAAAAAAGTAGCAATTCAGTTTTAAATGGTTTGAGCTTGGAAGCAACCTGCTATCTATCGATAGGCGAAAATAGAGACTGCTTTGCCTATCTATTCTATTATGGCCGGTTTGAAGACATACACGTAACTTTTTAGATAAAATAAAACTCTATCCAATAATTTGTAAACGACAATGGATGTTCTATATAACTTTTTCGTATCCTTCTTACATCCCTTTATAAGATTTTGACCAGTGTGTTTAATACTTAAACCTTAGGGTTTACCTATCATTGGATAGGATTTTAATATTATTTAAACATACACGAGTCGCATTTATATAGAGTGATATATAGAATGATATACTAAATGGTATAGAATATTTAAAGCCTCAGTGAACCATGTCAAAATCTTATAAAGTGATATACAAAATTGATATAGAAGATGCATTGAAGATTCATTACCATTAAATGTAGCATTTTGATGTTTAAATAAAAAATAAAATTTTAATTTATTTTTTAAAAAAATTGTTGACCGCTTTGACAACTGTTGATCCACCGCGGACTAGATTCTAGGTGGTCAATGTCGTGGCAACTACGGACTATATATCGACTACTACCGCCGGTCAACTGTTGATAGATTTTGCTCAATAATTTTTCTTAAGAAAATTTGAGAAAATGATGAAAACATCACTATTCTGATAATTATTGTCCTCGCCATGTACAACTTCAAAATGTTAAGGTTGTGTTACAAATGCAAATGCATATAATTGGATCAGAAGATCGATCGCCTTGCTTCTTCAGTAAAATATCAAAATCAATTAATGAGGTGGACATTAATTTCCTACACAGAAACAAAGCTCTCCTTCATATATCCTTAATTCTCATGCATATATAAAGTTCCAAAGCATGAGAATTAACCCTCCAAGCTAAGGGAAGCCATTTAAAGATGATCTACACATAAACTTGTCTAATTAACTTTTTGGACAAATCTTTTTTTTTTTTTTAAACCAAAGAAAACACAGTTGGGAAAACAAAAACCCAAAAAATGGGATTTTCCAAATTCAATCCAAAGTTTTGAAAAATTACATTTACAATTAAATCAATTTTCATAATAAAATCTTGTTAGGAATATTTTTAAAAATTTTATAATAAAAATTTATTTATCCCGTTAATCAACCATTAGTCAACTATTTTTGTTATAACTTTGGCCAATTAATTAAGTGTGTTAATGTAATATTCACAAACGTGAAGATTCCTTCAATAATGATAATGGTAAATGTAATTAACCCTTATTCATTTGACTAGAGAGGTGATAAATGTAATTATACTTATATTTCAAAGAGTCAAACCAAAATCTACCTACAGATACAATGTTCATTCACATTAATTAATTACCAAAATGTCTGAATAACATTTCTAAACAAATCCAATATATAGAACATTAGCAAATATTTGTAACTCTTCCAAAATTTTTGTTTTTACTCAAGTTGCTAGAGGCTGCAACAATTGGTATTTTTCAACAAATTCTGGCTTTGATAATACATCATCCTCATTTTGGGGAGTCCATTAAACTTCAACTGCCTGCATGCATGGACAGATTATGAATAGAAAGTTGGGAACAATAATAGAAGAAACTAATTGTATGGATTGGCTGTGAAAACTCTTTAACTTTCTTAATTACCACAGTTTCACTTGTAGTAGGAATAGAAGCAAGCTTTTGCAAGGCTTCTTCCAAGTCTGAGCTACTATTGATGGTAGGCAGCATCTCTGATTTTCCTTCAGTAGCCACCAATATTGTAACCTAAGAGATCCAAGTAGATGTATACATCCAAAAGAAAGGATCCAAAATGATTAAAGAAAGAACACCAAAAGTGCAGAAAGAAAAGGAATAGAAATGTAAACACCTCAATTTTCAGAAGATTATTCAATGGCTTAAAACACACACACAAACATATATATATGGTCATCTTGGGAAGAATCCCTTCATGAACCATTCAATAGTCAAGGTAATGAAACTTAATTATCTTCCTAAGAAAGACATCCAAATTCAATTCTTCTATATATATATATAGCTTTCTACCCTCATCTTATGAGTACAATCCTTGATCAGCAAGTACTATGATTGTGAATTTGTGCAAGTAACTCAAATTATATTGATTTCATATTTGGCTAGCTCCTTGAAATTGAGTTGGAATTGAACTCAAAAGGGAATGAAAATATAGTAATTTCACTCAATTATCGGAAACCTTGGGGAAGGATTCATCACTTTAGAATACAATAGCAACCCCTCAAATAATTAAACCAAGTAGTCAAGAACATTCAAAATAAACAATTAAAAAGAAATCATAGGGCATATAAGCATCCTTACTTACCACTATGTACTCATTGTTAACTTGATCACTTGCTGGCTTGAATATTGTTGAACTTCGCTTTTTCGTGTTGTTAAAATTGACAAGTGTTTCCTCGTCGAATTTATCACGTTCCTCAATTGAAAGTTTCTTGAATTGTGCTCTTGCTCCAGCCAAGTTCTTTTTAACATCAACCTTGATCAACATATGGCAGGTACAAGAGGTAAGTGTCCAATGAACAAGTTAATTAATCAATAGCAAGAAGTTCATCAAAGTTAACATGATGTGAACTTGTTAAAAATATCGATCTAGAATTCCCAAGAAACGACATTTGAAGATCTTAAGGTAAAATCAAGAAAAGCATAATACACTGATCCCATGTAAAATTTGTAGATCAGTTGACTGATCTGATTATTAAACGTTTAACGGATTTACGAGTGAAATGCATTTGTAACTAAGGAGTTTATGATACGTATGCTCCAACTCGAGTGAGAGTATTAAGGTAGGCATGATTTATATCCATCATAAGAGAGTCAAGTATATCATTTCTCTTTTCATTTGAGAGAAATATAGTCAATGTGATCGAAGGATCACAAACATACAGCATCCAATTAAGAAACTGAATCAAATATATATGCAAATCCCAGGCTAGCTAGAGAGCAGAAGGGGAGCTATATATGTTATTCTATCAAAGATCAGATGGAAGTTATAGTGTTGTGTAGCAGGACTCAAGATAATGTTTAAAACACCACTTACTGATGAATATCCAGAGATGCAATACTCAGAATGTCGATGCAAAGTTGATATACATTATGCAACAAAAACCGCGATATTAATTGTAAGTATTTATTGCAGTCAGCAAGTGCACTAGATAATCTCATCAAATTTTCAACAGTACTATGAGTAATTATCCCTCTAAACAACATAGATTCAACAGTTCTTTTCAAATAGAAGGAAAGTTTGGTGAGAAGATGAAATGCAGGAAAGTGTTGTAAACAAAGTGAATACAACTTTCCTTGGTTTGTTTGTTTGACTTGAAAATTTTGAAGGAAAAGAGGTGATTGTTATCAATCTTATACATATCTAACAAGCATTTTTTATTGCAAAAATCCTGCAACTTTTGGAGGACCTCAAATCAAGAATGTGAGAAAATTATACAACTTTCCTCACAAACTGAACACAGTCATGCATGAAAATCTAACTAATGTAAACTATTTTAATATTTCTGGAGAAACAGAGAAAACAGATGACATAACACTACAAGAAACTTGGGGAATTTTTACCAGCCAATATATAATTCAGATCCTGTGGTGTGGATGAATCTTTGGTTTCAGCAATTCTGTTAAGATCCCTCTGTAGGGATTTTGCTGAACCCAGCAAGCCAACCTTCAAGAAAACAAAGAAAATCAAGTAATCGATAGTATAAGCAGCCGCAAACATGCATTCCTGCGAAAAAAAGTGCTGCAAACAGAAAATTCAAACAACTGAATTTACATTGGCAATACAGTATCAATTATCAAATTAATAGTACTAAACTTGCCCACATTGGAGTGGAATTGCAATAATTTGTGCCAAACATTGATTACACACATACCCTCCTTCCAATTGTGAGTTTCACTAATTAATATCATTGAATGAATTCAAGATTACTCTAATGTATTCCAAAGATTAATTAAGCTTTACTTTGATCCCTAAAAACATGATTAAAATTTGTTACTGATTGTGATTTGATTCTCACTATCTCCATTTGATGGAAATCTAACAAGACAAATTGTATATTCCAAAGGTTAATTAAAAATCTCCAAATTTTTCTCAAGTAATTATAATCAATTAAAAAGTATATATATACCTGTAGCTTGATAACACTGATCCTCTTCATCTGTTCATTGTAATAAGGCACAATAACAGTAAACACAAGAAACGCGATACTGAACCCATAAACACCAAACTTAATACACCAATCCCAAAACGGAGATGAATAATCTGACGGCCTGGGATAAGGATAACGGAAACAGGACGGGTACGAGCCATGAGATGGACAAAACTTCGACGATGAAAATGACTCACCACCCATTAATCTACCACCAGAGGCAGCAAATGCTGAATTGGGATAAAAAACTAAACACAATAACAATCCAGCGAAGAATACAACGATGGCTATGTGTCTGTGGGCTTCAAGGATGAATTTTTCAAGTGGGTTTTTCTCATCTTTGAGTTTTTCGTCGAATGTACTGTCATGTTCATCGATTCTGTGGATAACAACTTTAGGGTTGTTGATGTTGAAGCATTTGAGACTACTGAGCGTAGATTGTTTAGTAGAGTTAAGTTTGAGTGTAGAGATTTGGTAGCGATTAAAAAATCGAATGTGCGTGGGTGCTAACCGAACAGGATTAATCCTTCTGATTTTTGATGAAAACACAGAAAGGATCGGTTTTTGTATTCTTTTTGGCGTTGCTGCGGCCATTGGAGGAGTGAATCAGTGACAGAGAAGACTTGGAGAAGAAGGTTTATAGATATAGTGACGGTCACACAATTTATGAGCAGATTTATATTTATTATTCATTAGGTTAATTAAACTTATTAGCCATTTGAGGGTTAATGAAAAAAATAAAATTTTAAATTATTTAAAAAAAAAAAATTGTTGACCGCTTTGACTACCGATAGATTCGCCGGATCCGAACCACATTCTAGCCTATTGGCCGGTGGTCAATGCTGGTTAACAACATTAATCGGTTGGGATCAACTATTGACCATGCAATTGTCAACTGTCGATTACTTTTAGTCATCAATTTTCTTAAAAAAAAATTGACAAAATGATGAAAATATCCATCTTTAATTAAAAAACAAGGTTTTGAAAAAAAATTAGGATCGTCCACACACAATCCAAGGTTTTGAAAAATTACATTTTAAATTTATGTGATTAAATCTTGTTATGGATATTTTAAAATTTTCACACTAAAATATTGTTCCGAATATTTTAAAATTTTCACAATTAAATCTTATTATGGATTTTTTAAAATTTTCACACTAAAATCTTGTCATAAATATTTTAAAATTTTCACAATAAAAATATTTATTAATCCAGTTAATCACCCAATCTTTTGTTTCATTCCTGATTTCATTTTATTTTTCATTCTCGGTTTATTTTATTTTATAGATACACGCCACATGTGTTTCATTCTTGATTTCATTTTATTTTTTATTCTCATATTCATTTTATGTTCCATTCCCAATTTCATTTTATTTTTCACTCCTGATTTCATTTTATTTTATAGATACACATCATATGTGTTTAAACAGTGTTTATAGATACACATCACATGTGTTTCATTTTATTTTATAGATACACATCACATGTGTTTATAGATACACATCACCCTCATTCCATGTTTTATTTCAGGGTGATTTTCATTTTATAGTGATTAGTGAATCCTCATTCCCGGTTTCATTTCATTTTATAGACAGAATGACATGAAACAATCCACAATAGCAAGTTTTTGAATCTTGCCGTTTTCAACTGAAAAAAAGGTAGGTTATAGCCCACGAAAAATTTTGATTTCTATTTTTTTAACACCGTTTACTAGATAACACATTATCCATTTAGGTTGGTGCAAAAAATGACATTAAACACTCCATGATAGAATTTTTTGAATCTTGTCATTTTCAACCGAAATAATAGCCCACATAAAATTATGATTTTTCAAAAAAATATATTTAATTTTTTTTAACACCGTTCCATAGATAGCAAATTACCCATATAGGTGGGTGTAAAAATTGACTTGAAAAAAGTCCACAATAGCATATTTTTGAATCTTGCTGTTTTCAACCGAAAAAATATGAAAATTATGATTTTTTCAAAAATTTATATTTCTATTTTATTAACACTGTTTATTAGATAGCTTATTACCCATATAGGAGGGTTCAAAAAATTACATTAAAACAATAAAAAATAACATATTTTTAAATCTTGCCATTTTCAACCCAAATAACGTGGTTTATAACCCACGAAAAATTATGATTTTTCAAAAAATTTACATTTATATATTTTTTTTAAAATAGTTCACTAGATATCATATTGCCCATCTAGGTGGGTGCAAAAAATGACATGAAAAAAGTCTACAACAGTCAGTTTTTGACCCTTGTCATTTTCAGTAAAAAAAATGTGTGTTATAGCCCATGAAAAATGATGATTTTTGAAAAATTTAACAATTCAATTTTTTTAACACCTTTTATTAGATAGAACATTACCCATATAAGTAGGTGTAAAAATGACATGAAAACAATTCATAGTAGCATGTTTTTGAATCTTGTCGTTTTCAACTGAAAAAATATAGGTATATAGCCCACGAAAAATTATGATTTTAAAAAAAATTACATTTCTATTTTGATAAATCCGTTCATTAGATAGCACATTACCATATAGGTGGGTGCAAAAAATGACATAAAAATAGTCAACAATAGCATGTTTTTGAATCTTGCCATTTTCAACCGGAAAAACGTGGATATCCCACGAAAAATTATGATTTTTTCAAAAAATTTATATTTCTATATTTTAACACTGTTCACTAAATAGCACATTACACATATAGGTGGGTGCAAAAAATGACATTAAATAGTCCATAATAGAATGTTTTTGATTCTTGTCGTTTTCAACCGAAAAAATGTGGGTTATAGCCCATGAAAATTATGATTTTTCAAAAAATATACATTTCTAATTTTTTAACTCTATTTACTAGATAGAACATTACCCTTATTGGTTGGTGCAAAAAGCGACACTAAACACTCCATAATAGAGCGTTTTTGAATCTTGTTGTTTTCAACCAAAAAAAGGTGGGTTATAGCACCCGAAAAATTATGAATTTTCAAAAATATATATTTCTATTTTTTTAACACCGTTCACTAGAGAACACATTGCCCATATAGGTGGGTGCAAAATATAACATGAAAAAACTCCACAATTGCATATTTTTGAAACTTGCTGTTTTCTACCGAAAAAACGTGACCCACGAAAAATTATGTTTTTTCAAAAAATTTGCCTTTCTATTTCTTAACACCATTCACTAGATAGCACATTACATATATAGGTTGGTGAAAAATTAACATTAAAAACTCTATAATAGAATGTTTTTGAATCTTGTCATTTTCAACCGAAATAATATGGGTTATAGCCCACGAAAAATTATGATTTGTCAAAAAAAATATATTTCTATTTTTTAACACCGTTCACTAGATATCACATTATCCATATAGGTGGGTGCAAAAAGTGACTTGAAAAAAGTCCACAATAGCATGTTTTTTGATTCTTGCCGTTTCAACCGAAAAAATGTAGGTTATAGCCCACGAAAAATTATGATTTTTTAAAAAAATTACATTTCTATTTTATTAACACCATTCATTAGATAGATCACTCCCCATATAGGAGGGTTCAAAAAATTATATGAAAACAGTCCAAAATAGCATGTTTTTAATTCTTGCCATTTTCAACCGAAATAACGTGCCCACGAAAAATTATGGTTATTGAAAGCATTTACATTTCTATTTTTTAACACCTTTCAATAGATTTCAAATTACCCATCTAGATGGGTGCAAAAAATGGCAAGAAAAAAGTCCACAACAACCAGTTTTTGATTCCTGCCATTTTCAGCCAAAAAATGTGGATTATAGCCCAGATGAAATGATTTTTTTTTTAAAATTTACAATTATATTTTTTAACACCATTCAGTAGATAGACCATTACCCATATACGCAAAAAATGACATAGTCTACAATAACATATTTTTGAATATTGTCGTTTTAAAAAAACGTGGGTTATAGCCCACGAAAAATTAAGATATTTAAAAAATTTACATTTCTATTTTTTTAACACCATTCACTAGATATCATATTACTCATTTAGGTGGGTGAAAAAAATGACATAAAAATCCCAAAACAGCCTATTTTTTAGTCTTGCAGTTTTCAGTAAAAAACGTGGGTTATATAGCCCACGTTTAATTATGATTTTTGAAAAAATTTACAATTCTATTTTTTTGATACCTTTCACTAGATAGAATATTACTTCCATTAGTAGGTGAAAAAATTAACATGAAAATAGTCCAGAATAGCATGTTTTGAAATTTTGCAATTTTCAACCGAAAAAATATAGGTTATAAGGATTGGAGATCTAATTGTCCTGACTTTCTTGATCAGATTCTGAAGATCTTAAGCACCTGCACCAATTGAAAGGCTATGAGGATTGGAGATGTATTCAGTTGAGGGACCAACTCCAACTGATCAAGGAAGTCAGGACAGTTAGAAAGATGAGAAAAGAAGAAAATATGGCTACAAAATGCTTGGTAGAAAAAGGTACCAAAGGTGCTAGTGAATTTCCAGCTGAATGTAGTAAAGCTCTACATATGGATAAATTGGGCCTCCCTTATTTCAGAAGAATCCGGTTGAGGTAAAAGTCTGGCCATTGTCTGCTGATATTAGGACAATTAGCCATATACCCTGGTTCTTGTAATGGCCCCTGCCTACTATGGTTAGGGAAGGTTGTTAGCCCACATTCTTGTTGTACATGTAACCTACTCACAAGGGTAGTGGAGGTTTGTAAATTTGAATGATGATACAGTTATGACTACCTTTTGCTTTGCTGCTGGAAGTGATAGAGACTAAGAAGAGTATGAGAAGCAGCCATCTAATTGCTGGTAGTGTAGCTTTTAAGCATATGCTGAATCCCATTAGAGGGATCTTTTGTCACTGGTGATTAGTGGAGACTTTTGAACATAGGTAGTAGTAGCATAGTTTTGTTATTGTTGCTGATATGAGTAGTGATAATGAAGGAGTCCTTCAAATTGAATATTTCTTATGTTGATTGTAGATGGAGGAAGTACTCCACATTTAAAATTTTTGTTATGCATTTTGAACATCACCCCATTAGGCCTTTTGGCATGTAAATGGAGTAATGATCAAAAGGATCGATATGTTTTATGTAAGGGTGGTATTAGGGTATATCCATCACCCACAAAATTAGCTAATATATTGGGAGTGGCGACCCACATCGAAATAGAGGTTATGCCAACTACAAAAAATGTGTGTTATAGACCATGAAAAAATAATTTTCAAAAAAAAATTATATTTATATTTTTTTTCACACCGTTCATTAGATAATTCATTACCCATATAGAAGGGTGCAAAAAACAAAATTAAACAGTCTATCATAGCATGTTTTTGATCTTGTTGTTTTCAACCGAAATAACGTGGATTATAGCTCACGAAAATTTATGATTTTTTTTTAAAAATTACATTTTTATTTTTTTTAACACCGTTAACTAGATATCACATTACCCATATAGGTGGGCGCAAAATTGAATTGAAAACATTCCATAATAGCAAGTTTTTGAATCTTGCCATTTTTGACTGAAAAAATGGGGTTATAGCGCACGAAAAATTATGATTTTTCAAAAAAAATTACATTTCTATTTTATTAACACTATTCATTAGATAGTTTATTACCCATATAGAAAGGTTAAAAAAATGACATGAAAATAATCCAAAATAGTATGTTTTTGAATCTTACCGTTTTCAACCAAAATAACGTAGGTTCTTGCACACGAAAAATTATGGTTTTTTAAAAAAATTTACATTTCTATTTTTTTTAACACCGTTGACTAGATATCATATTACCCATCTTGGTGGGTGCAAAAAATAACATGAAAAAAGTCCACAACAGCCAGTTTTTTAGTCTTGCAATTTCCAACCAAACAACGAGGATTATAGCCCCCGAAAAATGATGATTTTTGAAAAAAAATTATAATTCTATTTTTTAATACTGTTCACTAGATAGAACATTAACCATATAAGTAGGTCAAAAAAACGATATGAAAACAGTCCACAGTAGCATGTTTTTTAATCTTGTCATTTTCAACCGAAAAAAGTGGGTTATAACCCACGAAAATTTATGATTTTTTTTAAAAAATATACATTTCTATTTTTATAATATCGTTCACTAGAAAGCACATTACCCATACAAGTGTGTGAAAAAAATGACATGAAAATAGTCCACAATAGCATGCTTTTTAATCTTGCCGTTTTCAACCAAAAAAACGTGGGTTATAGCCCATGAATTTTTTTTTTTAAAAATACTTTTCTATTGTTTTAACACCATTCACTAGATAGCACATTACCCATATAGGTTGGTGCAAAAAAAAAAAATTAAACACCCCATAATAGAATTTTTTGAATCTTGTCATTTTTAACCTATATAATGTGGGTTATATCCCAGGAAAAATTATAATTTTTCAAAAAAATATACTTCTATTTTTTTAACACCATTCCCTAGATAGTACATTACTCATATAGGTGGGGGGTGCAAAAAATGACATAAACATAGTCCATAATAGCATGTTTTTGAATCTTGCCATTTCAACAGAAAAAACGTGGGTGATAGCCCACGAAATATTATGATTTTTCAAAAAATTTATATATATTTTTTAACACCGTTCATAGATAGCATATTACTGGTATAGGTTGGTGCAAAAAATGATATTAAACAGTCCTTTATAGAATGTTTTTGAATATTGTCATTTTCAACCGAAAAACTGTCTGTTACATCCCACGAAAAATTGCGATTTTTCAAAAAATTTACATTTATATTTTTTTAACTCCGTTCACTAGATAGCACATTAGCCTTATAGATTGGTGCAAAAAATGACATTAAACACTTCATAATAGAGTGTTTTTTATTATTTCCATTTTCAACCGAAATAATATGGGTTATATCCCACGAAAATTATGATTTTTTGAAAAATATATATTTCTATTTTTTAAAACTGTTCACTAGATACCACATTATCTATATAGGTGGGTGTAAAATATGACATGAAAAAAGTACACAATTGCATGTTTTTTAATCTTGCCATTTTCTATCGAAAAAAATGTGGGTATATATACCGTTCACTAGATATCACATTACCCTTATAGGTTTGCAAAAAACGACATTAAACACTCATAATAGAGTGTTTCTGAATCTTGTCGTTTTCAACCGAAATAACATGGGTTATAGCTCACGAAAAATTATGATTTTTTAAAAATATACATTTATATATTTTTTAAAAGCATAAACTAGATAGTATATTACTCATATAGGTAGGTGCAAAATATGATATGAAAAAAGTCAACAATTGCATGTTTTTGAAACTTGCCGTTTTCTACTGAAAAAACGTGGGTTATAACCCACGAAAATATATTCTTTTTCAAAAAATTCATATTTCTATTTTTTAATACCTTTCACTAGATAGCATATTACACATATAGGCTAGTGAAAAAATCGACATGAAAATAGTCCACAATAGAATGTTTTTGAATTTTGTCGTTTTCAATCGAAATAAAGTGGCCCACGAAAAATTATGATTTTTCAAAAAAATGTACTTTTATTTTTTTAAAACCGTTCACTAGATAGCACATTATCCATATAAGTGGGGTACAAAAATTGACTTGAAAAAAGTCCACAATAGCATATTTTTGAATCTTGCCGTTTTGAACCAAAAAACTGTGGGTATAGTCCACGAAAAATTATAATTCTATTTTATTAACACCGTTTATTAGATAGATCATTAATCATATAGGAGGGTTCAAAAAATGACATAAAAATAGTCCAAAATAGCATATTTTTCAATTTTTCCGTTTTCAACCGAAATAACGTGGGTTATAGCCCATGAAAAATTATGATTTTTTAAAAACTTTACATTTTTATTTTTGTAACACCTTTCACTAGATATCATATTACCCATCTAGGTGGGTTAAAAAAATTACATAAAAAAATTCCACAATAGCCAGATTTTTTATTCTTGCTATTTTCAGACAAAAAACATGGATTATAACCCATGAAAAATAATTATTTTTTGAAAAAGTTTAGAATGAAATTTTTTTAACACCTTTCACTAGATAAAACATTATCCATATAAGTAGGTGTAAAAAATAACATGAAAACAGTTTTTAATATCATTTTCTTTGAATCTTGTTGTTTTCAACTGAAAAAATGTGGGTTATAGCCCACGAAATATTATGATTTTTATAAAAAACTACATTTCTATTTTTATAACACTATTTACTAGATAGCACATTACCTATATAGTTGAAAACAATGACATAAAAATAGTCCACAATAGCATGTTTTTGAAATTTGCCATTTTTTACAAACAAAACGTGGGTTATAGCCAATGAAAAATTATGAGTTTTCAAAAAATTTGCATTTCTATTTTTTAACACCGTTCACTAGATAGCACATTACTTATATAGGTTTGTGCAAAAATGACATTAAATAGTCCATAATATAATATTTTTGAATTTTGTCATTTTAAATGAAAAAGTGTCAGTTATAGCCCACGAAAAATTATGATTTTTTAAAAAATTTACATTTCTAGTTTTTAACAGTGTTCACTAGATAGCACATTACCTTATAGGTGGGTGAAAAAAAATGATATTAAACACTTTATATTAGAGTATTTTTGAATCTTGTCGTTTTCAACCGAAATAACGTGGGTTATAACCCACGAAAAATTATAATTTTTTTAAAAATATATATTTCTATTTTTTTAGCAGTATTCACTAGATAGAACATTACTTATATAGGTGTAGACATGACCACGGTTCACGAACCGCCGGTTACGGTTCGTGAACCGCCGGTTCACGGTTCCACGAAGGGTGGAACCTGAATCGGCCCTTGGAGTCACGGTTACGGTTACGGTTCGTGAACCGCCGGTTCACGGTTCGGTCACGGTTCCGGTTCCGTCCCGGTTCCGGTTCCGAGTCCGGTTCCGGTTCCGGTTCCGGTTCCGGTTCCGGTTCCGGTTCCGTTTTCTCACAGTTCGACTTTTTAAAAAGATGACAATATGAAATGTGATGTACTTTACAAAATTTACAAGATGAAGAAAAAGAAGTTTGGTATAATTTACAATGTGAAAAATAAGAGAAGTTTGATATAATTCACAAATTTACAAGGTGAAAAAAAAAGAAATTTGATATAATTTACAATGTGAAAAATAAGAGAAGTTTGATATAATTCACAAATTTACAAATTTATAAGATGAAAAAAAAAGAAGTTTAGTATAATTTACAATGTAAAAAATAAGAGAAGTTTGATATAATTCATAAATTTTACAAATTTACAATGTGAAAAGTAACAAGTTTGATATAATAAGTACAAATTCACAAGTTTGATATAAATGAAAAAATACCTCATTTTATTATTGAAATATAAAATTTTGGCCTAAGTACAAGTTGGCCATTTACATATATGAATAATGAATCAATACAACATTTACTAAAAATAAAAATTTTCATTCATAAAAGTAATTTGAGTACAAGTTAATCTTCTTCAATGTCATCATCGTGATCGAGTTGAACGAAATCCGTGAAATAAGAAACTCCGGTTGAAGATCCGCCACTAACATTGCTCGTTTCGGAAATGTCGGTGTCGTAATCTAAATCAATGTCATCCGCCTTGTCCATTTCTTGTGCTCTCAAATGCCTTGTGCCAATCATCCACTAATGCTTGGATTTCTAATGATCTTGGTAATAATCGGGACCGGTGCTCGTCTAACATGATTCCTCCCACACTAAAAGCTTGCTCCACAGCTACGGTTGATGCCGGAATTGCAAGAATATGTTTTGCGATAATAGAAAGGATTGGATAATCCTTCTCCTTTCCCTTCCACCATTCTAACACGGACCACTCGTGAAAATCCTTATCTTCATCACAAACTTCAAAAGTAGTTGTTAAATATCTATCAAGTTCCGTATCATTACCGGATCTTGGTTTTTTGTGTGAAGAATATATAGACTTACCAAGTTTACGTGGTGCTATAGAAAACATTGATGGAGTACTAGTATTTTGATACGATGCACTACTAGTAGAACCATCAATATTAGATCCGGTACTAATAGGAACTTGACTACCATATTTAGAAAGAAATTCATTAAATAAATCACGAAGAAGAAATATTACTTCTCCTATAATTTCCTTAGTATCTTGAGGTTTATAACCTTCATTGCCAAGAAAAAATGAATCTATACAACTATTATATGCAGTAATATATTCTTCTAAAATATTAATTTTTTGACGTGGATAAAAAACAGAAGCAATTAAATATGTAGGTGGAATTCTTCGGTAATAGTTAAGCCATTTTATTAACATATCATATATAGGAAGTGATAAAACAGGGTCATCTTTAAATTGTTGTAAAATACCAACAACATCACATGCAATGTGAACAAATAGATGAGAAGTAGGATAATAAACACCAGATAAAATTTCAGTAGCATCTTTAAATACCTTTAAAAGTTCTAATAATTTACAACAAATTTCCCACATATTAGGATGCAAAGAAATATTATCTACTTGATTTTGCATAAAAAAAGTACATAACAAAGTACTATATTGTGTAGATGCATTCAATAATTTATAAGTTGAATTCCACCTATTAGGAACATCTTTACTAAATCTTTTTGGTTTGCGTCCATTTTCCATACAAAATTTTACCCATAGTTTCATTAAATTTGGACGGATCCATAAAAGACTAATTGCCTCTTTAATAGGCGTAATATGCGTATTTAGTGTTTTTAAACCATCTTGTACCGCTAAATTTAATATGTGGCATGCACACCTAATATGAAAAAATTTTCCACCTATTATTGGTTGACAAAGAGTTTTTAATTGATTAATTGAAGCCGTATTAGAGGAAGCATTATCAAAACCAATTGAAAATTTTTTTTTAGATAAACCATATTCATCTAAAATAATATTCAACAAATTAGATATATTATCTGCGGTATGTCTTGCTTCAAAATGACGAAAAACAATAATTCTTTTTTGTATTTTCCAATCACTATCAACCCAATGACAAGTTACTCCCATATAAGAATGCATTTGCCATAAATCACTCCAAATATCGGAACATATAGAAACACTACCATTTAATTTTGAAAAAGTTTCAATTAAAATTTGTTTTTCACCTTTATAAATTTTCTTTAATTCTCTTGTTATTGATGTTCTAGGCATTCTTTTAGCTTGTGGATTTAATGCCTCTTGACAATAATAATTAAATCCTACTTTTTCACCAAAACCAAATGATAAATGTTCTATGGCAATCATTTTAGCTAATTCTTTTCTATTTTTTTCATCCGAATATTTAAAAGGAGGAGTAGTAGAGGGAACAAACCCGGATAATTGCGATTGGTTGGTGGAAAGGCCGAGTTCGTGTGGATGTTTTTCCTTCAAATGTCGCGCCAAAGTTCCATAGCCCGATCCTTTCTTGAAAGCATAAAATTTATTTCCGGGACAATAATTGCATCTCGCCTTGATTGGTTGTTGGTTGGAATCTAAAATCTTTGTGTAATGCTTCTTGAACATATCCGATTTTAGCCTTTCTTCAACGTTGGGGCTTTCGGTTTCTCCACCACCACTAAAAATTTGCTCACTTTGGTTTGCACCAAATTGTGAGCTACCAACAATATCTCTATTATAACTATCCATTTTATAGTAAATTCAAATTAAGTAATTGAATAAATATAAATAATTAGATAAATAAAATTATAACCTTATAAGTGTATAATAAAACTATAAAAGTGTTTAAATAAATTAAAATAATTCAAATAATAAAAATTATTAATGACATAAATAATTTGAATAAAATAAAATAATTTAAAGTAAAATAAATAGCTAAAGATTTGAATAAAATAAAATAATTTAAAGTAAAGAATTGAATTTTGAATATAATGAATTAATGAGTAAAAATAATTTAATGATAAAAAAAAGTAGATAATATAAATGATAATTGAGTATTGCGAGAATTGAGAGAATTGAGAGAATTGAGATGAAGAGAAAGGTGTGAAAATGAATTTAGAAAATTTTAGGTATTTATAGAAGAAAAATCAAAAAAAAAATAAAAAAAATGCATGCAAAACCGTTGGCAGCCAACGGCCCAATTTATGGCCGTTGGACTGCCAACGGTAATGATGGCCGTTGGGTTGGCCACTTGGCAGTTGGCCCATCACTTTTTATTTTATTTTATTTTATTTTTTTTTGCTGAACCGGCGGTTAAACCGCCGGTTCTAGCCGTTGGATCATCCAACGGCTAGTAAATCCTGGCCATCCAATTTTTTTTTTTTTTAAAAATCGGCGGTTCAAACCGCCGGTTCACGGTTCACAGAAAGTGTGAACCGGAACCGGCTGGCCATCCAATTTTTTTTTTTTTAAAAACCGGCGGTTCAAACCGCCGGTTCAGGTTCACGGGTTGGGCCCGGCATGGGCCGGTTCCGGTTAAAACCGGAACCGTGGTCATGACTATATAGGTGGGTGCAAAATATGACATGAAAAAAGTCCTCAATTGCGTAATTTTTAATCTTGCCGTTTTCTGCCGAAAAAACGTGGGTTATAGCCCACGAAAAATTATGATTTTTTAAAAAAATATACATTTCTATATTTTTAACACCGTTCACTAGATACCACATTACACATATAGGTTGATGAATTCTTCAAAATTAAAAACTGCATAAAAAATATTTTTGAATCTTGTCATTTTCAACCGAAGTAACGTAGGTTATAGCGTACGAAAAGTTATGATTTTTCAAAAAAATATATTTCTATTTTTTAACACCGTTCATTAGATAGCATATTTTCTATATAGGTGGGTGCAAAAATTGATGTGAAAAATCCACAATAGCATGTTTTTTAATCTTGTCGTTTTCAACCGAAAAAATGTGTGTTATGGCCCACGAAAAATTATAATTTTTAAAAAAATTAGATTTCTATTTTACTAACACCGTTTATTAGATAGATCATTACACATATAGGAGAGTTCAAAAAATGACATGAAAACATTTCAAAATACCATGTTTTTCAATCTTGCCATTTTCAACCGAAATAACGTGGGTTATAGCCCACGAAAAATTATGGTTTTTGAAAAAATTTAAATTTTTATTTTTTAACACCTTTCACTAGATATTATATTACCTATCTAGGTGGGTGCAAAAAATGACATGAAAATAGTCCACAACAACCAGTTTTTGAGTCTTCCTGTTTTCAACCAAAAAACGTGGATTATAGACCACGAAAAATGATGAGTTTTGAAAAATTTTACAATTCAATTTTTTAACACTTTTCATTAGATAGAACATTACCCATATAAGTAGGTGTAAAAAATGACATGAAAACAGTCCACAATAGCATTTTTTTTGAATCTTGTCGTTTTCAACTGAAAAAATGTGGGTTATAGCCCACGAAAATTATGATTTTAAAAAAAATTACATTTCTATTTTTATAACACCATTCACTAGACAGCATATTACCTATATAGGTGGGTACAAAAAATGACATAAAAAAAATTCACAATAGCTTGTTTTTGAATCTTGCCATTTTTAATAGAAAAAACATAGGTTATAACCCATGAAAAATTATGATTTTTAAAAAAAATTACATTCCTATTTTTTAACACCATTCAGTAGATAGCACATTACCCATATAGGTTTATGCAGAAAACAACATTAGATAGTCCATAATAGAATGTTTTTGAATCTTTTTGTTTTCAACCGAAAAATGTAGGTTATAGCCAATGAAAAATTATGAATTTTTAAAAAATCTACATTCATATTTTTTAATACCATTCACTAGATAACACATTACCCTTATAGGCGGGTACAAAAAATGATTTGAAAACATTCCATAATAGCATTTTTTGAATCTTGCCCTTTTCAACTTAAAAAATATGGGTTATAGCGCACGAAAAATTATGATTTTTTATAAAATTTATATTTTTATTTTATTTACACCTTTCATTAGATAGCTCATTACCCATATAGAACGGTTCAAAAAATTACATAAAAATAGCCTACAATAGCATATTTTTGAATGTTGTCGTTTTCAACTAAAAAAACGTTGGTTATAGCCCACAAAAAATTAAGATTTTTTTAAAAAATAATTTACAGTTCTATTTTTTTAACATTGTTCACTAGATATCATATTACCCATCTTGGTGGGTGAAAAAAATGACATGAAAAAAGTGCACAACAGCCAGTTTTTGAGTCTTGCCGTTTTCAGCCAAAAAATATTGGTGGTTATATAGCCTACGAAAAATGATGATTTTTGAAAAAAATTACAATTTTATTTTTTTGACACCTTTCACAAGATAGAATATTACTCCTATAAGTAGGTGAAAAAATTGACATGAATACAGTTCATAATAGCAAGTTTTGGAATTTTGTCGATTTCAACCGAAAAAACGTGGATTATAGCCTATGAAAAATTATGATTTTGCAAAAAATTTACATTTCTATTTTTTTCACATCGTTAATTAGATAGCTCATTACATATATAGGAGAGTGAAAAAAACGACATTAAACAGTCCATAATAGTATGCTTTTGAATTTTGTCGTTTTTAAAACGTTTGTTATAACCCATGAAAAATTATGATTTTTCAAAAAAATCATATTTATATTTTTTTAACAACGTTCACTAGATGACACATTACCCATACTGGTGGGTGCAAAAATTGACTTGAAAACATTCCATAATAGCATGTTTTTGAATCTCGCCGTTTTCAACTAGAAAATGCGGGTTTTAGCACACAAAAAATTATGATATTTCAAAAAATTTACATTTATATTTTATTAACACCGTTCATTAGATAGCTCATTACCCATATAGGAGGGTTAAAAAATGACATAAAATAGTCCAAAATAGTATGTTTTTGAATCTTGCCGTTTTCAACTAAAATAACGTTGGTTATTGCACACGAAGAATTATAATTTTTCAAAAAATTAAATTTCTATTTTTTAACACCGTTCACTAGATATCACATTATCTATATAGGTGGGTGCAAAAATTAACTTCAAAACATTCCATAATAGCATGTTTTTGAATTTTGTCATTTTCAACTGAAAAAACGTTTGTTATAGCGCACAGAAAATTACGATTTTTTAAAAAATTAACATTTCTATTTTATTAACACCATTCATTAGATAGCTCATTACCCATACAGGAAGGTTCAAAAAATAACATAAAAATAATCCAAAATAACATGTTTTTGAATCTTGCTATTTTCAATCGAAACAACGTGGGTTATTGCACACGAAAAATTATAATTTTTCAAAAAAATTTCATTTCTATTTTTTTAACCTCGTTTACTAGATATCATATTACCCATCTAGGTGAGTGCAAAAAATAATATGAAAAAGATCCACAACAACTTGTTTTTTGGTCTTGCCATCTTTAGCCAAACAAAGTGGATTATAGCCCCCAAAAAATGATGATTTTTGAAAAAAATTACAATTCCATTTTTTAACACCCTTTACTAGATAGAACATTACCCATATAAGTAGGTCCAAAAAATGACATGAAAATAGTCCACAATAGCATATTTTTTAATCTTGTCATTTTCAACTGAAAATATAGGTTTTCAACTGAAAAATTATGATTTTTTTTAAAAAACTACATTTCTATTTGTTTTACACCGTTTACTTGATAGTACATTACTCATATGGGTTGGTGCAAAAAATGACATTAAACAGTCCATAATATAATGTTTTTGAATCTTGTCGTTCACAATCGAAAAAATGTTGTTATAGCCCCCGAAAAATTATGATTTTTTAAAAAATTTACATTTCTATTTTTTTAACACTGTTCACTAGATAGCACATTACCCTTATATGCTGGTGCAAAAAACAACATTAAACACTCAATCATAGAGTGCTTTTGAAACTTGTCATTTTCAACCGAAATAACATGGGTTAATAGCCCATGAAAAATTTTGATTTTTCAAAAATATATATTTCTATTTTTTAACACCGTTCACTAGATAATACATTACCTATATAGGTGGGTGCAAAATATGACATGAAAAAAGTCCACAATTGCATGTTTTTGAATCTTGTTGTTTTCTACGGAAAAAAGTGGGTGCATAATACATTACCTATCTTGTTGTTTTCTACGGAAACGAGGGGATTCCGAAATCTGGTCTAGAATGATCCAAGTGGCAGAAATTGTAGAGAAATTCATTTTATTTCAAGTCAATGAAGGAAAATGTAGCTTATGGTTTGATAATTGGCTTGGTAAGGGTACACTGTCCCACTTAGTTTCTCATAATCACAGCCACAACCTAGATCAATTTATTAATGCTCAAGGCTGGGATTTGCCACAGTTGCAGAACTATATACCCTCGGATTGGTTAGAAGCTGTTAAAAGTAGCCACTCTCCCTCCTGGTTGGAAAAAGATAGATTAATTTGGACTCTTGAAGAGAATGGATGTTTTTCACTCTCTTCAGCTTACAAAATAATCAGGCAAAGAGATGAATCATATGTCGCAAATGATGAGACATTATGGGATACACATATGCCTACAAAAATCTTCTTCTTTAACCTAAGACTGAGAAAGAACAAATTACCCATTGGAAGTAATCTCTCAAAATTCAGCATCTATGGACCTTTCTTATGCCATTTATGCAAAGCCAATGGGGAAACAATTAATCACTTATTTGCTGAATGTCCTTTTGCAAGAGTGATTTGGAATAAGTTTGGAGTTGAGATAGGTATACTACAACAATCTATGTCCCTGAATACCACGTTTCAAATTTGGAAAAACCATAAAGGGAAAAACAGCAATGTTAACTTGCTATGTAAAATCCTTCCTTTGATCATTTGTTGGGAAATTTGGAAAATCAGAAATAGAATAGCCTTTGACAATCAGAAATTTGAGCTGCTGACTTTAACTAATTCTATTTTTGATACTATGACTATGTGCATGAAAATGAACTCTTGTTCTTGGGAGGAGTTCTGGCTTCTTAGCATAAATCATGTCAATAGATATCATGTTCAGATCAGCAAATGGTATCCACCACAAAAGGGACAGGTAAAAATCAATATTGCATGTCAGATCAACAATAATTCAGCACAAGGGAGTATAATGGTAAGAAACAATGATGGTGAGGTGATTTGGCTTCATTTAATAACTGAATTTAATTGTTTAATTGGCTCCAAAGTACAGGTTGAGGTTTGCACAGCGGTGACAGGTATTCAAGAATGCATTATTCGTGGTTTCACAAATATTATATTGGAATATGACTCAGCTTGTTTGCAGAGACTATTATCTAAAGAAAAAGATGAATGGAGGCATTATTATCTTCAGGAATCCATAAAGACAATTAGGAGACATGCTACTCACAACAAAATCTGGAAAGACTCTAATCAAGCTGCGAGATGGGTGGCTGCCAGCCCTATGAGAGAGTTTGATGCCATTCCTGAAGAATTAAAGAAGATCATTCTCTTGGACAAGATAGGACTGCCAAAATTCAAGAAAGTAAAGGTTCCACCACATCAAAAGGGTTGCTGATCATGCTAAAACAAGGAGGCATCTACTGTTGGGATAACTACATAAATCCAATACTTAAAAGGCTGATCACGTCATCCACAGTGAAATATTCTGGAATGGAAAATGGTAAGATTGAAGGGTATTGGCTGCTGAAGTCAGGCCAATTTCCCAAGGTGGTGAAGCTCTTTGAAAATCTGTATTTGATAATAGGGCTGTGGTTGCCGGTGTTAGACCACTTTCCCTTTTTTGAAGCTATACAAATTCCCTATCCTTTACTAACGAGTCTTGTGAATAGGGAACTTTTGAAATGGACATTTGGTCCTGTACAAAACTGTCATGCAGCTGATGAATATGATAGATTAGGCAGTATTATAAACTTTTGTAAATGGAGGAAGTACTCCATGTTTATTATTATGTAAAATCCATTTGAACATATCCCCATTAGGCCTTGGGCATGTAAATGGAGTTATGTTCAAATGGATACTTTTTGTAAGGGTGATATTAGGGTAAATCCATCACCCAAAAAAACTATGGAATAAACTGGGAGTGGCGACCCACCTCAATAGAGAGGTTCAGCCAAAAAAAAAAAAAGTGGGTTGTAGCCCAGGAAAATTTATGCTTTTTCAAAGAAATTACATTTCTATTTTCTTAACACCATTCATTAGATAGCACATTACACATATAGGTTGGTGAAAAAATCGACATTAAAAACTTCATAATAGAATGTTTTTGAATCTTGCCGTTTTCAATCGAAAAAATGTGCGTTATAGGCCACGAAAACTTATGATTTTTTAAAAAATTTACAATTCAATTTTTTTAACACCTTTTAGTCGATAAAACATTACCCATATAAGTAGGTGTAAAACATGACATGAAAACAGTCCACAATAGCATGTTTTTGAGTATTGTCGTTTTCAATTGAAAAAATGTGGGTTATAGCCCACGAAAAATTATGATTTTTTTTAAAAAAATTACATTTCTATTTTTATAATACCGTTCACTAGATAGTACATTATCCATATAGGTGGGTGCAAAAAATGACATAAAAATAGTCAACAATAGCATGTTTTTGAATCTTGCCATTTTTAATAGAAAAAACGTAGATTTTAGCTCACGAAAAATTATGATTTTTCAAAAAAAATTACATTTTTATATTTTTTAACACTGTTCACTGGATTTCACATTACGCATATAGGTTGGCTAAAAAAACGACATTAAACAGTCCATAACAGAATGTTTTTGAATCTTGTCATTTTCAACCGAAAAAATGTCGATTATAGCCCACAGAAAATTATGATTTTTCAAAAGTTTTACATTTCTATTTTATTAATACTTTTCATTAGATAGCTTATTACCCATATAGGAGGGTTAAAAAAATGAGATGAAAACAATCCAAAATAGCATATTTTTGATTCTTGCCGTTTTCAACTGAAATAATGTGGGTTATATCCCACGAAAAATTATGATTTTTAAAAAAATTTTAATTTCTATTTTTTAATACCGTTCACTAGATAGTACATTACGCATATATGTTGGTGCAAAAAATGACATTAAACAGTTCGTAATAGAATGTCTTTGAATCTTGTCGTTTTCAACCAAAAAAATGTAGGTTATAGCCGATGAAAAATTATGATTTTTTCAAAAAATTTATATTTCTATTTTATTAAGACTGTTCATTAGATAGTTTATTACCCATATAGAAGGGTTCAAAAAATGACATGAAGACAATCTAAAATAGCATGTCTTTTAATCTTGTCGTTTTCAACTGAAACAACGTGGGTTATAGCCGACGAAAAATTATGAGTTTTTAAAAAAAATTATTTTTATTTTTTTTAACATAATTCACTAGATATCATATTACCTATCTAAATTAATTGGTGCAAAAGATGACACCATAGAGTGAACAGGAATTATGTAAAAGGTGTTCCATTCAGCTAAGGTTTTTTTATACTAATGACATTGGAGTATGTCCATCATATCCAATTTTAAGTCAATATATTAGGTGTGGTGCCCCCCTCGCAATAGAGGTTATACCCAAAAAAAAAAAGAATTCTAGTGAATATTATCAAAAAGTGAAAATTAAAATTTTCACTGAATCTCCATTTTTCATGGGTTATAACACACGTATTTTTGTTAAAAATGGCAAAGTAAAATAAAGTGTTAATTTTGACTTTTTCCCTGCTGTTTTATAAATGTATTCTAATGAATGGTGTCTTTTTTCTTTTTTTTTTGGTATAACCTTTTGTACTGGGGAGGATGCCACCCCATTTTTATTTAATAAGAAAGTGATGATGGCGGACGTACCCAACACCGCCTCACAAAAGTTAATGTCGATTGACATGTAGATGAAGAGGATTCTTTCTTTACAAAATGCTTGCAACTAAAAGTAAATGAGGAAGATTATTCCTTAATATAGTTTGGTTAATTTACTAGAATTTGAAAAAAATATGAATACGGCAAATTCATATTATTGCAAACTTCAGTTCCTTCTGCCAAAAGTCTCCTTGTTGTATCATCGAACTCAACTTTATGGAATTGGATATTAATTTACAGTATGCCCAAAAGTTCATTAATTTCATTGAACCACAGATCCAACAGAAACTCAAAAATTTCTCCACCAACTTAGGTCATATAATTTATAAACAACAGTAAAAGCAGCCACACCAAGAGAAATTCAAGAGCCAACCATTCTTCATTATATTCATTTGAGCTCTTACTATGTTATATCTGCTCTCCATTCACCAACATTTCAAGAGCAAATAACCAAGAGACACCAAAACAAATTCATTTCAACTTCAAATAGACTCAGAAAACAATCAAATAAACTCCACAAGTTTAGAATACCTCATCATCAAAATATCATATCACAAAGCCACCTGAATTGTTCGTAAAAGTAAACCTAGCAGAGGGCTTATTAGGCTTAATACCTCTCATATGGTATATGTCTTTAGCAATCAGAATTCTAGATTTATGGTTCCAATTAGTTTTTGATTTTCTTTTTATTGTAAGCCTGTTTGCTTTGACTTTTGAGTTCTTTTGCATTGTCTTTTCAAGTTTAGATAACTTTGGGCGTAAATCCCTGTTCTCTCTTGTTTGGCTTACCTTCGGGTGATTAAAACTGGAATTCACTTCTTCAAATTCTATGATGATCGGGATTGGATTCTTTTCCTTTTGCTCTTCGTTCTCTGCAGTTTGCCATGTTTGCTTTGATTGTTTACCTTTTGTTTGAGGTAGCTTTGATTTCTTCTGATTCGGAGCCTTGACTGCCTTATCTGTGGCACATTCAAACTCAGCATACTTTGTAGCTTCTTTGGTGGAGGCCTTCAACTGGGAGGTGACTTCACTTTATTACTTCCCCTTGTTGGTACATTTCAGTCAGCGATTCTTCAAACATGATAATCACAGGTGTTGCATCCAAATGTTCTACTGCTGTTTGACTTCGGTTCACATGGGTTGGCTTTAGTGATCAATTGTTCTAGGTTTAACTTCTGATCCTTAGATATGGTAAGTTTATCTTTTCCACACTGTATCAACAACTAGGAGAAAATTGGATCTACTATTTGTTGGCCTATTTTTGATTTTAGACCATTCCTTGTCCTTATTTTCCTAAGGAATTTTAGAAGGAGATTGGATTATTTCCTTTACAGCTAGCAGTTTTGTATTGATGGCCATTTCTTGTGTTATCTGCTTCTCCATAAGCTTTTCTAATTCTGCAAATAAATTGCAGCCATCTGATGTTTCCATCCTTTGGTCCATGGCAATCCTCTAGAGTCCACCTTGATACTTGATGAGTCTAGAAAATATCACGTCATCTGAGCAGGTCTTCTGGTCGCCCGGATAAGCCGAATACTTGTAGAAAATCCCCGGGATCATTCCCAGGGAGTAAACTCTGAAGCTTAAGTCAGTTATGAGCCTTAAACCTTTATCTATATTTAATTGAGACTACGAATATCAAATCTCTTCCAAAGTGATGGAGGGAAGGTATTTATAGAATACATACATGAGTTAGAGTTGTAATAAAACTCTAGTAACGTATCTTGAAGAAGGATTTGCTGTAATGTAAGAGTTGAAATAGGATTATAACTCTTAGCATACATATGTAATAGAAATAATTGCTGAGAAAGAATTATACTCCTATGAACTAAAGAGTACTTGTTGTATGAACTGAAGAGTACTTGTTGTATTAGAAGTCTATTTCTGAGGTATTATACTTGTAGCAAAATTCATCCCTCATCGATAGCCCCTCAGGTCGGATTACATTTATCCATTCCGACCTAAATAATATTTGGTATAATATCGATCTGCCATGCACGTTCCTCTCTTTGAGTTTCGTGCCCACGAAACACGCTTACACGTTTTAAACCATGACTTACCTGAAAGACGTCTTAGACGACACGTTCTTCCACCACAGTTGTCACGTCCTTTCGAATTCCCACGCCCTTCTCCTATAAATAGGGCGTTTCAGAATTCATTTGACACTTTCATCTTTCAGAGTTCTCAATCTTCAGCTCGAATTTAAGAAATTCTTGAAATGTTGCTTCCAGCTTTTCTTCTTTTAGCTCAGCTTCTTTAGATCATCTCTGTGTCTCTATCCACAAGTAAGTAATGTCCACCTCAGAACACTCCAGTTCTTCTTCCGAAATTCGTTCTGAAATTAATTTAAACGATAACGAATCACCTGCGCACAAATCTGAACATGAATCTGAAAATACTTCTAGTAGCAGCAGTGATTCTGATTCTTCTTCCAGTTCATCTAGTAATTCTCATAACCAAACTAATTAGCCAAAATCCTAAAAACTACTAGGAAGTATAATTTAGCTCGGTTAAGTAAGGGAGACACAGATGAAACTGAGCACATAAGGTTAGATAACTCAGCGCAGCAAGAGGAAGATCTAGTAGATTTAGATCGGTTCATCTCCCACGCCATTCCTTTAGCAATAGACTTTCCTGAGGATCAACCTTCATCTAGCTGACCAGCCGCTGACGACCCTCAACCATCTAATCTGACCAAAAAACCCGTTGTAATTAAGTTAGAAACCCTAAGTTCGACCATAACTACCTCTTCGTTAGTTAACATTCTTAGGGACTTTCACATCAGCCTCTAGATTGAGACTAGGATCTCCTTAGAAGGGAAAGTAGCTAGCCGACCACCCGAGGGCTTTATAAGTATTTTTATATAGCATCTTAGGGCTGGGCTGAGGTTTTCTTTATCTCAGTTCTCAAAGATATTTTAGCTGATTATATGATCAGCTTAACTCAACTAACTCCAAATGCGATCAGAATCTTGATCGGGTTTGAGTTATTTTTCAAACACTTAGATTACAAATGCACTATTCCTTACTTTGGGCACTTCTTTTGCCTAAAATCATCTGGAAAAGATTCGGGCTGGTACTACTTTTCCCGCCGATCTAAGAAGCAACAAATTTTGAGTGGAAAGCCCATTCATGAATGGAAAGACAAATTCTTTTATGTTAGTTTAAGGTGGTTAGAGTGTGAGTGGTATTAGAAGGATGCTGGTCGGGTTTTCGACCCGATTTCTATGAGAAAGCTGCCAAAAGACCTTGCTGAA
Organism: Ophiorrhiza pumila; assembly: GCA_016586305.1. NCBI lineage: Eukaryota > Viridiplantae > Streptophyta > Magnoliopsida > Gentianales > Rubiaceae > Ophiorrhiza > Ophiorrhiza pumila. The sequence continues at coordinate 31,508,204 of BLIW01000002.1, forward strand.
AAGCTAGAAAATTAAAATCGAGTGCTTAAACTGCTCATTTTCTTTCTTTTTCAGTGACCAACATCGAAGACCTTATGGGCGATTTGTCAGATCCTTCAACTGCTCCTCCCAATTAGGCTCCCAATAATGAAGCTCCTACTAAAACCCCCACTGATGAGGTCAAGTCGGACAAGAATATTGACAAACCGACTTCCGCATCAGTTAAAGGGAAAGGAAAGAAAATTCCCCTCGGATCGGGATAGCCTTTTAAAACGTTGATGAAGAATGTCAGCAAGAGAAAACCGGAAAACTCTGCAGACAAGGCTCAGAAAAAACCTTGAATTGTAGAGATCGAAGTCGACGAAGATGAGGTGTCTGGTCCATCTCTTCTTGGGGACGTCTTCGTTCCTATTTCTAAGGTTTTGGAGGGTGAAGCCTCCTATCCTTTATCCACCTTTTGTCCCGACATGAAGATGGATATTAATGACAGGCTCACCATAGACATGGCGCTTGATTTTGCCTACAACTCCATTCCACGTCAGGATAGGAAAATGCTGAAAAAGGTGGACACCTCGTCACTTCACCAACGTCTTGCTTTGGGCATTGCACAGGTATCCTTCTCATTTCTCTTTCGTTATTTTGATTTGATGCTATTATTACTTATTAACAATCTATATTTCAGGTCATGGGCTTGGCCACCGAGGCTATTGATCGCAGCGAAGGAGCATCTGAGAGGTTTGAGAAGATGTTAGCTTAAAAGGATGCCGATCAACGGGAGATTACAACTCGCTCAACTTTGCTTGAAGCCGAAGAGAAGAGAACCGCCAAGCACTTGAAGGAAATCGACCTTCTTTCAGATGATTGAAAAGCCGTCCGCTCTTCTAATGAGGAGTTAGAAGTAAAAAATAAGGAGTTGTCAACTCGAGTGGCTTTCCTAGAAGGAGAGGGCTCTTCTCAACTCATCTCAAATTTCCTATCTTCCGACGAGGGGAGGAATTTGCTTGCGCGGTTATGTGCTCCTGGTCGTAACCTTGGTTACCATAAAGCCTTGGTTGCACTTGACTCAAGATGTCCTGGTGTGGTCATAACCTCTGAGAAAGGCTACAACGCCAAAGTCGACGAGGCCTTAAACCAGGCGTTTGCCAATCTAAAGTTGGTGCAAGTCGATAGAGGTCAATATGTGCCTCCAACTCCCCAAAAGGATGATGGAGCAGACGAAAAAGAAGGAAGCTAAGCCTGCGAGCTCAAATATTTTGTAATAGTGCTGTAAGTTCTTAAATACGTCCTGAACAGCTGTTTGTCCAATTTTTGGTCTTATTAATATATTAATATTTGAATTTTCAATTTGAAAATTTCTAACACATTTTGATGTCATTGTGCCGTATTTAGTACAAACTTCTTCAATTCGGTTTGACGAATGGGTCGAATCGTATTTGATTAATGAGCAACTCAAATAGAATCAAATACAAAATTGATTATTTCAAACGAAACCAAATTTTTTTTTGCTTTTCGTAATAAATCACAAACTGCGATTAGATAATCCAAATTGTCGTGACGCGTAATCATATATTCTGAACTAAAACGAATTTACACATTTTTCTTTTAGCGAGCTATCAACGATATGATTGAGAATCGAATAATGATATAATCCGACGTGAATTGAACTTTGATTCGCATTTTGATTTGCGTGTTTTCCTTTTTTCTGAAAAATCAATGTTATGATCTGAAATCGCATAGTTCGAACTGAATCAAACTTTAATTTGTATGTTTTCCTTTTTGGTGGAAAGTTAATGATATGATCTGAAATCGCGTAGTTTGAATTGAATCAAACTTTAATTTGTATGTTTTCCTTTTTGGCGGAAAATCAGTAATATGATAGAAAATCGTATAATTCGATTAGAATCAAACTTGATTGAAGATATTTCTCACTTTGTAAGAATGAATTCATAATGAGTTGTTTTATTGATGTGTAGCATTTAAGTTGAATTACGCTTATTGAAGCATCATTGTGATTGACTTGATAAAAATGAACTGAAAAAGTAACAAGCTACTTATAGTATCTTCGCAAGTTGGTGATGTTCCACATCCTCGGGATAGTCCGTCCATCTAGAGTTTCCAACTTATAACTCCCCGCACCTCCGACCTGAGCTACCTTATAACGTCCTTTTCAGTTCGGATTGAGTTTCTTGAGGCCTTCAAATCAGCTTGCTTCATTCTTTCATAGAACCAAATCTCCCGGTCGAAATTGAGTTTTCTTGACTCGCCGATCATAATAACGAACCATCTCAGCCTTGTACTTCACTTCTGCAACGTGTGCCATCGCTCATTTTTTCTCCAACAAGTCAAAACTTAATCGCAGCTCTTCAGAATTTGCTTATGAAATGTAGTGGATTCTCTTTGGGCTTGGGAGTCCAATTTCGGCAGGTATTACGGCTTCAGAACCATAAACTAAGCTGAACAGAGTTTCTTAGGTTGCTGTTCTTAGGGTAGTTCGATACGCCCGTAGAATATTTGGCAGCTCTTCAACCCAATCTCTCTTAGTTTTTCCAACCTTGTCTTCAAACCTTGAACAATTATCCTGTTAGTGACCGCAGTTTGCCTATTTGCTTGCAGATGTGCTATTGAGGTAAAGTGTTGTCTTATATTCACTCTTCTCGCACCAACTTCTGAATGGGTTGTTTCCAAACCTGCACACTATTTTTTTCCAGACGAATTTAACCATACTTCTTCCGAAAATTTGCCCAAGTGGTTTGGCTTCTACCCATTTTGTGAAATAGTCAATAGCCATTACAAAGTGATTTAGCCATCCAGGAGACTCAGGAAATGGTCTAGCAATGTCAATTCCCATTGATAAAATGGCTATGGACTTTGGATAGTGATCATCTCGATTTGTGGAACATGTCTAACAACGGCATTAATTTGACGTTCAGCCAAATTTACCGGAGCGTGATTTGCTATCATCGTCTGAATTTGTTCTCTATTTTCGATCAAAAACTTGAGTACATCAGGTGAATTTAGGTTATTGAATTGAATTGAATTTCCATCTTGATTTTGGGGATCAGAACCTCTTCTGTCTTGAATGGGAGTTCTGATGGATGAACTCGCAGGATCTTCTCTTAACGAAAGATTATTCTCCTCTTAATGATCAGGATCAGGAGAATTCCGAACAGGCTATTTGTCACGTTTGGACAATTACAAACGAGTAGTAGGCATGTTTATCTTCTACCCCACGGTGGGTGCCAATTGATGAGTCTAGAAAATCTCACGTTATCTAAACAGGTCTTCTGGTCATCCGGATGCACCGAATACCTGCACAAAGTCCCCGGGATCGTTCCCAGAGAGTAAACTCTGAAGCTTAAGTCAGTTATGAGTCTTAAGCCTTTATCGATGTGTAATTGAGAATACGAATATCGAATCCCCTTCCAAAGTGATGGAGGGGAGGTATTTATAGAATACATACCTGAGTTGTAATAAAACTCTAGTAACGTACCTTGAAGAAGGATTTGCTGTAATGTAAGAGTTGTAATAGGATTATAACTCTTAGCATACATATGTTATAGAAATAATTGCTAAGAAGGAGTTAAGACTCCTATGAACTGAAGAGTACTTGTTGTATGAACTGAATAGTACTTGTTGTATTAGAAGTCTATTTCTAAGGTATTATACTTGTAGCAAAATTCATCCCTCATCAATACCCTCAGTCGAAATCTTTCAATAAACCATGACCTCTTTGTCCTAATCCGCATGAAATCTTCATGTGTAGAGCATCTTATAAGGAAGATCCTTGTTTTCAGTCGGCCACTTTTCAATTCTCCTTTGAATCCTCTCGTGGCGAAGTTAGAGCATTCAGATCAAGAGAGAGAATTTGAATTCTTGTGATTATTATCTAAAAAAATAATGAACAATGTAAAAAAAAGTAAAATTTAAATTTTCCACCAAATTTTCATTTTTATAAGTAATAACACACGTATTTTAGCAAAAAATAGCAAAATCTAAAAACGTGTTGATTTAACTTTTTGTGATATTTTATACACCAATCTCGTTTGTGAACATGCATTCAATTGAATATTGTCAGAAAAAAATGAAATTTAAATTTTCTTCAAATCTACATTTTTCTCGGGTTATAACATTTGTATTTGGTCAAAAATAGCAAAGTAAAAAAATCTATTGATTTTGACTTTTTTTCATATTTTTTTACCTATCTCAATTGTGAACACACATACATGTAAATGATGTCAAAAAAGTGAAATTTAAAATTTTTACCAAATTTTTATTTTTTATTCGTTATAACACACATATTTTAACCAAAAAAGGCAAAATAAAAAAATGTGTTGATTTTCACATTTTTTGTACCATTTTTTGCAATCATTCTAATTGTAAATATGCATTCTAGTAAATAATTTAAAAAAGTAAAAAATTAAAATTTTCACAAAACCTCAATTTTTCATGGATTATAGCACACATATTTTTGTCAAAAATTGCAAAGAAAAAAAATATTTTATTTTGGCTTTTCCTCTACTATATTTTATACAAACATAAATTGTAAGCATGCATTCTAATGAAAGATGTAAAAAAAGGTAAAATTTAGATTTTTCGCCAAATTTTCATTTTTCATGGGTTATCCACATATTTTAGCCAAAAATAAAAAAATTTAAAAACGTGTTGATTTAGACTTTTTGTGATATTTTTTAACACCCGTCTCATTTGTGAACATGCATTCCAGTGAATATTGTCAAAAAAGTGAAATTTAAATTTTTATCAAACCTCCATTTTTCACGAGTTATAAATAATAGACGTATTTGGTAAAAATTGGCAAAGTATAAAAAAAACTTGTTTATTTTGGCATTTTTCCTATTATTTTTTTCACCCACCTACATTGTAAACTTACATCCTCTTGAATGGTCTCAAAAGAGTCTCACAAGAGTTTTTGAGTTAATGTTATAAAAAAATCGTGTTATCTCTTCTCGGCATAAATTTTTGTCTACGATCTGCCAATTTTAAAGAACACCCAAATATGCTAGTGATGTGTGAAGATTCATGTTCTCTGTCAAGATTTTATATGTTGTTATCAAACTGCAATTAACCTTTTTCTCAACAAACATAACTATAGTTTGTTGATTAGTATAACAGAGTTAAGCAGTTTTTTTTTCTGAGTATCATTAATGATATACGAAGTCAAGTTGAGAGTTGTTTAATATGTGAGAGCAACAATGGTGAGATTCCACGGGATCTTATTCTGGGAACGCTTCGAGGACTAAGTTAGTCTCTTTTTTTTTGCTAAAATGGATTAATTTAGTCTACTAAAAATGTGTCAAAAACTTCTCTACACGTAAAAGGACATAATTTTTATAGGAATAGTGTCATACCTCTTTGAATGTTTCTTGTTAGGTGCTATTTGTGTGTAAGATTTACTATGAAATCGAGTTTAAAGTTGTTTAATCTGTAAAAGCAATAATAGTGAGAAATTCCACAGGATATTATCCTAAGAATGCTCCGATATTTAATTTAGTATCATTGATAATAAAAAAATGTGCTAACAATTTCTCTACACGTAAAAAATCATATTTATAGAAAAAGAGTCATACCTTATTCAATGTTGCTTGTTAGGTAGGATTTGCATGAATGATTTTCTGCGAAATCGATTTGATAGCTGTTTGATCTATAAGAGCATAATAACAGTAATAACTTCCACTGTATCTTATCCTAAAAACATTCCGATAATTAAGTTAGTCTCATTAATTGTAGAAAATAAGTCAAAAACCGATCTACAAATAAAAAGAACTCATATTTATGGGTATACCTTATTGAATGTTCCCCTTTAGCTAGTTGGGATTTGTGTACGTAGAGATAACATTAAACATACTACACATATTTGCACACGCTACATAAAATAATAATATTTTCACATTACAAATAGTACATATATTTTCACGTACTGCTCGTATTCTCACATATTATACATAATACACAAATTTTCACATATTACACATAATAGACATTACAATAATTTTCACAAAATACACATATTTTCACACATTGCACATGATACACATATTTTTGCACATTTCACTGAATACACACATTTTCATGCATTTTACATAATACAAATATTTTACAAATTACAAATAATACATATGATGAGAATGAGCCCGTATCCATGTCCATGGTGTTAAAGTCAATTAAATGCTGAAAGTTTTTGTCAAATTTTGGTATATTTCCCATATCGCACTCGATATAACTCCGAATTACGTGATTCAAGAAGCCTTGGAACGATAAGGGATAGGGCTACAACGTTTATGTTTTATATTTTACGAGATTCGGAAGTTAGCATCGTCAAAAGTACCTACCAAGATGAGTGACGTGATTCTGGCAGATTACCGTCGCGAATCCATGGACTACATTGAAGACCAAGTAATGGCGTATTGGGCTTCATTAATTGTTCATGCCACTTTTAATGTTTCAATTGTGTTTATTTCTGAGTGTAATAATTAAGTCCATTAAATATTTAATTATGGGCTAAGTAATTACTTAATCCAATTATCTTGCATGATAATGGCAAGTACAAGTTTAGGAAACTTAAGAAGTCAAATTAGTTTTTGCTTCTTAAAAGTCTAGGAAAGTAATTGAAGAAGGCAAAACGTGTTTTGCTTTCCTCAAAACCGTGTTTTATAATCCTTTCCCATAAAGGATTTAGTTAGGGTTTTATGTTTTTGTAGCCTATTTATAGGTGAGTTTTTCACATGAAATAATATAGTTGAATTTTGATAAATTAAGCATTGCTTAAAACCTTCTTGCAGCCGTGAAAGTTGTTAAGAAAAAAACGTGAATATTCAATTGATTTAAGTTGAAGATTTATAAGAACCGTGATTCTTAAGCTAAGACATTAGGAAGAACTTACCCGTTCTTGATTTAAAGAACAAGCCAAACTGAAAATTTTTCAACTCTTGATTTACATAGGTTGGATTGGATTCTTTTTGTAATAACGTGTGGGTTTGATTGCCTTCAATCAATTCTGCCCGTTCAATATCCTTTGTGTTTTCTTATTTTTTTTGTGTTATTCCGCATTGTCATTGTTATCTTGTTCGTGATTCTTGGAAAACAATCGATCCAAAGGTGAGGGTTTTATGTGGTTGAGGATCTCCATCTAAGGCCATTCGTATCAATTGGTATCAAAGCCCAAGGTTGTTGTTTCGTCCCCAAAAAAAATCAGGTTTTGTTCTTCTCGATTTTTGTCCTTCTTTTGCGTCGTTCTTGCTGTTGTTTGTTGCGTCAATTTCTGCAGTTTTTGTGGAGTTTTTTTCTTTGCTGATTTCGTGTCTTTATTGCTGTCTCAAGTCGTCATAGTTCAGCCTTTAAATTTCGTCAAAATCGCATGCAATTTAGTTGTTAAAATCTGTCCAAAATCGTTGGTAATCTAGTTCTCAGATTTTTGCGTTTTTTTTGTTGTGTTGCGTGCTTGCTGTTTTCTTTCGATCCTTGCTATTGTTCTTTGGTGTCTAAATTCTGTACTCTTTGATTGTCTTTATAGTGTTGAATTCCTTGTGTTTTCATTGTTGTGTCACACATCAAAAAGAATTTTAGGGTTTCGTCAAAATTTCTTGAAGTTTCGTCAAAAATTTCAGGGTTTTTAAACCTGCTGCGACAGTTTCGGCCGTTAGAAACTAAGACAGGCGTCCAAAACTAGCGTCCGAAACCTGGGAAAAAAGTTGAGCTCCCAGTAGTTTAGGTTCGGACGGTGGGGACGTCCGAAACAGGCGTTCGAAATTTGAGTTCAAAATCTTCCTTCTAGTAGTTTAGGTTCGAACGGTGGTGGTCGTCCGAAACAAGCGTCCGAAACTTGGGACAAAAATTCTGCTCCCAGAAGTTTAGGTTCGGACGGGGTAGAGCATCCGAAACAGGCGTCCAAAAGTTAAAAAAAAAGACCGATTAAAAAAAAAGAAAAAGTATGGTCAATTCAAAAAATATATATATATGAATATCTTCGGACTTTATTTTTATTTATTTTCTGTTCCATTTGATAGAACTAAGTGTTCTTAAGTAGTGCTTGAAAATCACCAATATTGGAAGTGACATATCTTGCTCATCATTAATTCGGAATAGAGTGATTCAAGGCCCTTCTTTTTGTTTTCTCTTGCCTATTCTTTGAATTCTTTAGTTTCTGAGGCTAATCAAGTTGTATCCACACGTGTTCTTAAATACTCTTGTGACGTGAATTGTTTAAAACTTCTATGATTTAACTTGTGTGAATCTTGGTGTTGAATACTTTGGTTGAGACAAGTTCTTATAATCATTGAAACAGTAAGTTCTATAGTTTGAGAGTATTAGTATAGGGTATACACGAGAAAAGCCTTCATAATAGAGAGGAGAGTATCTACTTACTCAAATAGTGAGGAACCCATGAGGATTTCTATATATTCTTGCGATCTCTTTACTAACCTTGCAGGTACAATGGAGGAAGGGGATATAACACCCAAAGGTTCTAAACCTATATCCGAAGCTGAGCAATAGTTTGCCAATGAGGTCCTTTTTAATATGTTACAAAAGATCAACATCCGTCTTGATAACTTGGAGTCTAACTCTAAAGGATCCACCTCAAGGAAACTTAAGTATGAAAAGAAAACATCCGAGGATGAGGATGATGAAGAGGAGTTGTCGGATTCTCCAAAGAAAGGTGACAAATCAAAAATTTCGATTGCTTCTGTTAAGCTAACAATTCCTACTTTTCATAGAAAGGCAGATCCCGAGGCATATTTTGATTAGGTTCGCGAGCTTGAACACTTCTTTGAAGGCCATGATTACCCCGAAAAAGAGAAGTATAGACTGGTCTTTATGCACCTTAAGGATTATGCTAGTCTATGGTGGGATGAGGTTGTTCGAACAAGGCGTCAAGATGGTAAAAAGCCAGTCAAGACATGGAGTCAATTGAAAACACTTATGAGGAAGAAATATGTTCCTTCTCATTACAACCTTGAATTTAATAGAAAATTGCACTCACTTGTGCAAGGTAATAAATCAGTTGAGGAGTAATACCATGAGATGTTAGCTTTGATGATCAAGGCTAATGTCCAAGAGGATCCCGACTCTACCATAGAAAGGTTTTTGCGAGGTATGCATTCTGAATTGGCTTATCATGTGGATTTGCAAAGTTATGTTGATATTAATGAACTTGTCCACAAAGCAATTAAGATTGAAAGGCACATGAAAGGGAAGAGTAAGTTCTCACAACCGCCACGACCTTGGTGAAGGGAACAAAGGCCGAATGTTACCCCTTTCACACCATCATCTAAGCCGCACCAATTCGCCCCTAACCAGCCGTCAAGTGCATCATCCCAAGTCCCAAAATCTGTTCCTAAAGATGTGGAGAACACACCAAAGTCAGTGTCAACTCCTAGTCCAAGATTGAGGGATGTTCGTTGCTATAAATGTCAAGGGTATGGACATATGCAAGTTGAGTGCCCAACTCGAAAATTGATGATAACTCGTGATAGTGGGGAAGTGGTAAGTGATGATGATTGCGCCGACATGCCACCTCTTGAGGAGAAGTACCAACATGAATCAAGTGAAGATAGTGAAGAAGTGGAAAACTACGAATATGATGTTGGTAACTATTCTTTAGTTTCTCGCCGTGTTCTTAGTGCTCAACCTTTAGTTGATAATGAAGATTTGATGCAACGGGAAAACATATTTCACACACTTTGTTTAGTGCAAAATAGAATTTGTAGTGTGATTATTGATAGTGGTAGTTGCACAAATGTGGCGAGCACTCTGTTGGTAAACAAATTGAATTTGACTTGCATGAAGCACCTTAAACCATACCGTCTTCAATGGTTAAATAATTCAGTTGATACTAGGGTTACAAAGTAAGTTAAGTTTACTTTTACCATTGGAAAATATGTTAATAATGTTACATGTGATGTGGTTCCAATGGAAGCAAGTCATATCTTGCTTGGCCGCCCTTGGCAGTTTGATTGTGATGTAATTTATCATGCCAAGAAGAATTTCTATAGCTTTGTTCATGAAGGTAAAAAGTTTAATCTTCGAGCTTTAACTCCGGCACAAGTCTTTGAAGATCAAACTCGAATCATACAAGCTACTAGAGATATGAATGCCGCCAAGGAGAAGAAATTGCAAGGAAAACAAAATGTAATAGCTAGCTTAGGTGAAGAGAGTGATTCGAAATCATGTAATAGCCGTGAGTTAGTTACTTCTAAATCTTGTAATTTTGCTTTCTAAATCTTGTAATTTTGCTTCTTCTAGTGAGGTTAAGAGAACAATGTTAGAGAGGCAATCATTGTACTTATTTGTTCATAGTAATCACGCTTTACATTGTTTTCTTCCAAGTTCTTTAATTTTGCAGATTTATGGAGTTTCTAGACATCTAATGGAGTTGTCAACAACTCAATATACATTGGAAGGAGTCCAATCTGCTATGTCTTGTTTTCCGAAAGGTAAGCAATGTAAGTTAGGTAAGTTTTTCAATCAATTTCAAAAACTTTCCTATACTTTTCCACAGTTGGTTCAAAATTTTGTCAAGTGTATTTTAATGTCAAATACCATGTGTTTTAATAAGCCAAATAACTTACATAATTCTTCAATAATTTCACCAAAATATTTTGAATTGAATGAATCTATGTATAGCTTGTTTTCATGTTATGTTGCTTATTTAATACATGAGTTGTATTCTCGGTTTTGTAATTATAATTTCGACCAAACTCAAACCTTTGTATGCACTAATTCAAGTGTTAATTATATTGACTCTACTTGCTGGATTGATTATTCTTTTGATTATTTGTTTCGTGACTTTGCTCACATCCATCAAGTTCAAAGAGTTCCTTTGGTAATTCAACACTTGTATGGTAAGTTATCTCAGTTCTCAATTTCTTTACAATTCCAAAAGGTAAAATATTGTGTTTACATCTATTTATTAGATTGTTTACATTCTTTGGAATTATACTCTAGTACTTGATAACTTTCGCATGTTTTCAAAGGAATTAAAACGTTCATGTGACTTACACTTCGTCAAGGATGCATATATGTTTAATTGTTATGAATATTCTTATCCTTGTGATTCTATTCATATATGTTTCAATCCTTTTCTTACATCACTTGATATTGATGTCACATTCTTTGTTAGATTTAGCGAGTTCATGAATATTGTTAGGGAGTTTGTATTCATTAGTTTTCTAATTAGGAACATTCGATTTACTGATTTGCATAAGCTACATGATAGTTATTTGCACAATTGTTTTGAATTCATTGAATTTAACAATATGATTCATGCACAATTTGTTAATAATAATCATGCCTTAAGTGTTTCGATTTTGCATACATATTCTGCCCGACAAATATTTTTGGTGAAAGAAATTTATTTAAACTCTTGTTCTAAATTATTACGTTTTTCTTTACCTTATACATTTGTTGTCTTCTTGCAGAATAAAAAGGATTGCTGGCTGATATGTGACTCATTCCAACTCGACTTGAATCATATGAAGTTTATCATCTTGGTGTTTGATCCAGGAGCTCACTTTCAATATTCGAGGACGAATCCTTTCGAGGGGGGAGGGAATGATGAGAATGAGCCCGTGTCCATGTCCATGGTGTTAAAGTCAATTAAATGCTGAAAGTTTCTGTCACGTTTTGGTATATTTCCCATATCTCACTCGCTATAACTCCGAATTACATGATTCAAAACGCCCTGGAACGATAAGAGATAGGGCTACAACCTTTATGTATTACATTTTACGAGATTCGGAAGTTAGCATTGTCAAAAGTACCTACCAAGATGAGTGATGTGATTCTGGCAGATTACCGTCGCGAATCCATGGACTATATTGAAGACCAAGTAATGGCGTATTGGGCTTCATTAATTGTTCACGCCACTTTTAATATTTCAATTGGGTTTATTTCTGAGTGTAATAATTAAGTCCATTAAACATTTAATTATGGGCTAAGTAATTACTTGATCCAATTATCTTGCATGATAATGGCAAGTACAAGTTTAGGAAACTTAAGAAGTCAAATTGGTTTTTGCTTCTTAAAAGTTTAGAAAAGTAATTGAAGAAGGCAAAACGTGTTTTGCTTTCCTCAAAACCGTGTTTTAGAATCCTTTTCCATAAAGGATTTAGTTAGGGTTTCATGTTTTTGTAGCCTATTTATAGGTGAGTTTTTCACATGAAATAATATAGTTGAATTTTGATAAATTAAGCATTGCTTAAAACCTTCTTGCAGCCGTGAAAGTTGTTAAGAAAAAAACGTGAATATTCAATTGATTTAAGTTGAAGATTCATAAGAACCGTGATTCTTAAGCTAAGACCTTAGGAAGAACTTACCCGTTCTTGATTTAAAGAACAAGCCAAACTGAAAACTTTTCAACTCTTGATTTACATAGGTTGGATTGGATTCTTTTTGTAATAACGTGTGGGTTTGATTGCCTTCAATCAATTCTGCCCGTTCAATATCCTTTGTGTTTTCTTATTTTTTTTGTGTTATTCCGCATTGTCATTGTTATCTTGTTCGTGATTCTTGGAAAACAACCGATCCAAAGGTGAGGGTTTCGTGTGGTTGAGGATCTCCATCCAAGGCCATTCGTATCAACATACCTTCACACATTACAAACAGTACACATTTTCATACATTACACATAATACACATATTTTCACACATTACACATACTACCTATATTTTCACCTATTATCATACATTGCACATAATACACGTATTTTCCCACATTGTACAAAATACACATATTTTTGCACATTTCACATAATACACATTATCACACATTTCATATAATTCACATTTTCACACATTACAAATAATACATATTTTTACACATTACAAATATTACACATATTTTCACACATAGGGTGAAAGATTTAATAGGAAGCCAAGTTGAGAGTTGTTTAATCTGTAAGAGCAGCAATGGTGAGAAATTTTACGATCTTATCTCAGTAATGCTCCGATAATTAAGTCAGTATCATTGATGATAAAAAAATTTGCCCAAATCTCCTCTACACGTAAAAGGCGTAATTTTTACAGGAATAATGTCATACCTTGTTAAATGTTTCTTGTTATGTATTATTTCCGTGTAAGATTTACGACGAAACTGAGTCTAGAGTTGTTTAATCTGTACAAGTAATTAGAGTGAGAAATTCCACAAAATATTATCTCGATAATGCTTTGATGATTAAGTCAGTATTATTAATGATAAAAGAAAGAGTAAAAAATTTCACTACAAGTAAAAATAACTCAAGTTTAAAGAAAAAGAGTTATACCTCATTCAATGCTTCTTGTTAGATAGAATTTGCGTGAATGATTTTCTCATAAATCAATTTGATAGATGTTTAATCAGTAAGAGCAAAATAGCAGTACTAACTTCCATAGTATCTTATCCAAAAATGCTCCTCATTATAGAAAATGAGCCAAAAACCGATCTACAAGTAAAAAGAACTCATATTTTTGGGTATACCTCATTGAATGTTCCTAGTTCATTGGGATTCGTGAAGAGGTGAAATTACATATACTACACATATTTTCACACACTCCAAAAAATAATAATATTTCCACACATTACAAATAAAACATATATTTTCACGTACTACACTTATTCTCACATATTATTCATAATACACAAAATTTCACACATTACACATAATAGACAAATTAATACATTACAATGATTTCCACATAACATACATATTTTCACACATTGCAGATAATACACATATTTTTATACATTTCACATAATACACACATTTTCACACATTTTCACACATTTTCACACATTTCATATAATACACAAAATTCACACATACAAATAATACACGTTTACACAAATTAAAAATAAAACATATATTTAAATACATTATACATAATACACATATATATTTTCACACATTACACAAAACAAATATATTTTCACATTGTTCTACACATATTTTCACATATTACCACACAATGCACATAATACATGTATTTTCACACATTGCACATAATACACATATTTTTGCACATTTCACATAATACACATATTTTCGTACATTACAAATAATACACATTTTCACATATTATAAATGGTACACATATTTTCACACACTGGGTGTAAGATTGAATATGAAGCCAAGTTGAGAGCTGATTAATCTGTAAGAGCAGCAATAATGGAAAATTTCACGAGATCTTATCTCGAGAATGCTTCGATAATTAAGTCAGTATCATTGATTATAAAAAAAATATGCCAAAAACTCCTCTACAGGTAAAAAGACATAATATTTATAGGAATAGAGTCATACCTCGTTAAATGTTTCTTGTTAGATATTATTTGCATGTAAGATTTACAACAAAATTGAGTCTAGAGTTGTTTAATCTGTAAAAGTAATAACAATGAAAAATTCCACAGGATATTATCTCGAGAATGCTCCGATGATTAAGTCAGTGTTATTGATGATATAAAAATGAGTAAAAAGTATCTCTACACGTAAAAGGAACTCATATTTATAGAAAAAGAGTCATACCTCATTCAATGCTTCTTGTTAGGTAGAATTTGCGTGAATGATTTTCTCAGAAATCAACTTGATAGTTGTTTGGTCAATAAGAGCACAATAACACTAATAACTTTACATTTTACATAATGCACACATTTTCAAACATTGCAGATAATAAAAGTATTTTTACAAATTGCACATAATCCACATATTTTTGCATATTTCACATAATACACATTATCACACATTACACACACATATTTTCACACATTACACATATTACACATTTTTATATATATTATAACCCATTGCACATAATACACATATTTTTACACATTTCACATAATACATATTATCACACATTTCACATAATACACATATTTTTGCATATTACAAATAATACACATTTTCACACATTAAAAATAGTACACATATTCGCACAAATTGGGTGTAAGATTTAATACGAAGCCAAGTTGAGATTTGTTTAATATGTAAGAGCAACAATAATGAAATTTTCATGAGATCTTATCTCGGGATTGCTTCGATAATTAAGTTAGTATCATTGATGATAAAAAAATGTGCCCAAATCTCCTCTACACGTAAAAAGACGTTATTTTTACAGGAATAATGTCATACCTTGTTAAATGTTTCTTGTTATGTATTATTTCCGTGTAAGATTTACGACGAAACTAAGTCTAGAGTTGTTTAATCTGTACAAGTAATTAAAGTGAGAAATTCCACAAAATATTATCCCGAGAATGCTTAGATGATTAAGTCAGTATTATTAATGATAAAAGAAAGAGTAAAAAATTTCACTACACGTAAAAATAACTCATATTTAAAGAAAAAGAGTTATACCTCATTCAATGCTTCTTGTTAGATAGAATTTGCATGAATGATTTTTTGAGAAATCAATTTGATAGTTTTTAATCTGTAAGAGAACAATAACAACAATAACTTCCGTAGTATCTTATCACAAAAACGCTTCGATTACTAAGTTAGGCTCATTAATTATAAAAAATGAGACAAAAACAATGGATAAGTCAAAAGAACTCAAAGATATTGGTATACCTCATTGATTGTTCCTTGTTCGGTGGGATTTGCGTGGAGGTGGCATTATACATACTATACATATTTTTACACAATACACAAAATAATAATATTTTCACACATTACAAATACTATATATATTTTCATGTACTATACGTATTCTCACATATTATGCATAATACACAAATTTTCACACATTACACATAATAGACAAAATAACACAATACAAAATTTTCAGATAATACACATATTTTCACACATTGCACATAATACACATATTTTTGTACAATTCACATAATACACACATTTTACATCATACGCATTTTCACATATTACAAATAATACACATTTTCACACATTACACATAATACACATATTTTCTCGTGCTACACATAACAGATATATTTTCACACATTGTACATACTACACATATTTTCACATATTATCACACATTGCACATAATACACGTATTTTCAAACATTGCACATAATACACATTATCATATATTTTCACATATTACAAATAATACACATTTTCACACATTACAAATAGTATACATATTTTCAAAAATTGTGTGTAAGATTTAATACGAAGCCAAGTTGAGAGTTGTTTAATTTGTAAAAGCAGCAATGGTGAAAAATAACACGAGATCTTATCGCGCGGGAACTCCATGATAATTAAGTCAATATCATTCATGATAAAAAATGAGCTAAAAACTCCTCTAAACGTAAAAACACATAATTTTTATAGGAATAGTGTCATACCTCATTAAATGTTTCTTGTTAGGTATTATTTGTGTATAAGATTTACAACGAAACAAAGTTTACACTTGTTTAATTTGTAAAAGTAATAACAGTGAGAAATTCCACGAGATATTATCTTGAGAATGCTCCAATAATTATGTCAATATTACCGATAATAAAAAAGAAGCCAAAAATTTCTCTACACGTAAAAAGAACTCACATCTATAGAAAAAAGGTCATACCTCATTCAATGCTTCTTGTTAGGTAGAATTTGCGCGAATGATTTTCTCAAAAATAAATTTGGTAGTTGTTTAATCTGAAAGAGGACAATAACAGTAATAACTTCCACAGTATCTTATCACAAACACGCTCCAAAGATTAAGCCAGTCTCATTAATTACAGAAAATTAGCCAAAAACTGATATACAAGTAAAAAGAACTCATAGTTATTGGTATACCTCATTGAATATTCCTTATTGGGTGAGATTTGCATAAAGGTGACATTACACATAATATACATATTTTCACACATTATACATAATACACATATTTTTGTACATTTCACATAAGACAAACATTTTCAAACATTACACATAATACACATTTTCACACATTTCACATCATACACATATTTTCACACATTACAAATAATACACATTTTCACACATTATAAATAATACACATAATACACATTAAACATAACAAATATATTTTCACATATAATACATACTACATATATTTTTACATATTATCACACATTGCACATAATAGACGTATTTTGCACATAATGCACATATTTTTGCACATTTTACATAAGACACATTATCACATATTTTACATAATATACATTATATTACATTTCACATCATACACATATTTCATACATTACAAATAATACACATTTTTACACATTACAAATAGTAAACATATTTTCACAAATTGAGTGTAAGATTTAATACGAAGCCAAGTTGAGAGCTGTTTAATTTGTAAGAGCAGCAATTATGAAAATTTTCATGAGATTTTATCTCGGGAGCGCTCCAATAATTAAGTTAGTATCATTGATGATAAAAAAAAATGTGCCAAAAACTCCTCTACATGTAAAAAGACATATTTTTACTAGGAATAGCTTCATACCTCATTAAATGTTTCTTCTTAGGTATTATTGCGTGTAAGATTCACAATGAAACCAAGTCTAGAATTGTTTAATCTGTAAAAGTAATAATAGTGAGAATTTCACGGGTTATTATCCCGAGAATACTTCGATGATTAAGTCAGTATTATTGATGATAAAAAACAATGAGCAAAAAAAATTCTCCACATGTAAAAAGAACTCATAGTATAGAAAAAGAGTCATACCTCATTCAATGCTTCTTGTTAGGTAGAATTTGCGTGAATGATTTTTTCAGAAATCAATTTCATAGCTGTTTAATCTATAAGAGCACAATAACAGTAATAACTTCTACAGTATCTTATACCAAAAACCCTCCAATGATTAAGTCAGTCTCATAATTATAGAAAATGAGCCAAAAACCGATTTATAAGTAAAAAGAACTCATAGTTATAGGTATACCTCATTGAATATTCCTTGTTCAGTGGGATTTGCGTAGAGGTGACATTACACATACTACACATATTTTCACACATTGCACATAATACATACATTTTCAAACATTTTACATAATACATGCATTTTCCCACATTACAAATAATACACATTTTCACACATTATAAATAATACACATATTTTCACAAATTGCACATAATACACATATTTTTGCACATTTCACATAATACACACATTTTTAAATATTGCACATAATACACATATTTTCACACATTCCACATAATACACATTATCACACATTACACATAATTTCACACATTACACATAACAAATATATTTTCATGCATTACACATACTACACATTTTCACATATTATTACACATTGCACATAATACACATATTTTTACACATTTCACTAACACATTATACGCACTTCACATAATACATCTATTTTCACACATTACAAATAATACACATTTTCACACATTACAAATAGTACACATATTTTCACACATTGGGTGTAAGATTTAATATGAAGCCAAATTGACAGCTATTTAATCTGTAAGAGTAGCAATAATGAAATTTTTCACAAGATCCTGTCTTGGAAACGCTTTGATAATAAGTCAGTAACTTTGATGATAAAAACAATATGTCAAAAACTCATCTACATGTAAAAAGACATAATTTTTATAGGAATAGTGTCATACCTCGTCAAATGTTTCTTGTTAGATATTATTTGCGTGTAAGATTTACAATGAAATTGAGTCTAGATTTGTTTAATCGGTAAAAGTAACAACCGTGAGAAATTTCACGGGATATTCTCCTGAGAATACTCTGATGATTAAGTTAGTATTATTGATGATAAAAAAATGATCCAAAAATTCCTCTACACGTAAAAAGAACTTATACATACCTCATTCAATGTTTCTTGAGGTAGAATTTGCATGAATGATTTTCTAAGAAATCAATTTGATAGTTGTTTAATCTTTAAGAGTACAATAACAGTAATAACTCCTATTGTATCTTATCACAAAAATGCTCAGACTATTAAGTTAATCTCATTAATTATAGAAATGAGCCAAAAATCGATCTAGAAGTAAAAAGAACACATAGTTATGGGTATACCTAATTGAATATTAGTTGCTAAGAGTACAATAACTATATTCCTTATTCGGTGGGATTTGCGTTGAGGTGACATTTCATATATTACACATATTGTCACACGCTACACAAAATCATAATATTTTCACATAATACAAATAGTACATATATTTTCATGTACTGCACGTATTGTTACATATTATACATAATACAAAAATTTTCACACAATAAACATAATAACACATTAAAAAAGTTTTCACATATTTTCACACATTGCATATAATACATTATTTTCACACATTTTTAAACATTGCACGCAATACATGTATTTTATTAACAATGCACATAATGCATATATTTTTGCACATTTCACATAATACACATTATCACACATTACACATACGACACATATTTTCACACATTACATATAATAAAGATAATTTCACACATTACACATACTGCACATATTTTAGCATATAACACATTGCACATAATACACGTATTTTTACACATTGCACATAATACGTATCTTTTTGCATATTTCACATAATATTACACACTTCACATAATACAAATATTCGTGTAGATGTGACGTTACTAAACATATTTTCACACGCTACACAAAATCATAATATTTTCACACAATACAAATAGAACATATATTTTCACATAGCTCACGTATTCTCGCAAATTATACATAATACAAAATATTTTACACAATAAACATAATAGACAAATTAATATATTACAAAAATTTTCACATAGTTTTCACACGTTGCACATAATACACGTATTTATGCACATTTCACATAATACACACATTTTAAAAAATTTCACATAATACATGCATTTTTACACAATACAAATACTACACATTTTCACACATTACAAATAATACACATATTTTCACATATTGCACATTATACACATATTTTTGCACATTTCACATAATACACACAATACACATATTTTCACACATTCCACATAATACACATATTTTTGCACCTTTCACATAATACACACATATACAAACATAGCACAAAATACACGTTTTTTCACAAATTCCACATAATACACTTATTTTTTGCACATTTCATATATTACACATAATACACATCTTTTCACATATTATACATAAGAAATATATTTTCACACATTACACATAACACATGTTTTTACATATTGCACATAATACACATATTTTTGCACATTTCAAATAATACACACATTTTCAACCATTTCAAATAATACATGCATTTTCACACATTACAAATAATACACATTTTCATACATTACAAATAATAAACATATTTTCACATTTTCACATAATACAAATATTTTTGCACATTTCACATCATACACACATTTTCAAACGTTGCTCACAATACACATATTTTCAAACATTCCATACAATACACATATTTTTGCACATTTCACATAATACACATTATCAAACATTACACATAATACACATATTTCACACATTACACATACTACACTTATTTTAACATATTTTCACACATTGCACATAATACATTTATTTTCACACATTACACATAACAAATATATTTTCACACATTGCACATAATACACATATTTTCACACATTGCACATAATACACGTATTTTCACACATTCCATATTTTTGTACATTTCACATAATACACATTATCACACACTTCACATAATACACATATTTTCACACATTACAAATAACACATATTTTCACATATTGCACATAATATACATATTTTTGCACATTTCACATCATACACATATTTTCAAAAAAATGTATATAATACACGTATTTTTACACATTGCACATAACACACATATTTTTGCACAATTAACATAATACACATTATCAAACATTGCACATAATACATTTATTTTCACATATTAC
Source organism: Ophiorrhiza pumila (assembly GCA_016586305.1). Classification (NCBI taxonomy): domain Eukaryota; kingdom Viridiplantae; phylum Streptophyta; class Magnoliopsida; order Gentianales; family Rubiaceae; genus Ophiorrhiza; species Ophiorrhiza pumila. Next base: position 31,529,022 of record BLIW01000002.1, read on the forward strand.
AATTACTACACTTATTTTCATATATTTTCACACATTGCAAATAATATATTTATTTTCACACATTGCAAATAATACCAAATTTTCACACATTACACATAACAAATATATTTTCACACATAACACATACTACACTTATTTTCACATATTTTCGCACATTGCAAATAATACACGTATTTTCACACATTGCACATAATATACATATTTTTGCATATTTTACATAATACACATGATCACACACTTTACATATTACACATATTTTCACACATTACAAATAACACATATTTTCACATAATGCACATAATACACATATTTTTGCACATTTCACATAATACACACATTTTCAAACAATCCAAATAATACACATATTTTTACACATTGCATATATTACACATATTTTTACACATTTAACATAATACACACATTTTCAAACATTTCACATAAGACATGCATTTTCACACATTACAAATAATACACATTTTAACACATTATAGATAATACACATATTTACAGACATTGCACTTAATACAAATTATTGTATATTTCACATAATAAACATTTTCAAACATTGCACATAAAACATGTATTTTCACACATTGCACATAATACACATATTTTTGCACATTTCAAATAATACACATTATCACAGATTATATAGAATACACAAATTTTCAAACATTACACATAACAAATATATTTTCACGTGTTACACATACTACACATATTATCACATATTTCACATAGTACACATTTTTTTCACACAGTGCATATAATACATATATTTTCAGACATTACAAATAGTACACATATTTTCGCACATTGTGTGTAAAATTTAATACGAAGCCAAGTTGAGAGCTGTTTAATCTGTAATAGCAGCAATAATGAAAATTTTCACGAGACACTATCTCGAAAACGCTTCAATAATTAAGTCAGTACCATTGATGATAAAAATATGTCCAAAACTCCTCTACTTGTAAAAGGACATAATTTTTATAGGAATAGTGTCATATCTCATGAAATGCTTCTTGTAAGGTATTATTTGTGTGTCAGATTTACAACGAAACCGAGTGATATGAGTTGTTTAATCTGTAAAAGTAATTACAGTGATAAATTCCACGGGATATTATCCCAAGAATTCTCCGATGATTAAGTCATTATTATTGATGATAAAAAATTAGCCAAAAATTTTTCTACACGTAAAAAGAACTCATATTTATCGAAAAAGAGTCATACCTCATTCGATGCTTCTTATTAGGTAGAGTTTGCGTGAATGGTTTTCTCATAAATCAATTTGATATCTAAAATTATCTCATCACAAAAAAGCTCTGATGATTAAGTCAGTCTCAATAATTAAAGAAAATAAGCCAAAAACCGATCTATAAGTAAAACAAACACATAGTTACTGTTATACCTCATTGATTGTTCCCTATTCGGTGGGATTTGCGTATATGTTACATTTTGCATACTAAACATATTTTCACATGCTTTAACAAATCATAATACTTTCACACAATACAAATAGTACATATACTTTCACGTACTACACGTATTTTACCTAATACAAAAATTTTCACACAGTAAACATAATAGACAAATTAACATATTACAAAAATTTTCACATAGTTTTCACACGTTGCACATAATACACATATTTTTGCACATTTCACATAATGCATGCATTTTCACACATTACAAATAATACACATATTTTCACACATTGCAAATAATGCACATATTTTCACACATTGATAATTTTGCACATATTTTCACACATTGCACATAATACGCACATTTACAAACAGCACAAAATAAACATTTTTAAAAAAATTCCCCAAAATACACATATTTTTGCACATTTCACATAATACGCATATTTACAAACATAGCACAAAATACACATTTTTTCACAAATTCCACATAATACACATATTTTTGCACACTTCACATATTACATATTATTATACATAACACATAATACACATCTTTTCACACATTATACAAAACAAATATATTTTCACACATTACACATTCTACACTTATTTTCACATACTTTCACACATTGCAAATAATACATGGTTTTTTACACATTGCACATAATACACATATTTTTGCACATTTCACACAATACACATTATCACATTTTACATAATACACATATTTTAACACATTACAAATAACAAATGTTTTCACATATTGCACATAATTCAAATATTTTTGCACATTTCACATAATACACATATTTTCAAAAAATGCACATAATACTTTTATTTTTACACATTTTTTTAAGGCAATATCGTCCCTCTCCGCGGGTTGGGGATGTAGATAATATGTATTTTTGCACGTTTCACATAATACACACATATTCAAACAATACACATAATACACGTATTTTTACACATTGAACATAACGCACATATTTTTTCACATTTAACATAATACACACAATTTCAAACATTTCACATAATACATGTTTTTTAACACATTACAGATAATACACATTTTCACACATTGGACATTATACACATATTTTCACACATTGCACATAATACACATTTTCAAATATTACATATAATAAACGTATATTTGCACATTATATATAGTACAAATATTTTCACACAATATACATAATACATATATTTTCAAGCATTACAAATACTACACATATTATAACACATTTCACATAATACACGTATTTTCACACATTGCATATAATACACATATTATCAGACATTACAAATAGTACACATATTTTTGCACATTGGGTGTATGGTTTAATACGAAGCAATCATCATAGCTGTTTAATCTGTAAGAGCAGCAATATTGAAAAATTTCACGAGATTCTATCTCGGAAATGCTTCAATAATTAAGTCAGCACCATTGATGATAAAAAAATATGTCAAAAACTGCTCTCCCCTAAAAAGACATAATTTTTAAAGGAATAGTGTTATACCTCATTAAATGCTTCTTGTGAGGTATAATTTGTGTGTCATATTTGCAACGAAACCGAGCGATATGAGTTGTTTAATATGTAAAAGTAATAACAGTGATTAACTCCATGGGATATTATCCTAAGAAGGCTCCGAAGATTAAGTCAGTAATATTGATGATAAAGATATAAGCCAAAAATTTCTCTACAAGTAAAAAGAATCCATATTTATAGAAAATGAGTCATACCTCATTCGGTGCTATTTTTTTCGATGCTTTTTGTTTGGTAGAATTTGTGTGAATGATTTTCTCATAAATAAATTTGATATCTGAGAATTATCTTATCACAAAAACGCTCTGACGATTAAGTCAGTCTCATTAATTAAAGAAAATAAGCCAAAAAGTAAAAGAAACTCATAGTTATTGGTATACCTCATTGAATGTGCCTTGTTTAGTGGGATTTGCGTAGAGATGACGTTACACATACTAAACATACTTTCACACGCTTTAACAAATCACAATACTTTCACACAATAAAAATAGTACATATATTTTCACGTGCTACACGTACGCTCACATATTTTACGTACTACAAAAATTTTCACACAGTAAACATAATAGACAAATTAACACATTACAAAAATTTTCACATAGTTTTCACACGTTGCACATAATGCACATATTTTTGTAGATTTCACATAAATGCATTTTCACACATTACAAATAATACACATATTTTCACATATTGCAAATAATGCACATATTTTCACACATTGCACATAATACATACATTTACGAACAGCACAAAATACACGTTTTTTAAAAAATTCACCATTATACACATATTTTTGCACATTTCACATAATACTCACATTTACAAACATAGCACAAAATACACGTTATTTTCACAAATTCCACATAATACACATATTTTTGCACATTTCACATATTACATATTATCACACATTACACATAATACACATCTTTTCACACATTATACATAACAAATATATTTTCACACATTATCCACACTTATTTTCACATAATTTCACACATTGCAAATAATACACATATTTTTACACATTGCACATAATACATATATTTTTGCACATTTCACATAATACAAATTATCACACACTTCACATAATACACATATTTTCACAAATTACAAATAACGCATGTTTTCACATATTGCACATAATACACATAATTTTGCTAATTTCACATAATACACATATTTTCAAACAATACACATAATACACGTATTTTTACACATTGAATGCAAAAGACATATTTTTTTAAATTTAACATAATACACATATTTTCAAACATTTCACATAATACATGTCTTTTCACACAATACATATACTACACATATTTTCACACAATTGACATTATACACATAATTTCACACATTGCACATAATACACATTTTTAAACATTACACATAATACACGTATTTTTGCACATTATATATAGTAAACATATTTTCACACATTACCCATAATACATATATTTTCACGCGTTACACATACTACACATATTATCACACATTTCACATAATACACGTATTTTCACACATTGCATATAATACACATATTTTTAGACATTACAAATAGTACACATATTTTTGCACATTGGGTGTATGATTTAATACGAAGCCATCATCATAGCTGTTTAATCTGTAAGAGCAGCAATAGTGAAAATTTTCGGGAGATTCTATCTCAGAAATGCTTCAATAATTATGTCAGTATCACTGATGATAAAAAAATATGTCAAAAACTCCACTCCCCTAAAAAGACATAATTTTTATAGGAATAGTGTCATACCTTGTTAAATGCTTCTTGTTAGGTATTATTTGTGTGTCAGATTCGCAACGAAACAGAGCGATATGAGTTGTTTAATCTGTAAAAGTAATAACAATGATCAACTCCACGGGATATTATCCCAAGAAGGCTCCGAAGATTAAGTCTGTATTATTAATGGTAAAAAAATAAGCCAAAAATTTCTTTACACGTAAAAAGAACACATATTTATAGAAAAAAGTCATACCTCATTCGATGCTTCTTGTTTGGTAGAATTTGCGTGAATGATTTTCTCATAAATCAATTTGATATCTGAGAATTATCTTATCACAAAAACGCTCCGATGATTAAGTCAGTCTCATTAACTAAAGAAAATGAACCAAAAAGTGATCTAAAAGTAAAAAAAACTAATAGTTATTTGTATACCTCATTGAATGTTCCTGGTTCGTTGGGATTTGCATAGAGGTGACGTTACACATACTAAACATACTTTCACACGCTTTATCAAATCATAATACTTTCACACAATACAAATAGTACATAAATTTTCACGTACTATATGTATTTTCACATATTTTATGTAATACAAAAATTTTCACACAGTAAACATAATAGACAACACATTACAAAAATTTTCACATAATTTTCACACGTTGCACATAATACACATATTTTTGCACATTTCACATAATAAATGCATTTTCACATATTACAAATAATACAAATATTTTCACACATTGCAAATAATGCACATATTTTCATATATTGCAAATAATGCACATAAGACGCACATTTACAAAGAGCACAAAATACACGTTTTTTAAAAAATTCCACGTAATACACAAATTTTTGCAAATTTTACATATTACGCACATTTACAAACATAGCACAAAATACACGTTTTTTCATAAATTCCACATAATACACATATTTTTGCACATTTCACATATCACATATTATCACACATTACACATAATACACATCTTTTCACACATTATATATAACAAATATATTTTCACACATTACACATTGTACACTTATTTTCACATACTTTCACACATTGCAAATAATATCTCACATTGCAAATAATACACGTATTTTTACACATTGCACATAATACACATATTTTTTCACATTTCACATAATACACATTATCACACATTTCACATAATACACATATTTTCACACATTACAAATAACACATGTTTTCACATATTGCACATAACACACGTATTTTTGCATATTTCACATAATACAGACATTTTCAAATAATGCATATAATACACATATTTTTACACATTGAACATAATAAACATATTTTTTCACATTTAACATAATACACACATTTTCAAACATTTCACATAATACATGTATTTTCACACAATACAGATACTACACATATTTTCACACATTGGACACATTGCACATAATACACATTTTCAAACATTACACATAATACACGTATTTTTGCACATTATATATAGTACACATATTTTCACACATTATACATAATACATATAATTTCGCGCGTTACCTATACTACACATATTATCACACATTTCACATTATACATGTAGTTTCCCACATTGCATATAATGAACATATTTTTAGACATTACAGATAGTACACATATTTTTGCACATTAGGTGTATTATACACATATTTTCACACATTTCACACAATACATATTTTCAAATATTACACATAATACACGTATTTTTGCACATTATATATAGTACACATATTTTCACACATTATATATAATATATATATATTTTCACACGTTACACATACTACACATATTATCACACATTTCATATAATACACATATTTTCACACATTGCATATAATGAACATATTTTTAGACATTACAAATAATACACATATTTTCGCACATTAGGTGTATAATTTAATACGAAGCCATCATCATAGCTGTATAATCTGTAAGAGCAGCAATATTGAAAAATTTAACGAGATTCTATCTCAGAAACGCTTCAATTGTCAGTGTCATTGATGATAATAAAAATATGTGAAAAACTCCGCTCCCCAAAAAAGACATAATTTTTATATGAATAGTGTCATACCTCGTTAAATGCTTCTTGTGAGGTATTATTTGAGTGTTAGATTTGCTATGAAGCCGAGCGATATGAGTTGTTTAATCTGTAAAAGTAATAACAGTGATAAACTCTACAGGATATTATCCCAAGAAGGCTTCGAAGATTAAGTCAGTATTATTGATGGTAAAAAAATAAGCCAAAAATTTCTCTATACGTAAAAAGAACTCATATTTATAGAAAAATAGTCATACCTCATTCGATGCTCTTGTTTGGTAGAATTTGTATGAATGATTTTCTCATAAATCAATTTGATATCTGAGAATTATCTTATCACAAAAACGCTCCGATGATTAAGTCAGTCTCATTAATTAAAGAAAATGAGCCAAAAAGCGATCTAAAAGTAAAAAAAACTCAAAGTTAATCGTATACCTCAATGAATGTTCCTTGTTCAGTGGGATTTGGGTAGAGGTGACGTTACACATACTAAACAAACTTTCACACGCTTTAACAAATCATAATACTTTCACACAATACAAATAGTACATATATTTTCACGTACTACACGTATTCTCAAATATTTTACGTAATATAAAAATTCACACAGAAAACATAATAGACAAATTTAACATATTACAAAATTTTTTACATAGTTTTCACTCGTTGCACATAATACACATATATTTGCATATTCCACATAATGAATGCATTTTCACACATTACAAATGATATACATATTTTCACATATTGCAAATAATGCACATATTTTCACACATTGCAAATAATGCACATATTTTCACACATTGCAAATAATGCACATAATACGCACATTTACAAACAGCACAAAATACACGTTTTTAAAAAAATTCCACATAATACACATATTTTTGCACATTTCACATACGCACATTTACAAACATAGAACAAAATACACGTTTTTTCTCAAATTGCACATAATACACATATTTTTGTACATTTCACATATTACATATTATCACACATTACACATAATACACATCTTTTCACACATTATACAAAATAAATATATTTTCACACATTACACATTCTACACTTATTTTCAAATACTTTCACACATTGCAAATAATACATGTATTTTTACACATTGCACATAATACACATATTTTTGCACACTTCACATAATACACATTATCACACACTTCACATAATATACATATTTTCACAAATTACAAATAATGCATGTTTTCACATATTGCACATAATACACATATTTTTGCTAATTTCACAAAATACACACATTTTCAAACAATACACATAAAACACGTAGTTTTACACATTGAACGTAAAACACATATTTTTATAAATTTAACATAATAAACACATTTTCAAACATTTAAAATACATGTATTTTCACACAATAAAGATACTACACATATTTTCACACATTGGACATTATACACATATTTTCACACATTGCACATAATATCCATTTTCAAACATTACACATAATATACATATTTTTGCACATTATATAAAGCAAACATATTTTCACACATTACACATAATACATATATTTTCACGTGTTACACATACTACACATATTATCACACATTTCACATAATACACGTATTTTCACACATTGCATGTAATACACATATTTTTAGACATTACAAATAGTACACATATTTTTGCACATTGGGTGTAGGATTTAATACGAAGCCATCATCATAGCTGTTTAATCTGTAAGAGCAGCAATAGTGAAAAATTTCACGAGATTCTATCTCGGAAACGCTTCAATATTTATGTCAGTATCAATGATGATAAAAAAAATATGTTAAAAACTCCTCTCCCCTAAAAAGTCATAATTTTTATAGGAATAGTGTCATACCTGGTTAAATGCTTCTTGTGAGGTATTATTTGTTTGTCAGATTTGCAACGAAACCAAGCGATATGAGTTGTATAATCTATAAAAGTAATAATAGTGATAAACTCCACGGGATATTATCCCAAGAAGGCTCCGAAGATTAAGTCGGTATTATTGATAGTAAAAAAATAAGCCAAAAATTTCTCTACACGTAAAAAGAACCCGTATTTATAGAAAAAGAGTCATGCCTCATTCGATGCTCTTGTTTGGTAGAATTTGCATGAATGATTTTCTCATAAATCCATTTGATATCTGAGAATTATCTTATCACGAAAATGCTCCGATGATTAAGTCAGTCTCATTAATTAAAGAAAATGAGCCAAAAAGCGATCTAAAAGTAAACAAAAACTCATAGTTATTGGTATACCTCATTGAGTGTTCCTTGTTCGGTGGGATTTGGGTAGAGGTGACGTTACACATGCTAAACATACTTTCACACGCTTTAACAAATCATAATACTTTCACACAATACAAATAGTACATATATTTTCACGTACTACACGTATTCTCACATATTTTACGCAATATAAAAATTCACATAGTAAACATAATAGACAAATTAACACATTACAAAAATTTTTACATAGTTTTCCCACGTTGCACATAATACACATATTTTTGCATATTCCACATAATGAATGCATTTTCACACATTACAAATAATACACATATTTTCATATATTGCAAATAATGCACACATTTTCACACATTGCAAATAATGCACATATTTTCACACATTGCAAATAATGCACATAATACGCACATTTACAAACTGCACAAAATACACGTTTTTTTAAAAATTCCACATAATACACATATTTTTGCACATTCACATAATACGCACATTTACAAACATAGCTCAAAATACACGCTTTTTCAAAAATTCCACATAATACACATACCTTTGCACATTTTACATATTACATATTATCACACATTACACATAATACATATCTTTTCACACATTATATATAACAAATATATTTTCAAACATTTCACATTCTACACTTAATTTTCACATACTTTCAATACATTTCAAATAATACACGTATTTTTACACTTTGCACATAATAAACATATTTTTGCACATTTCACATAATACACATTATCACACACTTCACATAATACACTTATTTTCACACATTACAAATAACACATATTTTCACATATTGCACATAATACACATATTTTTGCACCTTTCACATAATACACACATTTTCAAACAAGGCACATAATACACGTATTTTTATACATTGAACATAATACACATATTTTTTCACATTTAACATAATACACACATTTTAAAACATTTCACATAATACATGTATTCTCACATATTACAGATAATACACATTTTCACACTTTACAGATACTACATATATTTTCACACATTGGACATTATACACATATTTTCACATTTTGCACATAATACACATTTTCAAACCTTGCATATAATACACGTATTTTTGCACATTATATATAGTACACATATTTTCACATATTATACTTAATACATATATTTTCACGTGTTACACATACTACACATATTATCACACATTTCACATAATACACGTATCTTCGAACATTGCATACAATACACATATTTTTAGACATTAAAAATACTACACATATTTTCGCACATTGGGTGTATGATTTGATACTAAGCTATCATCATAGCTGTTTAATCTGTAAGAGCAGCAATAGTGAAAAATTTCACGAGATTCCTTCTCGAAAACGCTTCAATACTTAAGTCAGTATCATTGATGATAAAAAAAATGTCAAAAACTCCTCTCCCCTAAAAAGATATAATTTTTATAGGAATAGTGTCATACCTCGTTAAATGCTTCTTGTGAGGTGTTATTTGTGTGTCAGATTTGCAACGAAGTCGAGCGATATGAGTTGTTTAATCTGTAAAAGTAATAACAGTGATAAACTTCACGAGATATTATCCCAAGAAGGCTCCGAAGATTAAGTCAGTATTATTGATGGTAAAAAAATAAGCCAAAAATTTCTCTACACGTAAAAAGAACTCATATTTAGAGAAAAAGAGTCATACCTCATTCGATGCTTCTTGTTTGGTAGATTTTGTGTGAATGATTTTCTCATAAATCAATTTGATATCTAAGAATTATCTTATAACAAAAATGCTCTGATGATTAAGTCAGTCTCATTAATTAAAGAAAATGTGCCAAAAATCGATCTAAAAGTAAAAAAAAACTCATAGTTATACCTCATTGAGTGTTCCTTGTTCGGTGGGATTTGCGTAGAGGTGACATTACACATACTAAACATACTTTCACACGCTTTAACAAATCATAATACTTTCACACAATACAAATAGTACATATATTTTCACGTACTACACCTATTCTCACATATTTTACATAATATAAAACTTCACACAGTAAACATAATAGACAAATTAACACATTACAAAACTTTTCACATAGTTTCACATATTGCACTTACTACACATATTTTTGCACATTTCACGTAATGAATGCATTTTCACACATTACAAATAATACACATATTTTCACACATTGCAAATAATGCACATATTTTCACACATTGCAAATAATGCACATATTTTCACAATTTGCACATAATACGCACATTTACAAACAGCACAAAAAACATGTTTGTTTTTAAAAAATTCCACAAAATGTACATATTTTTGCACATTTCATATAATACGCACATTTACAAACATAGCACAAAAAACACGCTTTTTCAAAAATTCCACATAATACACATACCTTTGCACATTTCAAATATTACATATTATCACACATTACACATAATACACATCTTTTCACACATTATACATAACTAACATATTTTCACACATTACACATTGTACACGTATTTTCACATACATTCACACATTGCAAATAATAAACGTATTTTTACACATTGCATATAATACAAATATTTTTGCACATTTCACATAATACACATTGTCACACACTTCACATAATACACATATTTTCACACATTACAAATAACACATATTTTCACATATTGCACATAATACACATATATTATGTGCAATGTGTAAAAATACGTGTTTTATGTGCATTGTTTTAAAAAATATTTTCACACATTACAAATAACACATATTTTCACATATTGCACATAATACACATATATTTGCACATTTCACATAATACACACATTTTCAAAACAATGCACATAAAACACGTATTTTTACACATTGCACATAATACACATATTTTTTCACATTTAATGTAATACACACATTTTCAAACATTTCACATAATACATGTATTTTCACACGTTACAGATAATACACATTTTCACATATTGCACATAATACACGTATTTTACACATTGCACATAATACACATATTTTTCCACATTTAACATAATACACACATATTATCACGCATTACACATAATACACATCTTTTCACATATTATACATAACAAATATGTTTTCACACATTACACATTCTATAGTTATTTTCACGTACTTTCACACATTGCAAATAATACACGTATTTTTACACATTGCATATAATACAAATATTTTTGCACATTTCACATAATACACATTGTCACACACTTCACATAATACACATATTTTCACACATTACAAATAACACATTTTTTCACATATTGCACATAATACACATATATTTGCACATTTCAGATAATACACACATGTTCAAAACAATGCACATAAAACACATATTTTTACACATTGAACATTATACACATATTTTTTCACATTTAATGTAATACATACATTTTCAAACATTTCACATAATACATGTATTTTCACACTTTACAGATAATACACATTTTCACATATTGCACATAATACACATGTTTTTGCGCATTTCACAGAATACACACATTTTCAAACAATGCACATAATACACGTATTTTTACACATTGCACATAATACACATATTTTTCCACATTTAACATAATACGCACATATTATCACGCATTACACAGAATACACATCTTTTCACACATTATACATAATATATATATTTTCACACATTACACATTCTATAGTTATTTTCACATACTTTCATACATTGCAAATAATACAGGTATTTTTACACATTGCACATAATACACATATTTTTGCACATTTCACATAATACACATTATTACACACTTCACATAATACACTTATTTTCACACATTACATATAACACATATTTTCACATATTGCACATAATACACATATTTTTGCACATTTCACATAATACACACATTTTCAAACAATGCACATAATACACGTATTTTTTCACATTGAACATAATACACATATTTTTTCACATTTAACATAATACATGTATTTTCACACATTACAGATAATACACATTTTAACACATTACAGATACTACACATATTTTCACACATTATAGATACTACACATATTTTCACTAACTTTCACATATTTCAAATAATACACTTACTTTTACACATTGCACATAATACACATATTTTTGCACATTTCAAATAATACACATTATCACACAGTTCACATAATACACATATTTTCACACATTTTTATAGAACTAGTGATATACCTCGTTAAATGCTTCTTGTGAGGTGTTATTTGTGTGTCAGATTTGCAACGAAGCCGAGCGATATAAGTTGTTTAATCTGTAAAAGTAATAATAGTGATAAAATAAACGGGATATTATCCCAAGAAGGCTCCGAAGATTAAGTCAGTATTATTGATGGTAAAAAAATAAGCCAAAAATTTCTCTACACGTAAAAAGAACTCATATTTATAGAAAAAGAGTCATACCTCATTCGATGCTTCTTGTTTGGTAGAATTTGTGTGAATGATTTTCTCATAAATCAATTTGATATCTGAGAATTATCTTATCACAAAAACGCTCTGATGATTAAGTCAGTCTCATTAATTAAAGAAAATGAGCCAAAAAACGATCTAAAAGTTAAAAAACTCATAGTTATTGGTATACCTCATTAGGTGTTCCTTGTTCGGTGGGATTTGCGTAGAGGTAACGTTACACATACTAAACATACCTTCACACGCTTTAACAAATCATAATACTTTCACACAATACAAATAGTACAAATATTTTCACGTACTACACGTATTCTTACATATTTTACGTAATACAAAAATTTTCACACAGTAAACATAATAGACAAATTAACACATTACAAAAAGTTTCACATAGTTTTCACACGTTGCACATAATACTCATATTTCTGCACATTTCACATAGTGAATGCATTTTCACACATTACAAATAATATACATATTTTCACACATTGCAAATAATGCACATATTTTCACACATTGCACATAATACGCACATTTACAAACAGCACAAAATACACATTTTTTAAAAAAAATTCCACATAATACACATATTTTTGCACATTTCACATAATACGCACATTTACAAACATAGCACAAAATACACGCTTTTTCAAAAATTCCACATAATACACATACTTTTGCACATTTCACATATTACGTATTATCACACATTACACATAATACACATATTTTCACACATTATACATAACAAATATATTTTCACACATTACACATTGTACACTTATTTTCACACACTTTCACACATTGCAAATAATACACGTATTTTTACACATTGCATATAATACACATATTTTCACATATTTCACATATTGCACATAATACACACATATTATCACACATTACACATTATACTTATCTTTTCACACATTATACATAACAAATATATTTTCACACATTACACATTCTATAGTTATTTTCACATACTTTCACACATTGCGAATAATACACGTATTTTTACACATTGCACATAATACACATATTTTTGCACATTTCACATAATACATATTATCACACATTTCACATAATACACTTATTTTCACACATTATACATAATACATATTTCACATATTGCACATTACATTGTGTATTATATGCAATGTGTAAAAATACTTGTTTTATGTGCATTGTTTGGAAATGTGTGTATTATGTGAAATGTGCAAAAATATGTGTATTATGTGCAATATGTGAAAATATGTATTATTTGTAATGTGTGAAAATATGTGTATTATGTGAATTTTGTGACAATTTGTATTATGTGAAATGTGCAAAAATATGTGTAATATGTGCAATATGTGAAAATATGCGTTATGTGTAATGTGTGAAAATAAGTGTATAATGTGAAGTGTGTGATAATGTGTATTATGTGAAATGTGCAAAAATATGTGTATTATGTGCAATGTGTAAAAATACGTATATTATTTGCAATGTGTGAAAGTATGTGAAAATAACTACAGAATGTGTAATGTGTGAAAATATATTTGTTATGTATAATGTGTGAAAAGATGTGTATTATGTGTAATGTGTGATAATATGTGTGTATTATGTTCAATATGTGAAATATTTGAAAACATGTGTATTATATGCAATGTGTAAAAATACGTGTATTTTTTGCAATGTGTGAAATTATGTGAAAATAAGTGTACAATATGTAGTGTGTGAAAATATATTTGTAATGTATAATGTGTGAAAATATGTTTATTATGTGTAATGTGTGATTATACGTATAGTACAAATATATTTTCACACATATTGCACTTTCACACAATACAAATAGTACATATATTTTCACGTACTACACGTATTCTCACATATTTTACATAATATAAAACTTCACACAGTAAACATAATAGACAAATTAACACATTACAAAACTTTTCACATAGTTTTCACATATTGCAATTACTACACATATTTTTGCACATTTCACGTAATAAATGCATTTTCACACATTACAAATAATACATATATTTTCACACATTGCAAATAATGCACATATTTTCACACATTGCAAATAATGCACATATTTTCACAATTTGCACATAATACGCACATTTACAAACAGCACAAAAAACATGTTTGTTTTTAAAAAATTCCACAAAATGTACATATTTTTGCACATTTCATATAATACGCACATTTACAAACATAGCACAAAAAACACGCTTTTTCAAAAATTCCACATAATACACATACCTTTTCACATTTCAAATATTACATATTATCACACATTACACATAATACACATCTTTTCACACATTATACATAACTAACATATTTTCACACATTACACATTGTACACGTATTTTCACATACTTTCACACATTGCAAATAATAAACGTATTTTTACACATTGCATATAATACAAATATTTTTGCACATTTCACATAATACACATTGTCACACACTTCACATAATACACATATTTTCACACATTACAAATAACACATATTTTCACATATTGCACATAATACACATATATTATGTGCAATGTGTAAAAATACGTGTTTTATGTGCATTGTTTTAAAAAATATTTTCACACATTACAAATAACACATATTTTCACATATTGCACATAATACACATATATTTGCACATTTCACATAATACACACATTTTCAAAACAATGCACATAAAACACGTATTTTTACACATTGCACATAATACACATATTTTTTCACATTTAATGTAATACACACATTTTCAAACATTTCACATAATACATGTATTTTCACACGTTACAGATAATACACATTTTCACATATTGCACATAATACACGTATTTTTACACATTGCACATAATACACATATTTTTCCACATTTAACATAATACACACATATTATCACGCATTACACATAATACACATCTTTTCACATATTATACATAACAAATATATTTTCACACATTACACATTCTATAGTTATTTTCACGTACTTTCACACATTGCAAATAATACACGTATTTTTACACATTGCATATAATACAAATATTTTTGCACATTTCACATAATACACATTGTCACACACTTCACATAATACACATATTTTCACACATTACAAATAACACATTTTTCACATATTGCACATAATACACATATATTTGCACATTTCAGATAATACACACATGTTCAAAACAATGCACATAAAACACATATTTTTACACATTGAACATTATACACATATTTTTTCACATTTAATGTAATACATACATTTTCAAACATTTCACATAATACATGTATTTTCACACTTTACAGATAATACACATTTTCACATATTGCACATAATACACATGTTTTTGCGCATTTCACAGAATACACACATTTTCAAACAATGCACATAATACACGTATTTTTACACATTGCACATAATACACATATTTTTCCACATTTAACATAATACGCACATATTATCACGCATTACACAGAATACACATCTTTTCACACATTATACATAATATATATATTTTCACACATTACACATTCTATAGTTATTTTCACATACTTTCATACATTGCAAATAATACAGGTATTTTTACACATTGCACATAATACACATATTTTTGCACATTTCACATAATACACATTATTACACACTTCACATAATACACTTATTTTCACACATTACATATAACACATATTTTCACATATTGCACATAATACACATATTTTTGCACATTTCACATAATACACACATTTTCAAACAATGCACATAATATACGTATTTTTTCACATTGAACATAATACACATATTTTTTCACATTTAACATAATACATGTATTTTCACACATTACAGATAATACACATTTTAACACATTACAGATACTACACATATTTTCACACATTATAGATACTACACATATTTTCACTAACTTTCACATATTTCAAATAATACACTTATTTTTACACATTGTACATAATACACTTATTTTTGCACATTTCAAATAATACACATTATCACACAGTTCACATAATACACATATTTTCACACATTTTTATAGGAATAGTGTCATACCTCGTTAAATGCTTCTTGTGAGGTGTTATTTGTGTGTCAGATTTGCAACGAAGCCGAGCGATATAAGTTGTTTAATCTGTAAAAGTAATAACAGTGATAAAATAAACGGGATATTATCCCAAGAAGGCTCCGAAGATTAAGTCAGTATTATTGATGGTAAAAAATTAAGCCAAAAATTTTTCTACACGTAAAAAGAACTCATATTTATAGAAAAAGAGTCATACCTCATTCGATGCTTCTTGTTTGGTAGAATTTGTGTGAATGATTTTCTCATAAATCAATTTGATATCTAAGAATTATCTTATCACAAAAATGCTCCGATGATTAAGTCAGTCTCATTAATTAAAGAAAATGAGCCAAAAATCGATCTAAAAGTAAAAAAAAACTTATAGTTATTGGCATACCTCATCGAGTGTCCCTTGTTCGGTGGGATTTGCGTAGAGGTGACGTTACACATACTAAACATACTTTCACACGCTTTAACAAATCATAAAACTTTCACAAAATACAAATAGTACATATATTTTCACGTACTACATGTATTCTCACATATTTTACGTAATACAAAAATTTTCACACAATAAATATAATAGACAAATTAACACATTACAAAAATTTTCACATAGTTTTCACACGTTGCACATAATACACATATTTTTGCACATTTCACATAATGAATGCATTTTCACACTTACAAATAATACACATATTTTCACATATTGCAAATAATGCACATATTTTTACACATTGCAAATAATGCACATATTTTAATGCATTGCACATAATACGCACATTTACAAACAGCACAAAATATACATTTTTTAAAAAATTCCACATAATACACATATTTTTGCACATTTCACATACAACGCACATTTACAAACATAGCACAAAATACACGCTTTTTCAAAAATTCCACATAATACACATACTTTTGCACATTTCACATATTACGTATAATCACACATTACACATAATACACATCTTTTAACACATTATACATAACAAACATATTTTCACACATTACACATTATACACTTATTTTCACATACTTTCACACATTGCAAATAATACACGTATTTTTACACCTTGCATATAATACACATATTTTTGCACATTTCACATAATACACATTGTCACAAAATTTACATAATACACATATTTTCACATATTGCACATAATACACATATTTTTGCACATTTCACATAATACACACATTTACAAACAATGCACATAAAACATGTATTTTTACACATTGCACATAATACACATATTTTTTCACATTTAACATAATACACACATTTTCAAACATTTCACATAATACATGTATTTTCACAAGTTACAGATAATACACATTTTTACATATTGCACATAATACACATATTTTTGCGCATTGCACATAATACACACATTTTCAAATAATGCACATAATACACGTATTTTTACACATTATAAATAACAAATATATTTTGACACATTATACATTCTATAGTTATTTTCACATACTTTCACACATTGCAAATAATACACGTATTTTTACACATTGCACATAATACACATATTTTTGCACATTTCACATAATACACATTATCACACACTTCACATAATAAACTTATATTCACACATTACACATAACACATATTTTCACATATTGTACATAATACACATATTTTTGCACATTTCACATAATACACACATTTTCAAACAATGCACATAATACACGTATTTTTACACATTGAACATAATACACTTATTTTTTCACATTTAACATTGTACACACATTTTCAAACATTTCACATAATACATGTATTTTCACACATTACACATTGTACACTTATTTTCACTACTTTCACACATTTCAAATAATACACTTATTTTTACACATTGTAGATAATACACATATTTTTGCACATTTCAAATAATACACATTATCACACAGTTCACATAATACCAATATTTTCACACATTTTTATAGGAATAGTGTCATACCTCGTTAAATGCTTCTTGTGAGGTGTTATTTGTGTGTCAGATTTGCAACGAAGCCGAGCGATATGAGTTGTTTAATCTGTAAAAGTAATAACAGTGATAAAATCCATGGGATATTATCCCAAGAAGGCTTCGAAGATTAAGTCAGTATTATTGATGGTAAAAAGATAAGCCAAAAATTTCTCTACACGTAAAAAGAACTCATATTTATAGAAAAAGAGACATACCTCATTCGATGCTTCTTGTTTGGTAGAATTTGTGTGAATGATTTTGTCATAAATCAATTTTGATATCTGAGAATTATCTTATCACAAAAACGCTCCGATGATTAAGTCAGTCTCATTAATTAAAGAAAATGAGCCAAAAAGCGATCTAAAAGTTAAAAAATTCATAGTTATTGGTATACCTCATTAGGTGTTCCTTGTTCGGTGGGATTTGCGTAGAGGTGACGTTACACATACTAAACATACCTTCACACGCTTTAACAAATCATAATACTTTCACACAATACAAATAGTACAAATATTTTCACGTACTACACGTATTCTTACATATTTTACGTAATACAAAAATTTTCACACAGTAAACATAATAGACAAATTAATACATTACAAAAAGTTTTACATAGTTTTCACACATTGCACATAATACACATATTTTTTCACATTTCACATAATGAATGCATTTTCACACATTACAAATAATATACATATTTTCACACATTGCATATAATGCACATATTTTCACACATTGCACATAATCTGCACATTTACAAACAACACAAAATACACATTTTTTTAAAAAATTCCACATAATACACATATTTTTGCACATTTCACATAATATGCACATTTACAAACATAGCACAAAATACACGCTCTTTCAAAAATTCCACTCAATTCACATAGTTTTGCACATTTCACATATTACGTATAATCACACATTACACATAATAAACATATTTTCACACATTATACATTACAAATATATTTTCACACACTACATATTGTACACTTATTTTCACATAATTTCACACATTGCAAAAAATACACGTATTTTTACACATTGCATATAATACACATGTTTTCAAATATTTCACATATTGAACATAATACACACATATTATCACACATTACACATAATACACATCTTTTCACACATTATACATAACAAATATATTTTCACACATTACACATTCTGTAGTTATTTTCACATACTTTCACACATTGCAAATAATATACGTATTTTTACACATTGCACATAATACACATATTTTTGCACATTTCACATAATACACATTATCACACACTTCACATTATACACTTATTTTCACACATTACACATAACGCATATTTTCACATATTGCACATATTACACATATTTTTGCACATTTCACATAATACAAATTGTCACAAAATTTACATAATACACATATTTTCACACATTACAAATAATACATATTTTCACATATTGCACATAATACACATATTTTTGCACATTTCACATAATACACACATTTCCAAACAATGCACATAAAACAAGTATTTTTGCACATTGCATATAATACACATATTTTTTCACATTTAACATAATACACACATTTTCAAACATTTCACATAATACATGTATTTTCACACGTTACAGATAATACACATTTTCACATATTGCACATAATACACATATTTTTGTGCATTTCACATAATACACACATTTTCGAACAATGCACATAATACACGTATTTTTACACATTGCACATAATACACATATTTTTTTCACATTTAACATAATACACACATATTATCACACATTACACATAATACACATCTTTTCACACATTATACATAACAAATATATTTTCACACATTACACATTCTATAGTTATTTTCACATACTTTCACACATTGCAAATAATACACGTATTTTTACACATTGCACATAATACACATATTTTTGCACATTTCACATAATACACATTATCACACACTTCACATAATACACTTATTTTCACACATTACACATAACACATATTTTCACATATTGCACATAATACACATATTTTTGCACATTTCACATAATACACACATTTTTAAACAATGCACATAATACACGTATTTTTACACATTGAACATAATACACATATTTTTGCTTATTTAACATAATACATGTATTTTCACACATCACAAATAATGCACATTTTCACACATTACAGATACTACACATATTTTCACACATTACACATTGTACACTTATTTTCACTTACTTTAACACATTTCAAATAATAAACTTACTTTTACACATTGCACATAATACACATATTTTTGCACATTTCAAATAATACACATTATCACACACTTCACATAATACACATATTTTCACACATTTTTATAGAACTAGTGATATACCTCGTTAAATGCTTCTTGTGAGGTATTATTTGTGCGTCAGATTTGCAGCGAAGCCGAGCGATATGAGTTGTTTAATCTGTAAAAGTAATAACAGTGATAAATTCCATGGGATATTATCCCAAGAAGGCTCCGAAGATTAAGTCAGTATTATTGATGGTAAAAAAATAAGCCAAAAATTTCTCTACACGTAAAAAGAACTCATTTTTATAGAAAAAGAGTCATACCTCATTCGATGCTTCTTGTTTGGTAGAATTTGTGTGAATGATTTTCTCATAAATCAATTTGATATCTGAGAATTATCTTATCACAAAAACGCTCTGATGATTAAGTCAGTCTCATTAATTAAAGAAAATGAGCCAAAAAGCGATCTAAAAGTTAAAAAACTTATAGTTATTGGTATACCTCATTAGGTGTTCCTTGTTCGGTGGGATTTGCGTAGAGGTGACGTTACACATACTAAACATACCTTCACACGCTTTAACAAATCATAATACTTTCACACAATACAAATAGTACAAATATTTTCACGTACTACACGTATTCTTACATATTTTACGTAATACAAAAATTTTCACACAGTAAACATAATAGACAAATTAATACATTACAAAAAGTTTTACATAGTTTTCACACATTGCACATAATACACATATTTTTTCACATTTCACATAATGAATGCATTTTCACACATTACAAATAATATACATATTTTCACACATTGCATATAATGCACATATTTTCACACATTGCACATAATACACATATTTTTGCACATTTCACATAATACACACATTTCCAAACAATGCACATAAAACAAGTATTTTTACACATTGCATATAATACACATATTTTTTCACATTTAACATAATACAC
Organism: Ophiorrhiza pumila; assembly: GCA_016586305.1. Lineage (NCBI taxonomy): Eukaryota > Viridiplantae > Streptophyta > Magnoliopsida > Gentianales > Rubiaceae > Ophiorrhiza > Ophiorrhiza pumila. The sequence continues at coordinate 31,551,839 of BLIW01000002.1, forward strand.
ACATTTTCAAACATTTCACATAATACATGTATTTTCACACGTTACAGATAATACACATTTTCACATATTGCACATAATACACATATTTTTGCGCATTTCACATAATACACACATTTTCGAACAATGCACATAATACACGTATTTTTACACATTGCACATAATACACATATTTTTTCACATTTAACATAATACACACATATTATCACACATTACACATAATACACATCTTTTCACACATTATACATAACAAATATATTTTCACACATTACACATTCTATAGTTATTTTCACATACTTTCACACATTGCAAATAATACACGTATTTTTACACATTGCACGTAATACACATATTTTTGCACATTTCACATAATACACATTATCACACACTTCACATAATACACTTGTTTTCACACATTACACATAACACATATTTTCACATATTGCACATAATACACATATATAATACATGTATTTTCACACATTACAGATAATAAATATTTTCACACATTACAGATACTACACATTTTTTCATCCATTGGACATTATAGAAATATTTTCAGACATTGCACATAATACACATTTTCAAACATATTTTTACACATTTCACATATTACGTATTATCACACATTACACATAATACACATCTTTTCACACATTATACATAACAAATATATTTTCACACATTACATATTGTACACTTATTTTCACATACTTTCACACATTGCAAATAATACACGTATTTTTACACATTGCACATAATAGACATATTTTTGCACATTTTACATAATACACATTGTATTTAATACACATATTTTTGCACATTTCACATAATACACATTATTACATATTATACATAATACACATATTTTCACACATTACACATAACAAGTATATTTACGCATTACATATATACTATACATATTTTCACACATTACAAATAATACACATATTTTCATACATTAAACATAATACACATTTTTGCATATTTCAATTCAAACATTACACATAACAAATATATTTTCATGCATTACACATATTACACATATTTTCAAATATTATCACACATTGCACATAATACACATATTTCAAACATTGCATATAATACACATATTTTTATACATTACACATACTACAGTTATTTTTATATATTTTCACACATTTCACATAACACACGTATTTTCACACATTGCTCATAATACACATATTTTCACACATTACACATAACAAATATATTTTTATCATTACACATACTAAACATATTTTCAAATATTATCATACATTGCACATAATACACGTATTTTCAAACATTGCATATAATACACATATTGTCACACATTACACATACTACAGTTATTTTCACATATTTTCACACATTTTCACACATTGCATATAATACACGTATTTTCACACATTGCACATAATACACATATTTTCACACATACACATAACAAATATATTTTACATAGTACGCATACTCCACTTATTTTCACATATTTTCACACATTGCACATAATATACATTGTCACACACACTTCACATAATACACATATTTTCACACTTTACAAATAACACATATTTTTGCACATTTAACATAATCCACAAATTTCAAACAATGCACATAATACACGTATTTTCAGACATTGCACATAATACACATTTTTGCACATTTACAAATACACAGTTTCAAACATTTGGCATAATACATGAATTTTCACACATTACAAATAATACACATATTTTCACACATTACACATAGCAAATGTATTTTCACACATTACACATAATACACATATTTTCACACGCTATATAGAATACTAATATTTTTCACACATTACAAATAATACATATATTTTCACACATTACAAGTAATACACAAATTTTCATCGGTTCGATTTTTGAATTCTTTGACTTGTTCGGTTTAAACATTTCTAAACTTGAATTTGAAAATAGAACCGAATTCAAATTTGATTTTTGGTTCGAATTTGAATTCAATTCGAATAAATCAAAATTAGTATTTGATTTTTAAACTCGAATTAATCGAATTCGAATTTGGTTTTAACCTAAATTAAATTTATCAAATTACATCACAATATAGGATTCAAAACAATAATTTAGTTTAATATTTTATGTTGATGTGTATTTCATATATTTTTTATCACAAAAAATCTTGTAAAACTGTCTCATAATATGAGATGTGATACATGAATTGTATTTTATATGTTAATGTTTTATACGTTATACACTAATATTTTATGTTTTATATGCTAATACGGTAATTTTTTATACTTTATACGCAAATTTTTTATACTTTATGTGCTAATTTTTTATAATTTATACATTAAAGTAAAAACTATACGTAAGTTTTATATATTAGACGGTCTCACAGGAGAATGACTCATTTTTTATATATGAATTCAATTTGATTGAGAACACAACTCACCAAATTGTAATTAATGGTAAAAAAGGAATGTTGAATACAAAAATGCAACATAAGAAAAATTTATCTAAATGATCCATGTGGTTTCCATTATCAATAGAGTGAAAAGCATATATATAGAAACATGTGTAAGGATATATGCAAAGGCACAAAATACACAAAACATAGATAAAATGTTATCACAAAACATATATTAATTAAACGTATCCGTTCATTTTAAACAAAAATTAACAGCAGAAATTTCATAATTCTTGAGGCAAATGTGTAGGTACAGCACTTTCCAGGTCTAATTCTTCTAGTCCTATATCATAAATGATGCTCAGAAAAAAGAAAAAAACTGCTTAACTCTGTTATACTAATCAACAAACTATAGCTCATTATGCTTGTTGAGAAAAGAGGTTACTTGCAGTTTGATAACAACATATAAAATCCTGACAGAGAACATGAATCCTCACACATCACAAGCATTTGGGTTCTTTAAAAGTGGCAGATAGAGGTAGACAAAAACTTGTGTTGACAAGAGATAACACCATTTTTCTTATAACATTAACCCAAATACGCTCATACGCTAATTTTTTATATAGTGTACTATAATATTTTATTTTATAAGTTAATACGCTAATTTTTTTATAGTTTATACGATAAAGTAAAATTCATACACAAGTCTCATATCTCATAGGAGAATGACCCTAACATTAAATAACACATAGAAAGGATGAAGGATCGAATTTAAACAAAATAGAATCACAAAAATAATGAAGATGATTTAGAGGCAGCAACTCTTTTATTTCTTGAGCCAAGCCGTATTGACTTTTCACAAAACTCACAGCAACTTTTTTTGTTTTGGCTGTTGTACAAAACCAAATAACCATACACTTCTATTTATAAGACAAAGACTTCCTAATTTATGTCAACAAAGAATTAGGAAACAAACCAAATAGGAATTTAACTAAACTAGTTTTAGGAAACTTAGTTTAATTCTACAAATGCCTCCCTTAAACTAAGTCGTCATGCTTGGTCATCCCCAAAAGCTTCTTCTTCAACTTCATGAATGTCTCCAATTTCAATGCCTTGGTGAAAATGTCCGCCACTTGATCTTCAGACTTGCAATAGTTAATTGCAATCTCCTTGTCTCGCACCAATTCACGTATAAAGTGAAACTTGATATCAATTGTTTGCTCCGTCCATGAAACACTGGATTTTTTGCCAATTTAATAGCTGATTTGCTATCACAAAATACCGTAGTCGGACCATCTTGTTTATGTTGAAGAAATCCAAGCATTCTCCTTAGCCACAATGCTTGTGTAGCACTATTTGACGCTGCAATATATTCTGCCTCCGCTGTAGATAATGCAACCACTTGTTGTTTCTTTGAACTCCAAGAAAACACACTTGAACCAGTAAAAAATGCATATCCAGAAGTACTTTTTCGTTGAACTGTATCACCAGCCCAATCACTGTCTGTGAACCCAACAAGTTCAACTGGATCACTCGATGAATAAAGAATACCATCTCCTTGAGTACCTTTAATGTACCTCAAAATTCTCTTTGCAGCTTGTAAATGTGACTGTCGTGGATTTTCCATAAACCTGCTAATCAAACCAACACTAAAAGTAATGTCTGGTCTTGTAGAAGTTAAATATCTCAAACTTCCAACTATACTCTTAAAGTATGTCGGATTTACAGGTCCTCCTGTCCCTTCTTTTGTCAACTTCAAATTTTCTTCTGCCGTAGTCAATATTGGTTTAACTCCATCCATCTTGAATTTTTTCAAGATATCGCCTGCATATTTTTTCTGAGAGATAAATATGCCTTGATCAGATTGTAAAACCTCAATCCCAAGAAAATAAGACATAAGACCCAAGTCGGTCATCTCAAAACTGTTTAATCATGGCCTCCCTAAATTCAGCAATCATCTCCATATTATTGCCTGTAAAAATCAAATCATCTACATACAAGCATATCAAAAGAACATCACCCTCACTAGATGATTTCACATATAAAGTATGCTCATATGGACACCTTTGAAAACCATGATCCACAAAGAAAGAATCAATGCGAGTATAACACGCCCTTGGAGATTGTTTTAAACCATATAAAACTCGTTTCAACCTATAAACCTTATTTTCTTGACCTTTTCTAACAAAACCAGCAGGTTGCTCAACATATACTTCTTCTTCAAGAACACCATTAAAAAATGCAGACTTCACATCCATTTGATAAATCCTCCAATTATTTTGTGCAGATAAAGAAATTATCAAACGAACTGTATCAAGTCTAGCAACAGGAGCAAATACCTCAAAATAGTCAATTCCAGGTTTCTGCTTGTAACCTTTAGCAACAAGTCTTGCTTTGTATCTCTCCACTTCTCTATCAGGTTTATATTTTGTCTTATAAACCCACTTCACTCCAATTGCTTTCTTCCCACTTGGAAGGTTTGTAAGCTCCCAAGTATCATTTTTCTCAATGGCATGAATTTCTTCATCCATTGCTTGTATCCAACAATCTTCTCGAGCAGCATCTTTAAAGTCAACTGGGTCACAATCTGCAAATAAAGCAAAATTCACAACATCTTCATCAGATAAATCATCATTAGTATTATTATCCAAAACATAATCCTGCAATCGAGCTGGTAATTGTCGTTGCCGTTGTGATCGACTAGACTGTGCTGGAGTTATTTGCACACTTGAAGATGAAGGATTATGGGGTGGTTGTTCAATTTGCACTGTCTGCTGTCTATTTTCTATATCCTCAATTAATAAAGGTACTGTTGGTTGAACAACTGATTTTGTTGGTTATTTAGAAGACCAATTCCATGATCCTTGTTCATCAAAAGTAACATCTCTGCTCACAATTATCTTTCCTGTATCTGGATTAAACAATCTATAGCCTTTTGTTTGTAGACTATAGCCAACAAAGATGCACTTCTCTGCCTTATCATCCAATTTCTTTCTCAAAGCATCAGGAACATGAGAATATGCAAGACAACCAAATACTCTTAAATGACTAATATTTGGTTTCTTACCAGACCAAATCTCGTATGGAGTCATCCCATGATTACACCTCATACCACATCTGTTTAAAATATAAACAGCGCAAGACACAGCTTCTGCCCAAAATTCCTTTGGCATATTTTTTGCCACCATCATGGATCTTACCAAATCCATCACTGTTCTATTTTTTCTTTCTGCCACACCATTTTGTTGAGGAGTATACCTGTTTGTCATCTGATGTTTAATACCATGATTCATCAAGAATTCATCACACACAATATATTCAGTGCCTCTGTCAGTTCTCAAAGCCTTTATATAGAATCCAGTTTGTTTTTCTACATACACCTTGAATCTTTTGAAAGTATCACAAGCTTCAGATTTATTTTTCAAAAAATAAACCCAACATTTTCTGCTAAAATCATCAATAAAAGTGATAAAATACTTATTACCACCATTAGAAGGTACCTCTATTGAGCACAAATCTGAATGAACAAGCTCCAATAGATGACTAGCCCTCCAAGAATTGTCTGTTTGAAAAGAATGTTTGTGCTTCTTTCCCTTAATACAAGATTCACACTGTCTAGGAGAAAAATCAAGTGAAGGTAGCCCCAAAACCATACTCTTCTTGGATAGAGAATTTAAACCACCAAAATTGAAGTGACCAAATCTCATATGTCACAACCATGCTTCATTAGAAATAGTGGAACTAAAACAAGATGAATCACCATAATTCAGAGATATAGGGAACAGTCTACTATGATTCATATTCACTTTTGCAATTAATCCCAATCGTGCATCACTGATCATACAAGTTCCATGTTTAAAATTCAAATCATACCCCTTTTCAAATAACTGTCCAAGACTCAACAGATTATAATAAAGCTTGGGTACATAAAACACATCACCAATAAAGCTTGTCGACCCATTTTTCAAAGTAATGGGTATACTCCCTTTTCCAAGAATAGGTACAACTGTGTTGTTTCCAAATTTAACTGTGCTTTTAAATTATTCATCCAAATTAGAAAATAACTCTTTTTCTCCAGTCATGTGATTACTACAGCCAGAATCCAAATACCAATTACTATTCTTTGTTTGTTCACATTCAGTAGTAGAAAATAAAACAGCCTCTTGTTTATTCCCATCAGTTTCAGCAACTTGGACATGCACTTCAGATTTTGCACCCCAACAATCTTTTTTATAATGGCCAAATTTTCCACAATTATAGCATTGAATTTTACTCTTTTGAGAATTATTAGATTGTTGAAAATTAAAACCATTATTTTCTCTTTGCTGAAAGAATTGGTTACCTCTACCGCGACCTTAGTAATTATTTCTACCGCGTCCTCTTTCTCTGAAATTCTGGCCATGAGCATTTGTCGCAGCAACATTGGAGTTATTCTTTAATTTATCTGTTTGGGCCTTCTCCGGAGTCTCCTTTTCCACAGAATCATCCAACTTCCCATTAATTCTCTGTTCATGTAGAATTAATGTACCTTGTAATTCTTCAATTGTTAATGTGGACAAATCCTTGGTCTCTTGCGTGACAACCACAACATTATCAAATTTTATGGGCAGTGTGTTGATAACTTTTTCAACAAATACTTCATCTGTTAAGATATGCCCATTTAACTCCATCTCATCTTTAATTGCTGACAGACGAGAAAAATACGACTCTATGGATTCTGTCTTCTCCATTGTGCAAGGCTCAAACTTTCGTTTCAACATCATCAAATTGTTTTGTTTAACTTTGTCAACACCTCTGTAGGTTTTCTCCAAGATATCCCATGCTTTCTTTGCACTTTTGGCCGTTGAAATTTTGCCAAATACTGACAAATCAATTGCTTGATGAATTTGGGACAACGCCAAACTTGCCTCCTTCATTGCACTTGCATCAGCATCTTCGGATAATTCCGCTTCAATATATTTGATCAAATCAAAGGATTTCAGATGGGTTTCCATCTGAATTCTCCAATAATTATAATTTTGTTTTCCCGTGAGTTTGGGAACAACACAAATTATATTTCCTGTCATGGTTAATCAATAATAACCAAGCTCTGATACCAATTTGAAGGATCGAATTTAAACAAAATAGAATCACAAAAATAATGAAGACGATTTAGAGGCAGCAACTCTTTTATTTCTTGAACCAAGCCGTATTGACTTTTCACAAAACTCACAGCAACTTTTTTTTTTGGCTGTTGTACAAAACCAAATAACCCTACACTTCTATTTATAAGACAAAGACTTCCTAATTCATGTCAACAAAGAATTAGGAAACAAACCAAATAGGAATTTAACTAAACTAGTTTTAGGAAACTTAGTTTAATTCTACAAAGGAGAAAAGGATATAGGGTTACCGCTGCTTTGAAAATCCATTAACAATAACACACATGATAACCGGATTGAAGTAGCTTGAATGTGCTTGGGAAAACACTGAATAAGAGTGGCAGATTATCAAGCCTGCTAGATAAACCAGACAAAGTAAACATCAACTAAGAAAACAAGATGGTAAATGAAGTTTTCACACGCCTCTTTGGGGTAGCAGAAAATAGGCAAGATAGATAGAAGAGATAGCACTTAAACTTCATAAGTGGACATTCATATACATCATGCTTGAATATTTTTTATGCATTTGCAATTCATTAATTTCGTCAAGACCACATAACTGTTGTTTCTTACCAATCCTATCATTTTGTATTCACTTTAGACTGGAGCTGAGGGAAAGCATAACTGCAAAAATAGAGCGCACAATCTAGTTCCCAATGGTTTAGCTCAATAGAGCTCAATGGTGAATCCATTTATATTTTCAAGTAATAAAATTAAACAGAATGCAACAATCCCAACAGACAACAATCTCCATGAGTTCTGAATTGTATATGGGCTACTAGAAAGCATGCGTTTACTGTCTCATAATGACCCACAGATGGTTCTAATGGTTATCTGGAATCTGTTTTGTCATTTAATATAACATTTCATCTTCAGTTATTGTATGAAAGTTAAGGGAATCCAGAAAGTGTTGTACTTTGTGCCCCTTCCTTAGTTCCTTGGGTTATTTCTACACTTAGACGACTATTTTTTCATAATAGACATGCTATTGACTGATTGCTAAGATCAAATGTATGAAATGAAGGTGCTAAAGTTCGTACCTTTTAACTTAGTCTCATCACCTTCATCATCATCTTCATTTGCATCCACCCTGTTACCGGGATGCTGCTGAGATGCTGAAGCATGAACTTCTCTTCTATCCGAGAGCAAAAGAAAGTATTATAATGTTTAATACTTGAACAACAAACCAAAATAAAGAAACAAAATTTCACCCTTGCTTACCTTGATTGTGCAAATTTGTAGATTGCTTCAACCATCAGCAAGCATTTTTAAGTATTGCTCCTTTCAACAAATATCAGAATCTCTCCCTACAAACATAGCAATCTATTGTAGCATCTTATCAATAAGAATCTAAGAGTCAAACAAACAAAAAAATACTAGAATACTTATTGTGACCAGAGGGCACATTCCACTTTAGAAATGTGCATTGCACCAATCCTCCAGATCTCTCTTTGCTCTGCAGTATATTGGGGTCTCCTTCTTGCCGACCTGTTCATGTTCATGGGTTCATGAGAACATGTAATATTGTATTTTTACTATTTGGAACAAGAGTGACCAATTTAACTAAAAGTTCAGACCACATTCTGGCATGGTCAGATGGATGCTCAGACATGTTACCTCTTTGACCTCTCCTGGTCTTGGGCATCAAGCCATTGATCTGCCTGACCATGTGTGAAGCAGCTTCCGATTGTTGAGGTTACAACTTTGGAGCTGTGATGAAAGCATTCTTGCAAGAGAACTAGACTGTCCCATCAAAATTAGAGCTGGAGCCATCATTCCATTCAAACTTGGGTTCCACCAGAACTTGACTGTCCCAAATTCAGGTTTAATCAACAAAGGAGTATAAACTTGTGAAAAAAGAACTTCAGGCTAACAAAAATCTGATTACAACTTGGTTATGGGTTTTTATTACAATTTAAAGTTTTTCAATATGAATAATTCTTTGCAGGTAGGGTACTTTATTACAAGCTTTTCTGCTAAAGGATTGCTACCTTACCTTCATTCACCAATATAAGATGCTAAACTAACTTACAAGAGGGATGCAAGTCTTGTTAACAAGATATTGTCTTGTCTCATATTATTTAGAAGGTTTCAAGAGACTAATAAGAAAGTATGAGCTTAAAAAGCTACTGTCTAAAGCTTTTCCAGTGAAAATTGGATTCCAACGTGTGACTTAAACCTCATGTTCTGAACTCAGTTTACTTTTCAAGAATACAGGGTCCTTTCTCATGCTACAGCTGTGCATTACTCTTGGCAGTTCTACTTGTTCTTTAAGAGTGCATGATTTCATTCATAGTTGAATGTGTCTCTTATGGTGTCCTGCTCTAACATTTAAGTGATTCTCCAAGTGTATCATTTAGAAGGGTAGCATTTCCTTTCATTGAATCATAATTCACGTTTTAAAGGGCCCTAAAGATTCTACACTTGCACAGACATCAGTTAAAGTTGATAGAATTATTATTGTCCTGCATCAGTCAAAAACTCTCAGGAGAACAAATGGATAACCAAATGCCCTTTCCATTTTATGTCTTACTATCAAGGTAAAAATGTCAAGAAATTACCCACTACTAACTTCTTTAGAACATTAGTGGCTATTCAGCATCTTTCACTACATGGGTATCCCCTCTAAGGTAATAATAATCAGAAACAAAACAAAATGCTAATGCATATTCATTGATGATAACTTAAATTGTAGGATAAGTTCCTACTATTAGATATTCAGGCTGCAAACTTACATAAAAAAGCTGAATGATGCACAGTTTGTAATAACAATAAAGGAAAACCATTTCATGAGGTTATGGTAATAGAGAAACTGAGTTATCTACTGTGAAAAAAATTACAATCTAATCTTTTTCAACCAATACAAAATGTGTCCTTCAGAAGATTTAGGAAGAGGAGCAACATTGGCTGATTACCTTTCTTGTTCCTTTTTCATTTGTTTCTTTCAAATGAAGAGGTAAGATATCCTATCACTGTCAAAGACAGCCATTAGGCTGCAATCTATGAAAACTAGAGATTGAAAAGGACAAGACAGCAAAAGTAGACCCAAATTATACTGCTACACCATCTAAGACATTCAGTACAGAAACAAACCAAGGGCATATGATTGCTCTAAGTGAAATGTAAAGACACACCCAAAATCTAGGATGAGAATAGAAGCAACAAATCAGATAATAGTAATCTGTACAGATGAAGATAAGCAGTTAAGAGTCATGGAACTATTTTTCCTTGCTCAAGTATCGTATCTTTTCAGTGTGGTAATGTTACCTCTCCATGACTTCTGAAGGACATTGAACAACTCCTAGATGGTTGGGAAATAAACAAAAGATGGGAAAACCAACCCACAAAAATTAAACAACCTTAAATGTATTACCTGTGAGGGGTAAGTCTCAAAGTTTACGGTGTAGATTTTTCATGATCCGTGACTCGTTACTATGGTCTAAGAAGTTCATAAATGGTAAATACGTGCATTCTTATAGGGCCAAACTGCACTGCAAACATGTGCAACACAATTAATATCCATGCTTTTATACCTGGTAGTGAATCCACACTTTACAGATAATATTAATATGTACTTATGAAGATAAGCAGCTAAAGTTTTCAAATTTTATCATCCTTGTTCAAGGATCACATATTTTCAGTGTGGTAATGTTACTACTCCATGAACACTGTACAACTTCAAGATGGATGGGAAAACCAAGAAGTGAATTAAACAACCTTAAATGTTTCACCCAATGAGGGTAGGCTGCAAAGTTTATGGTGTACATTTATCAGGATGGCGAGCACAATGGTAAATTAATGTATTCTACAGGGAAAAACCACAAAGCAAACACATGCAACACAAGGCATCTACTTGCAATATCTGCATGCACAGAACAAAATCATTGGCTTGGATACCTGATTGTGAATTGACAACACTGTTGAAACAGCCTTTTGTAGATAATCTCGGACAATCAGCATCTTCTACTGCAGGAAATACCAACTCAAAGCCTGTGCAGCAGTCATTCTTTTAAAACTTCAGGTGTAACATAATATGCACTTCGAACTATGTCATTGAGATTTTCATCTGCGGAGGACTAAAGGCACTAAATATACACTGTTGGCACTCAAATGCTAAATAATGAAGCTAATATCTCTATTAATTCAAGTAAAGAAAATTCACCTGGTGTCACAATATCTGATGAGCCAGAATTTATTACTTTCAACTGGGAGTTCTCATCCTTTGAGGGTAAACAAAAAAGTTCTGGGCAGTAAAAACAACCAAAAAAGATGACATCAAAAAATTTGCATCACCTCAGTTCATAATTCCAGTGTCAAAACAAAAAGAGATGAAAAGGGCATCAGTTGACCCTCCCAGTGATAATAAACTAACAATCAAAGAAATAAAATATGTTCAGATTCTCCTAATATCTGAAAAATAAGTCCACAAACAGCATACCTCAGGTTCAAATCAAAGTGCACCAAACCCTGAAGATGACAGAACCCTACAACATCTAGTATTTGTACCATGACTACCTTCGTATAATGTCCTCAGTGTATTTTCCAGCCCTGTAAAGTAAAATACAAGGACAAGATGTTTATAAATCTCAATGGGACTAGCAAAATATGGAGTTAAATTCTTGTCATGCTCATAAAATAAGCACCTTGCAAGTATTCTGTACAGGAGCTCTCCACCTTGGCACATCCCAGAAATGCATTAAAACTGGTCAGCATCCATTTGTGAAAGAACCGTAAAAGCATGCCATGGATAACCCACCAATTTAATTTATAGACCAACAGATTTCAGCTTCCCGACATTTTTATGCTGTTTTTACAGTAACAAAGATTCAGAACCTGAAAATTTATCCATACTTATCTGCGAATGGATTTTAATATCTGTCAAATTACCATTAGTGGATAGGGTATATTAAGTACTTCAGATTCTTACTCCATTAATGTATAGACATTATCTTCATTCTCAAATGCATCATAGAACTGTACAAGATTGCTATGATCTGTCAATGCCCCGCAATATCTTCACCTCCCTCCTGACATCCTCAACTGCAATGGCCTTTGTCATCTGCAAAACCACAAAATAGGACAATGCGCATCAGTAAACCTTAACCAGTAGGCATAAATTTGTTCAAAGTTTGTATTTTAGGAAATCCAAGATACATTAAGCCAATTGCACAACCATTAGCTCTCTAATGAAGCATTAAAACATGGTAATACAAAACTACGGGAAGACTGAGAAAGTGAGAGAAAGGGACAAAAGGACAGAGGGAAGTCCATGTGAAATAACAAAAAGTATTATGCACACCCAATTTTCATGTGTACAAGAACCTACGTTACTTTTTTGAAAGGAAGAACAAGTATAATGTCCTGACATGTCATGTTAAATAGGAGATCCATATGCTAAAGTTGGACAGCTTTCTTCAGAAATTTTGGTGGAGAGTTATAGCATCACTTCCTAATTTATTTAGATGCCCTTAATAAATTTCATGCCTTTCATTCTTGATTTTAGCCCCATTGCCAGATAAGGAAGAAATGCTTCATCATCACAGATATTCTTAAGCACAACAATGGAAAAGAACATTCAAAATGGAAACCAGTTTATAGAAGATATTGTCATAAACTGTTATATCCAAAACAACAGTGTTCATATGATATACCACATAGGATGATATCAGAAGTTAATATGATAAGATATAACACAATATCATGAGGAATAATTGGACAAAAGTAGGGAAATATAGGAAGACCAACTAACAGCTAGCTCTTTTAAAATTTTGATAAAATTAGCACATGCTTTGTGGAATCACAGAAATATATAGGATTTTGCAAGGTAAATCATTCCTTCTTTCACAAGGATACAGATATAAGGGCAAGTACAGTCAGACTAGCCTTCAACATGCTCTAGAAAATTAATAAATTATACTGGATAAAGAACCTGGTAGCAAAGATAGCAGATGTTGATTTGGGTTCAATACTTGCCAACCAGATGACAAGAAGCAGCTCTGGCCAATGCCATTGAATCTGTATTCTTAACATTGTTAGCCTCATAGTTGCATAAAACCATCAAGTTTACAGCATTTATCCTTAAGAATGCATACCTTTTTCAAGAGACAAAATAAGATGTCAGTTGAGAGAGCTTCATCAACCATTATTACACTGTTTCATCAAAAGCAAAAGTTATTCACCATGAGCTTCATCCACCATTATTACACTGTTTCATCAAAAATAAATTTTTTGGATGAGTAGAAAATGACAATATAGAAGCAAGACTTTCAAGATGGGGAAGATAAGAAAACAACAGAACATTTCATCATGATACTACAGATACAAAATTCAATCAGTGAATTTGTAAATCTATTTGGAAATACTTGAGGATATTACCACCTATATTTGCTCAAGAGAGGACCATCCATCAGTTCTCTCAGCAACAATCCATCAGTCAGAAACTTGATCCTTGTTTAGTCCTATACTACCAGAATGACAAAACATGGCAATTAAGTGCAGAGGTGTGTGCTTTGTAGACATCAACCAAATAAATAAAAGGCACCAACTTCCTAGGAACCACTTCGCAGACATCAACAAAGACATATCAGTACAAGGGACACGACATATTCTAGTAGCCACAAATTGTGATATCTGACATTTGTCGTGATATCCTAGAATCAAATTGAAATACAAACTTCCCCACCAAGTTTGAAGCACACCAATGTCAGTGTGTGACTGTGTGCGCCATATAACACAGCCTAAAACGTATGAGCAATTACAGAAATTAAACAGAAAATTGTACAAGGAAACGAAACCAAAGAAATCACAACATAGAACCCAAAATTACAGAACAATAACCCAAACCCACATGCACAAATATTTTATAAAACAGGAATTATAGCAATAAGAACAGAGAAAACCCAGAAATGAAAAGCAAAATCATCACAGAAAATCCAAAAGAACGTACAATCGGAATTTCATTTTGCAGAAAAAGAAAGAAAAGAGAAGTAACTTTTAACCTCTGGGATGACGGTATTGAAAAATATTACAGATATCCTCAGATCAAATTGAAATACCAACTTCCCCACCGAGTTTGAAACACACCAATGTCAGTATGTGACTGTGTGCGCCAAACACAACATAAAATGAAACCAAAGAAATCACAACATAAAGCCCAAAATTGCTGAAATTTCACGAAATCCCAGGAATATCCAAAACCCAGAAATGAAACTCGAATTATAGCAATAAGAACAGAGAAAACCCAGAATGAAAAACAAAATCATCACAGAAAATCCAAAAGACCATAGTATTAGAAACTTATATTACAAGGAAACGAAACCAAAGAGATCACAACATAAAACCCAAAATTACACAAATTTTACAAAATTCCAGTAATATTCAATACGCAGAAATGAAACACGAATTATAGCAATAAGAAACAGAGAAAACGCAGAAATGAAAAATAAAATCATCACAGAAAATCCAAAAGAACATACCATTAGAAACTTATATTACAAGCAAACAAAACCAAAGAAATCACAACATAAACCCCAAAATTACAGAAATTTCACAAAATCTCAGTAATAATCAAAACCCATATGCACAAATATTTTATAAAACACGAATTATAGCAATAAGAACAGAGAAAACCCAGAAATGAAAAACAAAATCATCGCAGAAAATACAAAAGAACATGCAATTAGCGTTTCAGTTTGCAGAAAAAGAACGAAGAAAAACTAATCTGTAAGCTCTGGGGTGACGGTCTTGAACAATACTACAGAAATCATAACCTAAAACCCAAAATTACAGAAATTTCACAAAATCACAGTAATACACAAAACCCACATGCACTTCATAAAAAACGAATTAAAGCAAACCCAGAAATGAAAAACAAAATCATCACAGAAAATCCAAAAGAACATTTAACTAACGTTTCGTTTTGAAAAAAAGAAAGAAACAAAATCAAGTCGTATACACTTCATCAAAAACGAATTACAGCAATAAGAACAGAGAAAACCCATAAATGAAAAACAAAATCATCACAGAAAATCCAAAAGAACATATAACAAACGTTTCATTTTGCAAAAATGAAAGAAAAAAGAAGTAATCTAACCTATAAAATGACGGTCTTTAACAATAACTATTGAAGCCATGTCTAGAACTTCTTCTTCTTCCTGATTATCTTTCTGATCAAAAACCCCTCCAAGACTCAGATAAAATTGAAGACAAAAACAGCCGAAGACAATAAATACAAGCCTCTCCTTCTGTGTTTAAAATCGCCACTAAACTTTCTCTCTTTCTGCATTAAATTTTCTTTAATTTTTGTGAGAAAGAATGGTGAAATGAGATTTGAGAAGAGGATTTTGAAAATTACAATTCAAAACACTCTGCAATTTGAGCTTAAACGGCTAGTTAATTTGAGTTTGAAAAATAGCCGTTCGATTCATTTGAATCGGACAGTTCAGATTTGGATCAAGAACATTTTAATTAGACGGTTCAGATTTGAATTCAAGAAATTTTTAGTTTTACGAAGTACTACTGGTTTTTACTTTTTTTTTCCCTTAAATTTTTCCTTTTTGTCTATTAATCGTTTGGGAAATAATAATTTTTTTAATTAATCCTTTCATAAAAGTTCCAAAAAAAAATCATGAACTAAAGAAGATTGAGAAAATTATGAAAAATGAAAATAAGTTGAGTAATTGTTTGGAGTGTTGCCAAAAAAAAAAAAAAAAAAAAAACATATTCTTTGAAGTTGAAGTGAACAATTAATTTAGGAATAATTCAATATGAATGTTTATTTTTCCTTTTTTTTATTGTATTTAAACTTGAAATGACTAGTTCATGGTATTCATTTCAAATTTTCAATATAAATTATTTTTAAAAATTTCAAATATGATAAAAAGAATTAAAGTTCAAGTTTTTTCAAGTTTTGGTATTAAATTTTTAATATATTCTTTGTTGGTTAAAATAATTTAAATTTTTCTCTTTCTTTATGCCTAAAAACTATTTTCTAGATCGAGTTATCAAAAATAACCAAAGACTATTTTCTTATTAACGTTAATGAGCAAAAAAGAGTAAAGTTCAAGTAAATTTTTTTTTAGTTTGGTACTAAAGTTTTAATATATTATTTTTTTGCCAAAATAGTTTAAAATTTTGCTTTTCTTTTTACTGAACAACTATTTTTCTATATCTGATTATCAAAAATACCCGGCCAGTTACTGTTTAATTTTTGTATATTAGATTATCAAAATACTTTTAATGATATTTTTAATTAATCTGTTTAACATCTTTAGAAGATAGATATTATTCATTTTAAATTTTCAATATATTTTCTTTATTAATGCTCTTAATTAATAATGAGCAAAAATGGTAAAGTTCAATTTTTTTTTCATTTTCGGCACCAAAGTTTTAATATATACTTTGTTGGCCAAAATAATATTCATTCATAGAGAGAAATTTACATGAAGGGCATAATAATTTTATTTCATCCATTACATTATTCTTGTGTAACAATAAAATGCAAGGAAATATATTCCAATCTATTATAAACATTCAATAATTTAGAAATTTAAATAAGTCCCCAATATCTATAGAAATTGTGTGCACTAATTAAATTTAAAAATTTTTAATATCCCATGCTCAAAATTTCTCTCGTATTCTTGTTAAAATTGTTCATCCTCGGGTATTCGACCAAAGTTGAATCTTCAAATTTCGTATTTTCTTTAATACAAGAAAATACTATATACTTTTTTACGCAATATATACATATATACACATACACATGTATTGATGTGGGACAAAATTAGGCTATGATGCTCCATGACGCAAGCCTTTTAGACCCAAATTCCTTTCGACCCCATTTAAGTTTTTTGAATTATTTTTTGTTTTAATTTAGGGTTTTCTACAACTATATAAACACTTGTAAGCCTTTATTTTAATTATTATGATTTTGAAGCTATCAATCTAACTTCAAATTATGTGAATTTGTGTTTCTTTGTGAAGATCGATTGTCTTCCATTATTTGTCTCGTGTTATGTATTACACATATTTTCACCCATGATACACATTTACATATATTTTTACACAATACACGTGTTTTATACAAATTATTCATATTTCACACATTACATACATTTATACATACTATATATTTTTACACACTGCTAATATTATAAACATACTAATAATATTTTTCACATACTACACATATATACAACATATTATGCACTTTTTCACACAGTATATATATATATATATATATTTTACGCATGTTATATACATTTTTATACATTAAGCATATTTTTACACATTACATATATTTTCACACCCTGCTTCTATTTCATACATATATACATATTTTCAGATACTATGAACATTTACACATACTACACACACACACACACACTATATATATATACATAAATTTATATATATTTTTTACATATATTAGATTTTTTTTTACATACTACTCATGTTTACACACATTTTTACACACCACACATATTGTCACATACGATAAATAATTTACACATATCATATTTATATTTTCATACAATACACATATTTACATATATTACATACATTTTCCAATTTGAATGGATAAGAAAACATTGGCGAAATTATGTGATATGATAAGAGATATTATACTAAAATTATATTTTTGATGGATTGTCATAACAAAAGTTGAATTGAAATACAACATAATTAATCATTACAATACCCATCCCAGAATTTGAACAAGTTATGACAATGCAATAATGGTTCCCATTATGATTGACCCATCAATCAAACCATTGTAATTGTCATTAAAGAATTGAATCAAACATCTCTTAACTCCTCGTTCCAATCCCATTAATTATTTTCCTTTATCAATATTTTTTATCCATACCAAATAAATTTTTTCCCCTTCTCTTTTCACATACTAGCAATATTTACACGTATTACACACTTTTTGCACATTAGGTATATTTTAGGGTAGACTACCTTGGAAGTCACTAAACTATTTGGATCGTATACTTTCGGTTACTAAACCTTTTTTTTGTTTCAATTTGGCCACTCATATATGAAAAGTAGTATATTAGTAGCCATTATGTTAAAATTAGCCGTTATCTTTGAAATTTTTCATTTTTTTAATTTTATAAGGTAATATTATAACTAAAAATGAGGTAAAGTGATAGGATTTATACTTTAAGATAATTGGTGTTCATTTAACAAAGTTGTACGTAAATTTTTCACTCAAAAATATTGTGTAATAAAAAGAAATATTTGAATTTAATAGAAAAATTAAAAAAAATAATAGTTGAAATTAACGGAATGGCCATTAGCATACCACTTTTAATAGATGAGTGGCCAAATTGAAACAAAAAAAGAATAGTACCCAAAAGTATATGATCCAAATAGTTTAGTGGCTTTTAAGGTAATTTACCCTATATTTTATATATTTTTTAATACATTGTATATATTTTATCACATACTATAAATATTTTACATATATTACACATAATTACACATACTACACATATTATATACATTTTTATACACGTTCTGTAATATGTATGGAATATTCATGGTTCATATGGTTCTTATACTATATTAAAATACAATCATCGAATAGCATCGAAGCAAGAATTGTCCAACAAAAAGTATGGAAGTAAAATGGATTGATAGGCTTACAGATGACAGTGATGCAATTTGTATAAGTGAACTTCGAACGCATGAATAGAATAATATTTGTCAGATTACATAATATAATTAAAAATTTAGGATAAAATTAGAGTTTTAATTGATTGCAATTATTAAAATTGAATTGAACTAAATATCATTCATCGTATAATAATACTTATCTCAAAATTTGAACCAATAATAACAATACGATCATAATTTATATTGCAATTGACTCTTCAATTAAATCAAATCATGGTGATTGTAATAAAAAAATTTGAACCAAACACCCTATTAAATGACAAGGATAAATTTGCTTTGATTGCCTCCATTACTACTTGAATGTAAGAAGTTATTGACTTATTATCATGTCATAGGATTCACTTACATTTGGATTAAGATTTAATAATTATAAATTTGATTTTGGTGATAGACATATAAGAAAGATAAATAATTTTAGATCTGATCATGGAAGAACTATAAAGAGATTTATTATATATGTGAGGTGTATTATTATTAGGTTCTTGTTATTGCCAGAGCAACAATTAGCTTCTAGAACAATAAATCACACATCTTCCAAATTTACCTTTAATCAATCAACTCTTTTATCTTTTCTCCATTTATTATTACAACTTATTTTTATCTTCTTTCTACCTTATCATTACAACTTATCAATTTTTTATAACATCTTTCCGTAACTATCGTTTTCTTCTCCTTTACACTGATTTTTCTCCCAAAGTTTTATTAATATAACATTTATTTTAACCCTCAAATTATAAGAAAAAAATTATATAAAAATAATATGACACTTATTTCTATTAGTAACTATTATTGTTCTCTCAATTAAATTATAAAATATTTACCAATATATACTTCAAAAAATTTTGGCTCCATCTGTTTACTGTTATTTTAGTGTTTTATTTCACAAATTCAATTTGATTTATTTGTGTTGTCCATTTTTTCTATCAAAATTTTTAAAACAAAAAAAATAATATTACAATAATTATTTTTGCTACAATATTTTTTTATATTTTTATAAATAAATTATTAAATTAAAATTTTAATTTTTTAATAATAAAAAATTCTTCCTAAGACATTTTTTTACCAAAATAAACTCATAAAATATTAATTCAAATTTGAATTTTAAATTTTTAATAATAAAAATTCTTCCTGCCTTAATTATATTATGAGCAAATTAAAATTTCAAAATGTTAATATATCACAAGGAAAAAAATCACTCAGAATAAAAATAGAAGTGAATATATGCATCCAAATTCTAAAGTAAAATTTGTTGTCTTTTTATTATTTAAAATTTATGAATTAAATTATAGCATGAAAAAAAAATACATGAAATTGATATTTCTATTATATATATAGTGGTAGTATCTTCCTTTTAAGTTTTAAGTTATGCGAATTATTTTGATAAAATATTAATATGAGCAGTGGTATTAGAAACAAACATAATATTTTATAGTTGTTATATGTTTATGTATTAGTATTTTAGCAAAAAAATATAACTCGCCTTGGATAGAGTATTTTTTTAGTTTTATAGTAGAATTTTTTTCTTGAGATTTATTATAAGAAATAAATATTTTGAAAGTATTTGGATTGATGAGTTTGTTTTGGTGGGCATTTATATTCGATAATTTTTTATTAATAAAATTTAAAATTTAAAATTTAAAATAATATTTTATGAGTTTATTTTGGTATAAAAATGTCTTAGGAAAAAAATTTTATTATTAAAAATTTAAAAGTCAAATTTAAATTTAATATTTTATTTATAAAAATATAAAAAACATTGTAGCAAAAATAATTACTGCAATATTATTTTTTTGTTTTAAAAATTTTGATAGAAAAATAGGCAAAACAAATAAATCAAATTGAATTTGTGAAATAAAATACTAAAACAACGGTAAAAAAATGGAGCCTAAATTTTTTAAGTATATATTGGTAAATATTTTATAATTTAATTGAGAGAACAATAAAAGCTATTAATAGAAAAAAGTGTCATATTATTTTTATAAAAAAACTTTCTTATAATTTGAAGGTGAAAATAAATGTTATATTAATAAACATTTGGGAGAAAAATTGGTGTAAAGAAGAAGAAAGTAGAAGTTACGAGAAGATGTTATAAGTTGTAATGATAAGGTAAAACGAATATAAAGATAAGTATAAATGGAAAAAAGATAAAAGAGTTGATTGATTAAGGATAAATTTGGAAGATGTGTAATTTATTGCTCTGAAAGCTAATTATTGCTCTGACAATAACAGCAACCTTATTATTATGGTGAAACATTATAAAAAAAAAGGTTTACATGTACTGGTGTTGTTTTTGCTACCAAATAAATTACTTACTCTAAATGATAGAAAATAGTATAATAAGAGTAAGGTCGATCCCACGAGGAACGTAATACTATATCTTCTAATTAATTCAAAGGAATTGTCAGAAATAATATTTATTAATGATTAAACTAAAATAACTAAAACAAATTAATGAGAATAATTATGAAAAAAAATACACAAGAAATAAAAGCCCAGCAAACAAGTAAATTCACATTAACTAATTATCAACCGATCATAGATTCAAGAAATCAAGAATTAATTAATATCATAAATCAATCTGTTATAGGCTACAGAGAATCAGCTCCGACGTAGCTCAATTTCTCCTTAGTTAATCTGTAATTAACAAGAATCAGTTTAATTAATTACTTATTTAATCCTAACACAACCCGACTTGAATCAGTCAACACCAGATTTAATGTTAAAATAGCATTAAGAAATAGAGAAGCCCAATTCTAATAAATTGTAATCAGTATCAGCATTTCACAATTTATTAACCAATATTCCCATCTATCGAGACAGTAGCTTCACCACTAATTATTCTTATCTACTAGATCCAGTGAAATAATAGGAGATTAATTGGTATTATTCAGATTAATGAAACATGGACAGTATTTAACAAATTCAAACAATTAACGCTATGCAAAGAGAACTTTCAAAACTTATTAAACATTAATTGGATTAAAACAATTAGGTCTCACAAGTAAATAACAGTTAAAGTTCCATTACTTATGCCGAATAAACAAACTACTCACAAAACATAATTAAAAATATAATTAAATTAAAGAAGAAAAAGTAAGAAATACTATTTTGTCTGGAATTAACCACCATTCGATTGAACAGTGGCTAAGTCTAGAGCCAGCAAAACTGCACGAACGAAAACTACTTAAAAGCTACTAATCTACTAATTATTAATCTATTGCTACCCTAACTAAAAGCTACGAATTATTTCCAGCTAGTTTGCCCTCCTTATATAGGAAAAGCAAGTATGCTTCAAAAGGAATAACTCTATTGAATCAAGACTTCCAAAAGTGAGATAAAGAAATAAATCTTTTGTTTTCAAATAGGATAATGCTACATGCGGCTAAGAAATAAGGTATGCAAACATTTTTCTAATTGTTTCCTAATTTCTCCTCTTCTCTACTTCCTTATTTGATTCCTCCAAGGAGTCTTCCATCAATACACCGCCTGATTATTTCCAAATTAGATTAAGAAAATCTTTTCTTTCAAGTTTTGCTCTTTCACGCTCCAAAAGATCCCAAAAGCCTCCAACTTCATCTTCTTCCTTTTTTACTACTCCACATCATCAATTAACCCAAACCTGCAAGATATTCTCAATTAAGTGCGATTTCCATTCAAGTTCAGTCCCAAAAGACCATAAAATGAACCCTATAATTTGTGTCTATCAACATGACATTCAATGATTGGTGCCTCACAAAGGGTTTATCAGTATCATCTTGATAAAGTTTACACTGGTTTAGTATATCAATTTTCCAGCACTCCATCCCTAATTGGATTCTCCAGTCTCCAAGGTAGAGAACATGAATTTTTTTTTGGGCTTTTGTAAATATATTTACACAATTTAATTGGATTGAAATTAGCACTTGTTAAATGAGATAACTCTTTGAAGTGGTAGGAAGAATTGTGACGGATCAGTAAAAAAGAAAAGAATAGTAAGCATATGTGGAAAGCCTAGAAAATAATGATACTTCAACTATAATTAAATTTGAAAACAATGTATTTTTGGTCTCCAAAGTTTAGACCTGTATCACTTTTGGTTTCTAATAATTTTGGACCGACAAAATTAGTCCCTGGTGTTTTATTTTGTGGTCAAAATAGGACACTTCACTGATTTTATTGATTTACTAATGGAAGTGTTGACGTGGCGTATACATGTCCGTTAACAAGTGTACATATGGCGTACAATTCATCTAATAAATCAAAAGAAAATTATATTTTTTATACCCAAAGTTTAGGGGTGTATCACTTTTGGTCCCAATGATTTTGGATGTTCAAACTCTTGTGGACTTAAAAATAGTTTTTACTTTAATGACTTGTATTCTTCGTTGATTCTTTATATTTTTTTCAATAATCCAAATTATTTGCTCTTAATTTCATTTTCACTAACTAGTTCCTTTATGATCCAATGGTAATTTTTTTGAATCCTACTATTATTACTACAACTAAGCATTTATCCCATTATATGAGTCTATTTCATTTTTTGCTATCGTATCCTAGTTCCTTTGGGAACAAAAATGTATTTTTCTTTTGATTTATTAGATGAAATGTACATCATGTGTGCACTCATTAACGGTCATGTGTACACCACGTCAACACTTCCGTTAATAGTTAAATAAAATTCGTGAAGTGTCTTATTTTGGCAAAAAAAATGAAACATTGGGCACTAATTTTGTCGGTCCAAAATTATTAGGGACCAAAAGTGATACAGCCTTAAATTTTGGGGACCGAAAATGCATTTTCCCATAGATTCCGAGATCAGATCCATAATCCAAGATTATCTCTCTCCTATTCTGTCCAATGTCCAAAACGACATAGTTTAACTAAAATTAGGAACTAAAAACATAAATATCACTAAAATCACTTTACAATTATTAGATCCTAACCAAGGAATGAGTAAACCTACGACATAGTTTAATTTTGGACATAATAAGACAAAGATAATCTTGGATAGAATATCTTACCTCTTAAATTCCATATATTGAAATTGTTAAAAAGTTCATAAGAACTGGTCGAAAATACCCCAAGAAATAGGTTGAAACTGCAAAATCAAATGCACGCCGTGAAATAAGAATAGCTCAAATAAGGAAACAACTTTTGACGATGAGAGATTGAACTTGAGAACTTATAATTGTTTGATGAAAACACAAGGTACGTAACATATTTCTTGTCCTTGGGTTATGACATAAACAGTTGCATAGGCAAATATCATCCTTTAGTTGACAACCGCAAAACGGATCATCTACCAAGAGTTTACGTCCAAAACTCATCAATTCAGTGCCACCCTGAAGCAGCTGGTGATCATGATTATCATCAATAGCGAACATGAAGGCCGGTGCACTGCCAGCATCAGCAATATAACTAGTCTTGGGCAAGTAATAATGGCCAACAACATCCGCCTCAGGCTCCCAAGTTAGAACACTGCTAAGCGCTGCAAAAGCAATCAGAAGGACGTACAGTAGTTTGGAAAATGATTTTGTTCATTGATCAGAATCTTGTTGACATTGGAGGGATTGGCATGCAAATTCAAAAGATTGGATGGTAAATTGTGTGCTTTAATTGAGCAAGAATTTTGTTTATTTATTGTTTATGTTGTGAACTTAGGGGGCGGTTCGTAAGGGGAATAGAAGGGGTCAATGGTAATCAACAAAAGTGAAAATTGATTGTCATTGTTAATGTTTGGAAAGGGGTAATGGAAATAACTATTTACCTTAAATATTCCCTTAAATGAATCAATGGATGATTCCCTAGTCTCCTATCGTTAATCATCCATTACCCTGTATTGGGTAATCGATTTTACCCACCTCTACCAAATAACTCCTTACTCCAATATGTACTTTAATAATAATAATATATTATTATTAATTAAAATAAAAATAGTAATACTAATATTAATAATATTAATATTATTATATTAATAATTAATAATAACAATATTAATATTAATAATTAATAATATTATTATTAAATAAGTAATAATATTAATAATTAATAATTAATAATATTATTAATAATAATAATTCATTAATAATACTATTATTAATAATTAATAATAATATTAATTACTAATAAATAATTATTATTAATAATTAATATTAATATTACTTATTTAATAATATTATTATTAATTATTAATATTAATAATGATAATAATTAATATTATTAATAATGATAATAATTAATATTATTAATAATGATAATAATTAATAATAACATTAATAATTAATAATGATAATAATATTAAAATATTAATAATTAATAATAATATTACTAATATTACTAATTAATAATGGTAATATTATTATTATTACTAATTAGTAATAGTAATAATACTAATAATAATAATAATTAATAATAATAATAAAGACACGAACTTTAATAAGGGTAAAATAGAAATTTTGACTGATTCCTATTACTATTGTTGATTTGAACCAAACAACATCAATCATAATTGTAAGCTTTAAAAGCAACCTAAGAGGGAACAACCACTTTTACAACCAAAGTATCTCAACTTAGGTTCAAGTCTCCCCCTTGGAGCACTTTACTTTCACTACCCAAGTTTCCCAACTTAGGATTTCAATCACTTACAATAGATGTTTAAGAACAAAATAACAGCCCTCAAATAGGGTGGATATGATAAAGTGAAGCTCACAATATGATTCCTATAATAAAATTTACAACTCAAACTATATAGCTCAAGAATGGTATGAAATACTCAAAGATGGGTTCAAGAACTTTTAATCTTTTGATTCTTGTAAAATCAAAGTGTTGTGTAAGAGTTGTAGAGAGTGTTTTTCAAGATTAGAAGCTCAAGGAATCAATGGGAGAGATGTTTTAACGTTTGTGTATTTGGTAGTATTTAAACCCTTAAGAAGATGACAAAAAAACGTTCATGTTTGACATTAAAAAAACTAGCCGTTATGAGTTTTGGACGGGTGTTTCGGAAGGGTAGGTCGTCCGAAAGTTTCGGACGGGTGTTTCGGAAGGGTAGGTCGTCCGAAAGGGTCGTCCTAAACTCGACAGCAAGAACATTTTTTCTGGACAGTTTCGGACGGCAGATTCGGCCAGCCGAAACTTGGCCAAGGTCGTCCGAAACTTTGTGAGCCATTTTTCGATATGATCCCGAAAGAATTTGAAAAACTGTAAAACATGAAAGTTGTAGCCCTTTATCTTAGATTTCCAATGGCATTGGAATCACTTCATTTGGATTTAAAATGAGAGAGATATGATCGAAATACTAAACCCTGGCAGATTTCTTCAGCATAATTTGAAGATTAAAAAACACTTTGAAAACATTTTTACTTGAGCATCATTTGAAGATTAAAAATACTTTGAAAACATTTTTACTTGAGCCTTAAAAGAGTAAAACAACTTCTTGAGCTATTTTACATAATATAAGGTTTTAGGCTTGGGGAAATAACCTAATTTACCATACTTTCATATCTTTTGCACCTCTAATTCTTTCTCCATATGATAGAGCTCCATGCTTGGCTTCTTCCAATTCTTTCTCCATATGATAGAGCTCCATGCTTAGCTTCTTTGTATATCTATTTCATTGAAACACTTTTTCAACCATTAGCATAAGCATAATTGTTTGTTAATCATCAAAATAAGTAAGATTAAGACCCTAGGTCTTCACAATAATAATACCCATTATAGAATTTGAACCAAACATTACTTATGCAATCATAATTCTCAATGCCATTGACCCCTCAATCATACCCATTGTGATTACCATTGAAGAATTTGAACCAAACGCCCCCTTATGTTTAAAAGTTTCTATTGGCAACTTTATTTATTTATTGGGGTAAATTACTTGAATCGTCCTCAATTTGGGGTTCATTTCGTTTTTATTTCTAATTTTAAAAAAATTTTATTTTCGTTCGTCATGTTACATTTTTAGTTTTCAATGGTCATTTATTTACTTTTTATGTTAGAGAAATTCAATTCTGATGACCATTTAACATGTATATGTCTAATTTTATCAATTTATCTACACTTCTATCTATCATATATGTGCTAAATATTTATTTAAGTTGAATTTTAAGTGAGAAAAAAATGGATGAATGACGATTTTAAATCAAATTGTAAAATTAGGGACAAAAATAGAATTTTTTAAAGATTAACGACAAAAGCAAAATGCACCTCCAAATTAAGGGATAATTGAAGTAATTTACTCTTATTTATTTATTTTGTGTGAAACAATTTACAACCTAGAACAATCTATCTCTAGATTTAATCTAGGAGAGTTTCAGAAATATTAATAATTATTAAATAATAATGTATAGTTCATCAAAAAAGAAACATTTTCGAGAAAAAAGGAAAAATTACAAAATTCATTCTTCAAATTTGTTAGAATTTTTTTTTTCATCACTCAGATTTAATGAAAATAATTTAATTTCGTTACTCATTAAAAAATTGAACCAAATTTATCCTTCTATCCAATTTCGCTTGAATTTCTAATACAAAACATTGACGTGTACATCATCTAATAATGATATGTGCATATTTTTCGTTAAAAAAAGAAGAAGTATGATAAAATGACTAATTTTATGCGTATTTTTAGTGTCATTGACAAAATTGACTATTTTAAATGTGAGTAATAAAAAAAGTTTTTAATAAAATCTGAAGGATGTTTTTACAATTTTTCCAAAAAAAAAAATCTAGAACAAAAAATTCAAAGATACTAATCTAATATCTTGAGTGCTTTTGATAGTAGAAGTATTAGCAATAACTTGTCTTAATTCAGTCAAATTTGTATGCTTGAATATAACTTAAATTAACGAATTGCATTATAATAACAATAAAATAAAACTGTCATTTTCTTACACATTCTCTACAACAATTAGAAAATAATTGGGAAAATTGTATTAAAGTCACCTCCAATGTCATTATTATTAAGTAGGGCGCAACTTTAATGTATTTATTATTAAGGTCGTCAAAATAATTTTATTATTTTATATTTGTTATCCTCCCCACTACCTTACCTTAATTTTTTTAATCTTTTATCCCAATTACCCTAAACCCTAAACCCTAACTCATTTTCTCATCTTTTCGAGTATATAAAACAATAAGAAAAAAAATTAGAAGAAGGAAGCAACAAGAGGTGAAAGAGGAAATAGAAGAACTTGTAGATTTAGGGAATTTACGGGTTCCAAAATTTAATGTTTCCAATTATTCTAAAACAACCAGCCAAACATATTATACGTGAAATATGTGGGATATTCGTTTGTGGTCGTTTCCCAATCTTGTTATATTTTAGAAGATATTCCTATTTATGCTATTGATATTTTGTCTAGTTTAGACTTGCAAGCATTGAAAATTCGAATGCTTAATAAGGTTGTGATTGTTTCATACAAGATAATATAAAAATTGAGAAAACTATTGACGCACTTGTTCTAGAGCTGTCTATTCTGTAAATCAAAAGCCAAACATTGTAGTTTAGGAGAACGGCTATGATTGATCTACGAAAATGACCTACATCTCTCCCATTCTTATCTAGCACCTCCAAGGCATTTGTTAGCATCAAGAATATAACCGTAGCCGCCTCACAATCATTGCCATTGCCTCCCAATTTTCCCACCAAAACGTGGCCGCAATGAAGGGAGCATTAGAGGAGAGAATGTTTGGAATTAGATGAAAGAGTAGGAGTGAAAGGGGAATTAGGGAGAGGGAGAGAACAAACGGAACAATGCTTGGAAATGTTAAACTAATAACATCTCTATGGCCATATATATGTTTTCCATTGCTCTCATCTCCAATAATTCTCGTGTTTTTTTTTTTTTGGCTTTTCCCTTTTGTAATTGTTGGGTATTTCTGTTTTGGTGTGCTTATGTACATAATACGAATGATACAAAATTAGAAATTTGATTTTAGTTAATGAGAATCTTTCTGAATTTGAATCTTAATTTAGTCATATGGATTCACTTTAATTAATTTCTTCCAAATTGTCATTACTGCTAATGATTTATTAATTAAACGACTTGAATTGATGCTATAATAGTAAGATGTACTACTAGCTAAGGGAAGGGATGAAATGATTACAAATACACACTGAAATGAACTTCAAATTTTGGGGGAAAGAAGATTGTTACACAAATTATTGAACATTAATACAAAACTTCAAATATTGGACAATTCAAGAGCCAAAAGTTGTCCAATTGTAATGACAGGAAACATGGTTTGTAGAGATGGCATCTTCTTCAATAGCTGGACAGAAATTTGCTTCATGGTAGGCCTCATTTGAGGATTTGGATCTATACATAACAAAGCTAATTTGACAACCAACATAACTTTTTCTGCCTCCTCTGGCTCATTACTTGGAGATGGAAGTTTTGGATCCACAATGTCTTTGAGTAGTATGTCATGATGGCTTGTTGATTGAGATGATGATGATGATGCTGAGAGCATTGATAATATGAAATCACCAGGATGCTTTCCCATTATCACTTCAAGAGCAAGCACTCCAAAGCTATAAACATCACATGTTTCATTTACTTCCATTGTATATGCAAGTTCTGCATCCATTTTATGAGATCACAAATCATCAAATCATAGACTAATACCAGGATTTATACTAAAACATTCAAACAGACAGGAAAAATGCACTGCCAAAAACAAAGAATACCTGGAGCAGCATATCCATAAGTACCAACAAACGAAGTCCAATTAGATGAATCAGGGTTTAATAGTCTTGCAGCGCCAAAATCAGAAATGTGAACCTGATGCTCAGAATCAAACAAGATATTTTTGCTGGATATGTCTCGATGGATTATAGAAGGTGAACAATCTTGATGCATATATGATAATGCACTCGCCACATCTTTGATGGAGTTTACCCTCATAGTCCATTCGAACACTGTTGCTGTTTCAACATTGCTCAATACCTGCAATAGGCTTTCCCCTTCCAAGAATTCATAAACCAAGAATGCATGCCGAGAATGTGAACAAAATCCATAGAGCTTCACAATGTTGCGATGCCTAACTTCTGTCAGTGCACGAATCTCGCTGGCAAAAGCTTTTGGTTTGCTCAATTCGATATCATCTGTTCCATGAAATTTTTTCACAGCATAAACTTTACCATCTGACAACTCAGCTCTAAAAACACTTCCAGATCCTCCCGCTCCAATGCAATGCTTGGAGTCGAAATTTTCAGTGGCATCAATGATGTGCTCATAGACCATTTTCCCATCAAAGCTCCAAATAGTGAATAAATTTCCATTTGATTCTCTTGCCTCACTTTCAACTCGTATTGTGGGTCGCCTTGCATAAAGGAAGATTGCCACGAGGACAATAAAGAGAAACAAGGTTCCTAGAATTGGAAGCACAATCAGAAAAATTGTCCTTTTTCTTGTCAACGTTTTGCTAGTGTTCTTCTTTCTTATTGATATTTGACTGCAAGGCTTCAAGCCAACAACATTACCACATAAGCCTTTGTTGTTCCGTAAGGCTTCAAATGGAGCTTCTCGGAATGCTGTAATGTTAGGCAGAGGACCTTCCAACTGATTGGATGATATGTCAATAGAAATCAAACTCAAGCAACTGTCAAAGCTGGTAGGGATAGAGCCTGATATCCTATTATGGGAAAGATTCATCTTCTCAATTCTTTCCAACTCACCTATCTCTTGCGGTATTTCGTTTGCCAGCATATTTTGACTGAGATCAAGAGTTGTAAGCATGGGGATCGTTCCCACTTGAGAAGGAATACTTCCAGTTAGTGCATTTTGGCTCAGATTCAATTCCAGTAACTGTACACAATTGCCAATTTGTTTGGGAATAGAGCCGCTGAGATTGTTGGCCGACAAAGTAAGATTTAGAAGTTTAGACAACTGACCGATTTCTGGTGGTATTTCACCCGAAAGATTATTGTCATCCAGCTTAAGATCAAGCAAAAAAGTCAAGTCGGCCAAACTTGTAGGAATCTCCCCACGTAGGCGATTTGAAAAAAGATACAGTTCTTTTAATTGTAACGCCTGTCCAAGGCCAATTGGTATTTTTCCAGAAATGTTATTATTGGAGATTAACAAGGTCGTCAAATTAGGATATTTACTCCAATCCCAAGACAACTCTCCATAGAATTTATTATAACTTAAATCAATATAATTCAAGTCTGGATACACTCCAAAATCCTCAGAAAAGTTTCCTGTTAATTTGTTTCCCTTGGCAGTGAGGCGTTGTAAAGTAGAACAGTTTTTCAAAGTTGTTGGCATAGTACCTATAAAACTGTTACTTTGGATGCTGAACCATGTTAGTGAACCACCACTGCAAACATCTTTGGGTAAATGACCAGTAAGATAGTTCTGACCAATTTGTAACCGTTGTAAATGAGCAGTAATATTATTGAATTCAACGGGAAGGGCACCAATTAGTTGGTTCGTGTATAAACCAAGTAAAAGTAGTTTCTTCAACTTTCCCAACTCTGGCGGGACAGCCCCAGTTAATTTGTTTAGTGCAAGATACAATGATGTGAGACTTGTTAAGTTTCCTATGGAGAAAGGAATCTGATTGGTGAGTTGGTTATCATAGAGATCTAGTTGTACAAGAGCCGGGAGCTTACCAATATCTTCCGGGATTGGTCCTGAAAGATCATTAGTATAAAGAGACAAAATATTCAAATTTGTTAAATTTCCCATGGATTGGGGAATGTGGTACGTGAGATGGTTTTGAAAGAGATACAGTTGTACAAGAGATGCGAGCTTACCAATTTCTTGGGGGATGGGTCCTGAAAGAGAATTAGTATAAAGATTCAAGGTATTCAATTTTGTTAAATTTCCAATGGATTGGGGAATGTGACCCGTGAGATTGTTTTCTAATAGTTGGAGGACTGCAAGAGATGTGAGCTTCCCAATCTCTTCTGGAATTGACCCAGAAAGATGATTATCGTAGAGATAGAGGTAAACTGAGTTGGTTAAATTTCCAATGGATCTGGGAATCTGATTGGTGAGATAGTTACTTGAGAGATCGAGTTGGACAAGAGATTTGAGCTTTCCAATATCTTCAAGTATAGGACCAGAGAGTTCATTCTGCTGCAGATATAATATTTCCAGTTTTGCCAAGTTGTAAATAGATGAAGGAATCTGTCCTGAAAGTGAATTTTCTGGTAAGGTTAAAAATCTCAACTCATTCAGGTTTCCTATAGAAATAGGGATGGATCCCGTCAACTCATTACGGGTTAAATCTAAATTTCTAAGAGATCTTAGAAACCCAATTTCTTGTGGAATTGAGCCATTGAAAGAGTTATTGGAAAGATTTAAATCCCAAAGATTGGTGAGTTGCCCAATTTCATTTGGAACCACTCCAGAAAATTGATTCCAGGACAAATCAAGAACAGCGAGTCTAGAAAGATTCCCAATGTTTGGTGGAATGATCCCGTAGAGTGCATTATCTGAAAGGTCAACGGTAGTAAGATGGGACAAGATTGAGAAGTTGAGATGATGGAGTGTACCTCTGATGCCAGAACTGGTGATATTAATCGCAGAAATCCTTCCGGCCCTGTTACAACGAATTCCAACCCAACTGCTGCTGCTGTTGCAAGGGTGGGAGGAAGGCCGCCAGCTGGATAACAATATTGGTGATTGAGTATCAATATCATCAAGACTAGACTTCCATGCAAGAAGGGCGGCTTTTTCTTCAGAGCTAAATATTGCATGGATTTGAGAAGCAGCAGAACTAATAATGAAAATGGCAGCGAAGCATACAAACACTGAATAATGAAGTTGAGAGATGGAGTTGTTGTTGTTGTTGTTCTTCAGAATTCGCAACATATTTGAAGAAGTGATTGTTGTTGATCAGGACTTGAATATGGCCTAAACATTGTTTTGCTTTGACGTTCAATCTTATATTTGAAGAGGACTTGATGGCTTCCTGTCTGTCTCTGTCTCTGTTTATGTGTTGAATTCTTTAACTTTTGGTTCTAAACTAATTCCGCCAAAAGAGACTACGATATTTGCAGATTAATTAAATGGATGTTTATCAATAGTCAATACTACTTAAAATGTCAGCGCTAAAGATTCTTAATTTCTTTCTTTTCCTGTCCAGTCCGGTCAAAATGTCAATAATCAAACTAATAATTTCTTACGTTTTGATTAATAAAATTGAGTCGGACAAAAGTGGGACTTGTTGATGAGATTTATGAAAGCATCTTACAAAATATGTTTTTGTATAGTTATCAATTTGATCATATGAATATGAATTCTCGTATTTTTCGACTGCGTATCTCTCTCATATTGATTTTCTTACATTTCTGATCTTCAATTCATGTTTGAGCCTTTTCGAATGAACAGATTCAATAATATATAGCACTCCTGTTGTACATCATAGGAGTAAATGGTGCAAAATTCAATTCCCAGTCTTGTAACAGAGATAAAAGGAAAAAGAGATTTTCTAAAGAGGTCACTTGCCAATATACACAGTTTGACTTTAGACAAATTAAGAAATTAATGATCAATTTATTATCATGCATTCATTATTCTTGCTTTAGTCATGAAACCATTGAAATTTCATATTTGCTCCCATATGTTGGAAGACTTTGATGTGATTGCTTTAGTGGCTTTTACCAAAATATAGTCAATTGTAATAAAAATGATATAAATATTGTTGTTTTCAAAAGGTTTTCAAAACTAGATAAAGTGAGGATGCCAACCTCGACTTCAAAAAATTGGTATTTTAAAAATGACCAAATAAGTTTGTTTTATTTATAAATGAACCCCAGAACTTTTAATAGGTTCATATAAAAACTATATATTCTTTAAAGAATATAATTCCGCATTGATCCCTTCGAGGCTAAGTATAACCTTAGTTTAAACCCTTCCAAAATGGTATCAAAGCCATGTGCTCATAAAAATTTTATAATTTCCTGAATGGAAAAAGATTATACACTTACTTTCTTATATGAAGAAAATAACATGCATAATTTTGTTTTTTATAAACAAAAATTAGAATTATGGTTAACTATCAAAACTCCAATTGTTATTGGAATATTAAAAGTATTAATGAATAGAAACATAGTATCAGATTTAAGAAAGATCATTTATGAAAATATATTAAAAAATTTTGATTCCACAAATTCTGAGATAAGAATCATAGAGCTTGAAGATCTAGTTTATTCTGAAACAGAATATGAATGGAATTCAGAAGATTGGCCTTAGCCAGATACAGATTAATAACAAAAAATGTATAGAAGAACTGCTTCAAAAGTTTTTAATCAAACAAAAGATGCTATGTTTGCATAGATCTTATAGAAAGAATACAAGACAATAATAAAGAATTAAAAATAAGAAAAAAAGATTTCAAGAAAATCTTATAGCTGGAATAAATTCAGAAGCCTTAAAAAGGCAAAAAATAATTATAAAAGAATTAGAATATGAGATTCTATATATGAAAGAAAAAGTAAACTTTCATGGAACTCATGGATAAAATGAGTAAACTTGAATCAATAGAGTTAATTCTTCCTAAACAAGAAGAAAAAATAGAAAAGTTAATACAGTTAGTCATAGGACTAAAAGTAAAAATTAATACAATAGAAAATATGGTTAAATCTATAGAAGATCAAATACCTAATAAGGTAAAAGATAGTAAAAAATTTTAAGAAAACCAACAAAAGGTCTTTGAAGAATTTTGGATGAAAAAGGCTCCAACAGGATATAGGCCATATAAAAAAGGAAGTTTAGACGAAAGATTTCATTTAAAAGAAATGAAAAGAATTAAACAAGAAAAAATGAAACAGAAAGTTTCAAATGAAGAAATCAATCCAAGTTCAGAAGAAGAAATAGAATTAAAACAATAAATGGATAAAGAAATAGAAGAATTAATATATTCTTTAGAAGATTTAGTGATAGAAGAACCAATAAAGGTAAAAATGAATAAAGATACATCTGTAAAACTAGAAACAGATAAACCAAGTACTTCATAAGTACCTATAAATCAAGGAAGAACCCGTAGAGTTCAACCTGAAAAGGCAGCCATAGAATATACTTATTCACCTAGTGGAAAGTATATACCTAATAGACATATACCAGCAACTACAAGTTCTGGATTTAGATTCATGAACCTTGACTGCAAGTTAGATGCGTAAAAAACTTTACAACAATGGGGACAAGATATAGGTCTCTATTTTTTGACTGATAAAACATCCAACTTTTCGTCAGAAGAAAAATATCAAATATGCGTAGCAGCATTAGATAGAAATGTTAAAAACTGGTATCAAGGATTATCATATTCAACCAGAAATACAATAAGAGTTAATGTAATCAGACATATGGACACCTCCTTAACAGATGGAATTAGCACATTCATTAACTAAATAGCAGATGAATTCATGGGATATGATTGGAATTCAAAAATAGATTCATCAAGAATAGCTGAAAAACAAGAAGCTATAAAAAAGATTAGTCAATTACAAATTTGTAATATGTGTGATATTAATTCATATATATGTGAATTCGAAAAATATTATTATCAGTATTTTGATAGTAATGAAGATATGTCAAAAATAGCTGACATGCTATATAAAAAACTACCAGGTATATGGAGTTCATATTTTTTGACTCAGTTTTCAAAAAATCATGAAACAGAAGGATATTCAAATACTCTAGGAGCAAGAATAGTTTTCTTAAAAGAAAAATTATCTGATCTTTGTGCACAACAAAGAATACTTTCAAAAGCTAAAAGGGTTAATGAAACTATATGTTGCAAAGAAGTATCTGAAGTAGGCAATTGGAGATGTCATGGATCTACCAATAAGTTTAAAAAACGTAAATCCAAAAATAAGATTTACAAAAAATATAAAATATTCTTTAAAAAGAATAAAAAACAGGATAGAAAATATTATAAAAGAAATAAAAAAGATGGAGATAAAAAGAAAAAACCAACTAGCTGTAGGTGCTATAACTGTGGTGAAGAAGGACATAAGTCTTATAAATGCAATAAAAGGAAAGTCAAAGTTTCAATACTTGATATAGAAGACATAGAATCTGATTTAGAAACTGTATCATCATTTCATTCTGAAATGACAGAAATGTTTGAAGTATTTACTGAATCTGATTCAGAATGAGTGAAATAGAAATCAGTAAAAAAAGAAGAGGAAGGAATCCTCATACAAGAAGAAGAAAAAACTATAGAAGGATATGCATTAAGAGCATCTTTTGACCCTTCTAAATATGAAAAGATTAGGAATCTAGAGCTAAATTTAAAAGGGCCTAATCAAAATGTGTTAAGTCAAATAGGAAATGCTTTCAAAAGAAAGAAATACGTTTATCATGAATACATGGAAATTGAAAAGGTTATACCTATTCAAAAAACCTCTGGAAACAGAAAATTGAATTTATTAACAAAAAAGATGGTAATAGATTTGTTAAATAAACTGCCTAAAGAAAAGAAAGATAAAATGCAATATGTATATCTTGCAGGCATACAAATTCTTTGTAAATCAACTTTTCAAGAAGGAATTGATTGTGCCTTAGTTATCAATTTATCTGATGAAAGATTTACAAATGTTTCAGATAGAAATCTTGGAATAGTAGAAGGCAATTTAGCCTACAAAAAACTACTTTTCACATATTATCCAAAATATTGCATATCTTTAAAAGATAAAGATTTCAATGACGCCTTGAGTTTACATTTTCAAATCTTAAGAAACGGATTTTTCAAACCAGGAAATCATATAATGAGTATATATTAATGTGTATTATATAGTCTTACTAATTCAAACTATGGAAGTATTTTTGATAAAAAATCGGCAGTTGAATTAGATAAAGAATGCTTAGAAATAGGAAGAATTCTAGAACCCACTAGAAATAATATAACTATCCCAGATAGTTATTTAATTGAATTCGGAACTTCTAAAAATTTAGAAGAAGGAACCTCTAGAGATATAGTCTCATATAATAAAAATAATATTATGATAGAGAAAGGAAGGAGAAGTTATTCCTCACTCAATATATCAAGAAAAGAAGATATACCAAATAACTTAAAAGTTTTTGGTAAATATTTCAATGGTAAAAATTATATTGAAGGATATAACATTCTTATAAATCCAAAAAGTGCAAAAATCATTTTAATAGTTATTTTGATGCAGGATTAATAAAGAAATATAAAGACATACATAGACATGTATCAAATGATGGAAATAAAAATGAGATCAATGAAATTGTTAAAGTTCTAATAATTTTTCAAGAAACCAAATTTAACATTAATTGTTATTTGGATATTTTAGATGGAAAACAAAACCATCATATAATCCTAGGAAAATCATTTCTAGACAGCCTAGATAATGTCACCATTGACAAATATAGTATTGAGATTTCTTTTGCAGGAAAAACTATTTTTCTAGAAAAGGAAAATGCCTAGTGAACAGAGATTTTCTGTAAGTATTTTCGTAGAAATTACATGTTACGAAAAGAAAATTCTCACTTGTGCTCAGATTGATACAGGTGCAGAAATAAGTTTAGGAAAAGAATTCCTATTCAAAAATTAGATAACTAATCCAATAAAAGTCTCAATGCAAGGAATAGCAGGTGATAAGCACTCCTTAGACAAGGTATGTTTTAAACCTGAAATTATATTAGGAAGCAAAATAGTAGCTATAAAACAGTTATATGCTTGTGAAGGATTAGATGTCGACTTACTGTTAGGAAATGACTTTGTTCAACAATTTCAGACATATAACCAAACAATCTATATTATTAGTTTAAAAACCCCTTGTGGACATTGGATACGCACTTCGCGAATTCATACCCCATACAGAGTTCAGCCAGCACCGCGTGGTGATGGATATGGAAAAATTTGGTTACATAAAAACCAGATAAGAAAGTTTAATGTTAAAATGCTAGATATAGACAAAGTAAAAGATCTAATAGCTAGCAATTATGGCGAAAATCCTACAGCAAAATGGGATATAAAACGAGAATTAGCCGTAATAGAGCTAAAATATCCAAATGTTATCATTAGGGTTAAACCAATGATATATTCTGAAGAAGATAAAATTGAGTTTAAAACTCAAATAAAAGAATTGCTTAATCTAACATTAATTAGAGGTAGTAATAGCCCTCATAGTTCACTAGCTTTTATGGTTAGAAACCATGCTGAAGAAAAACGTGGAAAAGCACGAATGGTTGTTAACTATAAAGAGTTAAATAAACATAGTATTTTTGACGGATACTTTCTTCCAAACAAAAATAATTTAATCAATTTAGCTAAAGGAAAGAAATACTTTTCTAAATTTGATTGTAAATCAGGATTTTGGCAAATAAAACTTGCTAAAAAATCTATACCTTTAACTGCCTTTAGTACACCTAATGGACAGTATGAATAGTTAGTGATGCCTTTTGGATTAAAAAATGCACCACAAATATATCAGAGAAAAATGGATAAGATATTTTCTATTTTCTCATACATGCTTGTTTATGTCGATGATATTCTTATTTGCTCTAATGAATATCAGGAACATATAGGACATTTAAGAGAATTTGCAAAAATTTGCATGCAAAATGGAATAATCTTAAGTCAGAAAAAGGCTGAGATTAGTAAAACTGAGATAGAATTTCTTTGTATGATAATAACCACTAATGGTATTAAATTACAGAGTCATATATCTCAAAAGATATGTAATTTTCCAGATAAATTAAACACTAAAAAAGAAATAGAACAATTTCTTGGATGTTTAAATTATGCAGGAGAATTTATACCGCAACTTGCTAAGAAAAGGTCTTTGTTGCAAAAATTACTAAGAAAAAATAATACTAGTGGATGGTTAGATGATCACACTGAAGTAATAAAATCTTTAAAGGAAGAATGTAGAGAACTTCCTAAACTCAGAATGCCTGAACCAGAAGATAATCTTATTTTACAAACTGATGCTTCTGATTTCTATTGGGCAGCTATTTTAAAAACTGACATCAATGAGATATGCAGGTGCACAAGCGGTACATTTAATACAGCAGAAGTCAATTATTCTACAAATGAAAAAGAATTATTGTCTATTATAAAAGGAATAAGAAAGTTTTCTTTTTTCGTATTACCAAAACCTTTTGTGGTAAAAATAGATAATACTCAAGTTAGTAGTTTAATTTTTAATAAATTACCTTCTGAATCTCAATTTAGAAGATTATTAAGATGGCAATCTTTGTTATCTTATTATACTTTTAAAATTGATTATATAAAAAGAACTGACAATTTTTATGCAGATTTCCTATCCAGAAATCCCAAACATGGAGAAGGGTAAAAAGCAATAATTGTTACAACTTTGTAGCTCCTTAGCTACAAAAATATCTCAACTAGATGAAAGTAATGTGGAAAAATCCAATATGTTATTCTCTATTAGAGAATAAACAATGAATCTCTTGGATCAGCAAAAGCAACTACAACAAGAGATGAACAGTCTTGTTGAACAACAAGGAGAGATACTGACAGAATTTGCAGATCTTTACGAACTGATAGAGAAGTTTTCGGACTCTCATGGAATGTTGGGTGATAAACCAACTTATAGTGGTGAATCCACTAAAAATAAAAATGTTGAATTCAAATTAGCATATGATGATTCTACCATTCACATGGAGAATCATGAGAATCTAAATCTCAAAATCAACAACGAGCAACCCAGTTCTTCTGATATTGGAAAAAACAAAGTTGTTCGGATAAAATGATCTTCGGATTCAAAAAACTTAAAAGAAAAAGAATATTATGAATTTGCTTTGCAGGTATACAATTTAAATAATGGAGAAACTTTCTTCAGACTTGAAGGATCAAGTATATATCCAAGGATAACTACGATTGAAGGAGTTCCAGCCAAATTCCTATACCAACTATTCAAATTCGGTTTCTGTGATTGAATTTACCCAAGCATGGAGTTAAAAGAGTTCCAATTCTTTGACCCAATATTTGTTCAGTGTCTTGAAAAATATGCAGAAGGCAAAAAACTTTTTATTCAAGTGTATAGCATTGCACCAGAATATAATGAAAATGAAGAGTACCCTTGTTTTAACCTAGTTCATATCTCCTAGCTCAAAGGAGATGTGAGTCTACGAGTTAATGAACAAAAGGTGAAGATACCATTCTTCAATAAAAAATGGGAACAATACAGGAGAGCTATGGGAATCAAAGCCATAGCAGGAATAATGGAGACTTTTTCTGTAAAAAATTTTCAAGTCCTCAACAGCTCAGAAAGCTGGATGATCGTGACAGAAGGAAATAAAAGATCACCAACATTGTAAGAAAAAGTGAAAGAATTTAAAACCGAAAGGTTTTATGGCAGAAGCACCACTTTGCAAATGGCATGCAAAATGAGTCAGCATATGCACTCAAGAGATTCTTAGCCAAAGAAAGACAGCACCATGTGAAGAGTGGTCCATACCACTACGCTCAAAATGGAGCATATGAAGAGTGGTCCGTACCACTATTGGAAGCAATTGCTAGAAAATAACAGCAATGGACCACATTCATGTGATGATAAAGATAACTCTTACCCCACTCATCTAGTAGATATGGATTCTTATCATCAATCTACCAATGAAGAATGAGGCTTATCTCTTTACGCGGATTTTCAAACGTGGTTGAAGCCTATAAAATGAGAACACCTTGAAGAATGAAGGCATCGAAAAATCTATCTGAAAACCCTGAACCTAAAGTGTTAGAAAAAGAATGAGTTTCTAAGTTTTCTTCTTTCCCATAGGGAAAATATAAGCATAGGGATGAGCTGAATAAAACTCTTTTCTATTGTAAATTAGTTTGTTCAAATTTAATAAAAAAACGTTTCCTTTCAGAAATTGAGCCATATATTTCATTGTTTTAATTCTTGAAACCCAAATCAGATTAAATTCTGTACCCAAGGGAGGAGCTGTGGTAGTCAGAAGAATCTGTCTAGGACAAGAAGGCGTTGAGGCAAGTGGCGTTAGCCGTTAAGAAGTCCGAAGGTGTGAAGATTCTGACGTCTTTTAGTGGAATGCCATTAATCATTGCCCAAAAGGTGAAGCCAAGTGGCTGATGAGGTTTTAAGAGGGAGAACAAACAACTTAAAGGAAGCGAGGTAAGACCCGAAAAATTTGAACTGCTAAGATACAATAGATAGTGTTTTATTATGCTTTAATTATGCTTATATAAGTACCTAGGGAATATAAAATCAATTGAATTCTAAAATATTCATGCTTTGTATGATATGCAAAAAATTGAAGGACTAAAAACCAAATACCTAAAGAATTTTGGCATATTTTGAGAATATTTCTCAAAACCACCATATTTTGGGAATAAAGTTCCAAAATCACCATAGTTTGATAAATAACCCGATTGCTTCATATAAGACTATGGCCTAAAAACAGTAATTATGGATAAATTGGGAAGACTGTTAATCCAATTGTTCCATAACTGTGTATCCTCTATATCAAAAGCCAAACAGGTTGTAGAATTTCTTCTTCACAGCCACGTACCTGCGGTCACCGGAGTGCCTGTGCCGCCGCCCCGAAAATTAAAATTGCAGAGACACCGAAGAGAAGAAGATGCTGAAGAGATGAAAACTATTTTTTTTTCATTCTTGAGTAAAACAACGTCGTTCTACTTAGTACAAAGTTAACAAAAAATAAACTTTCTTAACTAAAACGTGCAGAGTAAAATAAAAAACCTGCCGCCTTGTTTTAAATCATTTTTATACAGTTTACCCTAATTCCCAATTCTTATTTCTTAACATCCACTTGTGGCTTGTCTTCTCTCTTGCAACGTCTATCCCATGCTTCATAGTTCCTCCCTTTTCACAATCTCATCTCTTTAAATGAGATAATCAAGTTCTTGTGTCTTTCCTTTGGCTTGGTACTTCCATTGATATTGTTAACACCGATCTTATCATATTGGTGTAAGTTTCTTATGGTTTTATATTTTTTTCAATATTAGTAATATTTATTTTTTTATGAATTCACTACAAGAAATGTGGGCATTACTGACTAAGCCATTGCGTCAATAAAGGCGCAAATGTCGTCAGTACAATGGATTAGTGACGAGAAAATGTCATCAAATGGTCGCCACTAAAGTGTCATCAGTATAGAGTCTTTTGACGATATTTTTTTACGCCGTCAGTAAACACTCCCTTTTATTGACCGAATTTTGTTGTCAATACGAAAATTGACGATAAAATTTCGTCAGTACGGTCTGGTCAATAATAGTAGTAGTTGTCAATAAATGGTGTCCTTTATTGACGATATTAGTAGTAACGCATAAAAGTCGTCAATCAAGAATTTTATGGTCAAACACTTTAGTGACAAGATATACTGACAACAAATTGTTGTCAAAAGAAATGAAAAAAGTCAACCTTTACGGGGACAAACAGTATTGACGACAAATATTGTCAATAGAAAACAAAATGCAAAAATAGTTTTATTGACGATAGGCATTGACGAGGATTGTTGTCACTATCAAAATGAATTTATTAACGAATAGTAGTGGAATGTTTTGGGTTGCAATTGCCACTATATAACAAATATTCATCAATACACCTATTGTATTCTATTCCATTTCACCCTACAAATGAAAGCAAATCCAAAAAATATGTTCACTAATAATATCCACAATAAAAATTCCGCAGAGCATTCACAAATTATATCCCAAACTAATGCCAAGTGCTAAGTGGCATATAAATGAATACAACCTAACCCAATATTAAATATCCATCATTAAGGATAGATGTTGTTGTTTGCCCCTCAATACTTCTTTCTGCACCCTTGAAGACTGAATCACTATAAAATACCCAAATTCAAAAAGAAACAAAATAATTAGAAGCCAGCAACACGATAAGCAATCAAATTTATTTTGAACATTGTTATAAAGAGAATGAGTTTTTAATGAGGATTAGAAGAAAACTTACAACTTTGGTACAATTGAAATATCATATATGTCAACTTGAAATAGCAAGAGTCAAGGCACACAAGTCAGCAGAGTTCACGACAAGCCTAGGGATAAGAATAAGTTAGGGATAAAA
Organism: Ophiorrhiza pumila; assembly: GCA_016586305.1. Taxonomy (NCBI): domain Eukaryota; kingdom Viridiplantae; phylum Streptophyta; class Magnoliopsida; order Gentianales; family Rubiaceae; genus Ophiorrhiza; species Ophiorrhiza pumila. The sequence continues at coordinate 31,595,045 of BLIW01000002.1, forward strand.
AATGCATTCACTAATAATATCCAGAAGCAGAAGACAACAAAACTTTGATACAATGCAATTCTGGTTCAAGTTTCATGGGCTGCTTAAAAGCACTAAACTAAAGAATGAGCATACTTAAAAATGAGCATATAGAAACTTTAATGTTGTAGGAGAAAGATTCAACAAATTACTACTATCACTACTAGAAACAGTCAAGAAAAATTAAGTAGGAGCAACACAAAAGCTTAACATAATATCATGTTCACATTTTTCATTGCAAGTACACAAGTGAAGAAAGCATAAAAGCAGTAAAGGCAAGAGTGCAGGATATTTTATATCCACAATCACATCAAGATCGAATTTGAAAATGGAATAAAGAACCTTAAAAGTATTTGTAAATGAATTTCTTAATCGCTGTTTCCAAGAAAAGAACTTTGTTCACGGGGTGATTTGGGGAGAAACCTCATGGTACTTAACTTTTTCAAACAGTTCCTTACGATGAACGCATCAATAACAAGCCTTGGATATAGTACATTATATTTGCTAAAACTAACAGAAACAAAGACCAAAAGAAAGCAAAGATGAAGATAGCACATTAATAAAGAAGATGCAAAAGAAAATGCAGTCACACATGCATGCACATAGATGTATTGATGGCATTAGCTATCTGGCTTGCTGATTCCAGGTTTTTTTTCTCTTCATGAAGGATTAATTCCTGCTCTTCATAAGTTATAATATCAAAATATAGAACATGAATCAATGCATCAAAGTCTATATCATCTGTTAAAGAATGCTTGCTTGAACAATGTATCCAACAAGCAAGAATGTAAGAAAATAAATTCATTGGAACTTGCATTTGATTTTTGTTGGCTGTCATAATGTTTGAAATGGTCTAGCAAGCTTAGTTTTTATACTTTTCTTGAAATTTCCATCCAACAGGACAAAAAGATAGCCCAATACTTCATAGTTTGTATGGACTACAAGTGTATAACATGATACAATGGTTAATATGAATTTTCAAGCCAAAATCAGCATTTTTCACAGAATCATGATACAATGGTTACTAAAAATATCATTTACAAAAATTGGAGAGAGTTGCCCAATCCCAATGAGAAGTATAAATCTCAACTAATTGCATAAGTAAAAAAAAAAATGATTCAGGGGAGAAGTATAAAACTAAATTAATAAAAATATACTGTTTATCAACAAACACTTGAAAAAAGAAAGGTTTTGAAAGAAAATTCCACCAACCTCGTTATATGTGTGCTTTATAAGAGTACAACCAAGGAGAACAATTTTGTAAGTGCTTGTGTTCCCTGACAACGATGAAAACAATAAAGGAAAAGGTGAAATTTTAAAACAGCCCAATCCTTCATAACAACTTCATTTCTTAATCCAAAAATGCTAAAATCATGAAACATTAGTGGGACCTTAATCCTGTACAAGAATACTATGTTCATAGAGGTGGAGATCTTTAGAAAAGGGAAGGAGTGGAGTGGGCCAATGGATAAAAGAAGAGATTCTAACTAGTTGATCACATGCATGTAACCACTTTGTGTCTAAGAGTAAAAGATTGTAACTAGTTCCATCAAATACAAGTTTCTTCAGATTTGCACTCAACTTCCAAATGCCTTTAGTACATGGCCGATGATTTATCGCTACTTGAAATCCACTACTCCTTAAAAGAAGCTATGAGGTATACTTGTAGTTATAGTTACCATAAAATAAATAAATAAAAATACAATACTTTTAAAAAAAATTAGATAGTCAATCCAGTTGATTAGGTTCTTGCGAACGACGAAATTATTCATAGAACCTCCACAGTGGAACAAAATTTTAAACTCCGCGCTTCTATTTGTTTTAGCGCATTTTCTTAGTACGACGTCGTTTAATATTTTTTCCAAGATAATTAATTTCCACTTTATCTTATTTTATTATTTTTTTCAGTTTTTTACCTTTTTTTTTTGTAAAAACGTCAACTTGTACTTATTTATTTTCTACAAGTATTTAAACTATATCAAATTTTATTATTTTTTATTTTAACCAAATAATTGCACATAGTTTATATATGAAACAAAATTGTGTTTTTACAAATTTTTATATTAACTTTGTTATTATGAATTAAGCTTTTTTACCATATAAATACAACCTTTTAAAGATAAAAATAGCTAATGATTTTTTTTATAACAATTAGGTACAAACATTAGTTACACTATCACCAAACAAAATTTGAAGTTATTAATTAACTAATTTTTTTAAGTTATACTACTATATATATACTATCTAACAAATAATTGCAATATAATTAAATTATAATAAAATCATTTCATACAAATTTATATTAACTACTTTAACAATAACACCTATATTCCAAATTAATCATAGACTATAGATGTTTTCTTTCTCCTTTATCCAATAGGATATTATTAAAATGTTGTAAGAGAGGCATGTTAAAATTTATTTAGATAAATTCATAACAACTTCCATATTTGTGTTAATATAAATTACTAATTTCATATCAAAATTTATAAGTAATTTAAAGATTTCTGGAGTATTAATAAGTATCAAAATTTCTAAGTAACTACATCCATGCACAAATAATATATGGTAGTATGCAAATATGATTTTGAATAAATAAGTGATTTTTATTAGAATAACTACACAAATAATGAACAAATTTAGCTAATTCTTTTGAAGAGGATATGGGGACATGAACTAGATTTTTCATAGGTACTAAATTCGACTTTTAGAAAATTTATCAACTATTTCAAGAAAAATGCAAGTTGTACATGTACATATGTGTGTGTGTCTATATATTAATCTAATTTGTGTTAGATTCTTTTAGCAAACTAAATTAATTCTATATATCTAATTATAATTATGACATATTGAATATATGAAATCATTCAAATTGGGATTAATTACCGTTTTAGTTCATTGCAATATCATTTATGTTTGATAATACTATTTTAAAAAAAATAAAAAACCTTAAGTGTACTTGATGATATATATTTAGAGACCATTTTTGACAAATAACATTCATTCATTGACCACAAATTGTCGTCAATGGAAAAAAAATATTCTATTGACAACAATATGTTGTCAAAAGATTGATACATATCACTTTTTATTGACGACATATAATTTGCGTCACAACATCTGGTCATTAAAGATACGTCGTCACTACCTATCGTCAATAGGTCGTCAATAAAAATGGTAAAAATGGCGGGAATAATTGCCGCCATTATTTATTGACGGGCTATTGACGACCTTTTAGACTACGTCAATAAAGGTAATGATGTCGACCAGATTGTATTGACAACTAAAAATGTCGTCACAAAAGGGTACCTTTATTGACGATTTTTTATTGGTCAAAATGTTTTCCGTCACTAAAGGGGGGTTTTTCTTGTAGTGATTATAATTGATTATTGTGATTAAATATTTATCAGTAGATATTTGTGAATTGTGTTTTTGATTAATTAATTTGAATTAATCTCCAAATGAAATATTAATGCTATATAATTAGGGCAAGTACTTCAAATGAAACAATATATTTAATTAATTGTAAATTTAAAAAACTGAGATAGACAATAAGAAAAAGATATAGATATATTCATTTTGGGATTAGAGAAATATATATATCTCTATATATATATGTATTACTTAATTATTTTATAATTAAACTTTATAAAAAAAATATAATTACAAAAAGTTTCACATAATAAATTGTGAAATTTGAACATTGGGAAAACATTTATTTAAAATTATAAATTATAAATTATTAGGAAAAAAATAAGAGTCTTTGTTGTGGATTGATAAATATTCTAAAAGAAGATAAAATATTTTATAATTTTTTGGATTATGATTATTTATTTGTGTAATTTTCTTAATATAGTTATAATTTTCGATTTGGTAATTTTGATGAATTGTGGTAGGTTATGGATAAATTTTTAAGTTGATTTGCGTAATACAATGGGAGATGAGTGGTTTTACGAAACTAATAGTTTAAGCGTGAACAAATAACTGTTTATTTAGTATGTATATATGTTTGTATTATTATTATCGTTACGATTGTCAATTCGATACTTTATTTTTATATATATTTATTTTATTAGAACATTTTATGTTATACAAGTAACAATTGAGCACGGTCAAAATATGTTTTGGTTCCGTCACTCTGTTTGTAGTACATCTTAATTACTATTATAGAATCAATTAGTCCTTCAATAAATCATTATCACTAATGACAATTTGGAAGAAAAGTGAAACCACATGACCAAAGATTCGATTTCAAAAAGATTCCCATGAACTAATGACCAACCGCCATGCACGGCGGTGCTATAAAACTTAACTTGCTGGTGATTCTAAAAGTGAGTGAGGCAATAAATTTTGATATTTTTCCTTTCGATCACAACTTGACGACTTGTATTGATGCAACGATTGCATGTTCGCTTGACAATGCTCTTACGGCGCAGTTCTTAAGATTTGCATGTTCTGCACGGTGGATATTAATTTCATATTTCTTCGTATACAACAGTCGTAACGCATACCAGTTTATGCTTATAAACTCCCTGTTTCTTAAATTTCCAGGAGGACGCTCTCACGGCAGATCATGAAGCTTCCATTAATAGTGATTGACCTCCCTGTTAATTGAATACTTGCAGTTTAATTCATCTCTGCAATATTCACATTAATCTTGATATGGGAATCTGATCCTTAATTGTAGTAATAACAATCAATGCTTCCTTTTCTAAGTTTCTACAATTTGGACATTAACTGATAACTAATCAAAGAAGCCTTAACATTAGGAACTGCATTTGTCAAAATGAGTAATATAATATATGTCAAAATTTCTATAAAGATTACTGGATTGAACATATTGTAGGTGATAGGAATCTACAAATATTGTTGTAGTCTTTTGGTAGAAATTAGTAGAGTCTACAGAGGCAGCCTCCAAATTCCACAAGACTTGATAAAGCAAGTCTTTGCATAATGGATGCGTTGGGGCAGCCAGTCAGTCTAGTGACTCTATGTTGGGAATTAAACAGGCATAAGCATCGGAAATTTAAAATTTAATTCCCTAAGACAAGATCAGTTTAAAACAACAATCTATTATATGTTTAGAACATACCGTTTTGGTGCGCCTTTCGTACTGTTGAAGCATCAACAAAAACACGAACAATTAGATCGTATCTCTACGGTATCCACACGAACAGCGTAATCTCCGAATTTGTCTCACGAACCCGGATAGAACTCACAAGAACTTGGGTGCTAGCCCTTTATTCTTGTTAATTAGTTGATTAATTCAACACTTGAATTAATCTTTGAGCAATATAGTAGAGTTTTGATTAAAACTAAACTGTCTCACAGACCTCTCTGGGATATTTCTGTTCTGCGCTGGAGGCAGACAGTTAAGTTGATATTTATAGGTTTAGGGTTTCACAAACCTTAGCCAAACAGAATATTCTTAATAGTATTCTGATATACCTTTTATTTAATTTATTTCCTTAATTAATTAAATAATTAAATAGGAAATCAATTGATAATCAAATCCTAGTCTAACTAGGAAATTAATTAAAATATATACCATATATATATTTATTAATTAATTATGACAAAATCAAAACTTAATCCTAGTCTAACTAGGAAAGTTTATTAATTGCTCATATTTTCTTAATTAATTAAATAATTAAATTGGAAATCAATTAATAATCAAATCCTAGTCTAACTAGGAAATTAATTAAAATATATACCATATATATATTTATTAATTAACTATGACAAAATCAAAACTTAATCCTAGTCTAACTAGGAAAGTTTATTAACTGCTTAAATAAGATTCATCTAATGAATTTAAACGTTTTGAATTACTTACTATTCTAAGTGTGCGACCCTGTAGGTTCCCGTAATGTTGGCAATAATTATAAAATCATATTTCATAATTATAAACAATGAGCGGTGTCTAGCAACACATCATTGCTACCCAAAATTACGAAAAATTATATGCTTCAAAGCAACCTAAACTGTGACTGATGTGACCATGTTGTAAATTCTTTTTGTTCTCGATATCTAGATTAAACACGAGACATGGACATGTCATTCTCGTATAGTTTAATCTTTATTTCTTGATTCTTTAATTAGCTAATAAAAACAAATGACAAATCATTTGGGCATGGCCATGCACTTATTAGCTTAATTCAATCAAGAGGCCATAGATATCATTCCCATGTTATAGGAAAAACAAATCCCATCTTGATCACTCACAACCCACTACATAAATTATTATATATCCAATCACCATCTTTATAATCCCCTTGTTAAGGGCAACGTTTGATGGAGTCAAAATATACAATTCTTTATGTTGGGCACCATGGTGACCTTAGGTCTAAGGAACAGTCAACACCATCATCACTACGAAATCATTTATGACTATCATAACATGATCCATGCGATGATTTCATAGCAGGTCGGTCCAGTACATGTATTCTCTAATTTATGCACTTATGTATTGTCCTTAATATCACATATTAATCAATTACACATTAGTCTTACCGTATTATTAATGTCCCTATTAATAATACTCGACTAAGGACATTTAAGAATATACATTATATTCTAGGGACATTATTATTACAATAATTCATATAACAATTATAAATAATTGTGACAATAATAAAATGCCTTTAATTAATAGAATATTCATGATAATAAAATGTTAAACAATCATCAAATGATTGACTTTAGGACATTCATTCCAACACTCTAGTCTTCTGATCTTCTCCAACCAACATCAATATATTTCAATCCATCTTTGGACCTATAAATAAATATTTCTAGATATCTAATGAAGATAGCATCTAAATCCTCCAAAAAAAAAAGCCATTACTTCTGAATGAATATGTTGCTTCTCAACAACAACAACTCCATCTCTCCAAATCATTATTTGGTTTTTGTTTTATGCTTCACCACCATTTTCAATATTATTACTGCAAATGCTTCTCATGATCATCAAATCCATGCAATATTTAGCTATGCAAATGATAAAGGGAGAGCTGCCCTTCTTGAATGGAAGTCTAGCCTTGATAATGATACTCAATCACGATTGTTATCCGGTTGGCGGTCTTCTTCCAATCCCTGCACCAGCCATTGGGTTGGAATTGGTTGTGACAAGGCTGGAAGGATTTCTGCCATTAATATCACCAGTTTTGGCATGAGAGGTACACTCCATCATCTCAACTTCTCATCCTTACCCCATCTTACTATTATCGAACTTTCTTATAATGCACTCTATGGAACTGGTAATATTGTTTTTGTACCAAAATAAATAACTGAAAAAAGGTAATTCCTTGATCCCTTTCATTGACGTATTGTCTGTCTTATAAAGTATTACAAGAGAAATCCTATCCTACAATCAAGCATAACCGAATATACACTTTCCTCATCTAAGAGGATTGCTATATGGTGGAACTTGAGATGGAATGGTGGTGAGAATGGGATATAACTCACCCTGACTATTACATCTCGTCAGATGTTTTCCCGTCTGAAAATCCTTCACAGAAAACCCAAAAGGATCAAATGCAACAGAAAACCAGTTAGCAGTCGTAAATTTTCGAACCGAAACCAAGTTCTTAATAAGTTGAGGAGCATGAAGGACATTTTTTAAAGATAAAGGTGGGTATGGGGAAGGCAGAGTTGTGTGACCATAACCACGAATTGGAATTGTATGACCATTACCAACAATTATACCACGATTACTGCTCAAATTAAAATAAGACGAGAGATTACCAGGATTCGATGTCATATGAGACGTGGCACCAGTGTCCATGTACCAGTTTGCAGCTAGAGGAGTAAGCCTAAGAGTGTGCATTGCAGATTCAATATCGGTAGGAGAAGCTTGGGCTGTTGTAGAATAGGCTTGCTGTGGTCGTGGCCCAAAGACCCCAGGTTGCTGCCACTGTGAATTGGGCCTGGTCCAAGGAGCGGTAGGGTATGGACAAGGGGGAATGGCCCAAGGAGACCACTGCCAAGGCCACTATTGTCCACCTGGGCGTGGTTGTGACCACGACTGCTGCTGCCAGGGCTGTTGGTAACCTCCCCCACGTTCGTCGCCACCACAGCGGTTGCCGCCTCTACCGCCGCTGCGGCCACCACCACGATGTCTCCCAGAATTGTTGCCGTGTGAACCCTTGCTGCCACCACCATTATTATGATTTTGAGGGTAGCCATCAGACAAAGATGGAGTATCATCAGACTTCTTGGTCGTGGCAGCCGCCATGGCTGTTGCAGCCTTCTTAGTCAAGGCAGCTTCTTCAAGAAGGAGCATAAAACGGGCTTGATAGAAGAGGGGAAGGGGGTTGCTTTGGCAGAGAAGAGTTCCAACACCACTATAGGCCTCCGTGAGTCCCAAAACCATATGAAGAACAAGCCGATGATCGGATATTGGGACGCCGACATTCTTGAGTTGATCTGACAAGCCCTTGAGGCGTTGACAATACGCAGAAGCATTCGGAAAATCCTCCATGTTGGTATGAGAAAATTCCTGTTCCAGTGTGACGGCCCGAGAGTTTTTGTTGTCTTGAAAGAGATCACGCAATCGATTCCAAGCCTCCATGACCGTGGAGTCGGGTTCAATGATGGTATGTAATAGATCAGTGGAAATTGTGGAATAAATCCACTGAAGAACCGTAGCATCTAAAGTCGACCATAACTCTTTTTCGGTAGCGGTGGTGGACGACGTATCGAGAGCTTTTTCTGGTGGAATGATGTGGTGAAGAACCTTATGAGATTTAGCACGGATTTTGAACAGCTCCGCCCACGTAGCATAGTGGACGGTTTCCATTTCAAGGGTAATTGAGATATGATTCTTGATATTGGAGACAACAAGAGCGGGGTGGAAGGTTGATTTAGTGTCAGTCATGGTGGCCAACAGTAGAGGAAAGAAAGAAAGATTGGTAGAGGAAAGAAAAGGAAGAAGGTTCCCTAGAGCTCTGATACCATGAAAGAAGGTAATTCCTTGACCCTTTTCATTGACTTATTGTCTGTCTTATAAAGTATTACAAGAGAAATCCTAGCCTACAATCAAGCATAACCGAATATACACTTTCATCATCTAAGAGGATTGCTATCAATTACAATTAATACTAAAAGAATATCCTATCACATATACACATATATTCTATCAATAACTTACTCTAAATAATAAATAATAATATAGCGAGAGTAAGGTCGATCCCACGAGGAATGGAAACACTGTCTTTTCTAGTTAATTCAAATAAAGATGTCACGAATAATAATGATTAACAAGTAAGAAAAATAAATAAAACTAATTGAATAAATTACTAGAGAAAAATAAACAAAATAGGAAAACTCGGCAAACAAGTAAATTCACATTAACTGATTATCTATCAATCATAGACTCAAGGATTAATTAATATCATGAATCAACCAGTTATAGGCTGCAGAGAATCAACTCCGACGTAGCCCAATTCCTCCTTAATTTATTGATAATTGACAAGAATCAGTTTAATCAATTATTTCTCTAATCCTAACACAACCCGGCTGGAATCAGCCAACACCAGATTTAATGTTAAAATAGCATTAAACAATAGAGAAACCCAATTCTAATAAATTACAATCATGATCAGCATGTCACAATTTATTAGCCTAAAATTCTAGTCTACCGAGACAGTAGCTTCACCACTAATTAATCATATCTACTAGATCCAGTGACATTAATTGGCACTATTTAGATTAATTAAACATGGCCAATATATAACAAATCCAAACAATTAACGCTATGCAAAGAGAACTTTCGAAACTTATAAAATATTAATTATATTAAAACAATTAGGTCTCACGAGTAAATAACAGTTAAAGCTTCATTACTTACATGCCGGAAGAACAAACTACTCAAGAAACACAATTAAAAACGAAAATAAAAGTAAGAAATACAATACTGTCTGAAATTAACCACCGTCGTTTGCTCGAACGGCGGTTGAGTCTGGACAGCAACTACAATGAATGAATTAAAATCTAAACTACTGCTACCTACCTTGGTAAAGTTACCAATTTTACTTCTACTAAATTGCTATCCTTATATAGGAAAAACAAACTTTATTCTCAATTAATAAAAGCAGCTAAAATCCTTGTAAAAGTCTAATAAAGAAATAACTCTTTTGTTTCTAAATAATATGCCACATGTTGGCCAATAATTAAGGCATGCAAGCCTTTTCCTTTTAGTTTCCTAATTGCTCTTCTTCTCCAAATTGGCAAAGGTAAGGAGTTCTTAATCTTCCAAAAGTCTTCATTATTTTCAAATTAGATTAAGAAAATGTTTTCTTCCAAGAATTGCTTTTCCACGTTCCAAAAGAGTCCAAGAATTGCTCTTGCTAGAGATTTTGTCAACGGATCCACTAAGTTATTATGAGTTCATACAAATACAATGGAAACAACATCATTATTTAGCATTTTTCTAATAAATGCATGCCTTAAACTAATATGTCTAGATTTACCATTGTACACTTTGTTCAATGCTCTAGACATAGTGGCTTCACTATCACAAAAAATAGTTATAGGTGGTCTAGGCCAAAAGTTTATATCAAGCAATAGATCTCTTAACCACTCAGCTTCTTGACATGCTGAAGATAACACCACAAACTCAGCTTCTATAGTTGAGTGAGTTATTAACGTCTGTTTCTTTGAAGCCCAAGAAACAGCTCCACCACCTACTAGAAAAATCCAACCACTAGTAGGTTTTTGATCACTAATGCTAGTAATCCAGTTAGCATCCTAGTATCTTTCAAGAACACAAGGAAAATTATTATAATAGAGTCCTAAATCTCTTGTTTTCTTGAGATAGCCAAGAACTCTAGTCACCACTTTTCAATGTTCACTACTTGGATTCTTGGTATAGCTAGCTAGTCTACACACAACATAAGAAATATCAGGCCTTGTACAACTCATGGCATACATAAGACTTTCAATAACACTAGAATACTCAAGTTGAGCTATTGGATTACCATTATTAACATGAAGTTTAAAGTTTGGATTAAAAGGAGTGCTAACCTCTTTCATATTCAAGTGTTGATACTTCTTCAAGATTTTATCAACATAATGAGATTGAAAAAAAGCAAAACCCCCACTATGCCTTTTAACTTTTATGCCTAAAATAGTATAAACTTCACCAAGATCTTTCATCTTGAACTTAGAAGTTAAATACGTTTTAGTTTCAACTATGCCCTTTGTTGAATTACTAACAATGAGCATATTATCAACATAAAGACATACTACTACACCATACTCACTAGTGAATTTAGAATAAATGCACTTATTAGCATTATTATATCTAAATCCATTAGAGAGTATAAAAGCTTCATACTTTTTATGCCATTGCCTAGGAGCTTGTTTAAGGCCATACAAAGATTTAACTAACTTACACACCTTTCTTTCATTTTCAAGAAATACAAAACCTTCTGGTTTTTCCATATAAACTTCTTTATCTAAATCACCATTTAGGAAAGCCGTTTTCACATTCATTTGGTGAACATGAAGATTCAATATGGAAGTCAAAGATAAAATTACTCTAATAGAAGAAATTCTTGCAACAGGCGCATAAGTATCAAAGTAATCAATTCCTTCTCTTTGTCTAAATCCCTTAGCAATCAACCTTGCTTTATATGTGAGAATTGTTCCATTAGTGTCATGTTTTTTTTGAAACACCCACTTGCAACCAATAGGCTTGGAATCTTGGTGTAAATCAACTAGAACACAAGTATTGTTAGAAAATATTAAGCCCATTTCATCATTTATAGCCTCTTTCCGCAAAGCTGAATTTCTAGAATTTATAGCCTCACCATATATTTTAGGATCTTCCTCTACACTAAATAAAAATGAAATTTTATTCAGTAGAGAATTCCAAGTTCCTTTAACAAGAAACACATTGGTTTGAAACCACAAGAAATCTGAAGAAAGATGATAATCTTTTCTTTGTCTTTGACTTCTCATTGGTTCATTTGGAGTGACAACTTCAGTTTTTGTTATCTCATTAGAAGAATCCAAATACTGGGAAGAACTTGGCACAAATGATGTGTCCATTCTCACACTAGAATCTTTAAGAAACTGTTTCTCAAATAATTCTACATCTCTTGATTATATTATTACATTAGAATCAATATCCAGCAATCTATATGCTTTGGAAATTTCAACACAGCCTACTAGTACAGTTTTAAGTGCTCTAGATCCCAACTTTGTTCTTTTGTTATCAGGAACTCTATAATAAGTCACACAAACCCAAACTTTCATATAAGAAAATATCATGTAAAGTTCTATTTTTCCTTTCAACCAAACCATTTTATTGTGGTGTATAAGACGCACTATTTTGATGCACAATGCCATTTTCCTCACAAAATGTTGAGGATTCATTAGTGATATACTCATCACCTCTATCACTTCTCAAAACTTTAATTCTTTTATTCAATTGGTTTTCAACAAGAGTTTTGTATGTTTTAAACAAGTTAAATGCTTCATCCTTAGATTTCATCAAGTAAATATACACAAACCTTGAAAAACCATCTATAAATGTAATGAAGTACTTATTACCACCTCTTGTTACTAAACCATTTAATTTACATACATATGAATTTATCAAGTCAAGAACTACAAGAACTTGAGTAGTTCTTTCAACTTTAGGAAAAGACAATCTAGTTATTTTGGCTTGTATGCATGTTTCACACCTTTTGATTTCATTATGATCACTATAGTTAATTAGGTCATTCTTAGACATAAAATTCAAAACTTTATGATTCACATGTCCTAATCTACCATGCCATAAATCAAAAGAAGAATCAAGCAAATAAACATTATTCATTTCATTGATGCTTAACTTAAACATACCGTTAAAAGCAAAAGCCTTTCCTACAAAAATACCATTCTTAGACAATATTACATTATTTGAGTACATCCGCAGAGACAAGATTCTTGATCATACTTGGAACATGAAGTACATTCTTGAGTACTAACATCTTTCCGAAAGTGAAGCCAAGATGCACATCACCCCTTCCATGGACTTTGGCTTTTACACCATTTGCCATAACACTTCATGTCCTTCAAGAACTTCATAATTATTGAATTGCTCCTTGTCTTTGCACACATGTATAACTGCATCGGAGTCATACCACCAATCCCTAAAAGAAATAGGAGTAGTCATGTGAACTTCGGTTGCCACACCAAGTGTAACCATTGCCACAATTTCTACACTTTCAACCATGTTAGTACTAGGAATATTGCTTTCTTTTTGCTTCTTTTTGGCTCTACACTCTACCTTGTAATGTCCCTTTTTACCACAGTTGTAGCATACTCTATTCTTCTTTATATTATCACTAGAATGAAAAGTTTTCATATTTTCTTTCTTTTATTATTCTTTTTCTTCTCTTCTACCATATTAACCTTAGGATCACATTTAACAATTTCCAATTTGTGTAATAACCTCGCATTTCTTCAATTCTCAAATGTTTCATAACACTAAAAACAGTCAAAATTTCTGAAGTATGAAGCAACTTCTTTTGATAATCATTCCAAGAAGAAGGCAACTTGGCAATGATTGCTCCTACTTGCATAGAAGCAGAAAATTCAACACCAAAGTCTTTAAGTTTTAAAACAATGACTTTCAAATTGTGAATTTTATGTATAAGAGAAGACTTATTATCTAACTTGAAATCAAAATACTTTTTAATTAAGAATTTATTTGCCCCTTGCTTTTGAGTGGCATACTCTTTCTCCAAGGTTGCCCAAATCTCTCTTGGATCTTTGACCATTGTGAAGAGTTCGTAGATAGAATCAAAGAGTGTCTTGAGTATATAACCACGACATACCAATTCATCTTCTTCGCATTGTATCCGCTGTATTTTTAAGGCTTCCGAATCTTTCGCCAATGGTGATAGAATAGGTTCAAGACCGGAATTCAACACATAAGCAACTTTCAAGGCAGTAAGGAAGAGCATGAGTTTGTCTTTCTAACGGTTGAAGTTTGTTCCTGTGCCATCAAGTTTGTCTAACTTGACAAAGTCTTGACTCATGACTTGGACTGCAGATTCTTGAGTAGACTCCATAGTTGGTTTTCACAAGAATAATCTCTTTAAGATTGTTGGAGTATTTTGGGGTGGGATAAGAGCACTACTCAAAATTAGAACAAGAAATATGTAACTTGGGAATGTATTTCACAAGAGTCAAGTCTAAGGCATATAATAACACTTTCCTTAAAGAGATTATTGCCCCCACCAACTTGCTAACCGGAATTATGTAGGCAACCTCTTCTAGAATACAATATACTTTAGAAACAATCAAGTAGCAAGTTCTTGGATTATTTCCACAAGAAAGAAGAATGCTTATAGAATGAGTTTGAATGATTTTGCTACACAAATTATGTTGTAATTTGTGCGTTACTTGTTGTTGTTTGATCTTGACCAAAACACCTATTTATAGAGTTTAAAGTCCATCAAACATCATTCAAACGTTTCAGCATCAAAAGTCATGATCATTCACCAAAGGATGCAACCAAATATGAAAAGATGCAACCTTTAGAAGACAATTCGAAAAACTAGCCATTCTGACACGAACGTCGCAACGTTAAGCCTATCTGACACGAACGCCGTGAGATTCATTCTTAACGTCGCGACATTAAGCTTTTAATAGCAATCTTTAAAATCACCAACGTCGCGACGTTAATCATGAACATTGCAACGTTCACCTATGGCGCACGTACACATCTCCAAGTCGCGACGTAGCTCACTGTTGACCAATGCTAAAACTTGCAAACCACGTCACGACGTTAATCATAAACGTCGCGACGTTGAGCAATATGACACATTTGATACTTTAACTATATTACAATCTAAATTTCCAACATGCATCACGATCGTTCACCTTCTATAATACATCGAGACATATCCAGCAAAAGTATCTTGTTTGATTATGAACATCAGGCTCACATTTTTTATTTTGACGCTGCAAGACTCTTAAACCATGATTCATCTAACTGGACTTCGTTTGTTAGTACTTCTGGATATGCTGATCCAGTTATTCTTTATTTTTTGGAGTGCATTTTCTCTTTCCCTTTGTACAATTTCATATAATCCATCTTTATCTAAATTATATTAGTAAAAATTGTTGTTCATATTTTGTCCTAGTATAAGTCTTTGATTTTATGAATTGCAGAACTTGCATATACGAGGGAAGTAAATGAAAAATGTGATGTTTATGGCTTTGGAGTTCTTGCTCTCGAAGTGATAATGGCAAAGCATCTAGGTGATTTCATATTATCAATTCTGTCATTATCATCATCATCTCAATCAACAAGTTATCATGACATACTATTGAGAGACATTGTGGATCCAAGACTTCTATCTCCAAGTAATGAGCAAGAGGAGGCAGAAAAACTTGTGTTGGTAGTTAAATTGTCGTTGTTATGTATAGATCCCAATCCTCAAATGAGGCCAACGATCGATGAAGCAAATTTCAATCCAACTATTGAAGAAAATGCCATCTCTACAAATCATGTTTGCTGTCATCACAATTGGACAACTTTTGGCTCTTCAATTGTCCAATATGTGAACTTTTGTGTTAATGTTCAATAATTTTGTCACTCTAATTCCTTATTTCCCACAAAATTTTAAGTTTATTCAGAGTGTATTTATAATCATTTCATCCATTTCCTTAGCTAGTAGTACGTCTTACTATTATAGCTAGGGGTGTTCAATATTCGAGTTAAACCGAATATCAGACCGAATTTGAATTCACCGAATTCGAATTTGTTTTATGGTTTGGTGTTCGAGTTTAGCTTCTGTCATGAACTCATCTTTTGGAATCACGCCTTAGTTGGGATGATTCAATCCTTTAGGGAAGTTTTGTGTAATTAGAAATCTATTAATACAGTGTATGTAATTGAGAAATGTTATGGAAAATGAAGAATAGTTTTCTTCTCTCATTCTTGCTGTCTTGTCTTTTCTCTCTTCCTTTCCTCCTTTCCCCTAAATTCTTGTCTTCTAATCTGAAATTCTCTTTTAACATTTCAAGATCGTTACATTTGGTATCAGAGCCCTAAATCCTTGGACCAATCATCAACAACTCCAATCCCATATCCCAACGATTCTTGGCTTTACAAATTGTTTTCAACTATGGCAGAGGAAGCAAGATTCAAATCTTTGGAGGATCAGCTCAAAAAGCAAGATAAAAAAATTGAAGAATTCGTGGAAGCATTACAGCAGAAGATAGAGAATTTTACGCAAAAAAACAACGAGAAAATGGAGAGCTTCATGCTAAGAATTGAAAATAAATTCTTAGCTTTTATGAAGCTAATGAATATTGATATGGATGAAGAGAAAGAGACTGTAGAAGTGAGGACGTTGGGTACTTCATGCAGTATGCTTTCAACAAAGAAGTTTTTGACGATTAACAATGAAGAATTGCAAATGCCTTCTATGGGAATCTTGAATACTAAGGTGCGTACCAACAATTCTTTGACTCTTAAGTATCAAGAGGCTCTTTTATCGCAGCCTAATTGCAATGAGAAAAGTATTTTTGGTAATGAAATAGTGGAGGGAGTTGAACATGACGTGTTTGATAAAATTTCTCTTTGGTCAAATTCTGGTATTGGATACAGAGAAATGGAAACCACCAACCACAATTTCGACAATTTGAATAAGAATAAAGAAGCTTTGAAAATTTCTATGGAACCAGTTGAGAAAAGTGATGCAGGAGGGAGAATAAAAGCATTATTGACATATTATGAGGCTTTTAGTTCCACTGGCAAGAGTTTTCAAGAGGGTACTGGAACTTATTAAGAGTTTCAAGAGAGGGTAGGAGGAGAATCTTTAGTGACAAAGACTATGTTTAATCACTCAATTATCAAGAATGTCAAGAATTTGGAAGTAATCAATGAGTCTCCTGGAATGATTTTGAATGGTTGGTCTTCTGAATTACTGAAGGGAGCTTTCCATTGGGGAAGATCAAACTCTCTTCCAAAATTTAATGCGAAATATTATGGATTTACTGCAAGCTCTGAATTACCAAAACAAAGGTTAGTGGGCTTGACTTGTGGTTTTCATCAATATCATGTTCTGTATCCAATTCCCCAGATTGATTGGTTGGTTATGAAACATAATTAGAAGGGAAAGAACATGAGAACCCTTAAGCTACAGACATGGGAGATGAAGTTTTTGTCTAGAATACAGGAGCTTCGAAATATTGAAGTTGGATGGTTAAGAAAACACTTGTATACTTTGAAAATGTCATCCTTTATCTTCTCGGTTGCTCCATCTTTTGGGTTTGCAGTTACTACGGGTGCCTGCATACTAATGGCCCACTCGAGTTGGGAAAGATATTGTCTGCACTAGCAACTTTCAGAGCACTTCATGAGCCTATTTATGAGATTTCTACTACAATTTCAATGACCATTGAGACCAAATTTTCCCTTGATGGAATTGCTTCTTTCATTCCACTTGATGACTTGCCACCAGATATCATTGAGAAGCTCCCAAAGGGTACCTCTGACATAGCAATTGAAATTGTTGATGGAAAGTTTACTTGGGCTGTATCGTTCTCTAGTCCGTCTCTGAGAAGCATAAATATTAATATTTCTCGTGGCATGAGGGTTACCATTTGTGGTGTTGTTGTTGTAGGGAAGTCCAGTTTGCTATCATGCATTTTGGGAGAAATGCCCAAAGTTTCAGGATCAATGAAGTTATGTGGGACAAAAGCATATGTTGCTCGGTCAACATGGATACAGAGTAAAAAAAATAGAAGAGAATAAATTGTTTTGTAAGGAGATGGAAAAAGAGAAATATAATAGCCTTTTCAAAGCATGTTCCTTGAAGAAAGACCTGGAAATTCTCCCATTTGGTGATCAAACAATTATAGGTTGTGGGCAGAAGCAAGGGATCCAGATTGCTCATGCATCATACCAGGATGCTGATATTTTTGTGTTTGATGACCCTTTTAGTGCATTGGATGCCCATACGGGGGTTCATCTTCTCAATGAATACATACTTGGTTTTCTGTCATCCAAAACAGCTGGTTATGTTACACATCAAGTAAAGTTATTTCCTGCAGCCAATCTTATTTTGGTTATGAAAGATGGGAAAGTTACTCAGGCTGAAAAATACAATGACATTCTGAAATTGGGAGGTGACTTTATGGAGCTCAAGAGTATACATAGGCAAGCTCTATCAGTGCTTAATTCTTTTGAAGGAGGCTTAGCAAGTAGTAGTGAGGAAGGTAGTGGTGGGGTGAGGCAAACTAAAATGTTAGTGAATGCTAGTTGTGAGATAACTCATTGGATTAACATTGATGAAATTTTGATGAAACTTTGGCAGCAATTTTCTATTCTTGTTACAGCCTGCAAATTTAGAAGTATTGAAACACTAGGCAAAGTGTTGATGCAGTTATATTCTCATTATAGACAATTGTTTCCAATATTCATTTTGAAATTTTGGGGCTCTTATTCAATGATGCATTATCCAACAATGAAGAATGATCCACATATAGTTATCAACATGATAAGGATAGATGATGAGGACTGTTGGACAAAAAAAAAGATTGGCTGTGATTTGTTTTCCTTGCTGTTGGTTGCTCTTGGTGTTTTACTCTTGGCTTGCATATGGGTGTATGAACTAGTATATTAGTTGATTTGAAACTGGAGATATTTTTTGGAATTGCAATTAGACTTGAGGACAAGTCTATTTTCAAGGGGAGAAAAAAATTGTCATGAACTCATCTTTTGGAATCACGCCTTAGTAGGGATGATTCACGCCTTTAGGGAAGTTTTGTGTAATTGGAAATCTATTAATACAGTGTATGTAATTGAGAAATGTTATGGAAATTGAAGAATAGTTTTCTTCTCTCATTCTTGCTGTCTTGTCTTTTCTCTCTTCCTTTCCTCCTTGCCCCTAAATTCTTGTCTTCTAATCTGAAATTCTCTTTTAACATTTCAAGATCGTTACAGCTTCCAATTCGAAAACCAAACCAAAAATCGAATTCATATATTAAAAATATATATTAATATAAAATATTTTATAAAATATATAATATTTAAATAAATTATTGTTTTGAATCCTAAATTGTGATGTAATTTGATAATTTGATTTAGGTTAAAACTAAATTCGAGTCTAGTTTGTCTACATGAATTCAGTAATTGTAATGTAATTTGATAATTTGATTTAGGTTAAAACTAAATTCGAGTCTAGTTTGTTTACATGAATTCGGTTAATTCGAATTAAAATTTTATTTTTAAATTCAAATATCATTTTTGGTTTATTCGAATTCAATTCAAATTCGAACCGAAAACCGAATTCGAATTCAATTCAAATTGGTTTGGCTTCCGAATTTGAGTTTAGAGATGTTCAAACCGAACAAACCGAATCGAACAACTCGAAGAACCTAAAAACTGAACCGATGAACACTCCTAATTGTAGCATCAATTCAAGTCCTTTAATAAATCATTAGCATTAACATTTTCAAGCACTGCTCCGCCCCCAAACCATGATTTCTGGATCCGCCACTTAAAACTAATGCAAAATCAATTATTACTTAAGGTTGATTTGCTTGACGTGGAATAATATAAACTCCAACAAATTAAGGTACCATTGATATGTTAAGGTTCCGTTGGATGAGTATTTTTTAGTTTTATGATGAAATATTCTTTTATTGTGATTTTTTTATTAAAAAAAGAATATTTTGAGAGTTTGTGGATTGATAAGTTTGATTTGTTGGGATTTGTATTGGGAATTTTTTTATTAATAAAATTTTAAAATTCAAATTTAAATTAATATATATAAGTTTGTTTTGGTGGAACATTGTGTGAGAAAGAATTATTTATTATTAAAATTCAAAGTAACAAAAATAATTATTGTACCATTGTATTTTGTTTTTAAAATTTTTGTTAAAAAAAGGATAAAACAAACGAGTAAAATTGAATTTGTAAAATAAACCACTAAAACAATGTCAACAAAACAGAGCCTAGTATCCATAGCAAACTATGTCAATGCAATCAATAATGTTGGAAACATCCTGTTTTTACAATTATAGATTTATCATGTAGCCTAATATTTCTATAAACTCCAAAATCAGTACGAATGTAAACTATATCCAACCTCTTGAGTCTTGAATTGAATTTGGTTCCTTATCCACGTTCAATAGAAGCATACGTATTTTGGTTCTTCAAGCAGTGTTAAACATGGGCAAGGTAATGCTACCTAGATAATGCCTCAAGGCACGACTACTGATACAAAATTTTCTTCAACATTCATGGAATATGAGCCTAAATGCCTAAATATATATACAACACAAAAGCAAAGATTGGCTCTTGTTAAAATGTTAGGGTTACAATTAATACAATTTATGAGAGTATCTTTACACTGAAGTTTTTGAACGGCGAAAATATACTATCAACAGAAAGATTGGATAATTCAGTGACAACCCTTGATCAGTATCTTGTCAGAATTGGATGGGTTGGCCTTCAAATCACAATATCGGACGGCAAATGACAAGAATATTGGTTTGTAAGAGAAGTGGGATTTTTTAGCAAGAATCTGATCTTCTTTCTGTTCTTTTAATTGGCGGCTGTAACTTCTATGAATTCAATTAATATGAGACAAGAAGGAACCAACATGAGACAAACAAGATGACTGGAACTCAGTAAGCTTAGCTATCATTTTGGAAAATCAACAAACTATATAACCGATGATTTGAACTGAAGAAATATTATTGTAATAGCAAATATTCTATACTGGAAAATGAAATTCAACTTGTTTTTACCGTACAATCAAATAGAGTGGAGAAAATTAAGGAGAAACAAGACATGGTATGGAATAAGGGCATCTCCAACGCATGACTAAAACACCAAATTTGGTGTTATTTTCACACCATTCCGCTCCAATGAAAACCATTTCTTGCACTAAATATGTCACGCCCCAAATTTGACATGACACGGCCACACGATTGGAACCCGACTCCAAACGTGCGAAGCTTCCTGTTCTTAAACTTTACTATCCCAATAGTATATGCACATATCCATTCATCACACTTGACCTAGAAATCAAAATGTACAAATCTCAAATTCATAATCTTCCAACAAGGACATTCAAACCTATATCATTATCATACGACATATATTTCTCCCAAAAGCATAGTATATACAACTTATAATTACATATTTGACTTACAATCACCAATATACGTTTCCTTTCAAATCATCTTGAATTATATACATCAAAATCAAGATCAAATACGCTAATATCATTCTATGCAAAACATCTATTACAATTCCTATTATATTTACAAAATTGCGATATCCTCAAAATACTCCCTTCCATTCTCATCATCCACATCATCTGTACACAAAACCTTAGAATCTGCAAAAACAATAAAATATGGGTGGTATGAGCAAAAACTATGCTCAGTAAGTGATATAGTCATTCCTTTATTCGATTGAGCATGTTATATACATAATATATTTTCTCAAAACATTGTTTCACACATGAAAACCAACATTAGAAAGTGTTTCAACTCAATACACACACATACATATACATAGCAAGTTGCATCATCATTTAATCAATAACATTCACAATTACATTAAGTAATTGTTATCATTTAAACTCATGAATAGGTCAAGTTACTCTTGGTACACTGGATCCAGTCCTGACTGTTTATCCCGTCAGGTAGGCCATTACAATAGGTTCCTAGCTGTTTGTCCCACTAGGTAGGCCAATACAATAAGTTTGGAACATGTTTCTACCAATAGTTCCATGAAACATTCATGAGTTCATAACAATTCCAATTCATTTAAATCATTCATACAATGCTTCACTTTCACAAAAGCCACTGCATACATTTCATAATCATAAAAATCATAATCTTATTCATACTCAATCCATTTAATATAATAACATATCAAGTTCAAAAACAATACGTTTCACCAAAAGCTTATAAAAACATAAAGGAATATCATAACCACTTACCTTAAGTCACCCTCCAAAATAGCACTTGATTCTAAGATTTCCACCACTTAATCAACTCTCTTTCCTATAAAACATACACATATAACAAAAGAACAATAAAAATAGAGCCTAATAACTCTTAGACATCAATCTTAATCTAAGAATACTTCATTTCCCTAAAATTCTAAAACCCATTAATATGTGATTCTCATAAACTTTCTTCAATGGAATATGCTCACAATTTCGCTTAAATCCATCAATTCATATTCTATACCTAATCAAATGAATACTACAATCCTTATATAGGTGTTCTTGAACTTATGGAATTGAAACCCATTTCATATTTCAACAAAGTTTCAAACTCTCACTAATATAGGACACTATATAAAGACATGAACATGGATACATAACTAGATAGATTCCTTACCTTATCAAGAGTGAAGTTGGAATGAGAATTGGTTCCTTTTCCTCCTTTAATCACCCCTCTCTTCTTGCCGTAGTTAAGATGGTGAAATAGGGAAAATATGAATAAGGGAAGAAAGGAGAAAAATTGAGGAAAAAGAATGAGGACCCAATTTTGAAAAAGATGGGTTTTAAGACCAAGTTTTTCAATTTTGCAAAATAACCCCTATAGTTTTACTTATTTATAATAAAATTCACAAGTATTACAAATATTGTCATAAACTGTTATATCAAAAACAACAATGTTCATATGATATACCACATAGGATGATATCAGAAGTTAATATGATAAGATATAACACAAAATCATGAGGAATAATTGGACAAAAGTAGGGAAATATAGGAAGACCAACTAACAGCTAGCTCTTTTAAAATTTTGATAAAATTAGCACATGCTTTGTGGAATCACAGAAATATATAGGATTTTGCAAGGTAAATCATTCCTTCTTTCACAAGGATACAGATATAAGGGCAAGTACAGTCAGACTAGCCTTCAACATGCTCTAGAAAATTAATAAATTATACTGGATAAAGAACCTGGTAGCAAAGATAGCAGATGTTGATTTGGGTTCAATAGTTGCCAACCAGATGACAAGAAGTAGCTCTGGCCAATGCCATTGAATCTGTATTCTTAACATTGTTAGCCTCATAGTTGCATAAAACTATCAAGTTTACAGCATTTATACTTAAGAATGCATACCTTTTTCAAGAGACAAAATAAGAACCACGTCTTATATGAAATTGAATTGTGAAACAGGTTCATATATATGCAATGACTGGTTAATCGCAATTTTAACGCGCGATAAAAGTTGTAGGAAATTAAAATCACGATTTCCATGGCAATTTATTGTCTATTTCATATATGAATAAGATCTTATATATAAATCGGTTTCATATGAGTTGTTGTGAAACAGGTTCATATATATGCAACGACTGGTTACTTGCGATTTCAAATCGTGATAAAAGCGACAAAAAATTAAAACTACGATTTAAATAGTAATTAATTGTCCATTTCATATATGAACTACGTATTATATATGAATCGGTTTCATATGCATTTTTTGTGAAGAAAAAAAAGGAAAAAGAAAAAGTAAGAATCTCCGCAATCGATTTCTTTTGTAGATTACATAAATATATATTATTAAAGAACTGGTTGAATATACACATCATGAGTTTTAACAAGAAGATAGAGAGATGTGGCAATGGCAAAATCAAAGGCAGACCATGAAACAAGAATAGCTCAAATTATTAAGAAAAAAACGGACAATTGGAATGAACTCGAGTTGAGGACTTATAATTGCTTAATGAAAATGCAAAGGTAACAGTTTTCTGGCTTTTGTATTAAGAGCATCAACAAAAAGTCGGGTCGTCATCACAGACACACTTGTGGACGCAATAATTGTCACGTCCCGAACCCGCGAGCAAAGTGGACCCGTGGGCCCACATGCGTACGCGTGGCCGTGACATGACTGTAGCCTGACGCGCCCAAGCCTAACTTCGTTTGGCTCGTCCTCGCTATGCCAAAATGGATATCCGGAAGTTGAACTTGGAAGCTAGGCTTACACATTTATATAATGCACAAGCCTTACTCCTATCCGATGTTGGATAGGAGTATCACATTCACTCCTCCTTGAGGCCTTGGCGTCCTCGCAAGGCCTACACAGGATCCTTTAACCAGACCCACCTCGGTGGTGAAGGATTCTTGAGGTGGCTCCAGCCCTTAGGTCAACGTAGCACTTAGTTCCAACACTCCGTGGGTGAGGTCTGGAGGTCTGGGTCATTCTCTAATACCACTCTGTCACGCCCCGAACCCGTGGGCACAGTGGACTCGTGGGCCCACACGCGCACGCGTGGCCGTGACACGACTGTAGCCTGACGTGCCCAAGCCCAACTTCGTTTGGCTCGTCCTCGCTATGCCAAAATGGATATTCGGAAGTTGAACTTGGAAGCTAGGCTTATACATTTATATAAGGCACAAGCGTTACTCCTATCCCACATTGGGATAGGAGTATCACAATAATAGTCTGCTGGATCACAACTGCAAAACGAATATCCAGCCTGCAAGAGTTTGCGTCCCATTAATCTCAAGTCATCAGTGCTTGCACCCTGAGGTTGCAGTTGATCATCATGATGATTAACAATGGTGAACTTTGATGAGGAGCTGCCAACATCATCATCATTATAACTAGTCTTAGGCAGATCATAATGGCCAACATCATCTGCCTCTGCCTCAGCTTCCCAAGTTATAAGAACAGTACTGCTAAGAGCTACAAAAGCAATCAGAATTAGGGCAGAAGTTTGGAAACTGATTTTGGGCGCCATTGCTGATAAAATTTGCTTCTTCTCTTAAAACTAGAGCAGTGTTGATTTACAGTGTTGTGCAGGTTATCGTGCATTAACATTTTATGGGATCTTTATGCTGAAGTTTGAACGGCGAAAATATACTATCAACACAAACATTAATTGGATTATTTAGTGAACAGCCGTTGATTTAGTATATATCTTGTTGTCATTGGACGGCTTGGCCTGCAAAAATTAAAACATTTGAACGTCAAATTATAAGATTGGTTAATTTGTCATAGAAATGGAAATGGGGTATTTGAGCAAGAATTAATCTTCTTTCTCTTCTTTTAAGTTTCTATTAATTGGCAACTTTATTACTTTTTCTTTTGTTCTAAACAATTTTATCAGTTCATCATGAAAGAAAGGTTGGAAAAAGAGAAAAAGAAAAAAAACTAATCAAATGCACTCCAAATTTTCTCTGTTTCAATTTATAAATACAAGTCACATATATTTAATAACTTGTATTTATAGATTGAATTAGAATTGAAATAGGGAATACAACTGAAGATCCCCTGGAAATCAAATACTTTTTTTTTTTAAAGAAAAACACTATATATATATATATGCCATGCAAAATACAGTGCTGGATGTACCCAGTCATACCGTTACATAAGTAAATGCAGTAAATTTGGAGTACTACTCCATTACATGATTTCTAATTGAAAAGATACATAAAAGATAAGAAAAGAACTACCCACAACTCGTGTAGTGCCTCTCTTATCTCCAGTCCAAATAGAGTATCTCAGTAAATGTTTTTGTCAAGAGTTCTACGGATTCGGCATTACCTTCTCTATTGGAATTCATCAAAGTAGTGGATGTCTACACAGTGGTTGTTCATGAACCTCATTTCCCGATTACCTCAAGTCCTTGTATCCATTAGTGCCCACTGAAGCCAAACTCGTGCCCTCGAGCCCGGCAGCCTCTCAAGTCAAAAGCTACCTAGACAAACTAGTCTCTCCTGCACCATTGTCCACCTTTCCAAAAGATAAAGAGAAGAAAGTAGCTGTCTATCACTTCTGCTCTGAAAATGCCCAAGAACGATGACCTCCACTTTTTCTATGCAAAACAACAATCCAGCTTCTCTCATCATTCTACCCAACAATTTTCCGCCTTTACTAATAATGGGGGCATAAGACAATTGCAACTAAAGCTATAGAGTATAGACTTTACAGCATCCAAAATCTGTCAAGTTCTATCTTCAGTAGTTAGTTCCAAGTTATACCACTATCCAGTTCTATTCCAAGGTAAAACTTCATTGATAACACTGAGACTCGTCGTTTACACCCATTTTCAAAGTATTCTCTATCAATCAAACCATACCCTAGTTCTTCCCTAAACTCTCATATGCCGGTCAGTGCAGCATTCCAAATCACTCTAGCCAAATAAATCCTTTATTGGCAGTAACTTCAACGAATTCAATAGAATAAAGCTTTCTTTTCTTGCCACATTTTCAACGCCAGGCATGCACTGAAACAAAACAAAATTAATTCAACAATTTGTCTATGTCAGTGCTCTAGATTCCCAGTCGCAAACCCCCTTTTTGTCAAATGTGATGTTTTTTATTGTCAAAAAAAAAGTAATTTATAATTAATCAGCGAACTGACTATGAATCTATATATATGTACTACTTGTAAATTAAAGACATGCAGAGAACTAGTTCTTCCAATTAATCAAATATATCAATTACAATGTAGCATGACACCAATTTGATTCGTATGACATTAAAATTTAAGAATAATTGATAGCTATGTTTTCTTGGTATTTTATTTACATAAATTTTGGTATCTATTTGGAGTAGAGAAAAAAGCATTTTTAATCCCCAATATTTGTCTACTCGACACTTTTAGTCCCCAATGTTTTAACCTCAACACTTTTAGTCCCCAAACTTGTAGAGAAAAGAACATTTTTAGTCCCCAATGTTTGTTACTCGATATTTTTAGTCCCCAATGATTTAATCTCAACACATTTAGTCCCCAAACTTGTAGAGAAAAGTGCATTTTTAGTCCCCAATATTTTAATTTCAATAGTTTTGTTCCTAAATTTAGAAAAATGTTTCACTTTTAATTTACTTAACACAATTAAACTACAAACGGACTTCCCATGTGATAATTAAATTTCTCATAAATCTAATGTCTCGTAATTATTTTTTTAAAATTTTACTTCAAATAAAGTAAAAAAAAATTAATGTGTTAGGATAGGTATTACAAGTGTGTCAATTTTATTTTATTTTATTTGAAGCAAAAGTTTAAAAAATTAATTGCCATACTACATTAGATTTATGAAAACTTTAATTGTCATGTAAAAATTCCATTGATAGTTGTTCAATTTTGTTGAGTAAACTAAAAGTGCAACATTTTTATAAATTTAGAGATTAAAAATATTGAAGTTAAAATATTAGGGACTAAAAGTGTCGAATAGGCACAACATTGAGGACTAAAAATGTTAATTTTTCTACAAGTTTGGGGACTAAAAGTGTTGAGATTAAATCATTGGGGACTAAAAATATTGAGTAACAAACATTGGGGACTAAAAATGTCCTTTTCTCTACAAGTTTGAGGACTAAAAATGTTGAGGTTTAAACATTGGGAACTAAAAGTGTCGAGTATACAAACATTAAGGACTAAAAATGCTTTTTTCTCATTTGGAGTATATCTCTACTTAAGGAATTGTTTAAATTGCAGAATTAATGGAATTGAAGATTGAACATCTTGCGTGAAAAGAAATCAAATTTGGAGAATTTTAAATATGGTGGAGATTTGGTTGAAGAGTTTAATTTGGAAGAAAAGATTGTCTTTATCATGTTTTAGGTAATATCCAATTTGGATAAGAAGATAACTAGCTCCGTTTGGATGAGGTATTTTTGAATTTTATCATGAAAATTTTTTCCTTGAGATTTGTTATGAGAAAAGAATATTTTGAGAGTGTTTGGAATGAATGATTTTGTTTTGTTGGGATTTGTATTGAAGATTTTTTTATTAATAAAAGTTTGAAATTTAAATTTGAATTAATATATTATTAATTTATTTTGGTGAGAATTGTGTTAGAAAGAATTATTTATTAATAAAATTTAAAATTTAAATTCAAATTTAATATTTTATTTATAAAAAATATTGTAGCAAAAATAATTACTATAGCATTGTTTTTATTTTTAAAAATTTTGATGAAAAAATTGAACAAAACAAACAACCCATTTTACATTTGTGAAATAAATCATTAACACATTGTTGTCCAAAAGAGAGCCAACAAATTAGGGATTGCATCCCTAATTATTTGCGTAAGCCGTTTGTATAATTATCTTTTAAGGAAAATCAATTGCTTCTTTCTTTAGTTAAGAAGAGTTAAAAAGAGTTTTAGTCCCACAATTGTTTCCTAACTATAAGTTTCCTGGTGGGATAGAACTTCATTCTCTCTTCTGTAAAAGAGGATGTTACGAATAAGTTACCAGAATAGTTTATTTTAGAGAGTTTTTCTTTATAAATGTAGTTTTAATAAAGTTTGTTACTTTTTAGAATAGTTTAGTTTTAACTTCTTATTAGGTATTTTATTTCAGTACAATAAGAGTAATTAATAGAGTTTTTCTTTTAGTCTTCAAATTGCAATTAATTTCCAATTAAGAATTTTCTCATCACGTAGAGTTATTTTCCAGTATTTATATGCATTAATTACTTTACTGCATGTCTCTAATATTAGTTTAATTTAAAGTTTCCCATGTGCATCAATGTCAGAATTAAAATGGTGATTGCTTCATAATTAATTGGCTTCTTCCTTAATTAAATTTATTATCATTAAAGTTTCAAATTAAATTTTGGTTTTAGTTTTCTTTAGAGTTTTAGTTAGAGTAGTATTCTGTGTTAAAGTAGAGTGATAAAAATTTTGGATTTAATATTTTTGCATTTTAACTTTATTGTTTAAATTAAATTAATGAATGATAGAGTGTCAATTTAAGTAGCATTAAAGTCTGCAGTATTAATAGGTATCATTAAGTCTTTAAAGAATAAAAATTGCATTTAGTGATTCAATTGTTTTCATTAAAGGTTAAGTTTTAAGTCTAGTTCTTTAATAGTTTATGTGATTAGAATTTTAGTCAGTTCAATTTTATTTCTTGGTGTATGTCTAGATCCTCCAAACCAGAATTATTGTTTGACACAGAAATCGAGAAAATAGCACGCAAGTTGAGGAAGAAAACAAAAGAAAGACACCAAGAAAGAACTTCTGATTCTATGACATATGTCCCACTTGCTCAAGCGAAACCCCTATCAAACACATAATCAGAATTAGACCCTGCCACTGACAAAAGAGAAATGGCTGCTCAGAACCCCGTTGGACAAGCACAAAATCGTGATCGCAGTTTAAGGGAGTTAACTAGTCCTTTGATTAATTATCAAATTTCTTGCATTGTTTTGCCAACCATAACTGTTGCTTTGGAATTGAAACCATTATATTTGAATTTGTTACCTAAATTTCATGGTTTATTTGGGGAGGATTCTCATAACTTTTTGAACGAATGTTTGAAAATTTGTGGAACATTGCATAATAGGGGGTGTCAGAAGAATATATTCGGTTAATTAGTTTTCCTTTTACTCAAATTGGAGAAGCTAACATTTGGTTTTATGGACTGATACATAATTCAATAACTTCTTGGTATGAATTGCAAAATATCTTTCTACAAAATATCTTTCTACAAAATATCTTTCTTGCATCTAAGATTGCATATGTTATAAAGGAAATTTGTGAAATTAAACAAGATTATGATGAGCCTTTGCATGCATATTGGGAAAGGTTTAAGAGATTATGTAATAGTTGTCCACAACATCAAATATCTGATGAGTTACTGATACAATATTTTTATGAAGGTTTGCTGCTAAAGGAGAGAAGGACAGTAGATACTGCGAGTGGAGAAGCTTTCATGAATAAAACTCTTACACAAGCCAAGATTTTAATTGCAGAAACAGTTGAATCTCAACAACAGTATGAGACAACCTCTCGTATGCCCAAACGAGTGAATGAGATAAGCACATCTTCTGTTGAGAATAAATTAGATGCGTTGACTACTTCAATGGCACAATTAGTTGCAGCACAAGTGAATGGAATTGGTGGTTCTTAGTCCCAACGCTACTATAACCCATATTTGAATACATATAATACGGAAGGGCAAAACTACCAAAATTTTAACTTCGGGAATTGGGTGCAACAACAACTACCTCTAGGCATACCGCAACTGTAACAATTTAGGCCTCAACAGCAACTGATGATGCAACCAACACGACCCAATGTACTTGTCTCAAGATCAGGTACACCTCTTGAGGATTTGATTACTAGCTTAACTAATACAACTCAAAATTTGCAACAGGGTATGATAAAATCTCAAAATGAGTTGCAAAAATTTCAATAAAAGACACAAGTTAGTATTCATGGTTTCGATAACCAAATCACTCAACTCTCCACAACGATAAATGTACTAGAAGGAAAACAGGGCAGATTACCATCACAAGTGCATGTCAACCCTAGGGAATATGTCAGCCAAATGACATTGATAGGTGGCATGCAACAAAAAGAACCTTCATCTATGGAGGAAAAGTCGAGACAACCAGAAAATGATGATAAACTTGAAGAGTCTCGCATATCTGGGGTGATATTTGATTTAAATACTACTATATCTGAAATTAAAATTTCACCTACTTTTCCTGGTAGATTAAAAAGCATTAAAAATGTTAATGTTCTTGATGTATTTGAACCTCTTGTCTAAGAGCACATTGAGACGAATATTTTGCAGGATAAGTTGGAATTAGCCATTGCAACAAATTTGAAAAATACTGAGATCAAAGAAATGAAGGACGACAAAATTAAAGATACAATAATTCCATTGTAGTCATCGAAAGAATTTTTGAACGGATCAAAATCATCTTATTTTTCTAAACAGGACCCTGTTGATAATTTGTTACTTTATGTTTTGCAGATCCCAATACCAGAATTTAAAGACCTGTCTAAAAATTTGAAATATGTGTATTTGAGCGAAGAAAATAATATTTCAGTCATTAAGAATAATCATCCACCACGACCACCTCTAGAGTCTCTACCTAATTTCTTATGATTCTAGCTCACTTGATCTAGCCAATGACTTTAAACAAAGGTGTTGATTGGCTGGCAACCAAATTTTCTTGTTTTTCACTATTCGTTAGTTTTAATTCTAGTTTTATTTTTCAATAATACTTTTGATTTTCCTTATTTCAAATAACAACTATTGGTAGCAGATAAAGGATTGTTTTTACCCAAATGGTGGCCAGTATGACGCAGATGATCGAGGCTTAAAGTCCTAGACCATGTGAATACTCACAACCTTCGGATCGTGTTAGCATAAAATAACCAAACAAGGACAATTAACAACAGCGGAAAAACATAAAACAAAGGATATTGAAGCGAGAAGATTGGATATTAGCCATTCAAACCCCCACGCTTATTACAAACGAACTTGATTAACCCATGTAAATCTCGAAGTTAAACAAATAGGTTTGGCTCGTTCTTGAAATCAAGAACTGTTAGGCTCACCTAAAAGTCTTAGCTAAAGGCCTGGGGATTGTTTGAAGAACAATTGAAATCAATTAAACCTTCAAAGGATAGCAACGTTTGCTGCAATTTTCGCTAAAAGCTGACTATTTCTTTTTATTGAAAAACGTTAAAAGCTTGCCTTAAATAGGCTACAAAAAGGAACCCTAAAACAAGTCAATTTCGATTCGAATTCGAACTTGACTAATCAATCTAATTTTAGGAAACTTCCTAATTGGAGTTGATTTCTAAAAAAACAAAATTACTTTCTAAAAAACGAAATTACTTTCCTAAAACTACCCTTAATGAAGTTGGATAATTCTCCTTGTTTGTCTAACTTATTATTAAAACCCATAAAGCCCAATACATGCCACTATCATGCAAGATAACTCGGGCCATATAATTAATTAATTAAAAATGAAATAACAAGCCCAATTAAAATGCTATGGATTTAATTATTAAAACATTAATTAATCCTAACTACTCATTAAGAAAGGTGTGATCCAAATGGCAAAGCCCAAGCACACCATATTGGTCTTCAATGTGATTGGTTCCATGAATATTCTTCAATGTAGAATTTCTTTAAGCTCCAAAGTAGAACTCTTAGAAACTTCATCATGTATTGTAATTGAAGAGATATTCCATATAGCTCCATCTGTGAAAGAAGTAATCGCCGTGTTATGAACATCTTGAAAATCGTCCAAGTCTCCACAATATGTTGACAATAATAATTGCAAAGCAGCTTTCATCTTCTTACTCCTTGATCTTGTCATTGAACCATCAAGATTCTCCAAGAGATCAATATATGAAGTTGGTTTTGGCACCATGGACACGGGCAGATTTTCATCATTCCCTCTCTCCTCGAAAAAATTCGTCCTCGAATCACCTACATCATACAAAGATAAATCAGAAACATTAAATGTAGATGATACATTGCCATACTCACTTGGAAGCTCAATTTTGTAAGCATTATCACCAATCCTTTTCAAAACTCGAAAAGGACCATCTCCTATAGGATGAAACTTAGATTTTCATTTTTCAGGAAACCTTTCTTTCCTTAAGTGAATCCAAACCCAATCTCCAGGGTCAAAGATCACTTGCTTCCTACCCTTATTGGCTTGTTTAGCATATTGTTCATTACGCCTCTCAATAGTGTTTCGAACCTTCTCATGTAACTCCTTCACAAAATTTGCTTTCTTTCTACCTTCTACATGAACAAACTCATTAGTTGGAAGAGGTAAAATATCAAGTGCAGTTAATGGATTAAATCTGTAAACAACTTCAAAAGGAGAGCAATTTGTAGAACTATGCAAAGTCCTATTATATGCAAAGTCAATATGAGGTAGACAGCTTTTCTAGTTTTTTAAGTTTTTTTGAATTATGGCTCGAAGTAAGGTGGATAAAGTGCGATTAACTACTTCAGTTTGTCCATCAGTTTGTGGATGTGCAACAGTAGAAAACAACAATTTTGTACCTAACTTATTCTATAAAGTTCGTCAAAAGTGAGACAAGAATTTAACATCCCTATCACTAACAATACTTTGTAGAATGCCATGCAATCCAACAACTTCCTTAAATAATAAATTAGCAATATGTGTAGCATCATTAGATTTAGTGCATGCAATAAAATGCGCCATTTTGCTAAATCTATCAACAACTACAAATATGCTATCTTTACTATTGCGTGACCTAGGTAATCCAAGTACAAAGTCCATGAAAATATCAACCCAATGATGACTAGGAACAAGCAAAGGCGTGTACAAACCATGAAGCATAACTTTAAACTTTGATTGTTTACACACAATGCATTTATCACAAACACTTTTTTACGTCTTTTATCATATTAGGCCAATGAAAGTGTTCATTTAAAACAGCAAGTGTTTTAGCAATTCTAAAGTGCCCCATTAACCCTCCCCAATGGGTTTCTTTAACAAGCAAATCTCGAATGGAATAAAGGGTTATGCGTAATTTATCTTTCTTAAATAAAAATCCATCATGCATGTAAAAGTCACCATTCGGCTTTAAAGTATATTAATCAAGAACGGTTTGAAAATCAGAATCACACTTGTACAAATCTTTAACTAAATCAAAACCAAGCAACTTAGGATGCAAGTAAGTAAACAAAGTATACCTCCTAGACAATGCATCAGCTACCATATTTTCTTTACCAGACTTGTACTTTATCACATATGGAAAAGATTCAATAAATTCTAACCATTTAGCATGTCTTTTATTCAATTTATCTTGTGTCTTTAAGAATTTAAGGCTTTCATGATCAGAATGAATAATGAACTCTTTAGGCCATAGATAGTGTTGCCAATCCTGTAATGATCTTACCAAAGCATACAACTCCTTGTCATAATTTGCATACTTCATAGCTGCCCTGATAAGTTGGTTTTATACCAACTTAAATGGCTTAATTCACTTAGCTTTTGACTTGTTTTTTATGAGTTAGTGTAATGTTCTGTGTGTTGTTGTGCATTTATGTGGTTGGCAATTGGTTGTACTAAAATGGTTAAAAGAGACCAAAAATGATGATAAACTTAGGCAATTGTGTGTTTGATGTTAATTGGCAAGGTTGAGAGATCAAAACAGCTAGGAGGATGGATGAAACCGAAAGGAACTTGGTAGACTTAATTTAGGGTTTTGGCAGATTTGGTTAGTGAAGTTCATCTGGGTATAACTCTCTTGATATTAATCCAATTGGTGAGTTCTTTGGTGTTTTGAAAAGCTCTTTGAATGCACTACATTTCTTATGTTTTAACTATTCTCCAATGTTGTGTGCAAAACTATGAAATATGAGTTTCTTTGCGAAATACCATTTTAGGGTTTTAGGGTTTTATCTGTCTGCCACAGTTTGGTGTTTTGATGATATCTTGAGTTTCAGGTACCTGATGAGGCTGTTTCTTGATTCATTGGAAAGCTAAGAGAGGGATCTAGAATTCTTAAGTTCACCATCAAGGCTGATTCAGGGGCTACGACACACTTATTTGGCATGAAAGTAGGGTGTTGTGCTGGAATGGATACTTAGCCAACATTTTGCCATCTCGGCTAACTCATATTGCCAACACCTAGCCAATACTTTGCCAAAGTTTTGCTAAGCCAACGTTTTCAAGACCTTGCCAAGCTTTGCAAAACCAATGTGCCAAGACTTGCCAACCAACCCTGTCAAGCCTTGCCAACTTGGCACATCAACCTTGCCGAGCACGATGTCGAGTCTTGCCACACACCATGCCAAACACTCGGCCACAGTTTGCCACACTTATGCACTCATTTTGCCAAGCATTCACAACACACAAACTATATGCATATTAGTACCAAATTCACACAGTTTGTGCATGGCACGTTTACTCATTTTTACACATTATTTTTGCAACATTGGCACCTTGGCACACCACTCGTTCACTTTGGCACAAACACTTGCACAATTCACTTGGCACGTCACCTTGCCACACCACTTGAGCACAACTTGCCATATCCAACAAGTAAAGAAGGGAAAATGGCCTTCGACATGTCGTAGGCCAAATTTGGAAGAGGAAAAGATAGCTTACGACATGTCGTAAGCCATTGTTGAAGAGAAGAAAAATTGCCCACGACATGTCGTGGGCAAATTTTGGAGGAAAAAGTCGTAGGCCAATTTTGAAACAAAAATGTTTAGCCTACGACATGTCGTAGGCTAATTGCTTGATGGTGTCCTGAAAAATTGACTAAGAGTTGGAAGGTTTGCTCCATGAAAATTCCAGCTTTGTCACACTTTATTAGTTGGGTCATAACTCTTTCGTCTTAGGTCCGAATTGGGTGTTTCAAACGGCTGTAGAAAGCTAAGACAAAGGGTTACAACTTTCGTGTTTTAAGTTTTCCCAAATTTACAATGTATCAGGGCTATAATCTGGTTGGAAAATGCTGAAAAGCATAATGGTTTCAGGAGTTTGTGGTTTTTGAAAATTGGCTAAGTGTTGAAGTTTTGATTTTCTGAAATTCCAGGCAGCTGAAGGCGTGGTGTTCGGTGGCAAGAAGGCGTGAATCTTTAAAAGCTGGTCTGCTTGGAAGCTCGCGGAGAAGCTGAAGGCGTGAGAGGCGCAAGCAAGAAGGCGTGAACTTGGGTCTGATCTGCAAACCTGAATTCTTCAGAAGCGAAGGCGCTGAAGGGAAGAAGCTGGAAGGCGCTAAAACTGTGATGAAGGCGCGCGGCTGTTGAACTGAAGGCGCTGGGTTGCTGAAGAAGTTCTTCAACTTGGGATTTTCACAATTTCGGTTGATTTTTAGTCATTTCTTTGAAGGCCATTTTTTTGTAATACTTTATACATTTTATGTTGCGTATTAGTTACGTTTTCCCAACTCTATATATAGAGAAGGTAGCTTACATGTAAAGGGACGATTCATTATTCACTATTCATATTTTTCTAACCGACTTTTGATTTTGAAGAGCGGGAAGTGTTCTTGAGATCTACTTTCTCTCTCTACTTTATCTCTCTAAGTTTGTTGCTTTATTTTGGATTCCGATCAAAGATTTGCTCTCATCATTGTACATCTCCTGGAAATTGAGAAGAAAAGTGACAATCCTCTCCGCATTTGGAAGCCTTAAGACACTTAATTGGTAAAACTCTTCCAATTAATGATTATGAACTGTTTAACCTTCTAATTTGTTGAACGTGAAGCTAAAATGGAGATTTGTGGCTAATTGTGTGATAATCTAGGATACTGAGGGTGAATGCTAGGTTGAAATTGTAAATGTGCAGTAGAACTAACAATCTAATATAAGAAATGTAAATTCTCAGCACTGAATTTGTAAAACTTGTTAAGTGCATGCTTTTGATCTGAATTTGATGAAATGAGATTTGATTGCAGTCGTCATGCTGAATTGAGTCTTCTTTTGTAAGATTTGGATGAAAATCATGAATAAGAACCTGAGAATGCATGAGTTCTTAAACCTGTTTGAATTTGCACAGATCTTAAGGCTAGACCTCACCATCAGGAAGCTTTGAGCCTGTATAATCCTGAGAACAAGGTGATAAGAGATTCTCCTACTTAAATGATGAATTTTACATGCTAGGATCGGGCCTCTCCATGGGAGATTCCTAGCTGTTCATTGCCTGAGTAATTTTGAGTGAGGAATTGAGATGACACGGTTTACTTCACCATTCTTAGGCCCGATCATAGGATAGGATGGTGTCGGGAGACTAAAATTGTAGTGTAGTGACCATGCTAACTATATTTCGGTCTCCATTTGTGATTCTCCTCATCTGCTTTGATTGTATGTTAGTAATACTGCATGTATGAGAAGTTGCATTCACCCGGAAGTAGACTAGATTATCAGCTTAATTTTCTTGAGAACTTTTCTTTTACTTCTTTGAGTCTTACTTGTGTGTTCATTTCAATTCGTATTCGTGTGGAGTTAAACCAATTTAATTCCTGTTAAATTTTGTAATCAGTATTCTTTTAGTCTTGTTATATTTTGGTGACATAATTGAGCATATCAAACTTCTTGAATCGACTAATTCCCTGAGGAACGAAACCTAGCTCACTGCTACTATATTCAGTGAAATTAGGATAAATTGACGAGCCACGACACTCGATATCATGCCCCATTAAACGTTTCACTAAAATAAGCCATCGGCCTTGATTCCTGCATCAAAATAGCACCAATACAAGGCATCACAGTGTATCTCAAAAGTTTTATGAAAATTCGACAAAGCAAGAAGAGGGGCGTGAGTCAACATGTCATTTAATTTGTTAAAAGAGTTTTCATGCTCTTCTTTCCATTCAAAAGTGACATTCTTTTTAACAAGTTCATTTAAAGGTGCAGCTATAGAACTAAAGTCCTTCACAAACCTCCTATAAAAACTTGCTAATCCATAAAAACTTCTAACATCAGTAGCATTCTTAGGTCTCGGCCAATCCATGATTGCCTTGACTTTTGACTCATCAACAGAAATTCCTTGAGAACTAACAACATAACCCAAAAAGATAATTGATTCCATGCAAAAAGAACACTTTTTAAGGTTAGCACATAATTTGTTCTCACGCAAAACAACAAACACTTGTTTAAGATGTTCAACATGTTCATCAAGTGATTTGCTATAAATAAGGATGTCATCAAAATAGACCACAACAAATTTTCTAATGAAAGATCAAAAAACATGATTCATTAGCCTTAAAAAAGTACTAGTCTTAATCTAAGCTAAGAAAAGAAGATTTCATAAGAAAATCCAATTTCCTTTTTCAATGGTAAAGGTTTAATTAAGAATTCCAGGTAGTCCAGTGGATGGGTGCATTAGTTAGACCAAAAGGTATGACTAACCATTAATACAATCCATACTTTGTTTTAAAGGCTGTTTTCCATTCATCACCTTCTTTCATTCTAATTTGATAGTAACCATTTTTTAAATCAATCTTGGTAAAAATACAAGAACTATGCAATTCATCAAGCATATCATGTAATCTAGGAATTAGATACCTATACTTAATGGTGATTTGATTAATGGCACGACAATCAACACACATTCTCTAAGATTCATCCTTTTTAGGGACCAAGATCACAGGAACAAAGCAAGGACTAAGAGATTCTCATGCAATACCTTTGTCAAAGAGTTCATCAACTTGACGTTGAATCTCTTTGGTTTCCTACGGATTTGCTCTATAAGCTGGTCTATTGGGAATTTGAGCTCCTGGCACAAAATATATTTGATGCTCAATGCCTTGAATATGTGGTAAACCTATTGGTAAGTCCTCGGGAAACACGTCACCATATTCCTGCAAAAGAGTCAAAACAACACTAGGCAAAGAAGCAAGGTGATCACTATTAACAATAAAAACATCCTTGCGGATCATTAAGTACAATGGTTGCTTCTCTAGTATTGCCCTCTTTATCTCATTCGAAGAAGCAAAATAGCAAGTTTTGGAGCTAACTAACTCTCGATTTTTATCACTTTTAGCTACAACTTCACGGCCTAAGCTAGTACTTATACTCTTTAGTTTTTCTTGCTCACTCTTTTCTTTTGCTTATTGATCTCGTATATCACTATAAGCTTTAGCAATCTTTGCTTGGTCTTCAAAAACTTTCCATGGTTTTAAGGCTCTAAGGTTGAACTTTTTGCCTTTATGTTCAAAGCTGTAGTAGTTCTTCTTGGCATGATATACTACATCTCTATCAAATTACAAATGTCTTCCATGAAGTATATGACCCGCCTCCATTGGAACCACATCGCATAAAACCTTATCAACATATTTACCAATAGTGAATGGAACCATTACTTGCTTAGTCACTCTTGTCTCAGTTGAATTATTGAGCCATTGAAGTCGATACGGCTTAGGATATTTCAAACAAGTCAAATTCAGTTTCTTGACAAGTAGAGTACTTGCCACATTAGTGCAACTCCCACTATCAATGACCATACCACAAACTTTATATTGAACCATGCAACGTGTGTGAAATATATTATCACGCTGCATCAAATCATCTTCAACTTGTGGTTGCGAATTAGGAATCCTCCGGGTCACCAAATAGAAAATTCATCATCATAGGCTTCAACTTCTCCACTCCCTCCACTTTCATATTTTTCTTCAAGTGCGGGCATATCAGCACACTCATCATCACTTTCCACATCTCCATTTTCAAGAACATAAATCAATTTGCGAGTAGGAAAATCAGATTGGATGTGTCCATAACCTTGGCATTTAAAATACTAAATATCCCTTAATATTTGTCCCAATTTTGATGCCATGTTAGAGGTCAGTTCAGCCACCTTGTTGGCTGGTTTTTGAACGTTTGAAGGTGTGTTATGGGGCTGACTTGGAGTGAATTTTCTTAGTCTTGGTGGCGGAGCAAATTGACTAGTATTGGCTTTAAAATCTCTCCTCCAAGTGGGCTGTAATGGTGTAAATCGTCCCTTTCCTTTCACGTGTCTCTCAATCTTAATAGCTTTATGAACCAGCTCCTCAATATCAACATAGCTTTGTAGATCGATATGGTATGCTAATTCCGAATTCATGACTCGAATAAATCTTTCAATAATAGAATCAGCATTCTCCTCAATATTAGCTTTAATCATTAGTATCTCCATCTCATTGTAGTATTCCTCAACAGTTCTATTCCCTTGCACAAGAGAGTGCAATTTGCAAGTTGTAATGTGTAAGAACATACTTATTTAGCATGAGAACTTCCATATCTCTCTAAGTCCGGATTGGTCTTTCTCCATCTTGGCGTCTACTTTTTATTACTTCATCCTACCATAAACTAGTATAATCTTTGAGATGCATAAATGCTAGTCGATACCTTTTACCTTCTGGATAGTTATTTCCATCAAAGAGATGATCAAGATCTCGCACCCAATTAAAATAATATTCAAGATCTGCTTTACCATGAAAAGTAGGTAATATTAGCTTGAAAGAACTAATTGAAAGTTCGGACTTTTTACCACTTTTGGAAAACTCCATGAGTTCCTCCTCATCCTCATCATCAAATTCGGCCTCATCAAAATTAATTCTTCTTGAGGTAGAACTTTTTGTAGCTGCTTGTATAGACACCAACTCCAAGTTATTAATTTGGATTTGTATCTTTTGAAGCATGTTAAAGATCACGTCATTAGTGAATTTTTGTTCTCCTTGGGGTGCTTTGTGTTCACCACCCTCCATTGTACCTACAATGTAGTGAAAAATAGCAAGAAAATAATATAATCTCCTTACGGGTTCTCACTTTGGTGAGTAGGTACACTCCTCTCTTTTTATATATTAGCTTTCCTCTTTTGATGTATACCCTAACTATACTCTCAATAATGGATCACCTAAACTAAAAGCATAACAATTCGTTAATTTGTAGAACGAGTGAAACCAGCTAGTTCAACAACAAAACGCACACAAGATAAGTCAAAGAAAATTTTAGGTAAGACAAATCAGCAAGAGTATTTTACAAACATGTGTGGGTTATAAATTGATTTAGATACAGAATCTAGCATAAACAAAAACAAGATACGAAGACAAAGAAAACGCAACTTGAATCACTCAATTCTGAGTTATATTGAGAAAGTTATGGCACTTTAAATTGGTGGTTCTTTTAAGAGACAATGTGAGAACACTTAGTTCTTTTGGGCTGCAAACGATTTTTTTTTTGTTTAATTGTAGTGTCCGATTTTTTTTGAATTTGGACCGAACTTCCTTTGGGCTCTTTTTTTTAACGCCGGCCTTTTTTTTTTTTTAAATTTCGAACAACAACCTAGGGTTTAAGGTTTTTAAGATAAGAACCTAGGGTTTAAGGTTGTTAAGACAAGAACCTAGGGTTTAAGGTTATCTTGTCTTGTTGTTTTAACCTTAAAATTCAGCAACCAATTTTGATTAATATCTGATGAGAATGAGCCCGTGTCCATGTCCGTGGTGTTAAAGTCAAATTGTCATCCTGAAAGTTTCTGTCACGTTTTGGTATTCTTGCCATAACTCTTTCGATATAACTCGGAATTGCATGATTCAAGAAGCCCTGGAACGATAAGAGATAGAGCTATAACTTTCATGTTTTAGGTTTTTCGAGAGTCTGAAATTATAACCGTTGAAAATGCCTTCCAAAGTTGATGACGGGATTTTGGCCGAATTTTCATCTCGAATTTCATGGACTACATTGAAGACCAAGATGGCATGCTTGGGTTTTGTCATTATTGGATTACGCCATTGTTAATCTTTAGGATTTATTTAAGTTGTAATAATAAGTCCATTAACATTAATTAATTGGCTTTATTTTCCTTAATTATAAGTCATTACTTGGCCCAATTACCTTGCATGGTAATTAGGAAAGTATCTCCTACTTTTAGGAGGATTTAGGAAAGTAAGAGTACAAATCGGTTTTTACTTCTTCATAACTGATTTGCTATGATTAGGAAACTTAAAGTTTGTCTTTAGCTATTGGTTTCCTTTTCCAATTTGGAAACTAAGTTGTAATGGATTAAGCTAGGGTTCATGTTTTTGTAGCCTATTTATAGGTGAAGTTTTTCACATGAATAATAAGATGAAATTTTGATAAAAATTAAGCATTGCTTAAGCCTTCTTCCAGCGCCGTGAAAAGTTGAAGAAAACGTGAGGATTCAATTGATTTCATTGTGTTTTCATAAGACCCGCGAAGCCTTAGTGAGGAGTTATAGGTTAGCTTACCCGTTCTTGATTTAAAGAACTCGCCAAACTGAAGAGATTAACTTTTGATTTACATAGTTAACTTAATTCTTTTTGTTATAACGTTGGGGTGTAGATTGCTTCAATCTTTGTCCTTAGCGTTTTCATCTTGTTCCTTCCGCTTTGTTTTTGTGTTTCTTGTTCGTGATTGTGTTGAGTTTGGTGTACAACGATCCAAAGGTTTGTGGAAAAATACGTGAGATCAAGGTCCTTCCTAGGTCAACTCGTATCAATTGGTATCAAAGCCCAAGGTTGTCTTCCAAATTCAGGTTTAAATCTCGGTTTTGAGTCTTCATTGTTTCTCGGTTTTGTCTTTCTGTTTTGCATCGTTTCGTGTTGCTTTTTTTGGAGTCTTTTTGCTGCTGTTTATTGAGTCAATTTTTTGCAGTAAATTGTGTCTTAAATCTGCTCTAATTCTGTCCAAAAATCGCATGCAAAAGGTTGTTGAAATCTGCCCAAAATCGCTATTGATCTTTATTTCGATTTTTGCGTGTCTCGTTTTCTTGCTGTTTTCTTGCTGTTTTGTGTCGTTCTTTTTGCTGCAGATTTTTCTTCGTTTTTGCTACTGTTTGTGAGTCCTTCTTGCTGTCCTAGGTCGTGATAGGTTCAGTCATTAATTTCGTAAAAATCGCATGCACAATACTTGCTCAAATCTGCCCGAAATTATCTTCATCTTCCTTCTCGGATTTGTGCTGCTTTCTTGTTGAAATTTGTTGTGTCTTGCTGCTGTTTTATTTTCATAAATTCTGCATTGTTGTGTTCATCATCATAGTGTGGAATTCTTGAGTCATTATTGCTGTTTTCACGTCCAAACTATTAGGGTTTGTCAAACTAGGGTTTCTTGGTAGAAATTTCATATCTTCCTTGTTTCTCATCTGTTTCTTGATCTTTTTTTTTGTGTTGGTTTCGTCATTCCATTGTCATCAAAGTGTGTTTTGATCAAACTTTTTCACCATCTCAAAAAGACGAGTTCTTGACCACTTTCTTGAAAATCTTGATTTTCTTGAAAATCCGAAAGTGTCAAAATTTGAATCTTGAGCTTGATTCTTGCTTCTTGTTGCAAATCTTGATTATCTTGTTAAAGAAGCATATTGAAATTCCTTATATTTGGTGAGTTATTTGAAATTCTTGTTGGCTGAAAATTTTGAAGAAATTAAGGTTTGAACAACATAAGACAAGACAACATCCTTAAACCTAAGTACTTGTACTAGGTTCTTGTCTTAAAAACCTTAAAGTTTGATTTGTTTAAGGTTGTCCTAATTAAAAAAAAAAAAGAGGCCAAATTGAAAAAAAAAAGGCCAATTCAAAAAAAAAAAAAAAGAGGAGAAAAGAAAAGAAAAGTCGGACCATATTTATATAAAAAAAAATAAAGACAGCCCAAGAAAAGAACTAAAGTTCTTGTTTGTTCTTTGAAAATCACCAATATTGAAAGTGTCATATCTTGCTCATTTTAGCTCGGAATTGAGTGATTCAAAAACCATTTTTCTTTTTTTTCTGTCTATTTTCTGTTTTTCATAGTATTCTGGAGTTAATCCGTTTATACCCCATACGTGTTCTATAAATTGTTCTAGTGACGTGATTTTCCTTCAAACTTCATTGGCTTTACTTGTGTGAATTGATTTGTTGGATTATTCAGTTGAGACTTGTTATTATAATCAACAAACAGTAAGCTAAATTAGTTTGAGAGATTCATTGTTGAGAGATTAGATAGGGTATACACGAGGAAAACCTCTACACTAGAGAGGAGAGCATATACTACCCATATTGTGAGAACCCGTGAGGTATATTTATATATATTTCTTGTGTTTTTACTAACTTGCAGGTACAAATGGAGGGTGATAAATCTAAATCACCAAAGGTAGTGGACCAAAAGTTCACTAACGATGTCCTCTTTGACATGATCCGAAAACTCACACTCAAAGTTGATAGTTTGTCTTCACCTCCACCTAAGGGTCCTAGATCCCGAAGAATTGAGTTTGAGTCCGACAATGATTCTAGTCATGATGAGGAGGAGGAAGAGGAGGGCACGAGCTCTTCTAAGAAAGGTGACAAGTCTAAGATTTCCATTGCTTCTGTTAAACTAACTATCCCAACTTTCCATGGTAAAGCAGATCCCGAGGCTTATTTTGATTGGGTTCGTGAGCTTGAGCACTTCTTTGAAGGCCATGATTACCCCGAAAAGGAAAAGTACCGACTTGCTTTTATGCACCTTAAGGATTATGCTAGTTTATGGTGGGATGAGGTTATAAGGTCTAGACGTCAAGATGGAGAAAGGCCAGTCAAGACTTGGAGCCAAATGAAGATGCTTATGAGGAAGAAGTATGTCCCTTCTCATTACAACCGTGAATTGAACAGAAAATTGCACTCTCTTGTGCAAGGTAGTAAATCGGTTGAGGAGTATTACCATGAAATGGAAGCTTTGATGATTAAAGCTAATGTTCAAGAGGATCCCGACTCTACAATTGAAAGATTTTTGAGAGGTATGCATTCTGATTTGGCTTATCATGTGGATTTGCAAAGTTATGTTGATATTAATGAACTTGTCCACAAAGCAATCAAGATTGAAAGGCACATGAAAGGGAAGAGTAAGTTCTCACAACCGCCACCACCTTGGCGAAGGGAACAAAAGCTGAATGTTACCCCTTTTACACCACCGTCAAAGCCGCATCAATTCACCTCCAATCCAACATCAAGTGCATCATCCCAATTCCCCAAAATCAGTCCCTAAACATGTGGAGAACACCCCAAAAAAGGCGTCAACTCCTAGTCCAAGATTGAGGGATGCTCGTTGTTATAAATGTCAAGGTTATGGACATGTGCAAGCTGAGTGTCCAACTCGAAAATTGATGATAACTCTTGATAGTGGAAAAGTGGTAAGTGATGATGATTGTGCCGACATGCCA
The DNA here is from genome assembly GCA_016586305.1 of Ophiorrhiza pumila. Classification (NCBI taxonomy): domain Eukaryota; kingdom Viridiplantae; phylum Streptophyta; class Magnoliopsida; order Gentianales; family Rubiaceae; genus Ophiorrhiza; species Ophiorrhiza pumila. The sequence continues at coordinate 31,639,416 of BLIW01000002.1, forward strand.
CCTCTTGAAGAGAAGCACCAAAAGTGAGTCAAGTGATAATGAAGCTCTTGAATCATATACTTATGATGTTGGTAATTACTCTTTAGTTTCTCGCCGTGTTCTTAATGTTCAACCTTTAGTTGATAATGATGATTTGATGCAACGAGATAACATATTTCACACACGATGCATGGTTCAAGGAAAGATTTGTAGTGTGATTATTGATAGTGGTAGTTGCACCAATGTGGCAAGCACTTTGTTTGTGAATAAATTGAATTTGACTTGCATGAAACATCCCAAGCCTTATCGTCTTCAATGGTTAAATAATTCGGTTGATACACGAGTTACCAAACATGTTAAGTTTTCTTTTACCATTGGGAAGTATGTTGATACTATTTTATGTGATGTTGTTCCCATGGAAGCAAGTCATATTTTACTTGGGCGTCCTTGGCAATTTGATTGTGATGTGATTTATCATGCTAAGAAAAATTTCTATAGCTTTGTATACGAAGGAAAGAGGTTTAATCTTCACGCTTTGACTCCTGCACAAGTGTTTGAAGATCAAACAAGAATCATTCAAGCTACCAGAGATGCAAACGCCGCAAAGGAGAAGAAATTGCAAGAGAAACAATGTAATAATTGATCTAAATCTTGTAATAGTCATGATATAGTTGTTTCAAAATCTTGTCATTTTGCTTCTTCTAGCGAGTTTAAGAGAGGTATACTAGCTAGGCAATCAATGTACTTACTTGGTGATAGTGTTCACGAATTTTCTTGTTTTGCTGCCTAGTACATTTGTTTTGCAGGTTTTTGGAGTTCCTAAGTGCTTAATGGAGTTCGAAATAACTCATTATCAATTGCAAGGAATCCAATCCGCCTTAAGCTTGTTTTCCACAAGGTAAGCAAGGTAAGTTAGGTAAGTATGAAAGCTTATTGGTTGATTTCAATGGTTTTAAAGTAAAGAACTTTGTTAACGTCAATGCTATTGATTTTCAAAGTTTGATTTCTGTTTTGAATCAATTTCAATGTCTTTCAACACCTTTGAAACATTAGTTCGAAATTCTTTAACATGTGCATTAAAATCCAATGATTTGTGTTTTGGTAAGCAAATTATTTCACATAATTCTTCAATTATGAAATCCAATTATTTCGTTTTGAATGAGTTTATGTATAGTTTCTTCACATGCTATGTTGCTTATCTCATACATGAATTATATTTTGAGCTTAATATTGATAATTTCAAACTACATCAAACCTTTGCATGCACTCATTCAAGTGTTAATTATATTGACTCTACTTGTTGGGTTAATGATTCTTTTGATTCTTTATTTCGTGATTTTGCTCACATCCATCAAGTTCAAAGAGGTCCTTGGATAATTCAACACTTGTATGGTAAGTTATCTCCGTTCCAAATTTCTTTTGAATTCCAAGAGGTAAATTTTCTGTTTACAACTATTCAATAGATTGTTTACATTCTAGTTTTTGGAATTACACTCTCATATTTGATAACTTTTGCATGTTTTTAGAGGTCTTAATACGTTCATGTGATTTGCACTTTCTCAAGGATGCATATATGTTTTCTTGTAATGAATTTTCGTGTCTTTATGATTCTATTCATATATGTTTACATCCTTTGCTTACATTACATGTTAATAACGTAAATAATGTGTTCATGAATGTTGTTAGTGAATTCATATTGATTAGTTCTTTAATTAAGAACATTCGATTTTCTGATTTGCATAAACTATATGATAGTTATTTGCATAATTGTTTTGAATTCATTGACTTCAACATTATGACTCATGCAAAATTTGTTACGACTAATCATGTTATATGTATTTCGATTTTGCATACATATTCTGCCCGTTCTATTCTTTTGGTGAAAGGAAATTATTCTACGTATTGTTTTAGATTATTATGCTTTCTTTTACCTTATACATTTGTCTTGTTTTGGCAGGATATAACTTCTTGTTGCTCGAGATGTGCATCTTCCCAATTTTATTTGGCTCGAGTTTGCATTGGGTTCATCATATTGGTGTTTGATCTAGGAACTCACTTTCAAGATTCGAGGACGAATCCTTTCGAGGAGGGAGGGAATGATGAGAATGAGCCCGTGTCCATGTCCGTGGTGTTAAAGTCAAATTGTCATCCTGAAAGTTTCTGTCACGTTTTGGTATTCTTGCCATAACTCTTTCGATATAACTCGGAATTGCATGATTCAAGAAGCCCTAGAACGATAAGAGATAGAGCTATAACTTTCATGTTTTAAGTTTTCCGAGAGTCTGACATTATAACCGTTGAAAATGCCTTCCAAAGTTGATGACGGGATTTTGGCCGAATTTTCATCTCGAATTTCATGGACTACATTGAAGACCAAGATGGCGTGCTTGGGCTTTGTCATTATTGGATTACGCCATTGTTAATCTTTAGGATTTATTTAAGTTGTAATAATAAGTCCATTAACATTAATTAATTGGGCTTTATTTTCGTTAATTAATAAGTCATTACTTGGCCCAATTACCTTGCATGGTAATTAGGAAAGTAATCTCCTACTTTTTAGGAGGATTTAGGAAAGTAAGAGTACAAATCGGTTTTTACTTCTTCATAACCGATTTGCTATGATTAGGAAACTTAAAGTTTGTCTTTTAGCTATTGGTTTCCTTTTCCAATTTGGAAACTAAGTTGTAATAGGATTAAGCTAGGGTTTCATGTTTTGTAGCCTATTTATAGGTGAGTTTTTCACATGAAATAATAAGATGAATTTTGATAAAAATTAAGCATTGCTTAAGCCTTCTTCCAGCCGTGAAAAGTTGAAAGAAAAACGTGAGGATTCAATTGATTTCAATTGTGTTTTCATAAGACCCGCGAAGCCTTAGTGAGGAGCTATAGGTTAGCTTACCCGTTCTTGATTTAAAGAACTCGCCAAATTGAAGAGATTTAACTTTTGATTTACATTAGTTAAGTTAATTCTTTTTGTTATAACGTTGGGGTGTAGATTGCTTCAATCTTTGTCCTTGCGTTTCATCTTGTTCCTTCCGCTTTGTTTTTGTGTTTCTTGTTCGTGATTGTGTTGAGTTTGGTGTACAACTATCCAAAGGTTTGTGGAAAAATACGTGAGATCAAGGTCCTTCCTAGGTCAACTCGTATCAATATCTCACCAACAAAAACTAATTTCACAATGCCACAACAGAATAATTTTCAAAATTCAAGTAGAGGAACAAGAATATGAACTCAGATTTCGAATTTAATCAAGTTGAAATTCAAGATAATCAAGAACTTCAAGAAAGTGATCAAGAACTTATCGGATTGATACGAAACAAAACTTGAGCAAATGCAAACTGAAGATAGATCACAATAGAGAATAACGCAACAAATTTGAGGTCAAACGTACAAGAAATAAGAAAGTTCAAATTTTAGGTCTAAACCCGAGCCCTAGTTTTTTTTTACGTTTGACACTAAAGAATGCAATCCTATATGGTTTTAGCACAAGGATCACAAACAAAACGGAGAAATTGACACACGAACAAGGACGAAACAAGAACGAAGAAAGGACAACAACAAAACAACAAAAACTTCAGCAAGACACGAAGAAAAAAAACAAGATGCAAAACGGAAGATATAACCTGAATTTTATGCAAAAACTTGAGCTCTAATAACAATTGACGCGGATGATTGAGGCTTGAAGTCCTAGACCATGCGAATACTCACAACCTTCGGATCGTGTTAGCATAAAACAACCAAACAAGGACAATTAACAACAACGGAAAAACAGAAAATAAAGGATATTGAAGCGAGAAGATTGGATATTAGCCAATCAAACCCCCACGCTTATTACAAACGAACTTGATTATCCCGTGTAAATCTCGAAGTTAAACAAATAGGTTTGGCACATTCTTGAAATCAAGAACTGTTAGGCTCACCTAAAGGTCTTAGCTAAAGAATTGCGGATTGTTTGAAGAACAATTGAAATCAATTGAACCTTCAAAGGATAGCAACGTTTGCTGAAATTTTCTCTAAAAGCTGAATATTTCTTTTTATTGAAAAACGGTAAAAGATTTCCTTAAATAGGCTAAAAAAAGGAACCCTAAAAGAAGTCAATTTCGATTTGAATTTGAACTTGACTAACCAATCCAATTTTAGGAAACTTCCTAATTGGAGTTAATTTCTAAAAAACGAAATTACTTTCCTGAAACTATCCTTAATGAAGTTGGATAATTCCCCTTGTTTGTCCAACTTATTATTAAAACCCGTAAAGCCCATTGAATGCCATTATCATGCAAGATAACTCGGGTCATGTAATTAATTAATTAAAAACAAAATAATAAGCCCAATTAAAATGTTTTGGACTTAATTATTAAAACATTAATTAATCCTAGCCACTCTTTAAGAAAGGCGTGATCCAAATGGCAAAGCCTAAGCACACCATCTTGGTCTTCAATGTGATTGGTTCCATGAATATTCTTAAAGGTGGAATTTCTTTAAGCTCGAAAGTAGAACTCTTAGAAACATCATCATGTATTGTAATTGAAGAGATATTCCATATAGCCCCATTTGTAAAAGATGTAATCGCCGTGTTGTGAACATCTTGAAAATCGTCCAAGTCTCCATAATATGTTGACAATAATGATTGCAAAGCAGCTTTCATCTTCTTACTCCTTGATCTTGTCATTGGAACATCAAGATTCTCCAAGGGATCAACATATCAAGTTGGTTTTGCCACCATGGACACGGGCAGATTGTCATCACAGTAGTAGTTCCAAGATAATACATATTTGGTATTGCCAAAATCAACACCACCTTTAATACTATTTTTCAATTGCTCCAGTGTCAAACTTGAGAAGAAGACACTTCATACAACATGGCGGTTTTGTTATCATCTCCCTTGTTTATTTTTTCTGCCTTATTTGATGTTGTTTAGTTTTGTGGTTGATTGTTGAAGCCTCACTCATTCTTATTTTCTTGCTTGAGAACAAACAAGGTTTAAATGTGGGGAGGTGCATCTTATGCTTTTCGTGAGTCTTTTTGTTATGTATTGTTTAAAAACAAAATTTAAGGTGGATCTTATGTGTTTCGTGAGTCTTTTTGTTGTGTATTGTTTAAAAAAATTATTTTTTTTGTGTAAAATTTGGTTTCTATTTTGAAAAGATTCATTTTCTTCTATATAAATAAATATAGAGTCAGTTTTTAAATTGTGTAGAAAAATAGTATTTTTTATCCAAAATTTTTATTGTTAGGTGTTATTCATAAAAAAATTGGAACCTAGTATGGAAGTTTTAGTTGAATCCTTTGTGTTTAAATATATGTATGTCTTTGTATGATTCAAAGGAAAATGAATATATAAGAATGAAATTTTATTGCCTACTTAAAAGTGAGGATTTGAGCGTAAGTATCCAAAACCACTTTTTGGTGCTTAAATGAATTTTTCTTGATGAGAGAATAATTGTACTTGATTTTTATTACAAAATTTACTTTGTTGTACATGTTGAAACCACAAGTTTGAAATTGTGCATAAATGTGATTAAGGCATTTAGAATTTTAGCTATTTTTGCTTTAGATTTTCTTTTCCTACTCTTATATTAACCCTTAGTAAGCCTACTTGAAGCTTAAAACCTTGTTTTTTGTTTAAACCACTAAAAATATTCAATTTCAAACTTATTTAACTTTCTTTTTGTTTCCCCCAAAGTGTATATGACAAAGTTGGGTTGAGGAAGTCACCTTCAATGTGTTTAAGTAAGAAAATGCATCTTGAACTTTGAATAGAGTTAAGTGTTCTATTTGGTGAGATTATTCTATGTCCTATATATATGCCCAACTAGAAGCATGGGTTGAAAGAAAAAGAAAAGTTCTGTTTTTAATAGCAAAAAAAAAAAAGAAAAAAATAATAGAAAAATATGAAAAAAGGGAAAAAAAATTGGAAAAGAAAGAGCACTAATGTTGATTGAGTTTTGGATGCATAATAATTTGGATGATGACATTTTCACGTTACTTTACACTTTGGTAAGTTTTTAGCCATTTTTCCTTTCTTTTTGTCCCAGTTAAATTACCCTAAACCCATTACAACCCAATAAAAGTCTTTTTGATTTATGCATGGTTTTGGCATTTGTGGTGGATATATGACATATTTTCAAGTTTATGATAATCATTTATTGTATAATTTATTTTGAGTGGATGAACCCAATATTACTATATCTTTGAGTGCTTAGAGTGAACTTGAGAGTTGAGTTATTCTTGTATATTTTGACTTTGAATTAAAGGACTATGCATGTATTTGATACAAAGGATTTTTGGAATGTTGATTGTTAGTTGAAGTTCCAATTTGATTGAGTCATATCTAATTTTTAGAAGTTTGGATAATTGTCTTTTGTGTCATATCTAATGTCTTATTTTGTTTTAATATTTTATTTTGTTAAGATGCTTGAGGACAAGCATCGTGTAAGTGCGGGGATGTTTGATAACTATGTTTTCTTGGTATTTTATTCACATGATTTTGGCATTTATTTGGAGTATATCTCTAGTTAAGGAATTGTTTTAATTGCACAATTAATGGAATTAAAGATTGAAAGTTTTGCGTGAAAAGAAATCAAATTTGGAGAATTTTAAAGATTGTGGAGATTTGGTTGAAGAGTTTAATTTGGAAGAAAAAGATTGTCTTATCATGTTTTAAGCAATATCCAATTTGGAGAAAAATATAACTAAGAAATTAGGGATTGAACCCCTAATTATTTGCATAAGCCATTTCTATCATTATCTTTTAAGGAAAATCAATTGTTTCTTTCTTTATTTAAGAAGATTTAAAAAGAGTTTTAGTCTCACAATTGTTTCCTAAGGATAAGTTTTCTAGTGGGATAGAACTTCGTTCTCTCTTCTATAAAAGAGGATGTTACGAATTAGTTAACAGAGTAGTTTTTTTAGAGAGTTTTTCTTTAGGTTGTGTTTGGTTGTTTAGAAATAGAATTGAATTGGAATTTAAATATTATAGAATTGTAATTCAATGAATTGAAAGTCTAAAATGTTTGAATTCCTTTGTTTGGCAAAATAACAAAATTCATATAGAATTGAATTATAACTCCAAATCCTTTGTTTGAAAGTTTAAAAATTGTATGAAATTAGATTTCACTAATAATTAGAATTGACAATAATTTAGTTTTAATATATTCATTTTCACACACTACACATATTTTACACATAGTACACACATTTTCACACATTACACATATTTTACACATAGTACACACATTTTCACACATTACACATATTTTACACACAATACACGTTTTCACACACTACATATAATTTACACATAGTACACACATTTTCACACATTACACATTTTTTCACACACTACACATATTTTCACACGCACTACACACATTTTCACACACTACATATATTTTACACATAGCACACACATTTTCACACACTACACAGTTTTTCACACACTACACATTTTTTCACACACTATACATATTTTCACACGCTATACACATTTTCACACGCTACATATATTTTACACATATGTAGTGTGTGAAAATGTGTGTAGTGTGTGAAAAAATGTGTAGTGAGTGAAAATATGTGTAGTGTATGAAAAAATATGTAGTGTGTGAAAAAATGTGTAGTGTATGAAAATGTGTGTAGTGTGTGTAAAATATGTGTAATGTGTGAAAATGTGTAGTGTATGAAAATGTGTGTAGTGTGTGAAAATGTGTGTAGTGTGTGTAAAATATGTGTAGTGTGTGAAAATGTGTGAAGTGTGTGAAAAAATATGTAGTGTGTGAAAATGTGTGTACTATGTGTAAAATATGTGTAGTGTGTAAAAATGTGTGTAGTGTTTGAAAAAATGTGTAGTGTGTGAAAATGTGTGTACTATGTGTAAAATATGTGTAGTGTGTGAAAAAATGTGTAATGTGTGAAAATGTGTGTAGTGTGTGTAAAATATGTGTAGTGTGTGAAAAAATGTGTACTATGTGTAAAATATGTGTAGTGTGTGAAAATATGTGTAGTGTGTGTAAAATGTGTAGTATGTGAAAATGTGTGTAGTGTATGAAAATGTGTGTAGTGTGTGAAAAACTGTGTGTAGCGTGTGAAAATATGTGTACTATGTGTAAAATATGTGTAGTGTGTGAAAATGTGTGTACTATGTATAGTGTGTGAAAAAATGTGTGTAGCGTGTGGAAATATGTGTACTATGTGTAAAATATGTGTTGTATTAAAATGTGTGTAGTGCGTGAAAATGTGTGTAATGTGTGAAAAAATGTGTAGTGTATGAAAAAAAAAGAAAGAAGTGAAGGCAATAAAAAAGAGTCTTATAAGAACCCGCGTATTGACCCATTCTATCTTGAATTAGAATTGGAAATATCTACCATGAGGAAAGAATTGAAACTGCAGAATTGAGCCATTATAGAATTGCAAATGAATTCAAAATTCAAAATTTATTTTGTAAACAAACACAAGAATTAGAATTGGATCTCTCAATTCCAATTCTAAGGTCTAATTCTAAGCAACCAAACACACCCTTAATGTAGTTTGAATAGAGTAGCTAGTTTTCAGAATAGTTTAGTTTTAACTTCTTATTACGTATTTTGTTTCAGTACAATAAGAGTAATTAACAGAGTTTTTCTTTTAGTCTTCAAATTGCAATTAATTTCCAGTTAAGAATTTTCTCATCACGCAGAGTTATTTTCCAGTATTTATGTGCATTAATGACTTTACTGCATGTCTCTAATCTTAGTTTAATTTTCTTCGTTTGCGTCGAAGGTTCCCATGTGCATCAACGTCAGCATTAAAATGGTGATTATTTCATAATTAATTTTCTGCTTCCTTAATTAAATTTATTATCATTAAAGTTTTAAATTAAATTTTGGTTTTAGTTTTCTTTAGAGTTTTAGTTAGAGTAGTTTTTAGTTTTCATAGTATTCTGTGTTAAAGTAGAGTGATAAAAATTTTGGATTTAATGTCTTTTGCATTATTACTTTATTGTTTAAATTAAGTTAATGAATGATAGAGTGTAAATTTAAGTAGCATTAAAGTCTGCAATATTAATAGGTATCATTAAGTCTTTAAAGAATAAAAATTGCATTTAGTGATTCAATTGTTTTCATTAAAGGTTAAGTTTTAAGTTTAGTTCTTTAATAGTTCATGTTATTAGAATTTTAGGTAGAGTAATTCATTGCATAATTTCCGTACATTCAATAGAGTTAATTTAATTTATGTTACTGTATTTTTCGTCATTAAAAGAAGGTGTATATTTTTATTTACATTTACAACCAGAGGGGTGTCATTCTTTCAAACGGAAGGCTGACTTAATAGAGGAATAAGCTTTCTCTATCCTTCTTTATTTTTGGTTTGATTTTACTATGTCATTTATGTGTTTTGATTTTGTTTTCCTGACTATGTCTTGTGAATAGTTTTATTTTCCGGCATTAAAGTAAAGAAACTCTAATTAATATTTAATTGTGAGATCAAAATGTGCATGCTAGATTAATGTTTTATGAATTCCGAAAAGTTCTCTGTGTATAACATTAATTATTTGTATTATTTAAATCTTGATCAAATTTAATTAATTTGAATAATGTCAATTAATCTCCCATTAAATATCTATATTTAGTGGATATGATTGATTAGTGGTAAAGCTCTAGACGAGAATAATAGGTTAGCAAATTATAACTGCTGATTATGATTTGCTAAAATTGGGTTCCTTTAATTCTTAATGTTGTTAGGACATAAAATTTGGCGTTCGCTGATTCCATCCGAATTGTGTCTTAAGTAGAGAAATAAATAGTTTTCTTAAGATTTGCCTTTCAAGATTTGCCTCAGGAGGTGCGCGGATGCGTCAATATGGATCGGTTGAATGTTCCTAATTTTCGGATTAGGAAATGTCTGGGATAGTGATTTCATTATTAAGTTTTCTTAAATTTCTTTTACATGTATTTCATTGATTATTGTTTTTATTCCTACATGGATGTACGAGGTATTCGGCCTCAACATTTCGTAATTTAATAAAACGAGGGGCTGGCATCCCCAACCCGCTAAGAGTGTCCTTGCCAAAAAAAAAGTAGTTTAACGTGATTATTGCTAATTATCGATAAGTTAAGAAGGAATTGGGTTACGCTGGAACTGATTCTCAGTAACCTATAACTGGTTAGTTTATGAATGTTAATTATTATTGAGTCAATGATCGATGAATATTTAATTATTGTGGATTTACTTATTTGCCAGACTTTAATTTCTTGTGTTTTTATTCTAATTTTTTTTAGTTAAGTTTTTTGATTTATTTTAGATTTAATTATCTTAATTTGATTATTGAAATTAAGTTGTGACATTCTTGTTGAATTAACTTTAACTTAAATAGACTGTGCTCCATTCCTCGTGGGATTCGGCCCTGTTTCCCTCTTTACTAATTTTGATCATTTGAAGTAGGATTTTTAATTTGGTATAAAAATGACCGTACCAATAATCGGATGAGTTTATACTATTAACTCCTTCATATTTGATTAAAGAATGAAATGGATTTATTTTTAAAAATATTTAAAATAAAAAATCAACATTCTTAATATACAAAAAATAATAACATTGCTAAAAACCTGATAATGACTCTCAAATAAAATTTTCAAATTTTCATTGTCAAAATATTTAAAATAAAAAATCAACATTCTTAGAGTTTATGTGGTATAGGTTTAACCTGTTAGTTGATAAAATTGGTAATCAAATTTGATAGAAGTAGTCAAATTACTAGGTCATAATAGATAAGTAATTTGAAATCTATTAATCTGATTGAATGATTGTGATGGTGTGTTTAACCAAATAACATTTATGGTTTTGATAGTGTAGGCCAACTTTATCACTTTACTCGTTAAAATACATATTCTAATAACATATTCTATAAATCTTAACTTTCCTACATGTTTCGTTGTTATTCCTCCTATCAATGTACAAAAACTCTTGTACATTTGACACTCACTCAAACTCTTATAGAGATGTAGTATTTTTACCCAAACCCTACAGTGAGCATTTTTACTCAAGCTAACACAACTCTCCTATTTTTTTTTTCATATTTAGAACTGATTACTTTGCTTATAAGCAAGCGGAATTATGGAATATGTCAACAAGTAAAAAAAAAAGCTAAATATTATGGAAAAAATTAAAAAAAAAACCCAATATACACTTATGAAGATACAAATAATTGCGTTGTTAGGTAATATTTAGAGTCATTTATAATTGCCTTAATAGGTTATAAAACTTGCAAATCTAAATGACTTAAAAAAATTTTTGTCTTTCCTAACACTAGTTTGGACGGTGTTCTGAGAAAATTTCAGAAAGTTTAAAATGCCTTACTAGGGTACATATAGAGGCACTTTGAAGTGCAATTTGATGCCAACGCCAACGGCAACGCTCACGCTCTATAATTACGATGACACTTTTACTTACTAATTCAATTATTCTTTGGATGATATTAATCAATTATATTGGCAGGCAAAGAAATTTGGTTAGTCATGCAATTGCAAATTATGCAACTGATCATAGAATTAGAGCAAGTTAATTAGATCCAGCCATTATTATTTGATGCATAAAATCTATAAGTTGCAATAAGGCAAGCAATAAGGCAACTTTATTGAATGCAGACACAAAGACGTACGTTGCAACAGTAAAATAAAAGGCACAGCTTGCGCATGAGGAAGGAGGGAGTAGCTCAAATAAAGAGAAAAATGACAATGAAATTGAACTTGCTGATCAATGTTTAATTCACTTTGCCAAACTTATCATTGTTTGAGGTGACAGATTTCGGGGTTTTGGATGAATTGGCGACGATAGAATCGCAATAACAAGCAGGGTCGTCACAAGGACAATAGCAAGAACGGTCGCAACCAATGTCCAATGGATCACAATGGCAAGATGGATTATCCTGCTGTGAGAGTTGGCGTCCCACACCCAAACTGATCATGTCAGTGTCACTCTTAGTACGTTGATCATTCAAGTTTGGTGCATGGCCTGGTTTAGCATTATCATCCTTAGCCAGGTATTGGCCAAAATCAGCCTCTACCTCTGAAGTTAAGAGGCACCTTAGTGCTATAAAAGCAACAAGAAGAGCATCAATTTGGAAATTGACTTTGATCATTGCTGAAACTTGCTTAAAACTTTGTTACCATTACACTTTGTAAGCAACTTAATCTATAATGAAGTCTAAACAGCAAATATAGAATCTCAACCGGTTGGATCTTTGTCGCCATTGATAGGGTTTGGCATGCAAATCGAAGGAAGAATTGTTTGAAATTGAAGTGAATGATAGGACAAGAATTTTCTTTATGTTAGGAACTGTTTTATAATAAAGTGGATGATAGTGCAAGAATTCTGTTTCTTTTAGTTTTTTTTTTTTTTTTTTTTTTGGGTAAAATACAGTAAATTCCATCTAAATCTTGCTATAATCCGAAAAAGTAAATCACAAATCTACCACCTATGAATTAGATAACTTCTCCTACAAAGAAACTAATAGTCATGACTCATGAACCACTAGACAATGGGGGCCTACTTGTCTTTCTCATAACTAATAAGCTTCAAAAGAAAAGGCGCAAGGCTGGCTAATAGTAAGCAGCAGTCTTGAAAACCTTGATTCTTGTTACTGTTTATGTTGAAATTGTTTTTAGGTATATATCTTGGATTTGTCGATATTTTGTTATGGCTAGAGTCCTATTCACGGCGGTGCATGTATGGCATTGACATAGATATATATTTTTAATTGTGAAATTTAACCCTTTTGATTTTTTAGTTTAAAATAAATTAGTCAATCTCATTATTTATTGTTAAATAATTGAATAAATTCATATGATATATCATTTTACTTGGACTTGTAAAGTCGTAATATATAAGAATTTTTTACTTACATATGATAAGAAAAGTATATATATATATATATATATATATTCCTAACCCATTACTATTAGTTGTTGCTATTGGACTTTGGAGTAAAAGTAATCAAATTAAAAATATTTTAAAAATTATGTACTTTTTTTCTGTAGAAGAAATATCTTAAGTTCATAATATTCTTTGGTAATTCTATATCTAATCATGAACATTCCCTTCTCACATAAGTTGCCAGCCAATGGAATATTGAAACAAACGCATATGTACCAATTCTTTCCTTTGCCATCACATGCATTATAGAATTTGATCTCAATTTGAAGGGTTTGAACATTGCAATTTTGCATACATTGCATTTTGTTTTTACCTTATTTTATTTTTTATTTTCATACATTTTCATGCAATAATGATTGAAATAATATGTTCATGTATGTGCTTACTTCTGTAACAGCAAATAACATCCTTCCTCTTGCATTATGTAATGTATGTGCCCCCAATAACCTTTTACCATGAAGTCATTATATGTAAGGATCCTCTTGCATTATGTAATGTATGTGCCCCCAATAACCTTCTACCATGAAGTCATTATATGTAAGGAAAAAATTGAATAATTTTAAAATTAGAATGAGTATGCGTTTTGGGTTGTGTAGGATTAGTTCAACAAATTTTAAAAAATGTTAAATATATTGTATTGTTAACTTCAAATTGACATAATTTTTTCATCCAAATTCAGAATCGCTAGTATAATGTAGAGTTTTGAAGGAAACCATGAGATTCAATAGGCTTGCATCAAGATTCGTTAGATTTTGCTTCATGATGCAAGCTGCTTTTATCCCAAAAAATTATTTTCATTTGGCCATTTTGACCCTCTTTCTTTTGCTAGATAATGTAAACTTCTCTTTTGTTTTGTTTTCGGGTTTTTTACAATTATACAAACTTTTGTTGTTTAACCTAAGTCACAATTCCAAATAACAAAAAAATTATAGGTCAAATTTTGTCAAGTATGTAGACAAGAAACAATTCTCACAGTGCGCGTCACCAATGAAATTGATGAATATTTATCTTTATCGACGTAATGTGACTACGAACGAATTGAGTTGGAGGATCAAATCACAACAAAGAAAGAAAGAAAAAGAATCAATGCCATCGATGGCTTGTGTACATTATATAATATCTAATATAAATTACTTAGACATAGTATTTTTTGATAACAGAATTAGCACACATGATATATATAGATCCAGCCAATATTATTTGATAATCATAAAACCTATAAATCAATACATTAAGGTACAAATGCAGCCAATTATTTGACATGAAACCTGTACGAAGGAGATAGGGAGAGATCATAAGAGTAAATCAAAGGCACACCATGCATGATGTAAGGAAAATCATGTCGGTCTTGAGATCAAGTTTTCGCTTTCCCAAACTTGTAATTGTTTGATGAACTGTAGGGGCCTTGGATTAATCAGCAAATATTACCCAAACAAACACAAAAACAATCAATGGGCGATTCTGAACAGCAATTTGGATCATTCACCAAGATTTTTCGTCCCAAATTCAAGCCATTGCCACGCTTATTAGGCAGGTGATCATGATGATCATCAACAGGGAACTTGAATATTAATGTTGGTTCGCTGCCAGTAGTATTCTTACTAGGCATGAAATGGCCAAAATCTGCCTCCACTTGCCAAGTAACAAAGCTGTTAAGCACTACAAAAGCAATGAGAAGAGCAGCAATTTGGAAAGTGATCAATTTGGCCATTGCAAAAATTAATTAAGAAAAAGTTAGTTTAACTTGCAATATTAATTGTGAAGGCCAGTCACAAATTTATAGAAGATTTGTGAGCAACTTTATAATGAAGTCTGAACGACAAATACAGAAATCTCAACCGAACTTTAGGAAAATTTGTTGACGGCCCTTAATTAGTATATATTGCTTGGCATTTTGTGGGATTAATTAATATGGCAAGAATTTTGTTTCTGCTGAAAACAATTTTTGATTTAGTACTGCATAATGCGGGGTTGTTGTGTTATTAACTTATTTCATGTTTATCTTTCATACGAATGATCCAGTTCCAAGTGAAGAATCATAGGATGTTGATTAATGTGTTTAATTGTCTAAGGCAAGAGAAATTTTTGTTATATATTTTTTATTGTTTTTCAGTGACAAACATTTTACCGTCACTAATGATTGTGTGAAAAAACAAAATAAAGGATACACATTGTTCTTTTGTTGTTCTCGTTTGATTCTGTAAATAATTTTTAGAATCAGTAACACTTAATATATCATTCTTAACCCTTAATCCTAAAATCTTATATTCTTATTATTAACCTGCATCAACAGAATTAGTCTCTCATAATGGGTAGATCTTCAAAGTATTTCGTTGATTAAATTAATGTTCTTATTTAATCTTTTCTTCTTTTAGATATAACTTCACATTAACTCAAATTAAAAACTCTACACAGCTTTTATGATATTTTTCGCATTTATGTAAGTGACTTTGCGTAACTTTTTATCATATTCTTCACATTTATATATTTTTAATTAATGAGAAGAGTACGCATATTTTTATACAACTGAATAACTCTTTTACAGTTTAGATATGATTTAGAGTGTTTAGCGACTAAATATGAATATAAGCAAAAAATAAAATAAAATAAGGTTAATAGAAATAAAAATATTAAAATGAATGCGTGAACATACTAGATTAAATAGAATAAGTAATAAACATTAAAAAAAACGTATGTGTTGAATCAATAGATGAAAAAAATGACACAAATATGTTTAAAATAGTTTAGATAGATACATAATAGACATTTAGATACCAAAGATAGCAAATATTTGTCCTTTGGATTGATTAGGAAATATTACCCAATCAATGGGCGTATCTGAACAACAATTTGGTTCATTAACTAAGAGTTTCCGTCCCAAACTCTAAGGCCGGTGATCACGATGACCATCAATCTGTAAATTGTAAATTGAATGTTGGTAGGAAAGGAAAAGAAATTAATATAACACGTAAGGCAACATAAAATTGATAATTTATATAAAAACATATATTGTGAGATGCCAGGAAAATTCATAATTAAGACTAAACTGATCAACAAGAAATACACGTGTCAGATCTTCGAGATATTTGCACGAACTTTTTCTCGGGATTCTTGTAGTTATGCTAGCTCCTCTCCACAAAAACATCTAAATCGCTAAAGTAAAACTTTTTTTTCTTCTTATTTTTGAATTTTTCTAAAATCACACGTATATTGTGGTGTATTGTGTTCGGTTGTTCAAACTTATTTTTGAGTACATATAATAATTAACTATTAGCTATTATGCATTCTTATCTAAGAAGAATATGAATTTGTACTAAATCCTAAATTTCTTTCTAAGAGAAATTCAAGTATAATTGGGATTTCAATAAGTATTAAAGATTAATTTGAGATAGATTAATTAATATAATTATGTGACCATTTAGATTCCTAACTTGTTTCCTATTTCTCTTTTCACATGATTGCTACAGATGATCCAGTTCCGAGTGGAGAATTTTTCTGAAGAACAAAAGTTTAGAAATTATCTGGGGTTGATTGCTAGTATAATATTACAAGAAGTTGATGGGTGCCATTGCTTTGTATTTTGATTGTCAAAGGAAAGAAAATTATACTTCTGTAATATAGTTTTGATTGTTTGTTCAGTGTAAATCATTTGCTATGTCACTGCTACTTGTGTAAGAACAAAATCCCAACAGAACTTTAGTTACATTTTCTATCTCAATTTATAAGTAGACGCTACGTGTATTTAACACTTAAGAATTTAGTTAAATACACATAGAGTGTATTTATAAATTAAAATAATTACTGAAATATACAATGAAATAGAAGATCGTGAATAGAACAAAATACAATATATACATATTGTAATATATATAGTTTTGTTGTTTAGTGTCAATGATCATGTCTTGTGTAAAAAAACAAAACAAAGGATATATATTGTTCTTTTGTTGTTCTAATTGATTTTGCAAATAATTATGAGATAAGTATACCTAATCAAGTGGCCTGTGGATTGAAAAATTAATTTTATGTGCAAGCACATTATAGAATCCCTCTGCACTCAATGATGATATCTTAAGATAAATTTTTGGTTTTGGATTTCTATATTATTTGATGTATTACTTTGTGTAACACTTTCTATAAATATAATACGTGTCTTTTAAAATAATATTAAAATCTTATCTAGTGATTAGTGAACCCTAAAAGATAAGTGATTATACTTGTGTCAAAATATTATATAGTGATACAAGAAGTGATACATAAAACTAATACAAAACATCCATTGCCTAAATTTCTTATCGACTTTAGAACTTATATATCGCCTTCCTATATCACTTTCTGTAACACTATTTATAAATGTAACACATGTCCTTGTTGTTAGTTATCTAATTTTTAGAAATTAAACTAAAATCATATTAAGTAATTAATAAATTTTAAGAGATAAGTAATTGTATACGTGTCAAAATCTTTTAGAGTACTATAAAAAGTAATACCGAAAGATAATACAGAAGATCCATTGACATTTCTTTATCTTTGTGAAAAATTAACTAAGCTATGTATTCAAAGAGTTTAATGTTCCCAATCTAAAGTAGATTGATTTGATTTGGTTAATTTGGCATAAGAAGGTCGTAGGTCGATACGTTTGCGTAAACAGAGATTCATCAACATTGATAAGAGTGAAATAATGTAGGTCATGAACATTAAAATTACTTGTGTCCTGTGCAATTAAACTGAAAAGATGTCAATCATTTGTTTTTCTCATTTCTTGAAGAGGGGGCTAGTGTTTTGTGTCAGATTGAAACTCTAATGTCTTGTATATAGAAAGATACAAAAATGGGATCATGAATTATTCTAGTTAGGGGCAGAATAGCGAAATTAGTATAATTTTTAAGTGTAAATTACGAATGTGCATTATTTTAAATGTGAGGGACTATATAAAATTTTCAGTAGAATGTGAGAGATATTTTTTTTTACAATTTTTCTAAATTCAACTCAAAATTGATATGATTTTGAAGTGTGAAAAATGAATATATATCATTTTAAATGTGAATGACTAAATCAAGTTTTCAGAAACATTTAAGAGATCAAAATGTAATTTTTTTTAAATTGTAGATTAAAACGATACTTACCCTCAAGTCAAGAGACTATTGGGTATCAAATAAGTTTTATGGATCCAACCCATAACCAATCCACGCAATTGACAATAGGTAGAGTAGCTCAAAGATTTTATTAATTAGTTCAATAGCACTTATGTGAGATATTATCCCTTAACATCCATTAATTTTCCTTTTTTCTTCTATCCTTGTCATGTTTGAAAAAATCCCTTGATTTTCTTTTTTTCTTCTATTCTAGTCATGTTATCCTTTAACATCCCTTTTCAAACATGAAAATTTTTCTTTTTTCTTCTATCCTTGTCATGTTTTAAAAAAAATCCCTTCTCATGATTTTCTTTTTTCTTAAACCAATTGGCAATGAATAGAGTAAACAAAGATCTTATTAATTAGTTGAATAGCTTTTATTTAACCTTAACATTGGGATCATTTATCCAACTTAGAATTTTACCAATCTGAAGGTTTTCCAGGAAACTAACCTGGAAGAGCGGAAGACGAGATCTTGTTCTACTCCGCGTATGGAATTCACTGCTCTGATAGAAAAGGAACTCCCGGTAATAGAAACTACTCGAGGATCTATTGTGATCCACCAATTAGATACAAAGTAGAGAACCAAATATAATACTAAGGAGGAAAAAATACGTATTACGATATTTTCTTTCGTTCTTATATTCCTAGTCTGATATTCCTTATATATAAAGATTAATAGACTCCTATCCTTGAGCTACAAGAAAGCTTCAAGATAGGGAGAGTCTTCTTATCTTTATCAGAATCTGATATACATACCAAACGCATATAACTTTATCTCATACTTTGAGATAATATCAGACTAATCTATCATGGGCGTATTTATCCCATATGCCAACATCTCCCACTCGCACATGATGGGAAGACGTTTCTTACTTTATTCCTCAACTTACTCATTATATCTGTCCATACTAGTAAATAATTAGTGCGACCGCTGAGTTCACCTGTTTTTGGGAGCTCTATACTAGAAACGATTTAAGGCCAACATAGAGACATCAACCACTAAAATAGAGAAGATTGTCGTGACTCAGTATACCCTAGACTTATTTGATTATATCTGGTCAAGTATCTCTAATCCCTCAAAGAGCATACTTGTGCCCCCATTATCTACATTACACTCATAATTATGTCACTAACTAAAAAGCGCCATAACCCGTCGACGAATGAGTACAGTGTAATGATATAATCTAAATAGTCTTCCTTTGCCCTAATATCATTCAACTTAAAATTAGCTGCTTTCCCAAACATGCCCCATTCGGCCGAATTAACCATGACCATTGGTAGTCATGCTAAAGTAGCAAACACTAACTTTAAATTTCATGATACAGTCTAAAGTCACAAAGGGTATTTCTAATAAGGACATTCAATATCCTTTAGGACTCATACGGTGAGGAAGCAGGGACCCATTCACTCACCTCCATCCATAGTCGCAAAGCACATGTTATACAAACAACATGTTCTGGAATATAAGTATTATGCCATACGGATCTTAGTCAAGTCACTAATCAAGCACCTTACTCGAGACTTATTTTGTCTTCTAGTGTAACTCCAATTACACTTAAAAGTCTCACATCCGACTTTAAATCAG
Organism: Ophiorrhiza pumila; assembly: GCA_016586305.1. Lineage (NCBI taxonomy): Eukaryota > Viridiplantae > Streptophyta > Magnoliopsida > Gentianales > Rubiaceae > Ophiorrhiza > Ophiorrhiza pumila. The sequence goes on from BLIW01000002.1 coordinate 31,659,021, forward strand.
ACTTATATATAGATTTTGGGTTATCCATATGCGATCTTTGATAAGATCTCATCTTGACCTACATCAAGGCAACATGTTTAATGTCTTATCTTTTGCTCGCTATCATCAGCGCAAAAAAAGGTTGCTTGTGTAAGTAAGCAAATCAGCCTATCTATGTATATTACAAAAACATACATTCATATATGTGCTATAATCAATGTCAAATAATTGAAAAACAAATCAAATATGTACATCCAATTACATTAAAATCAAGATATTTGTAAACTGTTACAAATATTTATAGTACAAAAGTTCTATGCAACCATGCTGCTCTATCATAAACAAAAATGCATCACCTTATTGTGCGTTTAGTCACATGATAAGCAAATATATGGTTCATAGAAAATATACTGTAAAAATACTTACTTTTGTGACACTGCTTATTAAAATGTGTTTTAGTTCTTTTATAATACTTGGAATCCTTGGTAAAAGTTTAAAGTAACTATATTGTTACTATAAACAAATGTAGAATCTAATGAGTCTATAACAATGCCAAGATTCACAAAGAACTTTCTCAAACACATTACCTCTTGTACTACTAATGTACAAGGTACTAATTTCGCTTACTCTATAGACAATGATTTACATATTTATTTCTTACTCATCTATGATATAATATCATCTTTAAGTAAGCAAATATATACATAGGTTCATTTACACTTATCCAGATAATCATTCTAATCAACATTTGTACTTCTAATAAGTTGTAAATCAAAACCTTGATAACATGTAATCTAAAGTCATATTCCAATTAGCGAAATATATGTTTTGATAGCTTTCCAAAAATTTAAATTAGGTATTGCTTGGTATTGGCTAACTAACTTAACCATATTGTAGATATCAAATGAGTATCCAAAGTGAGAAAACTAATTTCTCCACTTTACTCACATATGGAACAAAGTTTATTTACTCATTACTTTTAAGGTGTTAGGGCAATTTTCAAGGCTTATAGACTCACAATTTACCATAGGAGTGTCATATGTCATTCATTTAAAAATTTGAAGGCAACCACTTATTTAGTTGTGACAATCATCTCCTTGTTAGTTAGGCTTAGTTAATATTGTCTACATATAATGAAATATATGAAACTTACTTTAGAATGTTTAAGATACATATAGTAATATCTATTAACTATCATAAGCCCGAATTTTAGTTGGCTCTTTGAAGTTTTGGATATAACTATCTGGATGATTACTTCTTGTAATAGTAAGATTGATTGAGCTAGCAAACTTTGCGCTTTCAATCTCCTATAACAAAGTCAACAAACAGATTCTTGCAAATCTTTCATCCAATTTCTCCAATGAGAAATGTTATCTTTAACATTCATTTCACAAAATTTCAAATCAAAATATGTAACAAGAGCCAAACTAAGGTTATCAATTCACCTTTCAACGGAACTACCTTCTTTTATCTTTGACTTTGGGAACCTTTTAACCCAATGGTCTTTAGTCCAAAAGAATAGTTAATCAAGTTCCAAACTTGATTTGTCTCAATAGACTCCATTAAACTAATCCATTATTCTCTAACTTTTGATGAAATAGCCTTATGGAAGTTCTTTGGCTCATTTTCATCATAAGAAGCAACCACGAAGGTTTCCCTATCAATCTCAAAATGACGACGGAAAATTTTTCGTTTACTTCTTTAAGGTTGAAATTGTTTAGAATTCTCATTGGTTTGTACTGAACTATTCAATGGAAATATGCTCCCACTATTTTCGAGAGGTCGATAATTAGTTATCTCGATTTCTATTGGAGTAATAAAATCACCCCCCTTCAGTACTTTCCAATGCATAGAGTTATAAATTATTCTTTACCTCGTATAAGTTAGGGAAATCCTTTTCTAGAAATTCCACATCTCGTGACTCAATATCAGTTACACTTCCATTTAATTGTCTACCAATAAACACTTAACCTTGTAAGACGTAGATATCTAACAAAGATAAATTTCTTACCTCTTCGTCACAAATTCTCATACTTAATGAGAAAAGTGTTATAGGTAGCTCATATATTTCATGACCGCAAATTATTCAAATATGAATTTTTATCGATCCATGATTTATGGAAGAAACTGATCATAAGGGTACATAGTTAAGTACATAGGCAGTTGCTTAATTTGCATATATCCCCTAATAGGAAATTAACAAAAACAATTATTAGCGCCAATGACTATATCAAGCAAAGATTGATTCTTATTATTTGCCACAACATTTTGTTGATTCTTATTATTTGCCACAACATTTTGTTGCAAAATATAGAAATCATTTTTTTTCTAAATAATTCCTTTTCTGTATATTATTCTTTGAATAGATACTCGCAGTTTTGAATAAGTCAAACTGATTCTCTACCTCAAAAATTATGAGAGATCAGAAATATAATAAAAACGAGTTTGGTCATCTATTACAGTAATAGGAATTATTATGTCTAACCCTTATGTGTATTGGCCCACAGATGTCAAGATGGATTAAGCATTGCCCATTTAGCCTTTTGAAAATGGTTTATTAATTAATCTCTCTCCCAAAATAATATTTACTAATAGACAAGATTGTTTTGTGCGAGTAGGTCCCAATAGACCGTCTCTAGCTATTCTTATATCTCACCTAAATGACTCAATTTGCTATGTCATTTTAGTGAATCATTATTCTTATCCTCTCTAGAAGATATGAGAGAACTTTATACATATTGGAATTATAAAATCCAATATCATATAATTAGAAATTGAAATTAATTTGTTCCATAATTAATATCAATTTTTTTGCCTCTTTAACATTTTTAGAAAAATTAGTTGAAGTATAATAAGAACAAAATATAAATTTTATTGAAGTCATGAAGTATTAAATACATTATGGAGACAATGGTTACACAAGTCAAATTTTCAATTTGTGAAGAATATTCTCCCACTTGGAACCTTTTCTCCTTATGTATCTATTTACTTCCAACTCAAAAATTCAATAAAATCTCACAAACTCTACTCAATTTCTCATCATATAATTAGTTGTTCTTGAATCTATCATCCATGATTTGGAGAGTTACAACAGCTAATTTAGTTGTGTAATTAGTTATTTTTGAATCTTCCATCCACAATTGGAGAAATTCTTCAACTCATTCAACTGTGTGAGTAGTTTATTGTTAAATCTTTCATCCACAATAGGAGAGATTCAACAACTAATTACAATTGTTAATTTCTTAAAAAGTAACAAGTAATATGTGAGACAAATGGTCAAAGAGTATATATTTCAACTCAGTGCTATCACGAGTGAAATTCTAATTGACCATTCTATTAGTAGAGTTTTGATTTGTTCCTTTTGCAAAAACTAATTTTTCTTTTCGTTTGGTATTTTTCTTGAGTATAAATCTCTCATTGAGATAATTAGGGGTTCATCTAGTTCGCTTCCACATAAAGCCTAAATACTTTGCGAAAGTTGAAACTTGATAACTAACATAAAAAAGAGGATCAGCAACTACTAAGCGCTCTTCCCTAACCATATTAGTATGCTCCCACTGATTAAAAAAATGATTAAGTGATTAATCACTATTTTAATCTAATACTCATCTAATAGAAATAATTTCTACCTCTTCACATATCACACCCTCCATGAAGGTCTAAAATATGCAACTTTCTCGTAGAAATATTACCAAACTCATGAATAAGAACAACTTATTCGTGGTGGCATATTGTTCACACATTAAATCATTGTCAATATAACTACAACTTGATGCAAGTTATATTATTTATTACTTTTGAACTTATTATAAGCCCAAGATCTTGATGTTGAACAATAATATATTGGATTAAGCCATAATATAGTTTAAGGCCACTTAGACCCACTACTCTACCAAGCCCATATTTAAATTTTATGGTGTCCAAATTGAAAAAAAACACCAATAAATTTATCACCATAATTTAAATTAATAATTATCTTGTTTGAAACCTATCTTTTAAGCCGTGCACAAAAGGGTCTTTATTAACACATATATGTAGATTTTTCAGCAATCATTAATTTGTAATAATTATAATCAAAACATTTATGTACAAAGGAAACTTCGCTATGCTAGAAATCACATTATACCAAAAAATATTTTAAATTATAATTATACAAATTTTGCGCAAAACCCCCTTCACTTTAATGTTATTTTTAAGGAACAAAACTGATTCATTCAACTTAAAAAAATACTTGTATGTTTAAATAATTCATTTTTATATTCATGAATTAATATCAAGAAATAAACATGCACTTTAAATTACAAAAAAAAAACTTAATCACAGCTAGAAAAAAAAAATTAACATTTTGGAACTTTAATAACACCTCAGAATATTAATGTAATTTTTATGGATTTTTTTTTTGCAATTTCATTCTATTTATTTCATTTTTTTGTGCAAATTCACAAAATAAGAAATATGCACGCATTTCAAAAAATAATCACAGTTAGAAAAAAAATTCAAAATTAACATTCTGGGACATTAATAACACCTCAGAATATTAATTTAATTTTTCTGGATTTTTCTGCAATTTCTTTATACTTATTTCAATTTTTATGCAAATTCACAAAATAAGAAATAGGCATGCTTTCAAATTACAAAAAAAAATGTAATCACAGTTAGAAAAAATTCAACAATTAATACTCTGGAACTTTAATAATACCTCAGAATATTAATATAATTTTTTTGGATTTTTCTTCAATTTCTTTATATTTATTTCAATTTTTGTGCAAATTCACAAAATAAGAAATAGGCATGCTTTTAAATTACAAAAAATGATCAAAGTTAGAAAAATTCAAAAATTAATATTCTAGAACTTTAATAACACATCAGAATATTAATATAATTTGTTTTGTATTTTTATGTAATTTATTTATATTTATTTCAATTTTTGTGCAAATTCACAAAATAAGAAATAGGCATGCAAAAAATTACAAAAAAATATATACAGTCAGAAAAATTCAATTATAATATTATGGAACTAAAACTAATGCCTCAGAATATTAATATAATTTATTTTGGATTTTTCTGTAATTTTAATTCTATTTATTCTATTTTGTGCAAATTCTCAAAAATGATAAATAAGCATGCAAAAATTACAAAAAATATATATACAGGCAGAAAAATTCTGGAACTAAAAATAACACCTCAAAATATTAATGTAATTTTTCTGTATTTTCTGTAATTTTAATTCTATTTACTCTATTTTGTGTAAATTCACAAAAATGATAAATAAGCATGCAAAAATTAAAAAATATATATATACCGGCAGAAAAATTCAAGTATAATATTCTGGAACTAAAAATAACACCTTAGAATATTAATGTAATTTTTTTGTATTTTCTGTAATTTTAATTCTATTTACTCTATTTTGTGCAAATTCGCAAAAATGATAAATAGGTAATACACATGCCATATTAAACTAAAAAATATATATAAAATTCGGAAACTCATGACTATAGAAATATTCTGTAGGTGCAAGAATATTTTTCTTGTTTTCAGGATTTTATTTTTTATTTTTTGTTTTATTTATTTCATATTTTTATGAATATTCACAAAAAATGAAATTAATAATATATGCATATAAATCATAGAAGACTGAGTTTTACTTACACAAAGCTTTTCTGAGAAAATCATTCAGACTACTTTTATTTTCTGATTATTTAGTTTGTTCACATCCTCAAGGCCAAATTTCAAGCCCAAGATATCTTGCAGGTGTGGCTGACTGGTGTTCAAGCCGTGCATCCAATGCAAAAGCCCAAGCTAACCCCATCAAGGCACAACCCATTCCTATCTGTCCTGTTAGGGATCATAGAAATGGCAATGGCGGTCAAACTCTCACAAGCTCCATCCGCATACAGATGGACTAGCAAGAGTATAATCCAGCCCACGATGCTCGAGGAGAAGATCCCACGATTCCATCCATACGGATGGATCAGGAAGACTATAGAATCCGGCCCAAAGTCCATGATGTATCGACCAAACCATGACAGAAAATAAAACCAAAACAAAAAAAAACTTAAAACAGTCATATCTAATTAACCGCATATCCAATTTTCACATACTTTATACTGTTGGATTCGTTTTGAAGTTTAGTTTCTAATCATGTATTACTTATCATTTAATTCATAAGATAATTGAGTCAAAAATGGCAAGAATTAGATATGAAATTATAAATTTCACAATTTATTTCCATAGAAAAAATAATTCCTCAAAGAAAATTCATAATTGCCATTTAAAACTCACATAATAATTAATTACATGGAAAAACATGGGAAGAATATAACCATTGGCTCTGATACCAATGAAGGTTTTCCAAAAAACTAACCTGGAAGAGTGGAAGACGAGATCCTGTTCTACTCCACGTATGGAATTCACTGCTCTGATAGAAAAGGAACTTCCGGTAATAGAAACTACTCGAGGATCTATTGTGATCCACCAAATAGATACAAAGTAGAGAACCAAATATAATACTGAGGAGGAAAAAATACGTATTACGATATTTTCTATCATTTTTATATTCCTAGTCTGATATTCCTTATATATAAAGATTAATAGACTCCTATTCTTGAGCTACAAGAAAGCTTCAAGATAGGGAAAGTCTTCTTATCTTTATCAGAATCTGATATACGGACCAAACTAATCTATCATGAGCGTATTTATCCCATATGCCAACACAATGTCTTCCACTTTCAAAAAAATATATATATAATCCTTCCTAATAATGTTTGAAGAAGAGAAGAGACGCATCGAAGCTCAAAATACAAAGCAAATAGGCCATTTTTGAGGTCAAATTCTTCTATCTAGGCCATATTCAGGGTATTAATTCTTTTTAAAAATTTTCGTGTGAAGCTCAAGATGCAAAGCAAATAGGCCAATCTTTGGGGGTCAAATTCTTCCATATTGGCTACTTTGGGCCCCTCTTTTTTAAAAAACAAAAAATTTGGTGTAAATTTTCCTATATATTTTTATGTATTTTCTTTTTAGCAGTAGTGTTATTTATGCTTATTTCAATCCTTATAAAATACAAGACGAGTTCTTGTTCTTGTCGTCATTGATATCATCAGTTTAATTAATACTATCTACGCTTGTCAGCTTATTCCTCAAGTTGATTTCATTGTAATTTCTGTTTGTTTTCCCGTTGATTTTCTTCTGTGTCGGAACTTGCATAAATGAACTCGTCGAATATTGGAATCATACAGGCCTTCCTCCTGTGAATTCTTCAAGAAGCACAAGTTGTTGTACAAGACGTGCGTCACTTTATGTATAAGTTGTGCGTCAGTTGGCAATTTCATTTTCAGTAGAAAGAAAGTATTAATGTTAATGCTTCGTAAAACTAAAAACACATAAGCTAATGTAAAATCGATCATATATAAGATATGACTCCGTTTATAAATGAAACGAATAATTAATCGTCATTTGAAATCGTAATTCTAATGTCTTGCCTTTTTTTATCGGGAGTTGAAATTACTATTAATTGGGGGTTACATATATCATGAACCCCACGTTTCAAAAAAAAAAAAAAACTAACTTAACAAAAAAACGAATAGAATCTCACCACAATAGATTGCTTATTTAGATATTACAGAATATGCAATACGTACAAATTATTTACGTACATAATGTACAAATGCAGAGAATTATTCTTAGATACATAGGACAACGTTATAGACAACGAAACATTCACAAAGGAGATAGAGAGGTCGTAGCAGCAAATCAAAGGCACGCCATGAAGAAATTAATGGCAGTTCAAATAAGGGAAGAATTGATGTTAAGATCAAGGTTTTCCCTTTTCCAGAGACTTATACTTGCTTGATTAATCAACAAATATTACCCAAACAAACACAAAAACAATCAATGGACGATTTCTAACAGCAATCTGGATCATTCACCAAGAATCTGCGTCCCAAATTCAAGCCATTGCCACGCTTAGGCAGGCGATCATGATGATCATGAACCGAGAAGGTTGGTTCGCTGGCGGCAGTATTCTTAAGTTGGAAATGGCCAAAATCTGCCTCTACCTGGAAAGTTACAAGGCTAATAAATGCTACAAAAGCAATCAGAAGAACAGCATTTTGGAAACTGCAGATTTTTGCCATTGCGAAAATTAAGAGAATTTTTAACTTGCAATTGGTGAAGGTCAAGAATGAATAACATTTGTGTGCAACTTTATAGTCAAGTCTGAATGACAAATGTAGAATCTCAAACGAACTATAGGACAGTTTGGTGAGGGCCCCTGATTAGTACTCCCTCTGTTCTCCAAAGATTGTCGTTCTAGGTAATGGCACACTAATAAAGAACATAGTTGAAATCTCTTATTCACCCTTATTTATAATCACAATCTCTCTCATTCAAAATCTCTCTCATTCAATTTATGACAGCTATTTATTGAGAACATGAATGAGTGTAATTAATTACATAGATAAATGGAATGAAGGGTAAAAATGGAACCTTTGAAATTTTTTGTATTGAAATTTGTAAAATGACAATTATTTAAGAACAAAAAATATTGCTTAAAACGACAATCTTTGGAGAACGGAGGGAGTATATTATTTGTGATTTGGCAAGAATTTTCTTTCATCTGGAAACAATTTTTGTTTTTGTTGAACTTTGTGCGTTGGAAACTTTAAATTTTTTCCTCTCTAGGAGAGCTTCGGAGTTAGGATAATCGTCTTGCTTGTCTGCAAGAAATCAAATGTTCAGGTAAATTACTTTTCTTTTTTTTTTTTGTTAATATCGATACACTTTATTCTATTCATAACCTATCTTTATACTGCTCTAGAAAGGTATAGGAGGCTGGCTGACATACATTTGAATGTAAAGAATTACCCCAACACTAACTTCTAGTCGATGGCCAAATTGAGCAGCCGAGTTGGTTTTAGGATAAATTACTTCAATTGTTCTCTACATGTAAATAAGGCCTCATTGGGCTTTTCTCCTAATTTTTTAAAAGGTTATATTTTCACTCTTTATTTTTTTGTCCATTCTTTTTTATTTAAAATCTAATTTAAACAACTAATTAACCCATATTAAATAGATTGGCTAGAAAATGATATCCTTTCCGAGCCCCAATACTAGAGTTTGAGGCTATATCACATTGTCATTGGAATTAAATTTTTATTGAATAAAAAGTGAACAAAGAACTATTGAAAATCAAAATTACAATATACACGCAAAAGTAAAACTTTTTTAAAGAAGGAAAATAAATGCGAAATGAATATAATTAAATTAAACTAATGTACCCTCAAAGGTTCCAAATAAAATTTAGTAAGACTCCAGATATCTTCATCCTATGAGGTATACTGTAATATTCGTGCTGTTTGTCTTGCAATATTAACTTGTTTTATGTTTTATCTTTCATATGATGTTTACATATGATCCAATTCCAATTGGAGAATTGCACTAATGGTGTTGTGTAGGGTCAACGATATGCATGGTATCACCGCTATTTATGTAAAAAAACAAAGATATATAAGAATACAACATTTAGAATAAGCATTCATTCACTTCATGCTAAAATCATATATTAATTCTTATTATTCATAGATGTTCAAAGTAAATGATCATCTATTAAATTAATGTAAAAGTCCACATTAACCAAAATTAGAAACTATACATATATCGATAGTCTTTTTAATGGTATTCTTTACATTTACATAGTTTTGACTTTATTAATAACCTGGAAATCTTGTAATATATAATGCTGAAATATTAAAGTGTCATCTACGTTGGTCTTTCGTAAGTTTCAAATTTTAAGAACAACATTAGAAATAGTCTCACATTTATTATTTATGTTTCTTTTTTATTTTTTTCTCTTCTACATTTGGAATGTTAGATTTGAGCCTCTCACAAAATTCATAACATGCATTATAGTTACTTTGGCATGTAATTCTTTTTTTTTTTTTTGTCTATTTTTACATGAAAACATCTAAACTCACCATGTAATTCTAATTTCAAGTAGTGGTAGGTTCAAGAAATAAATTATAATTTCTGTAAAGATAGTTAATTAAATTTTTTTAATTTTTCATAAAAAAATGACAAAATTTTAAATTTTGGGAGAGGGACCGGGCCACTTAATTTGATTTGTCTTTAAAGCATACCCCATACCAGGGCAAAGTACGTTAATGATTTTTAAATTTACAAGGAACTAAATTAATTTTATAATTTCAAATATGAGTTGATAAAAAGTTTATTAATAATATTCATTCGTTTTAAAATTTTTAGGCATAAAACATCCATTTAAAATTTTTGTTTGTTATTATTACTTATTCTTACAAGGGAAAAAAAAATATGCCAAGCTAAAATTTCAAAATCCATAAAATAAAAAATAAAATTTTGAACTAATATAACACGTAAAAGAAAGAGCAAAATTTACGAGACCATATCCTCTATCCAATATTATCCTGTTTTATTCTGTATAATGTTCAGAACGACGTAAGTTTATCTAAAATTAGGGACTAAAAGCATAAATATTACTAAAATTATTTTATAATTATTAAACCCTAACCAAGATATGAGTGAAGCCCATGACATAATTTTAATCTAAGACAGGATAATTTTGGACAAATGATCTCATCTCAAAGTTTACGTCTATTTAGTTGGACTTGTAAACCCAAACAATGCGAAAAATTTTGACTTAAATATGGTAAGAAGAGTGTGTAATTAATGAGATCAGATCCTCTATTCAATATTATCACGTTTTATTCTGTTTGATGTTTAAAATGACGTAATTTCACTAAAAATATGGACTAAAAGCATAAATATCTCTAAAATCACTTTACAATTATTAGAGTCTAACTGAAATATGAGTGAACTTTAGGACATAGTTTTAATCTAAGACAGAATAAAACAGAATATTTTTGAAAAAAGATCTTATCTTGTAATTAATTGGGTTAAAAACATTTAGTCCCCTCCAACTTATACATAATATGCAATTTACCCCTCAATGATATAAATAGGCACTTTGCCCCTCTTTACAAACTTTGTTAATAGTTTTACTAATTTAATTGTATAGTTGAAATGTGGTAAACATATATGGACAAGAATGCCCATGATAATTAAAGAATGAGAATTAGTTAATGCATAATTCTCGATCTCTAACATTTTTTGATGTTATTCTTTTAATGTTTTATTTATAAAAAAATTAAATAGTGTGATATGTTCTTTTTTTTAACATAAAGAAAGTGTGATAAATTCTTTAACAATATTTGGATCGAACTGTAGTTATTTGAATCTATTTATATATTTACGAATTTCACAAACATATATTTTCTATATTCTGTATAAAGAATGTTGATCATGTGTAGAATTTTTTTAACAAAATATTTTTACCAAATAAACCATTTAGCAAAATGATAACTTTAATGTTTATATATATTCTAGAATTAATAGATTTGGAATCAACACCTTATTCTCAATAATAATAATTGAAAACACTTATAATTAATTATTGTAAAATATAAACAAGGAAAAAAATCTCTGTATTCATTGAGTTAAAAAATTTATCATCGTTCTCAAATATCTCAAATTGGTAAATGTTACAAAAAATTAATGCATAACTATGTGTAGAATCTTTTAAAGAAGTTGCTAAATGAAAGTTCTCATAAGATTTAGAATTATACAAATATTTAGTAAAATTTTAAATTGTGTTATAACATCAAATTTTTATAAGTTAAAATTGTAACACAATTAAAATTGGGAGATGAGAAAGAAAATAAACTAATGCTAAATGGGACATTTATGATATTAAACTAAAGAATTATATTGTATTAATTTTATAGTTAGTTGAATTTAAATCAAAGGGGTTAAACTGCACCTTATATACAAGTAGAGGGGGTAAACTGCACCTCATATATAAGTAGAGGGGGTAAAGTGCTTTTAACCGTATTTTTTTTTCTCAAACTATATGAATATTATATTTTTTAGGAGTAATTGGAAAAATCCTTCTGAATTATGATTTTTTTTGCAAATTCCTTCTTAAAAATTAAACCAATTTACATCCCTAAACTTATTTAAAGTTAAACGGATCAAAACTTGTTCTAGAACAAAGAAGACAATGCATAAAATTAAAAATATAAAAGTACAAAGTGCTTTAATCTGAAATTTTTGCAATTAGCTTGGTTTAATTTTACTCAATAATATTAATTGTGGATATTGGAGTAAAGTTGAAGAAATAAAACGAAAATAATTATAAAAATTCATTACTTTAATTATTTTTGTTTGCAATAGTATAAATCCAATCAAGAATAACGTTCTCACTGTAACGCTCCGATTTCCGAGGACCGAAACACGCCGTAACCTCAAGATTTAGTTTCCAAAATCTTGAGATCACAAGGCACCTCTTACTGTCATTACTTAATAATAATATAAAAATACTACCTTATTAATCATCCTTACAAAATATTAATTAATAAAAATCCATAATAAAAACTCAAAACATAGTCATGGTCTAAAACCCATAAATTTATTCATAAGTACTAAGTACTTGATCCCTTCATCCTTCACCATTCCCAGACCCCGGTCTCATCCTTATCTACTCCATTAATTTCATCTGTAAAATATTATATAGATAAAAGAATGAGCGAATCGCCCAGCAAGTAAACCCTAGATCATTTAAATTAGTAATACTTCAAAAATAATATCTTTTCAATGAACATTTACTCAAACATACAATCATCAATAATCGTCTTACGTAATAACATTACCTTATTCGTTACTTAGACTTTCATATCATTTGTACATTCATACACATACATACACATATACATGTACATTATTTACGTGAGATATCTTAATGAATGATTGACCATGACATAACATGTATTCCCGGCTTACTGAGTACTCAGCCTAAGTAATAACATTACCTTATTCGTTACTTAGACTTTCATATCATTTGTACATTCATACACATACATACACATATACATGTACATTATTTACGTGAGATATCTTAATGAATGATTGACCATGACATAACATGTATTCCCGGCTTACTGAGTACTCAGCCTAACTGTATTCCCGCTAGGTCGGCCATTAGCCCTTAGGCCACATACATGACTTTTATAGATCCCCCTTGAGTCGAGGATCTTCATTACATAATCTAATCCCCCTTGAGTCGAGGATTAATTATGTCGTAACATAACATGTTCGGAACACGTGTTCCTACCGATAGGACATGTAAGTCTTGATACCATTCATTAAGTTCACGTCATGTAAGACATATAATATTTTCCATTATCAATTAATAACGAAATCAGTTATTAAAAATTATTTTCCATATTTGAAACTTATTTAAATTCAAAATGTATATTACAATATGGTCACAAAATATAATTTTATACTTAATAAGTTTTAATGGTTTAACTTAACCTAAATATATTGAGTTTCAAAAACATATGCAAATGAATAAAAACTTTTGAATCTTTAAATCACTAAAGACAATTTAATATAACATGTAAATCACACACAGTAATATGTTCTTATGGTTTTAAAAATATTCAATACTTTAATAAGTCATCAACTATACATTTTAATACATAATTCAAGATTCAGCTTAAAGTTTCTCTTTTTTTTTTTAAGTTATAAAACCTTAACAGAAATTTTGTAAGTTAAAATCACTTGATAAACATCAAATAATGATTTATTATTTTCAACAATCATCTTTCAATAATATGTAGACTTGATCTTTATTGAAATTTCATACATTATCTTTTAATAATCCGTAGACTAAATTTTAATACGTAATTCAAGATTCAGCTTAAAATTTTTCTTTTTAAGTTATAAAACCTTAATAGAAATTTCGTAATATAGAATCACTTGATAAACATCAAATAATGATTTATTATGTTCAACCATCATCTTTCAATAATCTGTAGGCTTTATCTCTGTAGACTTAAACTTTACTATGATCCATAATATTTATTTTCACACTACCCTTACACATAATCCATACGTAATCTATATAAATCCATAGTCAAACATGATTTACTAAAATACAGTAAGCCTCCTTGGAATTCATAAATCATAAGAATTTGTCAACAGAACAGTAAAACACTTAGAGTCATAAAGAGAGCATGAATCATAAAATATCTTTAAGTCATAAACCTTTGGAAAATATTTATGATTTAGAGTCTGTACGCATATAATTTGTAAACACATGTTTGAAGTTACGAAAAAAAAACTTTGCATACGTATTATACATTAATTCAAGTCACATAATATTCATCATCTTGTCAATACGAATCATAATATATATATAATTTTGGAAAATATTAACTATCTATAATTTTGGAAGAGATCTAGAAATTTACTTACTATTGTTGTAGTTGCTATCAGCCTTTTCTTTTTCTCTAAAAGTTCTTACGTGAATTTTCTGATGTATGAAAGGGTCCTATTTATAGTGCTTGATTAGGGTTTACATGTACTAGTTTCCTTATACCTCAAATATTCTGTTTCCTAATTTTTAACCTTGTTTCTTTAGGGTTTTCATGTACTAATTTCCTTTTATTTTAGATATTAAAATTTCAATAAATTTGTATCTTATTCTATTTCTTTTAAATAATTCCCTAAGAAACTTAGAACTATTTAATTTCTCACGTATCTTTATCACTATAAGCATAACCTATTAAATAGTTTTCTATATAAAAATAATACATAGAGATTTTAATTTTACTAAAATCTCTGGGTATTACACCCACTCCCCCATATTTTGCCAACCAATAGAATATTGGAATAAACTAACCATTTCTTTCACTTATATTTGTGAAATGATTATTGAAATAATATATTAATGAGTAACCAATAGGTTACGGGTTCGAGTCACCAAGGGGGTAGATGGGGTACCATTGTTGATCCTCTTTTTAATAAGAAAAGAAAAATAATAGAGACTACAAATTTTACTACTAAAAAAATTAGATAATTAAAGTGTTTTGAAATAGACATGATTATTTATTGATAAAATTATAAATAAAAAAGTTCCAAACATGGAGAAACTTCTTTTAATTAAACTAGAAATGCACTTGGGGCTACTAAGAAATTAGATGATTAAAGAGTTTTTGAAATCGACATTGTTATTTACTTATAAAACTATAAATAAAAGTTGCAAACATGGATTTTGTTGTAGCTCAAATACTCACCTCGGGAAAGTATGTGACCAAGCTGAAATAATCCGAACTCCAAGCAATATATTTTTGTAATCTGCAAAACAAGATAACGTTAGAGCAAAGTCCCGAGGTGATTCCCGGGAGTCTACTCCGATGCCAAAGTCAATAGTTGTTGTATATCTCCGTTTGTAAAAAATATCTGAATATATAAAATTAAGAATTATGTTACCGTTGCTTGTTAGTTTACTGCTTCCTTGTTGTTCGGTAATTGGTTGAGAACAAATCTTTGACTGATTCCTTATATTCAAATTATGTCTGAATATTGTTATATCAATAGCCCCTCAAGTCGGTATAAATGGCATTTGTTCCGTCTTGAAACAATCTTCAGAAAAGTCCGAGCTGGCTTTCTTGAGAACTGGAAACAACTCCAAACTTAATGACTTGAAATCTTTCTTGAAAATTGGAAACAACATCAAGGTGGCTTCTTTGAAGACTGGAAACAACACCAAACTTAATGACTTGAAATCTTTCTTGAAAATTGGAAATAACATCAAGATGGCTTCTTTGAAGACTGGAAACAACACCGAGCTGAATAACTTGGAACATTGATAACACCACTTATTCAATTTTTTTTTCGAAACGCACAATTAAAAGCTGGCACTTGTTTTCATTCGAAATGAGCGTTATCCGATAACGAATAGATTGCTCTTAATGACTTTTAAAATTTAATATCAATATACCACCGGATCATCTTCTCAATCGTTATCCTTTAAATTTCAAACTTCCCCTCATCTATATATCCAATCAAATCCGCTTACCCTATTATCTTCTTCAATTTATCATAATATAAGTAACAACAGAGGCCTTCTTTGTTATCAACTCTTCTAAGTTATCTTCAAGATTTTTCTAGTTCCTTCAGGTATGTCTTCTGAAAAACATTCTAATTCATCTTAACATGTTAATTCAGCTAGCAATAGGGAACCCACAGCTTGCAGCTCACACACTCCAAGTCTTAGCTTAGAGTCAGTAGGAAATGGAAATGGTGACAAGGATGCAAATGCAAATCCTCCTGTTGAATCACAACCCAATCAACCCAGTAGTTTATCTTCTCAAGACTATAGTGCGTCAGTACAGGAACCACTATTAGACTATCTCTTAGGCGTCAATAGAAATCTTCCACAATTCCTTCTAGCACCCCGGCTGAAACTACCGAGGTAGCCATGGACGAACAAGATGAGCCTACAGACACTGAAGTCACAAAAAATCTTTTAGCTAATTCTATTTCATCCACTTTAACGTCAAAAAACATTAATCGTATAATAAAGAAGTATTTCATTCCCGACCACATCACAGTTCAAATTCTGAGCAAAACTGACTGAGCTACTGATCCTCCTCGAGGACATGTAGCTATTTACGAACATCAGCTTCAAGCAGGTTTATGTCTTCCAATTACGGGGCTACTTTTAGGAGTTAACTTGAGTCAATATAGGGTTAACTTGAGTCAGCTTACCCCAAACTCCATTAAAACTGTGGTCGGCTTTGAACTGGTGTGTAGATATGAAAAAGTTGCTATTAGTCTGCCCTTGTTTAGACGCTTTTTCTCTTTAAAGACTTTGCCCAACGAGATAGGATGGTTCTATTTTAACTGCAGACCCAATAAAGCATCTTTTCTTCACAATTTTCCCAGTTAAATTCATCACTAGAAAGAAAAGTTTTTCTTTGTGAGTACTGAGTTTATCGGTCAAAACTGATCTTGGAGAATAACTAGCACCATAACTGACTGAGAACCCAAGAGATTCTATGATATCGGTGGAGAACAAACCTTAGAATCTTTAGGTGTTAGTTTTGATGTTTCTAGGTGGTCTGAAAATTTTTTGATTCAAGGTGGTTTGAGCTCGGCAACTCTCGGTCCCAAGTATAAAGGTTCAAAGGATAGACAGGGAAATAAACGTGAGTATTTTACCTTTTATTTGTCCTTTTTGATCATCTTATTCTGATACTTTTCTGATGCTTTTATCCTTGCAGTGATGGACCTCGGTCAACTCATCTAAGTAGGTTTCAGTAAGCCATCTATCACTGCTTCCTCCTTGGGGAAATCAAGTAAGGACACTTCAGCACCAGTGGAAACTCCGGATCTATAGATTCTGCCAGAAGCCTAGCCTCGGTGATTCCTGTCACTGCAAAGCCTCTATTGGGACTTCCTCTATGGCCTCGGGAGAAAAAAACCAGAGCTTCGAAAAGGAATGTACCTCCCTCGTTCATCTCGAAAGATAGAGGGGGTAAACGAGGAAGCCCCGCAGCTGGTTCAACTTCCAATCTTCCATATGACTTCACTCAACATGCTGAGTTCGGATTTCTTTCTCAGTTATCATCTGAAACAGTACCTATTTCTTATGTCCCTGTCTCTCATCCTGGTGATCAGTTCTGCCCGGGATGGAATTTTAACTGCAATTCTAGATTGATTACCCCCGCTTCCTCACATCAGTGGCTTAGTCAAGGCTTTCCTCTCGAGATCAAAATTCTGTAAGGCAGCTTAATAATGAAGAGCTAATAAATGCCTTGTCTATTTCTGCTTCTCAGGTATGACTTTTGACTTATCGCTTTTAGCTCATACATATATTTCTCATTCTACTCTAATATATGTATTTTTGCAGAGCGCAGTTTTGTCCAACCGAGCTAGAGAAGTTATCTGTGCTGCTGAGCACTCGGCTTTTTTGCGATCTGATTTGGAAGCTGAGAAGAAGAAAGTTTCTGACATGGAGAGTAGGATTGTTAGAAGAGGAAGTAAATAAGCAGAGAACTATGGAAACAACCACTCGCCAAGAACTTATCTCTTCAAGAGTCGAGTTGACAACTGAAAAAACCGAAGTGGCAAATCTCCAAGCTAGAGTGCAGACACTCAGTTCTTCATGCCTCAAATGGCATTCTCAATTCAAAGACATGGAGCGTCGGTATAATTTTCACAAAGGGAGTGGCTCCAGTCAGACTGTGGAGAACTTTCTGAGGTCGGAGGATTTTGCTCAACTTCTTGCCCAGCTCAACTTACCTGTCGCTCACTATGGCTATAGTGAAGCTGTCAAGGCTATCCAATGGCAATGTCTGCCTAACAAGACTCTTGACGAGCTGGGCTATGATGCTGATGCTGCTGTGAAGATTACTGCAAAGTTTAGAGAGTTAGTCGGGGGGGGAGCTTCACTTTTCCCTGAATCAGTATATTCCTTCAACTTCTCAGTTTGAAATGCCCGAAGTGGATATATCCGAGCTGGAGAAAGATGACGAAAGGAGCCAGTCTTGAAGACGTTTCTATTTGCTGTTTTTCTATTTTTAGTTCTAGGTTTTGATCCTTCGCGGATTAATTTAGTGTTTTGTTTATCCACAAATAATGAACTTGCTATCTTGTACTCCTGTTCGGAGATTACTTTAATGCTTTCTTTCCTGAAGTTTCTTTGTTACTTCAGGAATTTTGCAAAAGTTTGTAGCTTCTTCTCGAAGATTTTTTTCAGAGATTGTTAATGAAATTTCCTTTCCTAAAGCTTCTTTATTTCCTTATAATTCTTTACAAGGAATTCACTTCGGAGTTTTGCATAAGTTATTGTTTCTTCTCGGAGATTTTTTCCTGAGATTATCCAAAGATTTCCTTTCCTGAAGTTTTTTTATTTCCTTATAATTCTTTACAAGGAATTCACTTCGGAGTTTTGCATAAGTTATTGTTTCTTCTCGGAGATTTTTTCCTGAGATTATCTGAAGATTTCCTTTCCTGAAGTTTCTGTGTTTCCTCATAATTCTTTACAAGGAATTCACTTCGGGAATTCTGCATAATTGTTTTATAGATTTTCACAGAGATCTTTTCTCCAGAATTGCCATAACAACAGCAAGAAGCTTTTTTTTTAACAGCAAGAAGCTTTTATTGAAATAAGAATCAACTTATTACATGATGATAAAAGAATACTCTACTAATAATACTTCCTCAAATTTTGACAATTTCAAGTCCTTAGGATAGATTTCCCATCCATTTTCGATAGCATGCAATAGCCTTTCAAAGAGACATCCACCACTTTATAAGGGCCTTCCCATTGAGGGTCTAACTTCCCAGTTTTCCCGACCCGACTTGCTTCTACTTTCTGCAGAACAAGATCACCAGCTCAGAAAGATCGTTTCTTCACTCTTCGATTATAGTACCGAGCTACCTCCTGTTTATACCTAGCATCTTTCAGTTGCGAGCATATCCTTTTCTCATCCAATGCATCCAAATTCTCTCGGAGTCTTTCGTTTTTACCCGAGCTGAAGAATAAAATTCGATGACTTGGAATCCTATTTCGGCTGGGATGACTGCTTCGGTACCATATGTTGAACTGTACGGAGTCTCTCCTGTAGCTGTTTTGGCGTGGTTCGATACGACCATAAGACCATTGGCAGATGTTCAACCCAATTTCCACTAGCTCGTGCTAATCGTGTTATCAGCCTTTGCAATAGTATACGATTAGTCACCTCTGCTTGCCTGTTGGTCTGCGGATGAGCTACTGATGTAAAGCTCTGTTTGATCCCAAAAGATGAACACCAAAACTTGAAAGGCTTCTCGGCAAACTGCCTTCCATTATCAGAAACTATAACTCCTGGAATTTCATACCTGCAGATGATAGTCTTCCAAAAGAACTTTATCACGTTCTTCCCCGAGATGATTGCTAATGGTTCTGCCTCCACCCATTTAGTAGCGTAGTCTACCGCCACTATGAGGTACTTTACCCGACCAGCCCCTTTGAGAAAAGGACCGAGTAGGTCTGTTCCCCATTAATAGAAAGGCCAAACAGATATAGTCGAGTTGAGTAGTACCTGAGGATTGTGCGTCGTCGCAGCAAACTTTTGACATCTCTTGGAAGTCCTCACTATTTGAGCTGCATCTTCATACATAGTCGGCCAAAAATACCCGAGGAGATTAACTTTTTTAGCCAACATTCTAGATCCAATATGTGAACCACATATACCTTCATGTATTTCGCGAAGTAGATAATGAGCTTGTTCTGTGTCTACACATCGCAATAAGGGTTTTAGGTACCCTTTTTTTTATAGAATTCCATCCTTAAGAAAGTACCGAGGTGCCCGCATGCGAATCTGTTGAGCTGCTGCCTTGTCTTCAGGAAAAATTCCTGACATCAAGAAGTTCGATATAAATTCTCTGAATTAGCTATATCCATTACCTCCACAGCCATTATGCTCCGATTCGGAAGTGTTTCCAAATATACATGTTTGTTCAAATGTGACGAGATAGAAGAAGCTAACTTACTCAAAGCATCCGCCCTTCTATTTTGTGACCTCGGGATCTTATGTATAGTAAACTTTTCAAACTTTTCTGCCATCTTCTGAACGAGCCCTGCATATTTTTTCATCGCGACATCCTTGATAGCATATCTTCCAGAGACTTGCTCAACTACCAGTTGAGAATCACGGTAAGTCTCGATTTGGCAGGCTCCAACTAACAAAGTCACTTTCAGACCTGTTATGAACGCCTCATACTCCGCTTCGTTATTAGAGGTAGGAAACTCAAACTTCAACGCATAAGTCAATTCATGATTTTTGGGGCTAATCAGTACTAGCCCCGCTCCTGACCACTCTCCTGCTGCAACTCTATCAACAAATAACTGCCAACTTTTACTGTCATCTTGCTCAGCCTTATTCAGTTCCAAAGTTGAGCTTTCATTTTCTTTTCGAGGAATCTCAGCTATGAAATCGGCTAATGCCTGGCCTTTGATTGTTGTTTGGGGTTTGAAAGTAATATCATATTCTCCGAGCTCAATAGCCCATTTGGACAATCGTCCGGATGCTTCAGGTCGGTATAATATCTGGTGGAGAGGTTGATAAGTTAGAACGCAAATAGAATGCGCTTGGAAATGTGGCCTCAATCTCCGAGCTGCAAAGACTAAAGATAAAACCAGCTTCTCAATCTCTGGGTACCTTTGTTCAGCCCCTTGTAAGGCCTTACTCACAAAATATACAAGCTTCTGTACACCTTCATCTTCTCGGACCAGGACTGCACTTACTGCTTGTTCTGTTACCGCCAGATATAGAAATAACACTTCTCCTATTGTATGAACAGATAACGTGGGAATTTGCTTCAAATGCTCCTTTAGAGATTCGAAATGCTTTTGGCAATCCTCATTCCATTTGAAATCCTTTGCTGATTTTAAGAGTTTGAAAAAGGGTAAACCTCTTTTGGCTGCTCGGGACAAAAACCTGTTCAGGGAAGCCATGCAACTGGTCAACTTCTGCACTTCTTTGACATTTCTAGGAGCTTCAATGGAAATTATGGCTTCCAGCTTCTTTGGGTTGTCTTCAATTCCTCTCTTCGATACCATGAAACCCAAAAACTTTCCCGACCTTACCCCAAATATACATTTCTCGGGATTTAGTTTTAAGCCGACCTCCCGTACTGTCAGGAATGTTTCTCTAAGGTTATCTAACATTTCTATCTTCAGCCTTCTTTTGATTACCATATCATCAATATAAACCTCCAAATTTCTCCCGATCTGCCCCTTGAAGATCTTATTCACCAAACGTTGGTATGTAGCCCAACGTTTTTCAAACCGAAGGGCATCTTTTTATAGTAAAATGTTCCTCTGTCTGTAACGAAAGCGATCTTCTCTGCATCCGCTGGGTTCATCAGAATCTGATGATAACCCTTATAAGCATCAAGGAAACATAGCATTTAAAACCTCACTATAGTGTTCACAATCTGATATATAGAAGGCAGAGGATAACAGTCTTTTGGGCATGCTTGGTTCAAATCCGTGAAGTCAATACACATTCTCCATCCTCCATCTACTTTCTTCACCATTACTGGATTGGCAATCCAGGTCGGATATTTTACCTCTCCCAATATCCCGACTTGCAACAATTTTTCTACTTCCTATTGGATAACCAGCCTTCGTTCATGTGCAAAATTCCTCTTTTTCTGCTGTACCGGCTTGACATCAATTTGAATATTCAATGAATATGTTATGAGATCCGGCGACACACCTCCCATATCTTCTGAACTCCATGCAAATATGTCTTTAAATTCCATCAGAAGCTTGATAAGACGCCCTCGAACATGAGTGGATATAGTTCGGCCGATCTGGATGGTCCTTTCAGGCCTCTGTTTGTCTAAAGATATCTTCTATACCTCGTCTTTTCCAAAATCAAAATCCACACTTTTTATTGGATCCTCCTTTTTCATCTTCAAAGGTCCCTGGATTCCTGTGTCTCCTTCTATGCAATTTACACGAGCCCCTCTAGTGTTTTCCCGCATAGCCACCATGTAACATTGTCGAGCCACATCTTGGTCTCTTCTGACCACTGCTATTCCTGTTGGGGTAGGGAACTTCATCACTAAATGATATGGAGACCATATGGCTTTCAACTTTACCATCGTAGGGCGACCTATGATAACGTTATACGGAGAAGGCGATTTCAAAACAGCAAAATTCGAGTATACAGTCTTCCACCTCGGGTATTCTCCGATGGTTATAGGTAATGTTACAATTCCCAATGGCTGAACAGATTCACCAAAAACACTGACCAACGGAGTTGGACTCCGTCAGAGATATTTGGGATCAACTTCCAATTGTTCAAATGCGTCAATATATAGAATGTCCACTGAACTCCCGTCGTCCATGTAAACTCGATGTACCAACTTATTGGCTATGTTGGCCTTGATGATCAAAGCATCTGAGTGCGGGAATTTGGTAGGTACAACATCTTCCTCTGAGAACGTGATAGTCTCTGAGGGCTTAAACCTTTTCCCGGTAGGCTCCTGAGCAGGTACTTTTCGGCATCTATTCTTCCTAACTGAATTACTCTCACCTCATTCTAATCCTCCAAGGATGGCATGAACTTCCCTTGTAATATCCTGCGCTGGAGGATTATGGTTAAAATCGTGGCCTCTTATCATTAGCTCGGTAATTTCTGCTGTAATTTGCCCTCCTGGGAGATCGTCTTTCAGCTGATCGTCCCCTTCGAGCCATCTTATAACTCGTTTTGACAAATTCTTGCAAGTAGCCTTCACGGACACAATCTTCGATCTCTCTTTTCAGGACAGAGCAATCTTCCGTATCGTGCTCGTGCTGTTGGTGAAAACTACAGAAAAGATCTCGGTTCCGTTTATGGTTTGGAGCGTTCATCTTGGGAGGAGATTTCAGAATTCCTTTCTTCCCCACTATCGCTAATATTTCTGACCGAGTTTTGTTGAGTGGAGTTATTATCCGGTCTCGGATTGACAGGTCGGCTGTCCTTCGTGGGAGGTTGACGCGGTCAAAAACCCGAGCTCGTCTATCCGTAGCCCTGCTTCTTTTCACCTCCTCTCGAGTCTTAGTACCACGTTTCTCATTATCTTGTTTCTTTTGGTCGGCTTCCTTTCCCTTTGCATACTTTTCTGCTCGGTTCATTAATTGCTCCATGTCGGTTGGCGGATCAATAGCCATTTTGATATAGAAACGTCCGGGACGCAGCCCATTCAGAAATGCCCCACTAGCAAATCTCCCGAACAGTTTTTCACTTGCAAACTTTCATCATTAAACCTGTTCATATATCCCCTAAATGATTCACTGTCTCCTTGTCGAAGGTTTAACAATTCGGCTGTGGACTTATCAAACTTCTTTCGCTGTAAGAAGCAGTTGAAAAAGAGATCGCATAGCTAAGAGAAAGAGTCTATACTCCTGGGCCTCAACCCCTCATACCATAACCGAGCCTTCCCCTCCAAGGTGGTTGGGAAAGCTTGACACTTTGTCTCTTCTGGTGCTTTCAGAAAGTCCATCGTCGATTCAAACCTATGTATGTGATCATTAGGGTCTGTATCCCCCATATAGGCCTGCAATTACGGTAGCTTAAAACAAGGAGGTAGAGGAAAATCAGCAATTTCCTTCGACAAGGGGCTTTCCCTCTGGGGTCTCCTTGTCCCGAGATTTTTACCCTCATCTCGATTTGTATTGTCTGCACCTCCAGGTAGTGCAAAATACTGCGTTTCCGACTTCTCTTCATTTTCTCCGTCAGACTCACTGTGGATGACCAAAGGTGCTTTCCCCCGGTCTTTCTGTTGATCCTCCTTCTTCTTTCGGGCCTCCTTGACCATGGCCTCCATCTGATCATAGTGCTCCGCAAATATTTTCATCATCTCTGAGGTGATGCGATTATCCCCCTGTTGCGAGTTCTCAGGTCTTTTTGATGAGAAGGAGATGACTGCCTCCCCTCCTCTCTCCGACTAGTCTGAGTTGTTCCTCTCATCGACCTTGTATTCGCCATCACCGTTTTGCTGTGTGAACCTTTTGTTCTGGTTCCCACAGACGGCACCAAATGTTGTAGCTCAAATACTCACCTCGGGAAAGTATGTGACCGAGCTGAAATAATCCGAGCTCCAAGCAATATATTTGTGTAATCTGCAAAACAGGATGACGTTAGAGCAAAGTCCCAATGTGATCCCCAAGAGTCTACTCTGATACCAAAGTCAATAGTTGTTGTATATCTCCGTTTGTAAAAAACATCTGAATATATAAAATTAAGAATTATGTTACCGTTGCTTGTTAGTTTACTGTTTCCTTGTTGTTCGGCAATTGGTTGAGAACAAATCTTTTACTGATTCCTTATATTCAAATTATGTCTGAATATTGTTATATCAGATTTTAATTAAGCTAGAAACACACTTGGAGATGCAATTGATAATGGTGTTGAAACCGTGTTATTGAAGAATAAATAATTTTGGTAATAGTATAGAAATCGTGTTATAACAGAACAAATAATTTTGTATTAGTATTGTAATAGATACTTCAATTTCACTAACGAAAATTTATTGACATTGGATATTTTAGATTGTTAAGTTAATATGGGAAAATATAATTAAATAGAAATAAGGATTAACGGTATTATAGAATTTCAAATGTTTTTATTTATACATTTTTTAATTAGTTACATATTCATCAGATAAGTTTTATTCTATTTTATGCTAATTAGGACAACAAGTTTCCCAATATTTATCTTGTCTTATGCCAATTAAAACCTTACATATTCGAATTCTCAAAGTGTAGTTACAAATAAAAATTATTGTACTCTCTATCATTACTTTACGGGCATTCTTTTGTGAGACGAATTCATATAAGCGACTTGTGTATCAATTCAAATTCACATGTTCATATATGCGACTTGCGTATCAATCCAAAAATAAGCATATCGCATATCAATTTTCAATCTAAACTATCAATCCTAAAATTAGTGTATCAAATATAAAATATTAGTATATCAAAATTTTTAGTTAGAGTATCAAGTATAAAAGATTAGCATATCATTTTTTTCTTTTAGTCTATCAAGTATAAAAAATTAGCGTATGAAGTATAAAAAATCAGCCTATCAAGTATAAAAAATCAGCGTATCAAGTATAAAAATTTAGCGTATCAAGTATAAAAAATTAGCATATTTATATACAAAATTAGCGTATCAATTTTCACTTTAACGTATTAAGTATCAAATATTAACGTATCAAATATAATATTAGCGCGTCACGTATAAAAAAAAATTGCGTATCAAGTATTACAAATTCGCGTATCACGTTTAATATATGAATCCGTTTCATAAGAATTTTTGTGCATTACTATATATATATATACACTATGTGTGTTGTTATTGCCAGATAACTATTAGCTTTCAGAGCAATAAGTCGCGCATCTTCCTAATTTACCATTAGTCAATCAAAATCTTTTTTATTTTCTCCATTTATCAATACAACTTATCTTTATTTTCTTTCTACATTATCAATACAACTTATCAATTCTTTATAATATCTTCTCATAACTTTTGGTTTCTTCTTCTTTATACTAATTTTTCTTCAAAATTTTTATTAATATAATATTTATTTTCATCATCAAATTATAAGGAAAAAATTATATCAAAAAAATATGACACTTATTTCTATTAACAGTTTTTATTGTTCTCTCAATTAAATTATAAAATATTTACCAATATATACTTTACAAAATTTAGGTTCTATTTGTTTACTGTTGTTTTAGTGTTTCATTTCATAAGATTAAATTTAATTAATTTGTTTTGTCCATTTTTTCTATCAATTTGTTTTTTAAAAAATAATATTACAGTAATTATTTTGCTGCAATATTTTTTTATATTTTTATAAATAAATTATTAAATTTAAATTTATTTTTAAAATTTTTAATAATAAAAAATTCTTCCTAAGAAATGTTTTTTACCAAAATAAACTCATAACATATTAATTCAAACTTGAATTTTAAATTTTATTAATAAAAAATTCTCGAATATAAATGCCCACCAAAATAAACTCATCAATCCAAATACCTCCAAAATGTTTATTTCTTATAACAAAACTCAAGAAAAAAAATCTACTATAAAACTAAATAAATACTCTATGCAAGGCGAGTTATATTTTTTTTGTTAAAATACTAATACATAAACATATGACAACTATAAGTTATTGTTTTGTTTCTAATAATACTTCTCATACTAATATTTTATCAAAATAATTTACATAAGTTAAAAGTTAAAAGAAAGACAACACCATCATATATATAATAGAAATCTCGATTTCAAGTATTTTTTTCATGCTACAATTTGATGCATAAATTTTAAATAAAAAAAAGGCAACAAATTTTACTTTAGAATTTAGATGCATATATTCACTTTTATTTCTACCTTGAGCAATTTTTTTCCTTATGATCTATTAACATTTTGAAATATTCAAGAGGAGGTGTATGTTGCTCAACCAAAGGGTTTTGAAGACTCTCATCATCCCGAGTTTGTCTACAAATTGAAGAAGGCTTTATATGGGCTCAAACAAGCTCCTAGGGCTTGGTATGAGAGGCTGACTCAGTACTTGTTAGCCAAAGGATATGAGCGAGGGAGAGTAGATAAAACCCTTTTCATTCGTCAAGTGAAAGGTCAGTTTTTACTTGCTCAAATTTATGTTGATGATATTGTGTTTGGCTCCGTGTCACAGGCCATGGTGGATGAGTTTGTTGCTCAAATGACTGGAGAATTTGAGATGAGCATGGTTGGTGAGCTTACTTACTTTCTTGGACTTCAAATTCAGCAACGACATGATGGTATCTTCATTTCTCAAAGCAAGTATGCAAAGAATTTACTGAAGAAATTTGAATTGGAAAATGCTCGTCCAAGAAGAACACCTATGGGAACTCATGAGAAGATCTCCAAAGATGAGAAGGGAACCCCTATTGATGCAAGTCTTTACAGAAGTATGATTGGCAGCCTCTTGTACCTAACTGCTAGTCGTCCTGATATCTGCTTCAGCGTTGGATTATGTGCTCGATTTCAGGCAGCACCTCGCGAGTCACACCTGGTGTCAGTCAAAAGGATTCTCAAATATATTTGTGGAACAACTGATTATGGAATTTGGTACTCCTTTGATACAAACACCAATTTAGTTGGTTACTGTGATGCTGACTGTGTTGGAAGTTCAGATGATCGGAAAAGCACTTCTAGTGGATGTTTTTATTTGGGATATAATTTGGTGTCATAGTTCAGTAAGAAGCAGAACTCTATTTCTTTGTCTACGGCCGAAGCAGAATACATTGCAGCTGATAGTTTCTGTACACAGCTTTTCTGGATGAAGCAAATGCTGAAAGATTATGGTGTCACACAGGATGTCATGACACTCTACTGTGATAATATGAGTGCGATCAATATTTCAAAGAATCCTGTTCAGCATTCAAGGACAAAACACATTGATATTCGACATCATTTTATTCGATCTCTTGTGGAGGATAAAATCATTGCTTTAGAACACATGGTGACAGAAAAACAAATTGCTGAAATTTTCACTAAAGCATTGGATGGGGCAAGATTTGAAGAACTGAGGTCTTCTCTAGGGCTTTGTGTTATGTGAAGAGACTCTTCAGTATTGTAAGTTCTTCATTGTATTGTATTTTTATGTACAACAATATTTATAAAATATATAAGAAAAACACAAAAATATAGTAGAATAGCTATTTTGTCTTCTTCTGCTTTCCCGCCTAATGCTTTTGGGAAGCCTGTAGTAGCAGATTTGGTGGTTTATGATTTTTGGGAACTTCAGCGATTCAGCACTCCAAGTGACATCTGGCGTTTTCGGAATTCTCGGTCAATTACATGGAATTGAAGAGTTGGCTTGGAATATGCAATGTCTGACTGCTGCATTTTTGGTAATTATTTTGCTATTTGAAATTCAAGGGTTTCTGGTCTTCTCAACTTCTACAACTCATAAGTTTTTGAGCTCTACCCTGCCGTCTTTACTATTTTGAGCACAATCAGAATTCCTGAAAATATTATCAAGTCAAGATATTCAAAATTTCAAAGATGTCTCCGAGAAAGTCTTCATCACGAACAAGCAAAGTGACTCTAGATGATGATGAAGTTCATGTTGTCATTACTCATTCTGCACCAAAATTGTCAAAAGGAGAAGGAAGTTCTGCTAGACCGCAAGAGCAAGTCCAAGATTCTGAGGTTGATATGGCTTCAATGGCAATAGATGTTATCCCAATTCAATCCATTGACTCCTCCGGAGTTAGAACACGTTTTGGTCAGACAAGTGAGGGTCCATACAAGACAAGTGCTGTACCTCCCAAGGCTCCGGATGCTTCTAAAGTGAATGTTGAACCCAAGAGAAAAAGGTTCCAACTAGTGGATGAGGATTCCTCGGATGAAGATTGGGGAGAAGAAGGCAATACTGGAGGTGGTGATTCTGATGAAGAAAAAAATGTATCTTCTGGAGAAAGTGACTCTCTTGTTGGTGGTGATGATTCCTCTGAAAACGCAGAAGTGCATGACCTCTCAGACTCAGAACCAGTGAAGTCACCTAAGGCTAAGAGGCATAGAGCAACTCCTGCCCCTGTATCTCAGCGAATGACTCGCTCAAGGTCAATGTCAAAGGGCAAGTTCCCTGCAGCATCAAGTAAGTCCTCTGTTTCTGCGGTTAATCTTGATGATTTTAAGTCTGAGTATAATGCTGGATTGTGGAGTCGAGTCTCTAAGAGAAATATCTGGGGAGAAAGGAACATACATGAAGGTGATTTCAAAGACTGTCAGAAACTTGTAGATCAGTTAGTAAGTCAAGGCTTGGGAAGGACCATTAAGGGGATTAAACCATATGTGAGAAGAGTTGTACAAGAATTTTACTGTAATCTGGACCCAACAATAAAGGACTTTGATCACCCAAATGGAGGTCATGTATATGTGAGGGGTCGAGTGTTTAAGTTTTCCCCTGATATGATTAATACATACCTAGGAAGCCACTGGGCTGATGTTGGTGATTTTACCCCTGACTATAATATGATAATCACTGATGTTACTGGGGGTGTCAGAAGAGTATGGCCTAGGGGCAAAGATTTTCCTGCATCACAACTGTCTGTCAAATATGCAATCTTGCATAAAATTGCGATGAGAAACTGGCTACCTACTTCTCATGGGACTGGAGTCAATAAGGGTATGGCCACTTTGCAGTTCAAAATTGGAAATTTTGTGGAGTTTGATGTTGGACAATTTTTCTTTGACCAAATCGTGAAGCATGCAGATTGCAAAAATGAAAGGCTTGCTTATCCTTTCCCATGTTTGATTTATGGTGTTTTAGTTTCACAACATCCTGTGATTAAAGCAAGAGAGATCCTGGAAGTTGACAAAGAAGAAATCCGGATTTGCTATAAGTTATTAATTGGTGACCATGTCAATGACATGGACAGTGTTTCAGAAGATGTCACTGACTCGGAGGATTTTGGGAATACTGTGCTGCTGTCTCGCACCATTAAGGTGCTGGAAGATGAGCTGAAAACTTTAATGACACAGCAGTCAGAGATTGATAAGCGGAGGAATGAGATTTCAGCAGTTCTTGATGATCTTGTTGCCCTCAAGACGGCAAAAGATGTTGCCGCTGAAACTACTGAAAGGAAAAAGAAAGTTGGTGCACAGTTTGACACCACTACATCTGCTGGAGTTGAGTCTTCAGAAATCCCACTTGATGTCACACCAGATGTTACTGCAGGTATACTTCAGAATTTATCTTCTGTCTTTGCAGAACCTGAAAATCTCATTGTTGAAGAAGCTGATCCTGATGAGGATATGATTGAGGCAGACACTACTGTTCCTACTACTGTATCTGATGATGTCCCTGCCAGTGTCACACCTGATGTTCCTGACAGTTCTGTCCCTTCCAGCGCCCAATCTGGTGGGTTTGATGCTGGTTCAGATGTAAGAGTTCCAGATGCTACTGCTGGTGTTCAACTGCTGGCTGATTCAGTTGGTCTTGTGACTCATGATGAGGAGAATTCTGATTGATTACTCTAATATTTTATTTATGCTGTTTTTTCAAGACAGGTTATTATGGTTTTCTTATTGCTTTTGTGGCCCTTTTGTCCTTTTATGGCAAAAAGGGGGAGTAATTTTGGAGTTTGGATATTTGGTTTATTCTTCCTAAGAATATGTATGCTGGGAAACTTGGTGTCTCTTGCTGTGTCTTGCATAATGTCTTATGCAGATGTTTATTTACCAAGTGCTTATTCAGGGGGAGTTTGATTCAAACGCATCCAATTCAGTATACAGGGGGAGATTGGATTTTGCCAAAAAATGCCAAAGGGGGAGATTGTTAATGCACACGTGAGTTGGCATTTATTTTAATTGGCATTGATTTTTTGGCAAAGATAAGGAAAGCTTTTATTGAAGGCAAAATCAAATAAAATCAATATATGCAAGGAAGATTGATTTGATGATTAATGCCATGTGGATAATTATGGAACTTATCTTGGTATTCTTGGAAGCTATCCTACTTTGGAAAAGACAAGTCTTGAAGGCACAAGAGTTTCCATCTTCTTATTTAAATTATTTTGGAAATTACCTTGAAGATAATGATGGGAAGATTTGGTGATTACGTCCTTCCATTCGAATAGTTTTGGAAATAATCTTGGGATAATCATGGAAGGATTTTTGAGTGCCTATATGAAGCTTTCCATCACACGGTTTTCTAGTGTGAGTTTTGTGATTTTTATTTTGTCTTTCTCTAAGACTGTGAACACACTCCTTTGGTGAATATCTTTGATTAAGAGTGTGTTGGCTGTTGCATCGAAAGGTTATATTCTTGAAGATGCTATCCTTGTGTTTCTTGATTCAAGCATAGAACTCGGGAGGAGTTCAAACGTGGGCAAGGGGATCTTGCTTAACCACGGATTCCGGGAGGAATCAACATAAGTCGAGGGGAGCTCGCACAATCCGTTCACTGCAGAAGTTAGGAAGCAGCAGTATTTAAGATAAGATGGTGTCTTAGCTTGTGCCATACTGAATGTCTTGTAACTTGTGAACATAGTGGATTGTTTTTTCTGGGCGTGGCCCCGCAGACGTAGGCAATTGCCGAACTGCGTTACCAACCTCCTGTCCATTTATTTTCCGCATTTTTAATACTGTCCATTTGCATTTTATTATCGGTGTCACACCCAGTGTCACTCACCCACTGGGACACCGGGCTACTAACCTAGATCTTTCAAATGGTATTTTATTTGCAATTAACTCATTAGATTTCAAATCGTCCTTTATCCATTTTTATCATTTAAAATCTAACTTGAACAAATATTTAATGACAAATAGAAGGCATAAAACTTGATAAAATTAGATAGATGCACGTTAAATAATCTTCATAATTGCATTTTTCTTTCATAAAAAGTGAATAAGAAAATCGTTGAAAATCAAAATTACAATATGAGAGACGAAAATGAAAAATTTTAAATAGAGTAGAAAAAGCAAAATGAATCCCACAATTGGAACGACTGAAATAATTTACCTTAAAAATAATAATGAAAAGTGTTTTGACCTCTCAATAATGTAAAACCGTGACAAATGAGATAAACTATATCGTGTAAACTAAGTTCATGCTATATATCCATTTACAAAATGAAGCCATTGAAGGAAAAACATAGCTATAAATGAGCTAACTGAACCCGAATATATATAAACTATTTACGTTCGTTCGTTTAATTAGCTAATCAAACAAATTTGTGTTCATTTATTTCTTCAAAAACTATGTATCATGGAAAGCATGCATGTCTTCCCCTTGTGGATTCTTCAAGAATCACATGCGTTTTGTCAAATTTCATTTAATCTCTCTTGTTAAAACAAAAAGAATGAATAATAAATGGAATCTCTGCGATCGATTAATGCTTTTGTTGATTACATAATATCCAATAGAAATCATGATTTACACATAATAATGTCGTAACCTGCATTCTTTGATGAGAGAATATTCAGCACATTATTAAGGTATGGATCCAGCCAATACTATTTGATAATAAAACATGTAAATCTATATATTAATGTGACAAATGCATCCAATTATGCTTTCATACAGAGGTCAACAACTTTATTTGACATGAAACATATGCGAAGGAGATCGAGAGAAACGGAGTAAATCAAAGGCACACCATGCATGAAGTAAGGAAAAAGATGGAATTGAGATCAAGGTTTCGCTTTCCCAAACTTGTAATCGTTTGGTGAACTGTAGGGGCTTTGGGGTTAATCAGCAAATATTACCCAAACAAGCACAGAAACAATCAATGGGCGATTCTGAACAGCAATCTGGATCATTCACCAAGATTTTGCGTCCCAAACCCAAGTTATAACTGACACGCTTATTACGGAGTTGATCGTGATCATCATCATCAATGGGAACTTGAATAATGTTGGTTCGCTGCCAGTAGTATTCTTAGGCATGAAATGGCCAAGATCAGCCGCACACTTGCTAGTTAGAAAGCTGCTAAGCGCTACAAAAGCAATGAGAAGAGCAGCAATTTGGAAAGTGATCAATTTGGCCATTGCAAAAAATAATTAAGAAAAAGTTAGTTCAACTTGCAATATTAATTGTGAAGGCCAGTCACAAATTTATATAAGATTTGTGAGCACCTTTATAATGAAGTCTGAACGACAAATATTATGGCATCTCAACAGAGCTGTACGGAGGAGAGTTTGGTGAGGACATTAATTAGTATATTGTTTTGGCATTTTGTGGATTTGTCAGGAATTTTGTTTCTGCTGGAAACAATTTTTGTTTTTATTAAACTTTGTGTTTGAAACTTTAACGTTTTTTCCCTGCTAGGATCATCAAATTAAGTTAGGATAATCCTCTTGTCAAGCCTAGATTTTCTGTTACTCAAACAATGAAATTCTCCGCCCGTGGAAATAGACATTAAGATTTTCTTCCTAGGACATCGATTTGACTGTAATCATAAGTTTGTCTTACATTATTAACTTGCTTTCATGTTTCATTTTCATATGATTGTACAAATGATCCAATTCCAAGTAGAGAAATTGTACTAATGATAAAAAGTTTAGAAGTTATCGAAGGGTTGATTGTTGTCCTTACTTTTTTATTGTGATTGTCAAAATTGAGGGAAATTAACTTTTGTAATATGGTTTTGGTTGTTGTTTTAATGTCAATTATGTGTGTTGGAAAAAAAAAAACAAAATAAAGGCTATATATTATTAATTGTTCCTTTGTTGTTCTAATTTGATTATGCAAATAATTCTTAGAATAAGTAATAGCGAATCATATACTCTTTTGCTTTACGCTAAAATCTTACATTCTTATTATTGACCTTAAGCTATAAATTCCTTATTCTTTTGCTTTAGTGTCAATCTTATATTCTTTTGCTTTTAATAAAGCTACAAATCTATACATTAAAGTACCTAATAAATAAAAGAAAGTGACAAGAACAAAATTTTGATAAAGATACAAATAAGAAAAACACGGTAAACAAGTAAATCAGACTAACTATCTAATGTGAAAAAATTGGTAGTAAGAAACTTTCAAGAATTAGCAATTTTGATGGGATATAACATATGCGTTTTCGACAAAAATAAAAAGTCTAAAAAATGTGCAAAATTTGACCGTTTTGTTTCTTTTTTTGCGCCCATCTCAGTTACCAACATGATATCTTGTGAATGCTGTGAAAAAAAATGGGTAGCAAGTAATTTTTAAAAATTGACAATTTTGATAGATTAGATATAACACACGCACAATGGATAGAAATAAAAAGTCTAAAAAATGTACTTAAGTTGGTTGTCTTCTTGGCTTTTTTTGCACCGGTCTGACTTGCCAATATGATATTTAGCGAATGGTGTGAAAAAATGGATAGTAAGAAATTTTTACAATGGGATATTTTTATAGGTTATAACACAAGCGTATTGGGTACAAATAAAAAGTTTCAAAAACATGTCTAAATTTGCCATTTTGGGCTTTTTTTTGGCACCTTATCACTAGCCAACATGATATTAAGTAAACGGTGTAAAAAAAATTGATAGTAAGAAATTATGAAAAGGTGACAATTTCTATGGGTTATAAAACACACGATTTGTGCAAAAATAAAATGTCTAAAAAATGTGCCTAATATTACCATTTTTGTACCATTTTTTGCACCCGTCTCACTTGCCAATATTATATCTAGTGAACCTTGTTAAAAAAATGGTAGTAAGAAATTTTTAAAAATTGAAAATTTTGATTGGCTATAACACAAGTATTTTGAAAAAAAATAAAAAGTTTAAAAAATATGCCCAAATTTATCGTTTTTGTGTCTTTTTGGACACCCGTCTCACTTGCCAACATGATATTAAGTAAATGGTATGAAAATTGGATAGTAAGAAATTTTTAAAATTTGGCAATTTTGAAGGGCACACGCATTTTGGGCAAAATTTAAAAGTTTAAAAAACGCGCCTAAGTTAGCCTTTTCCGTGCCCTTTTTTTACACCCATCTCACTTGCCACCTGATATCTAGTGAACAGTGTAAAAAAATGAATAGTAAAAACTTTGCGAAAATTGGCAATTTTGATGGGTTAATACACGTGTTTTGGGAAAAAAAATAAAAAGTGTCAAACAAGTGCCAAAGTTGGCCATTTCCGTGCCGTTTTTAGCTCCCATCTCACTTTTCAACATGATATTTAGTGCATGTTGTGAAAAAATGGATAGTAATAAAATTTTCAAAAATTGTTAATTTTGATAGGCTATAACACATGTGTTTGGGAAAAAAAATAAAGAGTTTCAAAAAATATGGCTAGGTTAGCCATTTTCGTGTCTTTTTTTGCACCTGTCTCACTTGCCAACATGATACCTTGTGACCGGTGTGAAATAATGTATAGTAAAAAACTTTCAACATTTGAAAATTTTGATAGGTTATAACACATATGTTTTGGACAAAAACAAAATTTTCAAAAGCGTACCTAATTTAGCCCTTTCCATGCCTTTTTTTCCACATATCTCACTTGCCAACATGATATCTAGTAAACAGTTTGAAATAAATTAATAGTCCGACATTTTGAAAAATGGCAATTTCGATAGGTTATAGAACACACGCATTTTAGGCAAAAATAAAAACCTCAAAAGTGTGCCTAACTTGGCCATTTTCATGCCATTTTTTGGACCAGTCTCACATGCCAACATGATGTCCGGTGCGAAAAAAATATAGAAAATAAAAAAGTGTAAAAAATTCACACTTTTATAGGTTATACACAAGCTTTTTTGGCAAAACTACAAAGTCTAAAAAACATGCCTAAATATGCCATTTTGCATCATTTTTTTCTCGCTTCACTTGCAAACATGATATTTAGTGCACAGTGTAAAAAAATGGATAGTAACCAATTTTCAAAAATTTGCAATTTTGATAGGCTATATAACACACGCATTTTGGACAAAATAAAAAGTTTCGAAAATGTGTCTAAGGTTGCCATTTTTATAGCGTTTTTTTGGCACTTGTCTCACTTGCCCAAATGATATTTTGTGAACGGTGAAAAGATGGATTGTAATAAATTTTTAAAATTTGGCAATTTTGATAGGTTATAACACACACGTTTTGGAAAAATTAATAAGTATAAAAAAAATGTGCCTAAATTTTCCATTTCCGTGCCTATTTTTGCACATTTCTAACTTGTCAATATGATATCTAGTTAACGGTGTTAAAAAATAGATAATAAATTTTTTTAAAAATTGGCAATTTTGATGGGATAACATACACTTTTTGGGGGAAAAAAAAAGTGTAAAAAACGTTCCTAAATTTGCCATTTTCGTGCCTTTTTTTCACCCGTTTTAATTAACATAGTGATATCTATTGAACGGTGTAGAAAAAATGGATAGTAAGAAATTGTAAAAAATTGACAATTTTGATAAGCTACAACACAAGTTTTGTTAAAAAATAAAATGTCTAAAAAACGTGATAAAGTAGGCCATTTTCATGCAGTTGTTTTCACCTGCCTCTCTTGCCAACGTGATATCTAGTGAACGGTGTAAAAAAATAGATATTAAGAAATTTTCAAAAATTGACAATTTTGATAGGATAAAACTCACGCGTTTTGAAAAAAATTAAAAAGTTTAAAAAATGTGTCTAAGTTGTCCATTTTTGTGCGTTTTTTTGCACCCTTCTCACTTGCTAACATGATATCTAGAGAATGGTTTGAAAAAATGGATAACAAAAAATTTTTAAAAATTACCATTTTTTATGGGTTATTACACTCACATTGGGGCAAAACTAAATTTTCTCAAAAAATGAGCCAAATGTTACCATTTTTGTGCCGTTTTTTTATCACATTTCTCACTTGCCAACATGATATCAAGTGCATGGTGTGAAAAAAAGGATAGTAAAAAGTTTTCAAAAATTGGCAATTTTGATGGAATATAACACACACGTTTTGAGCAAAAATAAATAGTCTAAAAAACGTACCTAAGTTGGCCCTTTTTGTGCCGTTTTTTGTATCCATTTAACATGCCAACATGGTATCTAGTGAATAGTGTGAAAAAAAATAAAAAGTAAGAAATTTTTAAAAATTGGCAATTTTGATGTATTATGACACACATATTTTAGGCAAAAATAAAATGTTTCAAAACGTTCATAAGTTGCCCCTTTTTGTGTCTTTTTTGCACGTTTCTCACTTGTAAATATTATATCCAGTGAATAAAGTGAAAAATGGAGAGTAAGAAATTTTCAAAAAAAATGGCAATTTTGATGGGGTATAACACGCTTTTTGGCAAAAATAAAAAATCTAAAAAAACTTGCATAAGTTGGCCACTTTCGTGCCTTTTCTGCACCTTTCTTACATGCCAACATGATATCTCTTGAACCGTGTGAAAAAAAGGATGGTAAGTAATTTTAAAAAATTGACAATTTTTATAGGCTAGATATAACACAGGGTTTTGGACAAAAATAAACTGACTCAAAAACATGCTTAAGTTGACCATTAATTTTTGTGCCATTTTTTGCATGGGTCTCACTTTTCAATATGATATCTTGTGAATTGTGTGAAAAAAATGGATAGTAAGACATTTTAAAAAATTAGTAATTTTAATTGGTTATAATACATGCATTTTTGGCAAAAATAAAAAGTCTAAAAAGCGTACATAAGTTGGCAGTTTTCGTGTTGTTTTTTGCTCTCATCTCACTTGACAACATAATATCTAATGAATGGTTTATAAAAATTGGATAGTAAGAAATTTTCAAAAAGTGGCAATTTTGATAAGTTATAAGACATGAGTTGTGCAAAAATAGAAAGTCTAAAAAACGTGTCTAAGTTAGTCATTTTTGTGCCACTTTTTGCACCCGTCTTACTTGCCAACTTGAAATCTAGTGAACGCAATGAGAAAAATGGATAGTAAAAAAATTTTAAAAATTGGTAATTTTAATTGGCTATAACGCACGCGTTTTCTAAAAAAATTAAATGTCTAAAAAATGTGCCAAAGTTGATCATTTTAGTGCCCTTTTTGCGCCTATCTCACTTACCAACATGATTAATGAATAGTGTGAAAAAATTGATTGTAGGAAATTTTTAAAAATTGACAATTTTGATAGGATATAACACACGTGTTTTTGGCAAAATTAAAAAGTCTAAAAAACATGTCCAACTTGGCCGTTTTTGTGCCTTTTTTTGCTCCCGTCTCACTTGCCACCATTATATCTAGTGAATGGGGTGAGAAAAATGGATAGGTAGAAATTGTCAAAACTTGGCAATCTTGATGGGTATAACACATGCATTTTGGTAAAAAAATAAAGAGTCTAACAAACATGCCTAACTTGGCTATTTGCATGCCATTTTTTACACCCGTCTTACTTGCTAACATGATATCTAGTGAACAGTTTGAAAAAATGGAGAGTAAGAAATTTTTAAATAGTGGGAATTTTATGGGCTATAACACATGCATTTTGAGAAAAAAATAACAAGTTTCCAAAACGTGTCTAACTTGGCCGTTTTTGTGCTATTTTTTTGTATGCATCTCAGTTGCCAACATAATATCTAGCGAATAGAGTGAAACAAATGGATAGTAAAATTTTTTTAAAAATCGGCAATTTTAATGGTTATAACACAAACGCTTTTTTCAAAAAGAAAAAGTCTAAAAAATATGTCTAAGGTTGCCATTTTTGTACTGTTTTTTCACCTATCTCACTTGCTAACATGATGTCTTGCAAAAAAGTGTGAAAAAATTGATTGTTAGTAATTTAAAAAAAATGACAATTTTGATAGGCTAGATATAACACACGCATTTTGAAAAAAAAAGTTTAAAAAACGTGTTTAAATTGGCCATTTTCATAGTGTTTTTTGCACCGATCTCACTTGCCAACATGATATTTGTTGAATAGTGCGAAAAAATTGGATTGTAAGAAATTTTTAAACTTGGCAATTTTGATGGGCTAAAAACCACTTGTTTTGAGTAAAAATAAAAAAACTAAAAAATGTGCCTAAGTTTGATGTTTTCATGCCATTTTTTGCATCCGTCTTATTTGCTAACATGATATCTAGTGAACAATTTGAAAAAATTGGATAGTAAAAAATTTTCACCAAAGATTCAATTTTGATAGGGTATAATACATGTGTTTTTAGCAAAAATAAAAAGTCTAAAAACGTGACTAAGTTGGCTGTTTTCATGCCTTTTTTGCACGCGTCTCACTTTCCAATATGATATCTAGTAAATGGAGTGAAAATCATTGATGGTAAGTGTTGGCCCTATATGTAACCTAATAAGGGGGTTGAATTAGGTTGGACAATTAAAAATTCTATTTGATAACTCCGTTTTAATATTTATTATTTTCAGAGTTTTGACATTTAATTGCAATGTTTCTATACATTAAGGATTATTTTGTAATTTTGGAAAGAAGAATAATTGTGCAAAAAGAAAGGAATGAAGATCAGGTTGTATTGGATTTAGACAATGAAAGATGCGTACAAGAAAATTTGGAAAGGTTTGGAGATAGGTTCAAGTGTTTGATTTGGAATAAAAGATTGCCTCATTATGTTTTGGGCAATATCTTAATTGGAAAAGAAGATAATTAAAGAAATTAAGGATTGCATCCCTAATTATTTGCGTAAGATGTTTGTGGCATTATAAAATCAATTGTTTCTTTAAAGAAGAGTTTTAGTTCCAATTGTTTACTAAGGATAAGTTTCCTTGTGCGATAAAAATTCATTCTCTCTTCTATAAAAGATAATGTTACGAATAAGTTAGGGAGTAGTTTTTTTCTTAATTAATGTAGTTTTAGTAGAGTGGTTAGTTTTTAGAATAGCTTAGTTTTAAGGTTTTTTTTTACTTATTTTGTTTCAGTAAAATTAGAGTAATAAATATAGTTTACATTTTTCAGTTTTTGGTTCTAATTAATTTCATCTCATGTGTTCTTGTAATTACGCAAAATTAGCCTAGTTAATTTTCCAGCATATGTTAGTTTCTTTTTGTTAACCTAGTTTGACGTTAATGCAATTTAAGATTAGTCAATCAGCTTTTATCTAGTTCTTAATAGAATTGCATCATTATATTGCCATCAGTTTTGGATTTTCTTTCGTAGCATTCCATAGTTAGTATTTTCTTTAGTTCAGTTTGCAGATGAGATATCTTTTTGTTTTAATATGTTCGTGATTCACAATCATTTGGGAAACTAACGACAACGTCATCGTTAGTATCAATTCTTCTAACTCATCTTTGTTCCATTTAAATCATACCATGCATTCTATTAATATTAATTTCTTTTTAATAATGTTTATTGATCGAGTGATTTCTTTTCCAAGAATAAAGTAATGAAGTATTGATTAATATTTAATTGTGAGATCAAAATGAGCATGAATAATTAATGTTTCATGAATTTCGTTCTCTATGTATTACGTTAGTTATTTGGATTATTTAAATATTGATTAAATTTAATTAATTTAAATAATGTCAATTAATCTCTCATTAAGTATGTATATTTAGTGGATAAGATTATTAGTGGTAAAACTACTGTTAGATAGACGAGCACAATAAGTTAACAAATTATGACTGCATATTCTAATTGTGATCTGTTAAAATTGGATTCCTTTAATTCTTAATGCTGTTAGGACATTAAATTTGGTGTTGGCTGATTCCAGCCGAGTTATGTCTTTATTAGAGAAATAATTAGTTTAAGTTTATTCTTGCTAATTATCGATAAATTAAGAAGGAATTCGGTTACGTTGTAACTGATTCTTGGTAATCTGCAACTAGTTGGTTTATGAACATTAATTACCTATTGAGTCAATAATCGATGAATATTTAACTAGTGTGAATTTACTTGTTTGTTAGACTTTTAATTTCTTGTGATAATTTTAGTTAAGTTGTTTGATTTATTTTAAGTTTAATTATCTTAATTTGATATATTGAAATTGAGTTGTGACACTGTGTTGAGTTAACTGAAATAGAATGTGTTCCGTTTTCCGTGGGATTTGACCATACTTCTCTTTTTACTAATTTAGATAATTTGAAGTGGGACTTTTAATTTTGCATAAAAACGATTGTACCAAATTTTGTTTTATTCCACAAATTTCCTTTCTAATAGATGCAAGGAAAAACTTTTGTAGAAAAATATTTTGCAATTAGTTCCAAGAAGTTATTGAATCATGTGTCAATCCTTTAAACCAAATGTTAGCTTCTCCTGTTTGGGTATTGTGCCACCTTCTTCACATGGCATGCCCACTTCCTTGGGTTTATTATTCTTAATGAAGCCAAATGAGACTAGACCTGGTAGCAAGCCCGAGAAAAGAAGTAGCAAGGTCTTTTAGTTCACACTTTTTCTTTTCTCAATAATAGCCTTCTCACACCCTTCTCTTATGCAATGTTCTACAAATTCTCAAAAATTTATGCAAAAAATTTTTGAGGATCCTCCCCAATTGAACCAAGAAATTTAGGTAGCAAATTCAAATATGATGTTTTCAATTTAAAATCAACAGTAAGAGCTGGCAAAACAATACAAGAAGGTTGATAATTAATCAAAGGACTAGTTAACTCCCTTAAAGTGCGATCACGATTTTGCTTTGTCCTCACTCCAAATTCTGTTCTGATTGTCAACAGGGTCCAGAGGTGGATCTGGTGCAGTCATTTCTCTTTCGTCGGTGGCAGCATATAACTCTGATTCTGTGTCTGACAGGGGTTCCACTTAAGCAAGTAGAACAACAGTCGCAGTACCAGAAGTGCTTCCTTGGCGTTTTTCTTTTGTTTCCTTCCTCAACCTCTGTGCTAGTTTCTCAATTTCTTTATCAAACAACAAATTAAGTTTAGAGAATTTAGACATACACCAAGAAATAAAATTGAGTTAACTAAAATAAATAGTAATCTGTCGTTCCTCGACAACGGCACCAAAATTTGGTACTGTCGTTTTTATACCAAATTAAAAAAAATAAAAAGTCTAAAAATGTACTAAAGTTGGCCATTTACATGCCATTTTTGCACCCATTTCACTTGCCAATACGATATCTAGTGAACGTTGTGAAAAAAATTGATAGTTAGAATTTTTTAAAAAATTGGCGATTTTGATGGGCTATAACACAAACAATTTGGGCAAAAAAGTCACAAAAACGTGCCTAAGTTGACCATTTTCATTCCGTTTTTTGCACTACTCTCACTTTCCAACATTACATGTTTTGAATTGTTTGGAAAAAATGCATAGTAAGAAATTTTTAAAAAAATTGGCCGACTATTTTGACAGGCTATAACACTTGTTTTGGGAAAAAATAAAAAGTCTAAAAAAACATGACTAAATTGTTCATTTTTGCACTATTTTTTCACCTATCTCATTTGCAACTTGATATCTAGTGAACGGTGTGAAAAAATGCATTGTAACTAATTTTCAAAAATTGGAAATTTCGATAGCTGTCTAAGTTGGCCGTTTTTTGCACTTGTCTCACTTGCCAACATGATATTGAGTGAATGGTGTGAAAAAATAGATCGTAAAAAATTTTCAAAATTGGCACTTTTTATAGGTTATAACACACTTATTTTGGGCAAAAATAGAAAGTTTAAAAAATGTCAGAAAGTTGGTCGTTTTTTGTGCCTTTTTTTCTACTTATCTCACTTGCCAACATGATATTTACTAAACAGTATTAAAAAATGGGAAGTAAGAAATTTTTAAAAAATGACAACTTCGATGTGCTATACAACACGTGTTTTGGGCAAAAATTAAAAGTACAAAAAAACATAACTAAGTTGACCGTTTTTGGCACCCGTCTCACTTTCAAATATGATATCTAGTGAACGGTGTAAAAAAATTTCATTGTAAGAAATTTTAAAAAATTGGCAAATTCGATAGGTACCTAAGTTAGCTGTTTTCTTGCCATTTTTTGCATCAATCTCACTTGCCAACATGATATTGAGTGAATAGTGTGAAAAATAGATAGTAAAATATTTTAAAAAACTGACAATTTTTATGGGCTATAACACACACGTTTTGGACAAAAATAAAAAGTTTAAAAACGTGAAAAAGTTGGCTTTTTTCGTGCCTTTTTTGCTTTCGTCTCCCTTGCGAACATGATATTTACTAAATAGTATGGAAAAAAATGGATGGTCAGAAATTTTAAAAAATAGCAATTTCGATGTGCTATAGCAAACGCATTTTGGCAAAAATAAAAAGTCCAAAAACGTGATTAAGAAATGGATATCGAGTGAACGGTGTGAAAAATAGATAGTAAGAAATTTTCAAAAATTGACAATTTTTATAAGATATAACACACGTTTTGGACATAAATAATAAGTCTAAAAAATGTGCATAAGATGGCCATTTTTGTGCCTTTTTTGCACCCGTCTCACTTGTTAACAAGATATATAGTGAATAGTTTGTGTAAAAAATAAATATTAAGAAAATTTTAAAAATTTGTGATTTTGATTGGCCATAACACCGCATCTTGGGAAAAAATAAAATATCACAAAAACATACTAAGTTGGCCATTTTTGTGCCATTTGTTTTTACCCATATCACTTGCCAACATTATATCTAGTGAACGGTGTGAAAAAATGGATAGTAAGAAAATTTTAAAAATGAGCAATTTTGATGGGTAGTGGCAAAATAAAATGTCGCAAAAATGTGCCTAACTTGGCCATTTTCGTGCTATTTTTTGCACCCGTTTCACTTGTCAACATGATATCTAGTAAACGGTGTAAAAAAACGGATAGTAAGAAATTTTATAAAAAAGGTAATTTTGATATAATACACATGGTTTGGGCAAAAATAAAAAGTTTTAAAAATATGCCAAAGTTGGTCATTTTCGTGTTGGTTTTTACACCCATTCACTTGCAAACATGATATCTAGTGAACGGTGTGAAAAAAAATAGATAGTAAGAAATTTTCATAAATTGGCAATTTTGATTGGCTATAACACACACGTTTTAAGCAAAAATAAAATGTTTAAAAAAATGTGCCTAAGTTGGCCATTTTTGTGCTGTTTTTTGCACTCGTGTCACTTGCCAATAGATATCTCTTATGAACAGTGTGAAAAAAATAGATTGTAAGAAATTTTCAAAAATTCACAATTTTTATGGGTTATAACACTTGCATTTCGGTCAAAAATAAAATGTCTCAAAAACGTGCATAAATTGACCATTTTCGTGTCTTTTCTACACCCGTCTCACTTGCCAAAAAGATATCTAGTGAGTGCTATGAAAAAAAATGAATAGTAAGAACATTTCAAGAATTGGTAATTTTAATGGGCTATAACACATGCGTTTTTAGTAAAAATAAAATGTCTCAAAAATTGTGTCTAAGTTAACCATTTTCGTGCCGTATTTTGCACTCGTCTCATTTGTTAACAAACTATATAGTGAACTCTATGAAAACAATTGATAATAAGAAATTATCAAAAATTGGTAATTTTGATGGGTTATAAGTTATAACTCATGCGTTTTGTGCAAAAATAAAATATCTCATAAACGTGCCTAAGGTTACTATTTTTGCATTGTTTTTTCCACCTGTCTCACTTGTCAATATAGTATCTAGTGAATGTTGTTAAAACTGGATAGAAAGAAATTTTAAAAATTTTCAATTTTGATTGGCTATAAAACATGTGTTATGGGGAAAAATAAAAAAAAAATCAAAAACATTCATAAGGTTGCCGTTTTCGTTCTGTTTTTTGCACCCGTTTCACTTGCCAACAGTATATCATGTGAACCATGTGAAATAAATGGATAGTAAGAAATTTTCAAAAATTAGCAATTTTAATGGACAACATACGTATTTTGGAAAAAAGTAAAAAATTAAAAAATGTGTCTAAATTGGCCGTTTTCATGCCTTTTTTTTGCACACATCTCACTTTTCAACATTATATCACTAGCTAGTGAACGATGGGAAAAAATGAATAGTAATAAATTTTCAAAATTTGACAATTTTTATAAGCTATATCACACACGTTTTGGACAAAATTAAAAAGCCTCAAAACGTGTCTAAATTTGCTATTTTCGTGCTATTTTTTACTCCTATCTCACTTGCCAACATGATATGTAGTACACGGTATTAAAAAAATGAATTG
Source organism: Ophiorrhiza pumila (assembly GCA_016586305.1). Taxonomy (NCBI): domain Eukaryota; kingdom Viridiplantae; phylum Streptophyta; class Magnoliopsida; order Gentianales; family Rubiaceae; genus Ophiorrhiza; species Ophiorrhiza pumila. The sequence goes on from BLIW01000002.1 coordinate 31,703,918, forward strand.
TAAAAAACTGTCAAAAATAGCAATTTTGATAGGAAACACACACATTTTGGGCAATAATAAAAAGTCTCAAAAATGTGGCTAAGTTGGTCATTTTTGTGCTATTTTTTGCACCCGTCTCATTTGCCAACTTGATATCTAGGGAATAGTGTAAAAAAATGCATAGTAAGAAATTTCAAAAATTGGTAATTTTTATTGGCTATAATACAGGCGTTTTGAGCAAAAATCAAATGTTTAAAAAATGTGTGAAAGGTGTGAAAAAATTGGATAGTAAGAAAATTTCAAAAATTGGTAAGTTTGAATGACTATAACACATGCATTTTGGGCAAAAATAGCATGCTTAAAAAATGTACCTAAGGTTTCCATTTTCGTACCATTTTTTGTATCCGTCTCACTTGCAAACATTATATCTAGTGAAGGGTGTGAAAAAATGGATAGTTAGAAATTTTGAAAAATTTAGAAATTTTGATGGTATATAACACACGTATTTTGGTCAAAAATAAAAAGTCTAAAAAATGTGCATGAAGTTGCCGATTTTTGCACCCGTCTCACTTGCAAACATGATATCGGGTAAACAGTGTGAAAAAAATGGATAGAAAGAAATTTTCAGAAATTGGTAATTTTAATGAGTTATAACACATGCGTTTTCGGTAAAAAATAAAAAGTTTCAAAAATGTGTCTAAGTTGGCCGTTTTGTGCCTTTTTTGCACCTGCCTCATTTGTCAACATGATATCGAGTGAACAGTGTGAAAAATTGATAGTAATAAAATTTCAAAAATTGGCAATTTTGATGGGCTATATAACACGCGCATTTTGAGTAAAAATAAAATGTCTCAAAAACGTGCCTAAAGTTGCCGTTTTTGCACCATTTTTTGCAGCCATCTTACTTGCCAACATAAAATCTAGTGAACAGTGTGAAGAAAAAATGTATAGTAAGAAAGTTTGAAAATTTTCCATTTTTCGATAGGCTAACACACGCGTTTTGGGCATAAATGAAAAATCTAAAAAATGTGTCTAAATTGGACGTTTTTGTACCATTTTTTTGTCCCGCTACCGTAGTATATCTAGTGATAGTTTGAAAAAAATGGATGGTAAAAAAATTTAAAAATTAGCAATTTTTATGAGTTATAACATTTGTTTGGGTTAAGAATAAAATTCTAAAAAATATTACTAATCCATTTTCGTGCTGTTTTTTTTTTTTTTTTTTTTGCACTCGTCTCACTTGCTAACATAATATGTATTGAATGGTTTGAAAAAAAATGGATAGTAAGAAATTTCAAAAATTTACAATTTTGATGGGTTATAACACACGGGTTTTTTGGACAAAAATAAAAAGTTTCAAAAACATGCCCAAGTTGGCCGTTTTTGTTCTATTTTTTGCTCATGTCTCACTTGCCAACATGATATCTTGTGAACAGTGTGAAAACAATGGATAATATGAAATTGTCAAAAATTTTCAATTTTAATGGGTTATAACACACATTTTGAAGAAAAATAATAAGTCTAAAAAAATTTCGAAACTTGGCCGTTTTCATTCCTTTTTCGCACAAGTCTCAGTTACCAACATGATATCCTGTGAACAATGTGAAAAAAATCGATAGTAAGAAATTTTAAAAAATTGGTAATTTTGATTGGTAATAACACATGTTTTAGGCAGACATAAAAAGTGAAAAAAACGGGGCTAAACTGGTCATTTTCGTGTCATTTTTTGCACTTGTCTCACTTGTCATCATGATATCTCGAGTGAACTGTGTGAAAAATGGATAGTAAAAGATTTTTAAAAATTGACAAATTTGATGTTCTATATAACATGCGCAGTTTGGACAAAAATAAAAAAGTATAAAAAATGTGCCTAAACTGGCCATTTTCGTGCCATTTTTTGCTCCCTCATTACTTGCAACTATGATATCTATTGAACAGTTTGAAAAAAAAAGGATAGTAAGAAATTTTAAAATTGACAATTTTAATGGGCAAAAACGATTGCGTTATGGGTAAAAAAACAAATTCTCAAAAATGGGTACGAGTTTGCCATTTTTTTACTCGTATCACTTGCGAACGTGATATTGAGTGAACAATGTAAAAATTGGATAGTAAGAAATTTTCAAAACTTAGCAATTTTGATGGGTTATAAACAACGCGTTTTGGGCAAAAATACAAATTTTCAAAAATGTGCCTGAGTTGGCCATTTTTGTGGCACTTTTTGTACCCATTTCACTTGCCAACATAATATCTAGTGAACGATGTGAAAAAAAAAACTGATAGGAAAAAAATTTCAGAAATTTGCATTTTTGATGGGTAATAACACACGTTTTTTAGGCAAAAATTAAAAGTTTAAAAATGTGTCTTAAGGTTAACATTTTCGTGCTGTTGTTTTGCATCCGTCTCACTTTCCAACATTATATCTAATGAACGGTGTGAAAAAAAATGGATAATAAGAAATTTTAAAAAAATTGTATTTTTAATGGGTTAAAAACACGTGTTTTGAGTAAAAATAAAAAGTTTCAAAAACATGCCTAAAATTGTCATTTTTTGCACCTGTCTCACTTGCAATTATGATAACGAGTGAACGGTTTGAAAAAAATAGATAGTAAAAAAATTTCAAAAATTGGCAATTTTCATGGTGTATAACACACGCGTTATGAACGAAAATAAAGTTTCAAAAACATGTCTAAATTGGTCGTTTTCATGCAATTTTTCTCTCATCTCACTAGCTACCACGATATCTAGTGCATTATTTGAGAAAAAATTATTGTAAAATTTTTTAAAATTGGCAATTTTGATTAGTTATAACACACGGTTTTTGGACAAGAATAAATTTCTAAAAAACATGTCTAAATTGGCTATTTTCGTATCATTTTTTGCGCTCGTCTCACTTGTAAACATGATATGTAGTGAATGGCTCGAAAAAAAATGGATAGTAAGAATTTTTAAAAAATTGGCAATTTTGATGGGTTATAACACGCGTGTTTTAGACAAAAATAAAAAGTTTCAAAAACTTGCCTAAATTGGCCATTTTTTGTTCTATTTTTTGCACCTGTCTCACTTGATAGCAGATATCTTGTGAACGGTGTTAAAAAAATAGATAGTATGAAATTTTCAAAAATTAACAATTTTAATGGTTTATAACACACGTTTTGAAGGAAAAATAAAAATATTAAAAAACGTGCGAAACTTGGCCATTTCAATGGGGTATAATATACGCGTTTTGGACAAAAATAAAAAGTCTCAAAAATGTGTCAAAGGTTACCATTTTTGTGCAATTTTTTGCACCCGTCTTATTTGCCAACAATATATTGAGTGAACTGTGTGAAAAAATGGTAGTATAAAATTTTAAAAAATTGACAATTTTGATGGGGTTATAATACACGCTTTTTCGGCAACAATAAAAAAATTTCAAAAACATGCATAATTTGGCCATTTTTGTGCCTCTATTTGTATCCATCTCACTTTCTAACATGATAACTAGTGAATGGTGTGAAAAAGTTAGATAGTAAGAATTTTTTAAAAATTTGCATTTTTTATGGTCTATAACACGCGTGTTTTGGGCAAAAATAAAAAGTTTCAAAAGACGTGCCTAAGTTTGGTTTTTTCATGCCTTTTTTGCATCCATATCACTTGTCAACATGATATTGAGTGAACGCTTTGAAAAAGTTGATAGTAAGAAATTTTCAGAAATTGGCAATTTTTATGGTGCATAACACATGCATTTTAGGAAAAAATAAAAGGTCTAAAAAATGTAACTAAGTTTGTCATTTTTGTGTCATTTTTTTTCTCTATCTCACTTGCTACCATGATATTTAGTGCACAGTTTAAAGAAATTGATAGTTATAAATTGTTAAAAATTGACAATTTTGATGAGTTATAACATAAGCATTTTGGGCAAGAATAAAATTCTAAAAAACGTGACTAAGTTGGTCATTTTCGTGCAGTATTTTTGCACTTGTATCACTTTCTAACATGACATGTAGATTGTTTGAAAAAAATGTATAGTAAGAAATTTTCAAAAAAATGGCAATTTTGATAGGCTATAACACACACGTTTTGTAAAAAAATAAAAAAACCTCAAAAACATGCGTAAGTTTGCCGTGTTGTTCCATTTTTTGCACTCATCTCACTTGCAAATATGATATCTTGTGAACAATGTAAAAAAATGGATAGTATGAAATTTTTGAAGATTAACAATTTTAATGGGTTATAACACACATGTTTTGAAGAAAAATAAAAAGTCTAAAGAACGGCTAAACTTTGCCGTTTTCGTGCCTTTTTTGCAACCATCTTAGTTGCCAACATGATATCTTGTGAACAGTGTGAAATAAAATTGATAATAAGAAATTTTTAAAAATTGGCAATTTTGATTGGCTATAACATGCATTTTGGGCAAATATAAAAAGTCCAAAAAATGTGCCTAAGTAGGTCATTTTTGTGGTATTTTTTGAACTTGTCTCACTTGCGAACAAGATATCTCTAGTGAACAGTGTAAAAAATGGATAGTAAGAAATTTTCAAAAATTGGCAATTTTGTTTCGCTATAACACACACGTTTTAGACATGAATAAAAAGTTTAAAAAATGTGACTAAGTTGGCCATTTTCATGTCGTTGTTTTCTCTCTCGTCACTTGCAACCATGATAACTAGTGAACGGTTTGAAAAAAAAGAGGATAGTAAAAAATTTTCAAAAATTGGCAATTTTGATGGGCTATAGCGTTTTGGGCAAAAATAAAAAGTCTCAAAAACATGCATGAGGTTGCCATTTCTTGCCTTTTGTATTAGTCTCACTTGCAAACATGATATTGAGTGAATAGTGTAAAAACGGATAGTAATAAATTTTTAGAAATTGGCAATTTTGATGGGCTAACATATGCGTTTTGAGAAAAAAATAAAAGTTTGAAAAACGAGCCTGAGTTGGCTGTTTTCGTTCAGCTTTTTGTACCTGTTTCACTTGCCAACATGATATCTAGTGAATTGTGCGAAAAAAAAGGATAATAAGAAATTTTAAAAAATTGGTAATATTGATTAGCTAAAACACACACGTTTTGGGTAAAAATAAAAAGTTTAAAAAATGTTCCTAAGTTGGCCATTTTCGAGCCATTTTTTGCACCCGTCTAACTTGCCAACATTATAACTCTAGTGAACAGAGTCAAAAAATGGTTTGTAAGAAATTTGAAGAAATTGGAAATTTTGATGGATTATAACAAACTCATTTTGGGTAAAAATAAACGTCTCAAAATATTGCCTAAGTTGGCCATTTTGATGCCATTTTTTGCATTCATCTCACTTGCAAAAAAGATATCTAGTGGACGATGTAAAATAAATGGATAGTAAGAAAATTTCAAAATTTGACAATTCTGATAAGCTATAACTCCCATCTCACTTGCCAATATAAAATTTGACAATTTTATATTTTTACTTTTTTACTCCCATCTCACTTGTCAATATGATATCTAGTTCATGGTGTGAAAAAAAATGGATAGTAATTTTTTTAAAAAAATTGACAATTTTGATGGACTATAACACACGCGTTTTGGGAAAGAATAAAATTCTAAAAACCATGTCTAAGTTGGCCGTTTTCGTCATTGCACTCGTCTTACTTACCAACAAGATATATAATTAACGGTTTGAAAAAAATTGATAGTAAGAAAAAATATAAAATTGGCAATTTTCATGAGATATAACTAGTCATGGTCACGGTTCCGATTTTAACCGGAATGGGCCGGGCCCAAACCGTGAACCGGAACCGACCCGACTGTTCACAATTTTTGTGGACCGTGAACCGGCGGTTCAAACCGCCAATTTTAAAAAAATATACATATATATATATATTAACGGCCATGATTAACTGGCAGTTGGATCAACCGCCGGTTCATCAAACAAATAAAAATAATAAAAAAAAAAAGTGATAGCCATTGGGCCATCAATATGTTGTAACCGTTGGCAATCCAACAGCCATAAATTGGGCCGTCGGAAAGCCAACGATCACAAGTGATGTTGTGAGCTTTCAAAATTGTGACTTATGTCACAATTTTCAGATTAAGGCTTTTTGCCTTTTTTTTTCTATAAATACATAAAACTTTCTAAATTCATTTTCACACCATTCTCTTCTGTCAATCTCAATTCTCTCAATTCTCCCAATTCTCTTAATACTCAATTATCATTTATATAATTATATTATCTACTTTTTTTGTAATCATTAAATTACTTTTACTCATTAATTCATTATATTAAAAATTCAATTCTTTACTTTAAATTATTTTATTTTATTCAAATCTTTAGCTAATTATTTTTGAAAATTATTTATTTTATTAAATATTGATTTCTCATTAATAATTTTTATTATTTGAATTGTTTTAATTTATTTATACACTTTTATTATAGACTTATAAAGTTATAATTTTATTTATCTAATTATTTATATTTATTCAATTACTTAATTTTAATTTACTATAAATGGATAGTTTTAATAGAGATATTGATGGTAGCTCACAATTTGGTTCAAACCAAAGTTAGCAAATTTTTAGTGATGGTGGAGAAACCGAAAGCCCCAACGTTGAAGAAAGGCTAAAATCGGATATGTTCAAAAAACATTACACAAAGATTTTAGATTCCAACCAACAACCAATCAAGGCAAAATGCAATTATTGTCCCGGAAATAAATATATGCTTTCATGATAGGATTGGGCTATGGAACTTTGGCGCGACATTTGATGGAAAAACATCTACACGAAATCGGCCTTTCCACCAACCAATCGCAATTATCCAGGTTTGTTCCCTCTACTACTCCTCCTTTTAAATATTCGGATAAAAAAATAGAAAAGAATTAGCTAAAATGATAGCCATAGAACATTTATCATTTGGTTTTGGTGAAAAAGTAGGATTTACTCATTATTGTCAAGAGGCATTAAATCCACAAGCTAAACGAATGCCTAGAACAACAATAACAAGAGAATTAAAGAAAATTTATAAAGGTGAAAAACAAATTTTAATTGAAACTTTTTCGAAATTAAATGGTAGTGTTTCTATATGTTCCGATATTTGGAGTGATTTATGGCAAATGCATTCTTATATGGGAGTAACTTGTCATTGAATTGATAGTGATTGGAAAATACAAAAAAGAATTATTGTTTTTCGTCATTTTGAAGCAAGATATACCGCAAATAATATATCTAATTTGTTGAATATTATTTTAGATGAATATGGTTTATCTAAAAAAAAATTTCAATTGGTTTTGATAATGCTTCAGCTAATACGGCTTCAATTATTCAATTAACAACTCTTTGTCAACCAATAATAGGTGGAAAATTTTTTCATATTAGGTGTGCATGCCACATATTAAATTTAGCGGTACAAGATGGTTTAAAAACACTAAATACGTATATTACGCCTATTAAAGAGGCAATTAGTCTTTTATGGATCCGTCCAAATTTAATGAAACTATGGGTAAAATTTTGTATGAAAAATGGATGCAAACCAAAAAGATTTAGAAAAGATGTTCCTAATAGGTGGAATTCAACTTATAAATTATTTAATGCATCTACACAATATAGTACTTTGTTATGTACTTTTTTTATGCAAAATCATGTAGATAATATTTCTTTGCATCCTAATATGTGGAAAATTTGTTGTAAATTATTACAACTTTTAAAAGTATTTAAAGATGCTACTGAAATTTTATCTGGTATTTATTATCCTACTTCTCATTTATTTATTCACATTGCATGTGATGTTGTTGGTATTTTACAACAATTTAAAGATGACCCTGTTTTATCACTTCCTATATATGACATGTTAATAAAATGGCTTAACTATTACCGAAAAATTCCACCTACATATTTAATTGCTTCTGTTTTTTATCCACGTCAAAAAATTAATATTTTAGAATAATGTATTATTGCATATAATAGTTGTGTAGATTCTTTTTTTTTTTGTGACAATGGAGGTTATAAACCTCAAGATACTAAGGAGATTATAGGAGAAGTAAAATTTCTTCTTCGTGATTTATTTACTGAATTTCTTTCAAAATATGGTAGTCAAGTTCCTATTAGTACCGGATCTAATATTGATGGTTCTACTAGTAGTGCATCACATCAAAATACTAGTACTCCATCAATGTTTTCTATAGCACCACATAAACTTGGTAAATCTATATATTCTTCACACAAAAAACCAAGATCCGATACTGATACATAACTTGATAGATATTTAACAACTACTTTTGAGGTTTGTGATGAAGATAAGGATTTTCACGAGTGGTCCGTGTTAGAATGGTGGAAGGGAAAGGAGAAGGATTATCCAATCTTTTCTATTATCGCAAAACATATTCTTGCAATTTCGGCATCAACTGTAGTGGTGGAGCAAGCTTTTAGTGCGGGAGGAATCATTTTAGATGAGCACCGGTCCCGATTATTACGAAGATCAATAGAAATCCAAGCATTAATGGATGATTGGCACAAGATATTTTTGAGAGCACAAGAAATGGACAAAACGGATGACATTGATTTAGATTACGACACCGACATTTCCGAAACGAGCAATGTTAGTACCGGATCTTCAACCGGAGTTTCCTATTTCACAAATTTCGTCCATCCCGATCCCGATGATGACATTGAAAAGTTAGATGATTAAAATTTAGGTCAATTAACTTGTACTCAAATTACTTTTATGAATGAAAAATTTTATTTTTAGTAAATGTTGTATCATAATTCATTATTCATATATGTAAATGGCCAACTCGAAATTCGATATTTAGGCCAAAATTTTATATTTCAATAATAAAATGAGGTATTTTTTCATTTATATCAAACTTGTACGTATTATATCAAACTTGTTACTTTTCACATTGTAAATTTGTGAATTATATCAAACTTCTCTTATTTTTCACATTGTAAATTATATTAAATTTCTTTTTTTCACCTTGTAAATTTGTGAATTATATCAAACTTCTCTTATTTTTCACATTGTAAATTATACCAAACTTCTTTTTTTTCACCTTATAAATTTGTAAATTTGTGAATTATATCAAACTTCTCTTATTTTTCACATTGTAAATTATACCAAACTTATTTTTTTTCATCTTGTAAATTTTGTAAAGTATATCACACTTCATATTGTTATTTTTTTAAAAAGTCGAACTATGAGAAAACCGTACCAAAATCGGAACCGGAATCGAAACCGAAATCGGAACCGGGACGGAACCGAAACCGTGAACCGGCGGTTCATGAACCGTAACCATGACTCCAAGGGCCGGTTCAGGTTGGCAATTCACGAACTGTAACCGTGACTCCAAAGGCTGGTTCAGGTTCCACCCTTCGTGGAACCATGAATCGGCGGTTCACGAACCGTAACCGACGGTTCGTGAACCGTGGTCATGTCTAGATATAACTCATGCATTTTGGACAAAAATTAAAAGTTTAAAAAATGTGCCTAAATTGGTTGTTTTCGTACCATTTTTTGCACTCGTCTCACTTGCTAATATGATATCCAGTCAACGGAGTGGAAAAAAATAGATTGTAAGAAATTTTTAAGCAATTTTGATGGACTAACACACGAGTTTTGGGCAAAAATAAAAAGTCTAAAAATGTGCTTAAGTATTCCGTTTTCATGCCCTTTTTAGCACAAGTCTCACTTGCCAACATGATATCTAGTAAATGGTTTAAAAAATAGATAGTACAAAATTTTAAAAAATTGGCAATTTTGATGGGCAATAACACACATGTTTTGTACAAAAATAAAATATTTCAAAAACGTGCCTAAAGTTGCCGTTTTTGTGCCATTTTTTGCACCCGTCTCACTTGCCAAAATGATATCTAATTAACGGTGTGAAAAAAATGGACACCAAGAAATTTTCAAAAATTGGCAATTTTGTGGGGTTATAATACACTCATTTTAGGCAAAAATAAAAAGTATGAATAGGTTCTTAAATATGCCATTTTTTGCTCCAATCTGACTTTCACCATGATATCTAGTGAGTAGTGTGAAAAAAAACATATAGTAAGAAATTTTTAAAAGCTGGCAATTTTGATGGGTTATATCACACACATTTTGGGCAAAAATAAAATTTCTCAAAAACATGCCTAAATTGGCCGTTTTCATGCTTTTTTTTGCACCCGTCTCACTTATCAAAATGATATCTAACGAACTATGTCAAAAATTAGACAGTAAGAAAATTTAAAAAAAATTGCAATTTAGATGGATTATAAACACGGGTTTTGGTCAAAAATAAAATATCTCAAAAACGTGTTAAAGGTTGTCATTTTCGTACCATTATTTGTAGCCGTCTCACTTGCCAACATGATATCTAGTGAACGGTGTGAAAAAAAAATGGATAATAAGAAATTTTCAAATTTTGGTATTTTTTATGGGTTATAACACACGTGCCTTAAGCAAAAATAAAATGTTTCAAAAACATGCGTAAGGTTTCCATTTTTTAGCCTTTTTTGCACCCATCTCACTTGCCAATATAATATCTAATGAATGGTGTGAAAAAAATGGATAGTATAAAATTTTCAAAAATTGGCAATTTTTATGGACACGTGCGTTTTGGGCAAAAACAAAAAGTTTAAAAAATGCTCCTCAAGTTGCTATTTTTTAGCCACTTTTTGCATCCGTCTAACTTGCCAATATGATATCTCTAGTGAATAGTGTGAAAATATGGATTGTAAGAAATTTTAAAAAATTAACAATTTTGATGGGGTAAACCACATGCATTTTGGGCAAAAATATGAAGGTTTAAAAACGTACCTCAGTTGGCCATTTTCGTGTCATTTTTTGCACCAGTAATACTTATCTACATGATATCTAGTGAATAGTTTGAAAAAAATGGAAAGAAAGAAATTTTCAAAAATTAGAAATTTTAATGGGTTATAGCACACGTGTTTTGGAAAAAATAAAAAGTTTCAAAAACGTTCCTAGTTTCGCCATTTTTGTGCCCTTTTTTGCTCTCGTCTTACTCACAAACATGATATCTAGTACACTGTGTGGAAAAAAATGGATAGTAAAAAATTTTTAAAAATTGGTAATTTTGATGGGCTATATCACAGTGTTTTGGATAAGAATAAAATTCTAAAAAACGGGGCTAAGTTGGCCTTTTTCGTTCTATTTTTTGCATTCATCTCACTTACCAACATAATATGTAATGAATGGCTTAAAAAATGGATGGTAATAAATTTTAAAAAATTGACAATTTCGATTGGCTATCACTCACGTATTTTGGACAAAAATATAAAGTTTAAAAACCGTGTCAAACTAGGCCATTTTTGTGCTTTTTTTCACCTGTCTCACTTGGCAACATTATATCTTATGAACGGTGTGAAAAATATGGATGGTAAGAAATTTTAAAAAATAAGCAATTTTTATTGACTATAACAAATATCAATATCATCCCACAACAAAAAATTTCTTTGTACATCTTTAGCTGTTTCAAAACCTTTCTGGGCTCATTAACATTGAATTAATGGCTTCTTCTTCATATTCAAATCTAGTTAGGATATTGCTTATAGTATCAACTATACGAAGTTATATTTTTACTTGCATCAGCCATTAACTTTTATCGAGATTTTGACATCACATGGGGAGATTGCCGTGCTAAAATGCTCAACAATGGGGAACTTCTCACGCTCTCCCTTGATAGAATCTCTGGCTCAGGATTCCAGTATAAGAATGAGTACCTTTTTGGAAAAATCGATATGCAAATCAATCTTGTCCCTGGAAACTCTGCTGGCACTGTCACTGCTTATTATTTGTCATTGGAAGGACCAACTCATGATGAGATAGACTTTGAATTCTTGGGAAATCTTATTGGCATCCCTATATTCTTCATACAAATGTATTCAGCCAAGGCAAGGGTTAAAGGGAGCAACAGTTCTAACTTTGGTTCGACCCAACTGTAGATTTTCACATTTATTCCATCCTTTGGAACCCACAACGGATCATCTTCTCTGTAGATGGGACACCAATAAGAGATATCAAGAATGCAGAGTTTGTTGCTGTCGCATATCCAAAAATCAACCAGTGAGGATATACTCAAGATTGTGGAATGCAGTTTTTTTTTTTTTTTTTTTTTAAACACACACACACTCACATGCATCTTACAGGAATCGAACTCTAGACCTATAAGTCGAGAAGCTAACTCCCTAACCACTGGGCTAGCCCCAATGGCTTTGTGGAATGCAGTTGATTGGGCGACAAGGGGTGGTCTTATTAAGAAAGATTGGACCAATGCTCCATTTGCTGCTCCATACAGAAATTTCAATGCCGTGTTGGATTTTTAATTAATTCACGTAAAGCAAATTAAATAATCATTTACATAAATCTTCAGGTTTAGATCATAGAATAACATGATTTATACATCGTACTATTATAGTAAAACAATACATTGATTCATAGCTACTTTAGTTAATTGTGTTGGCCTTTAATACTTCTGCTCCTTTAATGTGAATTACTTCTGTTTTTTTATTCTGAATCACTGTAAGCCTTAAAGAGTCCTGCAAATAAATCTTTTGGAATAGGAAAGAAGAGAATATCAGGACAAAGATAATTGGTTTCTCTCTCTTGACCCCGATTAGAATGAGACACAATTGATGAAGATGTTACGTAATATTTATTGTGGGTAGAGAGAGGATCAATCGCTATCAGAGTCATTATCTCCACTTCCCATCAAAGTAGGCAGTCAGGTTTTCCCATTTAAGTGATAAGATAAAATCTTATCAGTTATTTTATTGATAAAATCACGTGGGTGATAAAATACACTAACATTCTCCCACTTAACCCATGTGACAGATTCAACTTAATGATTTAATCATAATACGTATAACAATGCTAATTTCTTACTTGCATTGTTTATACTATAAATCTTATTAAGTAAAACTAATATGGATCATAGCGGTCCCACATCATATTCTTTGACATAATCCCTTCTATGTATCACAATACTAGCATTACTTAACATGACTCATAATGGGAAATAAAACAATTATGGTCCAACAATAATGTCTTAGTCAGAGACAAATTCAATTACCAATTATATCATCGTTCATGTATATACTATAAAGTCAAGAATGATAAAAGAAAACAGAAACAATACTTAAATGAGCTCAGAGTATCAAATACATAAGGTGTTTAAGAACTTAGATCATAATATCAAGAATGGTATCTTGTAATACCCATTCTTTCAACATGTTCATTAAAAGCCTTTGTGTTTAATCCTGTTGTTAAAGGATCTGCAACCATAAAATTTGTGCTAATGTGCTCAATTGACACTCTTCGTTTCTGAACTTCTTCTTTAACTGTAAGGTATTTCAACTCCATATGTTTAGCACTTTTTGAATACCTATCGTTTATAGAGAAAAAAATTGTTGCGGTGTTATCACAATAAATTTTCAGCGACTTGGCAATACTGTCAACAATTTCAAGTCCTGAAATAAAGTTTCGCAGCCATAATACATGAACAGTGGCCTCAAAGCATGCCACAAATTCAGCTTCCATAGTGCAAGTGGCAATGACAGACTGTTTTGCACTTTTCCATGAGATTGCTCCTTCAGCCATCATGAACAAATAGCCAAATATAGATTTTCTAGTATCTACGCATCCACCATAATCTGAATTTGAGTATCCTATCACTTCGAGATGATCAGATCTCCTATAAGTGAGCATATGATCCTTTGTTCCTTGCAAGTATCTTAATACTTTCTTTGCAGCTTTCCAGTGATCCAATCCAGGATTACTTTGATATCTGCCCAGCATACCAACAGCAAAATTGATGTCTGGCCCGGTACAAGTTTGTGCATACATCAAGCTTCCAACAATTGATGCATACGGAATATTTTCCATTTGTTTGCATTCCAATTCATTCTGTGGACATTGCTTAAGGCTGAATTTATCTCCTTTCTGAATTGGAACAATAATTGCAGAGCATTTCTCCATTCCGAATCTCTCTAAAATTTCACCGCTAGCCATGAACAAACAAGCTTCAATCCTTTTAATTGTTGATCAGACAGCACATTTCTAAGAAGTCTTGTTCAAGGCTTTAAGCTCATATGTTGCAACTCAAACAAAAGGCAAAAGTAAATTCACAAATAAATGAAACAAGATCAAGAAGGATTGAAGGAAGATTCATTAAGTTACAAAAATTTACAAAGGCCTGGAGCTAGTGAAACAAAGCAACCAAGCTCCAGGAATTCTCTCTCTCTCTCTATCTCTGAATTGGCAAAAACTTTAGTACAGTACCGTGATCTCTTTCATCAAGAAGAAGAAGAAGACAAAAATGCCCCTCAAAAAGTTGATTTCTATTTTCACTCACGGATGTATTGGACGGAAGGACCAAAAGTTGCGGGTTTGAATAGTTTGATGACCTTTTAGGCCACTTTAAAAGTTCAGTGACCAAAAGGCGAATTTTCAGAAAGTTTAGTGACCATCTGGGCAGTTTGCTCATTTTTATTTTGTCATATAAATAGTTTTATTTTATTTTCATATCATCTAACAATGAACGTAATTTTTAATTTGACAATAAATTAAATAGTGTTATTTTGAACGCGAAACACTGTCACACTAGAAACAATGTTACCATGATAAATGGACACACAAAATGACATGAGAACCATTTATATCACAAAAATTAAGCTGAGAGGCGTAAAAATTAAACTTTTTTAAAAAAAAATTAAAAGCTAAAATAATACTTTTTTCATACACAAGCAGTAGCATATCAATAAGGTTTCTTGAATATAGCTTAATACTTTTGGCTCTTGTGAGCTTCCTCAAGTTTCCATTTTAATCTCTGCCAAATTATCCAGTGAATATTAATGTTTGGCTTCCCTTTGTTTTTCTCCTGTCTCATAATTAAATAGCATCAATGGAATTGTTCCATGGAAGTATGTCTTCCCCTTGTGGATTCTTCAAGAATAACTTGCATGCTGATCGATCTAGTCCTGTCTTCCTGTCGTCAATTTCATTTAATCTCTCTTGTTAATACAAAAAGAACGAATAATAAATAGAATCACTGCAATCCAATATTGCTCCTGTCGATTACATAGTATCCAATGTAAATCATTTACACATAATGTACTAACCAGTATTCTTTGATGAGAAAATCAGAACATTAAGGTATAAAGATTCAGCCAATATTATTTGATAATTATAAAAATAAAAAAAAAAACCTATAAATCTATACATTAATGTACATTTATTCTTTGATACGGAGGACAACTTTATTTGACATGAAACATATGCAAAGGAGAGAGGGAGAAATGAGTAGGAGAGTGATCATATCAAGGGTTTGCTGGCTTTCCCAAACTTGTAATTGTTTGATGATTTGTAGGTGACAGATTTCTGCCTTTCTGGGGTTTGGATAAATCAGCAAATATTACGCAAACAAACACAGAAACAATCAATGGGCGATTCTGAACAGCAATCTGGATCGTTCACCAAGATTTTGCGTCCCAAACCCAAGTTATAAGTGACACGCTTATTAGGCAGGTGATCACGATGATGATCATCAACGAGGAACTTGAATATTAATGTTGGTTCGCTGCCAGTGGTATTCTTAGGCATGAAATGGCCAAAATCAGCCTCCACATGACAAGTAAGAAAGCTGCTAAGTGCAACAAAAGCAATTAGAAGAACAGCAATTTGGAGAGTGAATTTGGCCATTGCAAAAGTTAAGAAAAAGTATAAATTGCAATTGTGAACCTCACCAATGAATAAGATTTGTGAGCAACTTTATAATGAAGTCCGAACTCGATCTGAACGACAAATATAGAAATTTCAACCGAACTTTAGGAGAATTCGGTGAGGGCACTTAATAAGTATATGTGGTTTGGCATTTTGTGGATTTAGCAAGAATTTTGCTTCTGCTGGAAGCAATTTTTGTTTTTATTAAAATTTGTGTTGGAAACTTTAACGTTTTTTCCCTGCTCGTATCATCACAGTTAGGATAATCTTCTTGTATGTGTTATTCAAAGAATGAGATTCTCCGCCTCTAGAGAATTATACACCAAATTTTCTTCCTAGGAGATTTTACTGTAATCTTGGGTTTTGTATTATATTATTGATTTGTTTTCATGTTTCACTTTCATATGATTGGTACAAATGATCCACTCCAAGTAGGGAATTGTACTAATGATCAAAACTTTAGAAGTTATCGAAGTGTTGATTGATAGTATACTAATACAAGAAACTGATTGTTGTCCTTACTTTTTATTGTGATTTTCAAAGTTAATAGAAATTTTTTGTGCACAAAAATTCCAATATAAGACACACAATTAATTGTCGTTGAAATCATGATTTTAATTTTTTGCTACTTTTTCGTGTGTTGAAATTGCGATTAACTCATTATTGCATATATGAACACACTTCACGTGAGATCATCTGTTTTTTGTAATATAGTTTTGGTGATTATTTTAATGTCAATTGATGAGGATTAAAAGGAAATTAAGGAGCATTCTTCTGTGAAATGGATTCATGTATGAGACTTTCGTATCAATACAAAAATTAACTCATCAAGCATCAAATATCAAAGATCAACATATTAACTATCAAAGAATATTAGTATATCAAGTATCAAATATCAAATATTAGCATATCAATTATCAAAAATTAACATATCAAATATCACGTATCAAATATTAGCGAATCAACTATCAAAGATTAGTTTATCAAGTATCAAAAATTAATGTATCAAGTATCAAAAATTAGCGTATCAAGTATACAAAAATTAACATAGCAAATGTAACATTAGCGTATTAAATATAACAAAATTCGCGTACAAGATCACATATATAAATTCATTTTACAATATTCTTTGTGAAAAAGAAATATTTAGGTAAACTCGATGTAACATATCCGATATGGAAACTAGATCCATTAAATCTGTCAGGTATATTGTGTATAATAAATATTTCTTACTTATTTTTTAAAAAGGGTTGCTTCCTAACTGTGGAATTAATTATTCACTTATTATGACGCAAATTGGCTCATCGGAGGGGACTCCTATGGACTTCCTTGTGTTCTATTAACTTTATGAGATTCATTATGATTAATGACGTCTAGTGTAAAAAACAAAATAAAGTGTATATATATATATATATATATTAATTGTTCTTTTGTTGTTCTAATTTGATTATGCAAATAATTCTTAGAAAAGTAATAGCTAATCATATATTCTTTTGTTTTATGCTAAAATCTTATGTTCTTATTATTGGCTTTAAGCTATAAATCTATATTCTTTTGCTTTAGTGTCAATCTTATATTCGTTTTCTTTAAGCTACAATATATATATATATATATTAAGGTACCAATGCAGCCAATTATTCTTTGATACATAGTACAAGTTCATTAACGTGACACATTCACGAAGGCATAAAGTGAGGTTTGCTCAAATAATAAGAAAATAATAAGCAAAATGTAACAATCAAAAGTCCAAACTAAAATTTGTAAAAGGGTAATAGTTTTTCAAAATAATTTTTTACAAGTAACTTTTTTTATTAATAAAATCATCAAGACTCAAAACATAATGCTGGGTAAATTATTTCAATAATTTCTTGATTTAGGATTAAGAATCGTTTTTAATCTATAATCTTGAAAAAACTTTATTTGATTTCAACTTTGATTTTTTCACATAAAATAGTACTCATCTTATTTTACATCCATCTAAAACATAATGAATTGTCATTTTACTGTGTCAAATGGATGAAAAATTGAAATGATCGAGATCGTTTATATGACCAAATCTAAATTCATGAATCAAAATAAAACTTTTCTAAAATTATAAACTAAAATGATATTTATCCTTAAATTGAGGGACTATTGAAGTAATTTTATCCTAAAATTGGTAAGGAAATCCAATCAAATCAAGGGCAATTATGAAGGGATTTATGATACCCAATCAATCAAGACAATCAAGAGATATCAAATCAATTAAAGATAATCAAGAGATATCAATAACTCAAGACAATCAATGAAGAGAATCAATATATTTCTATTAAGAGTAATAACAGACAAAGTGAAATTCTAGAGTGAAATCTCATAGTGACTAACGTGGCATATATAAAACGACAAACTTGAGCCTATTGTATCACTTTCATGCAGCACTTTATAAAAAAAAATTGACACGCGGCATTTTAGTTAGTTATCTCATTTTAAAAAATTAAACTAATATTCTAACCAAATGATAAGTGAACCCTAAGGGACGTGTCAGTTTTTTATAAGGTAGTACATGATTTTGATTTTTTATACATAATGGATGATTTTGTCTTTTTACACATGTCACGTCAGTCACTATCGGATTTCACTCTAGAATTTCACTTTGAGCATCAATACTCTTCTATTAATTGTAATCAATTGTAATTATGCTATTGATTAATTCATTTTATAATTAGTCTAACCTTTTAATCTACATATATGTTACATCGATCAATAAGAAAGGCGTACTATAATTCTCCAAACTCTCTCTTTCTCTCAAAATCTATTATGGCACCAAAACAAAATCTATTAAAAATATTTATTTAAACTTAGCTCATTTATAAAGCATAAACTTGAACTTTGAGTTCGAGTTCAAGTTCGGGTTCGTTAATAGTGTTCGTTAATTAATTTTAACAATCAAATATTTAAACTTATAGTTGTAATTGTTTAACTCGTTAATTCTAATATTTTTCCTTGAATGAATAATTTTAAGCTTATCAATTACCCATATTTGTTGGTACAATATTATTTTTAAAAAAATTACAAAATCTTTAATGGAAGAATTCAAAAATAATAATTTGCCATTTTGCATATATAAAAGGGTTAAAAGCATTTAACCCCCTCCAACTCATACATTAGTTTACCCCCTCAATGAAATAAATAGGCACTTTACCCTTCTAACAAATTTTGTTAATGGCTTTAACAATTAATTACATATTTAAAGATATTTGGACAAGAATGCCCATACATTAGTTTTCCTATAATCCTCTCTAATTTCTTTGATAATATTTATTTTATTTTTTTATTTATAAAAAAAGTGCTATAATTTATTCTCATGTTTTTTGAATATTTTTGTATTATGATTATGGAATTTCTATTTATAAAATTTTTAATAATTAATCATCTAAAAAATGTTTGTTTTATATATAATTCCGTCTCACAACTTATTTTCACTCATTAATCATTGGGAAAAAAGATAAACTTCTTGTTTTTATATTTGATAATTGATAAATTTGTGTAGTCACCTTGTGTTTCTTTTTTTTTTATAATAATATTCAAACCCTTTCTTAATGAAATACATTCTTATTGCTTTTCTGATTTATTTAATATTAATAACAATTTAATATTTAATATCATTCTAGTAAATATAAAAATGAGAAATGCTTAACCCTTAATTTAATGTCAAATTTATTAATTATCAAATATAAAAACAAGAAGTTTATCTTTTACAAAATGATTGATGAGTAAAAAGAAATTGTAAGAATAAATTATTTATAAAACTAATATTTTATGATTAATTATTAGAAATTCGGCGAATTCCCTTTTACCCCCCTGTGGTTAGGCATAATCCCCCTATCGCTACCTCGTGGTTTCAAAATACCCACATAACCCCCTCGTGTTTTGAACTAATGTGAAAAATGGACGGAAACTGTCCAAACTGACGGACGTGGTTTACACGCACAGTAATCTGCGAGTATTACTTAAACTGTTTTATTTTTATTCCAAAATTACCCTTTCCTTTTCCTTTTCTTTTTCTCTTTCCTTTCTTTTCTCGTCTCTTTCTTTTCTTCTTCCACGCAAGAGGCCACTCCACCAATCCTACTTCCGATCAATTAGCCTGTCAGATTCAAGCGTACGAAGAGGAAGATTGGGTTGATTCAAAGTTCAGATCTTCAAAGACAAGATCTGACGAAGACCCAGAGCAATCACCCCCTGAACCTAGCCCTTTCGATTTGGGCGATCTGGGAACCAGAACTCCGATCTAGGTGGCAACCAAAACACCGACAAATTCAGCTCCAGCCACCACTCCCGCCAGAGCAAGCCCTCCAAAAGCCAGCAATGCTTCAATATCTTTCGGCCAAAATGGAAGTCACCAATATATCATTTTGAAGCGAAACATGGTCATCAAATCAAATGAATTACCCACTTCATTGCAGATTTGGTACATCGGCAATTGAAACAACAAATTGAGCCAGTTTAATCCCAAATTTTCAGTCAGAATGGAAACCCAATTTGGTGTGGTTTCACATAGAAAATGCACAGCTCCAATGAGGTTTGAAGTTCTATTGGTTTGAGCAATTCGAGCCTTTTTTTTCAGATCGTCGGCACAAAGGAGTCCATGTCTCCAGTTGAAGCTTCATTTTGAGCCTGGAACTACGAATCGGCAGCAGAGAGCTGGACAATTTTCCTGTACTTCAGGTGCCGGAGCTGTCACCACTTCAGTTGGCCCTTTTGACGCAGATCGATTGGCCGCTAGACCCCGTAGAAAGTGAAACCCACGGCTGGATCTTCTTGTTCATCGGCGGATCCCTTTGGAAGGTCGCTGGAGCTTTCCCACCAATAAGAACCTGAGCTCCGTTTTCAAAGTAATCGTTCAGATCTGGAGCTTCCATGAAGAAGCTTTGCTGGAGACTCAGCTGTGCCTTTGATCGATGTAGCGGCTACTGAAGTGAATGCAGAAAAAAACCTGATTGATGTGGAATTGATATGGAATACTAGAATTTTGATTTTGAAACATAAAATTAAAACCCAGATTCTTTAAAGTTCATATTGAATGGTTTAAAACTCTAGATTTTGAATATAAATTTTCAATTTTACATCCTCACTTGCTGAAAATGAACTCTCGGTTCTTGCTTGATCTTTCAATCTTGAATGATGTTGAGAAATGAAGCTTCAAGACTTAACCCAGTTGCGTTCTGGGTTGGAACCTAATGCTGTGAGCTTGCTGAACTTGTTTCCTGCAGTTTGTAAATTGGTGAACTTGAAAGCTTGTATGTCCATACTGGCAGCTTCTGAGTTGAGGGATTTGGAGAAGAGGGTTGAGATTCATGATTTTGCAATGAGACAAAGGACTGATTCAGATGTTATGTTTACTACTTCTTTGATCGTGACGGCAATACCGGTGGAGGTTCAGTCATGGTGGGGGAGAGAAAAACAGATATAAGGAAAAAAAATAAATAAGGGTATTATAGTAAAGTTACTCATTTCCGTCAGTTTTAACGGATTCCGTCGCTTTTCCACATTAGTTCAAAACACGATGGGGTTATGTGGGTATTTTGAAACCACGAGGTAGCGATAGGGGGATTATGCCTAACCACAGGGGGGTAAAAGGGAATTCGCCCTTAGAAATTTTATAAATAGAAATTTCATAACCATTGATAAGCACTAATTATTCAGCTTATATTATATCTTTTTATGTACTTTGTGGGGTAAGTTTGGTGTTAATTAATGATATTCTTTGTAGAATCTGGAAGTTTCCATCAATGAGCATGGTGTGAAGATAAAGATTGATTTGGAGAGATTTCAAGGAGGATTATGGGCTGAAGATAGAAGTTTGGAAAGAAGAGGATTCTTGGAAGCTACCAAAAGAGTGGAAGGATTGAATTAGGACACTTGTTTATATATGGATAATGGAAACCGCGTGTGGCTAATTTAAATTTGGAAACAAGAAGATTCCTTTCCTTAGTTAAATTAGGAAGTTATGATTTTTCCTCTATATAAGGGATTTGGGATAATTAGGGTAGAGGATATCTTTGACACTATTTTTAGGCGCAGCTCTTCGTAGTAGTAGGAGTCGTAGCTTTTAGGTAGGTAGCAGTAGTTTCTGCAGTGTTCCATGTTTTACAACTAGAACAGCAGTGCCGTCATATGCCCAAACGACGGTCAAACTGGTTTGATATTTTTAATTCAGATTTATTTCTTTTAATTATTTTGACTGTTTTTAATTATGTTTCTTGAGTAGTTTGTTTTCCGGCATATAAGTAAAGAGGCTTTAACTATTATTTACTCGTGAGACCTAATTGTTTTAATATAATTAATATTTTATGAGTTCCGAAAGTTCTCTTTGCATAGCGTTAATTGTTTGGATTTGTTATACACTGGCCATGTTTAATTAATCTGAATAGTGTCAATTAATCTCCTATTAGTTCACTGGATCTAGTAGATAGGATTAATTAGTGGCGAAGCTACTGTCTCGGTAGATGGGAATTTTAGGCTAATAAATTGTGATGATCATGATTGTGATTTATTAGAATTGGGTTTCTCTATTATTTAATGCTGTTTTAACATTGAATCTGTTGTTCGGCTGATTCCGGCCGGTTATGTTAGAATTAGAGAAATAATTGATTAAGCTGATTCTTGTCAATTATCGATAAATTAAGGAGAAATTAGGCTACGTCGGAGCTGATTCTCAGTAGCCTATAACTGGTTGATTCATGATATTAATTAATCCTTGAGTCTATGATCGATAGATAATTAGTTAATGTGAATTTACTTGTTGCCGGACTTTTGTATTTTGTATATTTATTTCCATTAATTTGTTTTAATTATTTTAGTTTAATCATTACTAAATATTATTTGTGACAAGTTTCTTGAATTAACTAGAACAGATAGTGTTTCCGTTCCTCGTGGGATCGACCTTACTCTTGCTATACTATTTTTTATCATTTAGAGTAAGTAATTTATTTTGATACAAAAACGACACTGCCAACCATAATACAAAAATATGAGAAAATATGAGAAAAAATTATAGCACTTGTTTTATAAATAAAGAATAAAATAAATATTATCAAAGAAATTGAAGAGGATTATAGGAAAATTAGTGTATGGACATTCTTGTCAAAAAAATTTTAAATATGTAGTTAATTATTAAAGCCATTAATAGAAATTATAAAAAGGGTAAAGTGCTTATTTATTTTATTAAGGAGGTATAATGCAACTAATACATGAGTTGAAGGGGGTTAGGTGGTTTTAACCCTATATAAAAGCAAAGTAATACTAAAAGTAAAATAATGATTAAAGTATACTATTCCGATAGTTTAAATTTAGTTAATTTACCCCAAAAACTATGCATATGCTTTACAGTATTTTGCAAAATTACATAGTTTTGACTTTTTATGCATAGATATTCATAGGTTTCTTGGCTGGCCAGTAATATTTATAAATACAAAAGTGTTTAACGCAATGGTTGATGAGTGAGTTTTAAATTTAGAAATAGTCTTACATTTGTCATTTATGCATTTTTGTCTCTTAAAATTGGAATAATGAATTTTAGTACCTCATAAAATTAAAACGCATTACTTTGGTACCAAAATTTATTTTAAGTTAATATATATATATATATATATATTTTAAGTTAATATATATATATATATGCAATATATATATAGTGGCGGAATCAAAACTAAAATTGAGGGGGTGCTATATATAATTAGTATAAAATAATTTTTTTATTAAATAAATATGTATAACTAATAAAGTATCAATTAATTGACAATCATAATAATGAATATATATATATATATATATATATACCACCTACTAATAAAATACTTATTTATTAACATTTAAACATAAAACAAATGAGTCATATAAGTCTACAATTGTTATAAATATTGAAAAAATTGTTTATTTTATTCTTATCCTCCATGAATACCAAAATTGTCATAAAACAATTTCATAGAATACCTTTGATTTATTATTTCAATATGTTCAAAATTTTCAATTTTGACGAAATGGACAAAAACAATTCAAATTTAGTTCATGCCTTATAGATTTCTCAACTTGACCATTTTATTTGATTGTATATTTTTCTAAATTTAGTGGATAATTTTAACCTTTTTTTAATGATAAGTCAAATTATCAAAATCAAAATAAATTTTAACTTCCTTATTTTATGATAAGCCTAGTCATCAAAATCAAATTTCACTTTGACTTTTAGTTAATACGTATTAAAAGAAAAAAAATGAAGGGGAATACATTCTCTCTCCTAAATCTTATCCTTTCAATCAATTATAAATTAATCCCTAAAACTCAATTCCCTTTTTATCTCTATCACCTCTAGTTACCTACCACCATCAAATACTATGATTCAAATGTATAAATATATTATATTTTTATCGTATTTTTCACCATATTGAATGGCCAAGCGGGGTGCTAAAACAGTGGGGATTAACCCTTACTTTTAGGAGCAACGAGACTGTAATATATATATTTGTTATATTAAACTACAAACCCCAAATAGAGCATTAGTCTCTCGTTAAAATTTTCCTATCGGTTTGAGTCAATTATTTGAGATTCTTTACCTAAATAGAGGAGTTTACAACGGTGATGGTACCGCATCAATACCATCCCAAGTAAAAACTAATGCTTGGGATTAGTTCACAAAAATAATTGAACTTCATCAATAGCCTAGGCCCTAATATCGATTCAGGACGGTTTGGTTTTCTAAGAATTTACTTTATAATAGTACACGAATGAATAACATGATGAATGTATATATAGTGCACAAAATAGATTAAAATGAAGGTATCTAGCTTAGCCTACTTCTATATCAATAATAAGTACATATTATATTTGTTTTACATAAAAAAAATGGGTGAAAGAATTTTATTAACAAATATGTAATATAGCATAGATGCACACTTAATTAGATATATAATATACTTATAATGTTGAATATTACACTAAACCCCAATTTCATGGCATCGAATCTTTTTTACTCTCTCAAGCTTTTTTGTTTTGTTTTTTTTTTTTTGCGATGATCTTTTCATATATTCTCATTCGAATTTCTAATTATAACATTTTGCATTTCTGAAACGCATTTAATTGACAAAAAGTCAAGGTTCCACATGATAAGTTGGTTGTTATTAAATATCCAATACATTCTCATAAGTGAGACAATGGGA
Organism: Ophiorrhiza pumila; assembly: GCA_016586305.1. NCBI lineage: Eukaryota > Viridiplantae > Streptophyta > Magnoliopsida > Gentianales > Rubiaceae > Ophiorrhiza > Ophiorrhiza pumila. The sequence continues at coordinate 31,728,765 of BLIW01000002.1, forward strand.
AAAAAATTACAAGTTATTTCTAATCTAAACATGATGTGATACAATTTTTGTTGTTTTCTCCGAGTGCGATCTATAAGCTGTTAAAAAAAAATTAAATCACGTCATACTATTTGAATTCTAATGATATATGATGAGTTCAAAGATCGGTATTGAAATCAGAACTCCCAAGGAATTTTCAAACAATCTAAGATCGATGAACACTCCGAACTTTATTGAGAGTCAACTCCGATGCTTAAATCAGTTCTCGAGATGAAAGTTATTGAATATGTATAATTTAATCTTTTAGTTGTTGTATAAGGTCATATTAATTTATACTTGTAAATCTATATTGCGCATATGATTTATTTTGGGATTTCCACAAAAACCAAAAAACGATTCTTAATTATTATATTTTCTTGGTGGGTTCTTTGTTTCCTAATTTTTTTTACAGAGAGGAATAATCATCGTTCAAGGTTTTGAGATGCCAATTCTTCCACCAATTTTAAAGAGAACATCAAGGCACTCTTTTGTTTCAACTCCTTGTGTCCTATTTGTGCAACCATTAATTCATTCTTTCTTTTTCTTATCTTGATTTGTTCTAAAACTTGGATTGTCATAAGTTAAAAATGTTGGAAAACTTCAATAACTTATTACACATAAAGTAAGTGAACAAATATGGGTTTTAGGTTTGGTGACAAGAATCAAATTCTGTATTGATTTTGGTGGGTTTCGCTAAGAATGTTTACTTGAGTTTTGGTGGGGCACAATGATGGAGGCGGTGGTTGTAGGAAGCTTTGGTGGAGATGAAGATGGACGGAAGGAGATAGAAACTCTAAAAAAATATTTGAAATTCCTTTTTTGCCCTTTAAAAAAATCACTTAATAGAAAAATTTCAGAGAAGTTACACAAAGGATCAAAACTATACTAATATCAAGTGTAACTGACAAATTTTTTTTATTATTTTTGAAATGTAAGGGAAAAAAATTAAAGAGCAATTTGTGAGGGATATTTTTATTGATTTGGCCAACAATAAACCTGAGTTACTCTTTCCGCAATTTATATATATATATATATAATGTTTTAGTCATGAAAATATAAATTAAATTTATGATTGATCATAATTATCTATTCTAAAAGCGAAGTGCCTTATGCAAAGCTTAAATTCCAATCCCATAATATCAAATAAATATTTGAACCGATGATAATAAAAGGAAATTAACTTATTTTAGGGTAAATAACCACAATAATCCCTTAACTTAGAGGTAAGCATCGTCTTGATTTCCAATCTTAAAAAAGTTACATTTTAATCCCTAAACTTAATTTTGTTACACAAATAGTTTTCAACTCATTTTTTATCCATTTAACATGTAATGCATTTAATCATGTGACACGGTTCCATCATTCAAAACAGCGCAGTTTAGTACCACATAAACAATGTTACTTGTCAAATGGGTGAAAAAATAAGTTAGGAACTATTTGTGCAACAAAATTCAAGTTGAAAGACAACAAAAAAAATGTATCTTCTTCAAGATTGAGAATCAAAACAATACTTTACTTCCAAATTGAGGTATTATTGAGGTCACTCACTCCATATTTTATGTCTATTTAATGTCTGTTTGATAAAATTGAAAACTAACTGAATCTAAAATTTGAAATCTAAAAGTAATAAAAGTAATAAGTTGTTGAATTCATTAATTTTATATGTTTGATAATCCATTTGATATTTATATTTGAATCTGAAAATATAATATGTGAAAATATGTGGGGGACAAAAATTTATACAGTATGTATAAACATATGGTCTATAAATATGTATACTATGTGAAAATATATGTAGTATGTATAAATACATGCAGTGTATGAAAATATGTGTAGTATGTGTAAATATGTATAGTGAGTGAAAATGTGTGTAATATGTGTAAATATGTATGGAGTAAAAATATGTGTAATGTTTGTAAATTGTGTAGTGTGTGAAAGTGTGTAGTAGGTTTAAATATGTGGGGTGTGAAAATGTGTGTAGTAAGTGTTAATATGTATAATGTGTGAAAAATGTATGTAGCGTGTATAATTATGTGTAAAAAGAAAAAAAAAACTTAAGCTGTGTTAATTATGTCATATTAAAAATATTTTAAAATTCTACATTTGACCATTCTCTCAAATTAAGCAAATTAAGCCAAATTTTATCGGTTAAAATTCTATCATAATTTTGTCTATGATTTCAGAAAAAATAATTTATTAAGATGTGTAATATGCGATTATCAAAAAAGATTAATTGGTTCATATCTGAATCAATTAATTTTCAGAGTTAAAATAAGTTATTAAACAGGCCTTAGTTGGATTTATATTAAAGTTAGAACATATAAGAACTCTTGATTTTAAATATGGTAAGAAAAGTATTTGTTAATAATGTTTTTCATATGAATGGATATTTGTATATGTTAATGAATTAAAAGTAATAAAATTAAATCAATTTAGAAAATCATTTCCATTGAGAATAACAAATCTAATCACAAATATTCCAGTATACCAAATGTTGCCAGTTAATGGTATGGAATATTATTGAGTGGAATAATTAATCCAACTATTTAGTTAAAATTCATTAATCATTATCAATATAGCTTTAATTAACTAGTCAATCACAATGGATTTTTTTTAAAAAAAAAACCCACAAAATATTTGGTATACCAATATTTTGGAATTGGTGGCGGTGGAGGTGGAAGATTTAGTTTTTTTTTTTTTAAATTAATATTGAGTCACTAAAGATAATAATAGTCCTCAAATCAGTAGAAAGATTATTCTTTACATCAATGACTATTATATTGATAGAATCATAGTAATAGCCTAGATATTGGTTAGATAGTTTTGAAGGGTGATAGTTTTCAAAGATTTATTTATTTTTTATTTCTTTAATATCAAACCATTAACAAAATTAATAGCTTCCAAATTAATAGGAAATAATTATTGTCTACATTAATCACTATCATAATGATAGAATCATACTGATAGGCTTTTAATAATTTAAAACACATTTGATTCTCTTTTACCTAATACCATAAATGATCTTTCCATCCCATACCATACATGATACACCTATTTTTGGGAATGAGTGTTAAAACAAAAGTGGGGTGGTGGGGGTGGTGCGGTGGCTGGTACTGGTGGTGGAGAATGGGAAGGAAGTGGAGATCGTGTTAAAAACTCTTGTAAGATCGTCTCAAAAACTCTTGTGAGATCGTCTCATATACGTGAATTATACTTTATACAATAATACGTTAATTTATTATACGTTATACGCTAATATTTTATATTTTATACACTAATACACTAATTTTTGTATATTTTATACGCTAATTTTTTATACATTATATGCTAATTTTTTATACTTTATACGCTAATTTTTATACTTTATATGCTAATTTTTTATACTTTATAAGTTAAAGTGAATTCATACGCAAGTCTCATATATGAGACTAGGGGTGTAATCGAGCCGAGTCGAGCTCGAGTACACCCTTAATCGAGTAGCTCGATCTTTTTAAGGGTGGTACTCGAACTCGACTCGAGCTCGATCGAGTACCTAATTTTTTAGCTCGACTTCGAGCACCGAGTAATTAGCTCGATTTTTTTATTATTTTTTTAATTTTTTTATTATTTTTTATTATTTTTAAAATTTTTTTATTTTTTTTATAAAAAATTATAGGATGTATTTGTAATTTTTCAAAATTAGTATGGTAAAATAATAATTTATATAAAATTAAGGACCAAAATATAAATATAAGTTGCTTAAATTATAATTTATTAAATATTAGGGACTAAAATATAAATATAAGAATAAAAATTAAAAAAAAAAAAACATACTCGAGTAGCTCGACTCGAGCTCGAGCCCATATAATCTGAGCTCGAGCTCGACTCGAATTCCAATTCGAACTGCTCGAACTCGACTCGAGCTCGGTCAAACCGAGCTCGAGTCGAGTAGTTGACCGAGCTACTCGTTAGCTACTCGCGAGTAGCTCGATCGATTACCAGCCCTATATGAGACGGTCTTACAGGAGAACGGTCTTTTGCATAAAAACATTTGTAGTTCTCAACTTAATTATAACTCTCGTCTACAAATATCTGTACTCTTTACTATTAATCATACAATTGGTCTTTTGTGGAGCGGGTTCGCAGCGATAAAAACGTCAAGAAATAATAAAACTGCACGTGAACGTAAAACCGCTCCTAGTCCTCAACGAAGTCATAACTCTCGTGTACTCTTTACTATTAATCATACAACTGGTCTATTGTGGAGCGCGTTCGCGCGATAAAAATGTTAAGAAATTAAAATCACAATTTTAACGACGATTAATTATCCGATTTATATATCAATCACGTTTATACATATGCGTATGTAACACCAGTTTTTGTATTAATCATAACATTAGAAAGAATGACACAATTTTGGAAGTTTTTTACGAATAGCATTATTGTAATTGTCTATGAGAAAAAGAAGTCTACAAAAAGGACAACTAAAGACTCAAAACCAAAAATCCCACAATATGTTTCGTACGTTAAACAAGTAATGCGTAGTTCTCACAGTCAAAGCATCCATCCAAGAAAAGCAAAACTTGGAATCCTATCACAAGATGCCTGGAAACTGCTGCATTGCATCATGGTAGGAGTAATGGGATTTGGTAATAAATCCGATTTGGAGAAAAAAAGATTGAGAGATAACGTCATAAAGGGATTCGTCGTTTCCAATCTTTTCTTATTATTTCGTTTTATTTTCAACCACTTCTTTCTCTTTCCTTCCTCTGTTTTTTTAGTGTGTGTGTGCGTGTGCCTTTTTATTATAATAATAATAACAATAGTCAATTAATTAATAAGTGGACCATTTTTTCTTCTCCTTTCTTCTTACCTTCCACGTCTATGCCGTACTCTTCCTTTTGCCTATATATATCCCTAATTTCGTAACCATTTCGTCATTACAGTCGATCCCTTTTTTGAATTCCATTAATTTCCCATATTTTCACCTTAATTTGTATCATCATCATGGAAGAAGCCAATGGTATGGCTTGCATTGCCATGGAATTAATCTTCTTAAATTGATCTTTTTCTTATGTTGTGTTTGATTGACTCAATGTTCTTTTTTGAATTCTTTTAATGGGTTTGCGGAGTTTGATGTTATGAGATGATGATTTGTATTGTTTTTGAGTTTTGATGAATTTTTTGTTTGACGGTTCGATGGTTGTTTCCAAGGTTCTTGGATCTTATTTGGCATTTTCAAGACTCAAAATTTATGGGTTCTAATCATATTTTTCATTTAGTAATTGATTCAGTTCTTGTACCAGAGAACAAGGAACTGTTAATTTGTTCTCTTAGAGCTTCTTCTCTGATTTTGAGCATTTCCCTGTAGACCAAAAGATCAGTTTTTACTGAATTGCATCATCTCCTAGCTTATGTAATGCTTTTTTTTGAAGTGGAAATATTTTTCCCATCATTGTCATTCTAGACATTAGTTTAGTCTATATGATCCCTGACTATGATAACTATGAACTTCTTATTTAATACATGTTTGAGTTGTATGATTCAGATGTATTTGCAATTTTCAAGTGAGGCAGAATCTTTCGTATTGGCCTTGGTAAAATTTTGTCTATCGATAATACTTCAACCTTTTTCTGTTAACCTTTTCCCCTTTTTCTTTCAGTTGTTGAGGCAAAGGATGGAACTATTTCTGTTGCTTCTGCATTTGCTGGTCACCAGGAAGGTAATCCTATTGGCTTATTCCCTTTGCTGATGTCCGTATCATCTCACTCTTGTGGTGCCAAAATTTGTGTTTAGCATCAGTTTGCAGTGTGTTTTTCTGTGAAACTTGGTACTGAAACCATCACGACATTCACTTTCACTTGTATAAACGTATCTAATCTAGTGAAATGGTTTTGAACCTTCAAGCTATATCGAAATTCTTGCGGTGGCTACATTTTTTCTCTTCCATATGTGAACCTTTATACTTGAACTTACTGTTATTGGTTCATATCTACCATATACTTCCTTGTATATATGCAGCTTAAGTTGTACTTGTCAGTTATGATGCAACCTGGATTCAGATAGGATTACTTGTGAACTACATTTCTTTACTTTTTTTCTGTTAGTACAAACTGTGATCCTGAGCATTGATGACTTGTACAAACATTTCTGGCAATCACAGTGCACTTGCTTATACCAAAGGATAAAAAATGAAATGCAATAGATATGATGCTACCTTGTAAGATCAGTTCCAAGTGGTTCAGAACTGGCTATTTCCTTCCTTGCCACTGTTCCTCTTATACTTGGGATCAATTGGTTGTTGAGATGATAATAGATTGCGTTACTGGTTCTCTGATTCCATGCTTTGTTCACTTTTATAACTTACATGAGTGATCCCATTTAAAGAAACTATCCCATGTATGACTTATCCCATTAAGTAAGATAACAACAGGCTGACATTTGTGCTCATTTTGAACCTATTTTGGTAACTGGAATAGAAATGATAGGCTTACCAACACAAAAAACTTGAATACTCCTAGGATGCCTCGTTGATAATCTAGTACTTCCTGACATAATATGAATGTTGTAATAGAAAAAGTTATTGTAGGATGGGTCATTGCAGGACTAATCGCCAGGATGAGTCATCATCCCTAATCTAGTTCATGAACCAAATTGCTTTGCACGTTTAGTAATAGCGTTCACATTTCAATGCTTCTTTATCTTTTCATATTTAACTTAACGGTATAATAGTTGAATTTTACATTTGGATCTACTTAATGTATATAGGTATGCAACTGAAGGACGATTGTGATAGTTCTTCTGATGGATTGGAAATGTGCTGACTTTATGTATGCTCTTGTGATTAATTATCAGCTGTACAGGATAGAGATCATAAATTTTTGACAAGAGCAGTTGAAGAAGCTTATAAAGGGGTAGAGTGTGGACATGGAGGCCCATTTGGTGCAGTAGTCGTCTGCAATGATGAAATTGTTGTGAGCTGTCACAACATGGTTTTAGAAGGCACTGACCCTACTGCACATGCAGAGGTCACAGCGATAAGAGAGGTTAGATGTGTTGCCTGTGATTTTTCTGTTTGTGGTAAATTATTAAGATGTGTTTTCTTTTGGAGCTAGCTTTAGGTTGAATTTGGACTTCCGCTATAATTTCTCAACTCTTTGTATGCATTAATTGATGTTGTGTAGTTATCTGCACAAAGATATGATATGTTCAGTTAGTTGTTCTATGCAATCTGGGTGCTGTTAATACTCGCGGTGTTGCTCTTTGTAGCCATGTAATTTGAGGTAGAGTAGGATTACCAATGAGTCACCATCTTTGTTGGTTGCTCATTGCCAATTGCTAGAAAACAAGTGAATGACATTGTGTTGCTTGTTGTGCTTGGTAGTCATTGAAATTTGTGCGTTAAATTTACTTGTGTAGCAGATTTTGGATGATTGAGCTTGTGTTTCGCAATTAGAGGTGTCCTCTCTGTTTGCAAAATGTTTTAAGGATGCTTATCTTTTTATGGTGTTTGTTGAGCTATAAGGTGGTAAAATCTGCCTATTCAGGAAATTGATAAACATCGAGCATGGAATATGAGGTCACTGGCACATAAGTTGGTAAAACTGAGCAAGTAGAAAATTCTGTGAATATTCTGCGAAGTTCTCCTCTCAATTGCAAATAAGAGTTTTAGATCAAAACTCAAGAGGTCTTTTGTCATTTTTTTTTAAAGAGAGTAGTATGCCCTACAAACATAAGAGAGCTTTGGGATTCAAATGATCTATTTTATTCCAACTGCCAAATTAAGTGACAATTTAAAAGTAAAATTCGGGATTGTACTAAGGTTGAAATATGTGGCAAGGAAGACATGGTGACATATACAAATGATCTATTTTATTCAACTTCCAAATTAAGTGACAATTTAAAAGTAAAATTCGGTATTGTACTAAGATTGAAATATGTGGCAAGGAAGACATGGTGACAGATACACTAATATATTCTTGCTATTAATGATCATGGCACAATTGATGTGTGTGTGCTATTTTTTCAAAACAAAGTGCAAGTGTATTTAGAATTTAATTTGTGGAAAGTATGCGTTTAAATTTGAGAGTTATACAAGGTGTAAAAGGAGGAACTTATTATTTTTAAAAAGAATTTAAAAGGGAGAGACATTGTAGACCAAAGGCCGTTCTTCCTTTAAATATATAACATAATGTGTTGATGTTTCTAAGTATAAAAATAGAATAAATTTATATGGTTACTTGTTGGTTGGATACCATAATCATGGGGAGTTACATTAGAATTCAAGAAAATTTGAAAAATAAATGAGGGAAGGACACCACAGACCAAAGAGTTCTCTCTCTTTGTATGTAGTACAGATGTTGAAAGACATGGATGGTTGCTCAATCTGATTTGCTAGGGACATTTTCTACTCGTGTTCTCTAAGTAAACTAGGCCTGACCGAGTAGAAGCAGATGAAACTGTACCATGGAGCTTTTGTGACTATGTTTAAACTAAAACAAATGTTAGTTGATGAACAAAAATTGCTGCATATAGTTTGGTCTTTGGCCTCCTGTTGTGGGCAGAAATTTTATTTCTGCTAGCTTCTTCAACCATTGGATCACAATCAATAATGGGATATCATGAAGATTTTTTTCTGCATAGTGCTAATGATGCTTTGACTTAGACTATGCTTCCCTTCACTTGGTCCCTGACCAATACCCCGTTCTTTGAGTTTGAATGTTTCACATGAGAATCATTGCCTTTTAAGGGAACCTCGTAAAAAATACTGGCAGGGGCTGTGTGAGCAATTCCAAGATTTGGTCTTTTTTTTTTTTTAATAAAGGTTGGCTTAAAGATTTTGGCTTCCAAGTTGGATCAAAGGGGTCTTTCTGCTTAAGCTGGAAGCATATGATGATACACCTCTTTGGAAATCAGATTGAAATGAAAATCCCTTTTTCAAGCCATTCTTATTTGGTTTTGTTGATCTTAAACATTATGCCCCTTGCTTATGTGAAAGAAAGAGTAATATGTTCTTAGAGCTGGTTTTATTTGGTTGATGTAGAGTTATCAAGTTCTTAAGTCTGTAACCATAGAGATCTTCTAGAATCTGTTTGGAAACAACAATGCCTGCACTTTGTTGGATGATTGTTGGTCAAAGCCATTTTCACAATCATGTTGTGTGCCAAAGTCTGGTGGCTAACTTATCAAAAGAAGAGGGAAGGAAGAAAGCAGGGTGAAGGGTGTGAGGATTGGAGGGATGGAAGCTTATGTTATTTTGTGTAAAAAGTAATGGAGGACCTGACAAATTATAAGTACAGTATGCTATAGTTAGATTGCTACCCTTTATATTCTTCTTTGTACATTGTTTTTCCTTTTCTTTACTCTTTTGAGCTATTGAAATGTGAAAAAATGGGCTTATTGATGGCTCTCATATTGCTGATTTCCCATTCTTTTCTGGACACTTGTTCAGGCATGTAAAAAGCTCAACAAAATTGAGCTGTCAGATTGCGAGATATATGCTTCTTGTGAGCCCTGCCCTATGTGCTTTGGTGCTATCCACCTTTCTCGAATAAAGGTTCAGACATTTTCTCATTTGATCTCTTCTAAGTTGACTTGTTTATGTTTTCGCGTTTGTGCCTTTGTATTATGATTCTTCTTTTATTTGTTTACTTGTCTTGCAGCGGTTGGTATATGGTGCCAAAGCTGAAGCAGCTATAGCCATTGGGTTTGATGATTTTATTGCCGACGCGCTAAGAGGTACTGGATTCTATCAGAAGGCTCACTTGGAGATCAAAAGAGCAGATGGGAATGCATCTCGTATTGCAGAACAAGTCTTTGAGAAAACAAAGGCCAAATTCCAAATTTATTAAGCAAATTACTCTCCTGATTTGGATGCTTTAAAACTATTCTTATTTGTTCACAAAAGCAGTTTCTGACATACATTTGTTGGAATAATGTAATCTAAAGTTCCATTCTCTTTTACCATTATGATGTGTTCAGATACGTTGAATACTTTACAGAAAAGGGAAATTACATTTGAATGCAAACCGGAAGTAAAATTTACTTCAAAGTTGAGACGAAGGGTGAGACAGCGTATACTGATACAACAATCACCTTTATTTATCCCACTAAATACCGCTTATGAAACTCATAAAATAGGCACTTTTATCTCACTAAATAGGATTGATGCACTTAATTTGAACTCATACAACGAGCACTTGAACGCATACAGCTAGCACTTTTATCCCACTTAAATAGGATTAGTGTATTCAATTTAACTCATACAGCGAGTTTCTGCTCTATTTAAGCTCGTTCACCTTGCTCCATTTGTTTTTTTCATTTATTTGTATGGGGTTTACATTTCTGATTTTGGGGGGGTGGAGGCACAAATTACTCGTTTATCTCACCAAGAAACTTGTGCACCGAACTCGATCTTAATGTGCATGAACTTTGTTAGCATACGTTGAATGGCACTTTCTTCTTATATTCACGTTAACTATAAGGAAAAACAATCGTATTATTAATATAAAAAATTTAAAGAAATTCATTAAATATATGCAAACCAAAATTCGCCGTCTTTTTTGAAACTGAGTTACAGGGGAACCCTTTAGTTCTGACTTTTACTGCAGAAATGCCAATTTCATCAGCAGTTTCAATAACAAGAAAAGTGTCAGCCCACTCTTGGGTGCGTACTGGTCTTCTGGTAAAAACGTACTAATGTTTAACTTTGATCTCTCTCATATGGCATAATACCATGACTGCGTCAATTTTTCTGGGCAAATTGAGCATGATGATAACAACTCCAAAGGGCACAAGGGATATTGGAAACAGCTACAAAAATGACCAAATGAGAGGTCAGAATGAAAGAAAAACAGGTCAATACTGAAGCCTAACATTGAGCAACTAGATGACTGAATCGTTCAAAATTGAACGGGTCATCAAATGGCTAAAAACATCATCTACCTTCAATGGACACAAAAATAGCAATTCTCAAAACTCCTTTAGAAGTTATCAGTTGGGAAATCGACACCACTGGTTTTTTTTTAAAAATGCATCAAAATCTTCCAGAAAGTAATACTTGATAGTGAAAGCTTAAAGTAAACCATAACTTCAAAAGCAATGCATTGGCCAAATGATTCGGAGATAGTTCCTTGCCTTCATTGTTCACCAAGCAAAATTTGTTGCTTGGAAGCGTACTGATCGTACGAAAATCCCTTCTGCGCGTATTAGTATGAACATTATCCAAAATTACAAGGGAATTAAGGCACGCTGACAATAGCTTACACAGTAGCCAAAACAAAATATTCCAATGAAGAACTATCTTTAAACACATTCATACATAGCGTCAAAACCAAATTTGTGCCCCTTTTCTGGGCCATGATCTCCCTGCCTCATGGAGGTCCTTGAGACCTTTAACTCTCAAAAGAAAGATTAACCCAAATAAAAGAGTCCAGCTATGACCATTACATTAAATGCCTGAAATTTTGGTATCCAAATGCATATCCTCAGTAACCTTTATAAGGGAAATGACATGCAGAAGTTACAGGAATCAAGGATGCAGAGCTTCAATATTGATGGAAGAGTTTACTATTCCACCTGACTACACTACCTAGAATAAGCAACACTATCCTTCACATCAAGTACTTTTCTCTACTCTTTCAGCATGGCATCCATATAAGAGACCATCCCTTAGATCCATACCCATCCTTTGCCCCATTTATTTCATTTCTTGTTTTTTGCAAAGGCAGATGTAGAGCTTCATAAGGTGGGAAGGAAACAAAGTGTAGCCACCATATACAAGATAACTTGAGTGTCCAAATATTGTGCTCCTATTATATCTCTGAAAAGGTCATTGGTCATTGATGACAGCATTGTTTAATCATCAACTTACAAAGCCAAAAATTCAGTTAAACAACAAGCCAGTCCTATCCAAAAACTTGCAAACAAAAGATTGTTATGCATTATAAAAGAATATATGCTATGTAAATTAGAGGTTCCTATTGCTCCACAAGATAGCAATAAAACAGAAAAAATTAAGTACACAAATCAAATCAGGAAAAAAGTATATATTTTAAATAACCAGTTCCCTAAAATCATCCACTCTCATGTACATGTCAAACAACAACTATCTGCACAAATATTAGGGAGTCTAAACAAGCCATCAAGACTGAATCTTTAGAACCCATTATTCTGCAAAGTTAAAATCTAAACCAATGCTCAATAACCAGACGAAATTTATCACCTAAAATCATATACTTAAAAAGGGGGAAAAGCAACAAACACTTGCTACACCTCAAATTGAGGCCAGAACTTCCTAACTATCGAATTCTCCATTTATCTCAGTACCTCTTGACCTTCCTAATTATCAAATACTCATTGATCTCAGCTCCTCAAGCTGCGCCTTTATTTGATCCTGCACCAACTCTAACCTCTTGGAATACACCTCCAACTCTAGTATCTGTTGCTTCCTCCACTTCTCGTCCGCCACCATATCTCCATTCAACCCCAATGGCATAGGATTCAAAGCAAAACCGAACCCCCGAGAGCCGCCCAACATCGGCCCATTCAAGCTCATCGCACTATTCAACAACTCCTTAAATATTGGTGATAAACAGCTCCTTACTGTCTCCTCAATCAGATTAGAAGCTGGCCCAGGTCCTGATCCTGCTCCTGCTCCACTCCCCATCCCTATCCCTATCCCTATCCCTGTCCCTGCTGCTGCCGGCCCAATTGGGGTTGCCGTCACCACACCCACATTTTGCTGCAGGGTAGGAACACTGTTAAACCCAAATTGCTTCTCCTCAATCTTCACACTTCCCCCTCGCGATCTTTTCCTAGAACGCGAAGTTTTCTTTTCCAAACTATCAACTCCATTAGGGTTAGGGTTATGGTTAGGGATAAAATTAAGGTTAGGGCTTTGATCAATAAAATTAATACTAAAATTATGGTTAGCTTCGTCATCATCAAAACCACCCTCCTCCACCACAACTCCAGCTCGGACGGCAGCACCAGCACCAGCACCAGCACCAGCACCACCGCCACTCCCGCCCCAAATTTTACGAGAAATTTCAAAAGTAGCTTGATCATGAGGGCTTTTAAAGACGTACTCTTTACCTGACTCCATCTTAGCCATCACATTTCTGAATTTTTTCTTCAATCGTCGAAGCTTCTCAACCAATTGATTCTTGTTAAAGTCCAGCTGTAATCTAGACTTGATCTGGTCATAAAACGCTGTCGTATCATGATGATGAGAAGAATTTATCACCCCTCTTGAGGTCGTGTACTCCAAAAACCCTTGCAACAGCTCGATCTCATCCTCGTCGGTCCACAGCCGCTGGAACAACCTCCGTGACTCATCAATTGGAACCGGCTTCTTCTCCTCCGCAACAGCAGCAACGGTGACTTCATCGACGCGGGGACGTTTCGACTCCATAAGAGCCCGATCAGGAGGAAGCACGACGGCTGCAACCACGGGAGGAGGAGGAAGGCGGTGATGGTGGTTAAGGAGAGATAGATCCACGCCGGCGAGATTCGAAGAAGAAGTAGAGTCGTCGACGTCATCATCCTCGTCAACGTCCACGTCATCATCCTCATCGTCCACAACGACGTCGTTCATGTTCATGGACGTATTAATTATACCGGTAGTGTTGTTGTTGCCGATAATATTCAGAGAAGCGTGATTAAAATTCGCGCTTTCGTCATCGTCTTCTTCCTCTTCGTCGGGGTCTTCGGGATTGTAAACGTTGTGGTCTTCTTCGGAAGCCATGGACAGAATTGGGGGGATCAAAGACGGCGAGGGCGTTTTGGGAAATGAAAGAACTTTTTTGTTTTTATTTTTAATTTGTTTTATTTGGGATGGGGGAGGAGCGAGGTAGGGCGGAGCTTTTAGTAGTGGGTGGCGGGGAGGCGTAGGGGTGGTGGTGGAGTCGTGTAGGAGTAGGTTTGGTTAGATATGGGTTGAACGGTTCATTTACCGGATTTGAGGATGATGCGTTGCACGTGACTTTTTTGATGCTCCTCATTAATAAACTCCACAGGACCACAACACTATTATATTCAATTCTCACAAAAACTTAGCCCAACTTCTTCTCTATTTTGAGTTCTTCAAACTTCCACCAAGGGGTTTAATTGTATCACAAATAAAAATAAAAACAAAATTTTGTTATTTATATTAGCTTAATTATAAGTAGTATCTCTGCCTTCTTATAATTAGTCTGTTTTAAGTGTGGCAAAAGAATGATGGTTGCCACATGATGATAGTTGACATAAAATTTTGTCATACCTTACTTTGTGCATTATATTAAAAATTGTGTAAATATTAGATTAATGCTGATGTGAGCAAATGAGTGTAAATCGAGCATGATGACGAAAAGTTCATATTTTATATCAATCAATCACATTTAGTGGGATAAAAGTTTAGTTGTTGTTATATATATATTTAATTCTATGAAATATTTTATATTACTTATATTATGTATTTTTAATGGAATCAATAAAGTCCTTTTTTAAAAGTATTTTAATGTGTAAATTTTTTTTTCTTTGATGTTTGACCTCAAATTCAAATACATTTTCTATCAAAAGATGACGGAGTAAATGTGTTTAGTGGAGTTTTAATGTATTAAATGGTAATAAAAAAAAGATGTAAATTTTTTGTTTATAAAAATTGGTAAAATTTTCCTTCATAATAATAAAAAATCTATAAAAATTATTTTTACTATTTGTTAAAATTTTAAAAATTAATTAGACTCTGTCCTTAAAAATCTAAGGTTAAATGACACTTCATTATGATATTTCTATTTATACTCTAAATGTCAAACTAACAATTATTATTCTCAAACTGTTATAAATATTTTTTAACGATATAGTCATTTAAAAGGTTGTTTTCACCTTGGCTGTTGTTATTGCCATAGCAACTATTAGCTTCCAGAGTAATAAATTATATATATTCCAAATTTATCCGTAATCAATCAACTCTTTATTTTTTTCTCCATTTATAAGTACAATTATCTTTATCTTCTTTCTACCTTACTATTACAATTAATCAATTCTTTTTAACATCTTCTCGTAACTTCTGTTTTCTTCGCTTTTACACTGATTTTTCTCCCAAATTTTTATTAATATAATATTTATTTTCACCCTTAAATAATAAGAAAAGAATTACATAAAAATATATATGGAATTTGTTGCTATTAATAGATTTTATTGTTCTCTAAATTAAATCATAAAATATTTACCAATATATACTTCAAAAAATTTAGACTCTATTTGTTTACCGTTATTTTAATGTTTTACTTCATAAATTCATTTTTTGTCCATTTTTTATCAAAATTTTTAAAATAAAAAAAATAATGTTACAATAATTATTTTTGTTACAACATTTTTTTATATTTTTATAAATAAATTATTAAATTTAAATTTGACTTTTAAATTTTTAATAATAAAAAATTCTTCCTAATACATTTTTTTTACCAAAATAAACTCACAAAATATTAATTCAAATTTAAATTTTAATTTTTTGATAATAAAAATTCTTACTGCCTTAATTATATTATGAGCAAATTAACATTTTAAAATGATAATAGATCACAAGGAAAAAAATCGATGGGAATAAAAATAGAAGTGAATAAATACATCCACATTCTAAAATAAAATTTGTTTCCATTTTATTATTTAAAATTTATGAATTGAATTGTAGCATAAAAAAATACTTGAAATCAAGATTTCTATTATATTTATATATATATATATATATATATATATATATTGGTGGTGTTTTCCTTTTAAGTTTTAACTTATGCGGATTATTTTGATAAAATATTAGTATAAGAAGCGTTACTAGAAATAAATTCTGTTATTAGAAATAAAAATAATAATTTATAGTTACCATATGTTTATGTTTAGTATTTTAACCAAAAAAAAAATATAACTTACCTTGATTAGAGTATTTTTTAGTTTTATAGTAGAATTTTTTTGTTGGGATTTGTATAAGAAATAAATATTTTGGTGGTGTTTGGATTTATGAGTTTGTTTTGGTGAACATTACATTCGAGAATTTTATATTAATAAAATTTAAATTTCAAAATTGAATTAATATTTTATGAGTTTATTTGGTAAAAAAGTCTTAGGAAGAATTTTTTATTTTAAAAAATTTAAAAGTCAAATTTAAATGTAATAATTTATTTATAAAAATATAAAAAATATTGTATTAAAAATAATTATTGTAACATTATTTCTTTTATTTAAAAATTTTGATAAAAAAATGAACAAAACAAATAAATCAAATTGAATTTATGAAATAAAACACTAAAACAGTGGTAAACAAATGGAGCCTAAATTTTTTGAAATATAATAATTTATTTATAAAAATATAAAAATGTTATATTAAAAATAATTAATGTAACATTATTTCTTTTGTTTAAAAATTTTGATAAAAAATAGACAAAACAGATAAATCAAATTGAATTTATGAAATAAAACACTAAAACAAGAATAATTTATTTATAAAAATATAAAAAAATTTTGTATTAAAAATAATTATTGTAACATTATTTCTTTTGTTTAAAAATTTTGATAAAAAAATGGACAAAATAGATAAATCAAATTGAATATATGAAATAAAACACTAAAACAATGGTAAACAAATTGAGCCTAAATTTTTTGAAGTATATATTATTAAATATTTTATAATTTAATTGAGAAAATTATAAAAACTATTAATAGAAATAAGTGTTATATTATTTTTATATAATTTTTTCTTATAATCTGATGATGAAAATAAATATTATATTAATAAAAATTTGTGGAAAAAATTAAAGGAGAAGAAAGAAGAAGTTACGAGAAGATGTTATAAAGAATTAATAAAGTTGTAATGATAAGGTATAAAGAAAATAAGTATGAGTTGTCTTGATAAATAGAGAAAAGATAAAAAGAATTGATTGATTAAGGGTAAATTTGGAAGATTTATGATTTATTGGTGTGAAAGCTAATAGTTGTTCTGGCAATAACAGTGGCCTTTCACCTTACTCTCATGATGTATTAATAAATGGTAATATACATTTAAATTTAAATTCTAAGTAGAGTCCCTTCTAATAGTTTTAAAGCACCTATCGTTGATTAACTTGACTATTTAAACAAGGTAACAAAAAACTTGTAATAATATTTATTAAAAGTATATTATTGGTATATAAAAATAATGTAATTTAATTGATTAATTTAACAAAAATTGAATAAAATAGTATTATTTAATTTTTCAAACTGTGAATGCTTCTGAAAAAGGAAAACAAACAAGAAAAATATTAAAAGCATTAGGAAAGAATAAGAAATATCATTTAATTTTGATATTTTATCTTGTTACTATTACTATTTTGTCAAACTTTAACCTTTTTATAGAATCTTTAATTTAAAAATTATACGAGAAACATAAATTCAAGAAATTCCTTTTTTTTCCCTTATTTTTTAGATGGTAAACATTTACTGTATTCATTTTTCACAACATATTCTTTTAAATTATCTATTTGTATTTTATTAGAATTTAGATAATTAGATGAAGTATAATAAAATATACATTGTTAAAATTTTGCAATCAAACAACTAAATTTTGTGCTATGATATATTTTAACTAAAATATTAGAAGAGATAAATTACTTAGTATTTAAATTTAAAGGAGAAATGAAAATTCAAAATGAAGCCTATAAGGCAAAGTGAAAGTTTTCTATGAATGCTTTTCATTCAATGTTTTTATGAAGTTAGTAAAATAAACACTACAATGAACTTTCACTACGACTGATTTTCATTCAAATTTTTTATGAAGTTAGTAAAATAAGCAATAGAATTTTAGTTGAAGCGGACAAAATGTGTGTGAAATAGAGCTTGAACGTATAACTTAGGTTAAGAGGCAAAGGGTAATTAATCATGTTTTATATTTAGTTGTTTAAAGGTCATGTATATCAATTTTTAACCTTTTTATAATGTCAATTGAGAAGACCAAGTGGGCAAAGTCTTATAGAACTAGAATATAAGGGTAACATGTCACTGATACGAAGGTTCAGGGAATAAAATGTAATTAATCTAAAAACAACTTAAAAAGTTGTAAATTAGTTTGTTTACACTAAAAAATACAGTAGATTAGTTTACAATCCAACTTCCTTCCACTTTTCAATAGAAAATATGCATGCACACTTCAATAACAAATTTTCAAGAGGTTAAGTTGAAAGAAAATTTCATTTATTCTCTCTAAATTTTCATCTATTTCTAATAGTAATTTTTTTTCACCAAATTTTTCATAATACTGTAATAATTAAGCATCAAACAACAATTTTTTGGGAAAAAAAGAAAAATAAAATTGGTCAATTATTAAATAACATGAAGTTATTATAAACCCTAAAATTATATAATAATTTCATCCAGAAGAAAAATATAGAAAAATTGGTATTTTGTTTGCTAAAAATAATCTCTAGTTATAGTTAAAGATTGTTAATTGGTGAAAGAATTTATCATCCACTTTTATTTCAAATTATAAACATTGATGTGCCAAATTTATTCTCAATAAAATATTAAAAATTAATTTAATCACCTAAGTAAATTTTGAGAGTCAATAATGCATTTTTTCCATTATGGTTTTGTCAAATGCTTTCACATTATGTAATTATGTAAAGTATACCAGAAATAGATCATTAAGTTAGATCATTAAGTCTTCGTATAGAGATGTAGAAGCCTGAATTGTAGGGGGAAATTTATATGCAATAAAACTTAATGCCGATGTAAAATATTTCAAAATTTTTGGGGGTCAAATCAGTAATTTTTGAGGACTCCTTTTAAAAATATTGATTTTTAGGGGGTTAATTTGTAATTTCAAAAGAATATGAGGGTGGACCGATAAAGGAAGAGTGGGGTAGGAACGAAATGGGATTCGCTATCCAATATTATCCTGTCTTATTATGTCCAATAATCAAAACGACAACCATAATTAAAACCACATCGTAAGGTTCACTCTATTTAGGTCAGAGTCTAATAATTGTAAATTTGATTTTAGTGATATTTATGCTTTTAATAAAATGAAACATTTTGATCATTGGACAAAATAAGATAAAATAATTTTAAACAGAGGATTCGATCTCGGATAGGAACATAGTTTTTTTTTTTACTTAATTTCTTTATTACATTGTTTCTTTTAAATACGTTATGTGTGTATATATTTATATATATACACGCACTTAACAATATATCATAATTACGCACCAAAATATCAATCAAATGGTTTAGTATCTCGGTGATGCTATAGTGAATTTAATTTGTAAGAGCACGTAATTGGATTGTAGATACTCAAGCTAAAGGATGGATTCTGGATCTAATTTCCTTAATTTGATTGATTCCTTGCTTAGGGTATGTTGCATAGAACTGAAAAATGACTGAATTTGAATTTTGAAAGTAATAAGTTGTTATTTTATGTGTTTGATAATCTGAAAATATAATATGTGAAATTTTGTGGTGGACAAATAATTTTACAGTATGTATAAACATATGGTGTATAAATATTATACTATGTGAAAATGATGCGAATTAGGAGTTCAAGGACGTGGGCGATCAATCCACGTCGCGACGTCCATGCACGTAGAGACGTCCGTAGACGAATAGTTTTTTTTAGGGTTTGTTCCCCGACGTGACGTCGGGTTGTCCCCACGTCGCAACGTGCAGAAATAAATGACGTTAATTAATTTCTATTTTCGTGTTTTTAGGGTTTTAATTTATTAAAGTTTCATTTTATGGATTATTTCGTCTAGGGTTTGTGTTAGGCCTATAAATAGGTGTTTCTTTCAGTTGTAATAGAGAAAGAGAGCGTTTTAAGAGATATTTTAATAAGATTTCAGCGATTGATTTCTTACGTGTGAATTTGTATTCCTACGAAAGGTTTGCCTATTTACATCAATTGAAAACTGTTAGTTTTGCATGAAGAGGACTAATTTGTTGGTTTATTATTTTCCAACTCACGGATTGTTGGGTGGTTCTACGGTCATTGATTTTATTTGAAGTTCCTACGAATTGCTTCTGTGACATACAAACCGGGGTTTGGAGCGAATCGATCCGTGTTTCATATCAAGTGGTATTAGAGCTCTCAGTCTTCGAACAAAATCAGGTTTTCAATTTTTCCTTTCAAAAAATTGAATTCAAGTTGTTTGATAATCGCAAGCTTAACATAGATCTTGATTTGTGTTGAGTATCAACGACTATATCTTGTGTGGTGTTATTTTTAGTCTGAGATTTATTTACGAGTACGTTGGATTCGTTATACCATTATTATTGTTAGTTGATTTGTTTGTTGGAATTCCTGGATTTGATAATATAAGCAAACAAATAGAAGCTAGCATTAATCAAAATATGGAGGTGCAATTAGCTGCTGTGTTAGAGCAGCTCACCAAAGTGTCTGTTGATTATCAACGGTTGCAACGGCAGATGGATCAATTCAGTTCACCAGCTCCTAAACCTGTGCGAAAACCTCTACTGGATGATATTGATGAAGTGGGTTCTGAGTATGAGAAGAGTTCTCGACGATCGACACCAAAAATTGCTACCACCGAAAAGGAGGGAAAGATGAGGGTGCCGACATTTATGGGCAGCGAGGATCCTAAGGAATTTCTGCAATGGGTTCATAAGGTTGACCATATTTTTTATTTCTATCAATATTCCGAGGAGATACGAATCCGTCTCACAGATATAGAGTTTTTAGGGTATGCTAGTGCATGGTTGGATGACCTACGTGCTCATCGAGAGAGGATGGGAGAAAGGCCAATTTGGACTTGGGAGGATGTTAAGTCCATTATGCGCAAGAGGTTTATTCCAGTCCACTACTACAGGGACCAGTGGTTGAAGTTGCAAAATATGACTCAAGGAGATCGGAGCGTCGAGCAGTATTATAAGGACATGCAGATGGTGATGAGTCGAGCCAAGGTTCATGAAGATAAAAATGCAACTATTGCTAGATTCATTAGTGGTTTGAATCGCAAAATTGCTAGGGTTATTGTCCTTTACCATTATTTTGATCTTGATGATTTGGTACATAAGGCTATGGAAGTGTAGAAGCAGTTAATGCTTGAGAGGACATCGAGATCTAGTTCTACTTCACCGTGGAAGACAGTTATAGCAGAATCACTGCCGGTTAACAATCCTACGATTTAGGTGCAAGAGAAAGTGGAAGCTTCTTGGAAGTCAAGTGCCAAGACGCCTACGAGACCTCGTCAGTGTTATAGATGTTAGGGGTTTGGACATGTCGCAACTCAATGTCCTAGCAAAAGTGCATTCATCACTCGTCGAAATGGAATTGTGGTGGAAGAAACGGATTTCGACCCTGATATGCCCACTCTTGAAGAGGCCAAGGAAGTGTCCTGTGAGCCAGAAAAAGACGAACTCTTAGTGCTTCGACAGGTTTTAACATCATATCCGATGTTGGAGACTGAAGATTACAAGTGTACACAACTTTTCCATACTCGAGGTACACTTAATGGAAAGACTTGTAATGTGCTCGTGGACAGTGAAAGTTGTACTAATATTGTTAGTACCTTGTTGGTGAATAAGCTGCAGCTACCTGTGGAAGATCACCATTTTCCTTATATCTTACAATGGATGCAACAAGAATCTATGACAAAGGTTACTAAACAAGCTCTGATTTCATTGTCGATTGGAGCTTATCAGGATGAAATATTATGTGATGTGGTTCCAATGACAGTTAGTCATGTTCTTCTAGGAAGGCCATGGATGTATGATCGCGGAGTGAAACATTTTGGGCGAGATAATGTGTATTCTTTCGAAAAGAATGGCCGAAAAATGGTATTAACGTCTCTTCATCTGTCAGAGGTGTACAAGGATCAGTGTAAGATTGCCTAGGATATGCAGTCCGTCAAGAGAACCGGAGTCGGTCACAAGGAGAGTGTTGTCAAACATGCAATGATATGCACAGCTGATGGTGTCCTTCCAAGTAATGTCGCAGATTTGAGGACAAATCTTTTTCACGACGGAGGGACTGATGCGAATCAAGAGTTCAAGGACATGGGCGAGCAATCCACGTCGCGACGTGGAGGGTCTCCGACTTCGTGACGTTCATGCACGTCGCGACGTCCGTAGACAAATAGTTTTTTTTTAGGTTTTGTTCCCTGACGTCGCGACGTCGGGCTGTCCCCACGTCACGACGTGCAGAAATAAACGACGTGAATTAATTTCTATTTTTGTATTTTTATGGTTTTAATTTATTAAAGTTTCCTTTTATGGATTATTTCGTCTAGGGTTTGTGTTAGGCCTATAAATAGGTGTTTCTTTCAGTTGTAATAGAGAGAGACCGTTTTAATAGATATTTTAACAAGATTTCAGCGATTGATTTTTTACGTGTAAATTTGTATCCCTGCGAAGGGTTTGCCTATTTACATCAATTGAGAACTGTTAGTTTTGTGCAAAGCGGACTAATTTGTTGGTTCATTATTTTCCAACTCACGGATTGTTGGGTTGTTCTACGGTCATTGATTTTATTCAAAGGTCCTGCAAATTGCTTCCGTGACATACAAGTCGGGGTTTGGAGAGAATCGATCCGAGTTTCGTATCAAAAAATATGTGTAGTGTTTGTAAATACATACAGTGTGTGAAATTGTGTGTAGTATGTCTAAAATGTATAGTTGGTAAAAATGTGTGTAATATGTGTAAATATATGAAGTTAAAAATGTGTGTAATATGTGTAAATATATGAAGTTAAAAATGTGTGTAGTTTTGTATACATGTGTAGTGTGTGAAATTGTGTAGTAGGTTTAAATATGTAGTGTGTAAAAATGTGTACGGTGTGAAATTGTGTGTATTAGATGTAGATATGTATAATGTGTAAAAATATATTTAGTGTGTATAATTATGTGTGAAAAGAAAAAAATTTAAACCATATTAATTATGTCATATTAAAAATATTTTAAAACTCCTGTTCTCTTAAATTAAGTAAATTAAGGGTCCATTTGATAAAACTGAAAACTCACTGAATCTAAAATCTAAAAGTTGAATATAATAAGTTGTTGAATTCATTAATTTTATATGTTTGATAATCCAACTGATTTTTATATCTGAAAATATAGTATGTGAAAATATGTGGTGGAAAAGAAATTATAGAGTATGTTTAAACATATGGTGTAAATATGTATATGGTGTGAAAATGCATGCAGTATGTGTAAATACATACATCGTGTGATAATGTGTGTAATACGTGTAAATATGTGTACTGCATGAAAATATATATAATATGTAATGTGAGGTGTAAAAAAGTGTGTAATATGTGTAAATGTATGTAGTGTGTGAAAGTGTGTAATATGTGTAAATGTGTGTAGTGTGTGAAAGTGTATATTAAATTTAAATATTGTGTGTAAAAATGTGTATAGTAAGTGTAAATATGTGTAATGTGTGAAAATGTGTGTAGTGTGTGTAATTATATATGAAAAAATTAAATCATATTAATTATGTCATATTAAAAATATTTTAAAAGTCTATATTTGACTATATTCTCAAATTAAACAAATTAAGCTAAATTTTATCGCTTAAAATTATATCATAATTTTGTCTGTGTTTTCAAACCCTCTTAATCCATTAAGATGTGCAATTTGTGATTATCAAACAAACTTAATTGATTAAGATATGAATCAATTAATTTTCAGAATTAAGATAAGTAATCAAATAGGCCCTAAGCAAAATTTTATCACTTAAAATTCTATTGCAATTTTGCTTTTGTTTTCATACCCTCTTAATCCATTAAGATATGCAATATGCGATTGTCAAACAATTTTAATTAGTTCAGATATGAGTCAATTAATTTTCAAACTTAAAATGAGTTATCAAACAGACCTTAGATTAAAATAAATGGTTAATTCCACTTTACCCCCTTGTGGTTTTGGAAAATTTCTTTTTATTACCTCGTGGTTTTATAATGTCTACAGAACCCCCTTGTGCTGCGGAGTAAAGTGGAAGAAGGACGAAAATTGTCTAAATTGTATAAAATTATTGCATAACCCTTAAATAAAAGTAAAAGAACAACCTATTATTTAATAATTTTTTATTCTTTCTTACTTTATCTTATTTGTCTTTCTCCTTCCTCCATTTTTTTTTTGTTTTTACAATCATTTTTTTCTCACCTTAATTTTTTATCTTTCTCTCTTCACTTTATCTCCAACACTATATTCTCTCTCATTTTTATCTTAAATACCATATTCTCTATCCTCTCCTCTCACCAGTTTAGACAGTTTCCGTGTGTTTGTCACTTTAGTTTAAAGCACAAAGAGGTTATGTAGACATTATGAAACTACAAGGCAATAAAATTTTTTTTTCTCAAACTACAAGGGGGTAAAGTGGAATTAACCCTATTTAAAAAATGCACCAAATTAATTATCAACTAAATTTTGTAAGTTTTTTTAATAGAAAAAAATGCATACTCACATTATATGCCACTTAATAAAAAGGTAAAAGTGAAAAATCGATTTATTTTTTGCACAAAGCCTTTCACGATTTATTCATTCTCTACCGCTAATAGAGAAAGAGTTCATCGATAAAAGACAGCGAAAGATGAATAAATCAATTGTAATGAAGGATTTTATCTAAAAAATAAATTGAATTTTCATTTTTACTCCTTCATTAAGTGGTACGTGATGTGGGTGTGGCTGTAAATTTTATCAATTAAAAAAGGAGAGGAGAGAGAAGATGATATTTGAGATAAAGATGGGAGAGAATATAGTGTTGGAGATAAAGTGAATAGAGAAAGATAAAAAATTAAGGTGAGAAAAAAAAGTGATTGTAAAAATGAAAAAAAGGGAGGAAAGAGAAAGACAAATAAGATAAAGTAAGAGAGAAGAAAAAATTATTAAATAAAAGGTTGTTCTTTTAATTTTATTTAAGGGTTAATGTAATAATTTTATACAGTTTAGACAATTTTCGTCCGTTTTTCACTTTACTCCAAAGCACAAGACGATTATGTGGACATTATAAAACCATGAGATAATAAAAGGGAATTTTTCAAAATCACAAGGGATTAAGTGGAATTAACCCTTTTAAATATCAATGACTAAAATGTATTATTTTTAATGTAGATAATAAAATAAATTTTATTTCAATTTAATTGCGAAAAAATTACCAACATAGTCACTAGCATAATGCAAAAATAAAATAAATTGACGTACAATATAGTAAATTTGTGGACAAAGTGGTACATCTCGAACTTAGTAACTTTCTAACGCAAATAGTGGTGAAGAATTCGAGCACCTAACTGTATTTTTTTTCTCTAATTCGATATTCTGCTTTTCGTGCCCGAGTCTAAAGTAGTTCTAGTCAATGGCAAGTCATCCACATCGGTCTCAGACAAAAAGATCCAAGTTGCAGAATAAATACAAACTTGTAATAGCACATGTATAAATTTGTAATAGTATAAGTTTTGATTTGTAAAAGTATAGGATTATAAAAGGAAAAAAAAAACTTATTTTTCACATAAATTATCAACAAATTAATAGTAAGAAATTATTGCATTGGTTTGAATTGAGCAAAAGTTTCAATACCATCAAAGTATACAAATAGACAAGGTGGCACATGTGGAACTTAGTAACTTTGTAACACAAATAGAGGTGAAGAAATTCGATCCCCCAATTGTATTTTTTCTCTCCTAATTTAATACTATGTTTCTAGTATTCGAACTTCTTTATAATGGTTCTACTCAGTGCTAAGTCATAAAATATCGGGTATTAGACAAAAAGATCCCAAATTTCATCACAAATACAAACTTATAATAACACATATATAATTTTATAATAGTACAAGATTTGATTAGTAATAGAATAAAATTATAAAAGAAGAAAAAAACTTCTTTTCACATAAATTATCAACAAATAGTAAGTAATTATTGTATTGCCTTGCTGTTATAGTGCCTTCCAAACTAGACACTATAGTGTCTAGGCTTAGAGGAAGATTCGTACACGTAAATTCAACATGACGGAGCATCATCCACCTCCACAATGAGTTGAGTTGACTGTGACAGATTCTTTGTCATGAATTTCTAACATGATATGCCAAATTCATATAATTTAGGTGCTGAAATATTTCTGCTACAATGGAAATGGAATGATCATTAATCATATCGTTCAAATCTGCAAACTTGATGCATCTTCTTCAAGTATGTTAACCCATGCCTCTATTCCCTCTCCACAACTTGTACTCATCAAGATTACAACATTCTTGAAAGGAAATGTTGTAGTGCACACCCAAGTGGGCTTACCCCAACCATAATCAACTTCATATAGAGGAAATCTACACCAGCTGCTAAAATTGCACAATTCTGTCTCTCCCTTTAACTTTAGTGCCACTATTTTCTTGAGAGAATTGAAATATTCGTCTCCACTTTGTATTTTCTTCACATAATTCCCATTGATTTTCCTTATTTCACTTCTCAAATCATCAACTAGATTATGACACCCTTTTTCTCCCTCATCATTTGGAATTGCTAAAGTATGCCTCCACGCGTTCCCAAAGGTTTGATTTGGAAGAGCTGGATTGGCTCTTGGCCTCAAGTTCACAGCATGGACTGCTGCAACCATTTGGTTAGCGTTTTTGGCTTTGGCCAATTCCATGAAATGTCTCCAAAAGAATGCTGAAACAGCCTCCACCCGTGTAGGATCCTTTACTTGTGATCCAGGAGATGAAGATTCAGCTTGTTTTAGTTTCGCCAGCTTTTCTTTGTCGAACACAAAGTGTTTAGTGATAATCTTTTCTTTAGTCATGCCTGTGGATGGCTTAAAACCAAAGCTGGACAAGTCTTTGGGAGGAAATATACTCGCCAAATCGAATCCGGGCTGAAAATTTTCATCATCACCACGACAAGTTGCAGCCCATGCATTCATGAAATTCACCAAAGACGTGCCATCCGCTATTTTATGAGACATCTGCACACCAACAGCTATACCTCCACAATCAAAGATATTGATTTGAAGAGCTAGAAGGATTGTGTTAACCTCAGCCATGCTGCAATCTCTACCATTAGGCCCGAGCGGCAGATATTGTTTCATGTCATCCATGCTAGGATCTTCTATGACTTCCGAGAGATAAGCATGAATTTTAGCCTCGACATACAAAGCTCCAGAATCATTACAATCAATGGTAAAGCTCTCGCTGGAAAGCCTACCAGCTAAAGGATAAAATTGAGTCAAAATAACAGACAATGATTGCTTTAGCAATTGAGAAATTGGGGCACCGTCTTTATTGTAACTAGGCAATATTTGGCTAGATTGGTAGAAGAATACAAGAGGGGTGTAAATAGGTGGTGCAATTTGATCTAGGAAGGATAGTTTAAGGTCTCTAAGATGATGGGGTGTTGGAGATGAAGGTTTAATCATCTCTTTTGATATTATCTCCACATTTGCTACCATTTTTGTTACTCTTTGAAGTTTCTTTTGTGAAGACTATGCTAAGTAGAATTGGTTTGGCTTGTAACAATTGTGTGGAGAATCCCTTTTGCATTCCCTCTTTATAAGACAAAACTTAGCAATAATGCAAGCTCAAAAGAAAAGAAAAAGGAACAAAAAATTCAATCATATTCATAGAGGCCTACATGATACATTTTTCTTGTGATATGTTCAAGTATGTATCCCATTACAATGTTCTCATATTAAATTTTCTGTCTAACCTTCTCTGTCTTATTTTATTTAAAACTTCAATACTACGTCGTTTTACTAAAACGTTTGAGACGTTTAGGATGTTTGGGTTTCTTAATTAATTAGCCGTATGAATTTTTTTAATATAATATATAAAATTTGATCTAATGGTCTCCTGTTAGTTTAAGAAAAAAGAAAATAGTAATCTACTCAACAAAATGAGTCGTGTGACCATTAATTAAACTATATGTAACATTTATTGGGCCAACAAATTGGCCGGTTTGTAATTTTCTTCTAGTTTGTTTCAATGTGGAAAATGAATGTTCCCTTATAAATAAAAAAGTACAAACAGATTGTGAAATAAAGAATTGTCAAAGTTAAAAAAAGATTGGATTACATTAAGAGATTACAAAGCTAACATTGGTTATGTCAGCCATTTTTGAAATTTGAAGCCCCCTATTCTCATGTCCATGGAAGCATAGAAATGTAGGAAAAGTGATAAAACAAATTAGCACAATTACTTTTATAGATGTTCAAGATAAAAACATTAATTGGGAAGGATTCACTATCAAACCTGTGCAATTAGTATAGGCAATTAGGATTTAGGTATGGCTGCAATTGTTGAAATATTCATTTTCTTTTTTTGTCATTAGTCCATATGTGTGCAAATAATGCACACTTTGGATTTGATTTCTTTTTGTCATTAACGATAACATCCAAAGTTCCAAACCCGTTAATAGGATCTGTATTTTTTGATCATTTGACGAGAGCGTTTAGACCTACCAACTAAGTTTCTGGTCATTTGCAATAACATCTTATGTTAGGGTACGTTATCTAGGATTTTAATCCTTAATCCTCGACTTTCAACAAATATTTTTTTTTGAAGCATATTTAGACAAAGAAAGTGTAATTCCAAAAACCCTTCCTTGATATAGAAACTCTATACTAATTCCAACAAAAAAAAAAAAAAAACCTTTGAAAAAGACCAAAAAAGAAAAGAAAAGAAAATGATAGTGGAATGAATGCAAGGAGCTAGCATAGTCCAAAAAAGAGGAATATTGCTATCAAAGACATAAGAAGTCAAGTTTGTCCTTTATAATATTCCCCATACTCCTCACAATAACTTGGAGAAAACTAATTAACAAAACCAACAATATTGATCTTTCTTCAAAATTCACAACTTAATTACACCCATCCTGCCTGACATGACAAACAAAGTCCAAATTTTCAATTATGACCAATCCATTATTATTATTTTGAAACATCCCCCAATGGAAATATGTCCAAAGTTAATCAAATTGCCTCCCCAAAAATTCTTTGAAAAAAAGCACAAACTATTTTCCACCGGCGAGTTGTGGACATTGAACAGTTAATTTTTAATTAATTTGACATTCTTCTGAAGTGTGTATATAATTAACGTTCAAAACAGGACTTGCAACTTTATCATGAGGACATGCATAAGTCAACTGCAAGATTTTCTGAAGTGGGAATAAATTTTTTTTTTCCCAATGGCTTGCAACATGGAATGCATGGCCAAGAAAAATCTTCTTGAGGGACAGCTTGTGAGTTGTGATGACTGAAAAAGTTCCATTTAATTGGCTTAGAGCAACCTAACCGTGTTAAAAAAAATCTTGGTAAAAGACCAGGGTTTGGACTGGAGTGGAAGATTGAAGATTGATGCCTCAAGGTCAATGGTAGTAGAGGGTTTTAATTAAACAGCATAAAGTTGCATAGAAATTTCACTAATGCTGAATGTTCCATGCTACATTAAAAGATCTTTCACTAATAATATCATCTAAGAAAAAAATAAAATCATAATTACGTTTGTATGATTAGTCTACGTTTTTTACTTTGCCTGTCTATAAGCAGTGTCTCTTCTTATAATTAGCTAGCCTCAAAGTCGAAAAAAGGAAGAAGGGTAAGAGAAGGTTGCCATCAATGGTGGATTCAGAAGTTATTGTTTGTGTGACAAAATTACATACTATTAATGGTAAAAGTTATATTTTAATATTTAGAAGGGTAAAATTCTAATTTTTCTTAAAGATGATCCAATTAAAAAATTTTAATTTCTTATAAAATATAGCATAATTTTTAAAATCTATCAATTTCAAAAATTTTAATTTATTACAAAAAAGATAGCATAAATTTTAAAATCTTGAGAGATGGCTGCAAGTACGCCCACCTTTAGAGGAATTTTTTTTTATAAAAGAATAGCATAATTTTTAAATCCTTGAGAGACAGTCGTACTCTCACGAATCTCGTCCCTTTAATTTTTGATTCATTATTGATGTTAGCTAAGCTAAAACTTTGCCTTAATCATATTAGAAATCATATAATTTTTTACGTCTAATATAAGACAAATTCTTTTGTCACAATCAAATTAATATCCTTATCTTGATCCACCAACAAAACTAATTTCAGCGTTCACATAAATGAACAAAGACGACAGACATTATTTCAAATTGCATATGAGAAAGCGGCTTCAAATGGCAATGGAAGATTCTCAAAGTACATATTGCTGAAATTTATGCGTACCAAAAGCCAACTGGAACAATGAGCGAATGACAAGTTGATAAGAAATTGTGCGCAAAAGTCTAAGGTTGTTCGAGATGGGACCTCAAACATGGATTGCAGTTTGGACAATCTTCACGAGACAATTTGTCCAAGTTGAAGGTTCTAATAAATGACACACACGAAATTAATTGGTCGAACCCATCTTAAGAAATGATTGACTCAAGTTATTCTTGATGATGTGAAATATTACTAAGTGCTGTGAGCTTTTCTGATATCACGTGCACCTTGAGTTGTCACATGAACCTTATTAGACCTGCAATACAAACGTCAGAAATATATCCCGGGCTATATCGAGAAGTATGCTCGTTAGAAATACACCCCGGACTGTACCGAAGAGTATGCTCCGATGCTTAAGTCAGTTTGGGATCTTGAGCAATAAGCATAATATCTAATTAAAGTTGTAGACAAAGTACCCCTTACCATGTGATAGTTGGGTTCCTTTTATAGAGTCATATCTATTAGAATTCCAGTAGGATTAGAGCTTTCACTTCATCAGTAAACTTATCCCGAAGAACTCGAGTTCAGATAGGATTGCAACAAGGAGAGTCATAGTATAACTTTATCCTTATCAATAGCCCCTCAGATCGGTTAAGATTCCTTTGATCTTATCCGATCTGATCAACACTGTTTGCATCCTCCACACACATCATGCGTTGTCCGATCTTAGTACACATTCTTCGCCTTACTAGCCCCAAATATATTAGAACTATCTGAAAATTAATACGAAAATATCGAACTCCGTAGTTCTCCTCAAATACGATCTTTGTATTAGTGCCATAGTACTAATTCGAACTCAGATCAGTTGTGGCGAAATACATAATTCCTCATAGTTTGAAATTTTGGTATGTTTCATCCGATTTTCGGAAGCATCATATCGGGTTTGCCACAAGTACAATCATCCAAACTCCCAAAGCTCGAGCGACTGATCATAGAATTATATCTCTTCATATTTTGTGATCGAAAGACTTTATGTCTCAGTCGACCTCCGAAAGTCGTCGCAAATGTGCACACACAATAGCTACATCGTAGAATATTTCATCAAGATACAAAATTAGCCCCAACTCGGTATTGATTTACACAATCCATTGAAGGAGAAAATTATGTGCCAAACTTCGGATCATGACCCATCTCGCTAGAATGCAGCTTAGTCGTTGCCAGCTATCCGTTTGAGAATCTAGAGATAAGATCGACGATTGAGATTATCCATCCCATTAGCCCATGAGACCTCTATAAATAGCCCCATCTTTAAACTTTAAAATTTCACATTCTGCAATCTTAAATCTCTGAGCTGTTTAACCTCCTAGTTCGGATTCATCATACCTGTGAATAGAAGCATATTAGCTCTTCTTTCTCAACAAGTAAGTATGTCTATTTCTTAGCATTCTAATTCCTCGTCACCTATTAACTCAGCATCTAGGTACCGTAAGAGAACCCAGAATAGTAGAGAACCAAACTGCGGACACTGCAACTTCAAGCCATGAAATAACCAACCTCCCTACAAACTCGCCTGCAGAAATACCGACTTAGAAAATACTTCTGATGTATATGAAGATCTTGTATCTAAGTTAGATACTTTAGATTCTATTCTTTCTTATGACGAGGTAGAAAACGTAGCGAGACGAAGTGTCATTCCCACTAATGTAGGAGCGCGAACTCCATTACCTAGCGAGGTTGCCAGCCGACCTCTAGAAGACTTTATTAGTGTTTTTTTGAAGCACGTCGCGGGGGGGAGGGGTTGAGATTTCCTCTTCTGACTTCTTAAAAACATTTTAAGCGAATATGTTATTTCTATCACCCAATTCACTCCCAACACCAACTGAACTCTGAGAGGGTTCGAGATGCTCTGCAAACACTTAAATATTCTATGTACCATTCCTTTGTTTAGAGATATATATATACAGTCTAAAAACCTCATATCGGGATATCGGGTGGTTTTATTTTTACCCGTCGTAAAAGTAGGGTAGATCTTTTTTAGGGAAATTCGAACTCAATTCACGATTGGAAGGATAAGTTTCTTTTTGCAGAGCTCGGGCAGTTGGTGAGGAAACACTTTGGTGTTCTGATGAGTCGGTCTTAGATTGGTCACCCAAAAGTACCACTTCTATTAGGGAATTGTTGGCTAAATTAGAAACCTTAGTGGGTAATCATGGCAAATTATGCCTCACTAACATCCCAAAACGGGTGTTAGTATCTTTAAAATTAAGTCCTGCTGAGCTGAAACCTGACCATCAAGATGAGGTGGATGAACTCGGTCATAAGGGTACATGTCTCTTTGAGAATGTCTGTGTTTTTTTCATAAGATTTTTGTATTTATTTGCATATAGCATAATAATGTTTCTCTCTTATACACAGTTATACAGCTAAAGGATATGTTGAGTGGAGTCAAGATCAAAAAGAACTGAGCTGCCAAGACTAATGTGATTGGGACTATATTAGTTCTGGAGTCTACTTCAACTCCTTCATCTCGTTTACTTTGTTGGAATAGTACTGCCGAGCTTACACAGCAAGAGCAACCGAGTTCTGACCTTCTATTCGGGACAGTTGATAAGCCGATAAGCTCAAAGACGGCAGCCGACATTTCCAGCAGTCAACTTGTAGCCACCTCAACGTCTGAAACTCACCGAAAAGGTGAGCTGAGGAGGCCTTGTCTAATGCTAACAAGAAAATAAAAATAATCTCAAAGCTGCCAGGTCCGTCGCTGTTCGGAGAGTTGGTTGTTCCGAGATACACCTTCACAGACAGAGTTGTCGAAATTCCTGAATACCAGCTACTCCTAAACTGGGGGTTGATTTGTAATGACCGACTATCCACCAACACCACTCTCGAGTTCGTAAGAGAAGCAGTCCCATCCCGGGACAAAGAAGCTCTTCATACCTTTGAGAAATGGGAGCTACCTCCTTAGGATTTTCCCAGGTGCCCAACATTTTCCATCCCTGAACTCTGATCACTTTCTTCTCTTTTTTATTTTTTATTTCTATCACAACATTATGTGTTATTTCACAGGCTTTGGCTCTGATCAGGAAAATGGTAGCTCACTCGAAATAGGATGAGATTCTGATCAGCAAGCTCCAAGCCGACTTGAAATCCTCTAAATTGAAATGAGACAAGTTGGAAACTTTCAACCATTAGCTTGGGTATAGGGAGCAAAATCTGAAGACTGAGCTCAGGAAGAGTTTAGAGGCGTTGAAAGCAGTTGAGAATGAAGTTGTTAAGCTGAAAGTTAAGAAGCTTCAAATGAAACAGCAGCTTTTAGCCGAACGAGCTAAAAAAGCATTCTTCAAAGGTGAAGGCACTTCTCAACTTGTCAACAAGATGTTCAGCTCGGATGAATTTGGAAAGTTCCTCGGAGAGATGCTCACTCCGGCTAAGGATTATGGCTATCACCTTGCCCTGGAGCATCTGAATTCCAAATATCTTGACCTCGGAATAAAAGAGAAGGACGGCTACAATGAGAAATGTTATGCTAACATGGATGCAAAGCTCGACGAGTTGAAGGATGGGAAGATTGTACTTCCCATTGAGTAATTCATTCCTCTATCTCCAGAGATCGACTCACTTCCTGAAGACGAGATGGTGACTATAGATCATGTCAACGAATCTCTCCGAGCTAAAGACTTTTCTACCCAACATTGACTGGTGAAAGTTGTAATAGATTCAGGGTTGACAAGTTTAATGTAGCTCAGAATATTTTTATAATTGACGTTTTGACAAGTGTAATTCGAGAACACTTTTTGGGCTGATGTATATATATATATATATATATATTGAGTATTCATCAAATCGGAATTTACTCACAAGTCATTTCAAGTTCTATTCTCTTTTTCTTGAGACCATTCTACTTCTTGCCGGTTTTTGAGTTGTACCATTTTTTAGAACTTGAGTTCTTTAAACAAGTTTTTCTGATTTCAAGCAATGAAATGCATCCATTCTTGTTTTATTTCGGAACTCTGTAGGTCGGGAATATACTGTTGATTGATCATGCATTCTTCTGAACTCTGATCCTTTTTAAGCTTTTCTAAACTTTTTACCATACTTTCGTAGTTCGTAAAAAGTTACTGACAACTAATCTTTTCGAACCCCGTTCCTTCACCTCAACCATGCTGCTTACTTGCACTCAGTCTTAGGGTTATACCATTTTTTAGAACCTGAGTTCTTTAAACTGATTTTTCTGAAGTTGTTACCCTCTATTAAATAATAAATCTTGCATATGAACTACTACTTTATTTTTTGATTTGTCTTTCCCGAGAACATTTGTGACTAAATTATGATTCAGAAATTAACTTATTTATCTCCGTTCCATGATTCTTAAAAATATTTTGAGATTTAAATAGCATGCTTTTATTTTTCTTTTCGGAATTAGAGTATTTAGCAATTCTGCAAAAATAAGAATAAGCCAAATTTGGTGAGATAAAAAGGAATATCAATAAGTAATCCTCTCCACATCCTAGAAAATAATGGGACAAGATAAAAATTTCAGCTGTACAGCTTATTCATAATCCAATCGGCTTCAACCGAACTGTGCAGCTTTTTATTGCTAACATAGTATTTAAAATATCTATATATAAAACTTCCTCAAGTGAGCAAATGTTCCACATTTGCGAAATTATTTTCCCATCTAGAGTTGACAGTTTGAAATTCCCAACTCGTCCAACTTCGATAACTTGATAAAGTCATTCCCAATTTGGGTTTAACTTCCAAGTTTCCTCCACCTTACTTACTTTATTTTTTCTTATCACCAAATCTCCGGGTCAGAAACAAGTGGTCTTAACACATTTATTGTAGTATCGCGTCATATCTAACTTGTACTTTGCTTCTCGAATAAACGCGGTCTCTCTTTTCTCTTCCATTAGATTAAGACTGAGGAGTAGGGCTTTATTTTTCATGTCTTGCTCATGATTAAGTAATTT
Organism: Ophiorrhiza pumila; assembly: GCA_016586305.1. NCBI lineage: Eukaryota > Viridiplantae > Streptophyta > Magnoliopsida > Gentianales > Rubiaceae > Ophiorrhiza > Ophiorrhiza pumila. Next base: position 31,763,863 of record BLIW01000002.1, read on the forward strand.
GGTACTCGGAAGGACTATCTCGGCTAGGATGATTGGTTTAGATCCGTACACTAAGCTGAAAGGAGTTTCTTACGTAGCTGTTCTCGGGGTAGTTTGGTATGCCCACAGCACATTCGTAAGGTTTTCTACCCAGTCTACCTTGGTATTTTCTAATCGAGTTTTTATCCCTTGGATGAAAATTTTGTTCATCACCTCGGTTTGACCATTGGCTTGAGGATGAGCTACTGAAGTGAAGTGCTGATAAATCCTAAGCTATTCACACCAACTCTTAAATGGATCACTTACAAATTATGTTCCATTATCAGATACCACAATTTTTGGTATTCCATATCGACAAACAACATTTTTTAGAAGAATTTCATTATATCCTTCTCAGTTATTGTTTTTAACGGCTTCACTTCAATCCACTTCGTAAAGTAATCAACCGTCACTACCAAGTACTTAAGTAGCCCAGGTGCTTTTGGAAAAGATCCTACAATGTCTATCCCCCATTGCATAAATGGCTATGGACTTTGTATAGTCACCATTTTAGCCTGAGGTATATGATGAATCTCGCATACTGCTGACACTTGACACATTTTTGTACCCAGTCATGAGCGTCACGATGGACAGTGGGCCAATAATATCCTGTTCGGATAGCTTTCTTAGCTATCACTCGAGCTCCCACATAATTCCCGCATGAACCTTCATGGATTTCTCTCAGTATATATTTTGCTTGATTCGGTCCCACACAACTCAACCACGGCATTAGATATTCTTTTTGTACAGAACCCGTCCTTTATCTCATACCTAATATATTGAATTCTCAATTTTCGAGCTGCCACCTTGTTGCTTGGGGTTTCTCCCGAACCGAGGTACTTAATTATTAGAGTCATCCAACTTTCTCCTTCCTCTTCTATGAACTGAACTGACATTTCATTAATACTCCTTGCAGGTAAAACTTTTGTTAATACACGCTTAGTCAGGTGTGCATATGCTGACGATGCTAATTTGTTGAGAACGTCAGCTCATTTATTTTGAGTTCGCGAAATTCTATCAATTGTGAAGAGATCAAATCCCTTAGCCATTTTCTCCGCTTTTTTTCGATATTTTTTCATAATTAGGTCTTTAGCTTTATATCCCCAAGTTACCTAGTTTACAATAAGTTGCGAGTTACTGTAAACCTGTAACTCTCGAACCCCCATCTCTCTTGCTAACTTCATTCCCGTAATGAGGGCTTCATATTCTGCTTCATTGTTAGCGGCTTTGAAATCAAAGCAAAGGGCATAAGTGAATTCCTGATCTTGGAGATTTTTCAAAATCGGACCTTCCCTAGATTCTTTTTCACTAGAAGCACAATCCATGAATAATAACAAGTATCAATGTTTTCTTCTATAGCAGTGCTCGCAGTTTTGTCCATGGGACTTGTGTATTGAACATCCCACTCTTGCGGAGTTTCAGCGATAAAATCGGCAAGTACTTGTCCCTTTATCGCCGACCTCAGGACAAATGCGATATCATGTTCGCCTAATTCAATGGTCCATTTTATTAGGCGACCGAAGTGATCCAGCTTGTGCAGCATTTGCGTTAAGGGTTTATTGGTGAGAACCCAGATAGAGTGAGCTTGAAAGTAGGGGTGCAACCTCTGAGCCATGATAATTAATGCCAACACTAACTTTTCGAGTCCCGAATATCATTATTCAGCCCCTTGCAATGTCTTGCTCACATAATACACTGGCTTCTGAATATTATTATATTTCTTTATTAAAATTGCACTTGCCGTTTTGTTACTTGGAGCTAAGTACAGAGATAGAGTTTCACCATGAACGGGAATGACTAAAGCTAGTAATTCGCATAAGTACTGATTGAGTTTTTCAAAGGCCTTCTGACATTCTTCTGTCCATGAATTTTTTTTTGCTTTCTTCAAATTAGCAAAGAATGGTAAGTAACTTTCAGCTGATCTAGAAAGGAACCTATTCAATGTGGTCAATCGTCCAGTTAAAGTTTGAACTTCATGGACAACTTTAACTGGATGATTCCGAGGTGGGGTCATTTTTAAAATTGCTGCAACCTTCTTAGGGTTTGCCTTGATACCCCGTTTTGAGACCATATACCTTAAGAATTTTCCAAACCCAACTCCAATAGTATACTTCTTGGGATTGAGCATTAGACTTGTAGATCTTAATGTTTCGAAAGTTTCTTTGATATCAGCTAAATTATCTACCATCTTCCTACTTTTGATGAGTAGATCATTAACATACACCTCCATATTATAGCCGATCTGAGAATCAAACACTTTGTTTATCATTCGTTGATAAGTTGCTTCCACATTTTTTAACTCGAAAGGCATCTTCACATAATAGTAGATGCCCTTTTCAGTTATGAAAGCAGATTTCTTAGCATCTGCTTCATCCATGAAGATCTGATGATATCCCTAATATGCATCAAGAAAACAAAGCACCTCATAGCCCGCAGTTGCATCAACTTTCTGATCAATCAAGGGTAAGGGATAAAAATCTTTCGGATATTCCTTATTCAAGTTTATATAATCAATGCACATCCACCATTCGGAGTCTAGTTTCATCATCATGACTGGATTAGTTAACCAGGTCAGATATAAAACGTCCTGGATAATTTTGGCCTTAAGAAGTTTATCCACTTCGTCACAAAGAGCTTTATTCCTATCCAGAGCACATGGCCTTTTCTTCTGCCAAACTGGAGATAAATCAGGATCTATGTCCAACTTATGTACCGGCAAAGTTGGTGAGATACCTTTCATATCCTCAGGTTTCATTGCAAAAACATCACTGTATTGCTGAAGTAAATTAATGAGTAATTGCTTCACTTTCTAGTGCAAAGTTGCGACTATCTTTACAGTCCAATTTGAAAATTTTGCATCAACTTTTACTTCTTCCAAGTCATTTGTTATCATTTTGTAATCTCATGAGTTCATCAACTCTAGCCCAACTCGGGGCTCTTCCCTTATAGGCGGTAGCTCTCCAGCTATGCAATTCACCTTTGATGCATGTGTCTTTTATTTGCATTTCTCAAAGTAATTATATGACATTCTCTTGCCATATTTTGATCATCTCGGATAGTAGCGATCCCACCAGATTTAGAGAACTTCATAACCAGATAATAAGGAGACCAGACAACTTTAAATTGAACTACCAAGGATAATGTTAAATAGGGAGATAATATTAAGAACTGCAAAATTGGTATATATATTAACCTATCTTTTGGAGCTTCCCCAATGTCACTAATAAGTAATCATACTAATGGGTTGCGTTGCTTCCCCAAAAATCTGATTAGTGGGCTAGGACATTTTTGCAGCTGTTCTCGTGGAATGTCCAACTTTTCAAAATGCATTTCTAAAAATAACATCTGATGAACTACCACCATCCACATATATTCTATGGACTTCATTATTTGCTACAATTGCCTTGATTAATAAAGCATCACAGTGAGGAAAATTACTTGGAACAACATCCTCAGAAAAAGTAATAATCTCTGAGTGCTTGAAAAGTTTATAAACTGGCTCTTGTTTGATAATTCTCCGTGACGATGAATTTCATACCAATCTGGATTCACCAATCGGACCTCCTACAATGGTATGGATTACCCCAATTACATTCTTGTCTTCCTCTTTGGGTTTAACATATCCCTCATCCCTGGGCTTCTTATCATTCTCAGATCGTCCTCTATCTTGAGATCGGCCTATTCGGCGACCCTTTCAATATGCTTGTTACACAAAATCTCGAAGATGATCACTTGCAATAAGTTCATCTGTTTCCTTCTTGAGGTCTCGACAATCTTCTGTATTATGTCCCGTTTGATAATGAAACTTACAAAAAAAACTTTTATTCATTTTGCCTTCAGGGGTACTCATCTTCGGATATGACTTTCTCAACCCTTTCCGTTCCATAATAGCTAACATCTTAGTTCAGGTACGAGGAGCTGAGGAGCTCTTGTAATCATTCGATATTTGAGTTTGAGGTTTTTTAAAGGATAGCCTATCAAATACTGGTGTACGTTTACCTCTAGTACCAGATCTGCTATTGTAATTATCCTTTTTTTATCGGAACCTCAATTCATATCTCTTTTTGTCCTCTCTGCATCTTCTCCCTTAGCAAACTTGTCAGCTCGGTCCATCAGCTCATGCATGTCCTTAAGTGGGTCAGTGACAAGCTTCCTTAAAGCCTCCAAAGTCGTAATCCATTGATAAAAGCACTGATCACCACATCTTTAGATCGGGTCTTGACTTGCACACTTTCGTCATAAAACCGATCAACATATTCTCGAACTGATTCGTTTTTACCTTGACGGATATTTAAGAGCTCCGCAGACGACTTGTCGAATTTCTTTCTTTGCAAAAATCTCGTATAGAAGAGTTGAGAGAGCTGCTCATAGGAAGAAATTGAATTTGGCTTGAGGCCTTCAAACCAGTCATGCGCTTTTCCAACCAAAGTTGTTTCGAAGGCCTGACACATAATCGCCTCTGGTGCTTGCTCATATTTCATTAGTGACGTGAAACGTGCCAAATGATCCCTTCGTCAGTATCTCCGAAATACGTTTCCATGGAAAAAATTTTGAACTTATGTGGTTTAGGAGCTAATAGCCTCCACTAATGGTGCCACCATTCTATAAGCTCCCCCAGATCCTACCGTCAGAATATTGTGAGCTTCATTACGAATGTGATTTGTGATCTGAGTATTCAGATCATCATGATGATCACAATTCTGATTGTGTCGATATTGATCTGGAGAAGGATTCAAATGTCGCTGTCCATAGTTATTATTTATTTTACTCCGCACTGGAGATCGGTTTAAAGGAGGTCGTCATTCAGCTTCATTATCACCCTGAGATTCCGTATCGTAAGGTGAAAAAATCTGCATTCTGTCATACATATCCAAAGCCTGTTCAATTTCCTTACCAAGTCGCTGGCCAGGTCATTTTACTATTGTCATACTATTGTCAAAATTCTCGGTAAGGAATTTAATCATCTCCGGAGCATGAATGTCAATAGGAGGATTGTTGCCTTCTTCAATGCGCATCGTGGGATCTTAGTCACGTTGCAAATTCTCTGGATTTGCACCAATATTCCCCTCATTACCAGTTGTTGCTCTGCGTAGAGGGCGACTAGTATTAAGTTGATTATTAGGAATGTCCTTGGTGTTCCGTGGTGAATGAGTAAGCGTCATAAAAAATGTTGGTAATCGAATCGCATAGACGATGCCAATTTGATGTTGTGAAATATCACCAAGTACTGTGAGATCTTCCTGAGGTCACGTGCACCTTGAGTCATCACCTGAACCTTATCAGACCTGCAACACAAATGTTAGAAATACACCTCGGGCTGTACCGGAGAGTATGCTCCAATGCTTAAGTCAGTTTGGGACCCTGAGCAATAAGTGTAATATCTAATTAAAGTTGTAGAGAAAGTACCCCTTACCATGTGATAGTTGGGTTCCTTTTATAGAGTCGTACCTAATAGAGTTCTAGTAGGAGTAGAACTTTCCTTCATCAGTAAACTTATCCCGAAGAACTTGGATTCAGATAGGATTGCAACAAGGAGAGCTATAGTATAACTCTACCTTTATCAATTGTCTCAATAATCAATTGGTTGAATAATTTCAGAACGGAGTCTCTGTCCAAATTTCATCTATTTTATTCTATTCAAATTAGTGAAACGACAAGTTATTGTATCAAGAATCAATTGGTCGAATCATTTTAGTCAAATCGGATCCTCTGTTTAAATTCCCTCTATCTTATTCTGTTTAAATTAGAAAAATCATGACGTTTCACTAAAAACATGACTAATACGTATGATGTTATTTTACTAAAACTCTCACTAAAACATAACTGTGAAACTATGAATTAAGAAATGAATGACTTTGTAATAATTTTATAATATGAATGTATTATTAAATATCACCATATGTCACATCTTCTAAAATTAATATATATTAGATCAAAACTAGATAATGAAATTAATTATAAACATAACATTCAACTTCAAAACTAAAAATTAAAACCAACAAAGTTAATTTTACGAATTAAAATATAAAAAAATCACTAACATCAATTTTAAATTCATAATATTTGTCATTCTTCATAATCGCTTTAATCACAATCAAAATCATTCTTATTTGTAAGGTTGAGAGTTGAGTCTTGAGTGTTAACCAAAATGTCTAAAGTGTTTTAAGGTAAGAGCAAAATATTTTTAAAAGAAAAAGCGAAAAATACAAAAAATGTTCTTCACACTTTTCTAATTATTTATTTATTTATATATAATATGATGCAATTTCTTCACCTACATTAAAAATACATAATAATACTTCTATTTCGTTACCTTTTTAACGAAAAACATACATGTCTAATGCTTAAGTGCATATACATGCTTTTCATTAAAAAAATGATGCGAATGTTGTATGGCCGAGGCTCCAACTCCTGGACCAAATTCGAATCTCCCACACAAGCTATAGGACCGTGTTGCTCTTACCAAGATAATCCACAACAAGAACACAAAATTGGATGGAACGAAATCAAAGGAAAAACGCTAGGAATTGAGTAAATCAAAACTTCACGTTTTATTACTAATGAACTTAATTTAACCTATGAAAATTCAATCAGTTAAACAAGTTAATTAGGCCTGCTCTTTAAATAAAGAACAATTGGTGTAATCTCCTATAGGTCACGCTAAAGGGGATTAACTACAATGAACAGTTAAATAACTCTTCAAGGCTTTGAACAACTCAAGGAGTTAATTCATGAATTTTAGCAAAGCTAAAAACTCAATTTTATTCACCAACTTATTATGTAAAAAACGTTACATGCATCTCCTTTTTATAGGGGATGAGTTTCGGCCATGCCAAGAAGGAAAAGGAAATAAACCCTAGTAGTTGCAAAGTACAACTTGACTTCTTAACAAACTAGCTAACTAACTAATCCAAGTTGTAAAAGGATTAGGTTAGACAGTTTTTAACGAAGAAGCAAAACGTGTTTTGGCTTCTTGTTTCCTAAACTAATCAACTTTCCAAATTGGAAAAGGAAACTACAACTAACTACCAAATCCTTGTCCAAAAAGGATTTGCTTTACTTGCCATTATCATGCAAGATAATTGGATCAAGTAATTACTTAGCCCATAATTAAAACACCAAGACTTAAGCCCATAATTAATGGACTTAATTATTACAACTTAAAAATAAACCCTAAAATTAAACAATGGCGTGATCCAAAGTTGGCAAAGCCCAAGCACGCCATCTTGGTCTTCAATATAGTCCATGAAATTCGAGATGGAAATCTGCCAGAATCCCGTCACTCATTTTGGCAGCCATATTCCACGATGATACCGTCAGAATCTTGGAAAACATAAAACATGAAAGTTGTAGCTCTATCTCTTATCGTTCCAGAGCTTCTTGAATCATGCAATTCCAAGTTATATCGAAAGAGTTATGTCCAGAATACCAAAACGTGACAGAAACTTTCAGGATGACCAAGTGACTTTAACACCACGAACATGGACACGGCTCATTCTCATCATTCCCTCCCTCCTCGAAAGGATTCGTCCTCGAATCTTAGAAGTTGAGTTCCTGGATCAAACACCAAAATCACGAACTTCACAAGAATCAAGTTGTTTCGGAATGCAACACCTCGCGAGCAATCACGCTTTATTTCCCCAAAGAACAAAAGAAATCTATTAGTCCAAAGAACAAAGTTATGAATAATAAACATAAATTGATATGGACGAATATATGTTCTTATATAAGAGGAAGTTGCATCAATGTCAAAATAATTCACAAGTGTGGATAGTGCATGTAATGTATCATAATAGCTATCCCTAAATGCACCTTGACAAAATTGGAAATCACATGGACGAACTAATACCTTGAAAAACATGCGAAAGTTATCAAATATGAGAGTATAATTCCAAAGACTAGAATGTAAACAATCTATGTAAACAGAAAATTTTACCTCTCGAAATTCAAAAGAAATTTGGAACTTAGAAAACCTACCAATCAAGTGCGGAATTATCCAAGGACTTCTTTGAACTTGATGGATGTGATCAAAATCACGTTTTAAAGAATCAAAAGAACCAATAATCCAGCAAGTAGAGTCAATATAGTTAACACTTGAATGATTGCATACAAAGGTTTGATGTAGTTCGAAAATATAATCATTAAGCTCAAAATATAATTCATGTATTAGATAAGCAACATAACACACTATCATGCTATACATAAATTCATTCAATTCAAAATATATTGAAGAATTATGTAAATCGATTTGCTTATCAAAACAGAAGGTGTTAGACTCTAAAACACACTTAACAAAATTCCAAACTATTTGTGTTAAAGTATAGGGAAGCTTTTGAAATTGACTAAAAACAGTTTGAAAACTTTGAAACTCAACCGAATTGATAATAACAAAGTTCTTAACATTTTTAAGATCAAAATCAAGTGAAAACTTACCTAACTTACCTTGCTACCTTGTGGAAAACAAGCTAAGGCAGATTGTGATCCCTTCCAATTTGATAATGAGTTGTTTGCAACTCCATTAGTTGGTTCTAGGAACTCCATAAACCTGCCAAAACAAAAGAACTAGGCAGCAAACAATTCAAATGTGATCACTATTATTCAAGTAAGTACATTGTTTGCCTAGCTACTAATGCTTTCTTAAACTCACTAGAAGAAGCAAAATTACAAGATTTGATAACACTTAAATCTCGGCTATTACAAGATGCACTAGCTATTACATTGCTCTTCTCTTGAACTTTCTTCTCTTTCTCTTTTTCTTCCATTTCACGGCAAGATTGCACAATCCTTGATTGATCTTCAAAAGCTTGGCTCGGACTCAAAGCCCTTAGATTGTACTTTCGGCCATGATAATCAAAAGAATAATAATTCTTCCTTGCATGATATGTAACATCTCGATCAAATTGCCATGGACGACCAAGTAATATGTGACTAGCTTCCATTGGTACAACATCACAAACAATATCATCAACATACTTTCCAATGGACATAGAAAATTTAACTTGTTTAGTCACCTTACTCTCGGCAGTGTTATTAAGCCATTGAAGCTTATATGGATTTGGATGTTTCATACAAGTCAAGTTAAGCTTCTTAACAATTAATGTGCTTGCCACATTGGTACAACTTCCACTATCAATAATCAAGCTACAAGTCTTACCTTGAACCATGCATCTAGCGTAAAAGATGTTTTCCCTTTGAGACAAATCATCTTCAACTCGTGGTTGTGCATTCAAGACTCGGCGAGTAACCAATGAGAAATCACCAACATTGTAAATAAGATCTTCACTATCTTCATCACTTTGGTACTTCTCTTCAAGTGGTGGCATGTCGGCACATTCTTCATCACTTTCAACCTCTCCATTATCACGAATTATCATCAACTTTTTGGTTGGGCAGTCACTTTGATAATGGCCATAACCTTGACACTTGTAACATCTAATGTCCCTCAATTTTTCATTTGGTTTAGGCGTCACCTTAGTTGAAGATTCAGCAAGGTTGCGGACTGTTTTGGGGCATTACTTGAAGTGTTTGAAGGCTGATTTTGGTTGAAAACTTTCGGTTTTGGTGGAGGTGTAAAAGTCGGCTTTTGATCTCTCCTCCAAGGCGGCAATGGTTGTTGAAAATTTCGCCCTTTACCCTTCATATGCTTCTCAATTTTGATAGCTTTGTGAACAAGTTCATTAATATCAATGTAACTTTGAAGATCAACTTGATAAGCCAATTCGGGATTCATAACTCTAAGAAATCTCTCAATGGTTGTGTCGGGGTCTTCTTGAATATTGGCTTTAATCATCAAAGATTCCATCTCATGATAGTAATCTTCAACTGTTCGGCTACCTTGCACAAGAGTATGCAATTTTCGGTTGAGCTCTCTATTAAAGTGTGAAGGAACATACTTCTTTCTCATGATTGCCTTCATTTGAGTCCAAGTCTTAACTGGCCTTTCACCATCTTGTCTCCTAGAACGAACAACTTGATCCCACCAAAGACTAGCATAGTCTTTAAGATGCATAAAAGCAATTCGATATTGCCTTTCTCGGGGACATCATTACCTTCAAAATAGTGTTCCAAATCTCGAACCCAATCAAAGAAAGCTTCGGGATCTGATTTACCATGAAAGGTAGAGATGGTGAGTTTAACAGATTCAATGGAAACTTTAGACTTATCACCTTTAGAAGAGCTCGAGTATTCCTCCTCTTTTCCTCACTAGATTCACTATCTTCTTGGGACTCTAGTTTTCGGGATTTCTTTGATTTTGGAGGTGGTGTTACCGACTCTAAGAATTGAAGGCGAAGGTTGATATCTTGCAAAATTTGGGCAAGTGACGGATCGGTCCTCTTTTGTTGTTGTTCGGTTTGGGACTTACTTTGTTCGTCCTCCATTTGTACCTGCAAGTTAGTGAAGAAAAAAGCGCAAGAATATGTATATGATCCTCACGGGTTCCTCACTTTGGGGTAGTAGGTACTCTCCTCTCTTTTTGGGTAGTGTTCTCTCTTGTTTAACCTAGCTACTACTCTCAATTAATGAATATGTGGGGTTATTAAGATTCACCAAAGTTCAATTACTTTAATAGCAAGATCTCAATCAGCAAGTTCCACACACAAATTTTCACAAATCAAATCAAGAGATGTAACAAGAAATCACGTCAAGAGTGTTTAGAACACGTGAAAGTTATAATTTGATTTACCACCAGAAACTAAGAAATTCAGAAACTAGATTTCAAAACAAAGAGATTGGTTTTTGAATCAACTAATTCCGAGTTGTATTGAAAAAGTTATGGCACTTTTAATCCAAGGTGGTTTTCAAGAAACAAGTTAAGAACAATGTGTTCTTTTCAAAAATAAATTAAATAATTAAATAACAGAAAATAATAACAATAAAATAAATTGAAGTCCGAATTTATATTTTTTTTTGTTCTTTTCTCTTTTTTTTTTTTTATTCGGTCACTTTTTTTTTTTTTTTTTTTTCCGTGACTCCTTTTTTTTTTTTTTTTTTTTTTTTTTTGTTCGGACAATATAAGACAAAATTACACTTTTAAGGTTTGAACATAAACCTTGGACCAATCAAAATACTAGGTTCGGACAAGAACCTTAAACACAACAAAAATTAAGGTTTGAAGACAACAACCTAGGATTTAGGTTTAAGAATGTTTTGTCTTCTTGTCTTAACAACCTTAAAAACTTCAAACTTTATTAACTCACCAAGGACAATGAATTCGGATGTGCCACTTTAACAAGAATATCAAGATTCAAGACAAAGATCAAGAATCCAACTCAAGAATTCAATTTTGACCACTTTGAGTTTTCAAGAAAATCAAGAAGTTCAAGAAAGTTATCAAGAACTTATCTTTTTCGAGTGGAGTAAAAGTTTGATCAAAACTCAATATATGGTGGACAAGATAAAGAATCAAACGCAAAAAGAAAATCAAGAAACGGATAAGAATCAAGAAAGTTATGAAAACTTGACCTAGAAACCCTAGTTATGAAACCCTAGTTTGACACACGAAACCCTAACAATGACGTGAAAACAGCAAAGAAAACTTCAAGAATCCTACACTATGATTATGACAAAACAGTGCAGAACTTAGACACGAAGAACAGCAAGAAAACACAACAAGAAACAACACAAAAAGATCACAAAAACACAAAACGCAAGAGACACAATTTCGGGCAGATTTGAGCATGCAATGTTCATGCGATTTTGGCGATTTTAATGGGTGTTTATGAGACGACCTTGGACTGCAAGAAGAACACCAAATAACAGCAAGAAAGATGCCAGCAAAACTGCAGAAAATTGACACAAAAAAAACGGGCAGAATTGACGCAACAAGAACAGAAATTTTGCGGAAGAATTGAAAACGGATTAACCTGAATTTTCTTGGGCAACAACTTGTTCTCTGATACCAATTGATGCGAATGTTGTATGGCCGAGGCTCCAACTCCTGGACCAAATTCGAATCTCCCACACAAGCTATAGGACCGTGTTGCTCTTACCAAGATAATCCACAACAAGAACACAAAATTGGATGGAACGAAATCAAAGGAAAAACGCTAGGAATTGAGTAAATCAAAACTTCACGTTTTATTACTAATGAACTTAATTTAACCTATGAAAATTCAATCAGTTAAACAAGTTAATTAGGCCTGCTCTTTAAATAAAGAACAATTGGTGTAATCTCCTATAGGTCACGCTAAAGGGGATTAACTACAATGAACAGTTAAATAACTCTTCAAGGCTTTGAACAACTCAAGGAGTTAATTCATGAATTTTAGCAAAGCTAAAAACTCAATTTTATTCACCAACTTATTATGTAAAAAACGTTACATGCATCTCCTTTTTATAGGGGATGAGTTTCGGCCATGCCAAGAAGGAAAAGGAAATAAACCCTAGTAGTTGCAAAGTACAACTTGACTTCTTAACAAACTAGCTAACTAACTAATCCAAGTTGTAAAAGGATTAGGTTAGACAGTTTTTAACGAAGAAGCAAAACGTGTTTTGGCTTCTTGTTTCCTAAACTAATCAACTTTCCAAATTGGAAAAGGAAACTACAACTAACTACCAAATCCTTGTCCAAAAAGGATTTGCTTTACTTGCCATTATCATGCAAGATAATTGGATCAAGTAATTACTTAGCCCATAATTAAAACACCAAGACTTAAGCCCATAATTAATGGACTTAATTATTACAACTTAAAAATAAACCCTAAAATTAAACAATGGCGTGATCCAAAGTTGGCAAAGCCCAAGCACGCCATCTTGGTCTTCAATATAGTCCATGAAATTCGAGATGGAAATCTGCCAGAATCCCGTCACTCATTTTGGCAGCCATATTCCACGATGATACCGTCAGAATCTTGGAAAACATAAAACATGAAAGTTGTAGCTCTATCTCTTATCGTTCCAGAGCTTCTTGAATCATGCAATTCCAAGTTATATCGAAAGAGTTATGTCCAGAATACCAAAACGTGACAGAAACTTTCAGGATGACCAAGTGACTTTAACACCACGAACATGGACACGGCTCATTCTCATCATTCCCTCCCTCCTCGAAAGGATTCGTCCTCGAATCTTAGAAGTTGAGTTCCTGGATCAAACACCAAAATCACGAACTTCACAAGAATCAAGTTGTTTCGGAATGCAACACCTCGCGAGCAATCACGCTTTATTTCCCCAAAGAACAAAAGAAATCTATTAGTCCAAAGAACAAAGTTATGAATAATAAACATAAATTGATATGGACGAATATATGTTCTTATATAAGAGGAAGTTGCATCAATGTCAAAATAATTCACAAGTGTGGATAGTGCATGTAATGTATCATAATAGCTATCCCTAAATGCACCTTGACAAAATTGGAAATCACATGGACGAACTAATACCTTGAAAAACATGCGAAAGTTATCAAATATGCGAAAGTAATCAAATGTAACTGTCCCACCTCAATTTCTTGTAAACATCCCTATGTGTATATAAAATCACAAAGATTATTAGAATATTGCCCCACTAAAAATAAATAAAAGTAGTGGCAAAACTAAAAAGTAAAAAATATATTTAATTAGAATATTATGTCTCTCCCACATTTCCAAGAAAGTATTTGATTCAGTTTTAACTACCCCACTTGTCGGATGTATTCTATAGTTATTCAACTTATACTATTAAGCAATAATTTAAAATAAAAAATCAAGTACTTGTACAAAGTAAATCAGTAAAAGAAGATAACTTTTCATTTTCCAAGGACTTATCTAAATAATTTTACCCGTATACGTATCTGTCAAACCACTTTTCATCTTCCAACTACTGAACTACATCTTTATCACTTATCAGATCACTTTTTATCTTCCAATTATTCCATCACTTTTGATCTTTATCAGATAACTTTTTATATTCCAAATATTCCATCTCCCTTTCTCCATCCTCATACTACATCCCACTATCCCAGAAGGCAGAAGATAATTCTTGTTATTTTTTTTTAACATTTTCTACACTTATTTTTTTAGTATGAAGTTATTTAATATTTAGTGGGCAAGTTATTTTGGATCAATTTTTTCTATGTATTTTCTACATAATTAAATTACAGACTGTATAGGTAATTTAAATTAAAGTACTTATTTGTTATAATTGTTATTTTGATTTTTGAATAAATATAAAAAAATTTGATTGAGTTTTTAATATAAAACTGTAAAAATTTCGTGTGAAATTTTGAAAGAATAAGAGAAAAAAAGAGAGTTGCATTAATCTGATTTTTTAGAATATTTTATTATCTAATTTTATATAAAACAATATTATTGGTTTAAATATTTTAAACCCAAGCTTTAGGGGCCTAGTTCCGCCCCCGATTTCACCCTATATAACTTGACATTAAAAATCTTTTATTTTGGCTTCACGTTCTTCCCAAGTGCATATAAATAAATGTCATAATATGACCTCCAGCTTTGCCATCATCAGTACATGCCATGCATAGTCAACTGCCAAAGTTTTTGAAGCATTATATGAAAATACATAAACTCCTCTACAACCACTTTATAAATGCAATGGGTTCAATGACCCGCACTTATACACAAGTTTATTATACTTTGGGTATAAAATATTAATTTTGTGCCTATTAAATATTAATGTTAGTATATAAAATATCGTACTAAGTATTATTATGTCTAGCGTATAAAGTATTAATTTTTCGCATATCATATATCAATTATTCGTGTATCAAGTATAAATTTTTGCATATCAATATCAACTCCAAAACAGTATCATTCTAATTCGTGTATAAAATGTCGAATTTTTACGTATTATGTATCAATTATTCACGTATTAAATATCAATTTTTGCATATCAATATTAATTTCAAAAGTATATCATTCTGATTCACTTATAAAGTATCAATTTTTTGTATTATTCGCATATCAAATATCAAATTTTGCTTATCAATATTAACTTTAAAAGTGAAAAAAAATATTAACTTTAAAAGTGTATCATTCTAATTGGCGTATAAAGTATCAATTTTTTTGCGTATCAAGCATCGATTGTTCGTGTATCAATATTAATTCCAAAAGTGTATCATTTTGATTCGCGTATAAAGTATTAATTTTTCACATTATTCGCGTATCACGTATCAATTTTTGCTTATCAATATTAAATCTAAAAGTGTATCATTTTGATTTGTGTATATAGTGTCAATTTTTCACGTATAAAGTATTAATTATTTGCGTATCAAGTATTAAATTTTGCGTATCAATATTAATTCCAAAAGTGTATCATTCTAATTCGCATATAAAGTATTAATTTTTCACATTATTCGCATATCAAGTATCAATTTTTACTTATCAATATTAACTCCTAAAGTGTATTATTTTGATTGGCATATAATCAAGTATCAATATTTGAAATAAAAAGTGATACGCGAAAAAATAAACATGAGCGAGTGTATATCACATATATGAACCTAAATCGGAACTGAATTTCTCATGGAGTCGGATATCATTTAAGACGAATTGCCCTCTAAATCAACTTTGCATTACACATTAGAATTGGGAATAATATATCACCAACTGGTGTCATCTATTGGGACAAAAGTTTCAACCAATAATCGACTCGTGAGAAGCTCCATGGATAAAATTATTGGAAAATCTATCGAGGTATAAGGGGAAAGTTAACCAATCCAAATGGGAATACGATTGCTGCATGCCGACAAAGCAAAATAATCACTTGATCCATCACTTGGTACTGAAGCCATTTGTGAAAAAGAAATGTGTTTTGAGGAAAATCATCCCAAAATAGAAGCTTACCGTGATGGTGAATATAATCATCATGATGCTTTATCACACAGGCCACGTCTGTTAAAATTGAAACATTAAATCTGCAATTTAAAATTTAAAATAATTAAGTGTCTCAATTTTAAACAATCAATTTTAAATGTCTGAATCATACAGGTGAAATAATTAAACTTATTTCATAAATATATTAATCTCATAATTTAATTATTCAAATAGTACAATTTGGTAATTTAATTATTTATTTTCTCAATAAATTTGTAATATATTATTTTTTAAACAACAAATCAAAATTATTATAAAAAATAAATTTTGTAACAAAATAAAATTATAAAATTTAATAATTTTGAAAATAAAATATTATCACAGAAATGCATATGTTTGTAACCTCTCTATATTCATGGTGTTCTACTATATTAGATGTTATATTTAATTTTTTTTAAAAAAAATATAATTCTTAATTTACTAAAATTTTATTTTTAAAAGAAGGTAAAAAAAGATTAATCAAATTCTACAGCATAAAAAAAACTTTATATAATCAAATATATTGAATAAAAATATTAAAATATAGATAAAATATATATTAAGTAAAAATATTTGAATATAGAATGAAAAAAGAAATTATATTAAATAAAAATTTTAGATTATAAAAGGAATAAAGAAAATGAGATAGTAGAAAGAATAGATTGAATACATATTATGAATAATTATGTTATATTATAAACATATTGTGAATAATTATGGTATATTAAATTTTATTTTAAAACCTTGGGTCTTAGCCTATCGCTTAAAAATCAAAGAATTTTGCATGCCCTTTCAGATGATCTTAATTCATTAAAATATTCAATTTTTAGTTGTCAAATAAATTAATTTGATCCAGATTTGAATCAATTAATTTTCAAACTTAAATTTTAAATTTTGGAAGAAAAATAATTATTTTTGGAGAATAAAATAATTAGTTTGATTAATTAAAAAAGAAAATTTTTTCTTTTTGAGTTTTTTTGTTTTTGTAAAAAAGAAAATTTTCTTTGCTTTCATTTTAATATTTAACATATGTATTTAGTTAACTAAGATAATATAATTATTATAGATAAAGTTTTAAGAGCATATTAGGCAATACACACATATTTTTTGGTGGGAGGGTTGATTTGTTAAAGGTTTGCTCAGCCAGGTGGTGACCGTAATTTTCTGAAACTGCAGGGTTCGTTTGATACTTTCATCAAACCTCAGGGGTTGTAAATATAATTAACCCTAAATTTAATTATCAAACTCATAGTAAACAAAAGATTTGCAATCTAAAGTCGGAAAATAAAGTCGGAAAATCATAGAAGACATGGGTGACATAGAAGACATAGAAAGAATATCCTACATTTTTTTAGGTGACATAGAAGACATGGGGATAAAATAAAGTCGGAAAATCATACAAGATTACGAGAGTTCGATGAAAGAATATCCTACATATGAAAGAATATCCTGCATTCAAAACAACACTATGTACTTAGGATAGCTTTATCATTAATTTTCTTGATCAGTTACTCATTATTTACTTTATGAGAAAATAACAATTTTGATCCCTAATGTTTAGGCATGTGATACTTTTAGTCTCCAATGTTTCGAAAGTAGTCAATTTGGTTATCAATGTTCTATTTTATGACCAATTTAGGACAAATGACAAATTTTGTTGGGTAGGTAATGGAAATGGTCATGAGCATCTCACATGTCTGTTAAATTTTTATTACTTTCTATGAAAAAAAAGATGAAAATTCTTTTTATTCTCTAATAACTAATTAACAAATAATAAAATATATTTTTGCCTTTTCCTTAAACAAAATCCTCTTTAATTACACCTAAACTACTATTTCCACCTTCTCTCCCTTTTGCCGCCGCTGCCGCCACCACCACCACCACCTCCATATATTAAAATCAACCAATAGATAAATCATTGTCATATCCCTCAACTTATCTTCCTAAAAATCAACATGTCATGCCTTATCTAAACCATTATCTCCACCTCCTCTCTCCTTTGCTACCACGGCCATCACCACCTCACCTCTACATATTAAAACCAACCAATGGACAACAATGAGAAACCCATTTGCAAAATTCAAACACCCTTCAAAAATAATCTGGAAGACAACAAAAAAAGTTGAAGGCACAACAATTAATTACCAAGTTTAAATCTACCTAAAAGTTCATATGCAATACAACCAAAACTAACAGTTATGTTCCTATTCATCAAGTGTTCCATACCAAATGCGAAAAATAAATGTTAAATTATTTGAGTCTATTCTTGGAGAGAAACAATAAATTATTGTACTTATTTTGGTGTATTTTAAAATTGTATTTTAATGGTGGTGGCAAAGGGAGAGAGGAAGGTGGAAGAATTTCATTTTCATAGAAAGTCATACAAATTTGACTTTTAACAGACATGTGAGATGCACATGATTATTTTCGTTACCTACCCAACAAAATCCGTTAATTGTACTAAATTGGTCACAAAATAGAATATTGGAGGATCAAATTGGCTATTTCCGAAATATTGAGAACTAAAAGTGCCACCTACCTAAACATTAGGGACCAAAATTATCATTTTCTATTACTTTATTGTTAATTGGGTTAATTACATTTACCACCCTTGAGGTTTGATGAAAGTATCAAACGAACCTTGTAATTTCAGAAAATTACGGTCACCCCCCTGGCTGAGCAAACCTTTAATAAATCAACCCCCCACCAAAAAATATGTGTGTATTGCCTAATATGCCCTTAAAACTTTATCTATAATAATTATATTAACTTAGTTAACTAAATACATATGTTAAATATTAAAATAAAAGCAAATAAAATTTTCTTTTTTACACAAACAAAAAAACTCAAAAAGAAAAAATCTTCTTTCTTAATTAATCAAACTAATTATTTTATTCTCCAAAAATTACGTGTACAAATCTTCCATTCTCGACATCTCAACCAAAACCTCTCTGCACAATAGTTATACAAGCACCCCGAGAGTTCGCGAGCTTGCTTCGATGTCTTAGTCAGTATATACTTAAAAGAAAACTAAAAAATAATTTCGAATGGCAAATAATGAGAGTGTACCTATTACATGACGAGTAAGAGTTTATTTATAATATCCATACTTGCGTAAAGTGAATTAGAATTTTAGTGAAATAACCAATAAAATGGTGGTAGAGTCCAAGTATGATCAACGCTGCTTTAAATATCCGGAATACTTGACGTAATAGCATTTATGTAATACAGTCCATAGATTAAGATAAGATTTGAAGTTTTAATGTTAATGTAGAATTTACCCTTATGAGCCGATATGCCATAGAAAACTCTTCATCGAAATAAGTTTTTGCATTTTGATAAGAATTGAAACTACCGCATAATTATTGTTCGAGTAACTAGAACTTAAATGGTGTTCATAATCTCTTCTTGAGGCCTTTGTGTTGAGTTGGAACCGCTAATACTAGAGGCAAACTTTTGAATATTGGAAAGAGAATTGCTGATAGGGAATTCAAACATGATCCTACAATCGAAAGAGCTTTTGAAGCTATTCAGAACCTCTTGAGCAATCTCAAGTGGTTCAAACTTTTTTCACATGATCGTAGCCTATTTCTAAGTGAACTAATCTCGGACACGTGTTCGCATACCAACTAGATTGATATTCACGCATACACGGTACACCATTAATTTATCCCCCAACTTTAAACTCCAATTTCGAATTCAAGATTGTTCTTTTAGTATTTCTTTGCAAAAGTTAAATGTTCGAGTTACATGCCTTTTAGGCAACTCTTTGCACCCTAGTTAACAGTCAAAAATTGAATCTTCTTTTTTTTTTTTTTTTTTTGTTTGAATGAATCGTTATTGGTTTCAATTTTTTTTTTTTTTTTGAATGAACCGCTATCCGTTGACCATTCAGATACTCACAAATATACGTGTCAATGATGTCATTTTGCAATTTTTGCGATCTTATCACCACCCATTAATCATTTTCATACTTTCAATAATGTTTTGTAATTTTTGCGATCTCGTCGTCTTCTATTGACCATTTTGACACTCAAAATATTTGCATCAATGATATTTTGTAATTTTTGTAATCTCGTAGCCATCTATATATGGACGATTTAGGTACTTATAAAGTATTCTCATCAATTATATTATTTTGTTATTGTGGTACAAAGAAAGAATTTTATCCTTTCTTCCTTCTTATGCACTTAAGGGGTACTTAGTGGAGGGTAATAGAACATGATAATGGGATCATTACCATTGCCAGTGCTTGGTTGTAAAATTTACATATGAATGGGAATGAAAATTCCTCAATCATTCCCTTTCTTTCTTTATAAAAAAACCCTCACTATTTTTTTTTAACATAATACATATTTTGTCACACACTATACATATTTTATACACATTACACATATTTTCACACACTACACGTATTTTACATATAGTACACATATTTTCTCACACTACACTTATTTTACACATAGTACACACATTTTCACACACTACGTATTTTACACATAGTACACATATTTTCACACACTGCACCTATTTTACACATAGTACACACATTTTCACACACCACATATTTTACACATAATACACACATTTTCATACAATACACATATTTTACACATAGTACACACATTTTCACACCCTAAACGTATTTTACATATAGTAAACACATTTTACACACTACATTTATTTAAACATAGTGTACTCATTTTTACAGACTACACATATTTTCACATACATATTTTATACGTACTACACATATTCATGAAGCATATATGAGAGAAATTTTGAGATAATATATGATATGGTAAGAGATGTTGGTGGTAAATTGGAATTTTAATTGATTGTCATTACTAAAGTGAGGTTGAACCAAGCATCATCAATCACATTAATACCCATTGCAAAAATTTGAACCAAGTACTCATGATTCTTATTGTGATTGATCACTTAATCAAAGTCATTGTGATTGCCATTGATGAATTTATAGCAAGTGCCCCCTAAGTTTCTCTAACTCGGTCAATCATATATAAGTTGTTTCCTTAACCGTGCATTACAAATGATTTTAGGGTTAATTACATTTACCACTCTTAAGATTTGGTGAAAATACCAAACGAACCCTGTGGTTTTAGAAAATTACGGTCACCCTCTACTATTAAAATTGACTAATAAAATTGGTGAAAAGACCAAAATGTCACAACTTCTTTTGTAAAAAAAATAACAAAAATATATGAGTAAATATGAAATAACAATAAATACTTTTTTACTTTTTAATTCTTTGTTATAAATTATCAATTTCATATTTTTTATTATAAATGAGTTTATCAAATTAATCAAACTTTAATCAAGAAATTTTTTTCTATATAAAATTTAAATTATGATAGGGAACATCAACCTCCACAATGGGTTGAGTTGACACGGGCAGATTCTTTATCATGAATTTCTAGGATGAAATGAGCACAGAATGATAAATAGAAAACATATATATGGAACAGAAAATATAACATTATTTGCCAACTGACATCATTTAGGTACTACTGAAATCTTTCAGCAACAATGGAAATGGAATGATCATTCATAATATTGTTCAAATCAGAAAACTTGATGCATCTTCTTCGAGTATATTAACCCAGGCCTCTATTCCCACTCCACAACTTGTACTCATCAAGATTACAAGATTCTTGAAAGGTAATGTTGTAGTGCATACCCAAGTGGGCTTTCCCCAACCATAATCCACTTCATATAGAGGAAATCTACACCAGCTGCTAAAATTGCACAACTCTGTCTCTCCCTTTAATTTTAGTGCGTCTTTCTTGAGAGAACTGAAATACTCATCTCCACTTTGTATTTTCTTCACATAATTCCCATTGATTTTCCTAATTGCACTTCTCAAATCATCAACTAGATTTTGACACCCTGTTTTCCTCTCATCATTTGGGATTGCTAAAGTATGCCTCCATGCGTTCCCAAAGGTTTGATCTGGGAGAACTGGATTGGTTCTTGGCCTCAAGTTCACAGCATGGACTGCTGCAACCATTTGGTTTGCATTCTTGGCTTTGGCCACCTCCATGAAATGTCTCCAAAAGAATGCTGAAACAGCCTCCACCCTTGTAGGATCCTTTACTTGTGATCCAGGAGCTGAAGATTCAGCTTGTTTTAGTTTCGCCAGATTTTCCTCATCAAACACAAAGCGTTTAGTGATGATCTTTTCTTTAGTCATGCCTATCGATGGATTAAATCCAAATCTGGACAAGTCTTTGGGGGGAAATAAACTCGCCAAATCGAATCCGGGCAGAAAATTTTCAGCATCACCACGGCAGGTTGCAGCCCATGCATTCATGAAATTCACCAAAGATGTGCCATCCGCTATTTTATGAGACATTTGAACACCAACAGCTATAGCTCCACAATCAAAGATATTCATTTGAAGAGCTAGAAGGATTGTGTTAACCTCAGCCATGCTACAGTCTCTACCATTAGGCCCGAGTGGCAGATATTGTTTCATATCATCCATGCTAGGATCTTCTATGACTTCCGAGAGATTAGCATGAATTTTAGCCTCAACATACAAAGCTCCAGAATCATTGCAATCAATGGTAAGATTCTCACTTGAAAGCCTACCTGCTAAAGGATAAAATTGAGTCAAAACATCAGACAATGATTGCTTTAGCAACTGAGAAATTTGGGCAGTGTTTTTGTAACTAAGCAATTGGCTAGCTTGGTAGAAGAATACAAGAGGGGTGTAAACCGGCGGTGCAATTTGGTCGAGGAAGGATAGTTTGAGGTTTCTACGGTGATGGGGTGTTGGAGATGATGGTTTAATCATCCCTTTGGAGATTATCAGCACATTTGCTTCCATTTTTGTTACTCTTTCAAGATTCTTGTGAAGACTAAAAAGGAATTTCGTAAGTATAGAACTAGTTTTGCTTGTAATGATTTAAGTATGAAATCCCTCTTGCCTTCACTATTTATAAGAAAAAAATTAGCAGTAATTTAAGTAAAGAACAAAAAGAAGAGAATAAAAAGCTAATCATACATATGGAGAGCCTACATGCCCCAAGGGAATTTGTGTTTGTTGTTAAGTGGATTAAAATTGGAATATTTTTGTAAGTTTAAAAATTAAAGTGTTGAGGCTAAAATAGTGAGAACTAAACGTGCAATATTTTTGTAAATTTGAAATTTAAAAGTGTCGAGTAAGCAAACAATTTAGGACTAAAAATACATTTTTTTTTCTATTATTAATTAACAGCATCCAAATCCTAGTTATTATATAGTAATAGTTAAAAGTTTTTTTTTCTGTCTTAGTTTTATATTTTGTATTTTTTGGTACAAAAAAAACAGTAATAAGGTACTAACTAAGTAATAGTATAATTACTGGTATAAAAATTCCCTTCTCACCTTCTTCATTTCCCTACTGTTTCCTGGTCGTCCCTTTCAAAACATAAATATTTTATACCGTTACAAATAAACTGATAAAATAATTTCTTATGTCAAAAATTATTCGGTGTTATTCTGATTTAAATTAAAACTAGTAAGTAGGTTCACTCATATATTTCTTAGTTATGATCTACTAATTGTAAAATAACTTTAGTGATATTTATGCCTTTAATCCCTACTTTTAGTAAAACTACATCGTTTGGAACATTAGACAAAATAGGATATAATAATATTGAACAGATAATCTAGTCTCAGAAATCGACAAGTTTTTTACACCAAAAAATTTACTATCAGAAGGGAACAAAATATTTTCCTGAGCATTGAAAAGTTTTAATTAGGCTTCACGTTCTTCCCTAGGTACATATGTCAAAATTGGCATTGAAATTTTTTTAATTAGGCGTTACGTTGGTTATGTAATTCCTTGATTTGATTTATATATATAATATTTGAGTTCTACACGAGTATATAAAAAAGAGTTTTCAGGTACGATTTTATACCTATAAATATTACATCATCCTTACATGTTTGAGACTTCTAAATTCACAAATTACTTTAATCGTACCTCATTGGGGCTCATTTCATTTTTGTTCCTAATCTTTAATAAGTTTCATTTTTGTCCATTATTTTACATTGGTAGTTTTTAATAGTTCTTTGTTTATTTTTAATGCTAGAAAAATTGAATTATGATGACTATTTAACATCCACATGTCTAATTCTATCAATTTGTGTACACTTCTATTTGTTATATATGTATTAAATATTTATTTAAGTTGAATTTTAAGTGAAAAAAATAGACAGAGGACAATTTTAAATCAAATTGTAACACAAGGGATGAAAATAAAATTTTTTAAAGATTGAAGACAAAAACTAAATAAACCCCCAAATTGAGGGATGATTGAAGCAATTTACCCTATCTTATAACTAACTTAAGCATGGGACTCTTTTTGAGAAAAAATTTTTTTGGTGGTCTTCTAAAAATAACTGTTGCTAGTCTTAGAAAAATCCCTTCAAAGTTCTCACTCTTATTAGTTTTGAAAATTTTCGGAAAAAATCACGTGGAAGTTCTCACCCTTTAATCTTGAAAATTCTCACGTTGGTTTTGTTGGTATTGCAAGTATAAATAAACATGCAGTCAAAAACAAGTGGTCTCACTAAGTCCAAGTTTGGAGTTTGGTAAATTTTCACTACTCAAAAGTACACATAAAAAGGACGACCTCCAGCTTTGCATGAGAACGTGCATGCCAAATTAACAGCCAGAGTTTCTGAAGCATTGTATGAAAAATATTTCTTTCCGCCGGCTCACAACATGATGATGATGATATGCTTGGAGAAGAGAAAGCATCCCCATGGCAGCAGTTGATGACTTCAAAATAATTCAATTGAACTGAATTGGCTTAGGCCTTAGAGCGCCATGCCGGCAGGTTCCAAGACTGAGAAAGAGTGTGGCATAAGCAGGGCAAATTACTTTTAAGTGTTTCTCAACTCTAGAATTCATTTCAGTTTTATCCTTAATCTTTAAAAAATTTAATTTTTGTCTTTCATAATACAATTTTATTTAAAATCATCTTTCGTCTATTTTTTTCCTATTTAAAATTTAATTTAAATAAATATTTAGCACATATATGACATATATAAATGTATTCAAGTTGATAAAATTAGACATATGCATGTTAAATGGTCATTGGAGTTGAATTTTTCATTAATCTAAATTCTTATATTTTATTAGACATTTCATTAATCTAATAATTTAAACAAAACATTTTATTAGCAAAAAAAAAAGAGTAAATACAAAAAAAAAAAAGACAAAGAAAACCAACCAAACTGACATAAACCAAATTCAGTATTTAAGTTTGATATGTTCGGTTTTCGATTTTAATTCGGTCAAAATTTCAAAATCAGTGGTGAAATCAGGAAAAACAATTTGGTGGGGGCTGAATTAGAAATATTTTTTGATTAAGTAAATATATTTAACAACTAAATTTTTAAATTAACCATTATAAAAGCCATAAAATATATAAAAAAATGCTCGTTAATATATATATATATATATATATATATATAAATTTTGTGAACTCATCGTTCAATTGTGTCGGCAATGGATCTTATGTAATATTATGTTTTCACTCTTTATATTTCACTTTATGATATTATATATTTCACCCATTATTTGATTTTATATAATATCAGTTTCACTTCTTATTTGATTTTAGTGATATTATATATTTTACTCTTTATTTTATTATATATATAAATTATACTTATTTTTTATTAAATTTGAAATTAACACAAAATTAGGCTAATTTTACAATAAAGCTTTAACACTTTTAGTTTTTTACTTCAATTTTTACTTAAAATGTTATTTCTCATCTTTATCTTAACAAAAATTCTTTCTTTCTTAAAATATTTCTTTTTCTTCAAGCCTATATATGATCTTCATCTGATTCCTAATATTAAAAATACAAATATTTAGTAAGAGAATAATTTATTATTATGTAATCAAATCACAAAAGTTTAGGAGCACTTTTTTAATTCTATAATGAAAAAATGTATTGTATATAGAAGTTCATTTGAACTTGACGGGGCTAGAGGTAAATTTTTGTAATCTTTTGGTCAAAAGATCTAATATAAGGAGAAATTTAGGGAAACTTAGTGAGAGATGATTTTCACCCTAATTGCCAACCATGACTTCACTACATTTAAAAAAAAAGTTTTAAAAACAAAATCGAGTCGGTGCGGCCGCCCCCTTTCCTTTTGGAGAAGAAGGTAATATGATTTCTTCTCCACCAGTCTAGCACCCCTTGGCGTCGCCCACCGCCCACCTCCTGCCTCCGCAGCTTTACAAATTCAGAACTTCCTTGCTTTCCTAGAAGAAGATAACTTGAATTCGTTTTTGTTTTTTCATTCTAAAGTTAAACGACGTCATTTTGTTTTAAACGATGTCATTCTAATTAAAAAATCTTTTATTCTTAAATTTAAGTTAAACGACGTCATTTAAAATAAAACGACGTCGTTTCACTTACTACAAAGTAAAAAAAAAAAGATAAAACGACGTCGTTTTACTTGTTACAAAGTTAAAAAAAAGCCTTGCGGAATTTTAATAAAATTTCTTACAGCAACCCAGTCTAATTCTTATTTTTACTCTGATATCTCTCACTCTCTTGTACCCTCTCTCCCAAACTCCCTCTCTTCTCACAATCTCATATCTCTAGATAGAAAATCAACTCCTTGTCTCCTTTCTTTAGTTTCGGACCTCCATTGATAGTCAATTCTAGTATGCTAAAATTTATTTAGTTGCCACTAGCACCGATTTTAGTGTAAATTTTTTATGTTTTTATTTTTTCTAATATTAGTAATATTTAATTTTTTTTGTAAATATTGTTGTGAATTGTAATTGATTATTGTGATTGAATGTTTATTAATAGATATTTGTGAATTGTATTTGAGATTAATTAATTTTAAATTTATAAATTATATTTATTTATTACGAAAAAAAATAAGAGAGCTTGTAATTCTTTTTGTCAATTTTCATCATAGAAATTTTTTTGTCAGTTCGATACTTTAGCGTTACATATTTTTATTTGGGTCATTCTCTTGGGAGACCGTATTATATATAAGACTTGTGTATTAATTTTACTCGTATGAAATATAAAAAATTAGCATATAAACTATTAAAGATTATATAAAATATAAAAAATTATCTTTTTAGCGTATAAAATATCAAATATCAGTGTACAATGTGTAAAAAATTATTATATTAGTGTACGTATAAGTATAATTCACTTATATGAGACGATCTCAAGAATTTGAGTATTTATTTTATGAGATTTTTTTTTTCGATTATACAGTTAAGCCCCCTAAAAATATGTTCTGTTTTTGCCACTGATCGACCCTATTTATGTATTGAAATTTGTCTTGGTTGAAATATCTTTGCAAACATTTTATTGGCAACAAAAGTGAGTGATTTTAAAGAATGTTGTAACGGGTTAAGTGAATTTGGATTAGCACAAGAGGCCGAAGAAAGGCAGAGAAAGTGTTTCTGGTGGCAATGGTTTATGAATAATGTTTGAGTACTAATGCCGTTACTTAAGGCATATATAAATTATAACAAAAACTCCTATAAAACTGATTCATATATAAGACTTGATTCATTTATGAAAAGATTAATGGCCGTTGAAATCTTAGTTCTATTTTTTTGGCAATTTTTATCGTGCGTTGAAATCGTGATTAACTCGTTGTTAAATATATATAGTGGCAAAACTAAAGGGGAGCCAGTGCGGCAGCCCCTTTTGTTCCCGGAAGTGAGGGTTACTACCCATACCTCTACTGGTTTAGCATCCGCAATTGATGGTTGTATTTTGTCGGAGGTGGTAGAGATAAAAAGGGATGCGTATCTGAGGATTAGTTTAGAGTTGGTTGCACGGTTAAAACTTGGGAGAGAGAACGTGGTCTGCCAAGTTTTGACGGTTGGAATCTTGATTTTGGAAATGATGAGTTTTAGAATATAATAAGAGAAGAGAAAAACATTTATCAGAATCATCATCATAAACCCCTTGTCAGGTACTAATTATTTCGTGTCATGTAATTATTTTTTAAAGTCTCACTCTAATAAAAATGAACCATACCTACACCATATAATTAACTATAAAACCTTTTAAACACTAAATTAAGCATGAAAAAAAAATTAAAGACATGCGTCTCAATATCTTTGATTTTTTTCCCAAATTTCAAGAAATCAATATATTCTTTAAATACAAAATAATAAATTTATCTACTCCAACATAAAATGGTAATAAAAAGAGAGATGGGATCATTTATCTAAAATTATTATATCTTATTTTGTGATTAAAATCACATCGTGGATTCACTAACATTTGGGTCAGAGCTTAATAATTGTAAATAATTTTGTAATATTGTATTCTTTTAATTCCTGATTTGTAAGGTTCGCTCACATCTGGATTATAAATTAATAATTATAAATTTAATTTTAGTGATATTTTATTATTTTAATCTCTGATTTTAATTCATGATTTGTAGGGTTCACTCACATCTGGATTAGAAATTAATAATTGTATATTTAATTTTAGTGATATTTTATTATTTTAATCTCTGATTTTAATGAACGATGTGGTAGGTTCAATCACATCTGGGTTAGGACTTAATAACTGTAGATTTAATTTTAGTGATATTTAATTTTTTTTATTTCCTTGATTTTAGTGATTTAAACATTGGACACAATAAAGATATAATAATCTTAAATAAATGATATGGATGAGTTATAGAAAGATTTATCATCTCGGTGCATTTGATTTTTTTCTACAAATATAGTGTTTTAAGGGTTTAGTTAATTATATAGTATAACTTATAAGTGTGGTATATTATTATTATGTTGAAATTAATTTTAGTGATATTTAATTTTTTTTATTTCCTTGATTTTAGTGATTTAAACACTGGACACAATAAAGACATAATAATCTTAAATAAATGATATGGATGAGTTATAGAAAGATTTATCATCTTGGTGCATTTGATTTTTTTTCTACAAATATAGTGTTTTAAGGGTTTAGTTAATTATATAGTATAACTTATAAGTGTGGTATATTATTATTATGTTGAAATATTAAAAAACAGCCTTACATAGCATTCAATGACTGGAGTCTGATAAAAGGTTTATCAGGATGATCGTCATAAATATTACACTCTTTTCTCATAAGCCAAGCAGTCAAAACTAAATTTGACTTGGACTTTTAGTTACGGTAGATTAAAAGATCAATATGAAGACGACATTATGTCATGAACCTCCAAGTTTAAGATTCATGCTTTAAGTATCTTTGTAATAGTTAGTTTTATCTAACGTATTAAATACTATAACTAATTAATCACTTGAGAAATAGCAAAATAATGGAAATTGATAATCATTCATTTTTCTTAAACTAAATCCTGTAATCTCTATCATTATCTCCCTACTAAATAACCTTGATTTTGAATTTAAGAGTTACATTATAAATTCCTCAATCATCGCATGACCTAAACACAATTATTACATGTTTGATGTTTCTTTCATAAACTATTTTACCAAAACTAAATCAAGTTTTAAGATAGAGGGAATATAAATTACAATATAATCTCGTATTCTTTTACTCAAAAGTGCTTTTTTTTTTATAACACACACACCCTCACATGCATCCTACAGGAATCGAACTCTAGACTTGTAGGTCGGGAAGCTAACTCCCTAACCACTGGGCTAGCCCCAATGGCTACTCAAAAGTGCTTTATTTTAGGGTAAATGACAAAAAGTTCCCTATAGTTTGAGAGATTTTTTAATTAATCCCTATAATTTGAAATTAAAATTTTTGTCAAATCTCAATTTTTCACGGGCTATAACACACTTATTTTGGTCTTTTTTTTGGTTGGCTAATTATCCCATTTGCCGGGGGGGCGGGGGCGAGACCATTATATTACAATTGAAAAGCCGTAAATAAGGAGGACTCCTCCCTTACAATAAAGCACCTATGCTAGAAAAAGAGTAGAACAGTCTCCTTTACATCTTAGCTCTTGAGTTACAGTGAGATACATCTAAGAGGCAACATTTTGTGTAAGATGAATTGCAGTGGTTTGTAACTGTATAATGGCCGTCCTTGGACTAAAAACCATTATATAGTAATAAAGCCTTGCTTATCATCTTGCAACCAATGAGTTACTCTCTTTCAAAAAACTCCATATAAAGATTCTAGCTATTTATCACCAAGAGTGACAAAACAATGAGATAAGAG
Source organism: Ophiorrhiza pumila (assembly GCA_016586305.1). NCBI lineage: Eukaryota > Viridiplantae > Streptophyta > Magnoliopsida > Gentianales > Rubiaceae > Ophiorrhiza > Ophiorrhiza pumila. The sequence goes on from BLIW01000002.1 coordinate 31,793,867, forward strand.
CAGATCTCATCTGCATTACGTACACAAAGTGCTGTTTTGAACTTGTGATATGGTTAAATAGCCTAACATCAGCAGCTATTGACCAGTTTTGATAAGAATTGAATGACTTGACTAAAAAGGGAGACTCGCTTAGCATGAGCTGTATTGATCTAAGGTGCATAGGCAAGATGGCTTAAACTTCAGCAGCTATGGCCATTTGAACTTACATGATTTACTGAGGTCTTCTTTGCTGCCTCGATCTTTTAATGTATGAGATGTTCAACCTTTCCAATCTGATAACATTCTGGATTTTGGGATGCAGTTTCTTTTCTTCATGGAAGGTTTTGTTGGGAAGAAGAGGAGCTAATTTTGCTAGTAGCTTTGCCGCAGAATCTAATTTTGCTAGTAGCTTTGCCGCAGAATTTGCTTGTTTGGGGCACCTTGTCCATGAAATGTCTGGTGAGAGAGCTTGCATTCTATGAACTCTGTCTCTGACTCTCCAGGGACATTGATTTATATCCTGCAAGAAAATTTGGTCAAAGTAAGAGTTGGATTCGATGTTGATGGATGATGAAATACCTTTGTCTTGGAGCATTTGGAGTCCCTGCAGAACTGTGTCAACAAGTACCTATTCAACTGATGCAAAATTATTAGCAGAGTGAAATGTGAAAGCAAATAACATAATACTATGGCTATTCCTTATGATTCCACCTCCAAATCCTTCAGCATTGCCATTAATGGAACCATGAATGTTAAACTTATAGGAAGGGATATCTAGAGGATACCATTTGATGAAAGAAATCTTCATTCTTGTGGCAAAGTCTGAGTCCCATAGTTGATTCCATGTCCATTTTTTAGAAATTTCTAGAAATTTACTTGATGCGATAGCTTTGAGTTCTTCAAATGTGTTGTTTTTTAGTCTTTCAAAAGTGCATTTTTCTTCATCATGAAACGATTTGTTTCTTGCTTTTCAAATTTGCCAGCAGATTACATTAGGAGTGATCTTAGTGAGAAACTTGTGTTTCTCATTTTCTCTAGGTTGAGACCACCAGTAATTCAGAAAATGATTTAGGGATCGGTGGCGTTGAGGGAAATGGATTCTAAGTTCACAACCAAAGGCAATCCATAATTTTGTGGCTACTTCACATTGTAAGAAAACATGATTAATGGTTTCATCCTGTGTGCAAAGTGTGCATTTGTGAGGTCCATGTACATTGAATCTATGTAATGCTGAACCTATTGGAATCAGTGCCTTGCTTAGTTTCAGCATGAAAAAGGATATCTTTAGAGGAAGGTGTGAGTCCCAAATGAACTTTGTAAAGATCCATTCTGGTTGGGCTATCTGTGTCACCTGAAAAGCTGATTTAAAAGAAAACCTACCATTATTTGTTAAGGCCCAAATAATGCCATTAGGTGACTGAGGAAGTGGCAGAATGTGTGGTTCTATCTCGTCCTTAATGGACAGCAGCTTATTCCAGGTTCTAGAGTATTTTTTATTTATGCTCTGGCTAGAATAATGAGATGTGGCAGTATTTACTATTTAGGAAACGTGCCCATAGAGAATCTTATTCTCTAAATCGCCACCAAAGTTTGAAGGAGGATACTTTCTGAATGTTGTACAATGATCTAATTTCCAAGCCTCCCTCAAAATATGTATGAAATAATTTTTCGCAAGAAATCCAGTGATATTTTGGCTTAAGATTGTTTGAGCCCCATAAAAAATTAACAAATTCCATTTCTAGGGCATGTATACACTTTTTTGGAGGATTAGCTCCCAATAAGATATGGGTATGCGTAGCTGAGAGAACAGACTTAATGAGAGTTAATCTTCCTCCGCTAGATAGCCATTTTGTGCTCCATGAGCTAACTTTAAAAAGGCTTTTTTGAATTAATGGATCATAGTATGCAGCCTTATTTTTTTCCATAATACAAAGGAAGTCCTAGGTATTTAACTGAGAACTTTTCTTGATGGAATTTTGTGATCTTCAAGATAGAATGTTTCATAGCTCTATGGCAAGAATGGTGAATCATGAAAGAACTTTTCAATGCATTGATTTTTTGGCCTGATGTTCTTTCATAATTCGAGAGGATGTTCATGGTATACCTAAGGGATTTTGGGTGCGCTGATGTGAAGATGATTAGATCATCTGCGTAGGCTAGATGTGAGACCTTTGGGCATTTCTTAGGAAAATTGAAAGAGGGAATGTGTGGTGCATCAATATTTAGAGCTCTAGAAATGTATTCAGCACTTAAAATGAACAAGTAAGGAGAAAGGGGGTCACCTTGATTAATTCCTCTTGTGGATTTAAAGAATCCATAAGTGGATCCATTGATCAAAATAGAGAATTTTACATTGGAAATGAGTCTCCATATCATGTCTATTATGGTTTCACTAAACCCGAGTTTACAAAGCATCTAAAGTAAGAAAATCCAATCAATGCGATCATATGCTTTTTCCATATCTAGTTTAGTTACTATATTGTTAATTTTGTTCTTTTTTGGAAGACATTGGATTAGCTCATTGGCAAGTAAGTAATTATCTATAAGTTGTCTACCTTGTACATACCCACTTTGATTGTTGCTAATCAATTTGGGAAGTAGGGGAGAGATTCTTAAAGCTATGAGTTTAAAAATGACTTTGTTAAAGAAGTTGCATAAACTAATAAGCCGAAACTGTGAGAAATTTTTTGGACTTAGCATTTTTGGGATGAGCACAATAAAGGTGGCTGTAATTGCATTTGGGAGACATCCTCCATTGAAGAAGTGTTGTATAGCTGCTAGGATATCATCCTTGATGATTTTCCACACAGCTATGAAAAAGTTTGCATTGAATCCATCAGGCCTGGGGGCACTGTTTTTATCCATGGAGAATATGCATTTCTTGATTTCGTCCATAGTGGGAATACTTTCAAGTGTGCTATTGTCTTCTGCATTCAAAAGGCTAGGGATGTGATTGGCTAGAAAGGGAATTGTGGCCTGTTTTGTAAAAGTGTTTTGAAAGTGCCTCACAGCTTCTGCACCTATATGTTCCTTATTAACTAAGGGCTGGCCACTTCCATTTTCAATAGAGTGAATGTGAGCTCTTCTTCTCTTTTGACTAACAAAAGAATGAAAAAACTTAGAGTTTTTTCACCCTCACTCAACCATTTCTGATTTGCTTTTCGTGCCCAGAAATCTTCTATGTTTGATGTAATATTTCTTAACTTGGCTCTAGCTAGATTTAGGTCTGCCCTATCTACCCCATTGGTGTTTGACTCATCTTCTAATTCTAATTGTCTCAGTCTCATTTTCAGCTGCTTTTAGGGATGTGAAAATGTTTCCAAAGTTCTGCTTGTTCCACTGCTTAAGTATAACCTTTGTGTTTTGCAACTTTGCTATGAATTGTCTAATCGGATTTCCGCTAACTCTAATATCCCATGCCTGTTGAACTATGCTGAGAAACTGCTGGTGTTTAATCCAGAAATTCTGGAATCTAAAACCGATTTTTGGATGATTCTCAATCTTGGAAACTCTCAAGAGAAGGGGTGCATGATCTGATGGGTATCTAGAGAGGTGGTCAATGACATATTTGACTCCTATATTGAGGGCATTATCATTTACAAGCATTCTATCTAATCTCTTCCAAATTCTGCATTTACCTTTTCTATTATTGCACCAGGTGAATTGAGGACCTGTGAAATTTACATCTTCTAAGTTTTTTTTCGCTTGAAATTTTTATAAGCTCCTGTGTGTCTTCTAATCTAAAATTTCTTCCTCCTTTTTTTCCTATTTTCTAAGGGTGCAATTGAAATCTCCCCATATCCACCACGAGGAGTTTTGAGTGTTTATGTTCGATAAGCTTTGCCACATACTATTCCTAGCATATGAGTTGCAAAGTGTATGAACTGATGACATAATGATGGGGCATGAAAGAGCAGGGTGATTAAGAGAGACTGACAAATGCTGTTGGTTTTCTTCTAAAAATGTACAAGAGATGTGTTGATTGAACATTAACCTTATAGTTCCATAACTGTTAGCTAGACAGTGATCAAATTTTAATTTCCTTTTAATTTTTTCCATATTAGATAATTCAGCTAGAGGTTCGCATATGGCGATAAGTTCAATTTTATTATTTCTTATAATGCTCTTTAGTCTTTTGAAATTAGTGTTTTTGGTTATGCTTCTAATATTCCAAAATAGAAAATTAATCATCATGTACAACATTTTCAGAATAATTTATTGCTTCCTTATTTTTAGGCCTAAGAGTACGAGTAGATTCAAACTTAGCTCTGACACCCTTTGATTGTGGAGGAGATTGGGGTCGCTGTGAGTGGTCTTCTGCAGTTGGTTCATCCTATGGTTGATGGATATTTGAGTCATCTGGTCCAGGTACTAGGGCCAAATCCTCCTCACTTTCTGAGAATAGTTCCTCGACTATCTTCACTAGTGATTTCGAGCTTGATGTGTGAAGGCAAAGACATTGATTAGAGTGGTAATCATCATGGCATTCAGGTTCGATGTTTAGAGTTTGAGGAGCTTCCTGCGGAGGAGTTGGATTATTTTCAGAGCTCCTATTGATACTATTCCATAAGAGAGGTGAGCTATTGCCGGATTTTAGATTTGTCTTGAGAGGAATTGTTTTGGTTGTGGTGTTGGTTTTCAGAATGCTTTTCGTGATTTTGGGGCCTATTGGTGGGGTGGCCATTTTGGATTTTGGGGTTGTATTATGTTTGGGAAGAGGTTTGATGATAACTATTTGTTGAGTGGATGTGGAGGGAGTTTTTTCAGAAGTATTATCTATTTTAGGCAAAGGCTTGTGCACCACTATTTCTTTTCCTTTGTTGATCATGGCTGAAGTATTTGCATTTATAGTTGTTGCTTGCTCTTGAGTTTGAGTATTCTGTTCCTCTGTGGTTGTGTTCGGGTTTGTAGCCATTGCTGGGTCATTTTTGGCTCCTGGTGTTGATGAAGGGGTTTTGAGTTTCCATGTTTGCTTCTGATTCATGGCCTGGGGAAGTGTCTGCTCTGTGGATGATTCACCTTTGCATTGACTGGTGTGATGTCCTAGCTTGCTGCAAACTGTACAGTACAATGGTTTGTCTTCGATTGAGATTGTTATCCATCTGCCATTGACCGCATTGCCTAGCCATATGCGTTCTGGGATTTCGCTCAAGACATCCACTTCGATACATACGCGAGCTACACTTGGTCTGACCACGTTGAGAGCTACAGCGGTTGCAAAATTCGTTTTTAGGGGTTTACCTATCAAGCTGGCTAAGGAGAACAGGGATTCTTTGTTAAACATGTGTAGAGGTAACATGTGGAAATTTACCCAAATTGGAACAATGGAGGATTCCTTTTTGGTGCAGAATTCAGTGGTCCATTTGAAGATCCTTGCTTGATAGCCCTGGAACGACCAAGATTGTCTTAGCCACATGCGTTCTTCAAGCTCGAATCTGAAAACGAAGTGTTCGGAGTCGATGAGTCCCAGATGGCATAGACCTTTGAATCCTGTGGCAGAAATTCCTTTTCTCATAGTGTTCATTGATGGTCTGCCCTATGAGAATTTTCCAACGAGCGTGAAGCAAAAGGGTGCAGCCAAGATTTGTGCTTCTTCATCGAAGACGAAAATTGCTGATTCTCCTTTTTGTGTGCCTTGTTGGATTGAGCTGGATGCCGATCGAATTTGCAGTGAAAATAAAGTGGATATGGTGAGAGGTTGGGTTTGATTGGTAGCAGGGGCTTTGGGGATTGATGCGTTTAGGGCATCTTTGAAGAGTGTCGTTGGTGGTTCTCCGGTTGAATGAGATACCTCTATTTTTAGGGCTTAATGCTATGTGTCTTGTCGGGCTTAGAAACGGGTTTGGGCTACAGATGTAATGGGTGTAATAATCCGACCGTTAGAGTATCTTTTAGGACGATGATGAATAGTGTTGTAGAGAGAAAGAGGAGAATTTTGCACATAGAGAGATAGAGAGAGAAACTTGAACCAAGCGTGATTTTGGTCAAAAAATTAACACGTTTTTTACTTTGCCATTTTGGTCAAAAATTGCAAAGTAAAAAACGTGTTAATTTTGGCTTTTTTCATACTGAATTTTCACTCACCTTAAATGTGAAAATTCATAATTGTGAATGGTGTCAAAAAAAGTGAAATTAAATTTTTTTATACCAAATTTCTATTTTCATGAGCTATAACACACGTTTTTTTTATCAAAAAATGGCAAAATCTAAAACGTATTGATTTTGACTTTAGTACCGTTTTTTGTACCTAACCCGATTTTGAACATGCATTCTAGTGAATATTGTCAAAACAAAAGTGAAAATTTAAATTTTCACCACACCTCCATTTTCATAGGTTATAACACACGTATTTTGTTCAAAAATAGAAAAATAAAAAAATGTGTTGATTTTGACTTTTTCCCTATTATGTTTTCACACCCCTCAATTGTGAACATGCAACATTCTGATTGGTGTAAAAAAAAGTGAAAATTTCATTTTTGATTGGGTATAACACATTTTTTAGCAAAAAATTGCAAAATCTAAAAAATGTGTTGATTTTGACTTTTTGTACTATTTTTTTCACCCAACCCAATTGTGAACATGCATTAAAGTGAATATTGTGAAAAAATTTAAAAATTAAAATTTTTACCAAACCTTTATTTATCATGGGTTATAACACACATATTTTGGTAAAAAATAACAAAGTCAAAAAACATGTTGATTTTGGCTTTTCCCATACTATTTTTTCACCCACATACATTGAAAACATGCATAATTGTGAATGGTATCAAAAAACGTAAAATTTAGATTTTTTTTACCAAATTTCCATTTTTCATGGGCTATAAAACATTTTCTTTTATCAAAAAATAGCCAGATTCAAAAACTATTTGATTTTGACTTTTTTATACCATTTTTTGCACCCACCCCGATTGTGAACATGAACTCTAGTGAATATTGTCAAAAAAAAGAGTGAAAATTAAAATTTTTATCAAACCTCAATTTTCATGTGTTATACACACGTATTTTGGTAAAACAATGGCAAAGTCAAAAAACGTGTTGATTTTAGTTTTTTCCAACTGTTTTTTCATCCACCTCAATTGTGAGCATGCATCATTGTTAACGGCTTAAAAAAAGTGAAAATTTGATTTTATACCAAATTTTCTTTTTTCATGGGCAACACACGTTTTTTAGCCAAAAATGGCAAAATCCAAAAACACGTTGATTTTGACCATTTTGTACCGTTTTTTACACCTAAATCGATTGTGAACATGCATTGTAGTGAATATTGTCAAAAAATTAAAAATTAAAATTTTCACAAAACCTCCATTTTCATGGGTTATAACACAGTATTTTGGTTAAAAATGGCAAAATAAAAAAACATGTTGATTTTGACTTTTTCCTACAATTTTTTTACCCATCAATTATGAACATACATCATTGTGAACAATGTAAAAAATGGTGAAATTTAGAATTTGTTTTACCAAATTTCCATTTTTCATGGGCCATAACACACGTTTTTTTAACAAAAAATGCCAAAATCGAAAAACACTTTGATTTTGAATTTTTTGTATCGTTTTTTGCAAGCATCTCGATTGTGAAAATGCATTCCAGTGAATATTGTAAAAAAATTGAAAATTAAAATTTTCACCAAACCTCCAATTTTCATAGGTTATAACACATGTATTTTGGTCAAAAAATATGTTGATTTTAACTTTTCTTTATTGTTTTTCACCCACCTCAATTGTGAACATTCATCATTGTGAACGGTGTCAAAAAAAGTGAAATTTAGATTGTTTACTAAATTTCTATTTTTCATGACCTACAACACACATTTTTTAGCCAAAAATGGCAAAATCCAAAAATACAATGATTTTGACTTTTTTGTACAATTGTTTTCACCCATCCTGATTGTGAACGTACATTCTAGTAAATACTGTAAAAAAAATTAAATTAAAATTTTCACCAAACTTTCATTTTTCATGAGTTATAACACATGTATTTTGGTAAAAAATGATAGAGTCAAAAAAATGTGTTCATTTTGGCTTTTCCCTTACTGTTTTTTTTTACCCACTTCAATTGTGAACATGCATCATTATGAACAATGTAAGAAAATGAAATTAGACTTTTTTACCAAATTTTCATTTTTCATGGGTTATAATACACGTTTTTTTAGCCAAAATGGCAAAATCCAAAAATACGTAGATTTTGACTTTTTGTACCATTTTTTGCACCCAACCCGATTGCAAACTTGCATCCTAGTGAATATTGTCAAAACCTCTATTTTTCATGGGTTATAAGACATGTATTTTGGTCAAAAATGGCAAAATCAAAAAATATGTTGATGTTGACTTTTTCCCTACTATTTTTTCGCCCACCTCAATTGTGAACATCCATCATCGTGAACAATGTCAAGAAAAGTGCAATTTCAATTTTTTTTTTACAAAATTTTCATTTTTCATTGTTTATAACACACGTTTTTTAACCAAAAATGGCAAAATCAAAGATGAGTTGATTTTGACTATTTTTGTACCATTTTTACTCTCATCCCCATTGTGAACATGCATTCTAGTGAATATTATAAAAAAAACCTCCATTTTTCATGGATTATAACACGTATTTTGGTTTAAAAATGTGTTTTTTTTTTGCTTTTCCCGTACTGTTTTCACCCCCCCCCCCTCAATTGTGAACACGTATCACTCTGAACGGTGTAAAAAAAAGTGAAATTTAGATTTTTTACCAAATTTTCATTTTTTATGAGCTATAACACAAATTTTTAGCCAAAAATGGCAAAAATCTATAAATGCATTCATTTTGACTTTTTTGTACCACTTTTTGCACCCATCACGATTGTGAACAAGAAATCTAGTGAAAATTGTCAAAAAATTAAAATTAAAATTTTTACCATACCTCCATTTTTCATGATTTATAACACACATATATTGGTAAAAAATGGCAAAGTAAAAAAATTGTTGATTTGGATTTTTTCCCCTTACTGTTTTGTCACCCACCAAAATTGTAAATATGCATCATTGTCAACGGTGTCAAAAAAAGTACAATTTATATTTTTAACCAAATTTTCATTTTTCATGGTCTATTTATAACACAAGTTTTTAGCCAAAATTAGAAAAATCTAAAAACGTGTTGATTTTGCCTTTTTTGTGCCTTTTTTGCACCCATCCTAAGTTTGAACATGCAATCTAGTGAATATTATCAAAAAAATAAAAAAAAATTCAACAAACCTCTATTTTTCATGGGTTATAATACACGTATTTTGGTCAAAATGACAAAGTCAAAAAATGTGTTTATTTTGACCTTTTTCCGGCTGTTTTATCACTTACCTCAATTGCCAACATACATCTTTGTGAACGGTGTAAAAAATAGCGATATTTATATTTTTACAAAATTACCATTTTTCTTAAGCAATAACACACATTTTTTAGCCGAAAATGACAAAATTCAAAAATACGTTGATTTTGACTTTTTTGTACATATCCTAATTGTGAACAACAATCTAGTGAATATTTCCAAAAAAATTAAAAATAAAAATTTAACCAAACCACAATTTTTCATGGATTAACACGTATTTTGGTCAAAAAAATGTAAAATTTAGATTTTTTTTACCAAATTTTAGTTTTTCATGTGCTATAACACGCGTTTTTTTGCCAAAATGACAAAATAAAAAAATGTGTTGATTTTGACCTTTTTTGTACCATTTTTTGCACCCACCTTGTGAACATACATTTTAGTGAATATTCTCAAAAAATGAAAATTAAAATTTTCACCAAACCTCTATTTTTCATAGGTTACAACACACATACTTTGGTAAAAATGGCAAATTAAAACAACGTGTTGATTTTTAATTTCTCCCTACTATTTTTTTAGCCACCTCAATTATGAACATGTATCATTGTGAACAATGTAAAAAAAAAGTGAAATTTAGATTTTTTTTTTACCAATTTTTCATGGGGTATAACACACATTTTTTAGCCAAAAATGACAAAATCTAAAAACGCATTTATTTTGACTTTTTTGTACCGTTTTTGCACCCATCCTGATTTTGAATATGAAATATAGTGAATATTGTCAAAAAATTGAAAATTAAAATATTTTTACCAAACCTCCATTTTTCATAGGGTAAACTACCTTGGAGGCTTCTAAACTATTTGGATCATATGGTTTTGGACATTAAACTTTTTCTGTTTCAATTTGGCCACTCATTTATGAAAAGTGGTATACTAGTAGCCATTTTGTTAAATTCAACCCTTATCTTTCAATTTTTTCGTTAAATTCAAACTTTTTTAAATTTTGAAAGGGAATATTATAGTGAAAAATGAGGTAAAGTGATGGGATTTACACTTTAGGATAGTGAGTGTTCATTTAACAAAGTTGTCTAAATTTTATATTTAAAAACATGGTTTAATAAAAAGAAATATTTGAATTTAACGGAAAAATTCAAAGATAACGGTTGAAATTAAAAAAATGACCATTAGTATATCACTTTTAATAGATGAGTGGCCAAATTGAAACAAAAAAAAAAGAATAGTGACTAAAAGTATACTATCGAAATAGTTTAATGGCCTCTAAGGTAATTCCATTTTTACTGGGTTATCACACACGTATTTTGGTAAAAAATGGCAAAGTCAAAAAATAAATTGATTTTGGTTTTTTCCCAACTATTTTTTCTCCCACCTCATTGTGAACATATATTATTGTGAACAGTATCAAAAAAAGTGAAATTTATATTTTTTACAAAATTTTCATTTTTCATGGGTTATAAACACACGTTTTGTGGCAAAAAATGACAAAATTAAAAAACGTGTTGATTTTGACTTTTTTATACAGCTCTTTGCACCTATTCCGATTGTGAACATGCAATTTAGAAAATATTGTCAAAAAAATAAAAAGTAAAATTTTCACCAAACCTCCTTTTTCATAGGTTATAACTGACGTATTATGGTAAAAAATGACAAAGTAAAAAATGTGTTGATTTTTTCTTTTTCCGACTATTTTTTTACCCACCTCAATTGTGAATATGCATCATTGTGAACGGTGTCAAAAAAAGGAAAATTTAGATTGTTTTCCTAAATTTTCATTTTTCATGGGCACGTTTTTTTAGCCAAAAATGGCAAAATCCAAAAACATATTTTTTATACCGTTTTTTGCACCTATCCCAATTGTGAACATGCATTGTACTGAATATTGTCAAAAAAAAGTGAAGTAAAATTTCACCAAACCTCCATTTTTCATAGGTTATAACACAAATATTTTGGTCAAAAATGGCAAAGTAAAAAACGTATTGATTTTGGCTTTTTCCCTATAGTTTTTTCACCCACCTCAATTGTGAACATGGATAATTTTGAACAGTGTCACACAAAGTGATATTTTTTTTTTTTACCAAATTTCCATTTTCATAGACTATAACTCACGTTTTTAGCCAAAAATAGTAAATTTCAAAAACGCGCTGATTTTGACTTTTTTGTATCGTTTTTTGTACCCACCATGATTATGAACATGTAGACATGGGCCCGATTCCGGAACCGGCCCGGCGGGCCCAACCTGGAACCGAAACCGTGGCCCGTCGGGCCCAACCCGTGAACCGGAACCGGCCATGGCGGGCCGGTTTCGGTTCTATCTTTTTCGAACCGTGGAACCTGCGGTTCCAAGAAAAAATAAAAAAATATATATTTTTTATTTTACTTTTACAAATATATTATATTTCATTATTTCACACAAATTTCTTGAATTTTTTCACATATTCTCTCATAATTACTTTAATATATTTCATTTCATTCACTTTATAATCTAATTCTCATAGTTAGTTGTTTATTTTGTTAATTGTTATTGTTAGTTTAGAAGTAAGATTCTTAAATTTAATCACTTATGGTGTGTTTTATATTGAATCATGTATATTGATTTTCTTTTGAATTAAAAAACTGATTCACTAAAATATTGAATTATTAAATTTTCTCACTATCTAATAGTATTAATCGTTGGTTATTAAACTATAAGTATATTAACATAAAAGCTTACTTATGATTAACTATATTAACTTGAATTACCGCGTGTTCTTGTATAACGAATGAATAAATTCATATAAACACATGATTAAACTCATAGTTTAATTTTCAAATAATATCAATTATTATCCATATTCATTATGGTACAACCATTAGTAATATGTTAATGGTAATGAATATTTAATTACTAACAAATATAGAATATTTTTCATTTTATTATATTTTGTATATACATGATACATCATTACATCTACATGGTAATTCAAGTTACTTTTCAATTATATCAAATTTGTATATATTGTATTATTTTTTTCAAATTTAATGTTAAAAAATTTAAACCGTAAAAAATCGTGAACAAACCGGAACCGCGACGGAACTGGAACCGTGACGAAACCGTGAACCGGCAGTTCACGAACAGTAATCGTAACCGTGAGGTCAAGGGCCAGTTCAAGTTCCACCCTTCGTGGAACCGTGAACTGTGCGATTCACGAACCGTAACCGGCGGTTCGTGAACCGTGGTCATGTCTATGAACATGCATTCTAGTGAATATTGTCAAAAAAAGTAAAAATAAAATTTTTACCAAACCTTCATTTTTTATGAGTTATAACACACGTATTTTGGTAAAAAAATGGTAAAGTAAAAAAATGAGTTGCTTTTGGATTTTTTCCTACTGTTATTGTTAGGAAATAAAACTCAATTAATATGCAGAAGCAAACTCGACAATCCAAACACAAACCATATGGAAAACAACAATAAAGAAGAACACCAAGATTTAACGTGGTTCGATTCACATTACCTACTCCACGGATCACAAGGAGAAATCCACTAATCACGAGGAGATTTACAACAATAGAAATATTCGACAAAGTCACAACAACGAAAAATCCACCACAAGAGCCCACAAGGGCAAATCCAACACACATGAGCCCAAATAAGGCCCACAATAGACTCACAAAACAAAAAGTTACAAGCCCACAACATAATAAATACTAATATCCCATCGCACACTAAGTGGCCTATCTCATATCTCTCATAATGAATATTAATATCCCTTACACTCACTAAAGTATTAATATCTCATCTCATACTAAGAGAACTATCTCATACATCTTATAATGAATATTAACACGTCTTATACCCACTGAAGCCAACCTATAAACCTTAATACAAAAGGTGCCTCAAAAGGCCCCACATGGGCGTTAGGCCCAATCCCTTAGGGATTGGTTGGTTGATTTGTTTAAAAGACTTAACTGCATAATTCTTTTATAGGATCTATCAAGGAAATATACATTCTCTCTACAAGACACATCCTAACAAATCTCCACATATCTTGTATCTCAAACAAATCCTCACATCGACACATTCCACGAACATCATAAATTCTCCACCTTGCACAAAATCACGATTTCTCCACCTACCACTAAACATACCTTCAAGTTGAAATCCTCATCAATTGATCTCTTTCCAAACTTTTCTTCAAAATCTTGGAATCACAAACAAATTTCTCAATAACGATTATCATCAAAATTAACTGGCTAATCCACCATCCTGGAGACTCGACTAACTTGGTTCAACTTCTCGATCCACAACCACTTGCTGTCGAATACTCCACCTACTCCACTTGCCCAAAACCACAAACTTGAGTTTTGATACCAATTGCTGGAAAATAAAGCCCAGTTAATATGCGGAAGCAAACTCGACAATCTAAACACAAGCCATATGGAGAACAACAATAAAGAAGAACACCAAGATTTAACATGTTTATGTCCACATGAACTACGTCCATAGATCACAAGGAGAAATCCACTAATCACGAGGAGAATTACAATAGTAGAAGTATTGCACAAACTCACAACAACGAAAAACCCAACATGAGATCCCACAAGGGAAAACCCAACATACACTAACTCAAATAAGGCCCACAATAGATTCACAGAACAAAAGGCTACAAGCCCGCCACCTAAGAAATATTAATATCCTATCCCACACTAAGAGGCTTATCTCATACCTCTCGTAATGGATATTAATATCTCTTACACCTACTAAAGTATTAATATCTCATTCCATGCTAAGAGGCCTATCTTATACCACTTATAATGGATATTAACACCTTAATACCCATTGAAGCCAACCCCTAAACCCCAATACAAAAGGTGCCTCAATAGGCCCTACATGAGCCTTTGACCCTTACTAATTGACTTGGTTGATTTGTTTAATATAATTCACTACATAATCCTGTTATAGGATCCACGAAGGAGAGACACATTCTCTCTAAATGATATCGGATAAAAATACTCTACAAATCTTATTGTTCTAACCCTCACCTTGTAAACCAACAAATTAAACAAAATACAAGACACATCTTAACAGTTATTTCAGCCACATCAACTGTGAACATGCATAATTGTGAACAGTCTCAAAAAAAAAATTTAACAAAATTTTCATTTTTCATGGGCTATAACACGCGTTTTAGCCAAAAATGGCAAAATCCAAAAATGTGTTAACTTTGATTTTTTTGTACCGCTTTTTCCACCCACCTCGATTATGAACCTGCATTCTAGAGAATATTGTCAAAAAAAGTAAAAATAATTTTTTTCACCAAATCTCGATTTTTCATGAGTTATAACACACATATTTTGATAAAAAAAATGGCAAAGTCAAAAAACGTGTTGATTTTGACTTTTTTCCTACTATTATTTCACCATGCCAATTGTGAACATGCATCATTGTGAATGGTGTCAAAAAATGTGAAATTTCAATTTTTTTTGCAAAATTTCCATTTATAGTGGGTTATGACACGCTTTTTTTATCCCAAAATGGCAAAATTCAAAAACGAGTTAATTTTGACTTGTTTTGTACAGTTTTTTGCACCCACCTTGTGAACATACATTTTAGTAAATATTCTCAAAAAAAAGTAAAAATTAAAATTTTCACTAAACTTCCATTTTTCATGGGTTATAACACACATACTTTGGTAAAAATGGTAAAGTAAAAAAAATGTGTTGATTTTAGTTTCTCTACTATTTTTTCACCTACCTCAATTGGGAACATGTAACATTGTGAACGGTGTCAAAAAAGTTAAATTTAAAGTTTTTATAAAATTTCCATTTGGGCGAACACAAGTTTTTTAGCAAAAAATGGCAAATTCTAAAAATGTGTTGATTTTTACTCTTTTGTACCCTTTTTTTGCACCCATCCCAATTGTAAACCTACATTCTTGTGAATATTGTCAAAAAAATAAAAATAAAAATTTTCACAAACCATCACTTTCATGGGTTATAACATGCGTACTTTTGTCAAAAATAACAAAGTCAAAAAACGTGTTGATTTTGAATTTTTTTCATACTGTTTTTTCACCCACTTTATTTGTGAACACCCAACATTGTGAACGGTTTAAAAAAATGTAAATTTTATATTTTGTTTTACCAAATTTTCATTTTTCATGGGCACGTTTTTTTAGCCAAAAACGGAAAAATTCAAAATGTGTTGATTTAAACCTTTTTAGTACCATTTTTTGCACCCAACCCGATTGTAAACATGCATTCTTATGAATATTGTCAAAAAAAGTGAAAATTAAATTTTCACCAAACCTCTATTTATACCAAAAACTCTTTCATTTCGCTTTTGTTTTCATTCTTTAAAAAGTTTCATTTTTGTCTCTCATGTTATAATTTAGGTTTCAAATCATCCTACGGCCATTTTTTTCCACTTAAAATTCAATTTAAACAACTATTTAAAATACATACGACAAATGGAATGGCATAAAAATTAATAGAGTTAAACATATGGATGTCAAAAAGTCATCGAATTGGGTTTTTCTTACATAAAAAGTGAACAAATAACCATTAAAAATCAAAATAGAAACATGAGGGACGAAAATGAAACTTTTTCAAAATATGGACAAAAGAGGAATGAACTCCTAAATTAAGAAACGATTGAAGTAATTTAACCTTTGCTCCTCCAAATTTAAGTGTTAAAATTAATAAAAGTTTTATTGTTCATATTTTTTCCCAATTTTATTTTTAAAAAATTAAACCGTGGAAAACAATGAAGAAACTAGATCCATGACTGGTTAGGTAAGAGTCAATTTCAATGTCACCTTTCTTCGAGCTATGAATTGGCGGTTTATGAATTTCAACAGCCCGCTCATGAACTATATAGCCATGCCTACTATGTATTATTACGAAATATACGTGAAATATTATTACGAAATTTATGTCGAATATTATTTTTAACATCCGCTCTTAAACATGACTTTGGATGAACAACGAGATGCCAGAACCAATCTTGACTAAAATTAATAAGACGAACACAACCTAATCATAGTAAGTGGATGATATGGCCAATCCTATGAAAGCAAACCCAATGAATAGACGTATTCGAATCACGTAAAAGGATCAAATTTAAATCTAATACTATATTAGAAATCCTAATTTAAAATCAATGGGTAATGAATAGAGCGCCTCAAGGATTCTATTAATTAATTTATGAGTTTTTAAGAAACTAACGTGGGTTGTTATTTCTAACAAGAAAGAAAAATTTGTCATGTGGTCAGCTCCAATTTGTATTAATTTCTCATTATATGAATTCTACTTGCATGCTCTTCTAGAAGTTGACGAGGATATGCTAATATGTTAAGGGTGTGTTTGGAAACACGTTTTACACATGAAAATTAATTAATTATATATAAATTAATGAATTAAAAAAATTTAAAAATGTAGAATTTTTTACATGACACCATAAAAACACATAAAATTCATTCTTCTCCACAGGTAGTTATATATTACACTCATTTTCATACGTTACACGTATTTCTAGAAACTACTTACATTTTCACATACTATGTATATTTTTGGGTTAATTACCAAGAACTCCTCATGTCCTTTGCCGAATTTTCCTATCACCTCTATGTGTTATAAAAATATACCGTTATCCCCCACATATTTTGGTGTGAAGTGGAATTTGACGAAAATTTGATTCCGCAATGTTCATATTTCAATTTTTATAAATACCCTTGTTAATATAATAGTCTCTTGTTCTAATTTTTTTTTCCCTTTCCTATCTCTATTCTTTTATCTGTTTCTATTTTTACTTCCTTTCTTCTATTTCTTTCTCCCTTCTCTTTTTTCTCTTTCTTCTTAGAGTTTTCCTTTTCTTTCACTTTATTCTTCTTTCCTTTTCTCCTCTTTCTTCTTCTTGCGAACAACAAGATGCCAGAACCAATCTTGACTAAAATTAATAAGACGAATACAACCTAATCGTAGAAAGTGGATGATATGGCCAATCATATGAAATCAAACCCAATGAATATACGTATTCAAATCACGTAAAAGGATCAAAGTTAAATCTAATACTATATTAGAAATCCTAATTTAAAATCAATCGGCAATGAATGGAGTGGCTCAAGGATTCTATTAATTAATTTATGAGTTATTAAGAAACCAATGTGGGTTGTTATTTCTAACAAGAAAGGAAAATTTGTCATGTGGTCAGCTCCAATTTGTATTAATTTCTCATTCTATGCATTCTACTTGTATGCTCTTTTAGAAGTTGACGAGGATATGCTGATATGTTAAGGGCGTGTTTGGTAACATGTTTTACACGTGAATATTAATTAATTATACATAAATTAACAAATTAAAAAGATTTAAAACTGTAGAATTTTTTACATAACACCATAAAAACACATAAAATTCATTCTTTTTCACATGTAGTTACATATTACACTCATTTTCACACGTCACACGTATTTCTAGATACTACCTATATTTTCACACACTATATATATTTTTGGGTTAATTACCAAGAACCCCTCATGTCCTTTGCCAAATTTTTCTATCACCTCTATGTGTTATAAAAATATATCGTTATCCCCCATATGTTTTGGTGTGAAGTGGAATTTGACGAAAATCTGATTCCGCAATGTTCATATTTAAATTTTCATAAATACCCTTATTAATACAATAGTCTCTTGTTCTAATTTTTTTCCTTTCATATCTCTATTCTTTTCTCTGTTTCTATTGTTACTTCCTTTCTTCTATTTCTTCCTCTCTTCTCTTTTTTCTCTCTTCTTAAAGCTTTCCTTTTCTCCTCTTTCTCCTCATTGCAGTTTTAGTGTCTTTCTTCTTGCAATTTTATCTTTTACTTTGAAAATCAATATGGTTTTTGATTGTTTTTGTGGTTTTGTTGATATAGATTTGAAATTATTTTTTGTGGATTTTGTTTTTCATATATGTAATTAAATGTTTTTTGGGTATTTGCTGGTCATACAGATTTGGAATTGATTTTTTATGGGTTTTATTCTTATATGCATGCGATTGATTTTTTTTTACTTTTGTTGTTCATACAGATTTGAATTATTTGATAAATTAGTGGATTTTTGTAGAAAGAATGCAAATATGAACATGAAAAAAAGTTTTGATCTTGTTCTTATTTATTTTCTTTATTTTATGCACTACAGTACCTTACTCAAACTATGGGAATGGATTACTGAACTTGAAAAAGGATTTAATGTGATTTTGACATTGATAGCAGTTGTTATAGTGGCTTATTTGGGTTGGGGAATATTCAAGTTTTTTGGAGATTTCGAAACAAATAGTAACATGATGATCCAGTTGGATTGCGTAATCAAAAAGGAATTTAATTAGAATTATGAACTGATATTTTGTTTGTTTTAGTTGCACTTGGTAAAAAATTGAAAAGGAAAATATTTCAAAATGTGTATTTGTGTTATTTTAGAACATTGAATAATTAAGGAAGAATAATTTTAAAAAAGAGTTTGATTTGCTTTACATATCTAACATTTCAAGATATGAAATGATAATGTTTAAAAAAATCAATAATTGAAATAAAAAAAAGAAAAAAAATAAGGAAGAAAGAATTAATATGCACAAAAAATGAAGGATGGGACAAAAATGACAAAAGAAAAAGTAAAAAAATGAGAATAGAGTAAAAACAAATAAAAGGTATAAGAAAACTAGAAAAAAAAAAAGAAACAAGGAAAAAAATGAATGGAAAAAAATGAAAGAGAAATAAAAGGAAAAAAAGAAAAACTCGAAAAAAGGAAATAAGAAAAAATAAGGGAAAATAAGGAGAAAGAGAAGAAAGGAAAAAATAAAATAAAATATAAAAGAAAAAAAAGAAAGAAAATAAATACGAGAGAAGGGCCGCTATAGCTTTAAAATGGTAGGGGTTTAAGGAAAAAATAAATTTAATTCAATAAGTATGCTATCCAATGTAAAAAAAAATGGTAATTTAGGAAATCTGCGATCATTAAATGGGTTTTAGTATATCATACTTACATAATTCACGAGTGTAACTTAATTTTTGTTAGTGAACCTGTTTTTCGTCCAAATTTCACTTCACATAAAAATACGTGGGGATTAGCAATATATTATTATAATACATAAGGGTGATAGAGAAATGCGACAAAGCATATGGGGCTCTTGGTAATTAACCTTACATTTTTATACACGAGACATACTTAAAAATATTGCACGCATTTACATATACTATACCTATATACACATATACTGTACATATATATATGCTATAATTTTTACTAGTGATAATACACAATCTCGCCTACTCAAACTCTAATCCCTAAATCCGCCAATATCCATAACTAAAGGCCAAAAGGGGCATATTGATTGTGAACCAAAGTATTTTTATCATCCTCATCCCACTATTTTATGTATTTGTATGTCACTCCATGGTAGAGAGGGTTATTGGTTGAACTATTTTTTCACTTTTACATCCAAAGGATCCCAAAACAACAAAGTCAAAATCATTCCACATATTTAATGTATCCAATATTCTCAAAGAATTTCGTATCGCTTCAGGTTTCTTGATTCACCCTAACGTGCCACTTCATGTTACATTTTATAGAAATTTGATACGTGACATATGACAGTGGAATTGAAAGACCCTATAGTGACTAAATGTGATCCCAAAAAATTTAGTGGGACGAAATTGAAATTTAGAAAGAAAACAAACGTAGACTGATTTATACCTTATCCAACAAAATTTTAAAAGAGCATATGCTATTTCAAGACATGGATCCCTTTGATACCTCCTCCACACGCACACACTGACAATACAATTTTCAGGTATTTACAGCGCCAAACAAAACCAACTGAAAAACAGATCCATCCCAAAAGGAAGACATCACAATTTTCTGTGGTCTTATAGATGGCCTCAGCAACAGCAAGACCTTCCTTCACATTTAACCTTTCAACAACTTCCCTAACTCAACCATCCCTTCCAAGACTCATCAAGATTCCATCTTTAATCTCCAAATCTCACTCCATTTCAACCCTTTACAGCACTCAAAAATCCCATTTCAATCCTGCAAAGTCCATTGATGTTTCCAAAGAGGATAAGCCCACAAGCCCTTCAGAAGAAATAGCCAACAATGATTCAAGTGAAATAGTTGAGCCTCAAGAAGAGGCTCAACAGTTTGATAACAGAAGACTTGAGGAGAAATTTGCTGTTTTGAACACTGGAATTCATGAGTGCAGGTCTTGTGGATATAAATATGATGAAGCTGTTGGGGATTCTTCATATCCTATCCCTCCTGGGCTGCCTTTTGATAGGCTGCCTGATGATTGGAGGTGTCCCACTTGTGGAGCTTCACAGAATTTTTTTGAGAGTAAAAGAGTGGAAATTGCTGGTTTTGCTCAGAATCAGCAGTTTGGATTGGGTGGTAATGCACTTACCTCTGGCCAAAAGGCTGTGCTTATATATGGTGGTTTGGGGTTAGGCTTTTTGTTCTTCTTGTCTGGCTATTTTCTTCAATAATGGATGATATATTTGGTTCAATAATTGAATGAGTTATTTAGCATAGTTTAAGCAATTTTAAGTGCTAAAGAAGTGCATTGAATATCTGTTAATGGAATGTGGATAAAAGAGAGCCAAAGTAATGTGAAGAGTTTGGCATGAGTTCATATGTGTTATTGAATGAATTGACAAACTGTACTATGTTCATTTGTTTTTATTGTAGAGGAGTGGTACTTTTGGTGTTTCAATTCTGAAATTTACCATATTGAAGTACTAAGATTTTTGTGAGTTGATGATTTTGCTTGTAAGTAATGTGAGAGTTGAAGTGAAAGATTGCAATGATTTTAGCAGTCTTCAGCTTTAAGTTCACTTGAAATCACTAAAGGGAAATTGTGAAATATATTCATATATGAGTTAACTGCCCCGATAAAAATAGCAAGAAATTAGAATTATATTTTCAATAACGATTCGTCTTTCATTTCCTCTTATATATTAATCATTTTCATATAAGTTTTTTAAACTTTACAGAAGTTCACATAAATGTTTGTGTTTAGATAATGTCCTGCCAGTGAGGCAGCAAATACATCCCATATCGATTGCAAAATATAGCTCCCCTTTTCTGCTGGACTAACTCATGGAGCTGCTCAAGGATCAAATTACCAATCTAGTTCATTGAACTTTTCTCCTCTTCAAAAAGGAAAAGTGTTCGTAAAAATGTTGTGCTTGGTACTTCCTTGTAGCAATCACCTTTTTGTGCATTGCAAAATATGAGAAAGATGAAATCAGTTCCACAATGCCATTAAACAATGAGTTCACTTTCAATTCTGCTTATAATATGTGAAGAATGGGCAAATAAATTGGTAGATTTCTTCAGTATCACTGACTCAATTGAATGAAACTTAAAACGTGCTCATAAATAAATAACAAGCAAAGCATCCACTGGCGTGAATTTATAGCACATTTCCACCATAAGACCACGTAAAATTTTACTGCACATTCTGGGAATAATCTACCGAAACAAAATTCTAAGAACCTGTCCTCAATAATGGTTTGCAACATTTACCACAAAAACGCTGCAATCATGTAGCACACAAACATCGTCTTTTTTCGAATACCAACTCTTGATGATTCAGAGAAGTAATTAAGCAAACAACAACAACAACAACAATAATAATATCAAACGCTAGTAGAATGTACGACAATAAGCATATTCAGTTCTCACAACCTGATATACTGCAGAAATTCTCTGTAGGGAAATAAAATGTATTCTTTCATCATGAATATACAGTTACTGTACCCTAAAAGAAAGGAGGTAATGCTGCACATTTACTCAAGACTGCTACTATCATTGTACCTTACTATTCTCTTCTACAGCCGGCGTATAAGTGGATGAAAAGAGAAGGAAGAGTGAGAGACTACCCTACCCTATACAACCAAGCACAACATACTTCTCAGGGTGACAAAAAAACGCCCTGGTTATAATACACGGGGATCTAATTAAATAGAAACCCCCCCTCCCACCAAGAAAAAAGAAAAACGGCAGAATTAAAAAACAACAATAGAAAAGAAGCTCTATAAAATCAAGAACTGGCGTAGTCACTAGCAATTCTCCAAAATAAGATTATCTACTGGAGCTTCTAAGAGTTTTGTAGTTAACAGTTGAGGATGAAGCAAAACCAAGACACCCAGAATTTCGGGATCCATGCTCTATTGGTACAGATGGCACAAAGGAAGAATTCATAGTAGTAAAAGGTCCAACCTATGCAATATCATTGCTGGATCCTTTGTCAGAGAGATTCTGAGTCGGTTGGTTTATCTGCATCAGAAGGATTCTGAGTTGGTCGGGTTTTAACTTGATAAACCTTTTTCACTTGTTTCTCATATCCTAAAGCTGTTGAAGTTTCTTGCTGCTTAAAGTGTGATCCAGCATTTCCAGCAGCGGGGTTACTGATCCAGTTGGAAGGTGGTGCTGGCAGTGGACCAATGTTCTGCACATACTGCTGACGCATGTTAGATGACTGGACTGAATTCGGCATCCTAGGAGACAGTGCTGCATTTTGCCTTGGACGAAAACCACCTTCAATTGTCAGAGAAGACATTCCATTCCTTAGGTTGTGATAATGGTCTTGCTGTAGATATCCATATTGTGGCCTAAAATTTTGCCTGCTGCCTTGAAACTCATTTGGAGGAGCGTATACCTGACCATTATAATGTCCATTAGGGTAACTTGGTTCCTCAACAAGGAACCCATATCCAGATGGTCCTGAAGTCTTTGGTCTATTTCCCAAGTTTCCAAATGTACTTCGATAAGCCGTTTGCTCATAGAAGCCCCTTTCATTACCAGAAAGTCCAGCAGGCCTCGACCTGTTAGTTACATAATTTCCTGGAAAATTCTGGTTAGTCCTTTGTTCTATACCCGAATACATATTATTGGGTTTGATACTCAGAGTGTTATTAAGCAGACGATGTGCTGCTTCTCCCAACACGGGGCCAGATATTGCTCCAGGTACCTGTGGCCTGTGAAACATAAACAATCATACATAGAAAGATCACAATGCCGTTGGTAATGATACCATAACCAATTCAAAGGTATTCACCAACACAAGCAGAATACATTCAGCAGCCAATGATACCAAATACATTCACTACTTAAATTTTGATTCTTTTGGAAAACAATTATTACAAAGAAAATAAAAGAAAATGAAAAAACAAGAAATCGACCGAAAAAAGCTAAAAAAGAAATTAGTTTCAGAAATTCACAGTTGGAGGACTGTTCAGAGGTTAGCTTTCATAAATACATAAGAAGAATTATAAATCAAAGTTGTTCAAAACCAAAAAGTCAAGGGTAAACATTAGGCCTCTTATTTGAAAAGATGCACTGTACCTATTTCTTCCTAGCTGGCGCCTTGTACCAACATCTTCATGCCACAACACAGGGAAGGGTTTTACATCAAGATCTCTTAGAATCTGCAGTTAAACATCAAAAACTGCTGTCTTCAATTTCTTCCAAGAACACCAAGTGACACCAAAATAGAAAGAGAATCTAGCAATATGAGCGTCAAATGACCCATCAAACAACAAAGAAAAGCAAGATGTCACCCAAAACCAGACATTTCTAACACAAAACTACTGTTGCAGCAGTGCTCAAAACAGAATTATGCATAGGGCACTAAGCATCCTTCGACTATCCCTGCCGCCTGCCAATTATATAACCATAGACATATTTTAGTTAGTGGTCGTATAGTTGATATACCAAGTTATCGCTGCAGACCCTGATATACTATTACGGCTAAGGATGAACAAAAATCCAGAGCTCTGATTCAAAAATCTCTGGATTCATCCCCTCACGAGGAATTGCCAATCAGAAGTTTTGTTAAGGTAAAATGTACCAAAGGTTAAGTAGCAACAGTCTGATCAGTATGATGTGGAAGTTTACAGTGACCTCAATTATAGCAAGCGGGATGGAGCATATATCAACAAATTAAAGAGAAATACCAATTGGATGAGTTAGTGATCCTGACTTTGTTTCCAAACAATAAAAAACCTGAACAATCAATATATAATTGAAACTTACATCAGGCACGTACCTTTTCAGGCATGACAACCCCATCAGGAGGCCTTGGGATGTGCTTATGTGGTGGTGGATTGAGATATGTTATATTTCTGAAACAAAAGTAGAACAGAGAATTTTACCCATCCATTCTTTGCTCAGACATAAGAAATATGAGAAATATGAGAGACCTACAGAATCTTATTATCGGTGATGGCTTGAAATCCATTAATCGTACAAGGAACCACTTGTCTCGGCCCATTCCTCTCGTTCAACCAAATGAAGCCATTCATCCCACCACTGCCAAAAAAAAAAGAATCAACAGAAGGGACATACAGCCAACTAATGATGCCCTAACCAAGATCAAGTATCATAAGCACTAATTGCACTACCAAATGACCAACCTTGAATTAGGGTCAATAGGCCAGCACTGCCTTTCTTCTGAAGGCACTACGCCATAGAACTGATAGTATGATGAAATATGTGGAGCGAAAGAATGCAGTGGGTGGACATATAGCAAATCAGACATTACACTATTCCGGCATTGCTCTTCCTCCTGCAAAAGACCAAATGATATGTGAAAAAAAATTTTACGACCTGACCTAAACATGCACATTGAAGCATTATACTTCTTAGAAAGAAGGAATTCTAAATTCAAGAAAAAATAGATTAATGAATAAAAAGCTTGAAAATTTTTGAGAGAAAAAAAAAAGTTGAAATATCTGGAAAAACCAAAAGAAAAAAAGGCCAAACAGGGCTACCCAGCAGCATTTAAGCTCATTAAATATGAATGGCTGGAAAGCAGTTGTCGCAGGGAATTCAAGGACTTAGGAAAGACAGATCTGAAAGGCTGAAAATATTTTTAGGCTATGCACACTCATTAAAAGGAATGGCCAATTACAGGACATATTTATATTATCCCCACTGTTCATCCACCTTCCACTCATTCATCTTTTATCAATTAAAAGCATGGTTAATTCTCCAGAATACTGAACCCCAATAAACATAGTAAAGAACGTATCACTTAGTACCTTCAGCAACCATCTTGCTGGTTGATTTCTATTATGTTGAATCTACATGAAGACTTATAGCCTCCTATCTACAATCAAGCCAGTCAGCTTGATTGTAGATAACCAGCAAGATGGTTGCTGAAGGTACTTAGTGATACGTTCTTTACTATGTTTATTGGGGTTCAGTATTCTGGAGAATTAACCACGCTTTTAATTGATAAAAGATGAAGACTTATAGCCTCCTATCTACAATCAAGCCAGTCAATCCTGTGTCTAGACTGTGCAGCTATTATTTATTCCAAAGGACTTTTTAACTTCTTATAGTTAATAACTTTTTAACCACCCCAGAGGAGCATAGCCTTTCAACTACAAGACCTCTGAGTTCTGTTTAATATACCTCAACTAGTAATTTCTGAAATACCAAAAAACAATATAGTTCCGTTGTCTCTAAACAACACAGTGAAAATGGTCAAGCACTAAATTTTTCCCTTACCGTTAAGGTACCTTCAAGTTTCATTGTTGCAGCAAGCAATTTGTTCTCGTCAATGAATGGCAATTTGACAACACCCTGATTATAACAGAAGCCAATGTCATTCCAACCCAATTATAACCATTTACGGAAATACGTGTGCTCACATACAAAGTAAATATCAAGATATACCTGCCATGCAAATCGCTTCCCATGCATGTCAACTTCGAAATCTAGATTCATTAGAGGGGGGAAAAGTTACTTCTAATAAGAAAGAAACAAATAAAAGAAAACAAAAAGAATAATCAAAATGGTCGATGGCTATTACCAGATGGATAAAACTCTATAATAGGTGATGATGTATCGGTCATCAATTCCCTGTATTTCTCTGGAAGAGCACTTGAACTGACACATTTAAACAAGAAGCAGAAATAAGCAGTGATTGATGTGCCAGAACAAAATAACAATGAAACACTATGGAAGTCTCTAACAATCATTAAGAGCGCATCAATGTTAAAACATATACATAGGGATTGAGAAAACCTTGAAGCTGGCAGGGTACCCATGAGCTGATCAAAGGGTTTAAATGGCTTCCCAGGAAAAAATGTAATCTCTAAATCAGCCAGATCCTTAAGGTCAGAAGCAAAAGGAGCATAATGATATGGATAGAACCTGAAACAAAAATCAAGCACATGAAATCCAAAATTCAACTTTTTACTAACAAAACAAAAACAAAGCAGTGACCCAAACTAATAATATAGAAAGACAGCTAACAATAGTCATTCTTGAATGAAATTGGTTGAAACAAACACCCTAACCCATAAACCAAGAAATAAAGGACAAATGAGAAATGACAAAGGGGACAAAGAGACTGAGTAAACAGGCATATGAATCCCCTTTAGACGCTTAGCATATATGATGAACACGTATGTCATCAAATATGTACATCCAGATAAAACTGAATAAGCATTCATGCAAAGCTTCACTGGCGGACCTTGACTCCAGTTCTTTTGAGGTACCATCACCATACGATTTTCTAATTGCACAAGCATCAGAAGTAACTATCCCATACACAAACATCAACATAACAGGAAAAATACAACTATCTACTAAACAAAACCAACCATTGCCACGAGCAGACACCTTGGTAGTAATAGCGGCACACCCAGCATAACCCTTCAACGTACTTCTGAACCTGCAAAAAAATTGTATCATCTACTGTCTTGACATAGGTAACAACATGTGCTCCCACTTTAGCTACAATGCTTCAGCACCATGTAAAATAATAATAGTAAATAAGAAAAGGACAGGCAAGTGTGCAAGAGCTGATACAGAGCATGACAAAAAATAATGGGGTACAGTGAATAGTTAATGCAACTCAATAGATGGCAAAGAGAAATGAAAATCACTAAGAAAACCAAGAACTTCAAAGAATTTCTAAGAATCTTCCTAAAAAGTCATTCATTTGTGAACAGATTAAGGACATAATGTACCTAAACAATGGCAACTGGAAAGGAAAAAAAATCCCAATGGAGCACTATACTGAACATTTTCCCAAGTGTATCATCTTCTTATTCCAGAATATCATTGAGTGTTCAACTTGACACTATACTCTCAGAACAAAATGCAGAATTGAGAAGCCAATTTGGATTGAATATACATGCAGCTAGTAAACGATCTGACTCTGATTCTACTACTGTTTATTTGAAAATTGTTCAAAATACTCTGAGATGATCCTTTTAACCTGACAAGTTACCTAAGATAAATAATTTCAAAGGCCCAGCATTTTCCAGTAGGAATTCCAGAGTATCAGTAGTTGGAGAATCACATTTGACAATAGCTGGAGGTATCTTTAGCCAAATATGGATTTTAGCACTTAGAAAAGCATAATTCTAGAATCATTAGAAAGCAACAATACCCATCCAGCAAAGCCAATCTAGGAAAACAAGCCATTCGATTGTTTGGGTAAATTGGATATATGGGTTTTTTTTGATGGAAGTCACAAAAAATTTATTGAGTATAAATGTGCACAATACTTAAAGATTATTTTCATGTTTAATCCACTTCTCCTCTACAAACAAATTCTTAATCTCCCTGTCCCATACATCTGCCAACATCTTTTCCATGCAAATAAAAGTTGTATCACAGAACAAGTTCTGGATATATAACATAAGATCCATCTGTAGCCAAATCCCATTTTATCTCAATGAGTTAAATGTGAATTGAAATTCCATATGCGGCAAATTTCACCAAATTTATTTACCCTCCATCCAGGTTAAGTTGACTAGGTTCAATGTCTGAATAAATCAAGTCTTGTGATGGAAAAATGAGCAGAAAAGATTTTCTCCTTAAAAAAATAGATGTCTTAGCGGACTCAAACATCAGATACGGCTTGCTTCCAGATATGAAAACGTAAGGATGGAGGACAAAACCCCGAAGAAAAAAATCGAAACAAGTGGAAGAGTCAAAAAATAAATTGTGTAAAGATACTTACTACGTCATTCTTGATTTCATGAATCTCCTCTGGCTTTGATGTTCCGAATTTCTCACAGTAATACCGTTCTTTGTAACCAGGCTCCCCTAACTTTATCTGGAAGAGAAAGGTAACTCACAGAAATTACAAAACACTCTACCCACAAGCAGAGACGCTTAGCAATTCTTGCACTAGCATTACAAGGATCCTATGTACATAAAACTCAAGATACTCAAGTATATTCGAGCATAAGAAAGCCTTCAATGCTTCAATTTTGTGTTTTACAAACAACTTTAAAAGAAAATTTTGCATTCTTATTATTTATTCCTCACGTCAAAAAAAGTTTAGAGACATGCCACTTGTATTAGGTTTTAACATAAGTAATCTAATCTACTGACATTAAAAGGGGAAGGGAGAGACCAATAAAAAATTGGAAAGAAACGATAAAATGGATATGATATATTTACATATAAATGAAAACATGTGCGTAGATAGAATATAGAGGTGAAGTATGATCAATCCCACAGTCAAATAAAAGTTCAGTTGTTGTTGTTGTTGATGAAGAACCTAATCTGCTGACATGATGAGATGTATCTCATAACTTGAATTCGGACATTGTAACAAACTCACAAGAAATTTGCAATTTGTTCTTAAATTGTAAACTATCTAAAATATCGTCAAAATAGTGTTGCAATTTTTTATGAGCTACAAAATATAAAATATTGTTGAATGCAAGGAATTTGTATCCGAATAAAGGCATAGTTGTTCTTGTAGTTGAAGAACCTAATCGGCTGACATCATGAGATGTATCTCAGAATTTGAATTCAGACATTATAACAAACTCACAAGAAATTTGCAATTTGTTCTTAAATTGCAAACTATCTAAAATATCGTAGTGTTGAATTTTTTTTAAGAGATACGAAACATAAAATATTATGGACTGAAAGGAATTTGTATTCAAATAACCTGTCATCACCCTTTACATGCTCCATAAATGACATACTAAGAAATATTAATTCTTCTGTGGAAGCTTACTGAATATTTGCAATCATATTTTCCAGTCCAATTTTTTTCCTAGTTCTGCTCGTAATACAAGCAAGGAAGCCAGCCAAGCACTTAGGCAAGCTATCAAAACATACATTAAATTGGCATAAACCCATGTTATCAAAACAGTAATGTCACCACTTTTATATGATTTGACTGGTTTCAAAGAAAAAGATAAATATTGAAGAACAAGAAGCAAACAAAACTCTTAAATAAGTACATAGAAAAAGGGGAAATGAAGAAGTTTCTTCAAATCAAAATACACAGTTTCCAATAGTGGATACATGCTTCTACTCAGTTAAAAAGGTAGTGATTTAAGTCTGATGCACACTCTATAGAAGTTCTAAGAGCGTCAATTTGTAAATATTGACACACTCAACCCACGTTCTAGTTACCTAGGTTTTAATCAACAGTTATACCTACAATTATAAATCCAACATTATTACTTAAGACAATCATCCTAAACATAATGAAACCAATATGCAATAAAGAATCTTAGCCAACAAAAGCATCATTTGATTAAGCATTGCAAAGTCAGTCTTGTAATAACTGAATTATGACCAGCGACCAACTAAAAAGTGAAGTCAACACATGAAAGAGAGCACCGAAAGATGACAAACCTTATCCGTTACTGGAGCTTGGGACAACTCATTGCCCTCTCCTCTTGCTTTAAGCTTCATCTCTTCATTGTTTTCTATGGCCTGAAGTAGTAACAACAGAAATAAGTAACAAAAACTAAAATACACTAAATTGACAGGTAGAATGTTGGATACTGCAGGTGATATGGTCTGTGCCTAAATCCAGCTAACAGTTAATTAGCAGAAACAAATCCTAAAAGAAGATTCAGTAATCAATTGTAGAAACATGATTATGTAAAAATAGATAAAATCAATAAAGAAAAACTCTTCAGGTATGTCAAAACAAGTTTTCATTAAAATGTTTCACCACAAGCACCATGAAGATAAAATAGAAACTCGAAATTCTAGGTATTTTTCTTTTCACCAAAAGCTTAAATAAAAGGATAAAGCATAATTTATTCTTGCACTCTACTTGTTTTAAAAAGAAAACTTTGATACATCTTAGTGCATGAGTCATGACACATGAACATCTATAGCAACATGATCACAAAAGTATAGATAAAACCAATAACAGATCATGTTCAGATACGTCATTAAAACATTTAGTAATTAAAAAGTTTCACCACAAGCACCATGAAGGAGAAAAGAAATTCAGAGTTTTTTCCAAAAAAAAACAAGGAGTAAGAAAGGATATCAAGACAGTTTATTCTTGTGCTCTACTTATTTTAGAAAGATAATTTCAACAGATTTTAGTCCATATGTCATGACACAATGGTCAGATATGGACATCTAAAGCAAAAACAGACAAAAAGTTTGAACAAGAAGAAAACTTTTCCAAATAGAAAAGGAAAAGAAAAATGCAGAATCCAAGCAAATCTATTAAATGTGAATAGAAAGTTCTCAGAAATTGAAAAGGTGCAGGCACCTGTTGTATACGAGTGCGCTTTTGGAAGATTTGGTCCTCATGAACAGCAACAGCCTGAATAAAGTGTTCTACTCTGTCTAGCAGAACCTGCAATTCAGGGAAAAGATTAAAGGAAAATGTAATTCAGAAAAACTTGATGCAAGTAGGGGATGGGAATTCTTGCAATACTTCAGCAACAAGGATCAAGAAAGATATGAACATAAAGCTTATGCCAAATTCAAAAATGCATCCACTTAGTACATGCAACTTTATCTATCTATATTGTCCATGCAACTTCTAGATGTAGATGCAAGGGCTACACATGCTGTAACAAGCTCCCGAAGATACTTTTGTTCTGATATCATTAAGCTTTTAGAGTCTGATCCACAAGAAACATAGAAACTTCAGAGAAAATAATAAATAAACAAGAATTAAAAAATTAAAAAATGTTTCATGTTCCACACTCCAAGACACTCCCCATCCAGAAGCTTACAAGCAACATCAATTACATTTTGATAGTGTGCTGAGTATGAACAGAAACACACACACACACACACACACACATATATGTATTCAAAACATTTTGGGGTCTTTTAGATATTCAACGGTACTCATTCATGATACTTACAAACCAAGACACAAGGACTGAAGGAAAAGCAGTATAAACACTTCAAAAACCCTTACATATCACAAATAGAAGACACGAGGAAAAATGCAAAAATTCACAAGAACTGATTCAAATTATTTACAGTATGTCTTTGACCATTAAATTAAACTAATTAGAGACATAAAAGATTCTTCCTTGGGTTTATGGATGAAGGAACCTTTTTCAGCTGATGCAAGAAACCCCAACAGTAAAACCATTTCCAACAACAAGAACACACTGTCAGTATTAAGCTACCACTGATAACAAAGAGAAAGTCGGAACAGGCACCTACTAGTTTCATTCTATTAAAGAATAAGTCACGGATTCTGGAGGGGCATAAGCCTGTTATTGTTTGCTACTGCTGTTTTCATGCCAAATTTCAAAGAAATGTAAATATTTCTAGAAGTTTTAAAGAGCCAAATGTTGGACCCAAAGAAAACTCAAAGTTACTTCTAAGAATCATTTCCAGCTTCAAATAACTTACACTAGAAGTTTAAAGAAAATAAGAACACCTCAAAACAGATTCTACATTAAAAAGGATATAATCAGCTCATTTAAGCAAAATCGAGTGCAAGCCCATAGCTAACTTGCCCACTTACTAAGTTGAAATTTCCTATTAAAAAGAAAATTAAGCCTATCTAATCCAACTAAGCCTCTAATAACGGGATGCCAAGAAAGAAAACTAAACCCCACCTTTACAATCTAACAATAAACAGATATTTAGCTGCATCTTTCAAAGCACACATCCAGCCCAAATAAACAGTTACACAGATCTCTCTCTCAAGTTGCTAAGGTTCAAGCAAAGTATGTAATACTTAAAATAACAACTCTTACAGCCCATAATTCACAAAAAGAATCCACATTATAAGCCAAAATATTCCCTAAACAAAATTAACAAGAAGAAAATATTATTCAAAGGAGTCCAAAAGAACTTCCAATGTGGTGGAAAATTCTCATTTGCCCATAAAAAAAAAAGCAGTCACAAGGTCAAATCAGTTTTATTCTGCATTCTCTCTCTCTTGATCCTCCAAAGCTCTACAGTTTCTATCTTTTAATAAGGTCAAAGATAATACAAAGGAGTGACTCCACGTGACTAGTCTCTTCCCCCTATAATAGACTCCAGTAAAACATGAGTCCTCTGGTGGGGATACCAATAGAACCACGAGAAGCATGAGAAAAATTCCACAGACCGGTACTCCATGATAAAAAAGGAGATGACTTAAAAATTCATCACCATTGTTACACAAAGCAATAGTTCGCAAGAAAGTTCCCAATCATCGGACAAACGCTACCACCCTTAAAACCCCTCCACACTCCTCAACATCCTCAGCATGAATAAACAATCGGTAGGTTTTCATTATCTGAAATAAATTTCCTCCTAATATCCACTTTCAAATATAATTAGATATAAATGTTTTACTCATTCTACTTAAATTCTTAGTTCACTTAAAGACTGAATAAACCACCGCATAAACATCTCCTAAATCTCGAAATATTCTACTCTTACCTTCTAAACTTATTTGTTTAACTTTAAATATCCTTTTAGTTTTTCAGCATTCCACGTGAACAGAAAGGATACAACTCAAACTTGGCAACACAAAGAACAGAGACAAGGTTCCTTTTCCTGGTCAAAAAGAAGCTACATATCTACCAACATGTATTCCCCTTCAGTGCCAAAACAGCCATCTATAGGGGGGCTGACGAGTCATACATGAAGGCCAAACCACAGGTCTGATTGTGTAATTTAGGTGCTACGAGAACCTTTATGCCCACGCCTTAAGAATCAATCGAAACATTGACTGGATATCTCAGTTTTTACCCACTGAGACTAACCACCAGATGATATAATATGGAATCATCTTTTACATATAGAAATATCAACAAAACTTGTCATCCAATATAATTCAATAGCTATCCCTCAGAGCCAACAAGAGTTCTTTCAAGTTTCTAATGATGTCATTAAAGATTAGCATTGCACTACAGGCAATGTTAGTTCAAATGACAGAAGAGATACCAAACATTTTGAATGGCAGTGGACAATAATATTTTAGTAATTGTGAAAGATGAGAAAATTACCTCACCCTCTTCAGTAAGATAACCACCCATTGCTGTGAACTCTCTTTTATATACAACCATCAGCAGAGTGATTGCACCCTATGTCAAGGACAGATATTTCAAATTATTCAGAGAAAACACAAGAATGCAGTATGCAGATCAACATGAGAATATACTCAAATATTCCACTTGATGTCTAATTTCCATGATATCAAAAAAAGACAAATCCTAGTAAAGTTTCTGACACATCAAAAAGTCAAATATAATTAACTTAAAAAGTAATAATACGACTAAGATTCTAATCATCGAAACAGCTGCTATAATAGCATGCAGGGTAAACATACCTCTCTAATTTCAAGAGTGGGCATATGAGGAAGAAAGTCATTGCCAACAAAGAAACACAAGAACACAAAGTCATCCACCAGCCTTTCAAAATCTATTGCAAAGGGAGGGCTGGAAATCTCCAAATCATACTGCAAATACTCTCGCAATACCCATATGTTAAGAAACTGCCATAGAAGTATAGAGTTACGTCAGCAAAGGGAAGAAACAGATTGAAAAGGAGACATCAAAGTTTAAAATCGATTACCCCACCTGATACTTTTTCTTGTGAATTGGAATGTCATTTACTAAATTCCCATTTGCATCTTTAGCTTCACTACTAGATGAACCACGACAATCAGCTGCCAGATGACCAGTTTGACCACATACAAAACATTTTTCCTGCTGCCCAGGTGGAGTAATTACCTGTACAATCAATTTTTTTTAAGGATTTGAACATCTAATTATATAAAGGAAAGATTTCAAACTTTCTGTTCAAGAATGCATTATACTGACCTCCCTCAATATGCAAAAGTGGATCTCATGTGTAGCTAGAGACAGCATAATCAGATCGGCATCCTAGTTTTAAACAAATCAACAAATTGCTAAGACATCAAAGTCACAGATATGCTAACCAATATCCATTCAGGAAAATGCAACCGCAAAAAATTTTCAAAATATGCTGAACAAGAATCACAAACACAAAGTTGAGAGAAAATAATTATGCTTTAACTCACCAAACCATAAAGACAATGCTGGGTGTTTGGATCAAAGCCAGGAAGATTACGCTGCAAACGAATGTAAGACATGATCTTGTGCTCCCCCTCACCAGGAACATTTGAATCAGAAAGAATAACCTTCAAATAAGCACCCAATGCAGCCCCATAAATAAATTAAGAGAGACAAAGAATCCTGAAAATCAGAAGTATTTGAAGATAGAACCCCTCCACAGGATCATTCAACCTTGGAAAACTGAACCAAGAGAAAGAAATTCTAAAATCAGGATAAACGCACCTTTGTAAACCTCCAGCCAGCATTGTGGTTCAACCTAGAGTGTATATAATACTGAAGGGCAATGGAAAGCACTGCCATGAATGGAGTACCAGGAGTGATGACATTCGAATCAGATGTCTCAGGCTTTTCTTTGTGCAATAAATTAGCTCCCTCAAGCTCAAATTCTTTCTTCAACCTTTCTTCTTCAGCATCCTGATGGAAGAAACAAAATTATTCAATTGTACTCCAATTGTGAAATCATTAGAGATGAAAGAATTCTTACAGCTTCAGCCGCATCTTTAGCAGTCCTGAAGCGCCGAGATCTTTGCTGGTTCATTTTAGCCCTCGGAGCAACACCATCTATAGAAAAGAGCAAGATTAAAACAATAGCACGTCCATTTTGGAAGAGAAAATAACTAAAATAGGTTGATTACAATTACCTACCAATTGCCATATAAAGAAGCTTCCTTGGACGAACTAACGAGAAAAGATGATCAATATATTCAAATATAGATTTGAAAACATCATCATAGGTGGCCGGTGCAGGCTGTATTAAACAGAACGAAGCCATGTCAAGATTATACTAAAATGGAAACTGAAAAAACACAAATGCATGTTGGAGAATTGGCAAATCCTACCTTGGCATCTTATTGCTATCAAATTCAACTATATACAAACTTTATGCAAATAACTAAGAAGCAGTCTGCTACTAGAAGCCTGATCAGAATCAGTATCTTTTCAATAGCATATTACAAAGAAATAGCACAACTACTAACCAAGCTACAAACCATTATCCAACAGTTTCATCATAGCAAAGCCACCATTGATGAGGCAAGTAAAACTATGCCCTCTACTCAAACCTAAAATCAACTAAAAATTAAATCAACAAAACATACATCAAAGAAACAAACCTTCAACAACCTACTAAGATAGGTTATTGAATTTCTTTCTAAATGTGAGGAACCAATTTGGATGGTAAAAAATGAAGAATGTCAAGTCTTAAACCTATAAAAGCAAAGAGCTGTTTTGATATGATGAGAATTCACAAGGTTTGATCGGCAATGCTCCAAGCAATCAAGGTCAATTTTAATATTCTGGACATTGCAAAGCAGCAACATTTGATCAAACAACAAGTCACGAAAGTGAGAAAGCACTCCAAACATGACCACCTTCAATTATCATAGAAACAGAAGGATTAGAAATTAATTTGACACTCTCTATTCAATCTAGTAAACATTTTTCACAAGAAAAAATCCTATCTCGAGATTGATATTCACGGATATACACATGTGCTTATGGTACTGACTTGTCAAAAGCCAGAGTTCCAAGTTGGAAGAATGAATTGGTATGGTCATAAACAGCTCGAGCCTTCTGATGTAATAAAACTTCCCTCGAACTATCTTTTTTCTTTTTCTTTTGGTTGAAGATGAATGGTCAAAGTATCTGCTCACGATGATTCATGGTATCTCGCACGGTAAGGAAAATTTTAAGGCAATTGTTGCATTCAACATTTTTTTCCTAAGAGTTACAAGCAGAGACAATGACCAAAAAAATTGAAAGAAAGCATTTTCCTGGATACGCTCAACTAGCACAACATTGAACAAGAATTATGCTCACAATTTTCAGATAACGAGGACACTTTACCACACTTCTTCTGTAAACAATTTCAAGTCCAAGGGAAGTTAGAAGTGCTACAGGTTTCCCCTTTACACATAACTCGTTTGACCTAAAGAAGACATCTGAAACATGTTTTATATCCTAACCCTGGAAAGTCAAATCAATAACTTTTTTATCCAAATAGAAAACTAGCCTAGCGAGTGAAGCGCAAGCCTTGCTTTTTGACCCATAAAGTGCAGCCACTTGGTAAATGCACAAGTCATGGATGTTCCAAGGAGAAAAGTGCAAACATAAAAAACCATGATTAAGTATTTTTTGAATAAGCACGTTATGTAATTCTCTAAGTGGTTTGACATGCACCACTTACTAAAATTGACAATTTCTTCGTTGTTTCAGGAACATAAGAGCACCATGAACCAACCAAGCTCACCCGTAAAAAGTTCAACTCTGAAGTTCCCTATGTCTCATTTCCTCCACTTCGGATCTCTCTCCTGTCAAATGACAACCACCCGCCACAATTTACTCTTTGTTCCTCTCTTCTTGCCATCCTTTACTGCTGACTCCCAATTCCTTAGTTCTTTCCACCACAACATCTCCTATTTCTCCTTTTGTTCTCCTCCTCCTGTTTCTTCCCCAACCCAAACTCTGGCTATTTAATGCACATTCACCCACTTTTCTTTTGAAAAAAGTGTTACTAAGGCACACAGAGAAACGCGTAAGTACAATCAGGAACTCTACTGACCGATAAAGCTTCGGTATCCACTGACCTATAAACAACCAACTAGTGAACTGAACAGACTACCTGTAACCACAAATCTCCAAATCAAACATACCAGGTAGAGAAAATGCCAGACGCGGCCTTCGCCATATGGCTTGTTCCATGTAACTCCCATCCCTCTATTCATCCAACAGGATGAATAAACCTCCTATAGAAACACTCCCATGACATTCTAAACCGCAATACTACCTAAAACCGTGACATCTACCTTCTTACTACCCGATTGACAAAAAAGTACTAAAATTTATAAAAGTAGTTGCACTTATGATTTGCAAAAGTCAACAAATCTCTCTTCCTGAAGCCAAATCACTACTTATAAAGCTCAAGTTCGAAACTTGTCAATTCCTATTACACATTCTTGATGGGTTTTCAACTTATCACTTACCCTAGTATCCAGAAACTATATCGAGCTCACAAAAAAACAAAAATAAAAATAAAAACCAATGCCACCCACACAAAATTGAAGGAAATTAACAATAAAAAACAAAACCCATTACGCCCAGATAAATATCTGGTAAAAAAATCGAAACATTGAGCCACGAAAAGGGAACAATTACCTTTCCATCAGGATGAAAACAAGGGTGAATAATCCCATTCATGTCTAAATACAAGTTATCAAACTCCATTCCATTAGGGTTTGGTTTCGTTACGTCAACAGGTAAAACGACGCCATTGCCATCCTCCTTCGGCTCCTCCTCCACCACATCGACGATTGCCAACGGATACCGATCCGCAAGCCACCTGTAAAACGCCGGCACCCCCATTTTTTTTTTCTTTTTTTTGGATTTTTCTTGGGGTGTCAATAAACCTTCTATAATGGAGCAGCAAAATCTGCACTTTTTCAAATTAATTAATATTTTCAAGTACAATTTTTATTTATATATTAGTAATAATAATTTCTCGTACTGTGTGACTGTGTGTATATATTTACACACAGTTTTTGTTTTTTTTAAGAAGGTTTTAGAGAGAATATGGGGAGGAGAAAGGGAATAATTTTTTATTTTTTTTTGGGAAATTCTTTTCTTTTTTGGTTTTCACTTTTATGCGTTTTAAAGTAAAGAATAAAAATTTAATTGGAAAATTTTAAT
This sequence comes from Ophiorrhiza pumila, assembly GCA_016586305.1. Lineage (NCBI taxonomy): Eukaryota > Viridiplantae > Streptophyta > Magnoliopsida > Gentianales > Rubiaceae > Ophiorrhiza > Ophiorrhiza pumila. Next base: position 31,832,147 of record BLIW01000002.1, read on the forward strand.
TTTGAGATGGGAAAAAGCGTTCTGGGCCAGGGGGGTGGTACGGGTCCAGGACTGATCCATCCCAACATAATCTGTTTCGTAATGACCACGACTTCAGCTCTTCGGTGATCACGCCTTCTTCAGTATTTCAGCTTAAGGCACTATTGATAAAATTGAAAAATTAAATAAATATTAATTTCAAATTTTAAAGGAAATAAGTTGTTGAATTCTTTAATTATATTTGTTGAATAACCCAATTGTTGTTGAATTCTTTAATTATATTTGTTGAATAACCCAATTGATTTTCATTATTGAAAATATACCAAGTACAAGAATTTATATGGTATGTGTAAATATATGGTGCGTAAAAAATATATATAGTATGTAAATTTGTATAGTGTGTGAAACGCATGTAGTATATATATAAATATATATGATGTGTGAAAATATGTATACTATATGTAAATATAAATATATATATATATATATATAGTGTGTGTAAAAATATGTGTTATAAGTGTAAATATATATAATGCATGAAAATATGTGTAATATATGTAAATTATATATAGTGTGTGAAAATATATATATACTGGTATAATTATATGTGAATACTATATTAATTATATAATATTAATAATATTTTAAAGCTCAATAATGGTCTATGAAAATGAATTTAGATTGACAAGTGTGATCTATATACCCAATGTAGTGTCATCAATCATGATTGACGATACTCTTAATTTAAGTAAATTAAGTCAAATTAAATGTATATAGTGCGTGAAAATGTGTCTAGTATGTGTGAACAAACTCGGACAATTTACAAGACAAGATTCAATGCTTTTAAAAAAAAAATCTAAAAAGAGAAATAATCCAAAGTTGGGTCATCTCCATGTGTTTTTATGTATTGATTTTCTATGCATATAAAAGTAACAACATAGCCAAGTTTTAAAGTGAGAGCTTAGAAGCATTACCACCATCATCATGGCTTGGTTGATAGCGGTGGATGTGGAGCAAAACTTAAGCCCCAGAACTCCCTTGAGCCAGATTCTAAATTCCCCCACAAATCATGCATTGACAAACACAAACAATACTAGATTTCACCATTGAATTGTGCCATGCCCAGCATAGAGGAATTTACACAAGAATCAGAAATTCAACCAACGGCAGGGTATCTACAAAAAATTCCTGTCCACCAATCTAGAGAGTATCTAGCTAACCTACCAATTCTAGGAACTAGTTTTTAGTTTGTAACCTGCTTTTGGTGCCCATCTGAAGTTTCTTCTTTGTTTGCATCAATCCTCTCATCATTCTCCGTTTCAGTTGGAGGAGGAGGCAACATTTGAATCACGGTCTCTACCAATTTATCTCTATTTTCTCCAAACCGTTTCTCACATTCCTCTATGATCTGTGCAAAATAGAGCGAACAACTTCAATCAATTAACAAAAAGTTTGGTCCTCTTGAAAATTAACCAAACATGCAATTGAAGAAAAATCAAGGATGACGGTAGTCAAGGAAGAGGACCAAAAACATTAAAAACAAAGTACAAGCAACTGATTTCAGTTAATTATTAAAGCACATTATAAGTCAGTCTTAGATTCCACAAGGTTGGAGTAGTTGGTTTAACATTCAACTGAAACGTAAAGCATGCAAGGCATTAGCAATATAGTTGTACAGTTGAATGACAACTATAAAAGTTTTCAAGAAGGCAAACACTCTGGACCAAGAAAGTATGAAGACTCGAAGAATATGTTACTAAATTAATTCTCAAAGTATGGTAATCTAAATGTTCACATCTCAGGTTACCGGATCAATTTCAGCTTCAGATGCTGGTCTAATATTGATGATGTTGTGTATCTCAGCTGTTGCAAGATCATATTTTTTACATTCTTTTATGAACTCATTCACAGTACTCCTAGTTTGAGAGGAAGCGGCTGTTTGCTCAAGATAATCGTAAACCTGCAAAAAGTAATTGAAAACATCAGTTAACAAAACGAGAGGAGAAAACCACCAATCTGTTCAATGCAATAAACATCCAACCTTGTACTCAGATGGTGCTATGGAGGCAATAAGCCGTGTCGGGTCCTTCCCAGCACCTCTAGATCTTAGAAAGTCAAGGACTTCAAAATTAGTGAGAGCACCCACATATGTTTCAATTCTGCAAAAGACAAAAGCTTAAGCAAATGCAAACACTTAAAGAATTGTAGTAAAATGCTACAACTGACAAGAACAACAACATTAGAGGTTAAGGCTGAACTAAAAGTTCAAGACTGCAATTAAAGTTGTAATAATTACAAGGAAGAGATCAAGAACATACATCTTCATTGCCAAAGAAGTAGAAATACTGGGATTTTATTGTCTCAACCTTCAGAACTCCAATGAAATTAGTTATTGATACAAAATATCTGTAAAAATGAGAGAAACCAAAAAAATTATTCACTTCAAGAGCAGTTAATAGAATCCCATTTCCCAAACTTACCAACAGTTGAATATACCACATGCATTTCCTGCCTTACTTTTTAACACTTTAACAGTATAAAAGATTGTAAATTTCACACAGAGAGAAAACCATCATTAGGGGTTAGTATGACAGGCATACAAATGTATTACTTTAGTAAAAGACTAATGGCACCATAACATGAATAATAAGCCTCAACAATTGCAAACAAGAATGTCAAAGTTCCAATCTTTTAGCAAGTACCTTTTTAACATTTAACTCAATAAAGGATAGTGAATTTCATGCATAGATATAACCATCATTAGGAGAGAATAATAAGAACAGTTGAGAATCCGTGTTCGGTTTTTGTATTTTGGAAAATATGAACTGAACCCGAACAATCGAATCGACTTGGTTTTCAGTTTGGTCCAAATTAATGGCTAAAACAGAACCCTATCATTCAAGCCTATTCAAGAGAAATATTCTTACAAAGCCATCAAAGTTCGTTAGAACCCAATTCAAACAAACATTCTCACACACCCTTGAAAATTTTGAGCAACCTTGCAATCAGTATTAATCATATTCTTAGAATTGCTGGCAAAAAAAATAAAAAGGGAACCAATTAGCACCAATGTATTGCAATATTTGCCAGTATTACTTTCTTTTGGTGTCAGACATGACAGAACTAAAGGCATAAGATCAATAACTTCAAACATAAACATGGGACAAAACAAATTCCATATTTCAAACACTTGAGAAACTCGACTACAGCTGGACTCTCTTTTTACAAGATCAACACTTTTTACACCAATTTACAGCATAATGCATAAGAAATGCTAAGAATTTCTGTTCACAAGTTGCCTCTGAAGATGCATACTCTGCTGTGCTACACAACTTATATTCATTTTTTCCTTTAATCAAAAGGGTACAAAAAAAATACCATGAATTTGAAAATCACTGTAAGACAATAAACAAGAACACCAAATTAAAATTCATATATAAGAGGGAATTGAAATATACAAGAAAGTACTGACACTCTTTTCAGTACCGTTGCAAAAAGCAGCAAGAACAATAACGAAAGAGATAGCGGTGGACGGCGGCGGTGAGAGGAAGGATTCGGGTTCGCGGCGGCGGCGATGGTGGTGAGGGGCTGAGACCCGCGAGTGATTTGTGTGTAGGCTCTGTGTTTTTTCCTTTTTAATTTTTTTTAAATGATAATTGTATTTGTTCAATTCAATAGCTTGTGTAAGTATAGAAGGATCACTTCCTATGTAGTTTGGGAACCGAACAAGAATGAATAAATGAGAAAATATGTGATTGTCTTTCTTAACTTTTGCTTTTATTTTTATTTATTTATTGGTTATATTGATAACTCTAAATATACATTAGCTTATTAAATTCTATATATATATATATATATATTAATATTAGTTTTATAACATTTATTCATTTTTCTTTTTTTTTAAGAATAAAAAATTTCCTTTTTTTTTTTGTATATTGATTTTGTCTTATTTATAAGTTAAAATTTCAGGCTCTGTTTGGAACGGATCTAGGATTTAATTATAAAACTAAAATAAATAACATTTGGACAAATTGTTTACAAAGTTTTTCATTTAAAAAACAAAAAGAAATGTACAGAAACATACAATGATGTGAAATCTGGATTATTAATGTAATCATTCATATTTCATTAGATGGGCCCCACAAATGGGAAGAATGGAAGGCTTGTATTCATTTTATAGGCGGCTCCCACCTTGAAAAAGATGAAAATGCTGTGTATTTACTGATTTGTACTGAATTTTATGTAAAAGTAGGTTCCAAAAATATTTTAAATTAATTATTTAATAATATATAATTCAATTATTATACACACAATAATCATTATCATATACACAATTTCCAATAAATTAACCAAATTTGTCTATCCAAACACATCTAATCATTTTATATATATTAATTTCTCATAACAAAACCCAATAAAATCATTTTATAAATAAAACTAAAAAACACCTTATCCAAGCGGAACCTCAGAATTTTTGATTCTATTAAATACCAAAATTTTTCAAAATGTCACATTTATTGATTTTGTCTTACATATAACTTTTATATTTTGTATGTTAGTTATAAAATTTAACTTTTTTATTTTAACTAATTTAATAAATGTATATTTTAAATGGTTTACTGTCAAAAGGATTTGTTTTTAACTCAAATTTATAATAACTAAGTGAAAAACTATATGCTAACTGTCCTTAACCTCATTTTACAAGTATACAATGTACAATGGATGATGGTTTAGGTTTGTATATTCTATTTCATTCCCAGATTTGTATATTCCGTTACATTCCATGTTTCATTCTATAGAAATAAATTGCGTCTTTAGGTAAAATCTTATCAATTGATTAATAAACACTAAGAAATAAGTATTAAATATACACAAGTTGTATCCATAAAATATAATAGAGAATAAAACACAAACCGTAACGAAAATTTCATTGGGCTTAATTATGTTGTTCTTTGTTGGTAATGTAATCAGCTTAGATAAGAGACATTTCTACAAAAATTATGCTAGATTTTTTCTTTTGGATCCTCCGAAGATACTTCTTCTTGATCATCTGAGATCTGTTGATTTATGATTGTTCTTTACATAATTTCACAACTTGAAACTTCCTTTGCTTCCTGATGCATCAATGGAGGTCGAACAACAACAGTTGGCTGCTTTGCATTATATTTAGCTATTGCTTTAGCTTTGGGATATTCATAACCATATTGTTCTAAATGTTTCTTTTTGTCATTATAATCATTCTGTTGATCTAATCCATCCATACCATCCCTTGAATCTTCCTTCTTCTGCTCATCCAAATCATTCCCACTTGATTCCATTTCTCTTTCTTGCCCTGCCAGTAATTTGGAGCAAGATTTGTGCCAATTAGTAGAGCTTAAGGGACTTGGAACTTTTATTGGTCTTTTCGCATCGTCCATATTCCCAACATTGGTGGGAAATTCTTGAACTTTCTGAGCCCGATCATAGGCAAATCCAGGATGAAATCTGCGCTGATGATCAACTATATATCCCTTATTGAACAGCTGCACATTATCCTTTCCATGCTCAGAACTGTACCAAAATTCAGCGAGAGGGCTCGGAACAGAAGCATTATAAGTTATATGCTCATGATCATTCATTGCTTCATTTTTCACTGCATAGCCCCATTGATTGTAGTCAGAAGTAGATCCAAATCCAGGCTTTTCCCTCCACTCAGCATTCCTGATGACAGGAGAGCACACATCTTGATCAGAATCGCCACTCCCGGAATGGCTTGTTCTTGACAAACCATTGATATACGGTTCGATTTCGCGGAAATTGGTGTAGCCTAAACTCATGAAGAAGCTATATATACTTGCAACTTTCTGCTCTTTAAGATATGTAAACACCAAAATTTAAAAAACTTTGTTGAAGGTTTTTGTTCACTCCTGTTCATAGAAAACATGCATGAACTTCAAGCTATGTCCTTTTATAAAGAGCAAGCAAACTAAATTCCAGGATAATCTAAAAAGTGTTTCATGATCAATAAGGGAATCAAATTCTTTGAATTGAAAACAAAGAATTACTGAATCTATTCTTTCTGATCATCAAGACAAGTGGATGTGTGATACAGGCAAAAGATTCCAAACTAAATATCTTCTTATATGTTCTGGCAAATTGGCAATGGAAGTGGATGACTACTTTAGTGATTGAGCTGTTCTTTTCTTGAATGAAGAGAATCCCTGGCTGTTGATCAAACTGGAAATTCCCTACAGGCTACAAGAGTAAACCAAACTGCAGTTCAATGGATTGTTTGATAAAACAATTCCTATCTGAAAATTAATTGATTCATATATAAATGAATTAAACTTGTTTGATAATTATGTATTGCAAATTAATCTTCATATATTAGGACTTAGGAGGATCGAAAAATATAGGTAAAATGACCATAGAATTTTTAAAAGATAAAATTCAACTTAATGTTTATTTGAGAGTAGGTTAAGTGTATGTTTTTAGTAAATACGATTTATTTTTTCATACATGATTACACACACTACATATATATATACTTTTATATGCTAAATATATTTTATATATACTATAAATATTTTCACACTTATTTTTGCACATTATATATATTTATACATACTAAACACATGTTCAATCACTACACATATTTATATATATATATATATATATATATATATATAAAACATATTTTTACACACTACAAATTGATATTTTTGAACTTAAAATTAATACTAGAAAGTGAAAAGTGAGAAGCAAAAAAAAAAAAAAAAAAAGATTGAAATGTATAAACGTGTGCATGAGCACGCGTCATTAACTATCCGTTTCATATATGAATCAATTTCATATAAGTTTTTACAAATAAATTTAGACAGAACATAATAACAAATTGTAATTCATATAACAATACTTTGTTTACTAGATTAAAGTATGTTATATAAAAGTTTTTACACCAATAAATTTACACTAAACTTGATAACGAAACGTAATTCATATAACTTACTTCACTTAGTATGATAAAAATAAATTTAAATAACAAAATGTGATTCATATAACCTACTTCACGTAGGAGTATAAAAATAAATTTAGATAAAACACGATAATCAAATGTGATTAATATATTATAACATACCCCATTTAATAGGATAAAAAGGCTCACTAGTTGTCATTGTTGTAAGCAGTCTTGTAGTACAATCAGCTTATATTCATAGAGATTTTACACACATGCAATGCTTATATAGACATGATCATCATTATTCCAGTTACCCCCAAGCTAGATAGAAAGATATTTCTACACAATTATTTATATGTGCTTGATTTTTCTTTTGGATCCTCCAAGCCAAGATATTACCACTTCTTAATCTGATATTTGTAGATTAATGATCATGATCTTTTACATTATTTCACAACTTGAATCTTCCTTGCTTCCTTTTGCCGCAGCTTTCTTTTTCTTTTGCAATGGAGGTCTGGCAACAGCTGCCTGTGCATTCGGCTTTGGATCATACTTCGCTAATGGATATTCATAAACATAGGGCAGAGATTGAGCAACAGTTTGTCCCTTTGGATAATACTTGGCTGATGCTCTAGCTTTGGGATATTCATAACCGAAAAAACCCTCCTGCCCTGTCCCATGAACAACTTCGTTGTTGGATGGAGGCTGAGCAACAGTTAGTGGCTTTAGATTATTATACTTAGCTGATGCATTAGCTTTGGGATATTCATGAAGGCGTACAATTGGTTCAAATGTCTCATAAACATTCCGCTGGTTTGATTCATCCATAACCATACCATCCCTTGAAGAATCTTCATTCTGCGGATCCTCTTCCAAATCATCCTGATCACTTGATGAGTTGATCATTTTTCCTTCCTTGTGACGTTCCTCCAAATCAACCGCACTTGATGATTCCGTTTCCCTTTCTTGGCCTGCCAATTTGGAGCTAGAGTAGTGCCAATTAGTAGACATTAAGGGACTGGGAATGTTTACTTCTGGTGTTTTTGCATCTTCCATCCCAACATTCTGAGGTCGATCGTAGGCTAATCCAGGATGAATACTGCGTTGATCAACTATATATCCCTTCAACATCTGCTGATCTTTTTCCTTTCCATTCTCAGAACTGTACCAAAATTCAGCAAGAGGGCTTGGAACAGATGCATTAGTATAAGTTATATGCTCATTCGTTGCTACATCTTTCACTGCATAGCCTCGTTGGTTATAGTCCGATGCATATCCAAAACGAGGCTTTTCCCTTCCCTCAGCATCCCTGATGACAGGAAAGCACACATCTTGATCAGAATTGCCAATCCTGGAAGGGCTTGTTTTGGGCAAACCATTGATATATTCTTCGATTTCGCGGAAATTGGTGTAGCCTAAGCTCATGATGAAGCTATATATATACTTAATGCAACTATCTCTTCTTCCTAATTAATAAGACACAAACCAAAACTATAAGATTGTTTGGAAGGTTTTTGTTCAAACTCCTGCCTATGCAAACCTTCAAGCTAGCTGTTTCCTTTCATATATAAAGCAACTAAATTCTAGGATAATATCTCATGATGATCAGTTTCATCAACAAGGGAATCAAATTCTATGAAAATGAAAACAAAGAAATGGTGCATCTATTCTTTTCCAAGACAAGTGGGATCACTTTGGTGATTGATCAGTTGTTGTTTTCTTGAATAATGAAGAGAATCCGTAAATTGGAAATGAGCAGTAGTTGATGTACAAACACTCCATTATTGAGCATATTATCTGTTTGACATCATGGGACAAGAATATATGCATGGCTGTGGACTTGGCCATTATCATCTATTGCTGTTGGACAGTCCCAAAAATTGGAAACAGTTGGATGGAAAAAGAAAAGATTTAAGGATGCTAAGATTTGACTCTTAGAGTGAGAAATGGAAATTGGATGGAAAAAGCCAAAAATAAAAGAGGGATGAAAAAATCTTTTCTGGACAAAAACATCAAAATGTTGATAGTATCACAGCCATTTGATTTTTTTTTTTAAATTAATGTGAAACAGGCCACAGATATGTATTGGAGTGCATATATATATAGGATTAGTTTTAACATTTTTTTTCTTTGATTTAATTTTGAAAGACACTTTCAAATTCTTTCAAAATTGTGGTGTTTGTGTGGATTGTTGTCTTCTATCAATTTATATATGTGTTATAAAAAAAAAGTTTTAGATGAAATTATCAACAATGTTGATTATAAAAAGATCCTCTTGAATTATATTCATAAAAGTTGAATTAATATCACTCTGGATATTCTGTTCCATTATAACAAGATTAATTGTAAAAAGATTTTCTTGAATTATAATCATAAAAGTTGAATTAATATCACTCCGGATCTTCAATCGTTTTTTAATTTATAAATACACACCACGTATATTTACTAAAAACATATCAAGTGATTAGTGAACCCAAATAAAATGTTAAATACACTTTACTAGTATTTATAAATATTGAAATATAGAATGTGACAGAATATCCATTGAGAATTAATATAGCTGCTTCTGACACCAATTTTTGTAATTCATATAAGTAAAAAACAACTGCTATCTAAACCATCATCCAAAGTCCCTTTTAAAACACTTTGGATCTTCAATTATATTTAATATTTTATTTATTATTCAGTTGGTTTCCTGTAAAGCGGGTAGACATGGCTACAGTTTTGGAACCGAACTGCCCCTCGGCAATTCCGGTTACGGTTCCGATTTTTTTCTGGTTTCGATTTTATTCTTAGTTATGGTTATGGTTACTGTTACAATTTTATTGCTGTTTCGGTAACGGTTTTATTCCCATTTCAAATTCGATTTCAATATCAAATTTCAAGTTGAACATCCGAATTTGATTTTGAATTTTTTTATTCCATAATTTAAACTATAAGGGTTAGGTTTTAGTAGTTACAACTTAGAAATACTAAATTTTACAAGTTATAATTTTAGATATTTAAATTGTTTGGAGTTAATAAAACTTGTAGTCTTTTAGAGTTTTATAATTTTAATGTCAACAAATTTTACAAGTTAGAATGTTAGATAATTACATTATTAGAAAGTAATAAATGAAGAAACTACTAAATTTTATTCATTGGTATAGAAAAATTTACAAGTTAAGAATTTTAAATCATAAATTTACAAGTTAGAAATTAATAAATAAAGAAACTACTAAATTTTATTCAATGGTATAGAAAAATTTACAAGTTAAGAATTTTAAATCATAAATTTATAAGTTAGAAATTAATAAATGAAGAAATGCTAAATTTTATTCATAATTGATGGTTTAAACTTTAAATTTGAATAGTATATTAATACAATTGCAAAATATATCATGATATACAATAATACAACTATAGTCTATACAAATAAAACTATGACATTTATATAAACAAATATATAGATATGAAAATTATAATATTTGACAAACATGATAAATTATTTCAAACTTTCAATAATCTAAAAATATACAATATTAAATTTTTCTTCATTTTAATAAACTAATAGTAGTCGTCGTCGTCATCATTGTTAGTTCTTTCGGCATCGGTGATAGATGAATTAGTAGTATAAGTAGAGCTACCATTGGTGGTAACGTCTAAATCTAAATCAAAATCTTCTTCTATATCTTTTTCTTGTTCTCTATAAGCGATTTTACTCCAGTATTTTAAAACTCGGACCGGAGTGCGAACTGGTAGAGTTACTGGGTTAGGGGTCAATTGGTCGGACCGGTCGAACCTGTGTCAAGAACCGGATGACGTCATAAATATATTTAATATAAATATATTAATTAAATATTAACATATCTCACATTTTATGTCAAAATAAAATGACCAAATTATAAAAAAAATAATATTCAATTAAGTTCTTAGTTTTTCATTAATAAAAAATTCATAGATCGTATTGTTTAATAATGCTAATAATTATTTTGTTTATAATTTAATAAAATTTTATTAAAATATGCAAAATATATTAAAGTATTAATTAATTAATATCAAATTGATCATATTAAAATAAGTTAAAAAGTGTAGTTCTCAATACATAATTTATTTATTTCAAAACTTAAACTTGTGAATTAAAAAAATTAATGACATGTCATACTTTGAATTTAATTTTGTGTGCTATAAAATAATAATTAAATAAAAAACAATAAATATGATATGATAAAATTTAAAATTAATATTTATTTAAATTGTATGAATGTGATTGATTGAAAATATTAATGAAAACATAATTTCCATATTTATTCAAAATCTTGTAATATGGTGAATTAGAATTATTTATGACAATTAGAATTTATTAAAAATCTTAAAATATGGTAAATTGAAAGAATTTATGATAATTGAAAGATATTAAAAATTTTGAATATGGTAAATTAAAGTATTTATGACGATTGAATGTATTCAAATTTTAAAATATGGTAAATTGGAATCATTAATGATAATTAAAAATTTTGAATATGGTAAATTAAAGTATTTATGACAATTGAATGTATTCAAATTTTAATATTAAAATGTGGTAAATTTGAATCATTAATGACAATTGGGATGTATTGATAGAAAAATATTTACTACTATTAATTAGCTTTAAGTGTAAGTGTAATAGTAAATGGAAAGAAAAAAAGAAAGAAGGAAAGAAAGAAAGAAACAAGGAAGAAAGAAAGGAATCAGGAAAGGAAATAAGGAAAGAAAGAAAGAAACAAGGAAGAAAGAAAGGAATTAGGAAAGGAAGGAAAAAAAAAGCAAAAAAAAAAAAGAAGAAGAAAACCGAAAACCGGGTTTTGTAGCTGAATTTTGTAGCTTTTGTACGCGGACGAAACTTTTACATGAGGCCGAAATATATTTTCCTGTGTAATACTTATTTGCGTAAGTCGCCAAATGAATGCACCAAAAGTAAAAGAAAAACACATGACATGATGGATGTGCAGCAGTGTTTTGAAAATCGGAACGGTCAGTTCGATTGGATGGATTGGGGACCAGTCCTGTTACACCCTAAAAAACTATTTTGGCAAAAAATTGGTCAAATTAAGTCAAAAGCTAGGTTTGACCAGTCAAAAAATCAATTTTAACCGATTATTTTTTACTTTTTTTTGGCTACTATGGCCTGATTATTAGTTTTGATTTCAGACCAATAACACTTATGGGCTATTATCAATTTTGGGTTTTAAAGTTTTATTTTTTATATTTTAATGTTGGGTTCAATATTAATATATATATATATATATATATATATGGGCCTATTGCTATTTTTTATGAATAAAATTATATTATTTAATTTTTTTTATTAATTCACTAAGATAAATCAATAACTAAATAATATATATGTGGTTTATTATTATTTTGAGCCATTTGTTAATAGAGAAAAATATTTAAATAAAAGAAAAGTTCACAATTTTTGAGATATTTTGTATTTTTATTTTCATTTCATTTTAGAATTATTATTTTGATATTAAATAATGTCTAATCTTTAGATGAATTAATAGTATTTTATTTATATTATTTATTTTAATTATGATTTAGTAAACATTTATAGTTAGATAAACGTATTATTTTAGATTATTAATATATTTAATATTTAAATTTATTTATGACTTCATTCGATTTTTTGTCCAGTTTGACTCGAATTGACCCCTTGACCCCTTAGCGGGTTCGATTTTCAAAATATTGATGTGCAGACCATCATTTATTATAAATCTCCACCTTGGTTTGGACACACAAGAATAGTGACTTAATCAAACACCTCCGACAAAGCCCCAATGGTGGTTGAATCACAAACCATGAACATCAATCAATTCTAAGCACTGCTTGAACTTGTATACTGGAAGAATTTTTGTAAGTATATTCACAATGGCTTTCTTCTCGACAATGGTATTTCGAATAAAATGATAATTGATATTAATATGCTTCGTCCGCCAGTGATACATATGGTCGTTAGTAAAATAAATTGCATTTTAACTATCATAGTAAATGATACTAACTCCTTGCTGTAGAGTTAATTAGCAGAATAGACCTCGAAGCCATAAAGCTTTTTTAATAGCCTCAATAACTGCCATATATTATGCTTAAGCATACTTCTTTTTATTGGCAAAATATGAAGTTGAATTCTGTAATTTTTGTATTTGGACGAAGCTTTTGCATGAGGCCTCAACATCTTTTCGCGTGTGATAATTATTTGCGTACGTCGTCAATGAATGTACTAAAAATTAAGGAAAAACACATGGCATGATGGGTGTGCATACCATCATTTATTACAAATTGAAAACAAAGAATTAATTATTGTTTTGTTCTTGAAGGAAGAGGATCCATGCATGTTGATCAAACTAGAAAATCCTAAAACTTTGGCTCCATGGTATTTTTTTGATTTAATATTAAAATCTTTTTTTATGCAGATTTGTTATAATATGTCAAACTAACAATTAAGCAAGAATAAGAATAACTTCGTGTATCAGGAACCACTACAAACATATTTAGACTAGTCAAATTAATTCATCATACTATTCAATAGTATCCACTAAATTACTCGGTTTTCAATTTGAGATTATTTAAAAGTTGTGTGTGTCTCCAAAATTTTTGCAATGGTCAATGGCTCTCTTTGTGTTTTGCCCTTTTGTATTTTTGGCAAATGTCAACTTGAATATTCATTTAAAAGTTGGGTGATGAGTCTCCAAAAATGTTGGGAATTCATTCAAAAGTTGGAGTTGTTGGATAAAAGCTATTATTTTGAATGAGAAATTTGTTTCTCAAGTGGTTGGGAAAAATAATAAAACTTGCGGGCTTGATCAACCCCACGTTTTGTTGGATTGACATTTCTTCAGAATGGAACAGATTCAATGAACTGAATTTAATTCAGTAAACTGAAGAGTTTATGAATTTAATTCTGTATTGAAATCTGAAGAGTTTATGAATTTATTTCATTGAAATTTGAAGAGTTTATGAATTTAATTCATTATTGAAAACTGAAGAGTTTTCTTGAAATCTGAAAAGTTTCCTTGAAATATGGAAAGTTTCTTGGAAATATAAAGAGTTTCTGGTTAATCCAAAGGTTTCTTTTCTCATCTATAAATATAGCTTATGCAGAGACAAGAACTAACTTCAGAACTTTCGAAATAACTAATTCCTCTTATAAATCTCTCTATTTTTGGGTGTTCATCAAACCAAAGTTCTAGTTCGCTGGTAAAACTGTTAGGTGCAAACAGACTTTACGAATCCGTTGTATCCTGGGAAACAGACACTCGTAAAAGCTTCAGCACTCATACGGGAAGGAGCGAATCTGTTTTAAGGAAATTGTGGTTAACAAAAGCCTCGGATATTCATTCTTTTCCTACTGTTATTACGATTATATTTTTTTTGTACCAGGCCTATAGATTAACAATCTTAAAACAGAATTTGCTTTTTGTAATCGTGATGGCAACTGGATCAGAGTCTACTAATGTGAATGCTACAGGAAACGCAGTTCCAACTGCAATTGCCATACTTCTCACAATTCCAACGGGTCATGTGGAGAAACTAAAAAATTCAATGGTATGAATTTTAAAAGGTGTCAACAAAAGATGATGTTCTATTTGACTGCTTTAAATGTGGCCAAATACCTGATGGAGGATGATCCAAAACTCCTTGAAGGTAATGTTGACACACAAACTCATACTGCTATTGAAGCATGGAAGCACTCTGAGTATTTGTATCGTAATTATATATTAAATTGCTTGCATGATTCATTGTATAATGTTTATTGTGCATGCAAAACCGCTAAAGACTTATGGGAATCTTTGGAATGGAAATATAAAACGGAAGATGCTGGCACAAAGAAATTTGTTGTCAGGCGTTTCCTTGATTATATGATGATAGATTCCAAGACTGTGATCAGTCAAGTGCAAGAACTTCAAGTGATGATTCTGCACGAAATCCATGCTGAGGGGATGAGTTTGAGTGAGCTGCTATTATTGAGAAGCTACCTCCTGGTTGGAAGGATTTCAAAAACTACCTCAAGCACAAGCGTAAGAAAATGACCTTAGAGGATCTTGTTGTTAGACTTCGAATTGAAGAAGACAACAAGACTTCCGAGCTTAAGGCATTGAATCCTGTGGAAGGAAAGGTAAATGTTGTGGAACATGGCAGAGGTCAAGGTTCCAAAAACAAAACCAAGAACTATAACAAGTTCAAGGGGAAGCTTGGGACAACTGGAGGTGTCTCAAAGTAGAAGTATAAATTCAAAGGGAAATGCTTCAATTGTGGCAAACAAGGTCACAAGTCGACTGAATGTCGAGCTCCGGAAAAAGATCATGAAATGAACATGATTGATGGCATCACCAAAGATGTGGAAGATATGAATTTGATTGCTGTGATATCCGAAGTAAACTTGGTCGGATCCAATCAAAATGAATGGTGGATTGACACTGGTGCAACTAGACATGTTTGCATCAATAAAGATTATTTTTCCACATTTGAATCAATTCAAGAGGGAAGAATTTTTATGGGAAATTCTGTCTCTGCTGCAATTGAGGGGAAAGGACGGGGTGCAATTAAAGATGGCTTCTGGCAAGATTTTAACACTGAAAGATGTGTTATATATGCCAGAAATTCGTAAAAACTTGGTATCTGGATTCCTTTTGAACAAACATGGGTTTTGCATGGTGTTCGAATCTGATACAGTTACTTTGAGTAAATCTGGAATGTTTGTAGGAAATGGATATGCAACCAATGGGTTGTTTAAATTGAATGCAATGACTATCGTCAATAAAGATATATCTTCTGTTTACATTCTTGAGTCTTCTAATTTATGGCATGGTAGACTAGGTCATGTTAATTATGATTCAATGCGTCGATTAATTAATTTAGACCATATACCAACATTCCAGATTGATTCAAAGTATAAATGTGGAATTTGCGTTGAAGCAAAACTTACAAGGTCATCTTTTAATACAATTGAAAGAAGCACCGAACCACTTGAATTAATTCATAGTGATGTTTGTGATTTGAAATATGTTCAAACACGAGGAGGTAATAAATATTTTATTACTTTCGTTGATGATAGCATGAAATACTGCTATGTGTATTTGCTGAAAAGCAAAGATGAAACTATAGAGAAATTTGTTCTCTATAAAACCAAAGTTGAAAATCAACTTGGTAGGAAAATCAAAAGATTGAGGAGTGATAGAGGTGGCGAGTATGAGGCACTTTTTGGTGACTTCTGTGCAAAGCATGAAATTATCTATGAAATCACTACACCATATTCACCTCAATCTAATGGGGTTGCTGAACGCAAAAATCGAACATTGAAAGAAATGATGAATTCAATGTTGATAAGTTCAGGACTACCTGCATTCATGTGGGGTGAAGCTATTTTGTCCAGCAATTATCTTTTAAATAAGATACCCCGAAAGAAAAAGGACAAAACTTCATATGAATTATAGAAAGGAAAAAAACCATCCTATAAACACTTGCGAGTGTGGGGGTGTTTGGCAAAGGTGGTTGTACCACCACCAAAAGCAATAAAAATAGGTCCTAAAACGGTGGATTGTATTTTTATTGGCTATGCACACAACAGTAATGCATATCGGTTCCTTGTGTATGATTCTCAAAATTCAGATATACACAAGAACACGATTATGGAATCAAGAAATGCATCTTTCTTTGAAAATGTATTTCCTTGTAAAAGCATTACTGGATCTAGTTCGTCAAAACGAACCAATGATCAACGTGAGGTTCAAGAAGTTGAACCGAGACGTAGCAAAAGAGCTAGAGTGGAAAAATCATTTGGTGATGATTTTATAACTTACTTGTTGGAAAAATAACCACAAACTTTTGCTGAGGCTGTGAGTTCCTCAGATGGACCTTTATGGAAAGAAGCCATAAAGAGTGAAGTTGATTCTATTTTGCAGAATCATACTTGGGAGTTAGTGGATCTCCCACCTGGTTGTAAACCTTTAGAATCCAAGTGGATTTTTAAAAGGAAAATGAAGGCTGATGGTTCTGTTGACAAGTATAAAGCCAGACTTGTGATTAAAGGTTACAAGCAAAAAGAAGGCTTAGATTACTTTGATACATATTCTCCTGTGACGAGAATAACTTCTATAAGGTTGATACTTGCTATTGCAGCCTTAAGAAAATTAGATGTGCATCAGATGGATGTCAAAACAGCCTTTCTAAATGGAAAATTAGATGAAGAAATCTATATGGAGCAACCCGAGGGTTTTGTGGCTCCAGATACAGACAAAAAGGTCTGTAAATTGGTGAAATCTTTGTATGGTTTGAAACAAGCACCTAAAAAGTGGCATGAGAAGTTTGATCATACAATGATTACCAATAGATTTAAAATCAATGAATATGATAAGTGTATATATGTCAAAGAGACAGGAGATGACTATGTCATCTTATGTCTATATGTGGATGACATACTCATTATTGGTAGCAATGATAAGATTATCAAATCTACCAAAAGCATGTTAAATTCAAAGTTTGACATGAAAGATATGGGACTTGCTGATGTGATTTTGGGAATTAAAATCATTAGAACAGCTGATGGTCTAATTTTGAGTCAGACTCATTATATAGACAAGATTCTTGATAAGTTTATTAAGAATGATTCTGAGATTGCCAGAACACCATTAGATAATAGTCTCCATTTATCCAAGAATCACGGAGAGGGTATTTCTCAAGTAGAATACTCAAGAATAATTGGGAGTCTTATGTATCTAATGAGTTGTACTAGACCAGATATTGCTTATGCGATAAGCAAGTTGAGTGGATATACGAGTAATCCTAGTGTTGAGCACTGGACTGCGATTACTAGAGTATTACGGTATCTTCGTTATACTCGTAATTATGGATTACATTAAATCTCATATCCGACTGTGATAGAAGGTTACACAGATGCAAATTGGATATCTGATGTAAAGGATTCAAAATCCACTAGTGGCTATGTGTTCACACTTGCCGGAGCTGCTATAAGTTGGAAATCCTCAAAACAAACTGTAATAGCCAGATCCACAATGGAATCCGAGTTTATTGCATTGGATAAATGTGGAGAAGAGGCAGAATGGCTACGCCATTTCTTAGAGGATATTCCTAAATAGGCGAAACCTGTGCCACCTATTTGCATTTATTGTGATAGCCAATCGGCAATAGGAAGAGCACAGAGTACTATGTATAATGGTAAGTCTAGACATATTCGTCGTAGACATAATATCATTAAGCAACTGCTCTCAACTGGAGTTATCTCAATTGACTATGTAAGGTCAAGAGATAATATTGTGGATCCGCTAACCAAAGGGTTAAATAAAGATGCAGTTGAGAAATTGACAAAAGGAATGGGAGTAAAGTCTGTGGAAAATACAAGTTTTATGAAGGAAAACCCAACCTAGTTGACTGGAGATCCCAAGATCTAGGTTCAATGGGACAACCTACTTGTAAGACTTAGTTTGTCACTGTGGGGGTAACCTCAACTCATTCCTGTCATGAAACAGTGACGTAATAGATGTTAGCAATTTATTGCTTTAATGATACTTAAGGAAGTAATTTGTATTACTATGGACTTAAGAAATCACCTATGTGGGAGAGAAGTGGGGCCGCTTCTAAGTAGAATTATTAAGACTCAATCCTTCAGAAACTCCTGCAGAACCAGGACGTGTTCATGGCCAAAATGAACAAAATCATGAGAACTGAACGAAGGAAAAAGATTTCTGTGTAATTTATGTGGACTCTTTACTGTTAATAGCAAGATAGTTCAAGGACATCGCGTCTACTGGATAGCTGGTAAAGCAAACATACTTTACAAGGAAAAAGTTCAAAGGGTAACACCTACTTTTCCTATGCACGAATCTATTGATGAAAACCAACGTCGAGTCAAAACAATTTTTCATTCATGTGGGGGATTGTTGGATAAAAGCTATTATTTTGAATGAGAAATTGGTTTCTCAAGTGGTTGGGAAAAATAATAAAACTTGCGGGCCTGATCAACCCCACGTTTTGTTGGATTGACATTTCTTCAGAATGGAACAGATTCAATGAACTGAATTTAATTCAGTAAACTGAAGAGTTTATGAATTTAATTCTGTATTGAAATCTGAAGAGTTTATGAATTTATTTCATTGAAAACTGAAGAGTTTATGAATTTAATTCATTATTGAAAACTGAAGAGTTTTCTTGAAATCTGAAAAGTTTCCTTGAAATATGGAAAGTTTCTTGGAAATATAAAGAGTTTCTGGTTAATCCAAATGTTTATTTTCTCATCTATAAATATAGCTTATGCAGAGACAAGAACTAACTTTAAAACTTTCGAAATAACTACTTACTCTTATAAATCTCTCTATTTTTGGGTGTTCATCAAACCTTTAAAGTTCTAGTTCGCTGGTAAAGATGTTAGGTGCAATCAGACTTTACGAATCTGTTGTATCCTGAGAAACAGACGCTCGTAAAAGCTTCAGCACTCATACGGGAAGGAGCGAATCTGTTTTAAAGAAATTGTAGTTAACACAAGCCTCGGACATTCATTCTTTTCCTACTGTCGTTACGATTATATTTTCTTTCTACCAGGGCTACATATTAACAGGAGTGATTCTACAAAATTTTGCAATGGTTTATATGGCTCTCTTGGTGTACTTTTCAAGGCTAAACTTTCAATGACAAATGTTAATGTTTTCAAGTTTAAATCCATTGAAGAATGACAATATTGGGAAACAGAAAGGCGTACAAATTTTGCAAACGCAGAAAGAAAAAGTTCATTCCCGCGAAATACGACTAACTCCATTAACAAAATAAAGATTTACTTCCCAAAGTTTTCAACGACTATTTAAAAATTACATGTACGGCAATAAAATATGAATATGTGGCAGTCCCAAGTTCCCTCATTCATTGACATCTACTCATCGTTTTTATTTGTAAACTTCTTGCTTGGCCAAAAAGGGACCATATCTACTGGACTACTCTGCTTGTAAGCATGCATAGATACGGTCAAAGTTCGTGAACATGTTATGAGTCATAATGAAGTACTGGACCACCCTGAGGTAATACTATAAATTTGAAGAATTGGGTTGTGTAGATTTCAGTGTTTTTGTTAGTAAATTTGGGTATTTGAGATTAATGGTTTTGATTGCTCTGGGAGAAGATTGTGCTGTTGAATGTTTTGCCTAAAGGGTTTCTGCAATCTCTGGTGTTGTGGTAGATAGACACTTAGAAAGGTATTATAGATTTTCAAATTTTCTTTTTTTATTTAAAGAATTAGTTGATCAGATAAGATTGTGTGCAAAAGACCAAGTTTGTAATGAGATAGTATTAAGTTAATTTGAGGAGATTGAAGTTCTTGGGGATTGGTTCTTTGCTTCTGTTCTATGGTATTCACTTCTAAAACAAGGGATTTAATTTTTCTTTTGCTGTGTTGACACTAATAAGTAATTTGTTTTGAGTTGGCAGATTAAAGAAGGTGGTTCATGGGATTTGGTGGACTTGCAATTTTTTGGATTTTGTGTGCTTGAAATTTTGGATATTTTGTTTTGGTTATTTATTTGTTACTGGTTTTTATTAGGTGACTAGGGATATATTTTTTATAGTTCTACTGCCACCTTAAAAACAGCAATTCCCTCCTGTTTAATCTCAGTGCAAAATGTCTCCCATTTTTGTGTTTGAAAATTTTGTTGTCTTAGAATTTTTCTTTCTCTTATCGTGTTATTTTGGTGATTTGGCATGGGAGTAAAATTTTCTCTCATGATCTTATCTTCGTTGAGATGTTTTGCTCTACAGTTAAGTTTCTCTTTGATTCTAGTTCTTAATATTCACATTGCGATAGTGTTTGGTTCCAGAATTTCATATTTTAGAGGTAGCCTTAAAGTCTAAGGGGAGAAATACCTTGCAAAGGCCATGTATATTTGTCAATGAAAGACACATGGTTTTACTTCTTGCTACCCTAGTTGGATTGAGCAGATTTACGAGGCTAAGAATGTACAGTTAGAAGCCAATTGAAGCTATTAGAGAACTCTGGAATTAGCTTTGCTTCATTATTTAATGGATTTAACATGTGCTTGTCGTCAACTGAAATAGTAGTTTTATTTGTTGAGTTCCTAAATTTTTCTCGCTTTCTTGATTACAGAGATTTCTCAAATTTCTGAAGCTGGTATAGATTGTCAATTCTGTTGATCAAGACAAAGTTCTCTCGAAATCAGCGTTTTCATTTGGTATGTGTTTTTTCGGTTCTTCTCAGAAACAGAGTCGGTTAATGTGAAAATTTGCTGTAATCCTCCAGCTTGTGATTCATTTGCATGACTGTTGTATGTTTTACTAATATCCAGGCACTGAAACTTATCGATCACCAGGTCCTTTGGTTCCCTCTCATAGTTGTTACTGAACGAGTAGTTTTTGCATGTGTAGCTCACAATATGGAATAGAGATTTTGCTATTATGATTAACCTCAAAAAAGGAATTCTGTTCAAACTCATCTTATCTATGGTTGAACTGGTTATGTCCTGCAGACGTGACAGTGGAGTGCATTCACTTTACAAGGATTTGCAATATGCTTAATCGATTTTGTGGCATCTCTTTAGCTTCTTTTTAAAAGTACATAATATAATTTTCCTTTCTAGTTCTATGACATTGACCTATCCTTTCACTTTTTTGATCTGATAATTCTTGTATGCACTATTTGAATAAAAGTGTAACCGTGTCACTGTTCTTCATATTTATTGTCTTGTCCTTGTCATTATGCAGTCATCTAGAGATATTAATGGAGCAGAAGTGCGGCATTGCCAATGACGTTACTGAAGTAATCAATTTTCTCAGAATTCTTTATAATACTACTTCTTCATGTTTTGATGGAAGGTAAGAAGGCATCTTTGTTTTTTTTGTTTCCTTTTTCTACATTTTCAGCTGATAGGAAACACGCCAATGGTATATCTGAACAATGTTGTGGATGGTTGCGTTGGCCGCATTGCTGCCAAATTGGAGATAATGGAACCCTTATCAAGTGTAAAAGACAGGTAATAGTTCTCACTTTTTTGTTATTAATCATTTTCTTTTCTTTTTGAGAAGTTGCTGTGGTTTTTCTTTCCTCTTTGTTGTCCCAGTATTCGACTTTTTATCCCATATTGCTCAGTCACAGACTCATAGGTGGAGAATAGAACAAGTGAACATACTGTTTCTCTCTATCAAAATGCAGGATTGCGTATAGTATGATAAAAGACGCAGAAGATAAAGGTCTGATTACCCCTGGGAAGGTCAGTTGATTTTTCTTTTCTTTCTCTTTTTTTTTTGGTTCACTTGTCAAAAGTGTCCAATCTAAAATTTGCATTGTACATCATCTGTAAACTTGTCTGCAGCGACTGTTTATTTTCAGCAGTGATATTTTTTAATGACAAAGACATCAACATACTCAAATTTCACAATTTTGTGTAGTAGATGATAACTAGAGAGATTATGGATAGACATTTGCATTTAGTACATCTAGTATTCTGACCTAAAGATGGACTCTTGATTTTGAATATGGTCAAATAACGGCGGCTGAAGACGGTTCTTCTTGAGGTAACCAGTGGTAATACAGGCATTGGTCTTGCATTCATTGCGGCATCTAGGGGCTACAAACTTATAATAGTTATGCCACATTCATATAGTATGGAGAGAAGGATTATTCTCCGTGCTTTGGGAGCTGAGTTGTACATCACTGATTCAGCAAAAGGTCTTGATGGCGTTCTGAAGAAAGCTGAAGAATTAATGGAGACAAGACCTAATTGTTATTTTCTCAAACAATTTGAGAACCCTGCTAATCCAAAGGTACTTTTCATCTAGATAAAACCTGTATTGTTCATAGCAACATGCCACCTGAAATGTTTCAATATATAGATCCACTACGAAACCACTGGACCAGAGATATGGGAGGGCACCGAAGGGAAAGTTGATGCCATGGTTGCAGGGATTGGAACTGGAGGTACAGTCACTGGTGCAGGAAAGTTTCTCAAGGAGAAAAACCCAGAGATAAAAGTTAGATACTTCTTACTTCATCATCATTATCTTATATACCTCTTTGATTGATTTATTCAATTTTTTTCATTTTCTTAAGTACTTATTTGTTGACAGGTATATGGTATTGAACCTACTGAAAGCGCAATCTTGAGTGGAGGACAACCAGGTGACTTTCATGTTGTGCATGAACTTCTGTTCTTCTTTTTTTAATGTGTTTAGTATACTAAAGATGCTTTTATTCCTGGCATCTTCTTTAGTCTCAGCATCAGGTGCAAAATACACTTGCAAATGCAATGTCTCGAGTTTAATGTGGTGTTGCATCCTTGTAAATTACTGGATAAAGAACCTCATGCCAACATTGCAAAATTCTTGCTAATTGACATCAGTGTGATGCTTAAAAAGTTAAAAACTTGACATAATAGTTCCTTAGAAGACAGTTGAACCAAGTTCCAGCAACTAGATGCATTTTTCACTCTTTTTACCGATAAACTTATATTAACTTGGTTACACTGCTATTTAGTTGTAAAATGCTTCATTGGCTATCAATGTCTATAGTTTGGCACATAAATGAAGGTATTGAAGTGATTATGGCAGATCATTTTCACCAAGAAATGACCCGATAGTTTTCGGTTGCTATCAATGTCTTATAGTTGAGCTCATAATATTTTTTTCATTTCATGGGTGCTTACTAACTACTGTTACATGTCATCATTAGGTTTCTTCTATGTGAAAAAGTATTACACTAATTGAATTTGCAACTTCCCTCTATGATGTTATCATCTCTTATTAAACTCGTGTGAATAAAATCACATTTATCTAGTGGAGATTGTTAAATCACTTCCAAGAATTACAATCCACACAGTGCTGACAAAAACTTGTGCAGGTATTCATGATTCTCGTGAGTGATCTATATTGAGAGATTTTTAATATCGGTTCTTCAAAGAGTGCCTTTTGTGTTATAAAAACTTGTATGCATTTAATTTAAAGTTGCTTACTACTGCAGAAAACCTTTAGACTGATTTCTCATATGTCATTTCTTTGCTTTTCGGAATTCTTTTTGTGCCTTTTCTGTTGGAGAGATCTTAGGTAAAATGCTTCAAACTGGAATCAATTGTGAGAACAAGTTCTATGCAATGCTAATAAATAATCTTTTTGGACACCTCATTAGTCTTGTCTCTATCTGAGTCAGGTTTTTCTAGTAAGCAGATGATAAAATTTAGTTTGTAGTATACTTTGTAAGCATAAAATCCATTAAAGAGTGTCTTAAGTAGAAATAAAGATCACTCATCTCAAACAAATAAAGATAAAAAATAAAGGTCACCAAGCTCCTTGTGAAAAACTTCTCCTTTTACATGCTCTTATTCTCATGATGTTTTACTCTTGAACTTCTTCATTGCTGTTATCATGTCTTGACATGGAACTCTCATTTGGTAATCATATTTATTGTCCCCTAGATCAGGAAGGTTTTTCATTTTATCTGCCTGTTCAGTTCTTGAGTAAAAATGAAAGTGTTATGTTTTGATGACAAGCCCTTTGCTTCCTTTTTCTGTTTGCTAATTTACGGTCTGCTTGTCTTCATTCTTATTGTGCTTCAGGAGGGATTTTTAGATCATCTTTTTCTATTCGCAAGAGTATTGAAGCCTTTACCCATTTTTGGAGATTGACACAAGTTTCTTATTGCATTTTTCTCTTTGATGTTAAAGGTCCACATAAAATTCAAGGAATTGGTGCTGGTTTCATCCCTGCTGTTTTGGACATCAGTATCCTTGATGAAATTATTCAAGTAAGGTTTTAGATTTGTCCATTTTTCACTGTTTTGCTGCATCAAAATGAGATTTAATCAATATAAACTCTGTCCGCTTAGTCAATTCTACCTTTCCTTCTAAGGAAGTATAATCAATCCTACAGTTATAAATCTTCCTCATGCTTTCGTCAATTTATCTGGATTTAAACACATTTCCCTTTTGCTGTTTTTGGGCTAACTTCTGGAAAATTTATCCATCTTTAGGAAACAGATCATTGTAGTAGTCGCACTTGGAGTTGTGCTCTATACGAAGAAAAGAGAAAGAGGAAAACGATTGATATGTTATATAACTAACTGTTGACAAAATTTAGCTCATAAATGAAATATATTTTACAGAATCTTCAATCCAGTTTTGATGAACGCCTTTCATTGGCAACATTTCTTTACTGTCTTTATGAGATGGCACAGTAACTTGAACAAGTGGCACTGCGTATAGCATATAGAAATTTAAAAAAAACAAAATTGTAGCATACACAAGATCCTGATATCCTCATTGATAAAAGAAGCTTTTGTGTGCTTAAACATCAAAGGAGCTTATATTCTTCATAAATCATGAGTATTTGTTACCTGCAAAAACTCAGAATGTAAATATTGCAGAAAATCTTAATACAAACATTTAAGGGCCTTTTTCTCTTTCAGAAGTTCTTAAAATGTGAAAACTAACTTGTCCAAAAATATAAATGCTAGGTGCTTATCTTGACTGATTTGTCATACGACTAAATAATAGATAGTCTCATTCAGTTTTCACTATTCACTAATTCATTTCCATAAGAAAGATTTGTATAATGTAATCTTTTGTTGACATCAAATCCTGCTGTATCTATATATTTCACCCCTTCAGATATCCAGTGATGAAGCTATTGAAATGGCAAAACTTCTTGCACTGAAGGAAGGTTTGCTGGTACGTTCAAACTCAGTTTTAGAGACATCATTGACGACCTTCTCTAGTCAGCCACCGATGACCTTTTTGTGCTTTTCCCTATTGTATATCATACTGCCTTTGGGAATTGCAGGTGGGTATTTCCTCAGGGGCTGCTGCAGCTGCTGCAATAAAGCTGGGAAGAAGGCCTGAATATGCTGGAAAACTCATTGTTGTAAGTTACTTCTTCTCAAACTAAAGGACATTTAGGCTAATTTTGCAATATATTATGTCCAATTGCAGCCAATCTTGCTCTGTTGCACCTTTAAAGGCTTTGTGATATCTTATATGGAAGTACTAAGGAAATCCTTGTTTCTTTTTCTAACTCCCATAGAGCAAATATTAGAAGAGTATTCAATGGGATTATGAATTGTGAGCAATATTTCTTAATCCATTTAGGACAAAAATACGAGATAATGTTACGAATCTTCACTTCACATCCATTCGGTTTGATTTTTCAGCAGCCCCTATAGGCTCTCAACTCATGTTGCAAACATGAGTTCAATTTGTTTGGTATTCTTGCGCTTATGTAATCGTTAAGTCAAATTTGGCCTTCTGATTGTTGTAAAGCACTGCCCAATGTCCAACAATGCTCTAATCTCACTTCTCATGGTGTGCCGAGCCATCTCTTCATTGAGCATCCAATAAAAGATACAGTGCATTTGCTAACTGAAGTTTAAAAAACTGATATTGAGGTGATTATTTTTAAATCCTTAAATTTTGTTTGAAATGCATTATGGCTCCCCTTGTCAGACATTCATTTTACTTTTGGCCGGCCTTAGGTTGCATCTCATACGATTTTCGACCTCTGTAGGCAGTTCATTTAGTATCATGCAATTTATCTTTCCAAACAGATGAAAATATGAGCTCTGACATTCATACATAGATCAAGTAGAGAATTATTGTATGTCATTTGTTTCTTGTTTCTTTCCAGGCAATTTTCCCAAGTGCCGGGGAACGATATCTCTCTACAGCACTGTTTGATACCTTGAGGAAAGAGGTAGAAAACCTTACCTTTGAGTAAGCTCCTTGGCAATCCATTTATCAGCATTACTGTGAAGAATTCACTTGAGTTTAGCTGTTGAAGACTGGAGCCTGGAGGCGCCAATATCAAGCACTCTCATTCTTTCTTCGCAGGATCATTCTTAAAGTCCCTCATTCCCAGTACTTCTTTAACATGTAAACAATGTCCTCTCTCTGTGCAATAATAATTGCCTACAGTTCTTCCATCTTGTCACTGAATTCTCTTCTAAGTTATTTATCCTTTCCCTTGAGAACTTTTATGTTGTATTCTGGAGCCTTCAGTGAAGATCTATTGGATTTTCTTGCACACCATTTTGTTGAACAAGGTCAAATGACTTGAATGGTTATGAAATGGGCAATTTTTTTTTTTAATATTTTGAAGACCCTAAACTATTACATCAAATTCTATTATATTACAACCAATTCTTACATTAGGTTGCACTTGGAATGATCTTGTTCGGAACTTCTACTAGCATGTGGCTTTGATTGGAACCGTTTCAATTGAGCTCGTATACGCTGGGCAAATCTTGAAAACATCCATGCATGTTACTTTATAAAGAAGCCCTTGATCAAGTTTTGTTCATGTTTCCTAAGTGTGTTGTTTATGTTGAAACGATACTATATGAAGTTTGCATGGATTATCACTAATTAAGGTCAACTAATCAAAGCTATAATGCTCTTATTTTGTTTATTACTGCTTATTTAGTTATTTTTTATTTCGAAAGAGTAATGGTAAGAACTACAATGATTCTTTTATTCCCGAAAGAGTAATAATGTGTAAGAGCAAAATGCAAAAAATGTCATTCAACTTTATCCAATTAAAAGGGTTTTGGTTACCCAATTAAAAAAATGGCCAAAATCATCATTCACCTTTTTAAATGTCTAGACTTTACATCATTATGTTATTAACTGTTATGTTTTTTAAAACCTTTAAATTAAAGGGTATTTATGTCTTTTCAAATAAATTAGTGCAAAAAATTCTCTTGTATTTCTTTTCTTCTTTCAATTTGTTTCCCTCTTTTTCAAGAAAGAAAAAGTTGCGACAATCCACAATTACGTGGGTTTAAAATTTTCTTCTAATTCACTCAAAATCCTACCAAAATACCAAAATGTAGTTATCAATTAAATTTCATTGAACAGAATGAAAGGTTAATTATCAATTAATAATTATCTTCCACAGGACTGAATGATGAGAAGAAGAGTGGCAGTTCCATTTCCATTCAATATTCTCATCTCATCATTATAGTTTCTTCTGCTACACTCACTTATATTATGCTTGGATGACCCTTTTTCAAACCAAATAAAATTGTGTAATAGAGAATTTATGTGTAGGTTATTTCAATAATTCTCAACACAACCCATAGAGTTTAAATAAAGAAAATGCCACATATCTCTAAGATCGGAACTGAAAAATCTCAACAAAACCCACATCCAAAATTTGAACATTTGTCTCTATAATTGATAAAGAAATAGAGTAAGAATCTAATAAAGAAGTATAAATGAAAAAAGAGACGTGGATTGTCCCTTTTTATTCAAATAAAAAATAGTTAATCTTTTACTTGATATGAAAAAAAATAGAAAGAGAAAGTAAGAAAAAGAGACATGGATTGATACCCAAATTAATATGTGAACTTTTATTCATATAAAGGAGTGAATCTTTTACTTCAATTAATATGAAAAGAAATAGAGAGAGAAAGTGAGAAAAAGAGACTGAAAAATATCAATTTAAGAAGAAAAAGAAAGACATAAACTTAAATTTGATAAGAAAGAGAAGTGAAAAGAGTAAGAGTAAGAGAAAGAGAAAAGAAAGAGAAAGAAGAGGATAAAGAGAAGCACGGAGAGGGAGAAAGAAGAGAAAGAAAGAGAGTTTACCATAATTGCTTTATTTGTTCGATTGAACTATTCTATCCCTAAAATTTGTGACTATTTATGACTTTCCGTTAACTTAAACAGCAAAAATCGACGGAATGACCAAAACCCGTGCACTTAAAAAGTTTAGTGATACTTTTGGCTAAAAAAATAGTTCGCTGACTAAAATTCAGAATTAGAAAAAGTTAAGTGACATTTTTTGCATTTTGGTCGAAGGAGTAATGATACTTTTATTTCTCAAATAGTGATGATACTTTTATTCCCGAAAGAGTAACTATAAGGATTAGGAATATTTTTACAATGTCAGCATAGAGAACAAAAAATCTCAATACTCCCTATTATTATTGTGGTGTTATGAAACATTAAGTATGAATGTCCATTGAATGCATTAATTTGAAGGATAAGTATATTAATATTTCTCCAATTGATGTTATGAAATCAGATGATAGCTTATATATCTTGATAGCTATAAATAGATGCATGACATCTTTGTACAACAACAAAAGAGAAGAAAACTTACGTGAATAAAAGTATTATGAGTAAATAGTGAATACCCCATATTTTCCTAATTCTTGTTTTCAATACTTTTGTTCTAACTCCTTTGTTTTATTGTTTAGATTATAATTCCTAATATAAACTACTATATCAAATTTACATATATTGGGATTAGTTTTATAACACATTATCAGCACGAGACTCTACCGGGAGACTTTTGGAATAAATTGATTTTTCAGGTAGTATTCCTCATTTTGTTTTAATTATTTTTATGGCTAATCTTACAAAACAAGAATTTGTGCCTATGGATATTTCTGGGAAAATTTATTTATCATGGATATTAGATGTTGAAATCCATCTTGAATGAATGGGTCTTGGAAATACTATTGTTGAAAATAATGATGCAACAAACCAAGACCGTGCCAAAGCTATGATATTCCTTCATCGTCATTTAGATGAAGGATTGAAAATGTAATATCTTACTGTCGAGAATCCGCTTGATCTTTGGCATGATCGGGAAGAAAGATTCAACCACCTGAAGTTGGTTGTGCTTCCAAAAGCCCGGTATGACTGGCTCCATTTACGACTTCAAGATTTTAAATCTATTAATGAATACAATTCAGCTATGTTCAGAATTACTTCTCAATTGAAATTATGTGGAGAAAATGTTACTGATAATGATATGTTAGAAAAGACATTTTCTACTTTCATGCATCGAATATGCTCCTGCAGCAACAATATCGAGAAAGAGGATTCAAGAGATATTCTGAACTAATTGCATGTCTTCTTCTAACTGAACAAAACAATGAATTGTTATTAAAAAAAATCATGAATCCTGCCCAACTAGTACTAGTCCATTCCCTAAAGTGAATACGACTCAAACTCAAAACTATGGTCGTGGAAATAACCGTGGGCCCGTGGCAGAGTTCGTGGATGTGGACATGGCCGTGGTCGTGGACACGGTTGTGGTAGAAATATGCCTTATAATCAAAATGATTATTACCGTGGTAAGAAACAGAATAACCCCCAGAAGTGGGTTAATGAAAAGAAAATAGAAGAAAAGAAAAATGGTGAAAATAAATGCTACCGATATGGCATGGAAGGCCATTGGACTCGTACTTATCGTACGGCTGAACATCTTGTCAAACTTTATCAAGAATCATTCAAAAAAAATATAAAGGTGCTGAGACAAACTTTATTGATCAAAATAATGATAATGATAATGATGATGTTGATATGACAAATCTCGACACAACAGATTTTTGTGAGCACTCTGAGATGCAATATGATCATATTTTTATAAACACCCTGAAGGTGTAATATGATCATGTAATAAATATTTAATATTATGAATTTTATTATTTTCGTATCTGTTATGTAATTTTCTTTTAGTAATAAAGTTTATGAATTTTATTTATGTTTATTGATTAATATTTACTTATTAATGTTTACTCGTTAATTTTTATTTATTAATATTTTTTATGATTTTTTATATTTCTTCCTGAAGAAGAAATTGATATATTCTTCCTATAGAAGACATGAATACCAAATACTTGGGATTAAAAAATAGTGATGATGACATTTGTCTCATTGACAGTACAACTACGCACACTATACTTAAAGATAAAAAATATTTTTCCTACCTGAAGATAGGAAAAACTAATGTTCATACAATAAGTGGTAGTGCTGAATTAATTGAAGACTCTAGAAGAGCTACAATATTTCTCCCTGAAGGAACAAAATTTGTTATAAATAGTGCACTTCTATCTACAAAGTCTCGAAGAAATTTATTGAGTTTGAAAGATATTCGTCGAAGTGGATATCATATCGAGACTATGAATGAGACAAATGGTGAATTTTTATTAATTACAAATACCATTTCTGGAAGAAAATTTGTATTAGAAAAATCACCATTTTATTCATCTGGTTTATATTATACAAAAAAAGTGCAATTAAAAGTCATCACTTAGTATACCAGAAGTTTACAAATCTCGATAATTTTATAATATGGCATGATCGTCTGGGACATCCTAGTTCTATTATGATGAGACAGATCATTGAAAATTCAAATGGCCATTCATTGAAGAATCAAAGAGTATTGAACTCTAATGATTTCTCCTGTGTTGCTTCCTCCCAAGGAAAATTAATAATTAGACCATCACCTCTTAAAGTAGGAATTGAATCCCCTGCATTTCTAGAACGAATTCATGGTGATATATGTGAACCTGTAGATCTACCATGTGGACCATTTAAGCTACGATATGGTGTTGATCGACGCATCAACAAGATGGTACATGTATGCTTATTATCATCTTGAAACCTAGCATTTGCGAAATTGCTTGCTCAGATAATTAAGCTACGAGCACAATTTTCAGATCACCTAATTAAGAAAATTCGTCTAGATAATGCTGTTGAATATTCATCACATGCTTTTGATGATTATTGCATGTCGATTGGAATAAGTGTCAAACATCCTGTAGCTTATGTTCACACACAAAATGGTCTTGCTGAATCATTTATTAAACGACTGCAATTAATTGCTAGACCGTTACTTATGAGGTCTAAACTTACTTTATCTGCTTGGGGACATGCTATATTACATGCAACAACACTTATAAGAATAAGACCGACGAGTTATCATACTTGTTCCCTCCTGCAATTATCCAATATTTCTCATTTGAGAATTTTTTGTTGTGCGGTTTATGTTCCAATTGTACCTCCACAACGAACTAAAATGGGCCCCCAAAAAAGATTGAGAATATATGTCGGGTATGAATCACCTTCTATTATTAAATATGTTGAACCATTAACAGGTGATTTATTGTTAGATTTGTTGATTGTCATTTTAACGAATCGCATTTTCAGACATTAGGGGGAGGAAAAGATCAACCGAAAAAAGAAATCACATGGAAAATATCATTGAATTTCCTTGATCCTGGTACAAAAAAAAGTGAACTGGAAGTTCAAAGAATTATACATTTGCAAAGAATTACAAATCAATTACCGGATGCATTTAATAACTCCAAAAGAGTTATTAAATTACATATTTTTGCTGAAAATACTCAAGTGAAAATTGATATCCCTAAAGGGAAAATTACAAGTGCTAATGAGTCTCATGCATACTTGAAGCATGGTAGACCTCTCGATTCCAAAGATAAAAAACCTCGAAAGAAAAGAGGATTAAATAATAGTAAGAGTCAAGAACTCCAAAATATTGCCAGTGACAAAATTCAACCTCCTGAAAAGGTTCCTCCTGAAGAGATTGCTGCTGAAAAGCTTACTCCTGAAGAGAATAAGATTATAGAAAATTCAATCAATTTTGTCACTACAGGAAAAAGTTGGAATCAAAAAGAAATAATTATAGATAATGATTTTACATATAATATAGCACTTGATATTATGGAAGAAGACGAGGATCATGAACCTAGATCGGTTGATGAATGTTGTCGAAGAAATGATTGGTCAAAATGGAAAGATGCAATCCAATCTGAATTGGATTCACTGGCAAAACGAAAAGTATTTGGACTTATAGTTCAAACACCAGAAGGTGTAAAGCCAGTGGGATATAAATGGGTGTTCGTACGAAAAAAAATGAAATTGTGAGATATAAAGCACGGCTTGTAGCCCAAGGATTTACACAAAGACCTGGATTCGATTATGATGAAACATATTCATATGTAGTGGATGGAATTACATTTAGATATCTTGTGAGTTTAACGGTCTATGAAAAGCTTGATATACGTCTAATGGACGTAGTCACCGCTTATTTATATGAAACACTGGACAATGATATCTATATGAAAATCCCTGAAAGATTTAGCATGCCTGAAGCATATAAATCAAATAATAGAAGAGTTTATTCCATTAAATTACAAAGGCCTTTGTATGGACTTAAATAATCTGGACGTATGTGGTATAACCGTCTTAGTGAATGTTAATTAAGGAAGGTTATATAAATGACCGAATATGTTCATGTGTTTTTATTAAGAAAGATGAGTCAAATTTTGTTATCATTGCCATATATGTTTATGATCTCAACTTAATTAGAACTTATGAAGAGATCCAAAAGGCAGTTGAATATTTTAAGAACGAATTTGAGATCAAATATTTTGGAAAGACCAAATTTTGCCTTGGTTTGAAAATTGAACATTTGCAAGATGGAATTTTTATTTATCAAACTACATATACCTAGAAGGTATTAAAACGGTTTTATATGGATAAAGCGCATCTATTAAGTACTCTGATGATCGTTCGGTCACTTGATCCTATTAAGGATCCTTTTAAACCAAAAGAGGAAAATGAAGAGATTCGTAGTCCTGAAGTACCATATCTAAGTGCTATTGGTGCACTAATGTATCTTGCTAATTGTACATGACCAGATATATCATTTGCAATGAATTTGTTAGCAAGATTCTGCTTTTTTCCTACAAAACGACATTGGAATGGTATTAAGCACATTCTTCGCTATCTCCAAGGAACCATTGATCTTGGATTATATTATTCATATGATTCTCGACCAGAATTGCTTGGTTATGCTGATGTTGGGTATTTATCTGACCCGTATAAAGCAAAGTCGCAGACTGGATATTTGTTTACATGTGGTGGTACAGCTATTTCATGGCAACCCACAAAACAAACAATAAATGCTACTTCTTCAAATCATGCTGAAATTATAGCAATTCATGAGGCTAGTCGAGAATGTATTTGGCTAAGATCAATAACCCACTATATCCGGAAGAATTGTGGGTTATCTCCAGAAGAAGAAAATCCTCCAACAATATTATGTGAAGACAATACATCTTGTATAGCTCAATTTAAAGGAGGATATATTAAAGGAGATAGGACGAAGCATATATCACCAAAATTTTTCTTTACTCATGATCTGCAAAAGAATGGTGAAATTAATGTGCAACAAATTCGGTCAAGTGATAATTTGGCAAATTTATTTACCAAGGCATTGCCAACATCAACTGTTGAGAAATTAATAAGGAATATTGGAATGCGTCGGTTGAAGGATCTCAATTGATTTTTGAATCAGGGGGAGAAATTAATACAAAAGAATAATATACTCTTTCCTTCACTAGATTTTTTCCCACAGGGTTTTTCCTAGTAAGGTTCTAACGAGGCATATTCTTTATGTAATGAGTATTCAAGGGGGAGTGTTATGAAACATTAAGTATGAATGTCCATTGAATGCATTAATTTGAAGGATAAGTATATTAATATTTCTCCCATTGATATTATGAAATCGGATGATAACTTACATATCTTGATAGCTATAAATAGATGCATGACATCTTTGTACAACAACAAAAGAGAAGAAAACTTACGTGAATAAAAAAGTATTATGAGTAAATAGTGAATACCCCATATTTTCCTAATTCTTGTTTTCAATACTTTTGTTCTAACTCCTTTGTTTCATTGTTTGGATTATAATTCCTAATATAAACTACTATATCAAATTTACATATATTAGAATTAGTTTTATAACATGTGGTCTTATATACTACTTTTAGTAAAAAGAAAATAAGGTACATTATTATTGTTAAATTTATCCTTGATATAAAATAATATAGCTATTGTTGAATAAAATGTCACATGAACCTGAAACTTAAAGGTGCGAAAATTATGAAAATATTAAATATAGATGTTCATTATCCATTCAATGGGTTCATGTATATCCTCTCTGGATTCATCCCCTTTTATTAATGTCTAGATTTAATGAATTTTAAACTTCTAGACTAATGGATATTTATTGGTTATCATCTCGAAATACTAAATTAATATATAATTCATCTACCTGGTTCAGCTACCTAGTTTCATTTATAAATAGAAGTTATTGTAGTTAATTTTTTGTAACCTTAAGAAACCCTGTAGGAACTCTACAAACTTGTAGTACCAGAGAATTTTTGTAGAAATTCTGTTGTAATCTTTTATACTGTAAATTGCTATCAATAGTAGTTAGTACAATAAAGCCATAATTTCACCTACTTCTTTTATATAATTCCTTTTGTACTATTATTTAGTTGTATTACATAGAAGTAGTACTTTCACAACAATATGTGTATTTGATT
Source organism: Ophiorrhiza pumila (assembly GCA_016586305.1). NCBI lineage: Eukaryota > Viridiplantae > Streptophyta > Magnoliopsida > Gentianales > Rubiaceae > Ophiorrhiza > Ophiorrhiza pumila. Next base: position 31,867,231 of record BLIW01000002.1, read on the forward strand.
AAACTAATAGGTTATGGCAAAAAAAAAATAAAAAATTTGATTTTGATTTTTGTGAGCTCTAACTTGCATTTCTAACAATCCATTTCTATTATAATCTCAATAAGCAAGGTAAATATTAATATATTAGGCCAAAAAATACAATGGTATAAATTTGAAAAAATTTTGTTTTCTGAGCAAACCCTTGGATTTTTAGGAGAAAAAGAGACCATTTGCATACTTTTAACATGTCGTTTCTTTTTCTCAACTAAATAGAAATTGTCTAAATTAATAAATTATGAAAAAATAAAAATTGAAAATTTTAAGTTTGTGAAAAAATAACAAAAAAAACACAGTTATTATTTATTAATTACATTGAGAATAAAAGATACTTTAGGAAGATCTTAATTGAATTTATTTAATTTTAAAGATTGAGTTATAATAAAGTTAAACTATTAACTTCAAAGCCAATTGGTTTAGGAAAATCCTTCTTTGAAAAGCTATAAGAATTTGCTTAAAAACCAATTAAAGTAATTGGTTTCCTAATTTCTTGAGGAAAAACTATAATACTTGTTTGCCTTAATTAATTCTAAGAAATACCAATAATTTGTTTCCTAATTGATATAGGAAATTCTTTACCTAGAATTTAATTTAACTTTGAAAAATAGAATTATAATATATGTTAAAATAGTAAAACCAAGTTTAAAAAAATTTGTAAAATATAAAACATTAATTTACTTTGAATTAGTTATTAATCATACAAATAAATTTAAAACACTCTAAAATGCTAAAACCTTCCTAACATTTCCATAAACCAAAGAATCAATTAAAATCTTAGAATAGAATTGAATTAAAATTAAAATATTATAAAAATTTAATTCTATGAATTGAAATTCTAAAATATTTGAATTCTCTACTTAGCAAAAAAGAACAAAATTAATAAAGAATTAAATTATAACTCTAATAAATTATTTGTTTGAAAGTTTAAAAAATATACGAAATTAGATTTCACTTATATTAGAATTGGTAAAATAATTTAGTTTTAATATTTTTTAAATAATATTAACTCTTCAATATTCTTTTATATTTTTAAAAATAAATTTATACCAAATAAAATTATTTTATATTCTTCTATATTTCCAAAAATCCCACCTCACTGCTTAGAATTATAATTTGGAAACGGAATGAATAAATGGGAAACGGCAATTGGAAACGGAATGTATCATTGTGTTTTGTTTGTTTGTAGGATTTGTTCAAGAGGAAACGAATTTATTCCCAAAGATTTCAAGCTTGGAATGCTCTGCATTCTTCTTGCTCGCATTACTGCCTTCTCTCTGGCTCGAGAACTTCTCTTCCAATTCTCTTATACCCGTAATCGAATCATCAAACGCAGCATCAATTCTAACTACACAGCCGCAGGTACGTGTTCTATATATCATAATCTTTGACCCTTTTGTTCATTTGAACTGAATATATTATCCCTTGCAAGATTCATAGCTAGGATTACGCAGTATAATCTTCAAAATATACGGATTTTAGAGCCTATTAGTGGGTTATTTTTTTTGTGCTGGGGGGACAGGGTGGAGTTCAAAACCTGACAAGGAAGCTATGGATGATGCAGAAGAAGGTAACTGAAAGTTGTCACAGTTAGTAAAGAAGTCCCAGGTTCTGCACCTTGATTTTTAGCTTACTGACATTTTTCTTTTTGCAGAGGCTAAAGTTCCTTCTCCAAAATCTATATTGCATGAAGAAACCTCAAGAGGCGGGTGAAGAGGCTGGATCGCTTTCACCAGATTTGTTTCATGGTGATGATAATGAAGAAGCCATTGACCCTGAAGAGGACAGGGCTATACTGGTATTGTTGAATAGATTCTGTTGAGCTATTTAAAGTATTCAATTAATTTAAAAGAAAGTACGGTTTACTGCTTATGTGCTGATTCTGTTTGCTATATGATACCATAGGAGAGGAAGAGTTTGGCTGTCCTAGAAGAAAGGCGTCTCCAAGAATTGACTTCAAGGCCTATTCCTCCTGAGTATAACTTCGAGAAGAAAGCTTTGAAAACAATGGGGGCCATGGAGGAAGGTGATGCAGTATCTGGCTCAAGTGATGAAATGAACCTTGATGCACAGGTTTACTGGTGGCATGATAAGTACCGCCCAAGAAAACCCAAGTATTTTAATCAGGTTCATACAGGTTATGAGTGGAATAAATACAATCAAACTCAATATGACCACGATAACCCACCGCCTAAGATTGTACAGTGGTACAAATTTAACGTTTTCTATCCAGATCTTGTTGATAAAGGGAAAGCTCCAAACTTAAGTAAATCAACATAATAACAACGCAACGGAAAATATAATAATTATATTATAATTGATTTCCATAGGACCTTTAATGATAATCTATACAAAATATACCTCGAGAAATGCCAGCAAAATCCTTGAGCGAGGTTTAATCGACCAACAAGCCGCACACGTGACCGGCCTCTAACGGTAATCCACATGAACTACTTTCGGGATCCTCAATGGATTGATTTTAACATTAGGTTAATAAGCTAGATCCCTCTAAATAACACCTTAGAAATCTAATAAGAAAAACCCTTTTTATTATTTACGTGATTTCTTATTGAGAGAGTTGTGTTGTCTTGACCTAACATTAAGCATCTATATATAATAATACAGCCTTCCAAAGAGGTTGTCTTGTCAAACAAGAAACGAATTATTACCAAACTCAATTCACTTTCCAAAAATTGAACAAGAGTATAATAGACGCCATAATTATTATATAATTATGTAAATCATTTTAACCCAAGAAGTAATTCTATTGTGTGTAACCCTTTAGGTTTCTAATCACTTGGCAATAAATATAAATAATAATCTTAGAATTAAATTGGCTTTTCTACAAAACCAACAAACTCCCCTTGGACTAAAGACAATTTAGTTGCGGAGCTTCCAAGATATGATAAATTAAACAACTTTAATTTATCATTAATTCAATAATTAATTCATTTATATTTATAGATCAAGAGCAGCCTCTAGCCAAGACATCATGACCAGCCAAGAGTTAGGAAAAGTCAATTGATCGACTTCACCTATCCATGAACCAGGTACCATGTAATTATCATCCTTTCACCATCCTATATTCCAATTAGTACAAGAGTAAAAGTCTAAGTGCCCAACTCTTTATTGTACTAATTATATTTCTTTCTTGTACCGAAAATTCAACTCCTTGTAAATAAATTTAGAACTTTTCAAAAATTTACTTACTAAATATGTGCACTTTGAGTTGAACTTCAACAAGTGGCGCCAGAAAGGAATATACTCTCCCACTATTAGAAGTGGTGAATCCTATATCGATCATAAACTATCAATCCGTACTTCTTATTATATCCAACGTCTACTGCTCGCATATCCAGTTACGGTTATGGACAAATAGAGTCAAAATATAACATCCACACTAAAGATACTCTTATGATCTCAAGTCAAAGGATTGCTTACACTACTGTCACGTAGAGATTATACCATTGGCACTCAAACTAGGTTAACGATATGGAAATCTCTAAGCGGATCATTCCAGTGAACACATTCTCTAATGATTTACCTATATATCACTATAATATACTAGTCCTATCCGCATTAACAACATGCTTATTATTGTTAATACTATGATTAGGGAAATTTAAGAATAATAAAAAATTATTCTACGGACTTTACCATATTGTATATATATCGACATATATATGTTACAAAATTGATAAATATACCAATATCTTTATGCATAAAATTAACATAATCATTCTTCCATTATGACTCAAACCAATCATTCAGTAATTCAAACCAAATGAATGAATTATGACTATCATGTTTCTTTATGGGATAATGGTTTGGTTAATGAATAATTATATTACCTTTGCAGGAATCTCTTGGTATCTTTACTTAAATTCTATCAGTGATTACTCTAATCAATGATAAAATTTTAGTACATGTTTGGATCATTGATTGAGACCTTAGTTCCTCAACTATTGAAGAAACTATTTCCATCCAAACAATCTTGTCAGCAACTTCTCAACTATATATTTAATCTCTATTGTAGAATATGTTGTTATAATTTATTTGAAACATTTTCAAATAACAACATTTATATTTAGGATAAATACATATCCATCTTGATACTTGCCATCATCTTTATAAGATTGAAAACTAGTATCTATGAATCCACATATATTTAACTCAACATTCAAGAATAGGTTCTTAATTCTTCTCAAGTATATAAGAAAATTCTTGATTACTTCTAGTGACTCTCACTGGAATTAGATTGAAATATGCTCATAACACTTATAGCGCAGGAGACATTTGGTCATATATAATATACATAAATGATCTTACTTCTTAAGAACATTTTGCATATTATATTTCTTAATATCAGTCTTTGGACACATGTCCTAAGGTAAATCCCATCAAATATAGGAATGTAAACCTTTTAAACTGATCCATGCATGTTAAACGTCTTTAACATTTTATCAATATATATATAGACATATATATATTGACTGTATATGACCAAACAACTTATCAAATCTATCTCTATAGACCTTTCTCAATGCATAAGTTGTTTCTCCAAAATTCTTTAATTGAGAAGGTTTTTGAACAACTACACCTTAACTAATTAAGAGTAGTTATGTAAATTCTCATTATTAATATGTCATCTACATATAATATGAGAAATACAATAATATTCCCAATAATCTTTTGTATACACAAGATTCATATTTGTTTTTTTTTTTTCATTAAATCCAACTTTTTGATTATCTCATCAAAACAAATATTTGAACTCTTAAAAGCTTGCTTTAGTCCATAAATGAACTTTTATAATTTGCATACTTTGCTATGATTTTTGTATAAAAACCCTTAGATTGTATCATATACTAATCCCTTTGTAAATTACAACAAGTAAAATCTTAATGGATTTTAACACGGCAATTGGTGAAAAGGTTTCATCATAGTCAATACTATGATTTTGTGTAACCTTTAGTGACCAATATTCATGCTTTATGGGTAACAATATTACCATCCATGTTTGTCTTCTTTTGAAGACTCACTTGCACCTTATGGATTTTAGCCCTTTAGGTGCATTGACTAAGGTCTATATCTTGTTGTCATACATGGAATCCATTTTAGATTTTATGTTTCAAAACCACTTTTATATTTCTTATCAAATAAGACTTCTTTGTAGATAGTAGGTTTATCATTCTTAATGATAAACACATCATCTCATGTGGACGATTTATCCTACTAAACATACAATTTACTTGTGTATTAAGAGCTTCATGTCCTACCGCATCACCATGAAGTACAAGCTCTAATTCCATTTTCTTTTCATTACTAAATTATGGTTTAAGAACTTCATCAAGTTCTACATGCTCCCACTTGCCTTTTCTAGAATAGACTATTCTTCTAGAAATATGACATATTTTGAGACAAACATTTTGTGCTCATTGGGATTATAGAAATAATATCCAAAACTTTCTTTTGGACATTTCACAAAATAGTATATATGAAAATTTTGTATCAAACTTATCATCAGATTTTACCTTTTATAAAATATAGGACACTCCAAATATTTGGTTATTTCCCATACCATATCTCATATGAGGTAAAACCAATAGGTTTAAATGGAATATACTTTAAAAGATCAAATGCAATATTTATGGTATATTCTCAAAACAATTTTGAGAGAATTGTATAGCTCATCATTAATCGAATAATATCTAATAAAATTCGATTATTACTTTAATAAAGAAACAAGTTCATTTTATTACGATAATTATAAATTCTTGACTCAAGTATTCTCTGTTTCGATCTAATCGAAATATTTTAATACTTTTATCAAGTTATTTTTCAACTTCAATTTTATGTTCTTTGAACTCTTCAAAGAATTTAGTTATATACTTCAATAAGTACATATATGACTATATTTAATATAATCATTTGAAGTATGAAAAACTTCTCTAATTACAATTAACATAGGTCTACATACATCAATATGTATTAGACTTAGTAATTCAGTAGATCTTTCACCTTTTTAAGTAAAAGGTAAATTGGTTATTTTCTAATAAATAAGATTCGCATTTATCAAATGATTCATAATCAAGTGATTCCAAATAAACATATTTATGCAATTTGGCTATGCGTTTCTCATTTATATAACTATATCTACAATATTAGAGATAAAATTATCAATTTTTGTTTATTTGTGTTTATGTTTGAAAAGAAGATTATCCAAATCAAATATATAAAGTTTGTTATCCAATTCACCAGCACCTTAAAATATTGTCACAATGAAAAGAACAACATTTATTCTTTTGTATTATTGTATATCTATTCATTTCAAACATGAAATAGAAATAATATTTTAGTAAGTACAGATAATAACAATCATTTATATTAAAGATTAATCTTTTGAATGAAGAAAACTCTATATTCTTATGGTTAATGTAACAACTTTTGTCGCATTCAATTACCACATATAAGAATACATTTTCTTTACCCAACTTTCTACTTATCCTTAAATCTTGCATATTTATGTAAATATGATATCCAAATCTGGTATCTAATACCCAAGATTTTTTTATAAGCAGAAACATTTATTTCAATCATAAACATATTTGAAGTAGAAACTTCACCAAGTTTCTTCTGCTTCAAAATCTCAATGAACCTTTAATTCTAATTCCAATGTCTATCTTAATAGACCATAGTAGAATTTAATACCATATAAACTTTTGTCCTTATTATTTTGTGTTAAGTTTGAGCGCCCTTTTTATTGATTTTCTTAAAATTAGGGTCCAACTTCACTTTCTTGGATAACTCAAATATTAACACAATTTCCTTTTTCTTCTTGATTGAATCCTTTGTTGTCTTATTGAACAATTCAAGCAAATATTTAGATCTCAACTTTGTTCATAACAAAATTAAAAATCAAATTTTTCAATGAGACTAATCACCTTTAGTACATTAGATGATACTAAAGATTATTTGCCATTTTGCTCTAAATGAGTTCGTAAGAGAGATATCATATATCTCAATTTTAACTCTTATATCATACAATTATTTCATCTAATGAAATATTGTAAAGCATACATGTTCACATACAACTATTGTAATTAAGATTCATGAATGCTTTTTAACATAAGACAATATACATTATCAAAATCATCTTTATGTTTTTGACATGTATCTTTAATTACTTGATCAATATCATCATCAAGAAAAAGATTTTAAGGACATAAAATAACTTCTCATACCTAAAAATAATTTTTAGGTTGTAAAATTCAATCCATAAAATTTGAGCAATTAACATATTGTCAAACAATATATTATAGATAATTTTCTACAACAGAAAATAAAGATATAAAATTATTTCATATTTATGCAATAAGCAAAACCAAAATAAAATAAATATGGACTTATGAAATTTTTGGGTTTTACTCCCACTATTTTATTCAAATCAATATCCGTTAAATTGATTCGAGAATTTTCACAAAATTCTTAGTGGCTAGAATCTCATTTTAATTATTTTAATCTTGAGGCAGCTCAACAAATCAAAATAATCTCAACAAGTAGGTAAAAATTACCAATTACAACTATTTGTAACTTCTAGATAGTTAGGCCATCAACTCTTGATACACATATCTTATATGTCCCCTAACTCTTTGCCTCAAAAACGTTTTGACCTTGAGGCAGCTCAACAAGCCAAAAGTTTTTGTTAAATCAAACCCATTATTCAGAGATCTAATCTCATAGTATAAACGTATTTAATGGAAAACAACCTTGAGGCAGCTCAACAAGTTGCTCTAATAAAAATTTGTTTAAACTATAATAATGGAAGGCAACTAATTATGATTTAATATTTAATTAAGGGATTAATTTATGGTCTCATCATACATACATATCATATGTGAAAATTATTTGATCAATTGAACATACAATATGCAATTAAATAAATATATTATTTTATCAAATATAAATCACATATGACATGTTATTCAAATAATCACATTAAATGAATATTTAATATATTTATATCAAATATAATTCACATATGACATGTTATTCAAATAATCATATTAAATGAATATACAATAAATTTATATCACATATAAATCATATATGACACATGTTACTCAAATAATCATATTAAATGAATAAACAATAAATTTATATCAAATATAAATTGTATATAACACATGTTATTCAAATAATCATATTAAATGAATATACAATAAATTTATATCAAATATAAATTGTATATGACACATGTTATTCAAATAATCATATTAAATGAATATGTAATAAATTTATATCAAATATACATTGTATATGACATGTTATCAAATAATCATATTAAATGATAAATTCATATCAAATATAAATTACATGTCGTCTTATTCAAATAATCACATTAAATGAATATAAAATAGATTTATATCAAATATAAATTACATATGTCATATTATTCAAGTAATCACATTAAATGAATATATAATAAATTTATATCAAATATAAATTACATATCTTATATTATTCAAGTAATCACATTAAATGAATATATAACAAATTTATATCAAATATAAATTACATATGTCATATTATTCAAATAATCACATTAAATGAATATATAATTTTTCTGTCATGAATCTATATGTATATTATTTCTAATTAGATTAGAAATCATTTAATTGAATTTTTGAAACTTTTATGGGTCAAAATATAGTTTCCAAAACTATAGAGCACACTGATCAGAAAAAGAATAAAGATCTGAGGTCAATTCGTAATTAAAAGGAACCTTTCCTTTCAACCGCATATGGCCATATCCATATGGCGTGATTTGAAATCACGCCTTCAGGAGCTATCCCTTTTTTTTTTTAAAGTGATCAGATGATGACGTCATTTGATGAGATCATCATCTTTCTTCTTTAGACGTAAGTCTGAAAGAAAAACTTTGCTTCTGTTTTTCTTTTCCTTTTTTGGTCGTTTTTCTTTTTTTAAAAAATTTCAAAACAATTTTGAATAAAACAAAATTGCATATTTAACCCATAATATTTTAAAAAAATGAATTTCTTAAACAAATAATGTCTCAAATCCATCAATTAAATCCAATATACATACATAAACAATTTATCATTCATGACATGGTATATTATGTATAGATAAATCAAATTAGGCTCTGATACCACTGTAAGGAAATCAACATAGTAACAACGCAGCAGAAAATATAACAATTATATTATAATTGATTTCCATAGGACTTTTAATGATAATCTATACAAAATATATCTCGAGAGATGCCAGCAAAATCCTTGAGCGAGGTTTAATCGACCGACAAGCTGCACAAGTGTCCGACCTCTAACAGTAATCCACACGAACTACTTTCGGGATCCTCAAAAGATTGATTTTAACATTAGGTTAATAAGATAGATCCCTCTAAACAACACCTTAGAAATCTAATAAGAAAAACCCTTTTTCTTATTTACGTGATTTCTTATTGAGAGAGTTGTGTTGTCTTGACCTAACATTAAGCATCTATATATAATAATACAGCCTTCCAAAGAGGTTGTCTTGTCAAACAAGAAACGAATTATTACCAAACTCAATTCACTTTTCAAAAAGTGAACAAGAGTATAATAGATGCCATAATTATCATATAATTATGTAAATCATTTTAACCCAAGAAGTAATTCTATTGTGTGTGACCCTTTAGGTTCTTAATCACTTGGCAATAAATATAAATAATAATCTTATAATTAAATTGGCTTTTGTACAAAACCAACACCTTCGCCATCGAGAAGGATGGTGATAGTTCAGAGACATGCATTATATGGTTTCACGCTGGACCGCCATACGAAGACATTGCATTCCGGATTGTTAACAAGGAATGGGAGTATTCGCACAAGAAAGGATTCAAATGCACTTTTGAACAAGGCATACTTCATCTGTACTTCAACATCAAACGATTCCGCTACCGCAGGTGATCCTTGGATAACTCTCGTTCTGGTTGGAGCTGGACTATGAGTATTTTGTTTGTAACTTTCTTGTCTTGAAAATTTTGTATGTACCCTTTTCCATTCTTTTTATTGCCACAGAACAAGAGCTAATTGTTAGGCATAAAATAGGAGCAGTTTTTAGAATGTAAAAAATAGTAAAATGGGTTATTTCTCAGAAATAACCAGGTATAGTTTATGAACCTCTTCTCTTCTCTTCTCTTTCAATATAGACAAAAACTTTGTGAAGTCAATTCATGTATAAAGTGTGATCCATATATAAAACGAAAAATTAATCATAGTTGAAATTGTGATTATAATTTTTCTCCGTTTTTATTGCACAATGAAATCGGGATTAATTTCCGGTTGCATATATGAACTCAGTTTTATAATTAATCATGGTTGAAATTGTGAGTCTAATTTCACGCCGTTTTTATCGTACTGTAAAATCGCGATTAACTTCCGATTGCATAAATGAACCCGCTTTATCGGATATTAGATATTCAAGATATGATTAGCAGATATTAGATATTCAAGATATGATTGGATTTTAGTGACCCTATTCGCTTGCACAATTTTGAAGTGCAAACCAATTTAAGTTTCAAATTGACAAAAACTGCATTACTGGCTGGCATTTGGCAAAAAGATTTTCAAGATTATCTCTCTTCTATTTAAGGTTAAAAATGATGTAGTTTAACTAAAATTATGGACTAAAAGTATAAATATCACTAAATTACCTTACAATTATTAGATCCTAACCAAGAAATGAGTGAACCTACCCTACCCTTAGCGAATGTGTGTATGTACATTCCACTAAAATCAAGGACTAAAGCATAAATATTAATAAAATTACAAAAAAAGTATTTTTAGTCCCCAATATTTGTCTATTCCACACTTTTAGTTCCCAATGTTTTAACCTTGACATTTTTAATCCCCAAACTTGTAGAGAAAAACTCATTTTTAGTCCCCAATGTTTGTTACTCGACATTTTTAATCCCTTATGATTTAACTTCAATATTTTTAGTTCTCAAACTTGTAGAGAAAAATGCATTTTAGTCCCCAGTTTTTTATCTATTCGACACTTTTAGTGCTCAATGTTCTCAATGTTTTAACTTCAATAGTTTTGATTCCTAAATTAATAAAAATATTTCACTTTTAATTTACTTAACACAATTAAACAACTACAAATGGAATTCTCATGTGATAATGAAATTTCTCATAAATCTAATGTCTGGTAATTAATTTTTTAAGATTTTACTTCAAACAAATAATAAAAAAATTTATTTGTTAGGATAGGTATTACAAGTTTGTCAATTTTATTTTATTTTATTTGAAGCAAAAGTTTAAAAAATTAATTGCCGTACGACATTAGATTTATAAAAAAATTAATTGTCATATGGAAATTTCGTTTATAGTTGTTTAATTATGTTGAGTAAACTAAAAGTGCAACATTTTTATAAATTTAGAGATTAAAAATATTAAGATTAAAATATTGGGGACTAAAAGTATCGAGTAGGCAAAATATTGAGGACTAAAAATACTAAATTTTCTACAAGTTTGGGGACTAAAAGTATTGACATTAAATCATTGAGGACTAAAAATATCGAGTAACAAACATTGGGGACTAAAAATGTTATTTTTTTTACAAGTTTGGAGACTAAAAGTATTGAGGTGAAAATATTGGGGACTAAAAGTGTTGAGTAGATAAACATTAGGGACTAAAAATACTTTTTTCTCTTTATAATTATTAGACCAATTGTCAAAATGATAACGTTTCACTAAATTAAGGACTAAAAGTATAAATATCAATAAAATTAAATTTATAATTATTAAATCCTAACTCAAATATAAGTGAGCTAGATGTGGTTGTAATTATGGTCTTGATTATTAGAGAAAATAATCTATAGATGGTTTTAGAGAAATAAGGTGATTTTGATTATTGGACAGGATGATCTATAAATAGAATTCGATGCAAAATATGATCCAATTGAATTTTGTTTGTTTGTTATTTTAATTACGCAAAAAGGAGAATAGTAACAAGAATTACTTTATATAATCAAATATGGAAAAATAATATTCAACTTATGCTTATATGCACATACACTAATAAAAGTAACATCAACTATGAAGTAAAAAATGATTGACTTGGATCTTCAATTATAATTTTTAAACTTTAAATTCTTCTAGTGAAAGTTCAAAATATGAGTCTTTTATAATTGATGAATGTATATAAATTGTAAATATTCCAATAATAATTTTTTTTTTAGTGTTAAAAGTTGGAGCACCTTGATCACACATTTGATGCAAAATATATTTTATATATTAAGAACCACACATTTGATGAAAAACATCCCAATAAACAAAATCTTGGTCTAGAACTTTAATAATGAATAATTGCTTCTAGAAATTTATTCATCTAAAACAATTTCCGCTCGAAAAAAAGTGCATTTAAAAAGGCTTTTCCTTAAACTTTGCACCCACCATGTCCAAATGGATTAGTTTTTACATTTCTTTTATAAAAAATTTGATTTCACACTTAAGAGTTTACATTGAAAAAAATTTAAAGGAAAATTTGTAAAAATCATTCTTCGTATTTATTCAAATTTTTTTTTCATCGCTCACATTTAAAATAATATAATTTTGTCACTCACATTAAAAAAATTATATTAAATTTATTATTCTATCCAATTTCGTTTGATTTTTTAATTAATGTAAAATATACACGTATAAATAGTTCAATAATTACACTTGTCTATTTTTCAGTAAAAAATTATACTAAATTTATTTTTTTATCTAATTTCTTTTGATTTTTTAATTGATGAAAGATATGAAAATATACATCATTTAATAATGACATACTTATATTTTTTTTGGTAAAAAAGCAGATGAAGTTATAAATAAAATAATTAATATAATGCAAAATTTTAGTACGAATGACTAACTTGTATTATTTTAAATATAAGTGATAAAAAAAAAATTCAATAAAAGGCAAAGAACTTTGTTTGCAATTTTCCCAAAGTTAAATAAACAAAGATTTAATAAAATATCTCACAAAATAAAATCGTCCCCTGATATTTGTATAAAATATTAAAATCATCTCCAATTTGCAAATACTATTAAATTAAACCCAACCCACAAATCAAAATACAACACAACACAGTGCCTTTTCATTTTCCTTGTCATTTTCTCTCTCCGCACGCTCTCTTTCTTCGTCTTCACCTCTCGATTTCTCCGATTATTATCTCTTCGTCTTACTTTTAAGGTATTAATTTATATTTAATTTTTGGGTCTTACTCTGTGTTTTTGTTTATCTTCTCTATTTGTTTATTTATGCAGGATTTTTTTTTTTAAAATTCTGATCAATTTCTTTATTCTATATTGATTTTATGTTGAAGGGTCAGAGAAATTAAAATCTGGTTCGATTTTGCGAGTCAAGATCGGCCAAAGTTCTTTCATTTTCGTTAATAGGTAAAGGGTTTCTCTCTTTTTTCTTTGAATTGATATTTTGATTCCGTATTACCGTGTTGTTGATGGTTATTTAGTGTATTGATTCTCATACTGTGTAGATTAAAAAAGAAGAAGTGATTCTTGATTAGCTTGTTTGTGTTCAAGTTTGATGGTTTTTAGTTTGTGAAGACATGAACTATTTTGGTGGGTTGTTGTAACTGTGCGTGTGTGTGTCTTTTTCCTGAATTTAGTACCCAAAGGTGTTTTACTGGTGGTGTTTGATGGTGCTAAGTTTTGATCTTTTGGGGTATTTGTTATGAACCAATGTGATGTTATATCAATTTGGTTGGTGAGAGTTGGTGGTTAGCAAATATATTTTGAGGGGCATATGCGGATAGTATCTTCTCCAATTTTTTCTTGTTTGATTTAATCCTTTGTAACTTCTGCCAAGATGTGTGCTTTACATGTTTTTTTGGATAAAATTTTGTGCGGTTGAGGATTTGACCTGATGATATGGTTAATCCAGTTGAACAATATAATGAGTTAGTAACTGAGTAGTTCATTTGATGCTTTATTGAATGTAATGTTCTGTGGGAACAAAAATTTGACTTGCTAGATTGTTGGAATCGTTCACTGGTGTTAGTCATCACTCTTTGTGTGTTGTTGGTGGTTTTTCTTACTGTTGCAAACTGCTAGTGTACTTGTATGAAATTGTGGGTAACCAAGATAATTGTTAAACGAATTGAGTTGGCATGTTTACAAATTTCTTTTTTTTTTTCTGTCATCGTATTAGTTTGCTGATCCTCTTAGATGAATAAAGGGTAATCGGTTACTTATACAACCCATAAGAGGGGGTGGGAGATGGGTGTGAGACTAAGTGAAGAAATTGCATTTAAAGGGAGCCGAATGGACTACCTGCCATGTGCATCAGATGTTGCATCCATCTGTTATGAATCAAAGTCCTTTTCTGAAGCTTCACGAAGAAGAATTGGTGCGAGATGTGACTCTTAGGTTTCTACCAAAAATTGCCCTTCTGAAATGTTTCTGTCCATCATTTCACCCAAAAAAGGGCTCTCTTGTTTCACTTTGTTTAGATAGTCCCCACAGAGATGAGAGTGGATGTGTTTGGAGCAAGAGATGCTTTCCCATCTAATTGAACAATCTACAGCTTATAGAAGCATCCTTAAACAGTCTCTGGCCTACATCAGGTCTAACTTTTGCTACTTATCACATGTTTATTAACACATTCTCACAAAACTTCACCTCAAATTTTATAGAAAAGTTATCTGCAATTTCATAAAGATAACTTCCTAGGGATTTCAAATAGAACCAGATTAGTTTAGCCAATGGACAAGGATGATTTGGTCAATATAATTGTTCTAGCACTTCATTGGTATTGTTTCTTCAATGAGGCAATTGTGTGTGCAGTTCCTTAATGAGGTTTTTTCCATCCATTTTCTGTTGTTTGTGTTTACCTATGAAGGAGTGGCAAGATACATTGTTGGAAGCTCTTCGTCTGCACCTGATTATAGTTTACTCGGATGAGGGTCCTTGTCCTTTTCATATAGTTTAGGTTTTTGTATGAGACATATTGTGGAAAATTTATTGACTGTGTTCATGCCTGTTTATTAGTGTAGCGATGCAGTGGTGATCAGAATAAGTTTCTGTTCCCTTTTCATTAGCCCTTAGTAGTTACAGCTGTTATTTGAACTGCTGTGTTTTTTCTGAAATTTCAGGGGTTGTGGTGGTTTTCAAGTAATTGGCATATGGTATCTTTTGTGACATTTGTTGATATTCAGCTTTAGTGCATGAGCAACTTCTGGGTTTGCTCTAGCCTTGTTACTTGAGGTTTTCTGCATTATAACATTCGAATTTCATAATCTAGCTCGCATTCGGTTGAGTTCATCCATCTTAGGGAAAATAATACTTGTTCATTTTTGCCTTCCCGATTCTGATTCAATTTCCTCTAGAACTGTAGTTTCCATTTGAATGAGGATCTATATAAATTAGTCTTGTATTCCTTAAGTTTCTAGTGATCGTAAAGTAACCCTGAAATTGAAGGGAAAGTTTTATAAAACAGTCATAAGACTAGCAATGCTTTATGGACAATAATTTTGTCGACTAAATATGAGAATGAACAAAAAATGAGAGTAGCAGAAATGAGAATGTTAAGATGGATATATGGACACAATTGACTGGATAGAATAAGTAATGATTGCATTAGAAATAAAGTGGTAGGAGCTCCAATAGATGAAAAATTTGAGAGAAACACGTTTAAGATGGTTTGGACATGCGCATAGGAGATTTCTAGATGCCCGAGTGTGGCTGTAGAAAATAGAGAAACATTGACTCAAATTAAAAGGGGAAGGGGGAGACCTAAAAGAATGAGAAAGAAATGATAAAACAAGATATGATATTTAAATATAAATGAAAACATGTGCATGGATAGAAAGCGATTGCGAAATATGATCCATATACCTGACCCCACATAGTGGGATAAAGGCTTGTTATTGTGTATTATGTTATTTGTAGTAAATCCTTTTCGGGAACGTGGATGTTTGATATAATGATGAAAACATGATATAATAATTGAAACTTAAGCAATGTGAATGATTTGAAAAAATGCGAGTTCTATTGGAACTTTTTGCCTCCCCTGAATTTTGTTAAAATGAACCACACGATAATTGAAAAATAACTGCTGTCCTACTTAAGTATTTTTTCGAGAGATGAATTTGGTAGCTTCTCCAACGCCTTACTGTTGTTTGACCCATAGAGTCTCTCTTATGGTTGACTTGTAATATTCATGCTATGCTTAATTTTCTTTTTACATGTGCGACTACGTGAAGATGACTGTTTGTGCTGCTGTTTGTTGAATGCGAACAATTGAGTTGCCTGCTTATTTTTAGGCCATTGCCAATTATGTTTACCGTGTTTGCTGTGTAGAATATGATGCGCTCATAGTGCAGTTGTCAAAGAATTATTTAGACATGCTTAACCATGGTTTATTTCTTTGTCAAATGCTTTAATATTTCACTTCATTGGTTTGTTTCTTTGTGCTTTCTCAAATGGCAGGGCATTTGTCTGATGGAATCTTCAAAAGAAACAGGCTGCCAGGCTCCAGAAGGGACAATTCTTTGCATAAAAAATTGTGGATTTTTTGGTAGTGCTGCAACCATGAACATGTGCTCCAAGTGCCACAAGGAGATGATCTTGAAGCAGGAACAAGCTAAAATAGCACAATCATCAATTGAGAACTTTGTTAATGGTAGTTCAAGTACCAACGAGAAAGAGGCTGTTGCTCTTGGTGCTTTGTCTGTACAACCCATGGCAGTGGACGTACAAGTTATTCCTTCTCAAGCATCTCTTGATTTATCATCGGGACAGGGTTCAGAGGTGATGATTAAAGAGGGTCCAAAGAGATGCACCACTTGCCACAAACGTGTGGGTTTGACAGGTTTCAACTGCAGATGTGGAAATCTTTTCTGTGCAGTGCATCGTTATTCTGATAAGCATGAGTGCCCATTTGACTACCGCACTGCTGCTCAGGATGCAATAGCCAGAGAAAATCCTGTTGTCAAAGCAGAAAAGCTTGATAAGATCTAGAAAGTGTGGGCTGAAGCTATAAAGTATGCTACTTTTTCTCTGTCTTTGCATTTCGTCAAAGTTGACTGATTGTCTTATGATGTCTTCTTCTGTGCCATGTTGAAGGTATAACCCGTTAAGGATTGGGGCATCTTTGCACTCTGGTGAACTTTGGAAGTCGTCCTTTTGAACCGGTTATGATTGCTTGGGTTGCTCTAGCATCTTAGTTCTTATTTGTGCTGGCTTCATGAATGTCTTGTGCAATATGTATCTTGTCCTTCTGGTTCTTTGTCATTTCAGTAGAGTCTATGCAGCATGGCTCGATAAATCCCTTTGAAAAGCTGGGGAGAAAAAGCCAAGAGAAAAGGGGGAAAAATTTGAAAAGAAAAGATGTTCAGCTGATGTATGTTTCTTTGTATTTGGGAGGGAGTGAAATCCAGAAATAATTCTAGATGTGTATAGATGGTTTGTCATTTGCTATATAAGAACAACAATTATGTAGCTTTTGAATTCTTTATGCTATACGTTTGTGGTTTGCTCCAAAAGATTGAATGTTTTTGAGGGTTGAACACCAAATTCATTCTTTTTAACCACTTCAATTTCAGTTCATATTTTTACAGTTTTGGCCTAATTGATTGTCTGTCAAAAGATTAACCCGTTGGTGCCGCCAAAATCTAATGAAGAAGTTTATAGGTGTTATTATTATTATTATTAAGATCATTATACAAAAGTGTCATAGACGAGGTAACATTTTATCAACAGGAAAATATAGTATTTTGTTTTTCTTTTAATCACGATTATGGGCAAGAGTCAGAGAAGGAGAAGTGGGCAAAGGAGACTCTTTTTCTTTTTTTTTTTTTCAAGAACAATTGTATATTGTTACAAATTAATTTTCCAAACTTTATTCTATTACAATTTAGTCTTATAATATGCCGCAACCTTGGACCTTTTCGTTTGAGTTTCCAGTTTGGTATGGGGGTCAACCGTTACTATTGACATTTTCGTTTGAGTTTCCAATTTGGTATGGCTGTCAACCGTTACTATTGGCACAACTGATGGACAACCAGTGTAGTATATAAACAGTTGACGTTCGCTTGAGTTTCCAGTTTGGTATGACGGTCAACCGTTACTATTGGCACAACTGATGGACAACTAGGTTAGCATGCAAACGGTTGGCGTTACATGCGAATGGTGAATAGGGGTGCTCAAAAAAATCGAAAAATCGGTAATTGGATCAGAATCGATTCGGTTATACCCGTTCCGATTATCCAGTTTTACTGGTTAACTGGTCCGGTTTCCGGTTAACCGGTAATTAATAATATATATAATTAAAATTTTATTTTTCATATTCTTTAATTTTTATTTTAATAGTTAAGCTATTTATTATTAAAATTTATTAATTAACTTATAATTTATAAATTATAATTAACCATATATATTTTATAATGTAAACCTAATAATATTAATAATATATTATAATTTTTAACACATGAATATCATGGCTAACAATAACATGCTTTAATCATTTGTAAATTTAATATGTAACTATTGTAATTTCTATTATAATTCACTACTATTATAAAAGTTAAAGTCCATAAATAACTTAAGATAGAAATCAAAGTATATTTTAAATTATATTTTGACCTTATAGTAATTTTACTATATAAGCGGGAATATAATAGTAAGAAGACAACAAATAAACATTAATACTATCATATTGTAATTTATATTATTAAAGTTAATATCAATAACAAGTAATTAAAATAATATATTTTAGATTTTAAATAATACTATGAGTTTATGAATATATGTAATTAGCACATTAGGTAAATACATTATATTTATAATTTGTAGGTAAATTAAACTCTAAATATAAGTAATTAGTACATCAACTAAATACATAAGAATATTTATAGGTTATAAGTAAATAATAATTTAAATATAAGTAATTAGTACACTAACAAAGTATTTTTTTAACATCAACATATCCTTATATCACATATACTTTATCATTTAATATGTTAAATTAAATATTTAATTTTCAAACATAGTTAATTTGTTATTAGTTTTTTGTTTTTAACTTTTAAGAGTAAAAAAAAAAACTTATCTGGTTTTCCGATTTAACCTGTTAACCGGCAAAATTGCCAAAACCAGCAAAAATCGGAATCGATTAACCGGCCTGTTGACTAATGGTGAATGATTGGGACAACCGGTTTAGCATGCGTGGCGGTCTAGTTCACGAAATGCAAACAGTTGGCACAGTTGGTGGTCAATCGGTCTGGTTTGCGAACGGTTGACGGTCTAGCACACGAGATGCTAACAACTAGCACAAGTTGATCGTATGAACGGTTGGCAATTTAGCACAAAAAATACTAGCAACTGGGATGATTGGTGGTCAACCGGTCTAGTATACAAACGGTTGATGGTCTAATTTGCGAACGATTGGTACAACCGATTTGGCTTGCGAGCAATTGGCAGCCTAATTCATGATAGTTTGGTAGAACTCGGGGTGAATCTTTAACCCACAAAAAAAACTTAGTTTTTTATTTTAATTTTTTTTTAATAAAATATTTTTTGAACATAAACACCAATAAAAAAAGGTTATCAATTCAACTTCATTTTCAATTAAACAAATATTGCATTTCTAACATGTTCATTTTTAATCAATTCTGAAAACAAAAATGGACCATTGGTATATATATATATACTAGTAAGGGCATTGCCGCACAAAGTGCGGCAACCCAGAGCTAGACTTGTGGGCTTATATTTGTTAATATTGTTATTGGGCCGTATATTTTGGTTTGTTCTTTTTTTGGTTAAAGCGAGTTTGTTATTTTTAAAGATTTGGGCTTATTTTTTAGGGTAGGTTTTCTATTCTATATATCAAAAAAATTGGGAGCAAAGGCTCGCGGCTCTAATTTTAGAGCCGTTTGTTGCTAAGAGTAGCAAATTGTCGAATGCAAATTGGTGGAAACAATCTATAGGTTAATTAAGTGAAATTTATATATGTAGCCAATCATAGTTGTTGTTTGTTCTACCTATGATGAGGTTTTTATTTTCTGTTGTTTTTGCTTCTTCGATCTATTTTTTGTGCTGAAATTTTAATATTTCTGCGCAAAATCTTTGCTTTGGTAATTTGCAAGGTTTTTTTATCATTTGCGCGTTTTTTTTCTACGGTATTATTTCTATGTCATTTTCTATATAGATGTGAAGACCTGGGCTTCAGTGTGATCGGCAGATGTTATAAATATATTTTTTACTGTTGGCCCTGCAATTAGAAGTTTAAAAATTTAATGATTAAAAAAGGCTATGAAACGCTTTATTTTGAGTACAATTCTTGGATATGTTTTTGATTTAGGGAAGGCATTTCTCACAGATAAGGTTAAGGATTTGCTGGGAAAAGCTTAAGTAAAAAGTTAAGCTTTTAATTTCTCCTTCAAAACAAGCCTCTTGCTCAAATCCAAAGGTTTATCATTTCTGCTTTACCTTGTATAATTTTCGTCATCATTAATATGTTTTTCAGCTATTTATTGTTTTTTTTGAAGTGTTTTTTGTTCTATATTAAAGTTCAGAAGGTATATATATATACAGTAATAGCAAATAGAAGGAAGTGGGCATTTAGTTCTTTGTTTCACGAGCAGATTAGCATTGGGAACTATGTTTATTGCAAGAAGAGGGATTTTTTTTTTCATAGGTTTTATATAGTAACATTACGTACTAATATTTTGTATATAGTTAATAAAGATTTACTTATTTAGAAGATCAGTTTTAATCTATTGTTTTATAAAGAGATTAGTATATCAGCTGGAAACCAGGACTGTCAGAAGAAAAGGAGATAAATATTTTATTTCCGTAGACTTGGTGCAAACAATGCCACGTACTAATCTTTTGTATATAGGCTTTAAAAATTTGTTGATTTGTAGGCTCAATTTCAGTCCTCTGTTTGATGAATAGATTGGTATATTGGCTGAACATTATGTCTATCAGGCAAAAAGGATCTTTAATTTCCGTAGCCTTGGTGTAAACAATGCAACATACTAATCTTACATATGTATATTTTGGAGATTTGCTAATTTATGACATGAGTTTTAAGCTTAAGAGAAGATAGAAGGAAGTGGGCATTTAGTTTTTTGTTTTATAAACAGATTAGCATTGGAAATTATGTTTGTTACAAGAGTAGGGGTTTTTTTTCCCTAGGCTTTATATAGTAACATTGTGTACTAATATTTTGTATATAAGTATTAAAGATTTGCTTATTTAGAATATTAGTTTTAATATATTGTTTAATAAAGAGATTAGTATATCGGTTGGAAACTAAGACTGTCAGAAGAAAAGGAGATAAATATTTTATCTCCGTAGACTTGGTGTAAACAATACCTCGTACTAATCTTTTGTATACAGGCTTTAAAAATTTGTTGATTTGTAGGATTAATTTTAGCTCTTTGTTTGATAAATAGATTGGTATATTGGCTAAACACCATGTCTGTCAGGCAAAAAGGAGCTTTAATTTCCATAGCCTTGCTGTAAACAAGGCTACATACTAATCTTATCTATCTAAGCTTTATAAAATTGAGAATTTGGAGCATCAATTTTAATCTGTTGTTTTCTGAATAGACTAATACATTGGTTAGAAATCATGTGTATCAGAATAGAGTAAGCTAAATTTTAAGCAGTTGTCTTATGAATAGCTTAAAATAGATTTTGGAAAACGGGGTCATGTACTAATCCTACATATGTATATATAGGAGATTTGCTAATTTATTACATGAGTTTTAGGCTCATGCTTGACAAATAAATTAGTATATTGGCTAAAATATGTGTTTATAAGGGAGTAAGAGAATTTATTTTTATATACTTAATATAATAAGACTACGTATTGACGATTATAATGGTTTTTTTTGTTGTTTTATTTATCATCGGAACTTTTTTTAGCGTTGTTTCTTTAAAATAATGGAACTGGGATTTTTAATTAATGTCTTGTTGGATATAAGCTTGTTATTTTTTAGATGGAGAAAAGGGCATTTGAAAGAAAAAAGAAACAATAGGGAAAGGATTAAATTTAATATTGATCGATGTACAAAAAGAAATTAAGAAATGAAGATGGAAAGAGAAGGTTTTAGAATAGAATAGGGAAAGATTAGAACTTAGCTATTTTTAATAGTTTTTTAGTAAAAGTGTGAAATTGAAAACGTAAGGAGAAAAGTGATAATATGTACACCAGTTTAAAAATGATTTGGTGGTCTTTATTTTCGATCCAATTTTTAGAAGTCAAATTTTTCAATATACATACTAATTATATGACAAGCCATAGTTCCTGTGTTTTTAGTTGTAAACTGGCAGCTTTGTTATTAAAAAATATAAGCCTAGTCTTAACAAATAATATTGCTCGGGAATTCTAAAAAACCACCTACAACTTTTCTTTTTCTTTTTGCACCTGTGCTTGTTATTTAGAACCATATAATTATTAATAATCATCTTGCTTTCATCGGTTTTCAATTTTGGAGGATAGTTATTTATTTATTTAATTGCTTATGTCTTTACTTTTAGATTGTAACTATATATGTGTATATTTATACAAATAAATCTGCTTTCAAATCAGGAGATGTAATCCTTGGTTAAATATTATAATTTGGAAACTAAATTTCTTAATTGTTTTTATGTTTGCGCCTTATATCTAGGGCTTTTAATTTGTTAATAACTTTGCTAAATCAGAAGCTGAAAGGTCTAGCAAGGCCATGAGCAAAGTATGTAAGATTTTTTTATGATTAAACCTTAAATTGAGAAGGTGAGAAGAGTTGAGACCAAAGTGGTGAATAGGTGGCTAACGTATGGCCTTATAATATTAATACTAATAATTATTGAAGTGGCTAAATTTATTTAGGAAGGGAGTATAATTAATATGATGTTAAAAACTATTGAATGTAATATTTGGTAAACAACTGCAGTATTTATAATAAAAAAGACATTTGTAATGAGTAGCATAATTTACATTAGGTCGAACAAAATACATGGTAAATCAGGTTTATATAGGATTATACCAAGTTCAAAATGTTATTGCAGTTAAGTATATTGTTTGAAAGCAGAAATGATTATTTGCTAGTTTTACCTTGCTTGCTTTCTTTTTCAAATACTGGGTCTAAGGATCTTTTTGCAGGTAGACTTGCTGTAGCTGTGCTTGCTTCTGTTTTTCTTTCAGCAGGTATTACTTCTTTTGCTGGAGTCTTTGTGACATCAGGTTGTAAAACATGGCTGGGTTTTTCAACTATTTGTGAGCTTGTAACATCAGGAGATTTAGCTGTACTGGCATCAAACTTTGCTCCTGTTGCAATTTCTGTAGATGTTCCTGCCTCTGTGGTTTGTAATAGTTTGGAAGATTGGCTTTCTGTTGGCAAACACGTTATGATATTATACCGTGCTCCCTGTCCTGTTCTGGTCATGAAGCTAGTGATCCGTAGATGGAATAACAGTTTAAGCCCATCAAATTTGTCGTTGAAAGCAATCACAATCTATTTCTTGATGCTATATAGTTGCATATTGTTTGTCGAGTCAGCAGTATTATAATAATAGAGAAAAAAGCAATGGCATAGCAGAGTAGTGCATATGTGTACCTCTTTTTCCATGCTTATAACCTGCTCAATTGTTAGGTCCAGTAATAATTCTGCATTCTTTTTATCAATTAATGCTTGTAAGCTTGCAGAACCATCAAATAAATCTACCTGAAATCGAAGCCTATAAAAAAAATATTTAATATATTTTAGTTATTATATAAATTAAGTTATTAAGTTAGTATATAATTTGATCTGCTAATATAATTTTTTTTATATGTAGCTTACTGAGCTTGAGGTGTGGGGGATGTTGCAGCGCAATATATACAAGTAAATTCTATATCAAGGCCTGCACTAGTCATCTTTGAGCAGTTTGGGCAAATAAGATAGTAGAATTTTTGGGCTGGATTCTTGATCTTCACTTCAGCTTTGACCCAGCATGATTTGATCTAAAGGTAAAACAATAAGTGTTTAGCTTTCTTCGTATGTGTATATAAATGAATAAATATTTGTTTTGGCAATAGTTTGAGCATGTATATTTTAGAATAGAAAAAGTAAATTAGTTACTGTTTCAGTGAGGCTCAGTAATTGGCTTATTTTGCGAACTTGGGTGTCAGAAGGAGTGCTAATAATCTGGTGTTGCTTTTCATACAGCTTTTCAGCCACGATCTTTTCGATATGAGCTGTATTTGCTTGTAACCTATATGAATAATAAATTAGTTTTCAGGACCAGAAAAATACGACAAAAATACGACAACAGTTTTAAACATGCAAGATTATTGCTATATTTAGGTGTAAACTCACCAGGTTTTTAGCTCTATCGTTTGTGGTAAAGGGGGGATCAAACAGAATATGCTGTTTGACATGGTTCAAACTGAGATTCCTGATATTTAAGTAAGTACATATAGTCATAAAGCTATATTAAGTTGTTCAATAGTCAAAGAATAAATATTACCATGAAATGATGTGATCGCTAAGCATGTGCCCAAGATGATTGGCATTTCATGGACATTATTAATGATATATGGTGCTTTCGTGTGTAAAAATCTTCCCAAAATGTAAAAATCATAGGCCTGCACCTGCATAATAACCAAAATGGAAAAATCATAAGTTTGTAACTGCATAATAATCAATTGTATTGGGGTTTGCTTTAGCTTAGGGTATAGTATAGCAAATGAAAATGATCATTACTCTTCATTTAAAATGATAAATTCTTGGATAGCAACACTTCTTCCTTTCACCGGCACAGTCCGTGATGGAAGAATATGTATTACAGCAGCTAAGATATCTGTATAAAGGTATAATTATTAATTAGGAGAAAAAAGGGTTATAATAATTAATTATGAATTATGAATTGGAATGAAAAAGATTTAGCTTCTTATTAATATAAAATAATATAAAAAAGTTATAAACTTAACTGATTTTCAAGTTAGGGTTGTCCAATTTGTCGCCAAAATCAGCAAATTTGGTGAAGTTATAGTAATCAATTAGTGGCAGTTCCGTTGACTGGTGGACTTGTCTTATAAAAGCACTTTTCTTCAGTATCATTTGGTAACAAGAGGCCCCATAGCGTGGAAATGTTCCTACAATTGGCCTTATAAGTGCATTGCCAATGTAGAACGTCTTGTAAAGCTGTAAAACTCTGTCAAGTTGATGCACGTCCTCATTGTAGGCAATTGCTTGGATGCTATTTTTCTGTAGAATTAATTTTAAATACATTATTTGACTCGTTTAAGCCTAAAGTAAATAGTTGTGTATGACTATATATATATATACCTGAACATCGTTAAAAACAAATCGTTGGTATGCACCTCCTGTTTCTTTTCCAGTCCTTATGGGTGTCTTTTCAACTAAAATTAGCTTGACTACCCAATCCTTAACGTATCTGTTAAGGCTGAAATGGGGATAAATCTGTTCTCCATCTTTGTCTAAGTATATAGAAAAATCTGCGAGATCATAAAAAATGTGAAGTTAGTATGATCTTGTAAAAAAATTTTACCTGTATATTATGACATAATTAAATAAAATTATATAAAGAAGTACCTGTCTGACAGTATATACTATAACCTTTAAATATATTAACAAATGTAATTAAACTTTATAAAAATATTAAAATACTTAGTTAATGCTTGTAAATCCAATTTTATATACTGATTTAATTTAAATATTGGCAATAATCAAATCTATACATGTAAACTAAAAGTGTAGCCTAATAATGTTGCAGAATATAACATTTGGATATTGGCTTAAATGAATAAATCTGGAACAATTGTTGATAAGACTTCAGTATATATTTCATTTTTTGTCCAGTTAGTGCTAGCAGTAGCAGTAGTTAGAGGCCTGATCAAGACTTTAACTTGCTTTGCACTTTTAGCCCTTGACAAAGCAACATATAACTGGCCATGGGAGAAAACAGATTCTTTCAAATATATGCCAACAAAATCTAATGTTTGGCCTTGAGCTTTGTTAATAGTTATTGCAAAGCATAAGTGTACCGGAAATTGTGTTCTTTTGAAGGGTATTGAACTGAAATCATGCTTTGAACACTCAAGCATAATTCGTGGAATAAAAACAGGTGTACCAATATATGAACCAGTAGAGATTTCAGCCAGGATAATGTTTTTGTCGAATGCCTTGCAAATAAGCCGGGTTCCGTTCGACAACCCTTTAGCTGGATTGATGTTAAGTAACAGCATAATAGGAGAATTGATCTTTAGAATAAGCTGATGAGGCGAAAAACCTTGAGGAGTCAATGAATGTAGCAAATCCTGTTGATCAACCGATCCATAGAATTAATGGTCTCATCAATTCTATAATATATAAATTCTTCTCCTGGAAACTTGGCTATCAACATGTTATTCATGTCATGAACGAAATCATTCCTTGTTGTAAGAAGTACTCTATTAATAACCGAGTTTAGATCAGTGGTAAAATGGCTTAAATTCGGGAAAACAGCCTTCATAAGAGCCTGTAATGATGTCATTTCATCAACAAATGGAATATTCATAGTATTTGGAATCTGAATTTGGTTGTCTTAATTCATTTCTTCAAGTCCATTCCCTATTTGAAGCAAATATTCTGAAAACATAGGATCAGATTGTGCTCTCATATTCTGTTGTAATTGTAGCTTCTCAAATCTAGGCCAAAGTGGTGACATAACAATACTCGCGTTTATGATATCTTCTTTCGAACCTTTAGGGATAACTGGTAACGTTTGTCTGAAATCACCACCAAATACTATAACTTTACCACCAAAAAGTTGATCAGCATTTGTTACATCTCTTAAGGCTCTATCAAAATGTTCAATAATGTCTCTCTTCATCATTGTGGCTTCATCCCAAATAATGAGTTTTGCAATTCTCAATAAATGAGCCAATGTACCTTTTTTGCTTATATTGTATGCTCTATTTGTATCATCATTAATAGAAATTTTAAATCTGGAATGTGCCGTTCTTCCACCTGGAAGAATAGAAGCTGCAACTCCTGAACTGGCTGTTGCGAGTGCTATTCCACCTTCTGACCTAACCTTTGCAAGTAAACATTTATAGAGGAATGTCTTACCTGTACCTGCTGGACCATCAATAAAGAATGCTTTTGCCAAACCTTGGTCTATATGATATACTATAGCCTGATAAGCATCTTTTTTATCTCTGTTTAGTTTTGATATTGCTTGTAGGTCTTTTGTTGAAACAACAATATTTAATTCAGCTTCCAATTCTTGGCTGAGTCTGTCAACTTGTTGTAACTCTCTTGGGTCATCAATAATACTAAAATCTTGCAATGCTTTATTCATAGAGTGTAAACAATCATCTATTGCACATAATATTTTTTTCCTTATCTGACTGTGGTGTAACGCTTTGTTTTGACCAAAGTCTTCAGAAAGATTTTCCTCAAAGTCTGTCCATAACTGCTTCGTATGTTTTGGATTCAAGTAAACAAGCAAAGTTGCAAACAATTGTCGTAGGGCACCTGGCATCATATAATGAGTACTTTCTTGCATACAAAGGTATGCAACATCATTATTCTGAAACAGGCCTAATAATTCAACTGCTGATTTATATGTACTTGTGACCTCACCATTAACAGTCCTTAAATCTGTAAATGAAGTAATTCCTCGTCGATGCATTAAAAGTAGCCGTAAATAATATTTTTCACATTGAGATGGATGTATACTATGCAGCCTTCCAATAACCTTTCTTTTTTTGCGGCGCTGCCATTCTTTCGATTGACCATTCTATATAAAATATTCTGAAAATTCAACATATAGACAATTCAAGCTTTGTGCATACAAATATGACATATTCATAAAAAAATATTGAGTAAGCATAGTTTTTTTACAAACTGGGTTGTTAACAATACTAAGCAATGATTGTGTAGATTTAAATACTATATTTTACTCATTTTCTAAATGGATAGGAAGGCTTATAACAGCAGGGTATGTTTCATTCAGATCAAACCTGAATATTCTCCATATAGCTTCAGGTGGAGAAACCCACCGTGCTATTTGAAAGTTTTTGATCTCATTAATTATTCCATCAGGCTGTTGTAATGCTAGATTATATGCAATTTTATCATGTCCTTTGTAAATATATTTAAATATATATTTGATAGCACGAATTGTTGAACAAATTTCGACATTGATATGACAGTTAAATTTTGCAAGTAAATATGGGTTATAAGGAACTACCCAACGATTATCTAAATAATGGCCACGTACTTTGACTAACCTTTGATCATGTCTACGCCGATAAGTAGGATAAGTATTTTCTCCATAAATTGTTGTGGCTGAAAATTCTTTTGGGTATTGATACTTACAGTCAGAATTTGGTTTCATGCAGTGACAATTTGGATTAAGACTTCCACAAGGTCCATGCATCATATGTCTTGCAACCAATGCATAGAAATAAGGATGGCTTCTCATATCTGGTAATTCAGCACTTACAATTCTGTCACATGCTGCAGGGGAATAAAATTTTGACTTGGGATTAAGAATAATAAGAAAATGAGCATGTGGCAAGTCTCTTTTTTGAAATTCAATTACATATGTGTATGCAATAACAATTCCAAATATATTTTTCTTAAACAATTCAATTTTCAAAAGCTCAAGCTTAGCTCTAAATATTCTTGCTATTAAATTTGGCCTATTTTGTGTTTCATCATATTCTAATTTTTTACTACAGATTTCCAACCAACCTGGATTAGCAGTCATTGTAAGAAATAGATCTAGTTTACCGTAACGCTGTACAAGGCTCATAGCATCCATATATCGTTTGTGCATGTCTCTAGGGCCACCAACAAAAAAAACAGGTAATATAACTAGTTTTCCAATGTCAACACCTGAATCATGACCTTTTATAACACTATTTATGACACCTTTATAAATTTCTGTCCTCATACGATTTTGAAATTCTATTGACTTTAAAAATTCAAGCCTTGATGTTTCAATTTTAATGTACATATCAACAACAAACTGTTGTAAAAGCCTACCTGTATGTAATAGAAATGACATATCACCAGGCCTCATTTGTAGCTTGTAGCAGTAATACTCTCTACAAGACACAACAGATTTTTTTTTTGGTTTCTTGATGTACCTATAGGAAATTGAAAAATATTGTTAGATATTATAAAAGTAATAATAATTAATATATGTATGTATAATTAAGACTGGTCAGATATTTATGTCTGAAATACCTGCTTTCTCAGCCTCTATAGAAATGTTGGCATCTGCAAAGTTTCGTGCATCAAATTCTCTTTCTTTTTCACATGTTTTGACCCAATTCTCTCTGTCTGTCTTTTAAACCAGCCTTTTTATTCTCGGAAGCCAACCAGGTTCACCACTTGTAAACATTAATGGATATTGCATTGGATCATAACAGCCAAAATAATGTTTTACAATCTGAATTGGCCCCTGCTTAGGATAAACTCGTATGTGTTGAGTATTATATTCTTCACTATTTTCTGGTTCAGCCCATATAGCTACAACTTCTGATGTATTTGGTTTGTTGAATGTTCGTTGGTCTAAATCAGGAACTGCTTTTAAAATGATCCTATAACTTTCCAAATGTTCAACAGTTCCTAGGTTTCTGAAAAAGATTGAATAAGGATTGGTTCTTAATAATGTGGCTAGTTTTATAATCAGGTTTTTGTCAAATTTTTCAGAGATACAAAAACGGTTATCAATCTCATGTTCTGTATCAAAAAAATATAATTGTACATTGGCTGGCTTTTGAGATTCTATAGGTGTGAGTGGGGGTATAAAATGGTAGACTTGTCCTTGAACTCTATATGTATATACCCCATCTGTCCGCCTACTCAACATTTTATCCGAATGAGCACCAAGTGATGTGAATGCAAACATGTTATTATAACTACGAATATTATTTCAAAAATCATGTGCATCTTTTGAATTATCAACATATAGCATCTTTAATTGCTCAGGCATTTGGCTCTGTAATAGCCTAATTTCTCCCTTAGAACAGCAGAAGTGAGGTGGTTCTAAATAGATTCTTTTAGCATGACAATATGTACAATTTGGTACATCTGGTAAAATTTGGGGCTCAGTCATTATATTTTGCAAAGGATCGGCTATAATAACTGCTTTTTGGTTTAGCCCTGCTAAGAATAAATACAAAATGAATATGTAATACCACTGCAAATTATTTAAATACAGGTTTTAGTACTAAAGAGTTAACAACCAAAAAAAAACATACCTGCATTGGTTCTTGTTATAGAATCTGAAACAGACATAATTGGGTTTGGCTTTTGAACGTCCTGATTGTGTGCAGATGTTGAAGCATGTTCAGTTGAACATGAAGCTCTGAGTAAAAGTTGATGTGTTGTATTTGCATCAAGTATGGTTGTAATTTGTTGACTGTTAACAGATGATAAAGAGGTTTTTGGTGTTTTTTAGGATCTTTTAGCCTGTCAACATTGTTGCTGCTGGTTTCTGCGGTCTTCAGCACAGTTATATTTCCTCTTTGTTGGTATGGTTGAAATCTATTCTTGGAAGTTACTTTGTATAAAAAATTGCAATAGCAATTTATAAGGAACAACTCTAAAGAGCTGGTCTTATTCATAGCTAAGAACAGATTAGGAAAACAGTAATTCATGTCTGTCGACATATCTAGATAGAAGTCTATAGCAAGATTTTAAAATTGGAATTGGTGTGGTTTTGCAAAGTTATTGACAGATTCTAAGGCCTAAATATAGTCAAAAATCGTAAAACAATCAGGGGAAATAGTTGACAAATTATAATATTAAACGAAAGATCATATTTAATGACTTAAAAGCAGATTTATGCGTTTAAATATGGACATATATAGTTATGACCTAAAAGTAAAAGCATAAGGCATTGAATAAGTAAAAAACCAACCTACAAAGTTGAAACCCGATGAAAGCAAGGTAATTGTTAACAGTTAGGTAGTTCTAAATAGCAAGAACAAAGGCAAAAAGCTGAAGAAAAGTTGTGGATGGTTTCTTAGAAGTGCCTAGAAATATTGTTTCTTAAGATTAGGGTCGAGCTTTCTAATAGCAAAGGTAGAGGCTTGCAAGTAAAAATACAGAAGCTATGATGGGTTATATACTTAATATATATATTGAGCATTTTGGCTTTAAAAAACTGGCTTGAAAACAAGGAGTAATAATTCAATTTGATATTGATGTACATATTGTCACTTTTCCCGGTGCATTTCTAGTTTTATAGTCCCAATAAAAAAATTTTGAATGATGATAATAATAGACTTTTAGTTGTAATAATCTGTACCTGGACAACTAAACTTAGAAACCAGACATTGTAATCATTTTGTCCACAAAAATAGCCCAGCTTTAAGCTATATATAATGGTAATTCTAGAAATTTGCAACAATTAAATGTATATATATTAAAAGTGTTGTTTTTTAAAAACTGGGTTGGAAATTGGAAATAATAAATAAATTTGATAGTGGTGTATATGTTATCACTTTTTCCACTGCATTGCTAATCTGATAGCCCGAATAAGAAGTTTTTAGATGGTGATTTGAAATGTTATGGTAGTCATAAACTTTGACCTGTAATAATCTTTACTTGAGTAGCTAAACTTGAAAAGCAGACGTTGTAAGCTTTCTGTCCACAAAAAAGGCCAAATTTTGGACTATATAATAATAGCCTTAGAAATATGCAGCATTTAATTATAAAAATATTAGAACAATTTGATGTTTATACGCAAGTTTTTGGTTGTAACCTTTGCATACATACAGTTTCGCAGAAATAATTGTTATGCATAGATTGTTATAAAGACTTGTTGATAAGTTCGGTAATTTGGTATTGTTATATACAAGGCTATTGTAAGGCTTGGTATATCGGGTTGTTTTTTAAGCTTGTTTAATATAATATAATATAATAACCATTGTAGAGACATCCTACAAATTGTGTGAAGGCTAAATAAAAGAAATTGAAAGGCTAATCTAATCTAAATTTTTCTAAATGTAAGCATAAGGCCTAATTCGCCAAAAATATCCATATAAAAAGTTACAAAATAGCTGCCTTTTAAAAACTGGGTTCGAAAGAGTAATAAATCGATTTTTTAATTGTGTACATATTGGTACTCTTCCCGTTGTATTTCTAATTTTATACTCCCAATAATAAACTTTTACATGATGGTTTAAAATGTTATGACAATAATAAACTTTTAGCTGTAATAAGTTTTACTTAGAAAGTTAAACATTAAACAGGCAAATTGTAATCGTTTTATGCCCAGAAATAGCCAAGCTTTGGGCTATGTGATGATAGTCCTAGGGATTTGCAATAAATAATTTAAAAAAATTTGAGCTCTCTAATGTTTACACGTAAGTAATTGCTTGTAAGATTTGCATACATTTAGCTTTGCAAAAAAATTTAAGTTACACAGATTTTTATGAAGGCCTGTTGATAAGTTCAACAATTTTGTATTGCTATATCCTGCACAATTTGGTATCAGAGCCAACATTCATTCAATCTCTTTTAAATATTTAAACTCTAAGCTTTTAACAATACTTAAGTTATTTAATCAACATTTAGAATAAAGAATTGTAAGGTTTGGTAAGCGGTTGAGCAGCCTTGTGAATCCGTTGGTAAGCCACAACAGCGTCAGCTTAAGGTGTTCCCGGTTAGGCACTCCTGTGTTCCCCATACATTCTGCATTCTTCGTGTTGCATTAAGCAACTAAGGTACGTTTTAAAAACTATGAATTTAAATACTTTTAAGAAATTGTTTAATTTTGGCAATAATACTAATTTAGCAGATGTAGATAATATTAATCAAAGTCATGAAATACAGTTTGATATAAACTCAAAAACTTTAAGTTCTGTTTATCATATAGGTAATTTAAGTTTTAATAATTCTTACTCAGTTAAAATACATGAACAAGATTTAACATTTAAAGAAATTTCAAAAACTATAAAATTACTGTCTAATATTGCAATTAATAAATATAAAGGTCAAGGATTTAAATATATTCATTATGGAATAATAAAAGTATTAATCAAACCTATGCATAGAATAGGTATTAATAATCCTATATTTATAGCATTAAGAGATAGAAGATTAATAGAGTGTCAAGATTCAATACTTGCTTTAATTCAAACTAATATATGTGATGGTTCAATATCATTCAATTGTGTACCTAATTTTTTAGTTAGTTTGGATGATGAATTAATTCTTGATTCATTAGTCATGGATATACAGATAGATCAACATAAAATTGATACTAGAAGTCGTAGTTTTGTAATTCAATATAAAGTATGTTTTAAATTGTTAAAAACTTTAATAGATCCAAGATTAAAATTAGAACAAACAAATAATGAAGAAACCGTAATATTTGAAGAAGATTCTACTAAATCATCAGTATATATTCCAAAAACTTTAAAGTGGGATGAAATCACGATTCCACAAACTTTTACAATAATTCCTCAAATTCAATCAAGAAATATACAACAAAGTAATACCTCAAAGATAATTAAACAAGATGATGGAAGTATCATAATACACTTTGATGAATTAAGATCTAATAATTATGGAGCTAATAAACGATTAATTCAACCTGAGAGACATTCAATATCAGATATACCTACATTAAGAAGAACCTTTAGTCAACATACTAATTTAGATACAAACCCTGAAATATATTCAATACCGATTACAGGTAGTCAAAGAATTCATTATAAATCACCATTACCAGAAATAATTAATACTAATTCATTGAGAAATTCACCATCTTATTCAGAAATGAAACCCGAATCTATTAATGTTATAATTGATGAATTTAAACCTAAATTTAGTTATTTAGAAGAATTGTTTAATGATGAAATTAATAATGAAAAAAGAAAATGGTATAACTCTTTAGATAAAACATTTCAAGAAAATCTTCAAGACCAATGGAAACAGGAATTATATAGAAGAAAATTTAATTATCCATTCTTTTCTTGGCTGGAATTTATCACACAAAAAGAAAATATTACAAATGTATATATAACCCCGTCAATAAATGTTCAAACATCCTTATATAAAAAATGGAATTTAATAGGAGGAGAGATAGTTACTTCGGTACATCCACCTCTACTAAATATAGTAATTAATACACCTAAAGGAGAAATAGTAGCAACCCCATTTAGAGAAGCTCGAACAGATAAAGGCCCTGTAGAAATAGAAGATATTAAGAAAGTTAATCAGCAGTTAAATTATTCAAATCAAATACTATCAACAGTAGCACATCAATTAGAAATAGTCTCAACAAAAATAGATAATATACCTAAAGAAAATAAAAATATTCAAGACTCTATTAAAAAAGAAAAATTAAATATTTCAACAAATATTATAAATAATCCATTTAAAAATATAAATTTTCCAAATGAAATATCTAAACCTCATTTTCAAATAAATGATATTCAACTCCCGCAAAGAGATAATGATACATTAAATAAAATATTAAAAAAGTTACAAGAAACAAAACCTAGTACTAGTACAGAATCTACAGATAATATACAAAATATTGAAGAAAATATTTTAATACAAACAGATGATAGTAGCAGTAGTGATTCAAATGAAATTAAAGATATAATAGAAGAAATTGAAGATGAACTACAAGATGATAATATAAATAGAATTAGAAAACAATATAGAAGAAAAAATTATAATTACAGAAAAACAAATTCTTATGCACCATATCAACGAAAAAATTATTATCCAAAACTAACACCGCCAGATATACAAATTGAAGAAAGAGCAAAGTTTACATCTAGTCAATATGATGGTAGAGCAGTTTATGAATGGAATATAGATGGTAGATCAGAATATGAAATATTAAGACTACTACAAGAAATGGGAATGGCCAGAGTAGCTTATAGACAAGAAGGGTATAAACCAAAAGATATAGCTGTAGCCTTTACTGCAGGATTCTCAGGACAATTAAAAAATTGGTGGGATAATATGATAACAAAAGATCAACGAAATGAAGTAATAGAACATACAATTGAAGAAGACGAACTAGATGTTAATGGAAATATAGTAAGAGATGCTCAAGGAAATCCAAAGAAAATTAAAATATCGGATGCACTAGAATATTTAATATATGCTTTAGCTCATCATTTCATAGGAAATCCATCTTATGAATCAAAAAGTTCTCAAATATTTCTGACTAATTTAAGATGTCCAACATTAACAGATTTTAGATGGTATAAGGATATGTTTTTAACTTATGTATTTAAAAGAGATGATTGTAATCAACCATTTTGGAAAGAAAAATTCATTTCAGGATTACCTACTTTATTTTCATATAGAATATTTAATGCTATAAAAACAACATCAGGAAAAGAAGATATTAATTTTTATGACTGGAGTTATGGTCAATTAATATCATTTATTAAATCAGAAGGATTAAAACTTTGTCAAGAATTAAAATTACAATCAAAATATGGATCAGAGAGAAATGAAATAGGTTCATTCTGTGATGCATTTGGAATAACAGGAATAAAAGCCCCTTCTAGAAATAATAAAAGAATTACATATCCATATAAACCATACAAAAGAAGAAGTAAAAAATATCAACAATATTCTAATAATTTCAATCAGACAAGAGATTTTAAGAAAAAGAAGTATAGAAAGAAAAAATTAATTTGTTATAAATGTGGAAAACCAGGTCATATAGCAACAAATTGTAAAACTCAAAAAAGAATAAATGAAATTTTTGATAAGGAGGAAGATAAAGAATTACGATTAAAAATAATGAAAATTATGATTAATAGTGACACAGAAGAAAGTGAAGAAAACATTAATGAAATTTATACAGATAGCGAAGAAGAATATTCAGATAAATCTTCACCATGTCGTTGTATTAATATGATATCAGATGAAAAAACTAATAAAGACTTATTATTTGAACTTATTAGTAAAATAGAAAACCCGGAAGAGCAAAGACAATATTTAATAAGATTAAAAGATTTAATATTAAAAGAAGATAAAAAACCTGAATTTTTAGAACCATTTAATATTACAAAATTATATAACAAATATTCAGAACAAAAACCTCAAGGAATAGTTTCCAATTCTAATACAAATTTCATACAGCAACAAATTCAAGAATTAAAATTAGAAATTAGAGAAATTAAAAATGATATTAAAACTCTGCAGTTAAGTGAATTAGAATTCCAAGCTAAAATAAGTCTAAATGAACAAAATCAGAAAGAAGATATCCCAGAAAGTAGTAAAAGTAGTAAAGGAATTCAAATTCCAGGAGAAACAAACAATGAAGAATATTTAAATGTAATTGAAAAAATTAATATAGAAAAATGGCATGTATTTGTTACTATAGGAATTCAAGATTATCATACAACTAGTATAGCCATGATAGATAGTGGAGCAGATCAAAGTTGTATTAAAAATGGAATTATACCAATAAAATATTGTTCAAAAACAAATCATAAATTACAAACCGCAAATGGAAATCCATTAAAAGTTAAATATAAATTAAAAAATGGATTTATATGTAATAATAATTATTGTTTTAAGCATACATTTATTATAGTAGAAGATTTAACTCAAGATGTTATTTTAGGAAACCCCTTTTTATATCAAATTACCCCATTTAAAAAGACAACAGAAGGTTTACAAGTAAACATAATGGGCAATAAAATATTATTTCAATTCATTACTCCAGTAAGACAAAGAGAGTTAAATTTATTACAAACTAATAGTATATTTTGTCAAGTTAAACAAAAAGAAAATCAAATAAACTATATAAAAGAAGAGATTACATATAAACAAATAGACTATCAATTAAATAAAGAGGAGATCAAAAACAAAATTTTACAATTAGAGGAAAAGTTCAAAGAAACAATATGTGCAGATCATCCATCTGCATTTTGGTCAAGAAAAACCCATATAATTCAATTACCATATGAAGAAGACTTCAATGAAAGAAATATTCCAACTAAGGCTAGGCCAATACAAATGAATTCTGAATTATTAGCACATTGTAAAATAGAAATAAAATCATTATTAGATAAAAAATTAATTAGACCTTCTAAATCTCCATGGAGTTGTTCAGCATTTTATGTCAATAAACAAGCAGAAAAAGAAAGAGGAGTTCCAAGATTAGTAATAAATTATAAACCGTTAAATAAAGTATTAAAATGGATAAGATATCCTATTCCTAATAAAAAAGATTTATTAAACAGACTATTTAATGCAAAAGTATATTCAAAATTTGATTTAAAATCAGAATATTGGCAAATTCAAATAGATGAAAAAGATAAGTACAAAACAGCATTTACAGTACCATTCGGACATTATGAATGGAATGTAATGCCATTTGGATTAAAAAATGCACCATCAGAATTTCAAAATATAATGAATGACATATTTTCTGCATATACATTCATGATAGTTTATATAGATGATATATTAATATATTCCAGAACATTAGATGAACATTTTAAACATCTAAATATATTTTTTAAACTAGTAGTACAAAATGGATTAGTAATATCAGCACCAAAAATGAAACTATTTCAAACTCAAATCAGATTTTTAGGACATGATATTAATAAAGGAACTATTAAACCTATTAATAGAGCACTTGAATTTGGTAATAAATTTCCAGATGAAATTAAAGACAAAAATCAATTACAAAGATTTTTAGGATGTCTTAATTATGTTGCAGATTTTTTTCCTAATTTAAGAACGTTGTGTGCACCATTATATGAAAGATTAAAAAAGAATCCACCTCAGTGGTCAAACTTACATACTCAAATAGTTAAAGAAGCAAAAGAAAAAATTAAGTCATTACCATGTTTAGGTATTCCACATCCAGAAGCATTCATGATAGTAGAAACCGATGCATCAGAAATAGGATATGGAGGAATTTTAAAGCAAAGGATAAATAATAAAATTCAATTAATAAGATATATGTCTAAAGTATGGACAGGATCACAAAAGAATTATTCAACAGTTAAAAAAGAAATGTTAGCAATAGTTTTAAGTATATCTAAATTTCAAGATGATTTATATAATAAAAATTTTTTATTAAGAGTAGATTGTAAATCTGCTAAAGACATAATTCAAAGAGATATAGAAAACTTAGTATCTAAACAAATATTTGCTAGATGGCAAGGTATTTTATCAGTTTTTGATTTTGATATAGAATATATAAAAGGAGAAGATAATTCATTACCTGATTTTTTAACTCGTGAATTTCTTACAGGTAAGCAAAAGAATGTCATACCTTTCGAGAAATGAAGATTGGTTATGGATAAAAAATTATATTAATCACCCTCAAACTAAAAAGAAAATACAAAAAATTTATTCACTAAAAGAACATGTTATTCAAGATCCAGAATTTCCAAACATTTATCATATATATAATAGTAATCCACTGTCAGTAAAACATCAAGTATTTTTGCATCAAATGCATTATTACAGTATGTTAGTATCATATCATACTTATAAGTCCACAAGAATCCCAGAAGTAAATAAAGCAATATGGAAAAGAATAGAAAACTTTAGGAAAGAAATAGCCTTTATATAATTTTTATTTTTTACAGGGAAAATCAATGGCAAACAAAGGAGAGTCATCATTTTCATTCAAAAATTACAAAAAACAGACAGCAGCAGATTATATGTCAAAGGTGAATACTCCAAGACCTTTATCCCCGGTTATTCAAACTTCCAATAAGTTTACAAGTCTAGAAGAATTTCCATTACTTCCACTTACATATACTCAAGTAACTCAAACACCTTTTGCACAATTAAGAAATAAAGTGTCTAGTTCATCTCAAACACCAGTAGCAATAAACCCACTTCCAAACACACCTACTCAAAATATTGATTCAGGAAAATCATCGTATCAATTAAAAAAACTTTTTGAATATTTATGTTTAACAGAGTTTACTACTAATATTCCAGTTACTGATTTAAATAATTACACTCAACAATTATTTCGAAATGATATGCTATGGTTTTCAGATGATTTATTAAAAACTCAAATGTTTTATGAATTCATTTTAGTAGATTCAGAATCTGTTGAAATCACTCATATTCATGAAGAAGGAACGCAAAAAATAGCTTATTCAAAATGTGTGATAAAACAAGTATTAGATGTAGAAGATTGGCCAAATATTTTTACCAAAATTCCATTTTCTATACCATTTCAACCTCAAGGATATTCTTATGAAGATTATAAACAGGCATGGAAGAAAGCTTTTTATTTAAGGTTTTTTGACCATTCTTGGTTTTTTCAATTTCACAAAGATAGCAAAGTTAAATTCCCATTATGGTTCTACGATTGGTGGGATACTCATGGATGCCAACCAGATATTATGCCAATGGAAGCACAACAAGGTTTACAATATTGGAACAATAATAGCAAAATGAAAGAATATAGTAAAGAAATTCAATGGCATGTGTCTCTTAGAGTGCCATGGATATGGTGTTGGAATTTTCAAATTGTGCAAATCAGACCAACGCCAAGGCCTATGTCACTGATTAGACAATTCAAATGTAAATGGTGGGATACATACAAAAAAGAATTATGTTGTCAAAAGGCGGTGGCCACTCTTATGACTACTGGCAAAAGGACATGGATTAATCCCACTACTAATCCAACCACTCCAACTGGACCACCACAAAAGGTTACTCAACAGAAGACTCCAACAAATTCAGCAGCAACAATTCAAAAAGGAAAATTCTCAGACGAAGATATGGAACAATTTTTTCAATTTATGGAATATCAAAAAAGACGCAATCAACAACAGCCACAAATGTCTATAGATTCCACTCCAAGCCCATCTCCTCAAGATATGTTCGGAGGACATTGTGCTCAAGATCCGTTTGAAGATTAATTCATATAATTTAACTTGCAGGTTTTCTTTGATCAACTATTCAGCATGGATGATAAGATTAAATATAATTCAAAAAACATTACAACTCTTCTTCACCAAAGAGAGTTAGGAAGATCTAATCCAAAGGTCATTCATCATAGTATTCATCAAGATTTGCTAGAAGATGGAACTAAAAAAGCAGGACAGCATATTCCATCTTGGTGGACATATTACACTCAAAAAACTAAGCAGGCTTATTGGTTCTACCGCACTCAAGCATTCAAGAAAAATAGTCAAAAAGAAGATGGGGGACCCAAACCTATGTGAAGATTAAGACATCCACTCAAAAAGAAGATGGGGGACCCAAACCCATGTGAAGATTAAGACATCCACTCAAAAAGAAGATGGGGGACCCAAACCCATGTGAAGATTAGGACATCCACTCAAATAAAGAAGACGGATTTCAAAAATTATTCAATATTATGTAATAGAATAGTTAATTCTAAGTCTATAAATAAGAAGAATTCCAATGTATTGAATATCGCATGTTTTAGAAGCTATCAAAAGCAATAAAAATTTGAGTTTTATTCACTTCTTGTTCTTCTTTCTTTTTAAAAATGTATTATTTTTATATTAATTTTATATCGTATTTTTATTAATTTTATATCGTATTTTTATAAATGAAAGAATATAGTAAAGAAATTCAATGGCATATGTCTCTTAGAGTGCCATGGATATGGTGTTGGAATTTTCAAATTGTGCAAATCAGACCAACGCCAAGGCCTATGTCACTGATTAGACAATTCAAATGTAAATGGTGGGATACATACAAAAAAGAATTATGTTGTCAAAAGGCGGTGGCCACTCTTATGACTACTGGCAAAAGGACATGGATTAATCCCACTACTAATCTAACCACTCCAACTGGACCACCACAAAAGGTTACTCAACAGAAGACTCCAACAAATTCAGCAGCAACAATTCAAAAAGGAAAATTCTCAGACGAAGATATGGAACAATTTTTTCAATTTATGGAATATCAAAAAAGACGCAATCAACAACAGCCACAAATGTCTATAGATTCCACTCCAAGCCCATCTCCTCAAGATATGTTCGGAGGACATTGTGCTCAAGATCCGTTTGAAGATTAATTCATATAATTTAACTTGCAGGTTTTCTTTGATCAACTATTCAGCATGGATGATAAGATTAAATATAATTCAAAAAACATTACAACTCTTCTTCACCAAAGAGAGTTAGGAAGATCTAATCCAAAGGTCATTCATCATAGTATTCATCAAGATTTGCTAGAAGATGGAACTAAAAAAGCAGGACAGCATATTCCATCTTGGTGGACATATTACACTCAAAAAACTAAGCAGGCTTATTGGTTCTACCGCACTCAAGCATTCAAGAAAAATAGTCAAAAAGAAGATGGGGGACCCAAACCCATGTGAAGATTAAGACATCCACTCAAAAAGAAGATGGGGGACCCAAACCCATGTGAAGATTAAGACATCCACTCAAAAAGAAGATGGGGGACCCAAACCCATGTGAAGATTAGGACATCCACTCAAATAAAGAAGACGGATTTCAAAAATTATTCAATATTATGTAATAGAATAGTTAATTCTAAGTCTATAAATAAGAAGAATTCCAATGTATTGAATATCGCATGTTTTAGAAGCTATCAAAAGCAATAAAAATTTGAGTTTTATTCACTTCTTGTTCTTCTTTCTTTTTAAAAAGGTATTATTTTTATATTAATTTTATATCGTATTTTTATTAATTTTATATCGTATTTTTATTTTTATAGATCCTGCACAATTTGAAATGTTATGGTAGTCATAAACTTTGACCTGTAATAATCTTTACTTGAGTAGCTAAACTTGAAAAGCAGACGTTGTAAGCTTTCTGTCCACAAAAAAGGCCAAATTTTGGACTATATAATAATAGCCTTAGAAATATGCAGCATTTAATTATAAAAATATTAGAACAATTTGATGTTTATACGCAAGTTTTTGGTTGTAACCTTTGCATACATACAGTTTCGCAGAAATAATTGTTATGCAT
Organism: Ophiorrhiza pumila; assembly: GCA_016586305.1. NCBI lineage: Eukaryota > Viridiplantae > Streptophyta > Magnoliopsida > Gentianales > Rubiaceae > Ophiorrhiza > Ophiorrhiza pumila. Next base: position 31,909,216 of record BLIW01000002.1, read on the forward strand.
AGATTGTTATAAAGACTTGTTGATAAGTTCGGTAATTTGGTATTGTTATATACAAGGCTATTGTAAGGCTTGGTATATCGGGTTGTTTTTTAAGCTTGTTTAATATAATATAATATAATAACCATTGTAGAGACATCCTACAAATTGTGTGAAGGCTAAATAAAAGAAATTGAAAGGCTAATCTAATCTAAATTTTTCTAAATGTAAGCATAAGGCCTAATTCGCCAAAAATATCCATATAAAAAGTTACAAAATAGCTGCCTTTTAAAAACTGGGTTCGAAAGAGTAATAAATCGATTTTTTAATTGTGTACATATTGGTACTCTTCCCGTTGTATTTCTAATTTTATACTCCCAATAATAAACTTTTACATGATGGTTTAAAATGTTATGACAATAATAAACTTTTAGCTGTAATAAGTTTTACTTAGAAAGTTAAACATTAAACAGGCAAATTGTAATCGTTTTATGCCCAGAAATAGCCAAGCTTTGGGCTATGTGATGATAGTCCTAGGGATTTGCAATAAATAATTTAAAAAAATTTGAGCTCTCTAATGTTTACACGTAAGTAATTGCTTGTAAGATTTGCATACATTTAGCTTTGCAAAAAAATTTAAGTTACACAGATTTTTATGAAGGCCTGTTAATAAGTTCAACAATTTTGTATTGCTATATGCAAGGCCATAGTAAGGGTGGGGATATCAGGCTGTTTGTTAAATTTGATCGATATAATATAATCTAATCAGCATTGCAGATATACCCTACAAATTGTATAAGAGTTAAATTAAAAAAAGGTGAGGATCTAATCTAATATAAATTCTGCTAAATCTAACCATATGGCCAAATTTGGCAAAAGTATCGACATAAAACAATACGGATTGAATAATGCTGAATGATAGAAGGCTATATTTTAACTATAAAAATAAGGAACTATCAAAATTAAAATTGGAAAAGATGGTTATTTAAAAAAAACACAGGCAAACTATAAATGGTATAATCTTAGCTGGGGAAAATTTGTTAGCACAACTTTAAACTATACTTTGTGAATTCACAGGAATACAACAACGATTACAACTGGTGAAGCATATATAGTGATAGCATAATAACCATTAATGGTTTATGGAAAAAATTGTGTATCAATCAATTTTTGATACCAGTGTGTAAAGAATTTATATTTTTCTTCGCAACATTATAAGAGGATGTAATAGTGTTTAGCCAATCTTTTTATTATACACGCGGTTATAGCAAAGTTTTGTATACAATTTTTAATTATAATATATGGGTCAAGACGTCAAGCTATATAATGTAAATATTTTCACTTGTATCTAATATACATATATCTAACTAACGTTATTAAATCTAACTAATTAATCGGCAATAAAGATTGTGTGAATAGAGGGAAACATTAGTGTTAGCTCCAATTCTCTAAATGGTACTTCTTCAAACAGATATCCAGCGTTTATAAAAAAGGGTATAAAGATTGGAGGAAACTAAATTAAGCCAGGCATAGCCCTAATATTGCCGAAGGTTAATATAATAACAAAAGCACTACTGAATTGTAGTTCTTCAAAATATGACCCTGGCCTAAGCAGTTCTTTCGTTCAAAAGCTTACTAACATAATTATAAAGCATAAATTATGGTTTTGCTGTTACAAACCACAAACTATAGATAGTAATCGAGTACGAGCTTGAGCGATTCACAGTCTTCATCTACCAACAGCTTCCCCTTTCTTTTGGCCTGGCCTGAGCTCTGATTAGCACGAACAAAAACAGTCTCAGAAACAGCAGTTTCTCCAATCTCAATATCTCCAGGCCTAAAAATACTGACATCTAACGTAACAGCTCCAAATGCAGCAGTGTCCAAATAAAAAACACAGACATCATCCTCCTCCAAATCATTGTCAAGTGCAAACTTCTTCCATCCTCTAGTTAATGCATAACCGGTACCTTTTCTGTAGAATTTGACCTCCCAGGTTTGTCCATTAGTCCGCAGGATAATATCTTGGCTATTTGAAGGCAGATATTGTTTTGCCCATTTTGTCGGCAAAGTCTACATCATACAAATTTACACAAGTAGCGTAAAATGAGTATGAAAATAATAAAGCTACAAACAAGTAAATAAAGCAAATACTAATTAACTTAGAATTCATTTTTAAAATTCGTGGCTAATATTCAAATTTAGAGCCTAACCATGGAGAATACCTGGCTGATATATGACTGCCGCATGATGTTTATAGACCAAATCCCCTTTGCAGATGAATAGGCTAATTGAAGAGCCTTCTGCTTTCTAAGCTCAGCAAGTAGAGGTTCCTGATTTACTTGTTTAGGCTCGCCTGAAACAGCAGTGTACAGCAGCAGGACTAATGTTTGTAAATAAGCATCAACATCAGAAATTGAACTAACGCAGCCACTATATTCATTCGTAAAAATAATAATAATATATAATACTATTAGTACGAATAAACATGAAGTAATAGATTAAATATTATTTGGATAAGCCTACCAATAGAATAGTTTGAAGCCTTCATATCATCTGGGTCTGAAAAACATCCAGTATCTGTAATTGCTGTTTTCGGGCTGGAAAGGGCAGAGGTTCTAACCGAGGCTGATTTCAAAGTTTCTGTAATATTCATGGACAAATAACCAAGCAAAGGTTAAATACTATTCAAGCCCAAATATAACTTTTATATGTATCTGCTTTATTTAGGCCGAAAAAAAACTAATATTTGGGGCACTGCAGTAGGGTGTTGTGCCCGTTCTTGTTCACCCGATCGCAAGGAATTCAAAGCTGGGCAATAGACAAGTCCTCGTTTTTTAACAGCAATGCACAGTCCAATCCATAGTATAAAATTGGCTCTATCTAAGCAATCCAACAAACCATTAAATGTTAAAAAAACCCTAATATAATTAAAACCAAAAAAAAATACCAGGTTCTTTGATTTTTTTCGCAGCTTGAGGCAAGCAATCTGTTTTTTGTTCCCTCTCTTCAATAGCGTGCCTTTTTGCAGCCTTTTTTAGCTTAGAGCACTGAGATAGACTGCCAACAGGGTCAGCAGCAAACTTTATCACATGGTCTGAACTGCTGGATTGGCCAAATTTGTTTTCTTCATTTTCAACATCCAACCCCTCCACAAAGTAGGAGGTAACTCTTTCACATAAGGTCTGAGTCTCAAAAATAAGAACATCAAAACACATCTGTCCAACATAAGTAAAAACCAGAATATCATTCTCTTGAAGAGAATGAACAACCACAAATTTCTTCCAGCTTACTCAAGATAAACTACATTTGGTTTCCTCATCAAACTAAACTCCCATATAATTCTACTGGGATCTCGCACTTTTACAAGCCCATCGAAGCTGCTGCTCGGACTCCCAGTAAACTTTTGAGGAATAAGCTTCAAAAATAACAACAGGAATAACATTTAGACTTTTTAAGCCAATAGCAAAGGCTTGATACTAATAATATAGCATAAACGCCAAATAACTCTCTCAAAAAAGGTACCCAAAATATCAATTCAGCCTTACCAAGCGATATTGATATTCAGGTTTAAACACCATAACAAATTTCTGATCTTTGAAATGAGTCCAGTATGCCTTTTCTTGACAGCGTTCAGACTCATTCACAAACTTTGCCATTCTTGTTCGCTACAAAATATAAAACATTAAAGAATGCAAAAATAAGCAGAGTCCTAAGAAACAACTGGATAATAAGGCAAAAAAGGCAATAATACAAATTGCCATTTCCTAATCCAAAAATAAGGTAATTGTCTCAATATTTCACATAAATAAAAATAAATATAACCAAAAAAAAAACCCAGAAAATTTTGGGATCTAGTATTTCATACGTCTCAAAAAAACCAATAAAACGCTTGTGGGAAGAAAGGCTTATAAGACACAGGGCCAATTTTAAACAGCCTCCTCTCCTGTCTCTCAATTTACCATAAAAAAAAGTTTGATAATAGGGGCAATGCAATACAAGGCAATCAAATGAGCATGTATAAAACTATAACCAGTAACATTCACCACAGATAGGCACAAAATAGTAACAATTCATGTCCATAAGAAAGGCCGAAATCCAAAATAACAAAGCAACCAAAAAGTCTTCAATCAACTAAAAAATAAACTAAATCATTCAAAATTAAAGCATGCCCCCTATTTCTCCCTAATCCTGGCACTCATATACCCAAAAACTTAAAATGTTCCCTTTTTTTTATATTTCCCAAAGGCCTCTGGTTAGCCTTTCCCTTTCCAAAAAAAATAGTGGCATGCAACAAATCCCCAAGGAAAGGCGAGTATAAGAAGCGCAAAGCAAAACCAATGGAAAAAAAGGGGTGTTTTTCATCAGGACATCCCAGATATCCACTACCAATAAAAAGGGAAAATCCTGAAACTAATTGGGCATAACAATCACAACAAAAATCTCAAGGGAAAAACCTCAGCACTCAACCGAGGCGAACACCCAAAAAGGCAGGCAAAAAATCCGTAGGGAAGCCAAAAAAGCAATCCACATATAAAAAAGAGGCGAAGAGCAGGCCGGGGAAAAACCCCAAGGGTAACAGAAGAACAAGAAGGCGAAGCAAACAAAGAGCAAGAAACATCAGAAACTAAAGAACAGAAAACGGCAGAAACCAAAGGCAGAGAAAGTGGAAAAACCAGAGGAGAAGCAACAACCAAAGGCGAAAAGTAAGAGACGGAAAAGGTTGTAAAAAGACAGAGCAAAGAGCAGCAAAAGAAGCGCACAAAAGCAGGCGGAAAACCCAAAGAAAGCTTAAATAAAAAGGCGAAGTTTTTTTCTTGTTCAATAAACAAGAATAACAAATGAAGGCATAATTTTCCACGGCATTACAACAACAAAAGGGAAAATTCTCTTTTTTTTTACAATTTTGGACAAAGTTCAGTTATGGCACTCCCTCAAACTAAAAAACACTGACATGCAGGAAACCGGGCGACAAACACAGATCCAAAAAAAACTCTTTAGAAACAATAGAAAAACAAAAATCCCTTTATGATGAGGCAGCCAAAAGATGTAGCTTGCTAACTCGAACGAGAAAGGCCACGGTGGCGCCAAAAGGCAGAGGCGAAAAAGCGAAAAGAAAACCCCCAACACAACAGTTGCCAAAGCCAAAAAAACAAGGAGCATACATGGCAAAAATCCATCTAAAAAGCGCGAAGATGACAACAAAGAAAATAACAACTGAGCAAAGAAGCAAAAAGCGCCAGAAGACAAACATTGCAACGCAACGAAGAAGTGAAAGAGTCAGGCGGAAGCGAAAGCAAGCCCCCCCCCAAAAGCCAACAAATAAAGCGGCAGAAAGCTAGTGGTAGAATCCTTAGAATCTTCAGAATTTATATGACGGTCAAAACCCTAAAGTCAAGTCGGTAAAAAGCACACAATAACACACAAACCAGGTGAAAAGGGTACCGAAAAAAAAAAGGCCCACCACATGATAGGAATACAAAAACAATGACCTGGTGGCAACTGGCAATCGATACTGAGCACGCGGGGCAGGAAATGTCCAAGATTCGCTGTTTATAGTATTAAGATATATATATATATATATATATATATATATATATATAAAATAAATAAATAAAACAGAAAAAGAACCTTGTTCACTTCTCTCGTGCTCCGTGCACGTGCTCTCTATTTCTCCCTGTAACCAAACAGATCTATTTGTCTGTTTCTTCTTCAACACCACAACAGTACTGAAATAACAGGGACTGCGGGAGATCACGAAAACGCTGTCGTTTTAACTCGATTCTTTCGCATTTCGCCGCAATCCTAACATACGATCCCGTTCACAATTTCAGTGTGTATTTTGCTTGGCAGAGATGGCGGCTTTCATGGCGGTCTTGGAGGCGGATCTACGTGCTCTCTCTGCAGAATCCCGCCGTCGATACCCCGCAGTCAAAGACGCCGCCGAACATGCAATTCTCAAGGTCCAATTCATTTCCATAATTTAATTTACGTTTGCTTTATAATTCCGCATTTTGTTTCCAGTTAGTATTATTAAAACCTGTGAAATTCAAATTTTGATTTCCCACCTCAATTTGGTAATTGTTCCATGAAGAAATTAGCGTTTTTCATTATACTCTGTTTGGCTGCTGATAGGAAATACAATGACATGCAATATTTCTGTCTTTAATTGAATTAGGAAATGCAATGACATGCAATATTTCTGTCTTTAATTGAATTTGTTTGTCCAAACAGGATTTTAATATTATGTCGTTTCTTGTTTGTTTGGGACGTATGAAGTTAAAATTAGTGAGATATTGGTGTTGGAGTTTTTGAATTATGTGAAAAATTGAGATCGTGTTAACTGAAATTGAGAGTGAATCTTGCAGCTAAGATCATTGTCGAGCCCGGGCGAAATTGCGCAGAATGAGGATATTGTGAGGATATTTTTGATGGCTTGTGACGTTAAAACTGTGAAGTTGAGTATATTAGGACTATCTTGCCTGCAGAAACTCATAGCGCATGATGCAGTTGCTCCGTTGGCTTTAAAAGAGATTCTTGCCACGTTGAAAAACGTAAGCTTTACAATATTGTGGCCATTAGTTTCTTATTCAGCTCATTGTGCTGCAGTTCATTTGGAAAGTATTGTTTCTTTTTGCCTTGTGTTTATTCCTTACTTCTACATAATTTATCTTGGCTTTAGATGATATATTTTTGTTTCCAATCTCCACATTTCTTTTTTCTTAAAACGAAACAGGATGTATACATACAAATTTATTTGTATTCAACATTGATAGTATGATTAATGTAGATGATGAGGAATACTATGAAAGAGTTTTATTTTTCTTTTCTTGTTAATTTATTATTAGAATCAAGATTTTTATATCAGAGTTGAATCCATCATTTTCCTTGGTGTTTGATATAATAAGGGTCTGGGATATCATAAGATGCATAGTTTATTACAATGCACATATGTATTTTTTAACTAGCAAGACGTCTAAGAATAATTGAAAGAGAAATTTGCTCACAAGTCAGTGTTTATGACTTTGTAAGCCCAAAGCACGGGATATATAAACTGACGATGGTGTGGTGGTCGAAAATGTTAGAAGTAACATGCTGTTGGAGATGTGCAGACACGTTTGCAATCATTGAGGAGGGCCTAGAATTTTTGTGTAGCCCAGATGAAGAGGACCTATCAAAGCCAGCGATAGAATTTACTGCTATAAGGTCTTTTAAGCCTATTTTCTTACCAAAAATTTGGGGGCTGTTTTTGGTTTGAAGCTCTTGGGATGGCTTGTGATGATAAAGAAAAGAATAAAGGTCATTACTTTAATCTACATTATTCTTAGAATCCAGTAATTTGACGTTTATGTTCCTAAGAATGACCTAGAATTGGTTTGTGGTCTGAGTAAATGCAGCAACTAAGGCTCCATTTGGATAGGATAGTTTCTAGTTTTAAAAAGGAATCTTTTTTTTGGGGATTTGTAATAAGAAAGGTATATTTTGGAGGTGTTTGGATTGTTGAATTTGTTTTGGCAGGAATTTGTAAGGAAATTTTTTTATTTACACAATTTCTAATGCTATCCATATCATAAGGAGAATTTTTTATTAATTAAATTTGAAATTATATTTTTGGAGTTTTTCGGTGGGAAATTATGTTATGAGAATTGTTTATTTCTAAAATTTAAAACTTAAAAGTTCAAAAATTTGTATTTTATTAATAAATAATAAAAAATATAAAAAACAACAACGACAACAACAACTAAACCTTTATCCCACTATGTGGGTTGGCTACATGGATCATATTTCTCCATCGTATTCTATCTATACACATATTTTCGTTTGTATTTAAGTATATCATATATATATATATTTATTTATTTATCGTTTCTTTCCAATTCTTTTTTAGGTCTCTTTCCTTCCCCTTTTAATTTCAGTTAATGTTTATCTACTTTCCACATGCCGCACTTATGTATTTAGTGGTCTCCTATGCACTTGTTCAAACCATCTTAAACGTGTTTATCTCATTTTCTCATCTATTGGAGCTACCCCCACTTTCTCTCTAATGCATTCATTACTTAAAAAATATAAAAAACACTGTATAAAAAATAATTGCTTTAGCATATTTTTTGCTTTGAAAATTTATGTAGAGAAGATGGACAAAACAACGAGCCAAATTTTTTTTGTGAAAAAAAAACACCTAAAACAGAGCCTAAGTTTTTGATATGTATTTTCCAATAAATGCATAACTTGTAGCATACCTTTCAATTTAAGTGACTTGTGCTATATGTTTCGTTGCAAATAGCAAATTTTGAGAGCTGAAAGAAATTTGATGAGAACTGGAAGTAGTCAAGTAGATATACTCTTTCTGCTCTTTTAGTTGGACGGCTTTAACTCTCCATGGTTCCATAAGGGAAGAGAATGTAAGAATTGGTGGTACATTGGTTGTGGAGAACTTCAGAATTACGAGTGGGTAGATGGGAAAGTTAAAGTTAATGCAATGCTGATAAATGTGTAGACATTAAGTATGGCACTACTGTATTTGGTAGTCATGTTCAATTTTTTGGAAAACACTCAGTATTATTTAGTCTGTTGCTCAAATCATTATTATGTTTTGCGAATGGAAAACTGAAGATGATGATGCATATATGACAAGAAGTGCACTTACAAGTTATTCGCAATGAAGCATCATGACCTGGTAACAGTGATGGACCCTGAATTTGACACTTGGGGCATGATTTATATTTATTCTATTCAAAGAGGTAGCTGAATGCTTAAAATTTTACGGTCAGGAAGCTTAATTATTGTTTATGATATTTCTGAAAAATTTTTAATTTAAGAGAAGAAACTTTAAAAACCTCGAAAACCTAGGTGTCTGTGCACCGTACACCCTCTTAAATTGGGACCAACCTGGTAGTTCTTTGATCAGCCTGTAGGATTTTAAATGAAATTGTGGAACACACTATAATGCTGTTATACTATGATAGAAAAACCAACAGACAGTTTATATACACACACGCAACAACTAAATTATCTCACTATGTGGAGTCAGCCATATGGATCATATTTTGCCATTATGTTCTATCTACACACATTTTCATTTATATTTAAGTATATTATGCCTTTTTTATTTGTTTTTTTCCAATTCCTTTTAAATCTTTCCCTTCTCCCTATAATTTGAGTTAAAGATTCTATGTTTTTCTACATGCCGTACAGGGGCATTTATAGGTCTCCTACGCATGTGTCCAAACCAGTTTAAACTTGCTTCTCTAATTTTCTCATCTACGCTACCTCCACTTTCTTTCTAATGTATTCATTACTTATTCTATCTAGTCTAGTCCATTCGCATATCCATCTCAATATTCTCATATCTGTTATCCTTATTTTTTGTTCATGTTCATATTTAGTCATCAAACACTGTGATCCATAAAGCATCATTCATCTTTTGGCTGTTTTACCATATTGTTTGCTTGACATTTTGGTGAGTTTTACACATTTTTCTTTCTCTAGATCTTGAATAAGTTTGTATATTACTTCCTATATAATGCCACGAAGCAAGATTCTGCTTAAAACTAATGTAGTATCCATTTGGATAGAGTATTTTTTTTTATATTTTGGAATGAAATGTTTTTTCTTGAATTTTGTTATAGGAAAGGAATATTTGTGCGTGTTCAGATTGATGAATTCGTTTTGGTATTGATACTTTAAAATTCAAATTCAAATTTGAAATTGATATTTTATTTTTAGAGATTTTTTATTATTATTCTGCATTAAAATTAATATATATTTTCTTGTGTTGGGAAATTTTTATTATTTTAATTTTAAAAATCAAATTTAAAATTAATATTTTATTATCATGAAACATCCCGTGGGGCCCGGCTGTCAGTGGCCTATAATAAAAAGAATACAAAATAAGAAAAAATACTTTAGAAAAAATAAATACTGTAGCATTACTGTAGGAACCAGTTTGGGATTTTGGGAAAAAAATTGCTAGAACTATGAAACCAAACAGACTCTCGAGTGTTTCCATTACTTTTAAAGAAGTATGCAGTGGTACTTGAGAAGTTTTTTTCGCCCTTTGCAAAGATAAATTTCAAGGAAGAAATTAGGCCTCTAGCAACATGTCCAACATGTGGAAGTAAGGCAGCATATTAATCATAAGGGTCTAATATCAAACTCTAGAAACACCAAAGGGGATTGTGGGTGATGGGCATGGTACTGGGGCCTCCTCATTCCCTTATAATCTTTATGGACTTGTCTTTTGCTCTTCTTTTTATTTAACTGTTACAATATTATCCTACATGTCCTAATGCTAAACATGTATGCTAAACTTTTCAGTGACAGCAGGTATGAAATATTCTTTTTTTTTTTCGTCTTTTTTTTGCAGTGAACTAGCAATATAGGAATTAGGCATGCTTAGTTACATCTTTGATGTTAGTAGCTCGTTTCGTGCTTAGAGTGTTTTCCTGTTGCTTATACCTTCACCATGCCCCTTCAGAGACAAAATGTGACTACTAGATATTGCGACAATATCTTTCTAACTTTAAATTTTTTATTAATGTTCCTATGCTTCTATATTGATAGCTTGTCTAACCTTTTTCGCTTTTTATTTTTTTCTCATTTGCTTGCAGCATGGTGAAATGGCAGATGACAGTATCCAACTAAAGACCCTTCAAACCATCCTCATAATATTTCAGTCGCATCTACAACCTGATAATGAGGTGGACAACACATCTTTTTGTCTTATTGAAGGCTCTACTTTTCTTAGAACCAGAATACAGTTTGCTCAAATGGATGAATGAAAAATTGAAAGGAGATGAACAACAAAATGAGGTTTTCATGAAATATTTTACTTAGATTGAACTATAACTGCTCTTCGCATTTCCTCTTTCTACAGTTTAGGAGCGATCTATTGAGGGTTGTGTTTCCATTCTTAATGCTGCAGTTTGCCCTGGTCGAACTTAAGTTAAAATGAAATTCATTTGGGATTTCTTCTCCATGTCTCTTGTTTTAACATTGATTATGTTCAATTCATCTAGACAACTTAATAGTCAGTTTGATGAGCCTTCGTCTTTGTTGTTAACAATAATGGCCTTATTCATAACTCTGACTGTGAGGATCCTTTGCAATCTACTCAATTCATATCCTTCAACTTAGGAATCAGAGTCATTCCTCTGTAGTTTCATTTTTCATGATTTTTTTTTTGTATTTTTCTTGCCTTGATTTTTATAAAACAGCCACAAAACTAGTGATGCTTTAGGATCAGAGTGTTGGATGACTAAATATGAGCATTAATAAAAAATGAGGGTAGCAGAAATGAGAATGTTAAGATGGATATGTGGACACACTAGATTGGATAGAATAAGTAATGAAAACATTAGAATAAAGTGAAGGTAGCTCCAATAGATGAGAAAATGAGAGAAGCACGCTTATGATGGTTTGGATATGTGTGTAGGAGACCTCTAGATGCTCTAATAAGACGTGTAGAAAATGGAGAAACATTAACTCAAATTAAACCTTAAAAAACTTGGAAAGAAACGATAAAAAAAGATATGATTATTTAAATTTAAATGCAACATGTGTATAGATAGAATTTGATGACAAAGTATGATCCATGTAGCCAACCCCACATATTGGGATAAGGGCTTAATTGTTGTTGTTCTTGCCTTGAAATTTCCCACCTTCCTTTTAAATTATTTTAGAAGGAAAAAAGGTGCATTTTCACAACAATGATTGATACCATTTCTGGAATCACTTCCATCTGGTTGGGGTTAATTGGTATCATGATGGAAGTTGTGGTTTTCAATGGTTTTCATATATGGTGATCATTTAATTTTAGGAGAACATGGCTCAAGCTCTTGGTATCTGTCTTCGGCTTCTTGAAAGCAGTAGATCTTCTGACAGCGTGAGGAAGTAAGAATGCAATCTTTATTTGTTTAGATAATTCTAGAGCTTATTAGGGTTCTGAGGCCTTACACCTTTATTTTTGGTCTCTGTTTTCTTCCTATTTGACTTATTCTGTGATCAAGTACCACAAATGATTCTTATCACCCCTTTCAACTTTATGAAGCACTGCTGCAGCAACCTTTCGACAGGCAGTAGCATTGGTATTTGATCATGTGGTTTCTGCTGAGTCACTTCCTACAGGAAAAGGTGGTTCTGGAGTATACCTTTCTCGAGCTAGTTCTGTAACTAGTGATGTCAATCGCAATTTAAACTGCCAAGAGTATGTAGTTTTCTTTTATTATAAAGTTATTTGTTGATTATTTTGTTTCTGTATCCTTATGCGAGTGGCGCATCTTTTTTTGGTTTCTATCTGGCTATCCATTTGTTGGTTTTGAAAGTTGTGTTAAGTGAGATTAGGATTGTTAAGTTTAGATTTTAAGCTACAGTTTCTCTTTTTGAAACTTTTTTCACGGTGTTGAGTTTGTAGCTTGTCGTGATATATTTTAGGCAATTGAACATGAGTTTTTCTATAGTCAAACTTTTGTTGGTTTTCAAGTCTACTGATTTACATAATTGAAATTTGGTTGACTAGGGCATTGGAGATGGAATTTGTCTCTGGAGGTCCATCATCAATGAGGGATACTCTAACTAATTCTGGAAAGCTTGGACTGCGCTTGCTTGAGGACCTGACAGCTCTTGCTGCAGGTGGATCTGTATGTGCTAATTCAACATCAATAATTTGCTTTGCTTGATAAAGTTGCTAAATCTGCAGACTTGCTGCTGCTAGTAATTATTTCAGTTCGTTGATACTTTCAATTTTAAGCAACATCTGCTATCCACTTAACAGTTACAGATGAATCAATTATTTGCTTCAATATTTCAGGGCATCTGGCTACGAGTTGGCTCAATACAACGGGCATTTGCTCTTGATATACTTGAGTGAGGAATTTTACTTTCTTTCTTATTCTTCCAAAGTGCTTAATAGCCATAACTTGCATTACATGAACTTCAGGAAGTAGCATATATGCATTTGGAATCTGAGTGTGATAAAATGCCAAGAGAATGACACCACTTTTTCCCAGGGTCTCCCTACCTGAGTTGAGTGTCATTGTTTGCCGCCAAGGCATGGTCTAAAAAAGAGTTGAAACTATGTTATAGTTTGAAGAGAATATATGAATGTGTTGCCCAATTAATAATTTGGTTAGAAATACGAGGAGATAGTGAAAAGAATGAAGCCTTCTTTTTGTGTACAATTTTGTGAAGAGTATTGCGAGGACACCCTTAGTATATGGGCAAAGCTGAGATAATAATGAGTATGATGGAAACCCAAAGAAGTTCGAAGAATTAACACCAGAAATAGGATTGTGCTAGATTGAACCGGAAATGTAGGCTTAAGATGCTGGAGAGTTTGGTTTATCATGAGGGAAAGACAAACAAGGGGATGTGTTTCTCTATGAAAGGCATGGAGGCTGTTGGGTTTTGATATGGATAACTGGTTTACTAATAGGTTTTACTTTGTGTATATTTATCTTAGGATGTTGAATTTGTTCTGCTTGTTTCTCTCTGGAGATTTGCATCACGATTCTTAGTAACTGGTGTATACATGTACCCACTTCTGACAGTTTTTTAATATGGAAATATTGAATTTAAGTTTTGAAGCCGTCCTGTTTTACGCCTTCTAGAAATAGGATAGTGTAGCATACTGGCCCTGCCCAAGAGATTTCCTGATCTTTGAGAATTTTGTAGGTGGCAGAATGAGGTCCTATCTAATATTGGTAGCACATAGATATTGATAGCGTGAGACTTGGCAATTATGCGGCAACTACCCCTTTTGATCTATTTATGCAGAATTTTTGCTAGTAGTCATGAAAAGGCACAAAAGAGGTAATTACCTATTTAATGCCCTAAGGTTATATAGGTGCCTGATTTATTGTAAGAAATTAACGTTATAGGTGCCTGATTTAGTGAAAGAAATTAATGTGATTTTATCAAATGTTGACCAATTGGAGTGTCATCTGCATTACTTTAGGTCATGTGAATTGTCAAAACTGATTACATTATATTATATGCTGTTAAGAGTTTGTGATATTTAAAAAATGGAAATGAGAATAATTGACTTAATTTTGCTTCTAACTATGGTTGTTCAGGTTTATCCTCTCCAACTATGTTGTGCTATTCAGAATCTTGGTTCCCTATGAACAGGTGTTGTGAATTTATAATTTGACCAAGTCCTGATTTAATTGTTTCTAAATTTTCATCATCAACATGATGGCCTGGAAAAACTACAGGTCCTGCGTCACCAAATATGCTCACTGCTTATGACATCACTTCGAATAAATTCTGAGGTGTTTTATCCTTTTAAATATAAGAATAAGATTCCTTTTGTATGATTTGATGGTTTCTCTAGAGCACCATAACAAGCTGTTTTCTTTGATCTTCTGTATTCTTGAATCAGCTTGAGGGAGAAACAGGAGAGCCTTACTTCCGACGTTTGGTCCTTCGCTCGGTAGCCCATATAATTAGGCTTTACAGTTCAGCACTTATTACTGAATCGGAGGTATAATATTTTTTCAATATTTTTCAAGAGGCCCTTTCTAATGCAATCATACTTTGGTTCTGGCTGGTAAATCATCTGAGTTATTTGGTTTTCAACCATACTTTCTGTAGAAAATTTGTTTTCTTAGTTTTGAGAACTTGTCCTTTCTAATGCAATTTGATTTGCCATACATGTTTATGTTTATTAAACTGATCTTTTTTTGCAGGTATTTCTTAGCATGTTGGTCAGAATTATATCTCTTGATTTACCATTATGGCATCGCATTCTTGTTCTTGAAATCTTGAGGGTATGTCCAATGATCCAAAACCAAAAAATTGTGTACTATTTAGTTATTGGCAGCACAAATATGAAGCAACTTCATTATAATATTACATTTTTATGCAACATTGAAATTGACAGGGTTTCTGCGTGGAAGTGCGTACTTTGCGGATCCTTTTTCAGAATTTTGACATGTAAGGTTACTAAATCTGATTGATCCTGTAAGCTTTTGCTTTAGCCGAAATATGATGTTGATATTCATGACAAAAAGGGGAAGATGAGATCTTTTTAGTAATGTACTTTTAAAAATAATTAGAATTAGCAGTTTTATAACAACGACAACAACAACAGCAACTAAGCCTTTTTCCCATTAAGTGGGGTCTGCTATATGGTCACTTCTCCACCGTGCTCAGTCTAAACTCATTTCCTCATTTATATTTAAATATAACATATGTTTTCTTATAGTTTCTTTCCAATCCTTTTTTGGTCTTCCTTTTCCCCTTACTTCATAGTCATGACAAAAAGGGGAAGATGAGATCTTTTTAGCAATGTACTTTTAAAAATAATTAGAATTAGCAGAGTTTTATAACAACAACAACAACAACAACAACAACTAAGCCTTTTTCCCATTAAGTGAGGTCAGCTATATGGTCACTTCTCCACCGTGCTCAGTCTAAATTCATTTCCTCATTTATATTTAAATATAACATATGTTTTCTTAAGTTTCTTTCCAATTCTTTTTTGGTCTTCCTTTTCCCCTTATAATTTGAATGAATGATTCTCTATTTTCTATACGCCTCAGTAGGGCATTTCAAGGTCTCGTACGTACATATCCAAATCATCTTAAACGCGTTTCTCTCATTTTTCCATCTTTTTGAGCTACCCTGACTTTCTTTCTTATGCACTCAGTACTTATTCTATCTAGTCTTGTGTGTCCACACATACAACTCAACATTCTCATCTTATTTTTAAAATTTTTCCCTTCAATTTCAGCAGTTTTTTATGATTACAAAGTATAGAAGATGCACTTCTCCATTTGTTCTAACCTGCTGGAATTCTACGTGTAACATCTTTATCGATTTCCCCATTTTTACCAATGATAAGTCCTAAATATTTAAAGCTTTTTTATGCATTGAATTCATACCCGCCAATTTTCACATTTATTCTATTGCTAATTCTACGATTACTAAAGTGGCACTACATATATTCAGTTTTATCTCTACTTATGGTAAAACCTTTTGATTTTTAATACTTCTCTGTAAGCTTGTAACTTAACGTTTACTCCCTCTCCCTTCTCATCGATTAAAACTATATCGTCTGTAAATAGCATGCATTCAGGAATTACTTTATGTAAATGCTTAGTAATCTCGTCAATTACTAAAGCAAAGTTGATCCCTGATGCAGCCTTATAGTATTCGGAAATTCACCCGGTATCCCTACTGGCGTCTTTATACATGTTATATCTTTATATATATCTTTTATGACCCCTATATGGCCTACTGTCACCCCTCTTGTTTCTAATACTCACCACAATATATTCCAATTAACTCTATCGTAAGCCTTTTTAAGGTCAATAAATACCATATACAAATCTTGTTTTATCTTATATAATCTTTTTATTAAATATATAGCTTCCATTGTAGACCTTCCTGGCATAAACCAAATTGATTATCTAGTATATTAGTCTCTTTTCTAAACCTTGTTTCTATTACTCTCTCCTCTAGTTTCATGGTATGATTCGTTAGTTTAATACCCATATAATTTGCACAGTTTTTTTTATCTCCTTTATTCTTATATAAAGGTATCAGTACACTTTTTCTCCATTGATTAGGTATTTTGTTAGTGTTCATAATTATATTAAATAAATGTGCAGCAGAGTGTTATAAGCAAAGTTGTATTAGGTTCATATGGACTCTGGTTCTCAGAGTATCAACTTGCCCACATACTTTCCTCTTGCTCCTTGGTTGCAAGGAAAATGTCTTCCCAATCGATGTACTGATGTTCACTATAAGTTTCATTATTAGCAGCTTTCTCAAGCTGGGCTTGAGCTATTCCCATCTAATTGTGTGTAATTGGACTGCAACAGTCGAAGATAAACTGCATATCATTATTCAAGCATATGGTCGATTTTTTCAAGTCAAATTGATGGACTGCTTTTTTATGTTTAATAATGATGTGAGAGTTCTAAGTGTGTGCTTACGATGTATTACAACGTATGATCGATAATTTAAGATTGTAAAAAGGAAACAGTGATTGGGCATCAGAGGCATTACTATTTAACTATCTGACAGTCCTGATTGTTTCTGCTTTTTTATCTAGAAACTAGATGATGTAGGATAAAAAAATTGATATTGAGGCCTGCATATGATCTCATTTTATGCAAATTCATATAGATTGATTTGTGCAAGGCTATGCCTAGCTGGAGGAAACGTTATCATTAATGTATGGAGACGTGCCTTATTAATGTGGGTCTTTATTAATGATCTCTTTGTATTGCCTGTGCTGCTAATTTAGCATGAAATAAATATAATAAGAGTATGCATATAATAGACACATGATGCAGTTATGCCATCTTCAACAAAAGTAAATTCTTTGATTTTTGTCATTTTAGAGACCTCTTCAAGGGTATGAACAAGTTTCTGAGTTCTTGTCACATTTACTACTTGCTGTTTAAACATGAAAAGAGCAAAAGAATGCCAGGAAAGGATACTTCTTACTGCAAAGCATGAGCATTAGAAAATTAGGATCTAGTGGATGAACCCACAGAATAACTAGGTAAAGGGTCAAGGATTGATCATTGACCCCATCTTTGAAGATGAATTAAAAGAAAAGTTTTGGGATAGCATTATTTAGAAGTGAATAAGAACCATACAGCCCTCATTGGTAGTATAGTGGATTGCACATTGCCTCCCACAGTCAGGAATCGTGTCTCCACTATCCAGTGCATTGTGGTTGTCTTTGATCATAGTGAGCTGGTATCTAAGCATCCCAGACATCCCAAAAACACAAATATAGTTGGAAATATATTTAAATTCCTATTTTTGGTCAAAGAAACCTGATTACATACGTTTCTATTCCTATTCTTGGTCAGAGAATCCTGATTACCTTGATGCATTGCAGGCATCCTAAGAACACAAATGTAGTTGAGGATATGGTAAAAGCTCTGGCTCGAGTTGTTTCCAATGTACAGGTAAAAGGGTGTGGATGTGTTCTCTGTTATATATCTCTCAGCTTTTTCTACACGAGATAACATGCTGCGAAAGATAACCTTATGACTTCATTATGAGCTTTCGTTTGACATTATAGTGTCAGGAATTCCTGCTTAAGCTAACTTTTGACTTCTTTAATGCTTATTACCATGCAAGTGTACTCATTAATACTGGAAATTTTCAACTCTTTTAGTTTTATAATTTTCCAATGGTTGTCTCTCTAGATTACCCTTCGTGTTTGTGAGGCTGATTGTTTTATCTGGTGAAGTTTCCATTTTCCCCAAACATTAGCTACTTTCTTGCCCCACATAGTGGGATAAGGGTTTAGTTGTTGTTGTTGTATATGCTATTTCCTTTGGTTTATGATGTGTTTCTCTTGTATGGATAGTGCTGGGATTTTTTAAAGTAAAACAGTGATATCATTGTCTGAAAATATTTTTGTGGTTTTAGAGAAAAAGTTGTCTCAAGGAGTCTGTTGGTTTCAAACTTCTTGTGGACTTCTCATGCAGTCTTTTCTCTCTCTCTCTCTCTCTCTCTCTCTCTCTTAAGGCTTCAACTATGTTTGTTACTCGATTACCTCTATAGGATAACACACTGTTATTAAATTCATTGCGGTGACTGGGTGATGAAGAAATGACATGCCAATATATGTTTTCTACTTAGAGATTTGTAAATATTTTTCAAGATCATATTCCTTCATTTATATGAGCCTTAAATTGAACACGTGTTAGTTAATTTTACAGTTTCAGGAGACAAGTGAGGAGAGCCTTGCTGCTGTTGCTGGAATGTTTAACAGTAAAGCTAAAGGTAATTCAAGTTAGATTAAATTATGTTAGTGTAAAAGTAAGGGAAATTATGGCATGTTGATATGTTGTGTACTCAAAGTATGGATTTGTGAGCTCAATTTTGTGATGATGTTCTCTGAAAGTTGCTGTCTGTTATTTTATCTTGACACTTACACATCTTCTAAGACAGTCCGGTCTTATTTTACCTCAGTATAGTCTCTCCCTGCCTTCTGAAGACAAGAAAATCTGAGAGAAGAAAATGAGAAAAAAATATGTGAAACTGAACAGAGAAACTGTGAAAAAACAGAGCATCAATTCTGCTCGTATATTCTTCGAAATAAATATTACATCTGTCTTAAATAGAAGCGTAATAAGACCTAAATCCTAGAATTAAGAAACAAGGAAAAAGGAAATAATCTAAGAAAGGAAAGATTCTATAATTTTGATAAATTCCAATTCTAATCCCTGATATCATGAGATCAGGTTTCCTAATTTCTAACTTTCCTAATTTCCTACAGAAACTTTTGATGTTAAATTAGACTTAGATGAGATTTCCTAGAGTGCTTTCATAATTTTTCTTGTACTTTGAAGTTTTCTCTTATACTTATAGATGAACAGTATGACTGTAGCCAAACAGTGTAAGAGATGATCAGTATGGAGTATTATTTTATGAAGTTTGTGGAAGAATTAGAAATTCATTTGGCTTCGATAGGAAATAAACAAGTAGGGTTGGAGTCTGTACAAGTAGATAGTCTAGAGCCTCTGGTACAATTGCTTAACTCATGCAGTTCTTTGTATGAAGTGGTGACTAGAGTTCTTGTTAGTTAAAAATTTCACCTACCATCATCACAATTGCATATAAATCCTGATTACCCACAATAAACTCTCCGAAATTTCATTCCGATGTTGTGCAAAGTTATCTATTTAGAATCAGTGATGTTTGGATTTCCAATTGACACTTGTTTGTCAATTATGCATACGCATGAACGTGAAAACTTTACAATGTGCCAGGGATTGAGTGGAGCTTAGACAATGACGCATCAAATGCTGCTGTCTTGGTTGCAAGTGAAGCCCATTCAGTAACTTTGGCTATTGAGGGTTTGTTGGGTGTCGTTTTCACTGTCGCTACTTTGACTGATGAGGCAGTTGATGTTGGTGAGGTATATAGAATAGTTATTGTATGTTTGTTATGTTTGGCTTTACTTATGTTACTCGCTTATTGTTTTGTTTGTTTTTGAGTAATCAGATTGAATCCCCCAGATGCGATTCTGAACCATCAGAGAAATGTACCGGGAAAACTGCTGCTCTTTGCATTTCAATGGTTGATTCAATGTGGCTGACCATACTTGATGCTTTGTCCTTGATCTTGGCAAAGTATGTAAAGTATCATTTTAACATTTAATTGTAGTTAGAAGATAAGCAAATGCTTATACTGACATAAAGTTGATATTGGAGGTCACAAGGGGAGGCTATTGTGTTAGAGATTTTGAAGGGATATCAAGCATTTACTCAGGTATTTATGATCTCTGATAACTGTAGTTATGATCTCTTTAGAGATGGGATGATCTTTATTTCTCGGACTAGTAGGAAGCAGAGTGAACTGTCTACCATAAATGCTTTAGCTACTCATATGCTACATTTGCTTCTAATATTGCAAACAATTTGTTTTTTGGTGTAGTTAGCTACTTTTCCTGTCACAGGGTTGGAGTTTTTAAGTTCCTATATCCTGACATATTTTTAATTAGGCATGTGGTGTTCTTCATGCCGTCGAACCATTGAATTCTTTTCTGGCCTCCCTTTGCAAGTTTACCATCAATATGCCCAGTGAAGTTGAAAAGAAGAGGTATAGTTATTTGATCAGTTCTGTTGTAAAGATGGTCTAATTCAAAGTTCATTTATGTCGTACTACAGTAAGAGCAGTTATGGCATGTTGGATATGGAACTTTGCAAGTTTCCTTATTTCTGGTTTGTGCTGCATTTAGATCAGTATTCTGTTGCTATTTTGTTTCTTGTGGAATATTGTATTGTGAGTATGACTAGACTGAGACACTCTTGAGTTATCAATCAGTAAAGAAATTAGTTAAAATGATAAGAGAGAAATCCACTGAGGGGTTTCCACCGTAAATTAAGCTTTCAGGTTGAGTGAGGGGTTAAGTCCTTTGTGTTATGAGCTACAAAGACTACTTGTCCAATTCTTACCCACACTTCTTTGGTTTGAGGTGAAGCACCGAAGCTAATATGTGTTTTTCTTATTTGGGATTGCTTATTTTAGTGATGCATTAGAGGGACAGTTATAAATAGAAAACTCTTTTATGGTGGCTTTGAAAATGCTGGATCATGTGGCTGACTTTACAAATGCAGTGGCTCTTTCCACGTTTTGTATATTGTGATCACGTTTTGTATATTTTGTCTGGTGGCTAAAACAACGAGGTTGATTATTGGCTTTAAGAATTTGAAGCTGTCATTGTCTCTGTTAATGACAATGCTCAGGTGAGGTGCAAAGTTTATTCTGGAAAGTTACCAAAACCAGTAAACCCTCCTAACAATGCTGCCTATTCTGAAGGGTAGATGAATGAAACCTAGTTAGGGAGATTATCTCCACAAAATTGTGAAAACATCCTTTAGTTACAGGCGGAACAAAATCAATTAAGATATGGTTTTGCTTTTTTCAAGAAACACCATCAATTTTTTTCCTGTCTTGAACTTCATTCTTCTTTTGCCCTCTCTCTTGCTCTTTTATGGTTTAGAATTTCCTATTCTTCAAGCTTGTGCTCATTACTTACCCTGGTGCTTTCTGTTGTGTGTCTAGATATATCTTCTTTTCTTTTTCTTGTCAATTGTTTGGATCTTTTTATTACAAGTAGGATCCTCCTAGCTATCTTATGTTTAGTCTGAACAATGACCGAGCATTTTTCCTGAAATGGTGTACTATTTTTTAACGTTTCTCGGGTCAATATGCCACCTCCATTTAAATCAGCTAAACCTTCTATTACAGATCTATGAAATTCTTATGAAAGCCACCAAGAATTAGAAACTTTAGAAAATTTACAGCATGGATGTCATTTACTGCAGCATTGAAAACAACCACAATAATGATTTCCTGTTTTTGCTACATTTTTAATTCCAAATTTAGTCATGTTTCTGGAGAAATCAAGTGAGTAGCACTCTATAATAATGATTTTACCGAGCCAGATGCTAATCTAACCAGGGGGTACTCAACTAAAATATGTTGTTATTGAACAGTGACTCCATGTGCTTGCATATTATTGTTGTCTTGAATACATACAAGTGCAGTAGAAGGGATATTCTGTACTCAAAATGAATGCATGTGTCTATCATGTTGGTGTTAGCTCAATCCATGTTACCGATTCCTTTGACTGCTTAACAGCAGTGAAGCATTGTACAAGTCAAACAGAATTTATTGCACATTTCAAGTTTCCTGAACATAGAACTAGATGATACAATGTTAGATGTGACCTATCAGATGCTGGATCGTATTCTTTCTTGCATAATATCTCACTATTTGTCTTTCTTTATAATTATTTATTTGCTTCAACTGCCTGTCTTGCTTTGTCTTCACTATTGAGTTTTATACAGTGTGGTACAGTCTCCTGGAAAGCGTTCTGAATTATTGGTCGATCAGAGGGAAAGCGTTGTCCTCACTCCTAAAAATGTGCAAGTTAGTTCTGCCTTTTTTAGTTTTGATGGATTGTTTTCTTGACATATGTGAACTGGTTTGTTTGTGTTTGTTAACTGAAAATGCTATTTTGATTTTTGGCTGTCTGTGCAATTCAGGCACTAAGAACTCTCTTCAATATAGCCCATCGACTGCACAATTTTTTGGGTCCTTCGTGGGTTCTGGTATACTATTGCATCTTTTGTGTCTGGACAAAAGAAGATTACATGTTCTTATGTCCTTTCTGAATATTTGTAGGTATTGGAAACACTGGCTGCTCTGGACCGTGCAATTCATTCACCACATGCCTCAACGCAGGTAGAATCATTTCTTTTCTTTTTTGTTGTTTCTATAATTATGTCATGGACCCCCTACCTAATTTATTGAAATAGTTGAGAAAAGGTGCATGGTGGACATAACAACCTTACCTCCAGGAGTAAGTACGAGAGAATGTTTTGCACATTACAAGCTATGAAGTCTAATTAGTCCTTGTATGGGAGTGGAGATACTAAGGCCACATAACAAGATAGACCCAAATCACTAGCTAGATTTTCTATAGCATCAGCATAATAATTGGCTTCTCTATGCACATGATGAACAGGAAAAGGATTTCTCTGTGGGAGTTTACCTCTCCAGTTGCATGTGTTTTAGTTCAGCCTCTCAAAGAAATGTACTTGTTGTACTTTGGCATTTCAGAGGAACATGTTCTTTGCATTATACTTGAATAGTGAGAGCAAAGATTTCCTCTGCTGTGTTATGGTTGTTATAGTTGTTCCAGTTTGATTGGACAAAAATTTGAGCAGATCTTAAAATATTAATAGTTTAAAGAGAAAATTTGAAAACTTGCAGGGTTCCTACTTTAGTTTAATTAAAATTTAAGGATGTAACTACTGCAACTTTTGGTGCATAAAGTAGAGTGAAACAAGCAAAGTGTAGCAACAAAACTTTCAAATGAAAAACCAATATAATTTTGGCTTGCCAAGGATTGACATGCACTTTTTGGTATGGAAGATTTTTTTTCCTCATCAAAGTTACCTGGTTTAAACAGTTTCTTATGGGAGAGCTATCCCATTGTATAGATGACTTTTCTTGAATTTGTGTGTGGATTGCATCCCTTGATGCCTCTTAAATCACAAAGGGTCGCAGAAAAACAAAAGAAGCAAATGCTGTGTTTGGAGATGTCCATTTGTACTGACTTCTTTAAGGATACTATAACAACAAATAACCCTTTATCCCACCAAGTATCTTTAAGAATACTATAAGGAAATAAAACTTTTTGATGTTAAACTCCAGATTTTCTTAATATGTGTCCTTCAAGGTTCAGAAAAAGTTTTACAATGTTTATCCATTCTCTATTGATGTTTTTTGTTTGTTTGTAGTGTAATTATCTCACCCTATTCGCGTGGGGCTTCTTGTACTGTTTCAATTGTCTTTGCTGTGAATAGTTTTCTACATAAATGAGCTGCACTCTTGTGATGCTCTACAGGATGATTTTTTACTTATCTAAGTGAATGGAAATGTGATGAAACCTTATATATGTATATTCAAGATGAGTCATAAAGGTGTGCCATTTTAGATTTTTTTTTAACTGTTCTCATTAGACCCGGCTTTACATCATACTTTACCCCATAAACTGTTCCTTTACATTCATATAGGAGGTATCCACTGCTGTACCAAGGCTTACTAGAGATTCATCTGGTGCTGGTCAATACAGTGACTTCCATATTCTCTCTTCACTGAATTCGCAGGTTATTATTATTATTTTATTGTTCTTTTGGCAGGATGGTGGGGGTTAAGGAGTTTACGCTTTTGAGTGTTTGGGATATTGTGCTAACAAGGCTTTTCTCTTCTTTTTTGTCTTTTTTTTTTCTATTTAGCTGTTTGAGAGCTCTGCCCTAATGCACGTGTCTGCTGTGAAATCACTTATTTCTGCTTTACATCAATTGTCACGTCAATACATGACTGCAATATCTGGTAACTTGACACAAGCATCCAATCAAAAGTTGGGTAGCATTAGTTTTGCAGTGGAGAGATTGCTAACAATATTAGTCAACAATCTTCACAGTAAGTCGAATATCATATCCGAAATTGGATTTTATGGTTCCATTTGATTCATTTTTATGTTTGGATATCGACTAGATGATAAAAGAAGAAAAATTATTAATTGTGAAAATTTTATGTTGCCAGTTTGTTACTGATGGTCTTCTGCTTTCATTCTGATGAATACTGTAGATTTTGTACTTTCTTATTTTGGGTGTTCCATTCCCATATTTTTCAAGTAAGATTAGTGTCATCCTAAAGAATGCATTATTGTAGAAAATTGATGAATGGATGATAGAGGTACTGGGTAGAGGGAAATTAGACTTCAGCTAAATTGAGTTACTTGAAGGGGAGAAAGAACAAAATCAATGAGAATTTTTTCATTGGACGTATGAGTTATTGTACACCAGTTACGGCTTGGCTGAGGTGAGATTTCAGTGGTTATCCTGTGCTTTTCCTTTTTGTCTCAGAAAGTTTAGTGATGCACAGACATTTCAGCCTTTGAATAAATGTGTTTTGCATTCTTTATCCTTTGTTTTCTTTTTTCTTTAGGAGCGAACTGTTAGTGTAGGGTAGTATTTGATAACTATTGAATGTATCTGTATTACTCATAAAAGTACTTGTAGTGTGGAATGTTTGGGTGTTTCATTTTCATAGAGAAGTTAACTGTTTTGTTTAGCTCAATAACATAGAATTCTATGAAATTGTTTTAAAATGAGGTTTAATCCTTAAAATTGAAATTTGGCATGTGAAAAGAATAATATGTTCTTGTGACCCTTCAGTATGTTGTTCTGGCAGATCTCTGATTTCTACCTGAAGTTCTAAAGTTTGTATGTTGTGCAACAGGGGTGGAGCCATTGTGGGATGAAGTTGTTGGCCATTTCGTTGAGGTATGTCAAGCATCATCTGAGAATGTAAGCCCTCTAGAAATTCACTTTGTTTCCCCTCAATTTGGATATTGAACTCCTTGCAGCTTGCCGATAGCTCTAGTCAGCAATTACGCAATATGGCATTGGATGCGTTGGATAAATCAATCTGTGCTGTTTTAGGTTCTGATCTGTTTCAGGGGCACAATTTTACTGAAAACCATGGTGTATCTAACAATGTAAGAACCATTATCCAGTTCTTGGAAAAGTGTAGTTTGTTGTTTCTAGGTGATCATTGTTTCTCATTGGTAAACTCTACAGATGCAACCCAAGGTTAGAGACTTCAGATCACTGGAGTGTGCTGTCATTGCTCCCTTAGATGTTCTTTATTCCTCCTCTCAGAGTTTTGACGTTCGTTCTGGGTCTCTAAGAATTCTTCTTCATGTTTTGGAAGTAAGTTTTAGATCCTTAATGTTTTCAGAAATCCTACATGGAAGCTAAAGCAGACTATTGTGTTTCACATTTTCTACTGGTCTAAAAAATCCATTCCCTGTAATATTAACAGCTGGATGGACTTGTTTTGTGTTTTAAGAATTTGATCCCATCGGGATGTATTTTACTTGTTTACATTCTTATTAATAATAGAAATCCTTTGACCTATAAAAAGTCTTAAAGCTCTAATAGGGTGCTCATTTGCCTTTCTGATCCTGTTAAATTTTAAACTTTTGTTTGCTCACAAGTTTCCTTTCAGAGGCATGGGGAGAAGCTATGCTATAGCTGGCCAAATATTCTTGAAGCTTTAAGGTCCTCCTTTTTATGCTGAGCTGCTTTTGCTTCCCTAAGAAGATTGTCAGTGGTTCATAACTGCATCTTTTCGCTCATAATTTCAGGTCTGTCGCTCTTGCATCAGAGAAGGATATTGTTGCTCTGGGATTCCAGGTAAGAAATATGTCAATTTGTTAGTTTGAGCTAAGGAACATCTACGTTTATTACACCCAAGAAAGTTGCTGGTTCCAGTTTGTGTCTCACTTTTTTCATGTCAGTAAGCTTTGGTAATTGGGTCCTGCTCATTACATAGAACAAATAGTTCTCTCATTTTTGAATATGTAAATTTCCATTAAGTAAGCAATGGAAATGAGTAGCATAGAGGTAACGTAGTTGTGGATGCTCTTTCGACTAAACCTACTCCCCCTGATTAAATTGAATGCCTAACTTTCCTTTTTAGTCATCTCAAGTAACATCTATTTAACTTGAAAAGCTAAAATTTAAGGTATTTCTTTTTCTTAAGTACTTTATACACCAAAAAAGTTACTGGTACATGTTTTATAGTATCTCATTAAGTATCAACTACCTAATATGGTGGGCCGACACATTTCACACAGTCATTGAACTTTTATATATTTTAAACTCTCTTAAAATTTTGCCCCTTCAAACTAGGACAGTCAAGTGAAGTTGAAAGAGCATGGTTGTTTGTCAAATTCCATACATATAATATCCCTATACATTTCTCATTCAAATTGCTTATAACAGAATGCTGGTGAGAAGAGCACCGAGCATGTTCCAGAATAAAGTAAATCAATTTTACCAATTGTAAATGCCACTGGTCATGGTCTGAACAAACATATATGTTTAGTGCACAAATGCCGAGTTTTTTAGTCTCTTGCTGATGTGAAATTGTTACTATAAATTCTAAGATAATTTATTTTTGTCAAAAAATCTTCATGCAAAAAACTGGAAATGAACATTGTGCCTCTTGAGAGGATCATGTCTTTAATTTAATTTTCCCTTTGCATCCTCGGTTCAATTGGCCTGTCCGAGTGTATGACCACCGAGAACCCTGCCGCCCCCCCAACCCCAAAGATGACTCAGATATCACCCTACATTTGATTTGGGTCTGCTAGCCTGTTACCGTTATCATTATATTCATAAGAGCTGCGTAATCACCTCCTATCTGGGTGATCGCTTTTAATTAGTGATAAACTCAATAAGAGTGCATTGTTTATGCATCCAAGAGGCCTTTGAATGCTTAAGCTAGAATGTGTACCTGAGAGAAAAAGAGTCGCTTTAAGCATGTATCACTAGTTTCTTATCATGAACCCCATTGACGTTTCCTTGTATATATGTTAGCTTTTATTGTGGAAGTCATAATTCAATTCATGCGCTTATTATCTTCCGCACTAATTATTTCCTGATTGATTTCTCATTTTCAATACTGACTTAGATTCTTCTCTGCTAGAGTCTTCGTGTAATAATGAATGATGGCATTTCTACAATACCGGCTGACTGCCTCCATGTGTAAGTGCACTCTTTTGCCATTATCTCACTGGTTTTAGTGTGCTTCTGGAACAGGAGGAACTGTTCATGCTTCTGTAGATTCTAACTACTGAAGACATATTGTTATAATATATTTTAATATGTAATTTTCTGGATCTTGAAACTACAGGTAGCATTTTCAAGATAATGCTACACATAAAGGAGATAATTTTTTTTTGTTTCTGTAGATCAGTATCTTGAAGTTTGAATTGCTCATTCCATGAAAAGTAAATAAAAGATTTCTGTTTCATTCAAAAATTTTTACATGGATAACTTGCCGATTATAACTGTCGATAGAATCTTTCCATGTTTATGACCTTAAGGTCTAAACATCCTTGGAAAATTTATAGGTGAGTTATAGTTGATGAAATTGCCAATCAAACTTACTGTAAACCATGAAACGAACTAACATTGTATAACAAGGATGTGGTTTTATTTGAGCTTTTCCAGGAGAGTCTAATGGAGAAATCGAAAAGCAATGTTGTATCCATTTTTGAGTTGCATTTGTGGATAAGTGCTCCTGCAATAGCTTGTGTTCTTGTGTTTACAATAATTAGGTCTTTCTTAACACCTGACATCTATAATCTAATCTTTGCAGATGCATTGATGTAACTGGAGCCTACAGTGCTCAGAAAACTGAGTTAAATATAAGTTTGACAGCTATTGGTCTCCTATGGACATCTACTGATTTCATTGTCAAGGGAGCTTCATATGCTCATCAAAGAGAGACAGAAGCAGAAACAGGTCTATGCATAGTAGCTTTTGCTTCTTAAATCATATATATGATTAACTCTTGCATGTTATCTCCGTTCTGAATGTGTAAATCTTGGCAGATCAAAGAAACAGTGGCAACAATAAACAGAATTCCAATTCCCCTAACACTTTTTCTGATGAAGCTTTGAGTGGAACTGTTGATCGCGACAAATTGCTATTTTCTGTTTTCTCACTACTTCAAAAGCTGGGTGCTGATGAAAGACCAGAGGTATTTCTGCTCTTTTAAGGAAGTAGATTTTCAGCATTGAGTCATTTCTTAGATATATCTTTAAAGAGAAACCTGAACCTTGCACTTGATCTGCTAGTCAAATACACTTAACTCATGTATGTCATGTATGGGCTTAACTAATTTTTTCAACGGCAATGGGTCTATGATCTGTTTCGAATTTAAAATACATTGCCCGAGTCAAATATGTAACTTAGACCAATCATATGTTCTGGCTAGTGTCTACTGGTAAGTAGCATACCATTTGTGGGTTGAATAAACTCCCTTTTTTATTGTGTTTCCCTGTAGAAAATCCGTGTCATAGCTCCATGATAACATAGAGTAATTTTGGGCTCTAAATGACTCTTAATGGCATCACGAAGGTGCTGAAAGGTACAATTGGAGCCATTCAAAGGGTAGTCACTAGGATTATTATTAGAATGCCTAAGGATTTTAAACAAATATCTTTTTGTTGTTTTCTGATCTTTATTTCGTGGGGTAACCACTTGTTCCCTTTCTTTTTATCAACAAACGTAAACATGAAATTCATGTTTGCAACCCTACAAATCATCTAGTGTCCGTAAAATAGATGTTTTCTCTGAGCACTTAAATTTTGGCGTAAAGCCACTGGCATAAATTTGGTTGTGTTACCAGTACTGCTATTCTTGAAAACCGAATGGTTACTTTTTGCAGGATTAGCTTAATCCACGGTATGACAACATTTTATCACTTCATATTGCAATTACTTGTTTGTCAAACATTTTAGTATAATTTTTGCATGATCATGTAAGAATACTCTCCCCAGCTAATGGAAGTAGGGTATGCCTATGACTATTCATATTTGAACTTTTGCATTCCTTAAGCTGTAAAACAAAAAATAAACTACTTGAAGAGATTGGAACAATTTACAATATTTCAAGCTAAATAGGCCTTTTCCTATCTGCATCTTATTTATTTGTCCACCTGCTGTTTGAATTGTTCAATGCCATGCTTTGAGTCGTCTTTCTGAAACTGCTCCATGTTTGTCTGAGAACATTGAGCTTCATTTGTCAATTGCTTTTCACTTTATAAATGTGCTGCTTGGTGACTACCGTTTGTAACATTCTTCCAACCAATGTTTTGGAAGTTCAGCTTCCTTGATTTTGATCATATATTTTGTAGTGACATCATTTTTTCTAATTTTAGTTTCACCAAATTTCTTTGGTTATTATTATCATTATTATTTTATTTTTATTTTTATTTTTAATTTTTGCAAATTGTCTTAAAGTAAAACCTTCTAATTTTATCTTTTGGAGGATGTGCACTTTCTTGATTTTATTATATCAGTTAATGTAGAAATAACCACGTGATCTTCAATTAAGTACAATTTTGATATAGAAGTGCATCATTATCCCAGGACATATGTCTCTGAAGAACCTTTACCACTCAGCACATTGATTTATGCGAGTAGGAAACTTTTGATTTATGCTACTATAACTTGAGAATGAAACCACTTGACTTTAATTTACATATTCTATCTCTAGGTTAGAAATTCTGCTGTGAGGACACTTTTTCAAATTCTTGGAAGTCATGGGCAGAAGCTTTCGAAGAATATGTGGGAGGATTGTCTCTGGAATTACGTTTTCCCTACATTAGACCGTGCTTCCCACATGGTAAGTTAAACTGGATAAAGGAAGAATTGCTCTCTCTCCCTTCCTTTTGGCAAATTTAACTACTCTGTTTTAGGCTGCAACATCATCTAGGGATGAATGGCAAGGGAAGGAACTTGGAACACGAGGAGGAAAAGCTGTTCATATGCTCATACATCACAGGTATGTGAAGTGCACCTGCTTCATTGCATGCAAACTTTGATTGCTCTTTTTTTCCTTTCTAGTTTTTTCTTTGCTGCAGTATTATAATAAACCTGCCATATTTTGAATGAATTTGCAGTCGTAATACAGCTCAAAAACAATGGGATGAGACTCTTGTGCTGGTGCTTGGTGGAATAGCTCGGATTTTACGTTCCTTTTTCCCTTTTCTTAGAGAATTAAGGAATTTCCAGTCTGGTATTTATAATTTCTTCTGGTATACTGTTAAATGTTTAGTTTTTAGATATTTGAAATGAATAATTATAAATGATATTTTATGGTGCAGGATGGGAGTCATTGCTCATCTTTGTAGAGAATAGTATTCTAAATGGTAGCAAAGAGGTCGCCATTGCAGCAATAAATTGTTTACAATCAACTGTAGTTTCTCATTCTCCAAAGGTAGCGATTTTATCCCTACATGCTTCCAGTCATTTTTCTGTAGATTGAAGTTAGGGTAAACTACTTTGGGGGTCACTAAACTATTTGGATGGTATACTTTTGGTCTCTAATCTTTTTTTGGTTTCAGTTTGGCCACTCAACTATAAAAAGTGGTATATTAGTAGTCATTCCGTTAAATTTAACCCTTATCTATAAAATTTTTCGTTAAGTTCAATCTTTTTTTTAATTTTTTAAGGTAATATTATACCTAAAATTGAGGTAAAATAATAGGATTTACAATTTAGGATAGTGGGTGTTCATGTAACAAAGTTGTGTTTAAATTTTATATTTAAAAATATTGTTTAATAAAAAGAAATATTTCAACTTAACGGAAAAATTCAAAGATAACGTCTAAAATTAACAGAATGGCTACAAGTATACCACTTTTTATAGATGAGTGGCCAAATTGAAACAAAAAAAAGATTAGTGACCAAAAGTATACTATCCAAATAGTTTAGTGAACCTCAAGGTAGTTTACCCTTGAAGTTAATGCATAAGTATCTCCTAGACTGCTGCTTATGAAAATTCACATGCTTGTTTAATGATTGTTTCAGTTAGTTTTTAACCATTTATATTCATTAGAAATTATTGATTTTGCAGTACCTCTTCTAATATATGATTTTCTGTTGAAGGGAAATTTGCCAATGCCATACCTCAGATCAGTGCTTGATGTGTATGAGCTTGTTTTTCAAAAATCCCCCTTCTGCAGTGACAATGCATCAAGCAAGATCAAGCAAGAGATTTTACTTGGTTTAGGTAATTAGAAAAAAAAAAAAAAACTTCTTACTTGTTATTGAATGATATATGTTAGCTCAGC
Source organism: Ophiorrhiza pumila (assembly GCA_016586305.1). Lineage (NCBI taxonomy): Eukaryota > Viridiplantae > Streptophyta > Magnoliopsida > Gentianales > Rubiaceae > Ophiorrhiza > Ophiorrhiza pumila. The sequence continues at coordinate 31,940,902 of BLIW01000002.1, forward strand.
AAAGCAGAGTCTCATTTTTATCCACGTAGCGGTTAGAGAATGAGATTGATTGGAGAACATCAATTCCCTTTTCTTATAATGCAAAATTTGTTTGGCAGTAGTTGTTGATTTGTTTTAATTTCATTTATAATATGGATTAGTAATTTAAAAGTATGTCTTTTATATTTCCCTAATTAGTCTTGCAGATTAGGGGTGTAATTGAGTCGACCTTTTCTGAGCTCGAGCTCGACTACCAAACTCGAGCTCGATTTTTTTTATTATTATTATTTTTTATTTTAAAAAAAATTATAGAATTTATTTGTACTTTTTTAAAATTTTGTAAAGCTAAATGATAATTTACTATAAAATTAAAGGACTAAACTATAAATATAAGTAGTTTAAATTAGAATTATTAAAATATTAGGGACTAAAACATAAATATAAGTATAAAGATTAAAAAAAAATAATCAAACTACTCAAGCAGCTCGCGAGCTACTTAAACCTATGTAGTGTGAGCTCGAACTCGGTTAGAGCTCGGTCAAACTGAGCTCGAGTCGAGTAGTTGACTGAGTTACTCATGAGTAGCTCGATTGTTTAACACCCCTATTGCAGATGTATGCTCAATCCCTTAACTTCTATGTAAACTTTTGACAGGAGAATTATATGTACAAGCACAAGGGATGTTTGATAGTGGCATGTACAAGCAGTTGCTCTCTGTCTTGGATGTTGCTATCAAAGAAGCCAAGTTGGCCAATAATAATCACTTTGAGGCTGAATGTGTGAGTATTAATTAGTAAATTGTTAAAGTAATCCAACAAATCATATCCTGTTCTCTCTCTCTCTCTCTCTCTCTCTCTCTCTCTCTCAGTGGATTTGACTGTACATATTGTCTACATTTTGGCAGGCCCAAAAATGGGAAAATTATTCTGCATTTTTCATATATCTGGGATTCTATTGTCTTGTTTGAAACAAATTATGTTGTTTGATTTGAATTTGATCGAAAAGTAACATTGAAATTGAAGAGAAAATTTTATAAAGCAGCTATAAGAGCAGGATGCTTTATGGATCAGAATATTGGGCAACTAAATACAACAACTAAGCCTGTATCCCACTATGTGGGGGCGACTAAATATGAGCATAGATAAAAAATGAGGGTAGTAGGAATGAGAATGTTGATATAGATATGTAGACACACTAGATTAGATAGAATAAGTAACAAATGTTTTAGAAAGAAAGTGGGGTAGCTCTAATAGACGAGAAAAATGAGAGAATCACTCTTAAGATGGTTTCCTCCTTGTAAAACCTTTAGATGTCCTAGTACGGTGTTTAGAAAATAGAGAAATATTAACTCGAATTAAAAAGAAAAGGGGGAAGCCCTAAAAGAATTGGAATTAATGATTAAAAAAGACTCTCTATACTTAAATATAAATAAAAATATGTATTTAGACAGAATACGATGTCGAAATATGATCCATATAGCCGATCCAACATAGTAGGAAAATGCTTAGTTGTTGTTGTTGTTGTAATTTGAATTTGAGATTTTCTGCTCATAACTCCTTCCGCATTTCAACTGGCCATTATTTAGTTGGTAGTATTTTCACATGTAATATTACATTGTCTTGCATATGGGAGAAGTTTTAGATTATGTTCTGAAATTAGAAATGTACAGCATTCATCAAATACAAATGCTCTCCATAGTTCTTTTAAAGCTGAAAGTTACCTCCTCTTTATTATAGAGCAATGTTCCACCAGTTCGCCGCACTGCACTTGAGATCTTGCCGCTGTTACGTCCCGCAGAACACCTTTCTTCCATGTGGTTACTCCTCATTGGGAAACTATTGGAGTATATTCCAACATGTACTTCTGCCTTAGGAAAAAATGAGGATGACTTGGAGTCGACTGTTGGTAAAATACAGTGCTTGAGCAATGCCATTTAAGCAGAAAAAGGATGATACATCAGTTGTAAACTTTTTTTTTTTTTGGCAGACACTAACAATATAAAGGATGTTCCCAATGGAATTGCTTCAACATCCCAAAAGAAGGTTCAAGGTTCACCTCAGAGTCTTGAAGCAGTCACCAACTCTAGTTATCTATTTTCAGAGAAGCTTGTTCCTGTGCTGGTGGATCATTTTTTGCAGGCTCCTGCTACTGAAAAGTGTGATATGTTCCCTGATATTATTCAAGGTCTGGGAAGGTGAGAGTTGAAATCAGATTGAGTACTTACAATGATCCCCTACTGAATCCTTTTAGTGTTGCATGTCATGTTGGCTCTCAAGAATTTATAAAAATTCAAGTTTCTTTCATGAAAGAGTGTATTTTTCTTCCCATATGTTAATAAAGGATTCTCCCTTTGCTCCTAGTATGTTTTGGGCTTTGTTTTGAGTTAGTAAACAAAAATGATTATGCAGTGCCATTTACTTTCAACAGTAGCTATTGTAAAGAATAGTTCCCATTCTCCCCCTAACTGCATAAGAAGTGAGAATTTTTCAGAGCAGCAATATATTTAGTATATTTCTATAGTGTTCCTGTTGGTGGACCAGAGCATCATGTCCTTTCACGATTTCGATTTTGATATTTTTCTTCCACTAAATTGAATTGAGTTTCCGGATCATTGTCTAGCATTATATCTTGTAGGCAGATAGAGTATTGGTATCTGGAAATTTAAAAATGAAAATGATACGAGTCCTTTGTAAAACTGGTACAATTTCAAAGTTTTACATGTCTGTAGCTGTTTGAATTGATACCTGCTTTATGAAAGTTTCTGAGCCTCATGCTTTTTGATTCACACTTTTTTCTGGGACCAAGAGCTTTCTTTTCTCTTTGTTGTTCATTTATAGGTGCATGCTTACAAGAAGAGATAACCCTGATGGCTCACTTTGGAGATTGGCTGTTGAAGGCTTAAATAAAGTTCTTGTTGATGATGTGAGCAAAGTAACTGTAGATATAGACATAACTTTCTCCAGAGCAACAAGAATACGTGTCTGGAAAGAAGTTGCTGATGTCTATGAGATATTTCTAGTTGGCCATTGTGGTCGTGCCCTTCCTTCCAGTTCACTGACCGCAGCCATGCTTAAAGCTGACGAGTCCCTGGAGATGAATTTCTTAGACGTTCTGGGAGATAAGATTCTGAAATCTCAGATTGATGCACCTCTTGATGTAATGTCCATTTTAACTTGATTTCTCCTTGATATTACTGTTATCCCTGGACATTATGCTTTTGGCTGCTGTAAAAATTTTTGAGGTAATTTGACATTGAGAAATATTTTTATAGTGGTGATTTGACAAATGGAACTATGAATATGAGTTATCGTAAAATCTGAGTAAAAAGCACCACCTTTTTTTAGATTGTCCCTGAAACTTGTACTCAAGTATGTTTTTCGGATATATGATTTTGACTTTGCGTGCTGCGTCAACAACATACATGCTTTTTATTCTCTCTCAAATCTTACAATTTTTTCAGTAATCCATTCCATGTCTTTCCCTTTCTGTTCCTTCTTGTTCAATCATTAATGAGAAACAGTATTGTACTATGTGAATTTCTGATTTCCTTCTGTAAACTAACATTTGACATGATTTTTAAGATTCTGTTCTAACTTTAATTGATTTTCACAGATTTTGCAACGACTAGCTACTACACTGGACCGATGTGCATCACGTACCTGTTCTTTACCTATTGAAACTGTTGAGCTTATGCCTTCATACTGCAGCCATTTCTCCTTGGCTTGCTTGCAGAAGTTATTTTCTTTGAGCAGGTAAATTCAAAAATTATGTGAAGTTGGGTATATGACAATCCCATCTGTTTTGTTTCTGTTTATATTTTTTCAAATATAAATATTTTTTGGCATATTGTTGACTCCTAGATATCTTTTCAGTTACACTCGTGGAACCACGGACTGGAATCTTTCTAGATGTGATGTGAGCAAAGTATCAGTAATTATACTCATGTCAAGATGCGAGTTCATATTGAAAAAGTTTTTGATGGATGAAAATGATTTGGGTTTGTACATTCACTACCTTGACTTCTGGTTTACAGAGGTTTTTCCTTCATTTCCAATTTTTGGGTTTGTTGTATGTTATGTAACCAGTAAACTCTTCCTTCAGGTGATCGTCCATTGCCACATGCAAGAGTGGAAGAAATCATTTTTGTCCTCCAGGAGCTGGCACGTCTTGTGATTCATTCAGATACAGCATCTGTCCTTCCTTTGCGTCATTCATTGAAGGAAGGGCTCTCAGAGGAAAATGGAGGGCGTACACATTTGTTTATCCTTTTCCCATCCTTTTGTGAACTTGTTGTATCAAGGTATAAAGACCTCTTTCCTTTTCGTGGTCCTTTTTATGCATAACATGATTACTGCAGAAACAGGGAAGTAGTCATTTTAACAGTATCAAACTCGTTGTCACTCCACAATTAGTTTATAAAATTCTCCTCTTCAAACATTGTGCTACTTTTACTTAAGGTGGAAAGAAAATCTAGTTGGTGCATATAAAACCTGAATTGTACTTAAATTCTTTACCTGCTTGGGTGCATACATTAGTTGATTTTTGACATTTCCAAGTGTCTAAAACTTCCCTAACACATAATCAGATATCAGTTCACCATCTCTTTTTCATAAATTACTTGGATTTTTGTAAAATAAGATTCTAACACATTGATGATACCTGTAATGTAGCATCAGAAATGAAAATTTTCTAGACTTCTGGAATAATTTGACTAGCAACATAAGTACATTCTGGAAATTTGACTCTATTTGTGTTCTCTTGCTATTTGAAAGAATATCTTGTTCATTTTAATAGTTTTACTTTTCTTTTGAAGTATAACCTTTTATAATTTTTGAAATTGACAACTATTATTGTGAAAAGGAAGTCAGTTACACCTAAGTTCACTAAATAGATGATATTGCCGACAAGGAAGTTTCCTTTATGACTTGAACCTACATTGAGATCCTTCAACGTCATACTTAGCTTCAGCGTTTTTTTCTTGGTGCTTTTTCAAACTAGGACCTACAAAATACTCTTCTTTTGAATGCCCTTGTGACAACTTTATCATCAATTTGATGATTTTGTCTGTTTCTCTCTGCTTTGAAGGCATTATTATTTGGATAGAGAGAGTAGCAAAGAAGAGATATTATCAAGTGAATATAGTAAGGAGAATATAACTTTATTTCATGTGCTTGTTTTATTATCAAGCAAATATACTAAGTAAAATCGATGCTCGAAAAGTATGTAGTTACTCTGGATTATCAGGGAGTGTCAACAACTTTGTTGAATATCTTACCAATTTGTTATGATATGAAAAGCAAGAATTTTTTTTTTCATGTTTAGTAGCTGGTCCCAAACTCGGGAAAAGGGGGAGGGTTGCGTCAGGTTGGCAACCGACATAAAACTTTGTCACTCAAATGATATGGGTCATATTAGAAATCGTATAAAGATAGAATACAATGGCGAACTATGATCTATGTAGCCAACCTCACATAGTGGGATAAAGGCTTAGCTGGTGCTGTTGTTGTTTAGTTGCTTCCTTCCTAACTGAAGAGATCAGCTTATACATCTCCACTTGTATTTCTCATGCAGAGAAGCTAGAGTTAGGGAGCTGGTGCAAGTACTACTGAGACTAATAGCTGCAGAATTGGGTCTGCAGAAGCTCAATTTAGAAAGTTGATTAGTGAAGAAAGCTGCTTCCTCAATGCACATTTTGAGTCTCAATTTTTGTGTTGTAAATGTGAGGAATTTTTTTTGGCCTCCTCAAATATCTCGTGTTGTATCATATCTTTCTTTAATTCGAAAGTATAGTGTATCTATTTGTCTGAGAAGTAGGGATTAGAGCATAGTTAGAAATTTACTTGGCTAATTTGTGTATCAAGGGAAACGAAAAAAATGCATACCTCATAATTAACTATAGTGCTGTAATGCTGTGTTTTTTTTTCACCTTACATGTAAATGATTATTTGTTTCTCTGAGTCCTTGATATATATGATGTCAAGAAAATTGTGATGTGATTTTATTTGATTTGAAACTATTTCTCCCACGATATCTCTTTACATTGTATCAGAGTTTTAGAGGTTAACTATGAATTTTAAGGTAGCCATGATGGGTATCAATTTAGCATCTTCGGATGCTATTGGTGGTGTGATGTCTTCCGGAGATGTTCTACTAATGGTTGGTTCTATTTTTGAAAATTCTCGAAATTATCATTAATAAATTGAATGTCAAAAACTATCTTGAGTGATCTTAGTATTGGTGATCGATGGAAATGGGAAACTTGAGTAATTAAATGGCAAAGTGAATTATTATTCAACGAATGATCCAAAATATAGGCAATGACAGTTCTGAAATTTTGATGGTCATTGTTTGGTTGATCAATTTTATGGATCCAACCGTTGGAAAACCATTTATATTTTGGCCAATTGTTTACAATGTGTAGTAAATGGTAAAAGAAAAATATTCAGAATTGGACAATTAATAAGGAGAACAGATTATTATAATAAAATGATGAATGTTTAGCAAATGCCCCAAAAGTGGAAGATGCAGCAAGGATAAAGCGAAATAATAAATTATTATAATGAAATGATGAATGTTTAGCAAATTGAATCAAAAGATTATTATAATGAAATGATGAATGTTTAGCAAATTGAATCAAAAGTAGAAGATGCATTAAGGAGAACGTGAAATAATGAAATGATGATGAATGTTTAGCAAATTGAATTGAAAGTGGAAGATGCAGCAAGGAGAATGCAAAATAATGAAATGATGAATGTTTAGCAAGGAGAAAATATTAGTTGCGAAATAGCAAATTATTATAATGAGATGATGACTCGTTCATAAGTTATTAAGAGTTGGATTTGTTTGAAAAAAAAAATGGAAAAACCCTAATGACAGTGTTCAATTCGAAAAGAAGATAAAAAGATGCCAGGTATTTGTTTAGGAGTTGGTCGTAAAGTGTGATTATATATGAAACATAAGTTAAATATGATTTTAACACAAAATAAAATCACGAACTCAACGATTATTAATTACTCATTTCATATGTAAACACGTTTTACAAGAGTTTTTCTCTTTGTTTTAGTGTATATTAGTAGATGGAAGTATATAGAATGACTAATTGATTGTGTATTTTAAATTTAAGTAACAAAATTGCATTATTTTAAATGCATAATGAGTGAAAAAAAATCAAAAAAAAAGGTGTTATTTTTGTAATTTCCTATTTAAAAATATATATAAATAACTATCGAGGCGTTTGGTAAGGAAGAATCAACACCCTTTTATGAGTTTCATTACCCTTAATATCATAATAGCAAAAGGCAAAAATGATCACTCAACTTTTTTCAAATCAGACTTTTGGCCACTTGACTATTAAGTTGGCCAAAAAGGTCATCAAACTCTTCAAACGTATGAATTTTGGTCATTCCGTTCCTTTTGTGCATACTAAAATCACCTTTTTCAGGGTTAAATAGTCTACACATCATAAAAAAGTGGGATACAAAATGAATGGATCAAAATAGGAACGAAATAGGTTCCTCCATTATTGTCATCCGTTCCATCTTCAACTGCTCTATCTTCCAAAGAATCTTGATGTTCCATCTTCAACTGTTCAACGAAATAGGGTTCCTGGGTAAGTTCCATCTTCAATTGTTCAATCAAATCCCGATGTTCCCACAACGTTTCCAATTTGGTTGAATCCCTCAATTCCGATGACGTCAACTTCTCATAATCATCATGAGAACCGTTTCTTAATTTACTCGTATCATCCTTGTCATCGTTGAATTCGAATTCGGTGGTCTCCCCGTTTGAATAATCTCCATCAAAATCTTCCTTAGATAAAAAATCTGACATCATTGCATCGTACGGATGACTAGTAGCAGCACTTATAAAATTAACGCATTTCTTCCCCTCATCAGCAACTAGTTCTTCTAGAATCAAAAGTTCGTCCATTATGCCGCTATCTTCTTCGTCTTGTTCAACGTCAAAACCGTCACTGTCCAACAATCAACTTTCTCACCAAAATCTTCATCTGACAATAACCCAACGTTGTACGAATCAAGAGCAATTGACTCCGAATAGCAATCTGTGTCCATCGACGCTTTCTCATAATCAAATTCCAACTCATGATGGCGCAAAAGGTTGTGTTCTTCCCCTTTGGATTGGTCGACAGGCTTTTCCTTTGCTTGTTGGTTGGAAGTTTTAGCAGCTTGATAAACTGAATATCATCGATAATATGAATATCTTCCCCTTTGGAAGAACCAGAGTGAATTGTACAAGAAATCGAGGAGTCAAAGTTGTCAATCTCTTTATTACCTTCAGTACTGTTGCTTTTGCTGAATTCTTCAAAAGTTGGAAATCTGAAACTGTAAGAGAACTCAGAGGAACCCTATTTCGTTCCTATTTTGATCCATTCCTTTTGTTATTTTACGATTTTCTCCGCCTTTTTATGCTGTGTATACTATTTTACCCATGAAAAAAGTGATTTTTGTCTACACAGACAAACTCAATGGACGTAAGGTCATTACGTTTAAAGAGTTTGATGACCTTTTTGGCCAACTTAATAGTTGAGTGAGCAAAAGCCGGATTTGGAAAAAGTTGAGGGACCATTTTTGCCTTTTGCTCATATCATAAATATTGTTTTGTTAACCTCTATTACTATTATTCAATCACTTTGATTATCCAATTTTGATTACCTACTAATTTGCCTACTATCAATTTTGATTAACCCCTATATCATTAAGGTAAAGGTGACAACTACACTTGTTTTTACACACTATATACATTTTACACACTCCACGGATTTTACACACACTACATATATTTTCATACACTATACATATTTACATACACTACACATATTTTCACACACTATACATATTTTACATACACTACACATATTTTCATACAGTACACACATTTTCACACATTACACATATTTTACACATACTACATATATTTTCACACACTACACATATTTTCACACACTACACATATTTTATACACACTACATACATTTTCACACACTACACACATTTTCACACACACTACACATATTTTACAAACACTATAAACATTTTCACTATTATATATATTTTACTTATATTATACACATTTTCACACATTACATAAGTTTTACGCACACTACACCTATATTACTCACACTACACATATTTTACAGACATTATACACATTTTCATACAAATAATTAAATATGATAAAAAAAATACTAAATATAACATGGTTAATATAAATTTTCTAAATATAATTACAATTAGAAAATCAAAACAATTTGCAAAACTAACTCACTTTACCTAAAAAAAAATTAAGATTAATTAAATAAATCTCCTAAATAAATTATAACTAGAAAACATGGTTAAACTATTAAATTATAATTAGCAAACCAAACAATTTAAGAAACTAACTAATCTTGATTTTTTTGACATAATTAAATAAAATACGGTTAATATTAAATTAAGTTGAATAACTTAATATAAATTTTTTAAATAAATCATAATTAGAAAATTCAAACAATTTAGAAAAAAATATGTATAACGTGTAAAAATATGTGTAGTAGGTGTAAAATATGTATAGAATGTGAGTAGGATGTGTAAAATGTGTAGTGTATGAAAACATGTATAATATTTGTAAAATATGTGTAGTATATGAAAACATAGGTAATGTGTGTAAAATATGTGTAGAGTGTGAAAATATGTATCGTATATAATATATATATATATATATATATAATATGTGAAAATTTGTGTATTATATGTAAAATGTAGTGTGTATAAATGCGTGTAGTGCGTGTAAAATATGTGTGGTATGTGTAAAATTAAATTAAAATTTTAGTAGTTTTTAAATGTCTTTATATTAACTTTAAAAAGGTAATTCAATGTAAAAAGAGTTAAATAGATGGATGGTATGTTATTTTATTATTATTAAAATTATTAACATTATGGGGGTTTTATATATTTTTTAAAAAAAAACTCAAAATTGTATTTATGTTGTTTTAGACTTTTTCTTTTATATTTTTACTTAATTAATTTTCATACATTTTATATTTTTAATATTTATATTTTAATAAATTTTAGCTATTTTTATTAATATTAATAAAAAAATTATTTTAACACTTTTTTTATAAGTTGCAGTTAATAGCTTAATTATTTAATTAAATTAAAAATGATAATTTTTACAATGATGAAAATATAAAACATAATATTAAAATATTTATTATAAGGTAAAAATATATAATTAAGTTTCATGATATGATTTTAAATAAAACTATATAAATAGTTATGTATAAGTATAACATACAAATAGAATTCAAATAATATTATTTGGTTTAATAATTTAAATCAAATAATAAAATAAGAATCATACTAACTTTTTTAAAAATCTATCCAAACACAGAGTAAGTATTCAAATTCCTCACAATTAAATTCATAGGAATCAGATGATCAGGAAAATATTCAATTTCCTCAAAATTAAAATCCCAAGAATTACATTCCTATTAAACATTACTTTCCTGCCAACCAAACGAGCCCTACATTAATTAAGCTCATTAATTAAAGGGTGTTGAGGTACAATTTGTTTTATAGAAAAAAAAATCATGAAATCAGTTTATATATGAAAACGTGTTATTGTGTATCAAAAGAATAATCAATCACCAGTAAAATTGTAATTCTAATTTCTAACTGTTTTACCCATTATTTATCAGCAATTTAATCCTCTCATATTCTTATCGATACAATGAGATAAATTATTATCTTCAATTTAATCCATTCATATTCTTATTGCTACAATGATATAAGATGGTAATACGAACGAACTAGGGTTTTAATTTCCAATGGATCTTTGTTACATTTTCGTTTTCATCTCTATTTTGATTTATAAATACACAGCATATTTATTTAACACTTATCATTTAAGTTCAGTAATAACTTGATAGGATTTTAGTGAAATATACTTGTATTTATAAATTAAAATAAGAATTGAAACATTGAGTGATTTTAGTTAAACTCAAAGGGTGGTGTATATTTATAAAATAAAATAGAGAACGAAACATGAATGAAACAAAGATTCGAGGTGCACGTATAGTAGGAAAGAGTTTAAGAAATTGATGAATTATTTCAAATTCAATATTTCTTTTGCAAAATAATTCGTTAAGAATAAAATAATAGATAATTAGGTTCAAAAGGAGGAAGATACCTAATCAGTGGCGGAACTAGAACATATTTTTAGGGGAGGCTCAATTGTATTTGAAAAAAAAATCATGGCTAAAGTATCAAATTAAGAAGTATAGTAATAAAAATATAAATATATCCACATACCAATAAAACAGTTATTTGTTCACACTTGAACTACTAGGATGTACAAATAAGAGGAGACAACTGTGTCCTACGAGTCTGCATATGTTGAAAATGTTGCAAAATTTGTTCATTCTGAATTGTAGCAAAAATCTCTTTTTCGATGTAAACTACAATTACAATTCACAAATAAACTATTAATAAATATTTAATCATAATAATCAATTACAATTCACAAAAATATACACACAAAAATTTAAATATTACTAAAAATTAAAAACATAAAAAAACTTACATAAAGATATTACTAAAAACTTATATAAAAAATTAAAATATTAGAAAAATAAACACAATATAAAAAACTTACTTCAAGTATTAATTAAAGCTTACATTAAAAAAAATATGACTAAACACTTTATTCTTAAATATTGAAAATATATATTAAAACATAAAAAACTTACCTCAAGTAATTAAGTAAACGTAAATAAGTAATGGAGAATGGCCAATTGGCCAGTGGAAGTGGACTGGACTAGCAAGCTGCAGGCCTGCAGCAAACTAGAAGAAAAAAATGGGGAAGAACTAGAGAGGGGGGCTGCTGCAGTCAGTGCTCCTTCAGGCTTGATATTGAGAGAGTATTGAATTGATATTGATATTAGGTTAAAAGATATTACTCCTTCAGGCTTCTGATTTGAAACGTTTTGTTTTTTGTTTTTTTTTCAGTAAGTAAAACGACGTAGTTTTACTTACTGAGTTTTTTTTTACTCTTAAGTAAAACGAAAACGACGTCGTTTTACTTACTGAGTTTTTTTTTACTCTTAAGTAAAACGACGTCGTTTTAATTAAGATTTAAAAAAAAAACAAAATCAAATCTTCATCTTCTTCGCTTCTTCCGTTCTTCGCCGTTTCTTCAAATAGAACAACAGCAACAAACAAGTCAACAACCCAGTGGTGGCGGAACTCCAAGCAGCGCCCTAAGAGAGTCACCATAGGGTGGGCGATGAAGGCAAAAATATATACCTCTACCTTCTTCTCCAAAACGAAGGGGGGCGGCCGCACCGGCTCGCCTACCTAATAGATCATCGCCCTAAATATTATTTAGTTTAATATAACTTTAAGCAGGCATTCAATAAGTTTAATAATTTTAAAAAAAAACCCAAAAATCAATTATACCAATATAAGTGTCTCTAAGCACTAATTATTAAAGAGTCGATGATTATGTATTTTAAAAGTTGTCGAAAATATTAAGCATTGCAAATTAACATAAGAATCACATATTCATACAAAAGCAAAATTGAAAAAAAAAAACATTTTTTACAAATCATTTAAAAATCAATATTAAAACTCCACAAGAACACACTAAATATTTTTGTGATATTTTCTTCAATTATCTTTTTATTTTTTATTTTTTTAAGTTTGCAATATGAAAACAGAAAATAATACTCATAACAAACAAGCAATAAAGACATAACTAACCTTGATCACAATAGTACAAAACACACAAACACACAAGACTATCAACAAAAACACCATTAATGCCGCCCCTAAACATAAATACTGTAAATAAAATTACTTCAAGAGTAAAAACTATTTATCATAAGAGTTAAAGTTAGTATAAAATAGTTCGGTTGACCCAAAATTGGTAAGTGATATGTGGTTCATGTGTTTCCCAACACAAAATTATGCATTTTATATATTTGTATAAAACCTCATTAAATATTTTTGGAAACATTTTAAAGAAGAGCCCTGGATCTCCGTTCTAAAATTATCCGGTATTATCATATCTAATGTTCAAAACAACGTAGTTTTAATAAAAGTATAGATTAAAAAGTAAAATCACTTTACAATTATTAGACTCTAATTAAGAAACCTCTTCCTTTTTTTTTCGCTTGGTCCCCCGACCCTCACTTCTGGTATCCAAAACTTGGAGCGTTCGATGTGATGTAAGCGTTGGATGTGAAGTTTGCGAGTAATTTAAAAAAAAAGTATTAAAATGGCAATGGCAATATAAGTTTGATTTTCATACTTCATATGTTAATTAGAGATAACATTAGAGTTATAGAATAAATCGAAAAATTAAAGAAGATTTATGTTAGATGTTAAAGTGAACTTTTATCCTTTGTTGAAAGTTGAAGAAATCATACTCCATATGTTAATTAGAGTTAACATTAGGGTTATAGAATAAATTGAAAAATTAAAGAAGACTTATTTAGATGTTAAAGTGAACTTTTATTTATCCTTTGTTGAAAGTTGAAGGCAAGTATATATTACTATATTAGATGGGCAAAGTGGAAAGTTGAGATGGACAAAGCTCCAAAGAATAATCAATAATGCATCTTTCTATTAAAATACACCTTTATTTATCAATAAATGAAACATTTCAAATCATTTGTCTTTTCATCAAATAGTTGTGGTAAACATTGCATTAAACAAGGCACATGTAAAGGTATATATAATAAAAATATTTTCTTGAGAATATCTATAATATGTTTAAAATCAGTGCAGGATTGTTGTTTTGTTGTACTCTCTTTATTTTATTAATATTATTTTTTTAACAAATTGGAATTTTGTTAGAATAACCCAATGATTATTCATTCTTTAATTTTATTTTTGAAAAAAAATAAATACCTCAAATTTTAACATCACTTTTTCTTTGACAAATTTAATAACATCACTAAGAATAAATTTTATGAAATAATTTATAACAATTGTTTTTTCAACTAGTTTGAAGAAAATTTCATCCTGTAATTAGAATGAATATCGAACAGCACAGTCCAAGAAATATGGACTAAAAGTTTTAAGGCCCATTAAATTTCTAAAACAAACATTGGTCAGTTAGGCCGTAAAGGCTTTGCTACTCTCCCACATCGGAAAAACAAGAGACTGTTGCACACTATATTTATTGTTTTCTTCGATTACAATCGCGTCCCTTCGGGGACATCCGATAAAATTGGAACGATACAGAGAAGATTAGCATGGCCCCTGCGCAAGGATGACACGCACAAATCGAGAAATGGTCCAAATTTTTTTTCCTTATGATGTTCCTGCCGCCTGTTATTGTTTAAGAATTAGGTTTTCTAACAATTTCCGATTCCGACAAATCGGAGCATAATTAGCGGTAAAGTTTCTGTTTTTTTTTTTGCTTTCTAATTTTGATCCATTTCTTCAAATTTGAGTGAGAATTAACAAATTAGATGTTGATTTCTCACAAGATGTCGGTGGAGATGGCGGGCGCCACTGGTGCCGATTCCGGGATTGCTATCTCAACCTTTACGCCATGAAAAAGCCTGATAAAGTTGATCCTAATGAGATGATGCTGCTTCCAAAATGGCTCAATTGTTCATTATCTAATGAACCCTTAAAGCGGCCGGAAGTGATTGATGAGCTTGAGAATTTGTTTAATAAGGAGGCTTTGGTGGGGGCTTTCTTGATTAAAAAACAAGTGCCCAAGGAGTTTGTGTATATAAATGGTTTTAAGGATATGATGGCGGTTGAGTTGTTTGTGATGTCCACAGTTGGAGGATGACAGGGAGAGTGGGAGTTAGGGCTGGAGTAAAATGGGAAGTATAAGTTTGTCGCACTGAGGACTTGTGGGTATGTGCTGAATGCTGAGGCATTGAAGGAGGTAAAGTCTTAGGAATGTTTGGTTTGCCATAAGGAATTCTCCGAATATCATAAGACTGTGATAAATGGGGGTGAAGAGGAAGTGTGGAGAGAGTGGAGGGGCAGAGGAGGTTTGGTGATGAATGGAGGGACTGAGGAGGATGGGAATGTGGAATTGCCAAGAATTGATACTCTTTAAGGTAATGGGTAAGACTCTGGCTAAAGTGGAAGCAAATGGTAAGGCTATGGTGAATGGTGAAGTGGAGATGAATAAAGCAGGCTGTTGATGTTGCACCAACTAATACTACAAAGGAAGTATATGCATCTATTTTCACTTCATATTCATGCAGTTCATTGCTACTTGGTAGAAAGTAATTTAGGTGGCAATTTGAAGGTGAATCTTATTGTTGTATTATGTAGTTCCATTGTTACTTTGAAGTTTGAACCTCTTATTATTGATGAAAGTAATGAAAAAGTTTCATCCTTTTATTAGCTGTTATGAATTGTTCTGTACTGGTTTTGATGTAATATATGACTTCCCTCTGGTACTTTGCTTCCCTGAAATTACATTTTCTTTCGGTTGTATTTTTTTGCGATCATTAAGTTGTTGTCCATGCTTTCGAGCACACAGCACACTACCACACTAGAAATCTCAGAAACCCCTAAGAATATTTCTTTAATACTCTTCCAGCGACTTAGTCGATATAATCCTGCAATTCAACATTATTGATGATTATTTAATGCACAAGATCCTTAACAATGAAGAATTTAGCGTTTTATATTTTCCCATGGTTAGTGACAGTGTTCTGAAGTATATCTATGGTGTTATTCTCTATTGATATCCATTAAGTTAAAGTCTGTAGTTGCCCCAAAAGAGTGTTCAATGTATAATGATCACCTTTGTTATCTGGACAAGCTTAGTGTTGCTTGCAGATTCATTTCCTTGTATGCTTCCTCTTGTGTTGAAGAGCTATTGCATAGTTTTGGTACCGGAATGATTTTTTATAGCTGGATCAGTTGGGTGCCTTTCCAAAAATTCATTCTGGAAATTTTTTAGTTCTGCTAAAGTGAATCATTTAAAAGCCTAATGGCCAGATATTGGAAAAAATGAAAAGATCTTGAGGTTATATCACTTGAGATCTTTAGTTCACCCAGATGATACTTCTTATTTGCTTTGCTTTCTATTTTTACCCACTGATTCTTTTCTCAGAAGAGCATCATTTTCATGGTGGGGAAATTTTTTTGATGATTGCTTAGGAGTGGCATGGTTGTTTAAGGATTGAGAATCGAGTCTAATAAGTGGATCGGTAAATCTCTTTTTGTCCCTTTTTTTTTTTCAATTCGAACTGCTGCTGATTTCAATTCCAACTGCTTCTGGTGTTCTTGTGTGCTCTCAGTAGAACCGACCGAACCTGATCCGCTTGACTGATCCCTTCATATTCGTTGTAAAAAACTTTCCATTCTAGATTTTCATGTGGTTATTGCTAGGACAGTACATAAAGATCTGGCCCTTGCCTGGTTAAGTTGCTTATATAATAGTTTTTATTGTTACTGCTTGTTATAGTTTTGGAGCCCCAAAGTCTAAATAGTTTTTCTTCTTGTTGTTTTATGAGTACATAAGGATAACATGAGTATATCAAACTCTGATGATGCATGAGACAACTGACTAGCAAAAGCTGATTTAGTGATGAGATCAGATTTATTTGTATGGCATTAGGAGGGCAAGTATGCACTCTGGGTTTTATCACACTCTTGTGATTGTGCATTGTTCTTGTCTCTGTTCATCTGCAGTTTATCTTTGGAGATCTAACTTTATCATATGTTTGAAAAACCTTTTATGTTAGTTTAGGATTCTACATATCAAGTGAAGAAAATGGATAATCAATGCGGTCCTATTTGGTCTTTATTACTTTCTGCTGAAAGAGTGCAGTCTCGTGTAATAAGTTGTTATCGTATGAAAGGGGTTCATATATGCAACATCGAGATAATTACGATTGCAATACTTGATAAAAATGGCAGAAAATTTACGATTTCAATGGTGATTAATTGTCCGTTTTATATATAAATCACGTCTTATAAATGAATCGATTTCACATGAGTTTTTGTATTGTGCAATTGAGTTCATATATGTAACCGCGCGATTTCATCACGAAAAAAGTGGCACAGAATTAGAATTATAATTTCAGCGGCGGTTAATTGTCCATTTCATTTATTAACCGAGGTTTATATTTGAATTGATTTCACAAAAATTTGTGTGATAAAAGAATTTTTCAATACAAATTCCAATCAAAACAAAATCGGACATCCAAACACTTTCAAATTATTGTTTTCTTATAACAAATAAAAAAAAAATATTTTATTGTAAAACTAAAAAGTACCATCCATGTGGATCCAAATTAATGTTAATTGCACAGTTTTAGTAACATAGTTCTTAACTGCCTAAAATATATAGATAGTTTTTGACTATTTGCCTAAAATAACTCCCTAAAATATTATATTACCTTATAACTTTTGCCCTAAAATCTATTGACCTTTTAACTTGATAAATTTGATAAGCACTATTTTCATAATTATTTTTTATTTGCTTTAGTTCATGTATACAAATAAGGGAAACGTGAAATATTAGTTCCTAATCGACAACAAATTTGATTTTTCAATATTTATAATTTGAAATAAAAATGGACAATCAATAAATTCTTTTACATAGATAATTTTGTCACATAAATAAACATTGAGGATTAATTTTGTAATTTTCCCCACAAAATTTATTTTTGGTCTGAAGTTTAGAATTGATGTATGATATATCCAATACCCCTACTTTTGTGAAACTCAATCCTGCAATTGCATTTATTTTGTTGTCCTTAATTCTTACGCTAGGTTTTAATTGAGAGAGATTTTTTTCGAGATCCTTTCATTTTTGGATTTTGTTCGTGATGGTATATGTCTGAATACTTGATTTTCGTTAGTTTTCACTTTCCTTTTTTCTTAATAGGGTAAAATCATACCCTTCAGAGCTACTCGATATGAATTAGAAAACTGGTGGAGACAACTATAAAAAAATAGCATGCGAAATTTTTTTAAATTTTATGGTATGAGATTCCAAAATTCATTCAGAATTCTGATTATAGAAATTAATTGGACAACTAGAGAGTGAGAAAGAAAGAGGACCTCTATATTCGAACCAAGCACTTGATATTTCAAGTTCCACAATCCGGAATAACCTCGGTTTGGTTCAAGGAATTACTACCAATTAAGTATTAAATAGTAATTTTGATTTTTGATTCAAAGAATTAGTACCAATTTAGTATAAATAGTAATTTTGATAATAGCATGTTTATGGGATAAAAGTAAATGATATGGTAAGATGAAATAACAAAAATATTTTTTTGCACAAACATAGTTCCTAGTTTGTTTTATTTTTAATGTTTTCATTATTTTAAATAATGATTTTAGTTTATTTATGGCTTCAAATTTTATGCGTTAATATTTTATTTTGTATAATTATTTGTATTAATACTTTTACTATTAATATCTACTTTCATTCTTATTCATTTTAATCCAAAAAAAAAAAGTTTTTCCGGAAAGAAATGTTTAGAAAGTGTATGTATGTTGAGCACTTAAGAGCAGATTGTTTGAACTTGTTGATTGTACCAACATGGCAGAATATGAACTAATGATTAAGGAGTGGAAGAAATACCATATTGAGTCATACATTACAGTCACCAGGGTTGTATCTCATAAGCATTGGGTTAAAGCTTTTTTTCAACAACACGCCAAGTGTGATATATTAATCAACAACACTTGCGAGACATTCAATTCACATATTCTATCATTTCGAGATAAGCCAATTATCACAATACTTGAGGACATCAGGGAGTTCTTAATGGAAAGGATTGCAAGAAGGTACAACGATATGCTAAAGGTACATGGGCCTATTGGACCAGCCATAAGAGAATTAATTGAGGACAATGTGAATTTGTCTTTAAAGTGGAGACCAATTTCGAATGGAAAAGGTGGTTATTAGGTTAGAGGACCAAAAAGGGCTCAATATGTTGTGTTTTTAGAAAAGAAAACATGCACATGTATGCCATGGCAGATAAGTGGAATGCCTTGTTGTCATGCAATTACAGCATTGCACAAGAATGGTGAAGATGCATATATGGATGCTGATGCTGTTTACAGTCGGGAATTATTTTTGCAAATATATGACAATGTACTATACCCCATGAACGGCAAAGATTTGTAGCCTAAGTCTGGTCATATTCTGCTAAATCCACCAATTCCTTGTGTACAACCTGGTAGGCCAAAGAAATCAAGGATGAAGGATCCAACTGAAAGCAAAGGAGGTGATCATGGGGTTAAGAAATTAAAAAAACACGTTGTCATGCATTGTAGAAAATGTGGAAGTGAAAAACATAATGCTGGCACATGTAAAGTTCAGAAAGAGGCCACTCTTAATGAAGGTCCAAGTTCAGGAATTGAAAGCCAACATACTGCTGAACAGAATAGTGGACAAGATTCAATAAATCAGGCTGTAAGTATTTCAATTAAAAATTGAAATCATGAGCTTGTATTATTTTCTTATAATATGTATACTTGTTAATGGCAATAGAGAATTCCACAGGTGAATGTTGACAACTCACAAATACAAAAGCAGAGTATAGATAATGCCAAAAAGAGATATGTCATCAGAAAATGCAGAAAATGTGGATGTTCAGGACATAATTCTGCAACATGCAAGATTCAACCACATGTATCCTCTGAATTTGTTACCCAAAACACTCCTAAAACTGGGTCACATAGCCAACAAGCACAAACTGGTTCAAGTTTGCATCAAGCACAACGGCAAGATGTTAACCAATACACTTCTCAAGCTGAAGCACAACAGCAAGATGTTAACCAAGACACTTATCAAGCTGAAGCACAACAGCAAGATGTTAACCAAGACACTTATCAAGCTGAAGCACAACAAGGATAATCACAAACTTCCTTTCAAACTGATGAAGGGTCTGTTGGAAATAGCAGGATCATTAGTAATGAGGCACACAAGCGCGCGTCCAATCAAATAAAACACCTTACAGACGTAGAAAAAAGCAAAATTAATGCTAATTACGCTTGGTTAGGCAAAAGTCCACCTTATAAAGTGGGCACTTTGGCAGGTACAAGGAGAGGGAAAGCTAAAAGGAGGACTGATGCAATTTCAGAAAACAGAAAATGAACTTGTTCACTTGATGTCATAGTACGATGATTTGGAATTGTGTAATAGATAGATTGACACTTGTTTTTCAACTTTTTCTGAACTGGTTATGTGAACTTCAGTAGCATATGTGAACTGGTTATGTGAAGCATACTTTTGGACATGGATGTGCAGTATACTTTTGGACATGAATGTAAACTTGAAGTTCGTATTATATAATGCAAACTTTTGGAGATGGATAGGCACTTGAAGTGCATTATATAATGAATACTTTTGGACATGATAATTAATTGACTTACTGTTTTGTGAAATGGATAAGAGCACTTGATTTCAGACTTGTAGTTTTGATGTTTGCAAAAAAAGCTTCGAGTTCACATTGTGCAATGCATATATTTGGATATGATCATTGATTCAGCTACGATTTTATGAACTGGATATTGGCACTTTCATTACAGCTACACTTTGAGACATGTTGGTAATATATTAGCTAATTCAATACGTTTTAATTGTCATATATAATGAAAAAAGAGTAATTTCATGTCCTACATTAGGACTATATCAAAACCGAACCTTGAAATTTTACGAATACTGAACCGTGAAATTTTCATTACGAAATAGATTTCAAATTTTCATTACAAAATAATTCCAGGTCCTATATTAGGATTATATCAAAACAAGTTTACTAAGTTACAACAAAATAGCACTTAAATTTTACATCATGATTTAGTAGACATTCTAGTAACTTTCATTTGAATTTGTCTACTTCCCAGGTACCAAAACAAACAAAGCCAAAATAAAAAAAATACTATCACAAGTTTCTTGATTTTCGATTTTTTTTTCTTTTCTTCTTTCAACCTTCGATTCACTTCCTTCAAACTAACCACTTCCCACTGCAACTTTTTTACTTCATTCTTTAGTTCTTCAATTTCACTCTCAAATATTTTTTTTTTCGAATCAAACCAGGTATTATTTCTGTTGATCTTCCGCACATTTCAGGGTCATACCAACTCCAAAAGCCGCAATTAAGACCCTACATCACACATTATTGGAATCACAAAATGGATTTTTTTTAGTTATTGTAATATATTTCACGAAATTAGAAATTTGGGTATAACATACCTCTATTCTTCGACACACAGCATATCGCTAGCTAGATTGTATCTTGTCCATGATGTTTTTATCACTGATTCAACACCGCAATAACAATCAGGAGGTTGCAAGTTGCGTCGGGACATCAGGCAATTTTAGGGCATAGATGCGTATAAAAGAGGGATTTTTGTTCTCTTATCTTATTCTCTTTCTTCTGTAGTAATCTTAGGGATTGAGAGGGCTTATAAAGAGGAGTTGTTCCCGCCATTTGTTATTGGACAATTTTATCCCTACAAATATGCGTGTGCGAGTCTACGTGATCGTAGTTCTGTTAGCCCAGACGGCTTAAATGGACGGAGGGACTATCTTCGCTAAGAAAAAGTAGTTTAGTGACATTTCGGCTGAAAAAATAGTTCGGTGACTAAAAGTACTAATTGGGTACAGTTTGGTGACCAAATTGGCATTTCGCTCTTTCTTTACGTTTATTATTTATATTTTGAGTTTTATATGTTTCTTATGCTAAATTCTAATTCATTTGGTCAAATAATTTTATTTTTTTTAGGGAAAACTGTCAAAATAGTCAATCACATTGTAAAAAAAAAATTATTTTGTCACTCACATTAAAAAATGATGCATTTTAGTCACTGACATTTAAAACATGCACCAAATTAGCCACTCAACAAAACTCTGTTAACTTTTTTAACAGAGAAAACACACGTTTACATCATTAACCACTTAATAAAAGGATAAAAATAGAAAATCGTTTTATTCTTCACACAAAACACTTTATTACAATCGATTTATTGATCATCCGCTGCTTTTTACCAGTAGACTCTTCCTCCAGTGGACTGTGAATAAATTATAAAGGGTTTTGTTTGAAAAATAAATCGATTTTTTACTTTTACCCATTTATTAAGTGATACATGGTGTGAATTTGCGTTCGTTATGTTAGCAAAATGTGTTTTTCCCATTAAAAAAGTTAATAAATTTTGGTTAGTGACTAATTTGGTGCATTTTTTTAAATGTGAGTGACTAAAATGCATCATTTTTTATGTGGGTGACAAAATAATTTTTTTTTGTAAAATACGAGTGACTATTTTGGCAATTCTCCCTTTTTTTTAGTTTGATATTTTTTTATTGAATTTACTTGTGTGAAAAGATATGCATTATGTGTACATGGGTGTTGTGTATGAAAATATTTTAGTATGTGAAAATTGTATTTAAAGCGTGGAAATATATTATCTTTTGAATGTTGATTTTTTATTTTAAATATTTTGAAAATAAATATTTGAAACCATTACAAAAGATAAGCAATACACCCCGGTTAATTGTTCCAATTACCATTCCGATGGAGGAATTTGGACCAGACGGCTGGTATATAAAATCATTATCAAGATTGGTGTGCCACTTAGAATGTGTCAGTAATGGTGCCACTGAATGCTTCACAATGTGTAACTGTAACATCTCCAGTTACACACTACTCTCCTTCTCCCTCTTTTTCTTCTTCTTCAAATTCAAACCAAATTCAATTCTTCACAAAGCGTAAAGCTCTAATCTTTACTTCTTCTTTGTTGTCATCTTGCTTATGTCTTAATCAGAATCCAATCATTTCTTCATTTTCCTCTGCCATTGCATTACAAGTCGATGAAGTTCAGCAAGAAGAAGAAAGGGTCGTTCATATCTTCCAGGTCCTCGCCCCTCCTCTCTCTCTTTACTGATTCTTTTTTCTAGTTTTCTTGATGGGTTTTTGTTCCTCATTCTGTACTAAACTTGTTTCTGTGATTTCAGGAAACTTCACCTTCTGTTGTTTCCATTAAAGTTCTTGAACTAGATAAAGTTCCATCCAGCTCTAGTCAGATTCCACCATCAGATGATGATGATAATGCAAAAGTGGAAGGGACAGGTTCAGGGTTTGTTTGGGATAAGTTTGGGCACATTGTAAGGCCTGTGTCTTTGATTTTCTTTTTGGTTAATGTGTAACATATATGCATATGTTCATGTGAAAAATATGCTGGTGGATCTTTAAGTTTTCTATTTCTTTAAGTTTTCTATTTCTTTATTACTTTTTATCTTCCGTTTCTTTTCTGCTTGAATTAATGTTCGGTCTCATAATAATTCACAAACTAAAATTGGGTTGAGTTAGATTCATAGAAATTCTAACATTTCCTTGAAAAAAATTTATAAGTTGATCAATTTGTCTTGATTGATGACTTAACTATGCAGCCTTTGCTTTTCATTAGATGCAGTTGTGAGCTCTGAAAATTCATACTAGGAAGCAAATTGTAACAGATATGAAGGATCAAAAGAGTCCTTTAATGTATCATTTGTGAATTCATGACACTTTTGGTTCTCCCATTATATCAATTATCAAGCTGTTGGTTTAGAACATTCTTGAAAATCTAGAGTATAAAGTGACATGCTTGAAACATTAAAATGATGTAAATTTTGGTAGCAAAACCAAATATTTATCCTTTTCAGACATCTTTGCTCATATTCCATTCGATCAACATCTATCCTTTAAACATAAGGTTTGCTGGTATGGGGCTAAAAGGAGGACCTTTCTCATGGCAGGTAACTAACTATCATGTTGTTGCTAAGTTGGCTACAGATACAAGTGGACGACAGAGTTGTAAGGTTCTGTGCCCCTCGTTTTCTTTTTTCCCTTGAATGAGTATCTTTAACTGGCTTTTTCTGGATAATGCTAAATCCAGTTAACAGAGTCTAAATGTTCTATTTTGGACTTGCAATCATGTCTGTGCCCTGTTATCATAGATATCGCTGGTTGATGCTAGAGGGAACAACTTTTCTAGAGAGGGGAAGATTGTTGGTTTTGATCCAGATTATGATCTCGCTGTTCTAAAGGTGCTCACGATTAGCTGGAAAATGTACACTGTCCATCTTTCCAGCTCAGTAATGTTTAATGCCGATCACAATTTGAAGCATTCTATTCTCATGATATTTACTTGAGTTGCCAAGGGGAGATATTTATCACATTCTGCATATTAGTTACTTTGAGCCGGCTTACTCTTTCCAGGAACATATTGCTTGAAGCATTAACTCATAGAGCTTGAAAAGGTTACATATGTGTTCACCTAGTAAATATTGTCTCTGTTCTGTTTAAGTTGCAGAAATCTCACGCAGCATGCTACTGTAAATATGATTTTCCCTTCACCTGAGGTCAAGAATTGAGAACAGCAAGATGAACAATTAGGTTAGATCCATTAGCATATGGTTCTTATGAAGAGACAAGAGACTAGGGATGTGAAGTAGGTGAGTAATTGGAATGTATAAAGCTGATATAGTTAGCATGTTGATGTGGTAACTTAATAGTAATTATTTTCCTTTTAGAACATGGATGGGGTAACTTCACCATAGTTGGTTATCTAACAGGAGAAACTGTTTGGTGTGCCAAACTGCTCAAAAAATGGTAACGATTTGTGAAAGCTAGTTCTTTTATGCTGGTGACAAGGTGCATAGTATTCAATGTATTCATACTACATCCTGTCAACCTATTTATGCTGATTAGTGCTTCTGGATTCCATGTGGATCAGGTAGTTGAATGTGCATGAACATATGCAGGTTAATGTAGAAGGGGCTGAACTGAAGCCAGTAGCTCTTGGTACGTCCCAAGGCCTGCATGTTGGTCAGAGCTGCTTTGCCATTGGAAATCCATACGGATATGCAAACACTCTAACAACAGGGGTAATATCCTTTGAAGTATGCAGTTCTATTGTACAATTTTCAACTGGATTACTCCTCAAAGTAACATTTCCGCGTGTTCATGAGAAGCTCCTAGTTTTGCTTTGGATCTTTTCCATCAAAAGCAAGTTAGCATATCAGTGATTGATAAAGTAATGTCTTGTTCACTTGGTTGAAATATTATAGGTCATTAGTGGATTAGGCCGAGAGATACCTTCACCAAATGGAAAAGCCATTCGAGGAGCCATTCAAACTGATGCTGCTATTAATGCTGGTCATCCTCTAACTTTCTTGAAACTTTTATGTATAATTTATCTAGTCCTGGTTAAGCCAATGGCCAATTCAGGATTTTCTTCGATATCCAAAGCAGCCAACTTTGACCTAATTGTTTGTTTCATTAGTTAATCCTTCCAAAGAGACTAGCAACCAAGATAAAGAACCTCTTGCATTCTTTTGGTTTCTTGTTACTTGTGATCTATCTATTATTACCTGCATCCAAAAAAGATGAGCAAAGAATCTATTCAGTTCTTATCCCTAATGTAATTTAAGGTTTTATAATTTGGGTTCTATATTGCAGGGAATTCTGGTGGGCCGTTAGTTGATTCCTATGGCCGTGTGATAGGAGTTAATACAGCCACATTTACTCGAAAAGGTATAGGCCTCTTTTTTTTTTTTTTGTTTAATCTTCTGACAATATATTAAATGCAACAATTCCCAACAAAACTTGTCGAGGAATGTGCTTAAACTACAAGGGATCTAAACTTCATCAGGATACATATTCTGGTAAGCCTGATGAAACTTAAGTGAGATCAATATATTGGAGCTCATTTATTTGTACTGTTTTACATGTGGTTCACTTCTTAAACATGTGAGATTTGGTTTTGTAACCTTTATTCATCTTAAAATATTTTTCTTCAGAAGCTTGACGATGCATTGCACACGTATTTTTTTGCTTCTGCCATGTTGCATTATCTTCAATAATATGTGCTTCGCTCTTTTCGTTTTGCCTCGGAACTCTTTAAGAGAATTTGCATTGCTTTCTGCATTTGCTTAACCCCTCTGTGTCTTCTGACATTGAATTTTTTAATAGGATTTTTGGCTATCTATGGTTTATACAAATAGCATATGTGAAATTGTGGATAACTGCTTCAATTTCTACTTGTTTATAGAACTGGTTTATCATTTTGAAATCAACTTAAGATAATGTTAATAGTTCCTTGAAGGAAAGTTTTTGTTACTACACTAAAGAGAGTTGCCAGTGTCAGCCTATAACTATTTTACTGCCTATGCACTGAAATCAGTATTTTGATAAAGTTCCATCTACACAGCACCCTGGGAATGGAAGAAGGAAAGAAAAACATCCCACTTTTTCCAGCCCATCTAGCTTCATTTTCCCACAATCGATACTGACACGAATACTTTCAATGTCAATCATGATGCAGGCACTGGGACATCCTCTGGTGTAAACTTTGCCATACCGATCAATACTGTTATACGTTCCATACCTTACTTGATTGTGTATGGAACACCTTATGCAGACAGATATTAGCCATCTAAATGGCTCTACTCATTTGTATATGATCTCTACAACTTTTCTCTCTAAAGGATATTGAAGAAGCTATGGAAACATAAGAGAACTGTGTTTCTTTGTTTCTCCTTTTGGGCTTTGTTGTCCTTCAGGCAGATTGAAAATGAGTTGAGGAGTTATGGGATCTTTTGGTTACTGACTGAAAAATGTGTAAATGGTAAAACAAGAGGATACACAGCAGACTGAATTTCTTGCCTATTCATAGCTATCTCTTGCCGGCATATAACCTTCCAGTTCTTTTTTGCATGATAAGTTTGCAATTATGATTCATTTAAGAACTTGCTTCCATCTAACCTCATATTTGACAATCTGGCAATCTTTGTTCCAAGTAAAAATGTTACAATCACCTGTCTACTCAAGGCAAAAGCAATTAGTGCATGTCATATAGGTAATCCTCCAATTGATTTCACTGTTATCTCATGCTCTTGATGGAGATGTAATCTTATAAGAAATAAGCAAGGTGGGACTCCACTTACCTAGAAAAAAAGATAATGAAAAACTTGATTTTAATGCATAATAAAACTGTCTATTTTTTGCTGTCGAAAAAAAAATTGTTCCAAAAAAGTTATATAGGATTTGGAAAAAAAAAAAACCAAAATAATTGCCTATTCAACAGTTTCAACTGATTTCTTGTAAAGCAAATTCATACATGCAACGGCGAGTTTAATCACGATTTTAAAGCAAGTTCATACATGCAATGGTGATTTCAACGCCTGATAACAGTGGTAGGAAATTAAAACCGTGATTTCAACTTCGATTAATTGTCTATTTTATATATAAACCACGTCTTAAGTTTCACATGAGTTAAATATCGATTAAGTATCCATTTTATATATGAAAATGTATCTTATATATGAATCGGTTTCACTGGAGTTTTTATGTTACCTATTTTATCCCTTGCATTATTGAAAATCAGTGATAACCTTTTGGCAACAAAGTATAAGAAGAAATGTTGGAAATGTTTCCCCTCGAACCAAATATAAAATGGTGCAACAACAAAATGATCCAACAAATAAAAGTTACAATTAATCCAAGCAAACATCATTGATGCATGAATTT
This sequence comes from Ophiorrhiza pumila, assembly GCA_016586305.1. Taxonomy (NCBI): domain Eukaryota; kingdom Viridiplantae; phylum Streptophyta; class Magnoliopsida; order Gentianales; family Rubiaceae; genus Ophiorrhiza; species Ophiorrhiza pumila. The sequence goes on from BLIW01000002.1 coordinate 31,968,398, forward strand.
TTACTTTCACTTTGGGTCTTCAAATTTTTGTCTAGTTATTCTTAAAAGAGAGATGATCATCTAAATATTCTTCACTTGTTGCCATGACCATGATGTTTGCAAGGTGTAGAAACATTTCAACTTTTGTAATATATGAATGATGAAACACAAATTAATGGAATGAAATTTTAAATTGAGTTTGAGATTAATTCTTTCATTTTTATTGCAGAAGCCCCAAAAAGGGGGGGGGGGGGGGGGGGGGGGGGGGGGGGAGGGTCTCCATTCAGATTTTGTTATTCATCCTCAATTGAGTCAAGGCATTATTTTACAAAGGAAAAGGAGAAAGATCGAGCTTACAGGAAAAATGGAATAGTTACAATCAAAGTATAATTCGAAAACTGTATGAATGAAGGCATTTAACCAATGGGATATGTTTGATTCTGTAGAAAAGGTACTAGACATACATTAATGGCGTTTTTAATTAGCTTTTTGCTCATTTTTCTGATTCATGCTTTGATTAAGCCTTGCAGCTGCAGCCAAAGAAGCAGCCACCCCACCTGGACGTGTGCATAGGTTTGGATCATTCCTCAATTCTGCACCTATCACTCCCTCAGCATCACGGCGAGTAACCGGCTTGTCTGCTGGCAATTTTGAGCTTGCCTCCTGCGCCAATATAGCTAATATCATCATTTGTTTTACAAACTGTATAGATTGATGGGAATTGTATGAACAGTCAATGATGATATTTGTAGAGTGAAACAATGTTGTTGTTGTTCCCATATTAAAACATGAATCAAACATAAATACAAGGATTGAAGTTGCTTTTGCTAGTTTGCTACCATCACCATTAATTCACCAACCAAATCAAACACCAAGAAAGTAGTCATATTAATAGCTTCAAGTTTTGTTTAAGTACCTTAATTTCATGTCTATGCATGTATTCTTAACACATGAACATTCCTAGGAAAATAAGGACAGGCATTCAGCTACTCCCAAGTCCCAAGTGTAGATCTTTTCATTTGACCCTGGAAAATTATTTTTCTTCAAAGAACAATGTTTAGTGTTTGAACCCTTTTAGAAAGTTGTTTTGATGCATATGATGTAAAGCGGTTGCATTAGTTTGGCAATCACTGTAAAACTTTGTCAGTCAAACCATGTGAATCGTATTAAAAATCATATAAATGATATCGAAGAATTATGATTCATGTAACCGACCAAAATTCCAGATTAAAAATTATATAAAGATTCAGTCATTGTTGTTTTGCGAGCCTTATTAAGGTGTTTTCAACATTCTCTTTCATCCCTAAGAAAAACACCCAAAATCCCACTGCATACAATCCATTAACTAGCAGTAGAAAATGGTAATTAACAATATGATATCAGATTATAAATGATGCATTTCAATCATTAATCATGCATGTTGAGAAGAAAATGAACGATATTTACCGATAGAACTTCAGCCAACTTAGTTTTATCCTCATCCCTTGAAGTACGAGCATTACGAGTTGCTGCAGATTGAGCTGCAGCAGCAACACCACCAGGGACTATATTGGTACGACCTGTTGCTCTCACTTCTGCTGCTTGAATTGCAGCTGCATCACTGTAGTCCACTGGTCTATTTCCTGCTGTCAGAACTGTTGCTTCAAGTGCTTCACCAATGGTAATACTGCTCCTCAATTCAGAACGAGGTGATTGTGGTGAATTTCTCAGGTTTTTCTGGAAATCTTGAACACCAACCTAGAAACAAACAAACATGTTCCCCAATCAAAAGGGGAAAATAATTTTTACAAACAGAGAAAAAGCTGCCCATGCATATATCTTAATTTAGCTCGAGCAACAAATTGATTGCATTTAAACGCTCTAATTCCTATGTCAAGAATATATTTCATGATTTTATTACTTTAGTCGATCTCACCTAGTGGGATAAAAACGTTATCCTTTGTTACAAAATGAAATGTTAGAACATATAAATATAACATAATGATAGAGATCATTCTTTTACACGAAATGCTAATATAATTGTTGTAATTTGAAATTCTATCATTACTTATTCACGCACAAAATAATTAATATTCGCTATCACTATTCAAATATAGTGTCGTAGGTTATGCATATCAATGGAAAAGAATTAGAACGGTTTTTTGTACAACTTGATTAGTGTTTTTTGTTTGTTTGTTTTTTTTGTCATTAGCTATATCATGTAACTACTCATATCTAACTTACCTACACTATTCTTGCATTTGGTAATTATTTAAGAGATAGTTAACTAAGATCATGTGATACACTAAGGATAATTTTTTTTTTCTTTGTTGATGACATTGCAAATAGTGGTTGTTTCATTAACAAAGAAATAACTAATCATCAGAATCTATGTCACTATCAACAAAGAGCTACAAAAAAAATTTAAAGAAAAAAAACTCAAATTAATTTATGAAACATGCAAAATTAAAATAAACCTCTTCCAAATGAGTGAGGACATCCCCCTCACTTTTCGCAGATTGATGTTGTTGAGCTGGAGACCTAGCTGGTTGTTCTTGATTCATTTTCTGATGGAGAAATGAAAAGGGTTTGGAATAAAAACATAAAATTTGAACTAGAAAATGTGTGAATATACATCAAGACATTGATGACAATAGTGGTGAGTTTTAGTGGCACAATGGGATATTTGACACAAATTATAGTGATAAGGAGTGGTTGAGAACAGCCTTTGCTTAGTTTAACAAGTGTCCTAACTAATTAAGCCACAGATTATTCTGTTCAATTAATATGTGGTAGGTGACTAAGTGTTTCTGTTGGATATTTTTTGTGGAGAAAAAACATATACATTTGAGTGGAAGTGAGATGGAAGCGGCTGTTGAGGCTGCAGCTATGTGACTTGGTATTTAAGAGTTTGCAATGATTTTTTTGGCATATATTATGCCATATTTAAGGTATGTTACCTTCTCTTATTGTCCATCTATTTATCTAAGGTAACCATAAATGAGAATTAGCATTGCAACAAAAGAGAATAGCAGAAATAAAAATGTTAAAATTGATTTATAAACTGAAAACACTAAACTCGGTAGAATAATTTATGAGTATGTGTTAGTCTTGATAAATACGTTTAACATTATTTAAACATGTGCGTAGAAAACCTTTCAATTCCTCGATATGACTGTAAAAAATAGAAAATTATTAATTCAAATTGAAAAGAGAAGGGAAAGATATAACAAGCATTATAAAGAAACTACTGAAAAAACGTATTATATTTACATATAAATGAGAATATATGTGTCAACCGAACATGATAGAAAAGTATATATGATTTGCTAGGGGACGGTTGTCTTGGGGTCCAATATAGTACAATGTAAGTTGGGATCTGGATCATAAAAAAAATAAATAAATAAATAAATAAAGTATATATGATTTATATAATTGACCCATATAATATAATAAAGGATTAGTTGTTGTTGATTATAGTTCTATTTAGGCGCAATACTATTATCATATATTTACTCATTGATTCATAATAAATATTCATTTATTAAATAATAATAATAACAACAAAAGTAGAATTATCTAAAAAAAAATTCGCACTCTTTATCATTATTCATAATAAAATATATTTTAACCTTTGTGTAAATTTTTTAGGTTTAGAAAATAATACTTTGCAAAGCATTATTGCAATGAAAATATCATATATAGTTATACTTCTTAATACTTTTAATTTCAAAATTCTGTTTTTCTTTTTCACCCTTTCCATTATATATTTGTCATGCTCTAGATGGTGTATTTTATGCTCACTTTGGTGGTCCTCTTAGTTTTGGAAGACTTTGATTGTCATTATGATGACGAAAATGAAGTTCAAAACCATTTTCGTTGATTTTGGTGAAAGGCATACTTAACCAATTGCACTTAATTCTTGCCTTTAAATCTAACTGCACACTAAACAATTCAATGATAATGTTGACATATCAATAGATATATTTATATGTATATGAGCTGCAAAGTGAGATTTGGACCTCTTTAAGTGAAAAATATGAACAATAATCTTTCTTATTTCTTTAATTGAAAAATATGAACAATAATCTTTTTTTAATTCTTTTTTTTTTTTGGTTTATGGTTTTAAGTTTTACAATTTAATTGGTTATCTAAGCCCATAAATGTCCTCAATTAAGCTTTAATTTTATTTTGAGTAAAAAGCATAAGCTGTTTAATATTGCAATCCATGTCATGTTCAAATTGTTTAAAAGAAATATTTTTTATTTTAAACTTTATTTAATAATTTAATTCTTTTACACAAAAGTTAATAAAAACAAAACTAATCTATCCAAACGCTAAAATCTCAAAATCAAAGTACTCTTTTTGTAAAACGCAACTTAAAATCTCATTTTTTCTAATTTTCAAAATAAAATACATATTCAAAGCGTTTAGAAAAAATTGGTGATAGGGGTAGCTTTTGGAAGATTTGGAGGCGAAGGTTTTGGAGTTAGGCGGCAGTAGTAATGAGATCTAAAGAGGAATAAGAGAAGATTAAAGAGAAAAAATAAAGAGGGTTGTGTTTTAACAAAAATCAATTCAATGTTTCTATTTTATTTTTTTTTTGGGTCAAAGAAAAAAATTGCACTATTTCTTTGAAACTTCAAGAAGAGTTCATGGAGTTTTAAGAAATTGATACGAAACTCGAACCGATTCGCTCCAAACTTTGGCTTGTATATCACGGAAGTAATTATAAGACCTTTGAATAAAATCAATGAACAAAAACAACCCAACAATTCGTGAATTGGAAATTAAAGGACCAATAATTTAGTCCGCTTCGCACAAATTAACTGTTCTCAATTGATGTAAACAAGCAAACCCTTTGCAGGAATACAAATTCACACGTAAGAAATCAATCGCTAAAATCTTATTAAAATTATCTCAAAATTCTTCCTAACTATTACAACTGAATAGAATGCCTATTTATAAGCCTAACACTAACCCTAGACGAATAATACCATAAAAGGAAACCTTAATTAACTTAAATCCTAAATTACCAAAAATAGAAATTAATTAACACTAAATTTTCCCGTACGTTGCGACGTGGGGACAACCCGGCGTCGGGAACAAACTCTAAAAAAAACTACTCGCGCTGTGGACGTCACAACATGCAGGGACGTCGCGACGTGTAACTCTGGACGTCGCGACGCACTGCTGCACACGTACTTGAACTCTTATTCGCATCAGAAATCCTCTTAATTCATCAAAATGTGATATGTGTGTTTATCAAACAAGGTTAATTGCTTCAAATCTAAATCAATTAATTTTTTATATTTTGAATTATTTTATCAAACATACCCTTAGTAATTAGTAATTAACTTATTTTTGCTCAAAATTTCAGCTACAATTGGCCATTAAATTATGACAGTGATATATGTAACTCCACATCTCTTTCCTTCTAAATTTGAGTGAAATTTCCATTATGAACTTTTTGAAAAATAATAATTCATAACTACTATTACAATTAATTACCAATTAAGAATATAGTGTGAGATTTTTTAGAACAATTAAAAGATACCATATCATGCTTATTCAGAAAACAATTTGCTAACATCTCCATTCTCCCACATTTGATTAAAATTTAGCCACATTTTCTAACATAATAATCTCTTAAATATATCAAGTTTTAGCACTCTTATAGTCTAGTAAACTCCACAACAGAAACAACAATAACTAAGTTTGTATCCCATTAATTTGGATCGGTTATATAGATCATATTTTGCTAGCATGTTTGATTTAAACACATTTACTCATTTAAAAAGAATAAAATAAATTTACTAATAGCTAAAGTAAAAATCAACATATTCAATTTAAACAGGATTTCTTTCACATTTCTACGAGATCGGATCTCCTGTCCAACTTAACTCTGTCGTATTCTGTCTAGTGTTCAAAACGACGTAATTTCACTAAAAGTAAAGACTAAAAAGTAAAATCACTTTATAATTATTAAACCCTAACCAAGATATGAGTGAACCTACGACCTAATTTTAATGTTGGATAGATAAGACAGGATAATCTTGAACAGAACATCCCATCTCACATTTCTACTGCTAGTGAAACGATATGGGATCTGTTATCCAATATTATCATGTCTTATCATTTCCAACATTAAAACTACGTATTCACTCATATCTTTGTTACGGTATAATAATTGTAAAATTCTTTTACTTTTTAGTCATTACTTTTAGTAAAATTACGTAGTTTTAAACACTAGATATAATAAGACAGAGTTAAGTTAGACAGCAGATCTGGTCTCTAGTGAAACACTAATGAAACTTTTATCCGGTCTCTAGTGAAACACTAACGAAACTTTTATCCGGTCTCTAGTGAAACACTAATGAAACTTTTAACAACTATCTTCATAATTTTACAAAAACATGGTGGCAAAAGGTACAAAAGTCATAAAAGTAAAAAAGGGTCTCAAGTGGCAATTATCCAAAAGCAGAATATCCCTGTCGTGTCCATCCTAAAGCATTGTCGGTGGCTAAGTCTGTTTGCATAAATTCATATATTCACAGTTTCAATGTTTCATCCATAACTCTCCCATCATAGTTTCATTGCCACTCTGCTCAACTGATTTATACAGCGTTAATCTCGACTATGGTTGTAGTTTTAGTGCTATCATTGCTACTGATTGGTGATAGTAGTAGTAGTAGTTATTACAGTCTCCTCCATGCATCTGCAGCAAGTCTTGATTATAACTCAATCAGCAGCAGAAGAAATTTGCTGTTCAATGGCCTTGGCATGACTCCTCCCATGGGGTGAGTTTTGACTTTTATACAACTTACTGCCAGTTTTTTTGGCTTCTTTTCTTGCTAATTTATAAAGGGTTAATCATCATTTTGTAGTTAATTAAATGCCCACATAGAAAAAAAAAACAAAATAGTTATATATTAACTACTGTATTATAAATATTAAGCCTACATTAGTTATATGATCATATTTTGCAATCGCTTTTATCTATTGACATATTTTTATTTTTATTTAAATATATAATATTTAAAATAGCATCCTTCCCCTTTTAATTTGAATTAATATTTCTCTTTTTTCTATCACAAAAACTCTTATGAAATAGTTTTAAACGGTCAATTAATGGCTCGTGAAATTGTAATTTTTAATTTTTTCTAACATTTTTATTATGTGTTAAAATTACGAGTAACTCTCATTACGTATATGAACTCGCTTCACAAGAGATCAGCTGATTTTCTATACGTCGCACTGATGCATCTAGAAATCTCTTATACACGCGTCCAAATTATTTTAAACATGTTTAGCTCATTTTCTTATATATTGGAACTACCTTCACTTTCTTTGCAATGCATTCATTACTTATTTTGTACAATTTAGTATGTCTACATATTCATTTTACATTTTCATTTCTACAACCTTCGTTAATATTTTGTTCATGCCATACTTAATTAATCGCTAACATTCTGATGAACAAAGTCTCATTGATCTTATTACTATTTTAAACCACTGTGACTTCACAACATATGAAGTCATTTCTTGGTTAAGTAACATCTTAACCAAATGAGGTGCTATGCTAATGTACTATTTATACATTTGAATTGATTTTTCCCATGCATTGGATACTGATTTTATTCTTGAAACTGAAATATTTGTTCATGCTTTTCATAATCTGCTCAAATTAATGATATTATTGCAATATGTACCAATCTGAATTTGATTATTTGTATTATTTTGTTGTACTTAATTTTAGGTATTCAAAAATCTTTTTTTGCTTAATTCATTATTTTTAATAATAGGTGGAATAGCTGGAATCATTTTTACTGTGATGTTAATGAAAAAATGATCAGAGAAACAGGTAATTAATTACCTACTCATATATACAAGTTTGCTCACATATTAATTGAATAATTTTGGTAGCAGTCCTTTGTCAATGTTTTTTCTTCTGGTTAATTAGCATACATTTTCTCCACTTTAATTTATGTTCTGTTTTAAAATTGGTGTAATAATATAACTTTTTATTCTATTCTTAATTGAGTTAACTATTCTTTGTATTTAATATTAATGATAAATTGTTTAAATTAATTTATTTTACTTGATGAAGCGACCTAATTAAAAAAACTCGAACAATTAATGTTTCTTTTTTTAGGTGAAAATTTTTAGGATTTTTATTAATTACTACAAGGATTAATATTTGTACTAGTGTTTAATTCATTCCTCCATCTCTCCTCCCTAATCTTTTGGCACCATTATTATTGAAAATAGCTTATAAATTCTTCAAAACAATTTTCTGCATCCAAATTTGCTACAACCAAATCATACAATTTCATCCCTTTTCTTAATTTCATCAAGAACTTTCATATTTATATAACTACCTTGGAACAATAATCAGTTGCAAGTTTTTTTTTTATTGTAATTGCATTCTTAATCATTAATTTTTTTTCATTGTGCATGTTTGGACCTTATTAATTATTTGAAATTATTTGTTCCACAGCTGATGCACTGATTTCAACTGGCCTCTCTAAGCTTGGATATAAATATGTGAACATAGGTACTTATATAATCCTGAATTTTATTGCTATGAAATATAAGGGGCATAAAAGTTTGATTAACAGAAATTCATCAACATGTTTTTTTTTCTTTGTTTTTTTTTTATATTTTTTTCAGATGATTGTTGGGCCGAAAATCATCGCGATCAGAAGGTTTTCACTTTTCTCAATTTCAAACAACATTAATTTTTTTTTTGGAAGTATTTTTGATTCATCCCTTTTTTGCAATTGAAAATTTACACATACATGAAAATTCAGGGAAATTTAGTGCCTAAGAAGTCCACATTTCCTTCAGGGATAAAAGCTCTTGCTGACTATGTTCATAGCAAGGGTCTTAAGTTGGGAATTTACTCTGATGCTGGGTAAGAAAAGAATTCATGAATGATCCATTACTCCATACTGCCTTTGATTAATTTTTATTCTTTGCTTTCTCTCTTGAGAGATGTTAATTAAATATCATCCATTTTGATCATTTGCAGCTATTTTACTTGTAGCAAGACCATGCCAGGTTCTCTTGGCTACGAGGATCAAGATGCAAAGACTTTTGCATCATGGGTACAATATTACACTTAATCTTAATTAACTGTCCTTGCATAGTACTTTAAATTTAAAAGCTCAATCTGAGATTATATACACATTAATTGTATGAATTCTATCATCATCTATTCAATTCAAATGTTACACATCTATTCAGAGGTTTGTTTATTGAGTAACAATAGAATTCTAAGTGTGTGAATCATCTATTCAAATGTTCGTTTATTGAGTAATGATAGTACTTTATGTATGTGAATCATGTATTCAAGAGTTCCTTTATTGAGTAATAATAGCACTTTACGTGTGTGAATAATCTATTCAAATGTTCGTTTATTGAGTAATGATAGTACACTCTACGTGTGTGAATCATCTATTCGAATGTTCTTTTATTGAGTAATGATAGTACACGCTACGTGTGTGTGAATTATCTATTCGAATGTTCTTTTATTGAGTAATGATAGTAATCTACATGTGTGAATCATCTATTGAACAATGTTCGTTTATTTAGTAATGATAGCACTCTACATGTGTGACTACACGTGTGAATCATCTATTCAAATGTTCGTTTATTTAGTAATAATAGCATTCATCTAGTCAAATGTTCGTTTATTTAGTAATGATAGCACTCTACATGTGTGACTACACGTGCGAATCATCTATTCAAATATTCGTTTATTTAGTAATAATAGCATTCATCTAGTCAAATGTTCGTTTATTGAGTAACGATACGTGCATTCATTTATTTCCCAACAGGGCATAGATTATCTCAAGTATGATAACTGCAACACAGATGGCTCAAGGCCAACTGTGAGGTATATGTATAGTAATTTGTAATTTTTTTAACCTTTTGTGTTGGGATACAAGAACATAGATTAATAGAGGTTGGCCTCCCAGTTTAATTTCCTTTTGTTTTTCTATTGTTCTTCTAGATATCCTGTAATGACCAAAGCTCTGATGGGAGCAGGCCGTCCTATATATTTCTCCTTATGTGAATGGTGATCCTCTTGTGTACTAATCAAATTTTGCTTAGTCAAGATTCATTTCTGCACATTTTTAGTTAGTTTTTACCCTCTTTAATCTTGCTGCTGGCTTAATATTATCATTGTAGGGGAGATATGCACCCAGCACTTTGGGGTGCAAATGTAGGAAATAGCTGGAGAACTACTAATGATATAGCTGATAACTGGGAAAGGTATGCATATATTCATCAGTTCATCATCAGTATCATTTCTGTTTTAGGTAAACAGAGTGTTTATAAGGAGTTTAAACAAGTTTAAATGAGTCAAACATAATAGTGTTTAACTTTGATTCGATAGTAACTTTAATGAATTCGAAATTGTAATTGAATTTAACTCCGACTAGTTATAAGGAGTTTGACTATCTATAAGTAACCGGTTCTAAATTTGAAAAAATCACGGAAGTTGCGATAGACTAACAGTCAACATAAAATTTTGTTATATCTTAGATATGAATCAAATTAAAAATAATGTAAAGGTTAATAAGTTTTCCGTAAAAAAATAAGTTTCGATTGAACACGGTGGTGAAATATAATACATATAATCGATTCCACTTAGTGGGATAAAGTCTTAGTTGGTGCTATTGTCGTATTGGTTTGTTTCCATTTGTGTTTTAATTGTCCTTAACATTGAAGTTTTTCTCCTTCCATGAAAAAACAAAAATGCAGCATGGTGTCTAGAGCAGATCAGAATGAAGTTTATGCATCATATGCAGGTCCAGGAGGCTGGAATGGTTAGTTTTTTTCACATTTCATTTTTTAACTTTCGGTAGCTTAATTTACTCAGTTGGATTTTTTGGCCAAATGTACTAATCAATTGGACTAACCAAAAACAAAAAAAATGGCTAATCATTTCAAATTTTGTTGTCAATCTCAAAATGATTATCAACAGATCCTGACATGCTTGAGGTGGGAAATGGAGGAATGATCAAAAGTGAATACATTGTCCATTTTAGCATATGGTCTATTTCCAAGGTATTAATTAAAGCAATTTTTGTTTTCCAATTTACTATTTCCCTCTATGATTGATTGCTTTGATAAATTATTCTATCTTATGGATTCCACTTTGGTTCATTTGATGTAAGTTTAATTTAATTTTTAGGCACCCCTTCTGATTGGCTGTGATGTAAGAAATCTATCAAAAGATACTATGGAAATTCTTGGTAATGAGGAAGTTATTGCAGTTAACCAAGGTAATATAATTCATCAAATAAAAATGAGAATTGCATGGCTTTCAAGCTTAATTTTATTCTTATTTAAAATTTCTTTTTTTTTTTTTTTACTCGAAAAAAACAGATAAACATGGCGTTCAAGCTAAAAAAGTTCGAATGTTAGGCGATTTGGAGGTAATTATTCTTTTTAGCAGCTAATTAGTTGAATCATTACTTCACTATAGTCACTATATATATATATATATATATATATATATATATATATATTGCATTACATAACACATTAGCATTGCATACTCTTGTTTGTGATGATTATAAATTGCAAATATCATATTTCATTAGAAAGATATAACATATTTAAATATAAACAAAAATATTTGTATAAATATAATACGATAGCGAAACATGATCTATAAAGTAAATCACACATAGTGTGATAAAACCTTAGTTTGTGGTTGATACTGTTGTTGTTACCATATTTCAAATTTGCTAGAAAAACCTTTTTTTTCATCAACCATGTTTAGAACAATGCAATTCTATTACTTACGTTAGAATGTTTCGCTAAATTTATCATTCTATCAAATTCAATCTAATTTTCTTAATAGAAGATATATAAGTACATATCATTTAACTGTGACCATTACACGTGTATATATATTTCTCATTAAAGAATGAGATAAAATTAGTATTTTCAATGTAAGCGACGGAACTGCATCATTTCAAACGCTAGTAATGAAAAACTTTTTTTAAAAATTTTGTGAATGACGATTTTTTTTTTCGTTTGCATTTTTTTGTCCATTAACTAGTACTCAAATGAATGCAAAATTCATTTACATTTTTCTCTCTTTCGATTGTGAATTGTGTTGGTTTAGATATGGGCAGGGCCACTCTCGAATTATAGAGTAGTGGTGCTTCTTGTAAACCGCAGCTTCTTGCGGGACTCTGTGACTGTCCATTGGGATGACATTGGCCTTCCTCCAAATGCTGTAGTAACTACAAGAGATCTTTGGCAGCACAAGACATTAAAGAGACAATTTGTGGGGAATTTAACAGCATCAGTTGATTATCATTCATGCAAAATGTACATACTCAATCCAATTGTATCTTGAATGTGCGCACCATTTTCATTTGTTTTTCCCATATAGGTATAGAGGGAAAAAAATATTTATGAAAATGCACACAATGATTAAAATTTCTTTTTTTTCTCTAAAACTATCACAAAATTTTTGAAAAAAAATTGCACACTTAATTATGATACTTAATAACATATTAAGGTTTAATTCTCATGGTCATGATATATGTGTGTGTGTGTGCGCAAATTTACTAAACACAAGAAAGATATGTTTTTATAGTAATATTTCTACATAGCATGAGTAATTGTATTTTCAATATTTTTGCATAACTTAGTTCTCAACTTGCCTAATTAATATGAAAGCTACTCTAGGGTTCATGTCTAATTTTCTACAACATTTTTTATTTCAATGCTTATAACAGAGATTGATTATCATTAAAGATATAAATGACTAATGATCAACATTGCCGTGATACATTTGTATAAAATGTTACAAAGTTTAAAATGAGTAATATCACAAAATATTTGAAATGCTACTGGTTAGTAGTTTGTAATGCAAAGTAATGGCAAGACTCAAAAGATCTTTTTTCTCCATAGCTCCCAGATGTAATGCACAAAAATTCTTTGTGTTTCCCATTGTAGCCATACTTGAGTTAGACTTTTCAGAAACAATAACTATCCCCGATTTCTCTCTCTCTAACTCTCTCCTCATCTAACAACCCACAAAAACTAGAGAAAACTAAGAGGAGGCCGCCGATTCCCCACACGTATATACCTCCCTAAATATCTAAATTTGTGTCTTGTCTTACTTTGTGGGAGTGTTTTGTCTCCTTTGTTGGGAGTATTTTTCTCTTTTTTGAGAGATTTAGTCTCCATTTTGGAGTTCTTTTAAATATATATTTATATATATATATATATATATAAAATCTACACCATCCATATGGGTATGGGTATGAGAGAAATCTCCATCTTCTCCATCATAGTCTTTGTTCTTCAAATCTAGTCATTACTCTTTGGAAATCAAGAGATTTTGAACTATGTTGCAGATAGGGGTGTTCAATATTCAAGTTAAACCGAATATCCGATCGAATTCGAATTCACCGAACTCGAATTATTCGAATTCGAATTCGTTTAAGGTAAACCGAATTCGAATTTCGGTTAATGGTTTGGTTTTCGAGTTTAGTTTCCAATTCGAAAACCAAACCGAAAACCGAATTCATATATTAAAAATATATATTAATATAAAATATTTTATAAAATATATAATATTTAACTAAATTATTGTTTTGAATCCTAAATTGTGATGTAATTTGATAATTTGATTTAATTTAACACTAAATTCGAGTCCAGTTTCTTTGTGTGAATTCGGTTAATTCGAATGAAGATTAGATTTTTAAATTCAAATATCATTTTCGGTTTATTCGAATTCAATTCGAATTTGAACCGAAAACCGAATTCGAATTCAATTCAAATTGGTTTGGTTTTCGAATTTGAATTTAGAGATGTTCAAACCGAACAAACCGAATCGAACAACTCGAATAACCCGAAAACTGAACCGATGAACACCCCTAGTTGCAGAGGAAACTGAAAAATGGTGAAAGAAAAATTTTGTTTTAGGTATATTCTTGGTTTCTGCTACTAGGGAAGAAGATTCTGCTCCGGCTTTGCTACTAGGGAGGAAAAGACAATCTTCTTTAACTTCAGTTTTAGCTATGCGTCAATGGAGAAGAAATTAGATCCAGTTTTAGCTGTAAACTAAGTAAATTTTTCTTTTTTGTATGTTTGGTTTTTGCTCAATTTAAGCATGTATGACTTTATGTCTTTGCTTAAGTGTTGTATTGCACTGAAATTATAGGAGTAATTTACCTATAACAGCGCACTTTTCTTGAGCTATTTAGCTGGTTGTACAAATTCATGTATATAATGAAATTATCGCTTTTGGGAAAAAAAAATCTATCCCCATCCTACCTAAGAACCAACTTCAATCTATTAACAAAATTCTTGAAAGTAGAAGAATAACAATAGCGCCACTATATCAAATGGAAAATAAAATCAATGTTTATATAACATTTTTATGATACACGTATAAGTTTTTTTCACTCGCCATTTCCTTTTTTCGATTTTGATTGAAAAAGAGTTTCATTTTTGTTTCCATACAAAAACTCTTGTGGGACTATTTTGTATATGCGATTGAACTAATGATGCGCATGTGTGTTGCAATTCGCGTATTCGCGTATAAATTATTAATGTTAGAATTCTAAACTAATTATGATTCACATCTAGCATAAAAATAGTTCGCGTATTCGCATATAAATTATCAATGTTATAGTTATAACATCATTCTGATTCACGTATAATGTGAAAATAGTTCGCGTGTTTACGATAAATTATCAATGTTAGAGTTCTAATACCAGTATAATTTATGTATAAATTAATGTTAGAATTCTAACACTATTCTAATTCACATATAACATGAAAATAGTTCGCATATTCGCGAATAAATTATCAATGTTAGAGTTCTAATACTATTTTGATTCATGTATAACATGTAAATAATTCACGTATAAAGTATCATTATTGGAGTTTTCATGCAATTCTGATTGACGTATTACATAACAATAGTTCGCGTATCAATATTTATCGCACGCGCATGCGTCGTATATATGAAACCGTTTCACAAAAAACTTACCATTCTTTTAATTTTACTCAATAAAATTTTATGTACTATATATGCATATAAGTAAATAGTTTCAATTGAAAAAAGGGAATAAGAGCTGAGTTATACGGACAATTAGTGAAAAAGTTTGTCATACCTTGAACTTGTGATATTAACTAACTTCACTTAATGACATAAATGTTCAATAGTTGTTGTTGTTAATGTTAGCATGCAAACTTTTGTCAATTGGGTTAATGTTGTAATATTATCAATTACTATGGGTGATTTATTTATTTATTTTTTTGCAATTTTTCCCCATGGGTAATATTAGCAGCAAAATTCGAATTCATCGGTTGAAGCTCCATATGTCCCCAACGGCCAGGAGAGACAACTCACGTGCCAATTTTTGAATTGGAATTCGAATGTCACGTGCCGCCTCTTCCTCCTCCTAAATCCAAAATTCCCCAACCCAAACAAAGATCAAATTAAACCCTTCCTCCCCCCTCTCTCTCCCTCCCCCGCACTCATTTTCAAGTTACTGTGTGTGTGCGTGTAAAATTATTATTAAAATCCATGGAAGCAATTCTCACGGACTGTGTGCAGAACAGTCTCCGGCACTTCATGTATCGCAACGCTATCTTCATGTGTGAACGTCTCTGCGCTGAGTTCCCCTCTGAGGTATTTATTCCTCAGACTCAAATAATTTCCGTTTCTAATCGTTTTATTTTTTTCCTTCTGTTTTTATGAAATAATGTGTGGAAATCTTTTTAATTACTTATTTAATTTCTGAATGAGTCCGGTTTTTTTATTTCCTATTTTTTGAATTTAATTTCAAGAAGGGTTTTTTATTTTAGTTTTTGGAAGAATGTGTGGAGAATATGGTCCATTGTGGTTTTGTAAGAGGTGGGACTGATTCGTAGGGATCTGTAGGTAAATGTTTGATGGGTGAGGTTGCAAATGAGTCGGGAAGTTATCGAATGTATGAAAAATACGCGTGAAAGACTGCATCTTTTGGATTTGGGAGATAAGCGATTAAAGGTTATTGGAGGTGTATTCTATAAGGGTTTCTTGTACTTGTACACATTTACGCACATTTACTAAATTAAAGGTACTTTTATGAGTTGAAATATGACCAGTTGTTCAATATCTTATTTAGTTTTGGAAATGGAAAGGACTAAAATTAGGATATTGGATTTAAAGCTTTGGGTTAGTTTATGGTGATTCTTTCTGCAAATTAAATGTGTGATGGTTGGTGGGAGTAAGCATGGGAAAGGTCATCGATTGTACTCAATTTTAGTATATTATTGGGTAATTGGGAAAGAGAAGAAGGAAAACGGTTTTCAAGGTTACATGGCCCATAGGTGCTATTTTGGGCTAAAGTTGTTTACAACCGTTATCTTTGAGTTCTTGCATTTTGTTTGTCTTAAAGATATACCTTTCGCATATAGAATGATTGGAAAAGGGTTCTTTTGCAAATATTTGTTTTCTTGTTGATGGATTTCTTGTCCTTGATGTTTATGACATTTCTTCTTTCATATGAAAGCTCTTTTATTTATCTAATAAAATTAATTTAATTAAGTTTTAGACGAATATGAATTTGAAAGGAGAATAAACGAAGATGGTTAATAAAATATAAAAGGGGAGAAATTTGTTCAGATGACTTGGACACATTGAGAATTAGTTTTGAGAATCAGTAGTCATGAAGGATGTTATAGAGTTTGACTGTAGTTTGATGAAGACAGTGAAGAGTATGTAATGGCTATGATAATTATAATTATTTTTATTATTGGTCTCTAATCAGATTAATGTCCAAAAAGATAACTATGGAGGTAAAAAAAAAGCATGAATTTGAATTCTAGGATTCAACATAATAAGCACATTTTGATGGTAAAATTTCTCAACCTGACGAATCACTGCGAGGACGTATTGATGACTACAAGGTTTATTGCCATAGCAACAGCAACAACAACAACAACTAAGCCTTTATCTCACTATGTGGGATACAAGGAATATTGCAGTAATAGATGGAAAATTTCTCAACCTGAAAAATCACCACGTGGACACATTCATAGCTTTAAGGTATATTGCCATGATAGTCATCAATATCAATTCAATAAATGTTTATGTTGGTCCAGAATTAGAAACAGAAAGCATACCCTCAAATTTTATGGAGGAAGTTTGGCAACCATGGTGCAAAGATATCTAGGGCTGTTTGTTCAATAACAAATTTAGAAAAGAAATGTTATAGTTGTTTCATTATGTTAAGCCTTAACAGGACCAGTTTAAAACCATGATGGGAAAGCCTTTAACGTGGTATTTATTGTTAAATAATATGAATTTGGTTAAAAGTTTTAGAAGTGATGTTGGGAGTATGTGAGTTCCTGGAAGTAGCCTTCTAAACGAAGTAATGAAAGTGATTGTTTGTTTCGGTTGGAAAAGATCCTGCAACCAAGGTACATTTCCTAGGTTGGCGTTTCGTTGAAATGGTCATCCCCGTTTTAACATCACCAACATCCTTGTGGCTGGTTTATGATGTGGATACCTAAAGCAATTCTTCTAAGTGCTGAATTGATCCAACAGCTTTGTGTTGATCTGAGGCTTAACTTGTTAGGATATTGTGGTAACATTGAAGTTGGTTATTACGACAATCATTTATGTTGCCAATCAAAATCTCGATGCTCACCAGAGTGATTTAGTTTTGTTTCCTGTCATGTCATTGCATGTCTTATTTAAAATTTGTCAAACCTATGTATTCATTTATTTTGATAGTATTATGTGACTGCATGGTCTAAACTGTTTCCTGAATGAATTTTTTTTTTCCAGTTAAGACTCTTTACGAACTTTTCTATTTGCCTTTGATGCAATACTTTAGTGAAAATCAGCTATCATTATTTTTAAGATCACAATTTTATTTTTGGAATAGATTAATAGCATAAAATTCTTTAACCATTATACATCAAAAACTTTTCCTTGAAAAAAAAGGGAAAAGTTTTAACATTTTTTGCCATGTAGAAAGTTAATCTTGTCTAACAGGTGGTCTGCTTGTTGCATTTTGTAATCATCTTGTGTCATTGATTCTTTAGCCATCATGTTTTTGCCGTGTCACTATGTTATGTAAGCAATTACCACCCCGGCATAAAATGAGAAAAATAGGAGATTTAGGAAGAAATTGGATGTGGGTGTTGGATTTGGGGAAGGTCAATAATTAAGAGCCGTGGAGACCTGTTCACAGGCTTAGTAACAGCATCAGGAGTGGCAATTGTGAAGATGTTGGGTGCTATTTTGGTGTTTAGAGTCATTGGCTAAAGGTGAAACTTGTTTAGAGTAGGTTGTAATAGGAATCACTCTTGAAATAATAAAAGTATCTCATTTATGGCTAGAATTGCATCATAAATTATGTACTTAAATATAAATGAAAACATGTGTGTAGATAGAACACAATGGTGAAACATGATCCATATAGCCGACTACACATACTAGGATAAAGGTCTAGTTGCTGCTGTATTTATGGCTAGAATTGCGTCATACAACTCATGACAAACACTTTTGGTATAGAAGACTTCATTATTGTCCTATTGGTAACGTGAAGAACAGAGAAATCAGAGTTTAAAAGGGCTTCGAGAAACCTTGGCCTTACCTAAAATTGTCTTTTACTTGTCTTAGACCCCAAGAAATAAGCCTTTTGCAGATTTGTGAAAATTACTAAAATATTAATGTAAAATAAAACAAAAGTTGTATCTGTAATAATTAACTGAGATAACCATTAAGGGTGCTATATTGATAGCAGAATGTCATCCAAACTTTTAAAGAGGCCTCCTCTTCTCTATGTAAATACAAGTTAAAGCTTGGGATTTGAAGCCTCTTTTCGATGTAATTTTATACTTTCAAAGGTTGTTTCGAACCATCCTCATTATGTAGGTAATAGTGAAGTTTTTGGGTTTTGATCCTGAGAAGTAATTGTTTTCGACTATCAATCTTGGTTCTTTAGTAACATGTTCTCACTCTTAAATGATCTTCTCTGTCAAATGCAGACAAATTTGCAGCTATTAGCTGTCTGTTACTTGCAGAGCAATCAGGCTTATTCTGCTTACCATATCTTAAAGGGTATGTGTCACATATTCTGCTAGTATTGTAACTAAGTTGATATTTCTGTCATGCGTGCCTGATTTTGTACCTTTCCTGATATTACCGCAACTCTCATTGTGGTTTCTTGCTTTTCATATTTAATACCTTATGAAGGACATCACATGGCTCAGTCCCGCTACTTGTTTGCACAATCATGCTTTAAGATGGATCTTCTAAATGAAGCAGAAAAGGCATTGTGTCCGCCTAATGAGCCAACTGCAGAGGTAGAGATATGGAAGTTTCTGCTAATGTCTTGTGGAACTTAGGTGCTTGTTTTGCAGTTATGAATGCAGATATATGTGTGTCAGTGTGTGAAATATTTGTTTGTTGTTTTTTTTTTTTGCGTTGTATTGAAATTTATATATTGAGCTGAGCTGGGCAGGTTCAAAACCTTAAAAAAAAAAACCAGAAACCCTTTTGGAGAATGTCCTTGCTGACAATTCTAGAACATAAAGGTCTGTTAATTACAGAAGGGCACTTTGCATTCCGAAAATTTCATACTACCTGATATTCTTGCAAGGCTTAAGTTAGTTTAATGTCGTAGATGTCAACAAAGAAAAGGTTTATATGAGTTTTATATGCGTAGCAAATGTCTCATTGGACAATTCTAATACACAATCAGGTCTGAGCATTAAAATTAAGAAAGTAACGAGGAAATAGAAATTTTAACTGAGTTGGTTGCTGGAACAAAGAATACATTTTTTCAAAAAAAAAGGCTTAAATAAAATTGCTTGTTTTTAGGCATGTTGCTATGTATTTACAAATATTTAGCTCAGATTTTTTGTTAAATGCAAAAATATTGGGAAAGCGTCCCTTACCATAAGCAATGGCTCCAGAACTTGTAGGGTAGCATCTGGGGATTTCTTTTGCTTGAATGATAATAGTTGCCCCCTTTTGTTTTTTCCTTAAAATATAAAAATTTTTGGGATTCAATAGTTTGAGCACTATATCAGGTCACACTGAAGAGATCCTTGTGCTTTGTGAGACACTAAGACATATGGAACTATTGCTTGTTGGCTGGCTGTTGTATTTGTTTGTGAGACTCTAGGAAATTGGAACTAAGAGATATGGAATTATTACTTTTCAATAGCAGGAGGAAAAGTAAAAATCATTATAAAAGCTCAAATTTGGGTTGTTAAAATTTTGAGGCAAATTTAGTGACAATAAGTGCTAACCTTATTTATTTATTTATTTTTTAAATTTGGATTTTTTAATGCCTCTTAGCTGAAGGTGTGCTATTCCAACTTTGTTGTGCAGGTTCCAAATGGTGCGGCTGGCCATTACCTTCTTGGGCTTATTTACAGGTTCTTCACTAGTTCTTCATCACTTTGGAATGATTACGGCACAAGAGGTCCACCAGTAGTTGATCATTTTGTTTCTCATGTTTCTATTGATGTAGAAGTTTTCTCTGGGGATGAACAGCTGATATAATCGCTGAATACTGCCAACACTTTCACTTAATTAAATAAGTTCAACCACTGATTTTGTAGGCTTTCACAGAAGAAAAAAGCCATATAGCAGTTTTCTTCAAATATTTCTTGAAATTTTACTGGCAATTATATTATACAAGTTTTTTACCCCATCCACTAATAGCATGTCTCAAGCTTGTAGTTTCTAACATTCTAGTTTTTTATATCAGGGTAAGTGCTTTAAACTAAATTGATATCTTTCCTTTTTTGGGTCATGTTTTTGAAGGTACCGTTTATGTGTATGTATGTAAAACGGAGTCAACAAAGAGCTCTCATTTCTACCCTTTAATGTTTCTGTACAACATTGGTTTTAGGCTTATAGATAATTTGTTTATCGATGCAACACTTTCATCATAGGATTTGTCTTACCATCAGTAAACTGCAAATTGGTTTCTCCATTTCTTTTTGCTGACTACTTGTTCAGTATTATGACAGGTCTAAAGAAGCTTGCTTTTGTTTTCTCTTTCTTCTTTTTCTTCATGATTTTCCTTCTTTCTTCCTCATGCTAGCAAAGCTGCATAATTACTAGAAGAGCAAGTGGTGCTCATTTTTTGCTTGAATGTCTTATTTTGTTAGCCTTTAATGTATTGAGATTTCTCATTTGCAAATTTCAGGTATACAGATAGAAGAAGAAGTGCTATTCATCATTTTAGTCAGGCTTTGTCATTGGATCCACTGCTGTGGGCTGCTCATGAGGAACTCTGCATATTAGGTTTGTATCAGGAAACAGATTGAATTGATTTTTCCCCTTCTGTTTTCTTTTTTATTTTGTGGAGGTTATGGCACTATCAGGTCCAGTTATTAAGAGCTTTGTAGTTTTGGCTACTTCCCATTTGAAGCCAAATGATAAATGTTTCCTTTTTATTTCTTAAAGTTCTTTGATCTTGGGAGATGGATTCAGGGAAGCTGGAGACATTGAGTTTTCAGGGCATTTTTTGTTGCAGTTCACTTTCTTAATGTTGATCAGATGACGAGTAGTATTTCCTTACTTGAGAAAGCTAGAAAATGAACATATTTTTCTACTCGGTGTGTGATATAATTGATTGAATGCTTGGGTTGTTGACTTCAAATTTCTGGCACTGCATTTATGAGATTAAGGAAGAAAGAAAAAGGTGAGAAAACTCTTATTGCTGTATGGGAGTTGTGCAGAGAAAAAATCTGAATTTACTTCTCTGTTTGTTGAGGAGTTGAATAGAAGAAAAATTAATGATCAAAATTATGACTTTATAACAATGCAGAAGTTTAGTCTTCTTGGTGAGGAGTTGAATAGAAGAAAAATTAATGATCAAAATTATGACTTTTTAACAATGCAGAATTGAGTTTAGTCTTCTTGGTGTGTATTTTGATCGTCAAATTTGGTATTTTACAAAGCATCACTACTCAACTTTCTTTTTTTCTTTTGATGTCTCACCATTCATCTGGTTTTGTCCATTTAAAAGTCCAAGATATGATTTGATAATTTACTTTTCTCTCCATATTGGTGGTCCTTGGATTTGTGGTAAAGAAGAGTGGTTATGGTTGTTTTTTAGTAGTAATAGATTTAGCATGAGATTTATGCTGAGGGTTAACTGTGTTGTTTAATACATTAGAAATAATGGAGACTGTTATAACAAAGGGAAGGATCATTATGCTGATAAAAACTTAAATAGTGTTGCTACAGTCATAAACTTCGGTTATAATCGCAGATACTTTCCTAGTTGCAGGTGTATTCTGTCTTTCTGTTAATTTTTTTTTCTTTTTGTGTATTCTGATGCTTCTCCGATTAAACTGTGAATTGTTATTGTACATTTTTTCGGCTGAAATGAAATCTTCTTCTATTCAATGTCTTTGTCTTTCTTTCTCTAACAGTAACTTTGTTGGTCCACCAGTATGTTTGCTTATTGTTTCTCCATTACGGAGAACTTACGCTTGTTCTTGCTGCTATGTGTCTGAGCTAAGATACATTTTGGGGACAGGTGCTGCTGAAGAGGCTGCTACAGTTTTTAGTGATGCTACTTCTCATTGTATCCAAAAGCAGTACTTATCCCATGGATCAACATTCAAAAGTTTGCAATCATTAAGTGAGGATCTCGATATAAATTCTAGCAAGAATTTTGGTTCAGAAGATTTAAGTCCAAGGCATTTGAAACACATGCATGTCAATAACCAACGAGATACATCTGCAAATTATCATGGTCTACCTCAATCTGGAGGATTTGGGAACCAGCCTTCAAATGGTGGTCCTACTAATGTGTCATTCTATAATACTCCTTCACCTATGGCCATGACAACACAGGTATAACCATCAGCTAGCTTATGAAGGAATGGCAAGTTGGTTTATTTGGCCATTAGTGTTTCCTTCTCTTGCTCCTTGAGTTGAACTTTTCTGCTTAATTATGGCAGTTCAATTTATTTAACTCTATAAATTTGTTCAGAATTCTTACTCTCTTTTGTACCGTTAGTTAGCCATGTAATTTTTATCAGTTTTGCATATAACTTGCCTGTTTTATCTTCTTAATATCTTGCAGTTCTCAGGTGTTGCTCCACCACCTATATGTAGGAATGTGCAAATAAACGGGCCCAACCCATGTGCAATTGGTGCTGACAGTTCTCCACGATCAACTGTGAACACAACAATCCAGGCCCCTCGAAGAAAATTTGTTGATGAAGGAAAGCTAAGAAAGGTTAGAAAGTTAAAATTTTTCCTTTTGAAACTCTTTGAAGGACTATAGATTTAGTCATGCTCCTATTCAGTTTCTTTATGGGATTTTTGGGCATAACCGTCTAGACATAAATGTTAGTTTCCATGTCATTTTTGGGTTGTTTTATCTTTTGTTACATCTCTTGTTCTGTTAACAGTTCAAACTCTCTTGCTATCTGTGAAGATATTATACTTCTGCTTAGGACATGGCTTCTTACTTGAATTTCTTTGTTTCTATTTGGGTCCTACATTAACGAATTGGAAAAGATATAATCATTGGACAGAAACTATAATAAAAGATATATTATATTTAAATATCAATGAGGAAATGAGCTTAAGACCGAGCACGGTGGAGAAGTGTGATCCATATAGCCAACCCACTTAGTGGGAAAAAGGCTTAGTTGTTGTTGGGTTGTACATTAACGAATGCTACATTGCCTCTTGGTCATTAGATTGTAGTTTCCGTGCCTTTCTCTGTCAAAATTGTATGTGGAAAGGTGTGTATGTGTGTTGGCATGCCCATTGGTGTGCTTCTATAAAGGGTACATTAATCGCAGTCACTGAAAGGTGGATGACAATTGTTGAACCTAGATGTTATTTATTAGTACTCCACCGGTATTACTCTTATATGACATCGTTTCTTATGAGTGCTTTTTACTGAATTGAACTCATCTTACTTGTCGTAGGTATCAGGGAGATTATTTTCTGATTCTGGTCCTCGAAGGAGCACGAGGCTTACCTCTGGAGAATCTGTGGCCAACATGAATTCAAATGCGTCAGCAGTATCAGGGAACGGAACAAGCCACTCAACAAAATATCTTGGTGGTTCTAAGTTGAGCACTACATCGTTACGCACAGTCACAGGTCGGAAAGGACAGTCTTGGGCTAATGAAAATTTTGATGAAGGTGATGAATCTTGTCTAGAAAGCGCCAGATACTTTTACTTCCTCCGTCCCATTGTTATTGTCAACTTTTTACTTTTTTGATGTCTCAAAATAAGAGTCACACTTGATGAGTTTCTAATTTTACTATTTATACAAGTAACATTTCCCAATTCCAATACACTTCTAATCAATGAATACTTTAAGTAAAAAGGATAAATTTGTATATTCACTCCCATCCACCTCATCTAGACATAACGATTACATACAATAACAACAACTAAGCTTTTTCCCACTAAGTGGGGTGGGTTATATGGATCGCATTTCACCACCGTGCACAATTTAAGCTCATTTGCTAATTTATATTTAAATGTAACATATATTTTCTTATACTTTCATTATAATTCTTTTTTGATCTTCCTCTTCCCCTTTTAATTTGAACTAATACTTCTCTATTTTCTACACGTCTCACTGGGGCATTTAAAGGTTTCCTATGTACATGTCTAAACCATCTTAAGTGTTTCTCTCATTTTCTCATCTATTGAAGCTACTCCTATTTTCTTTCTAATGCATTCATTACTTATTCTATCTAGTCTAGTGTGTCCACACATCCATCTCAACATTCTCATTTCGTCTACCCTCACTTTTGTTCATTTTCATATTTGGTTGCCCAACACTCTGAAGTCCACCTCAACTAGACATAACGATTACACGTTCCCTTAAAAAGTTGGTTTCCCCAAATGCGACTCTAATATTGGGATGGAGTTTTTGGTATGCATCAAATCCAAAAGAACTAGGATTATGACTACAGGAGCATCAAACTGCATTGCCAATTTTGGTTGGCTTGCTAGATGGGGATTCGAAGATGTTGGGTGATACTGCCTTCATGCTGGCTTTTTATCATTTCTCCATGTTTTCTGAATTTAATCTGGTTGAGCTGGTTGTAGGGTTTTGCTTCATTTTACTAGGCTGGGTATTACTTTTAACTTCATGCTAAAAATTCTGATCGCAATGTGTAACTGTACTACAATGAGTTACAATAATTATTAAACTGTCTACAAATTCTGATGAAGATATTACTTTCATGCCGTAGGTGGACTTCAGTTTTGTTTTCAAATACACACACATGTATTTTCAATTTCATCTTTTAGTACAATAAACTAGTTTAATGATTCATGCTCTTGTAAAACTAGTCCCTTCACTTGCAAGGTAATTTAATTTAGGACAAACAATACAACTTTGGTAATCAAAAAGTTTTAAACAATGGCACTTTTGATCCCTAATGATTTCAGATGACCCAATATGATCCTCAAGGTTTTAATTTGTGACCAACATAAGATAATTAACAGATTTTCTTAGTTGATTTACAAAAGTTGTCATGTGGTTAGCACATGTCTGTTAGCGGCTCCTACTAACAAACCCTCACTTTGAAACTTCTGTTTTTGTACAAAGTTGTCATGGATTTTATTTTTTTGTTGTATAAAAAAAAAACTTCTATCTTTTATTAGAGAAAATGGTAGGAATCTGACCACTAACAAATATATGCTAAACATGTGACAACTTTTGTCAATCAACAAAGACATCAATTGTCTAATATTGGTCACAAATTAAAAGCTTGGGGATCAAATTGGATCGTCCAAAATCATTAGAGACCAAAAGTGTCATTGCTTAAAACTTTGCGGATCAAAATTGGTTTTTTCCCTTTAATTTATGTTATAAGATAGTTCATTAGGCATGATTGCCGACCTGGAAAGAATGGAAGTTGTCTGTTCAATGATAAGTTCAGACTTTAGTTGAATGAACTCATACCTTGATCAATTGTCAAGTAGCAACTGTTTTAAATTAAAAAAACCAATAGATGATGCGGGAAGAAGGAAATTCATTCCTCAACCTTATCCTGGTTCAGCCTTCATATTTATCAAGTGGCTCAAAGAAGTAATTAATATTTTCAGGGACAAAGTATCATGTCTATGATTCATCAACCTTATCCTGGTTCAACCTTCTTATTTATCAAGTGGCTAAAAGAAGGAATTAATATTTTCAGGGCCAAAGCATGATGTCTATGATGAGACTCGTAATAGTAGTACCACCTGTTCATCACCCTCCAGTGAATCTAGGTCTCTGGAACAGGAAGGGTCAATGGTATCTGCAATTGGGGTTTGCATGAGTGCCTCAAGAGTCACAGCTGCTGCTTTAGAGCTATTGGCACTCTTGCGTATTCTTGGGGAAGGTTATAGACTCTTCTGTTTATATAGATGTCAGGTATTGAACTGGCATCTTAATGAAATAAAATTAATGCAAAGTGTCTTGGTTCTACATTTAGTTGTGTGAATGCTCTTGCTAGGACAGGATGCGCTGGATGTCTACTTGAAGCTTCCCCAAAAGCAATATAATACAGGATGGGTACTTTCACAGGTAATTGTTCTGATTTCATTCTTTTTTACTTTTTCACTTATGTACCTTATAATTTTGCATGAATCAATTCAGGTTTTGAATGTGGTCAGAATTCATGCATAGCTTTGTTCCATGGATATATATGCAGGTTGGAAAAGCATACTTTGAAATGGTTGATTATGTTGAAGCAGATCGTGCTTTTAGTCTTGCTCGTCTGGCCTCACCTCATAGTTTAGAGGGAATGGACATCTATTCTACAGTTTTGTATGTGAGTATTTTATTCTTTTGCATTATCAGCATGACTGGATGCTGGGCAATGTAAATAAAACAATAGTATTGCTGTTTATTTTTCATAAACAGCCTTTATATCAAAAGCTATGTAAATAGTTATTTTTTGAATCTCTATTTACATTTCTTGGTATACAATTTGGTTCATTCTTTGTAGCAACCTGTTGTACCTTAAGATGCAAGATTTTATCACTTACCAATTATTGTTACATTAACTTATTTTCAAAAGTTTCCTATCATTGTTAATAGTAGGTTGTCTTTTGCGGGCAAAATGAAGAGAATTTCAGTATTTTAATTTTTATGGAATACTGAAAGTTATTGACACTAGAAAACACTCTGGATCTTCTGTTTTATTCCCTGTTTCAATTTATAAATACGCCATGTATATTTAATTAAAACCTTATCAAGTGATTAGTGAACACTAAGGGATAAGCATTAAATACGTGACGTGTATTTATAGATTGAAACATGGAATGTAATAGAAGATCCACTGGGCAATAGAAAATTAATAGAGTAGGATTATAGCCTGCACTTTGGTTAACCATAGCTGCAATTAATTGATTTTGCATTTCGACTACCTTTGACTGAATTCCATGTTAATTCTATTTCAGCATCTGAAGGAGGATATGAAATTGAGTTACCTGGCTCAAGAGCTGATATCAACGGACCGCTTGGCTCCTCAATCATGGTAAATCAGATCGATTTGTAATTGTGTTTCTTTGCTTTAATTTAATTTTAAGTGAGTACCATCTGTTATGCATTCTCTTATTTTGTTTTTAGTGCATCACTTATCCACTTTTTCAGTCTTTTGGATCATAAAAAGAGTTCAAGTTACTGTTTTGGGATATGCAACATTTTCACAAGTATTATTGGTTCTTTCACTTGTTTAATTATATTGGTTTGCTGAAATTATCATCAACATTAAATTATGGTTCGTGGACAAAGGTGTGGTGCAAAAAAAAAAAAAAATGCTGTGCAACTTTGAGCCGGAACTTAAGTTAGTCTGTTAATTGAAAATTGACTAAATCTCTCTTTGAGCAGAAAATAAAGAATGCATGGAGTATCCATGTGTAAATTGTGTTGTGGGTCTGTGTTTCAATCCTCTGATGGAATTGGTTAAATTAATGATACTTGCAGACTTTATCCTGTTGGGACTTTAGTCCCATTAGTTACTTAAATCAATATGACCTCAAATTGATAAAGGCTTGTCAGAGCATAAAGCATCTTTCTTCCATTATATGTTTTAGCTTCTTGTAGATAGTTTTCTTATATATTCACGTGGCAGGTGTGCTCTGGGAAATTGCTATAGCTTGCAGAAAGACCATGAAACAGCACTGAAAAATTTCCAGCGAGCAGTGCAGTTAGATTCAAGATTTGCATATGCCCACACCCTTTGTGGTCATGAGTAGGGCTCATTTTCATCTCTTTGAGGCGTAATATGAATTGAAGATTTGATTGGGGCTCGTTTATTTACCACTCATATAATATGTTTTCCATCCTCTTATTTCGACTGAGGTTTTTATCCTCATTCACAGGTATGTGGCATTGGAGGATTTTGAGAATGGTATAAAGAGTTATCAGAGTGCTCTTCGTGTTGATACCAGACACTATAAAGCCTGGTATGGTCTTGGAATGGTCTATCTTCGGCAAGAGAAGTTTGAGTTTTCTGAGCATCATTTCCGAATGGCATTTCAAATCAATCCTCGATCTTCTGTCATATTGTCATATCTTGGGACAGCTGTACATGCGTTGAAGGTTACATCAATTACTTAATCAGGGTTCTCAATAATATGATGGTTTTAACTCTCACTTTTGGCAATGTATTAAACTTGGCAGAGAAACAAGGAAGCACTTGAGATAATGGAGAAGGCTATTTTAGCTGATAAGAAGAATCCACTCCCACTGTATCAGAAGGCTAATATTCTTGTGAGCATGGAAAATTTTGATGGGGCTCTAGAAGTATTGGAGGAACTCAAGGAGTATGCCCCTCGGGAGAGCAGTGTTTATGCATTGATGGGTAGGATATATAAAAGGCGTAATATGTATGACAAAGCCGTGCTTCATTTTGGAGTTGCTTTGGATATGAAACCGTCTGCAACAGATGTTGCTACAATTAAGGTAATAAACTGCCTTGTCTACCATTTCTGCTTATACTAGTTATTATTGATGCAAGAATTGCAGACATCTTGTATTTAATAGGTGCTAACCCTTCTCTTTCGCTTTCGCTCTGTCTCTTGCTCAACTCGTTTTTGCAACCATTTGTTAACATTTGCATTCTTAATAAGAAACCAAGAGAAGATGTTTATGGTCTTTGTATGGATGTATGCATCTTCTTGAACTGAACATTAAGCGGGGAATTAATTAAGTGCTTGTTTGACTAAATCCTTCCCCAATTTTGTGGACAGTCTGCCATAGAGAAGTTGCTCGTACCAGAGGAGATAGAAGACAACTTGTGAATTATGTAAAATGAAAGTTGAGAAAGAGAAGTGATGCTGTAAATCATCCCAGGCTCGCTCGCTGTTATCAACTTGAGGAGATTGGCCTCTGCTTGTGCTATCGATTGGATGGATGCTCAACAAAACGACAAAGTCCTTCACGATCTTTTATTCCTTTGGCAATATCTCTTGCAGTGAGCAAAATCTGACCATGTAACTCAATTTTGTAGGTTTTTCACTCCCTAGAGGAAGAAGGCAAGGTGACATTGCCACATAAATCTCCTTCCTGCCTGTAATGTCACTCACATGTTTTAAGTCTTAACACTGCCAAAAGGGCTTTGTGTCAATAGCTGTACTTCTCTTAACTTGTCAATTATTCCTTCCAAAATCATGTCATGATGATTTGCACCTTGTTATTTAGTTGTTTGAAAAGGGTACTTGATTCCACTCCAAGTGTGGATGTACTTTGTAGTTTGTACCAAGTATGATCAACAATATTGAAGTAAATAGTCTTGACTGGCTGTCATTTTTGTTATATGAAGAACAATTAAATACTCTGCAATGAAATATTTTCATCAAAGGCTGAAAATACAGAAAAAAAAAACTAAAATAAATTACTTCAATTGTGTTGCATAATGCTACGCTACTACTAATAATGAGTAAGCAAAAGGGTGCAAGTCAAGAATCCCTATATATTGCAGTTCCAACTCAACTCTTAATCAGTACTGATTAAGAACAATGTTTTTATAGAGTAATGATCTTAATAAGTATTGAGTAACGGTAGATAGTTCAAGTGCAAATTATCCTAATCGACAAAACAACAATGAAGAGAAAAAAGCATTTTTAGTCCCCAATGTTTGTATATTCGACACTTTTAGTCCCAATGTTTTAACCTCAACATTTTTAATCTAAGGATATTTTTAATCCCTAATGTTTGTTACTCGATATTTTTATTCCCCAATGATTTAATCTCAATACTTTTAGTCCCCAAACTTGTAGAAAAATTAGCATTTTAAGTCCTCAATTTTGTGCATACCTGATACTTTTAGTCCTCAATATTTTAACCTCAATATTTTTAATCTTTAAATTTATAAAAATGTTGCACTTTTAGTTTACTCAACACAATTAAACAACTATAAATGAAATTTTTATATGACAATTAAAATTTTCATAAATCTAATGTCATATGGCAATTAATTTTTTAAACTTTTGCTTCAAATAAAATAAATAAAATTGACACACTTGTAATACCTATCCTAACACATGAATTTTTTTAATATTTTATTTGAACCAAAAGTTTAAAAAATTAATTGCCATATGACATTAGATTTATGAAAAATTTAATTGTCATATAAAAATTTCATTTATAGTTGTTCAATTGTGTTGAGTAAACTAAAAGTGCAACATTTTTATAAATTTAGAGATTAAAAATTTTGAGGACTAAAAGTGTCGGGTAGGCACAAAATTGAGGACTAAAAATGCTAATTTTTCTACAAGTTTGGGGACTAAAAGTGTTGAGATTAAATCATTGGGGACTAAAAATATCGAGTAACAAACATTGGGGACTAAAAATGTCATTTTCTCTACAAGTTTGGGAACTAAAAATGTTGAGATTAAAACATTAGAGACTAAATTTGTCAAATAGACAAACATTGGGGACTAAAAATGCTTTTTTCTCAAACAATGAATATAGTGCAAGTGCAAACTATCGAAATAGACAAAACAATGAATAATGACTCAAAGTACTAATAGAGATTACGATATTTTTTACTTGAAATTGTAACTCATTGATCTTTCATACAGTAATGAGATTTTGTACTTAGGATTGTAACTTGTTCATTCATAGAGTAATGATAGAGAGTACACGTTTATAATTGAAATTGTAATTCATTATTTATAAAGTAACAAGGTAATAATAATAATATAGATTACCATAAATTACATGAATATGAAGGGATTAAATTTATAATCCTAATATTCTATAATACAAAAACTCATGTGAAACTTACACAAGTTTATATATGTGATTTGATACGTGAATTTTGTTAAAATTGATACGCTAATTTTTCTATACTTGACACATTAATATTAGAGAAATGATAGGGGGAGTGAAATTTTGGAGTGAAATTGTGGAGTGACTGACGTGGCATGTATAAAAAGACAAATTAATACCTTATCCAGTAGGGTTCACTCATCATTTGGTTAGGGTATTAGTTTGTCTTTTTACACATGCCACGTCAGTCACTCCACAATTTCACTCCAGAATTTCACTCCCCCTATCATTGCTCTTAATATTATATTTGACGCTAATTTTTGTATAATTATTACAATAGTTTTTTAAGATTGATACATTAAAGTGAAAATTTCACCCGCTAAAAGTTAAATTTTATAGGCCTAAAGTGTGAGACCAGATCCTCTGTCCAATATTTATCGTGTCTCATTCTGTCTAACGTTCAAAACTACGTAGTTTCATTAAAAGTAATGACTAAATGCATAAATATCATTAAAATTATTTTACAATTATTAGACCCTAACCAAGATATTAGTGAACCCTACGACATAGTTTTAATTAATTAAGACAGAATAAAATAGACAAAATGTTGGACAGAAGATCCCGTGTCCCTAAAGTGTTATGTTAAGGTGAAAATGTTACACTTAAAATATGTTACGCTAAAAGTAAAAATTTACGTTAAAAGTAAAAATTTGTTATAGTAAACTAAAAATTTGTTACCTTCTGAAATTTTTAATGAATATTTTGAGAGTGTTTGGGTTAATGATTTTGTTTTGTTAAGATTTGTGTAAGAGATTTTTTTTTATTGATAAAAAATTTCAAATTTAAATTTGGATTAATATTTTATTAGTTTGTTTGGGTGAGAATTGTGTTAGAAAGAGTGGTTTATTATTAAAATTTAAAATTTATATTTAATATTTTATTTATAAAAATAATTATAGTAAAAATAATTATTGTAATATTATTTTTTATTTTAAAATTTTATAGAAAAAATTAATAGAACAATCATAAGATAGACAACAGAGATAAGACTATGTATAAGAGTGAAGTTACAATCTTGCGGTGCTCCGTCCCTGTCATTTCTCGGATGCATAATAGCATAGATAGACTATGAACACCGTTTCAAGCAGTTTCCCAAAAGCTCCCAATTTATTTATTTGACTCACGTCAGACTTCACCACCGTCAATTCTCCACTACCTTAAGTTTCCTTTTCCCTCCTACGAACAACACACACACACACAGTAGTCTGATCACGATTTCTTTCTCTTGAGTCTACCACCGCTCTGTTTGTGTGATTCATCCATCATTCATCTTCATCCACAAAAGCAATCTCAAAATTCATTCATTCAACCACTGCCAAACTCAGTACCATCCAACACCAACTCACACACACACAGTAAAAAATTTCCATTTTTTTTTACTATAATAATATTCAACACGCACTCACACACTAAAACTTTTCCTTTTCCTTTCTCTCTCTGTTTAGTTTCTAGAGAGAGAGAGAGAAAGTAAGAAACATAATTAGATAAAGGAGAAGAAGGAAAAAAGAAAGTAAAAATGAAGCACATTTTCAAGAAGCTTC
This sequence comes from Ophiorrhiza pumila, assembly GCA_016586305.1. Taxonomy (NCBI): domain Eukaryota; kingdom Viridiplantae; phylum Streptophyta; class Magnoliopsida; order Gentianales; family Rubiaceae; genus Ophiorrhiza; species Ophiorrhiza pumila. The sequence continues at coordinate 32,001,226 of BLIW01000002.1, forward strand.
ATCATCACCCTAATCGATCCAATGAAACTCCTCCGCAATCGACCTCCTCCGCGACTTCTTCAACTTCGTTATCAGCGTCTTCGCATTCGGCGTCATGTTCTGTCTCAGATCACCGGACTTCATCCTCCTCCGCTGTGAATTCTCCGGCGACGACTTCTTCTTCTACTGCTACTACTGCTTCTATTTCCTCGCAGAGTGCTGTGCCTTCGTATTCTCCGGCGACTTCTCCAGCGAGTAATCGGCAGCAGGATTATTTTACTTCCGAAGAGGATTATCAAATGCAGCTAGCGATGGCGTTGAGCGCGTCGGCGTCGTCGGCTATAGAGTCTAATAATATCGACGGGAGTAGTGATCATCATCATCAGATTCTCCTCGGAGGCCGCCACGGAGATTCCGCTAGCCACAGGGACGATGCTGCTGCCGACTTGTTATCGAGGCAGTACTGGGTGAGGTTTTAGTAATTGGTGATTTTTTACTTTATCTTTGTATAGCACTATTTTTTAGGGATTTTGTTTTTCCCTCTTGAGCTAATTTACTGTTTTCTTTTCAACTTAATTTGCTTTGCACTTTAGTTGGGAACAAAAAAATTTGAGTTTTTAAAAACAGTTTTAAAATGACAAGAACTGAATAAAGTAGTAATCTTGATTACTTCTACTAAAGTTTTAAAAAGGGAGCCAGTGCAATTATATTCTGCTTTGTTCTGTGGTTTGGATTTTTTCCGCACGCCTAGAAGTTATCATGATTATAGATGTTATGCCAGTATGAAGTTAGATTAACCTAGAACATTTTGAAATAGAAGAAATGAGTTGAAGTGAGATAGAATATTATGTGGAATTATTTAGTACCACACATGATATAGTACTCGATGGTGTTGTACAGATTTGCATGAGTTCAACTGTTTACTAGTGTGTATTAGTGCCAGAATTGTTGAACTCTTTTTCAAGTATATAGATTCTAACTTTAATGATCATGTGTAGTGGTCCTTGATGGCAACTAGAGGTTTTTTGAATTGAGTAAGGAAATGTGATAATCATGTCTTGCTGATTAGGATGATGAACGATACACAAGCAAAGCTCTAATAATACATTCCTTGGTTTGGGTGGTGGCTTTGTTTAGCTTTGTGCAGATTTCGACTCTATTGATATAGCAATTTACAGTAAACCTTGAATACTACGAACTGCTAATAGTTCAATTCCACAAGCCTTTCCAATCTCAACTGAAACTCCTAAGTGAGATAATCTTCTACTAAATAAAGTAGTATGAAGGTGGAATTAGAAAAATTTATTTGTATTTTGAACTATATGAGGAACTTGGACTTAGTCTCCTTGAAACTCAATTAACACAAGTGTATATCTTTTTGTTTTACTCACTCTTCGGGAATAGGGATGATCTATACTACAGTTTGATACTATCTTTGTCGTCTATTCAGACAGTATTAAGTTTTCCTTACTCATGGCCAATTCATCTGTACAAAATTAGGGTTAATCAGGAACAGAAAGTATCTTTAACTAGTCAAGATTCAAAATTAAGCATCATTGTTTCTGTTTAAATTGAATTTTGCCCATGGTATTCATGGGTTTTACTCTACCCTTATCCGAACTTGTTCCTGAATCTGTGTAACATAGCTAAATGGTTGTTTATGAATTGATTATGTCAGATTTGATTTGGTGAAATAGAGGACATTTTTACCAGTAGAGCATCATTGTAGTGGCTTATTTAAACCATATGAGAAGAGAGTGATTTGTTTGACTGATGGCTTTCATTCGGTGCAAATTAATTCTTTGGAACTTGAGTATAGCCTGCTGTGACTTGAGCTGCATGACTGGCATCTAGCTTGGCTCTGTTTAAATATTCTTTGAGTTAAGTTGAGCATGAGAGAGCTATTTTTGAATTTTACTTGATAGGTGAAAAAAATTCCTGCAAGAATTTGTGTTTGGTGCAGATTCAAAATGATATTGCATTTAAAGCTAGAAATATGGAAGATACTGTAATAGCTTTTGTTTCCGATTTCCCAGCTATGCAACTTTCCAAGTGCAATATTGAGTCTTCTGCACACACCTCTTTGATCATCTTTGCAATATTTAAATTGATACATGAACCTTTTCTATATGAAAGTAGCTTCAAAAGTATAACAATATCCCATTGAACTGGTTAACTGCAAACATATTTTCAGTAAACTAGTGTGCCACTATGTTTTGGTTTGGTTTCTTTACCTCCCATTTTCTGTTTGTGAGTCTAGAATGTGGTAAGAAGGCTCCAGAACCATAGCAGAAAGATGGATTGTGAGATATTATTCGCATTTTATAGGTTATATTGATTTTAAAGTTTCACCTTGAGATGGTTCAATTATTTTTTATCATCTTGCATCCGGCCATACAATGAAAAATAATTTTGGAAAACAATATGCAACTCTTTCTCATTAAGATGAAAATAGTAATCCTATTTTATTGGTTTTTCTTATTTACTTTTTCTTTGATTGTCAGGATTATGGTGTGCTTGACTATGACGAAAAAGTAGTGGAAGGCTTCTATGATGTGTTTAGTCTCTCCACAGATCCATCAGTTAGAGGGAAAATGCCATCTCTTATTGATATTGAGACAAATCTTGGTGGTTCTGATTTTGAAGTAGTAATAGTCAACCGAAAAATTGACCCGCCTTTGGAAGAGTTGATGCAGATAGCACATTGTATTGCATTAGACTGCTCAACTACTGAGATTGGTCTGCTAGTGCAAAGAATTGCTGAACTTGTTACAGATCACATGGGTGGGCCGGTGAAGGATGCACATGTCATTCAGGCACGATGGATGGAAAGAAGTACTGAGTTAAGGACTTCCCTGCACACAGCTGTACTTACGCTTGGGTCACTAAAACTTGGGCTTTCACGTCATAGAGCATTGCTTTTTAAGGTCAAAGCTGTTAATTTTTCCATATACTCATTACTATATCTATTTGTGATAAATCTAGTCTTGTCTTTATTCTTACAAATGAACATTTGTGATTAGCAAGTGATGCAAAACGAACTTGCATGCATTGTAATAGTTATTTGTGTTCATGTATTTGTTTTTTATTTTTTGAATGCAGGTATTAGCTGATAATGTTGGAATTCCTTGTCGATTGGTGAAAGGGAGCCATTACACTGGAATCGAGGATGACGCTGTGAACATTATAAAGTTACTGAATGAAAGGTAAAAGCTCTGGCTTCTTTATATCCCATTTTACTGCTATCTAGATTTTTGCTGCATTGATGTTGTGCTATACCCTTCCTCCACTTTTCAGTGTCTAAATCACTTTTTTGTCTTTAGAGAGTTCTTAGTCGATCTCATGGGAGCACCTGGGACACTTATACCTGCGGATGTTCTGAGTGCAAAAGATACTTCTCTCAAGTCACATACTGGAACGAGTTACTCAAAGACAAACTTATTGTCCGGGCAAAGTTCTGCAGGGCAAAATAATTTCTCTTCAGGAAAGAAGTCTGAAAAGACAGAATCATTGCCTTCTCTTCCCGATGGAAGGATGGGTATTGGTAGCACTTCTGGACTAAGTAAAAGGGTGCCCTTGGCCAACCAGATGGATCATATACCATCCTTAGCTATTGGGAATTCTTTGTACAAAGGTGGTCGTGGGCCCAATTCAGCTGGTGATGGTGGTAGGATGAATGTAAATCTGGTTCCGTACAATCAGAACAACTCTGAAGACCCAAAAAATCTTTTTGCAGATCTCAATCCATTTCAAATTAAAGGACCTGGTAAGGCTTTGGCAGAAGTCAACCACGCCAGGAAAAAATTTGATGAATTGCAACGGCCAAAAGAGAACCTTGTTATTGGCCGGCCTCCTGTACCATTGGTGCGGAAAGACAGCCCCATATATAATGAGGTGCCCAAGAAAAATGAATATGATTTTGTAGAAAGCCTCTTTCCAAAGAGCAACCATGCAGATGGTGATCCCAGTTCATTGTCATTAACTTCTACTAGTTCCAATGCTCCAGGAAAAGCTACCTCTAATGCCTTCACCTTACCCAGCAAGTCTTATAGTCCCTACGGAGATGACAATGACAATGCTTCTGCTGGTAATAACTTGGCATCAGTTGATGGGAGATTCAATCAGTTGTCATTGGAGGATGTCCAGTGCAGTGATGCCAAGGAAACATATCAAAGGGGTGGGGAGATCCTGCAGATTTCTGAATCAAATGTTACAACAGATTATGGGAAGGATGTCAGTAGAATGCATGATGATAGAAACATTCAGCAAGATGGTATCGTGGTGACGAATTCAAAATTTCGGGATCAGGATAATTCTAGCTCTTCTTTTACTTCACCTCAACTTGATCCCTTCATTGATGATGTCAGTGAATCTGAAATTCCATGGGAAGATCTCGTTATTGGTGAAAGGATTGGACTAGGTAATGCTTGGGACTGCCAGGTTTAGATGTTTAAGTTTTCTAATCTTTTATTTGTTTTTTGAAAAATTGGAATACAAATTGAGATAAATGTAACACGGCTAACTTGCTGACCAGTTAATTATCCACATGATATACAGGTTCTTATGGTGAAGTTTACCATGCTGATTGGAATGGCACGGTAAGTTCTTTTCATGCTTAAACCAGTAATTTATACTGCTTTAGGACGCGATCTCACAGCCAAGGGTGTCTCTATTTATAGATTCTATCAATAAATTTTGGATTGGAGAGGACTGGTGATTTAAATGTAACTAGAATTGGTGACTGGGCATGCTATTCATGAACGGTTCTGCTGGCTTACACTCTTTTCAGACTTCAAGTACACCTTTTTTTTTTCAGCAATTATCGCCTTAGGTACTTAAATGTAAGAGAAGAATGATCCAAAATAAGGCAGAGAGAAAATTGGCTGGCAGTGAAGGAAGAAGTTTATGAATCGTATACTGCTTCTATTTGTTAATTGTTTTTGGTTAGAAGCTAATACAACTCACCTTTATCGACTTAGTTCAAATCATTGTCCTCATCTTAAAATGCTCATTTCTTGATATGACATTACTGACTTCAGTAGTTCTCAAAATTAGAAACTGACAAGTAACATGATGAAGGGACCAGTTGGTGTCATCTTTTGAAACAGGATTCCATCTTTCTTGATGTTCAGAATACTGGATAGATTCTATGTCATAGTGGAACACACACCCTTTCTTGCCTATGTGTTTAGCTGTCATTTGCCAGCATCAACAGCACCCCTTTTCAAAAACTAAAGTGAAATTTATTTCTACTTGTGTTTGATGGTTCTGGGGAGTGTGTATCCATTGATAGTTGAACTTTGGCATAGTTGCTTGTCTTTTCCTGCAAAAAGGCATGCTATCAGCTCTAATCGCTTCGCTTCTGTGTTGTCTGGAACAGGAAGTAGCTGTGAAAAAGTTTCTTGACCAGGATTTCTCAGGAGCTGCTTTGGATGAGTTTAGGAGAGAAGTAAGAATTACTAGGCATATTTTGTTCATTTTTTGCTAGTTATATGTGAGCGTATTTAAATATATATGTATGTCCGTATCACATAGAAAATTTTTTCACTGCATGTATAGACTCTGAGATGTTTATATGCAATTTCTCACTGCGCTCTTGCATAAATGCATACAATATGTATGACTAGAAGAAGATATAATGTTTTCTCTATCTCAGACAATTGATGCTCACAAAAGTAAAAGTATGTACAGCTTCGAGGAGAAATCATCCTACTTATGACACACTTATTCTTTGACTGCGTCTTGTCCAAGCCTATAACTAAGTGTGTGAAGTAATAAAAGCTATTGTAAGTAAGTATTTGTGGATTCTTGGTGATGGTGGGTGTGTGAAGGAATTTTGATAGTGAAGTAGTAATTGATTAAAACGGCCTTGCTCTGCTGTCTATAATATTAAATAAATGCAAGGTGACATTTGTGTTGTGATTCATTAAACTGAGAGATGGCTTATCTCTATAAATTCGCGGTTATTCCACTTGTTTTTCCTTTGTTATTCTTTTCCCCCTGTAATGTAAGTACTCAGAAATTAAATTAAATTATCTTTTTAGTGTTGGTATTTCCCCAATGCATCAGCAAGTACAATTGTTCCTGCGTGCAGGTGCGCATAATGCAAAGGTTACGCCATCCAAATGTAGTACTTTTTATGGGTGCTGTAACTCGACCTCCGAACCTCTCTATTGTCACCGAGTTTCTACCTCGGTTTGTTTTCTATCTTCTTACTTTTTCCTGATGTTTTTCTATGATTTTTTGTTTGTGTTCATGAGCAAGGGTGTCTTTCATAAGAAAGTATGGGTGTTGTAAATTCATCCTGTTAAAGAAAATATGAAGAAGCTTTGCTTTATTTTATATGTTCTCCTACAATTTGGTTTTGTTAATACGCCAAGCTCTTTTCTTTGATTAGAAATTTTTCGATGGAGCTCCTTCACCTTTTCCTTGAACATATTTTACACAGATGATATTAAATGCTGTATTTCAAAACATAAACTGCACCAGTAGTCATGTAAGAGCTATCCGCTATATGGATATAGTGATTTCAAAGTTAATTTTTTTTAGGGATCTATGGCTTCCCTTGATCTTTTTTTAGTTTCTTCTTTGAGACTTGATTGCCTTTCGGATTAGCAATTTTTTAATGTTTGCATCAGACATAGTGAAGTCGTGGTGTTTGATGCTCAGTTTTAAATTTGTTGTATCTGCAGTAGCTGACTTTACTGGTTCTTGATATCAAAGGAGGAAAAGGGAAGGAAAAGCCTGAAAGAGAGGCAGTTTTGTAAGGATTTTTGGAACATTTGGGGTTTAGAACCTATTTTCATCTTTGAAAATGTGGGGCTATACCTGTATCATAATTTTCAGCTTCTGTTGTTTCAGAACTTTTATGAGGATGCTTTGTTTTGCTAATAGAGATACGTGAAGGTTTAGGTCCTAATAGGGGACTAGGGATAAATGGGATATTTTTTCCTGAGATTGCAAACATTTGGACCCGACTTAGTGGGAAAAAGGCCTAGTTGTAGTTGCTTTCTTTTTTTTTTGCTCAAACGGCCTAGTTGTAGTTGCTGTTGCTGCTGTTATTGCAAATATTTGGACACTGGAACCATCATCAGGCAATGCCTTGGAAAACTTGGTCTATAGTACATTTTGATGCACTTGTGAATTTGTTGCTGTTCCATTTAATTAAAGATGCCTTGTTTGTTAGTCATCTGTCCAAAAGTTATTGTTGCTACTCAAATATCAGTACCTCATAGATGTTATTTCTATATGTGGCCCTATGATTTTATGACTTTTTTGGTTATTCTTGTAATTGTGTGGTGACTAATTTTATATGTATTTTTGTTTTTCAGAGGAAGCTTGTATCGGATTATTCATCGTCCTCAGTGTCAAATTGATGAAAAGCAAAGAATAAAAATGGCTCTGGATGTGGTATGCTTAGTGAATGTAAATGGTTATGTTGACCTTTCTTTTGGTTTGTATCATATTTTGGAGCTTCTGTTTCCAGGCAAAAGGCATGAACTGCTTGCACGCAAGCATACCTACGATTGTTCACCGTGATCTGAAGTCACCAAATTTGTTGGTTGACAAGAATTGGAATGTAAAGGTATGTATCCTCTTGAGCTTTTTCCTCAGCTCCACTCTTTGATCCAAGCAAGCACAACATTGTCCCCCTAGTATCTACTGTTGGCTTATTCCTTTCTTGGCTGCTTTTCTAGAATGATGCCTGCTTAACTTTTGGTAAGAGATGTACCTAATTTTAAGAAAATGACTGAGATATTGGTTATCTATCTAGGCAGCATTAGTAGTTCCTTACTCTGTCTGGAGAAGCGCAATATATTCGTAGTACAAGATACCAGTTCATTTTACTAGCTCAACATTTTAGAGATTGTGTCCACATGATGTCAAGTACCTATGCCAATCAAAAGGGATGCGTCAAAACCTTTTGGATTGGCATGCTGCATGGCGCATCTCCTTTCGCTTTGTTATTTACATGTTCTGCTTTGCAGGTGTGTGATTTTGGGTTGTCACGCTTGAAGCACAATACATTTTTGTCGTCCAAGTCAACAGCTGGGACGGTAGGAATGCAAGTTACATGCTTTACTAGAAAAATAATTTCTCAATGTTGGCTTCCTTGTGTTACTCATTCCTTCTGATGCTTGTTTTGTGAAATTTACTTTGACCCTTTAGCCTGAGTGGATGGCACCTGAAGTTCTCCGAAATGAGCCTTCAAATGAGAAGTGAGTTAAGTTTACATTCTAATACTGAAGTGCACACATGCATAAAATGTGTTTGGAGCTCGTGCTTTACTGTCCTAAAATCTGTTTTTGTCTTCTACTTTAAATATGTTTGTGTCTTTTGTTTTTGTTAAATTTTTTCTTTTTGTAACTTTCTATTCTTCCCGCCCCTCTCCCCTCTCTCTCTGCACTCTTTAGGTTTTAATTACTTTCATGAAACTGTGCCCACCTATTAGACATCGGGTATTTGCTTTTGACCTGTATCTCTCTATGTTGTGAGGTTTTGTTGGTTACTTTGTGTTCACAACAAAGGAACATATGGTGTGGATTATGCCACACCTTAAGTTGGAATGGAAGTGCGAGGCAAGAGAAAGATGTCTTTAACTTTTCTGTTTCTATTCTCGTTCCTGCAACTTTTTATGTTCATATTATGTGGGTTGGAGAGATGTCAAGAGAATAAAGGTCCCTTTTTAGTAAACTCAAAAGTATCGATTACATGGAGTAATACTTTTTTACAGCAAGAAATTTTTGAGCATTAATCAATGGTTGGTCATGCTGTCTTGAAGAAGTGGATTATAAAATAATATTTCACTAAGTGAAGTTCCTAAACTTAGGTTGTGATTGTGACAATTACTGTAGATCGTCTTAATCTTGCTGCCAAATTTACAATTCCAATATTATTCTTTGAGTAATTGTCTTTACGGATACTTTCTGATGGGTATGGTATTTGCCCTTGACAATCCATTCTAGCCATAATTGCAAGAACTAATGCTGCTTAGTTGTTTGTGCACTTTATGTTTGCATGAATTTACTTTGTACCCCAAACTTTATTTGGAAAATTGTAATCCTAAAGGTTATAACTCATCTCAAATTTACCGAATTCTATATTGTTGGTGGAGTGGTCAGAATATATGGGCTGTGTACTGAGCTACAAATAATCATCGAATGTGCTTGTTGCATGCTCACTTACAATTGCATATATGTGCATGATGCAAGCACTTACCATTGGTTAACAAATTTTAACATTCTGCATGGTGGTTGTGTCTTTAATATACAAGTCGATTATGTTTATACTAAGCAATTTTAGGATTTTTGTACAGGTGTGATGTGTATAGTTTTGGCATCATTTTGTGGGAACTAGCAACCTTGAGATTACCTTGGAGTGGGATGAACCCAATGCAGGTTGTGGGTGCGGTTGGTTTTCAAAATCGCCGTCCTGAAATCCCTAAGGAAGTTGATCCTCTAGTAGCTAGAATAATATGGGAATGTTGGCAGACGTAAGTCAGGAAAGCTTGAACACTGCAAGTCTGCAATGCATCTTCTGAATTTTATTCATTGTTTCACTGTTGTAAACATTCCCTTGTTTTCTGCTCTCTTCTTTAACCAGGGACCCAAATCTGCGTCCATCCTTCGCACAACTCACAGTTGCATTGAAGCCATTGCAGCGGCTTGTCATCCCGCCACACATAGATCAGCCAAGCTCACTTATGCCGCAGGAGATCTCGGTGAATTCAACTCCTTGAGATAAGTCAGATCGTCTAAATGTGAATAAAAGTAGTTACATTTGCATAGGATAATATGGCAAAACACTTAGAAAAAGGGAAGTTTTGTTGAAGTTGCTACCCTATTAACCTACTAAAAGAATAGAGTAGGAGGGGGAGTGGCAGTTTTATTTGCGCTTCAAAATTAGGGATGCAATAGTTGAATTGGTGCATGTATTTTTGCTGCAGCAGCTCAAACGTTGCTGTAGTTGTTGTATAGTGTGGCTTGTGTATATGGTTTTACCCCTAATCTCTATTTCTATTATATACGTAATATCTATTGATGTAATGGGTTCCTTGGCTGATTTATTTAATGTAAGGATAGAATATATAACAAATTCAAATAAGTTATATATATATTTATGACGGTATTTTATATGATTATATTCTTACTCAAAATTACATAATAAAGTTCTAAATTAAGCATTCGAGTAGATTTGTCAGGCACAATTTCTCGTTAATCATAATTTTTACCTTTAGGAATGCGCTATTCTCCTGTGAGACCGTTGAAAAAATGTGAGACCGTCTTATAAATGAGATTTACTTATGAATTTCATATAAACGTATAAAATATAAAAAATTAGCGTATAAAGTATAAGGCTCTGTTTGGTTATGATACTTTACCCATTTTTTTCTCTTCTTAAAATCGTGGTGGTGTTTGTTTTGCACTAATTTTCAAAACAAAAAGTGAAACCATTTTAGTCTTTTTAATTTTTTAAAAACTTTGGATAAAAACATATGGTGGCGGTCAACACCGAACCACATGTGGTCAATAGTGTTGACAACCGGTCGGTCGGAATATTGTAGGAATCTGGCCGGCCAATCAGTGGCTAGCCGGTTGTCAATGTTGTTGACTTGCGGCGGTCCGACGTTGACCGTCAATGTGTGTTATAACAAATGAAAAATGAAAATTTGGTAAATTTTACTTTTTTGACACTGCTCACAATTGAGATAGGTGACAAAATAGTAGGGAAAAAGTCAAAATCAATACATTTTTTGACATTGTCATTTTTTACCAAAACACGTGTCTTATAACTCATGAAAATAGAGGTTTGGTGAAAATTTTAATTTTTACACTTTTTTTACAAATTCAAGAGAATACATGTTCACAATTGGGGTTGGTGTAAAAAAAGTACAAAAAAAGTCAAAATCAACGTAATTTTGAATTTTGCCATTTTTGGCTAAAAATCGTATGCTATAAACCATGAAAAATGAAATTTTGGTAAAAAAAAAAATCTAAATTTCACTTTTTTTGACACCGTTCAAAATGATCCTCGTTCACAATTGAAAAAGTTTTTTTACTTTGCCATTTTGACCAAAATATGTGTGTTATAACACATGAAATGGAGGTTTGGTGAAAATTTTAATTTTGACCATTTTAACAAATTTACGAGAATACATGTTCACAATTGGGGTTGGTGCAAAAACAGTACCAAAAGTAAAAATTAACGTGTTTTTGGATTTGGACATATTTGGCTAAAACAAGTATTATAGCCCATGAAAAATGGAATTTTGGTAAAAAAAAAAAAATTAAATTTCACTTTTTTAGACACCGTTCATAATGATGCATGTTCAAAATTGAGGTATGTGAAAAACAGTAAGGAAAAAGCCAAAATAAACACATTTTTTAACTTTGCCATTTTTGACCAAAATACGCGACCACATGAAAATGGAGATTTGGTAAAAATTTTAATTTTCACTTTTTTAACAAATTCACGAGAATACATGTACACAATTGGGGTTGATGCAAAAACGGTACAAAAAAGTCATAATGAACGTGTTTTTGAATTTTGACATTTTTAGCTAAAACCCGTGTTATAGCCCATGAAAAATAGAATTTTGGTAAAAAAAAAAATCTAAATTTCACTTTTTTTGACACCGTTCACAATTATGCATGTTCAAAATTGAGATATGTGAAAAACAGTAAGGAAAAAGCCAAAATAAACACATTTTTAACTTTTTCATTTTCTACTAAAATACGTGTGTTATTACCCACAAAAAATGAATGTTTAGTGAAAATTTTGTTTTTCACTTTTTTTGGCAATATTCGCTGGATTGAACATTCACAATCGGAGTGGGTGGAAAAAACAACACAAAAAAGTAAAAATCAAATTGTTTTTGGATTTTGCCATTTTTTATTAAAAGCGTGTGTTAAAGCCCATGAAAATGAAAATTTGACAAAAAAAAATCTAAATTTCACTTTTTTTACACCGTTCACAACAATGCATGTTCACAATTAAGGTGGGTGAAAAAATAGTAAGAAAAAAAAGCTAAAATCAACACGTTTTTTGACATTGTAATTTTAGACTAAAATACGTGTTTCATAACCCATGAAAAATAGACGTTTGGTGAAAATTTTAATTTTCACTTTTTTGGGCAATATTTTCTTGAATACATGTTCACAATGAAGGTGAGTAGAAAAAACATCACAAAAAAAATGTGATTTTAGATCTGATCATTTTTGGCTAAACAACGTGTGTTATAGTCTGCGAAAAATGAAAATTTGTAAAAAGAATCTAAATTTCACTTTTCTTTTACACTTTTCAGTATGATGCATGTTTAAAATTGATGTTAGTGAAAAAATAGTAGGAAAAAGGACAAATCAATACGTTTTTTTTACTTTCTCATTTTTTACTAAAATATGTGTACCCATGAAAAATGGAGGTTTGGTGACAATTTTAATTTTCACTTTTTTCGGCAATATTCACTGTAATGCATGTTCACAATCAGGGTGGATGGAAAAAACATCACAAAAAAGTCAAAATCAACACGTTTTTGAATTTTGCCATTTTTGGCTAAATACGTGTGTTATACCCCATAAAAAATAGAAATTTGGTAAAAAAAAATCTAAATTTCACTTTTTTTACATGATTCACAATTATGCATGTTCACAATTGACGTGCGTGAAAAAATGTAGGGAAAAAAGTCAACATCAACACATATTTTGACTTTGCAATTTTTGATCAAAACACGTGTTATTCACTAGAATAGATGTTCATAATCTAGGTGGGTGCAAAAGCAGTATAAAAAAAGTGAAAATTAACTCGTTTTTGGATTTTGCCATTTTTGGCTACAATGTGTCATTACCCATGAAAAATAAAAATTTGGTAAAAAAAAATCATCTAAATTTAACTTTTTTGGACACCGTTCACAATAATGCATTTTCACGATTGAGGTGGGTAAAAAAACAGTAGTGAAAAAGTCAAAATCAATATCTTTTTTTGACTTTGCCATTCATTTTGCTCTTTAATATATACATAATATATATATTTTTTAACAAAAATACGTTTGTTATAACCCATTAAAAATATGAAGTAGTATTCTCCTTAAGCAAGGACAGTGCCCCGGGGCCTGGATGGATTTAATGGGCAGTTCTTTAGGGTGGCTTGGGAGATTGTCAAGGATGACCTCCTTAGGGCTGTTGCTAGCTTTCTGAATGGTGAAGAAGTCCCAAATGCTGTTTCTACCACTTCCATTGTTTTAATCCCAAAGGTTTCAAACCCCTCCTCATTTTCTCACTTTAGACCCATAAGTCTATGCAATTTTGTGAATAAAATACTCTCCGAACTCCGAGCTAGTAGGCTTGGTAAGATTCTCCGTTCTCTTATCAGCTCTAATCAAAGTGGATTTGTTCAAGGACAACAAATTATTGATAACTATCTGCTTGCTAGTGAATTGGTGTCTTCCATGTCTAGAAAGAATAATAATGGAAATATTGTAATTAAGTTAAATATGGAAAAGGCATAAGACAGAGTTCAATGGTCCTTCTTACTTCAAATAATAAGACAAATGGGGTTTGGGAAAAGATGAATAGATACCATATGGAGACTAGTCTCTAATATATGGATGTTTATTCTCATTAATGGGTCACTCCAAGGTTGGTTTAAAACAACAAGGGGATTGAGGCAAAGGGACCCCTTATCTCCTATGTTACTTATCATAGGGTCTGAATGTCTCTCTAGAATTTTGAACATATCCATGGGTAGAGTTCCTGGTTTTAGAGTTCCTAGAGATTGCCCCAAGGTCTCTCACTTGGCATATGCTAATGACATCATCATATTCACAGCTGTCCACCCAAAATCTCTATCAGTTTTGATGGATGACCTAAAACATTACCAATTGGTGTCTGAACAAAAGATTAATGAACAAAAAAGCTGCTTTCTAACACATCATTTGTTGCCTAGTGGGAAGAGGCACATGATAAGAAGGAGAACAAATTTTTAAAGGGGGCGTTCTTCCTTTGAGTTACCTAGGATTCCCTCAAGCGCACAGTCTTGTCTGATTTCGTCCAGTTCCTTTAGTCCAATCATTAAAGCTTATGTATCAATAACAAAATTGTTTCTTCTTTCAAGATTGAGGAAATATATCGTACCATTGATACAACTCATACAAGGGGTACTCGTTTCCTTATGGTAGAAAAGGGGGAATCGAGGTATATCAATCTTCCTCCTTGAAGTTGTCCCTATAGTATAAATTTCACCTCTTGTCCCTGGAGAGAAAATAGAGCTATAGTTATAATTATAAATCATCAACAATGAAAAATGGAAATTCGGAAAAAAAAAATCTAAATTTGACTTTTTTTGACACCATTTACAAAGATAAATGTTCACAATTGAGATAAATGAAAAAACACTAGGGAAAAAGGAAAAATCAAAACAGTTTCTGACTTTGCCATTTTTGACTAAAAAAGGTTTATTATAATCCATGAAAAATGGAGATTCATTAAAATTTTTAATTTTTACTTTTTTTATAATATTCACTTTAATGCATGTTTACAATCAAGGTGGGTGAAAGAATGGTACAAAAAGTCAAAATCAACGAGTTTTTTTTATTTTGTCATTTTTGGCTAAAAAAAACGTGTGTGATAACCCATGAAAAATAAAAATTTAGTGAGAAAATCTAAATTTCACTTTTTTTTCACACCGTTAACAATTAAAGTGGGTGAAAAAATAGTATGGAAAAAGCCCAAATCAACACTTTTTTTTAATTTGTCATTTTTACCAAAATACGTGTGTTAACCCATGAAAATATTTTTATGACAATATTCGCTAAAATGGATGTTCACAATTAAGGTGGGTGAAAAACTGTATGCAAAATACCCAAATCAACAGTTTTTTTTACCTTTCCATTTTTTACAATAATACGTGTGTTCTAACAAACAATTTTTTTTTAATATTCACTAAAATGAGAGTTCACAATTGGGGTGGGCGCAAAAAGCTGTACCGAAAAAGGCAAAATCAATGCGTTTTTGTATTTTACCCATTTTGATTAAAAAACGTGTGTTATAGCAAACGAAAAATGAAAATTTGGTAAAACTATCTAAATATCACTTTATTTGACAATGTTCACAATGATCCACGTTCACAATTAAGGTGGGTGAAAAAACAGTAAAAAAAAGGCAAAAATCAACATTTTTTTTACTTTTCCAAAATTTACCAAAATATGTGTGTTATAACACATGAAAAGCGAAGATATGGTGAAAATTTTAATTTTCATTTTTTGTAATACTCACTAGATTGCATGTTAACAATCGGGATGGATGTAAAAAATAATACAAAAAATACCAAAATCAACGCATTTTTCAATTTTACCATTTTTGTGTAAAAAAATGTGTTATAGTCCATGAAAAAAAGAAATTTGTAAAAAATCTAAATTTAACTTTTTTTTGACACCGTTCACAATTGTGCATGTTTCAAATTGAGGTGTGTGAAAGAATAGTAGGGAACAATTGAGGTTAGTGAAAAAACAGTAAGAAAAAAGTCAAAATCAATATGTTTTTTGACTTTACCATTCTTTTTGCTCTTTAAAATATATATATATATATATATATATAAAACAAAAATATATGTGTTATAACCCATTAAAAATGGTGGTTTGGAAAAATTTTAATTTTCACTTCTTTTGGGGCAATATTCACTGGAAAGCATGTTCATAATTTGGGTGGGTGGAAAAAATATCACCAAAAAAGTCAAAATCAACGCATTTTTAGAATTTTTTTTGACTAAAATCGTGAGTTATAGCAAATTAAAAATGAAAATTTGGTAAAAAAAATTCAAATTTCACTTTTTCTGACACCGTTCACAATGATGCATGTTCACATTTGAGGTGGACGAAAAAACAGAAGGGAAAAAGCAAAATAAAAAAGTTTTTTGATTTTGCTATTTTTACTAAAATACGTGTTATAACCCACGAATAATTGATATCTGGTAAAAATTTATATTTTCACTTTTTTTGGCAATATTCACTTAAATGCATGTTTACAATCGAGGTAGGCATAAAAACAGTACAAAAAAGTCAAAATAACACATTTTTTTTCGATTTTATCATTTTTGGCTAAAAACCTGTGTGATAAGCTATGAAAAATGAAACTTTGGTAAAAAAAAACTAAATTTCACTTTTTTCACACCGTCAACAATGATGCATTTTCACAATTGAAGTGGGTGAAAAACAGTATGGAAATAGCCAAAATCAACCCTAAAATGGAGGTTTGGTGAAAGTTTTAATTTTCACTTTTTTTTGACATTATTCACTAGAATGCATGTTCAAAATCTGGGTGGGTTAAAAAATGGTATTAAAAAAGGAAAAATTACACGTTTTTAGATTTTGCTATTTTTAGCTAAAAAAATTGTGTTACAACTCATGCAAAATGAAAATTTGGTAAAAATTCTAAATTTAACTTTTTTGGACTCCATTTACAATAATGCATTTTCACAATTGAGGTGGGTGAAAAATAGTAAGAAAAAAAGTCAAAATCAACACATTTTTTCTCTACAATATATATATATATATGTGTGTGTGTGTGTGTGTGTGTGTGTGTGCATGTGTGTGTGTATGTTATAATCCATTAAAAATTTGAGGTTTGATGAAAATTTTAATTTTCACTTTTTTGGGCAATATTTACTAGAAAGCATGTTTACAATCTGGGTGGGTGGGGAAAAATTTCACAAAAAAGTCAAAATCTACGCGTTATAGATTGTTTTCTCCTTTTTGGCTAAAACGTGAGTTATAGCCAATGAAAAATGAAAATTTGGTAAAAAAAAAAAATTAAATTTCACTTTTTTTACACCTTTCACAAAGATGCATGTTCACATTTAAGGTGGATGAAAAAACATTGGGGAAAAAGTCAAAATCAAAAAGTTTTTTGATTTTGCTATTTTTGAATATAATACGTGTTATAACCCTTGAATAATGGAGATCTAGTAAAAATTTAAATTTTCACTTTTTTTGGCAATATTCACTTGAATGCATGTTTAGAATCGAGGTGGGTGCAAAAATGGTGCGCGCAATAAAAGTCAAAACCAACACGTTTTTTTTATTTTGTCATTTTTGGCTAAAAAAAATGTGTGTGATAACCCATGAAAAACAAAAATTTGGTAAAAAAAAATCTAAATTTTACTTTTTTTCACACTATTCACAATGATGCATGTTTACAATTGAAGTGGGTGAAAAAAAGGTATGGAAAAAGCCAAAATCAACACAATTTTTATTTTGCCATTTTTTTTATCAAAATACGTGTGTTATAACCCATAAAAATTGAGGTTTGGTGAAAGTTTTAATTTTTACTTTTTCATGATAATATTCACTAAAATGCATGTTTACAATCGCGGTTGATGCAAAAAGCGGTACAAAAAAAGTCAAAATTAGCACGTTTTTGAATTTTACCCATTTTGGTTAAAAACCTTGTGTTATAACATATGAAAAATGAAAATTTGGTAAAACAATCTAAATATCACTTTATTGGACGCCGTTCACAATGATTCATGTATACAATTGAGGTAGGTGAAAAAAAGTAGGAAAAAGGCAAAAATCAGCACGTTTTTTTACTTTTCCATATTTTACCAAAATATGTGTGCTATAACACGTGAAAAATAAAGATTTATTGAAAATTTTAATTTTCATTCTTTTTCTTCACAATCAAGTTGGGTGCAAAAAAATAGTGCAAAAAAAGTAAAAATCAACGCATTTTTCGATTTTGCCATTTTTTGTGTAAAAAACATGTATTATAGTCCATGAAAAATAAAAATTTTGTAAAAAATTTAAATTTAATTTTTTTGACGCCATTCACAATGATGTATATTTCAAATTGAGGTGGGTGAAAAAATAGTAGTGAAAAGCCAAAATAAACACATTTTTTTATTTTATAATTTTTACTAAAATATGTGTGTTATAACCCATGAAAAATTAGAGTTTGGTGAAAATTTTAATTTACAATTTTGTATGTGATAATTACTGGAATGCATGTTCACTTGAACACAATCAGAGTTTGGGGAAAAAACTTCACAAAAAAGTAAAAATCAAAGCGTTTTTAGATTTTGTCTTTTTTAGCTAAAAATGTGTGTTATACCCTATGCAAAATGGAAATTTGGTAAAAAAAAAAAATCAAATTTTCATGTTTTTGACACTACTCACTATGATGCATGTTCAAAATTTAGGTCCGTAAAAAAAATAGTAGGAAAAAGCCAAAATCATCACGTTTTTTTACTTTGCCATTTGTTACCAAAATATGTGTGTTATAACCCATGAATTTTTTTTAGCAATATTCACTAGAATACATGTTCATAATCGGGGTGGGAGCAAAAAGCGAAACTAAAAAAAGAATACATGTTCATAATCGAGTTTTTAGATTTTGCCATTTTTGGTTAAAAAGTGATGCCTGTGAAAAATGAAAATTTGGTAAAAAATCTATATATTACTTTATTTGACACCGTTGCCAATGATGCATGTTCACAATTGAGGTAAGAGAAAAATAGTAGGGAAAAGTCAAAATCAACAGGTTTTTTGACTTTGCAATTTTTACTAAAATACGTGTGCTATAACCTATGAAAAATGGAGGTTTGGTAAAAATTTTAATTTCCACTTTTTTTTACATTATTCACTAGAATGCATTTTCAAAATCTTGATGGGTGCAAAAACGGTATAAAAAAGTAAAAATCAACGTGTTTTTAGATTTTTGCCATGTTTTGCTAAAAAAACGTGTGTTATAATCCCATAGAAAATGAAAATTTAGTAAAAGATCTAAATTTAACCTTTTCTGGTTACCATTCACAATAATTCATTTTTACAAATGAGGTGGGTGAAAAAACGGTAGCAAAATTGTCAAAATCAACATGTTTTTTTTGATTTTGCTACTCTTTTTGCTCTTATATATATAAAACAAAAGTACATGTGTCATAACCCATTAAAAAAATGAAGATTTGGTGAAAATTTTAATTTTCACTTTTTTGGCAATAATCACTAAAATGAATGTTCACAAAAAAGTCAAAATGAATGCGTTTTTAGATTTTTTTTATTTCTAGCTAAAAACATGCGTTATAGCCAATGAAAATATGGTAAAAAAAAAAATCTAAATTTCACTTTTTTGTCACCGTTCATAGTGATACCTGTTCATAATTAAGGTGGATGAAAAAACAGCAGAGAAAAAGCCAAAATCAAAACTTTTTTGACTTTGCCATTTTTTAATTAAAAAAAGTGTTATAAACCATGAAAAATAGATATTTGGTGAAAATTTTAATTTACATTTTTTTTGGCAATATTCTTTTAAATGCATGTTTAAATCGGCGCAAAAATAGTACAAAAAAAGTCAAAATCAATGCGTTTTTTGTATTTTGTAAGTTTTTGCTAAAAAATATTTTTGATGACCCATGAAAAATGAAAATTTGGTAAAAAAAAATTCAAATTTCACTTTTTTAAACCATTCACAATGATGCATATTTACAATTAAACAGTTGGAAAAAGCCAAAATCAACATGTATTTTTTACTTAGTCATTTTTTTACCAAAATACGTATGTAATAACCCATGAAAATTGAGGTTTGGAGAAAATATTGATTTTAATTTTTTTTAACAATATTCACTAGATTTTATGTTCACACAATTGGGGTGGGTACAAAAAATAGTACCAAAAAAGTCAAAATTAAAGAATTTTTGAATTTTGCCATTTTTTGCTAAAAATTGTATGTAATCTATGAAAAATAGAAATTAGGTAAAAAAATATAAATTTCACTTTTTGACATTGTTTACAATTATGCATGTTTTTAATGTATGTGGGTGAAAAAATAATAAGAAAAAAGTAAAAAATACGTTTTTTTGACTTAGCCACTTTTACCAATATACAAGTTGAATGATATGCCCATGGTGGTAAAATTGGAGATAGGTAAGGTTTGAGGGTTTTGGCGTCTCCGTTTCAAGTCAATCTGTGGGATTTTTAAGATTGGTTTGAAAATTTATGGTTTGATGTTTGGTAAAGGTTGCTGATGTTAGGCCTTGTTTTCATAAAGGCTGCTAATGTTAGGCCTTGTTTTATTTGTTAATTCTTGCTCAATTAATTTCAGTATCTAGTAATTAGGTTAAGCTGAGTGTCTATATGAATGAATTATTCACAAAGTTAAGATCGCGTTTTATGATAAAGGCTGCTGATGTTAGGTTTTTTATTAGGTTCCCGAAAGCTTCGTTGGCTTGTGTGAGGTCTAGTATGTTACTATGGAAAGGTTTACAAGCTACAATGCTTGCTGCTGATTATGTGCTAATTTTTGCGGGATATGATAGTGTATAGATTGGTATAGGGCAGTATAGCTATGATTACACAGTATTTCTTTGATGCAGTTCTGAAAGGTATTGAGTTTTTGGTCAATGAATTGCAATGACGAGATGTTTGATGATCTAAATGCGCAAAATATAGCAAAAACATCCGTTTAGTGTTTTTGCTTGTACAATTAATCCAGATGATGTTCTTAAAGAGAAGGATACATTTCGGTAGAGCGACTTTATACAAAGAGTGCTTGCCTTTTTGTATAAGAGCAAACTGCCCGAATGGTTATTAAACTTTTTTACAGTCCGTGTTTTGGTCATCAAACTTTTAAAGTAGTTTAAAATGTCCCCGAACTCTTAAAGGTGTCATTTTCAGGCCATTCCATCCTATCTCTCCGTTATCTTTTCTTAAATCTGTTAACTTGAAGGATACTTATATCAATTTTACTCCAACCTCTCTGACTCACCACTGTCACCGCCAACTTCTTATTTCCTCTTTCCTTTGTGGCCAATTCTCTCCTCCTTCATTTGTTTTTCACATTCTCTCCGCTTGGAACCAATATTCTACTGTGAAAATTTGTACCTAAACTAAACTCCTTCTCAGTTTTTTATTTCCTTGAACAAATTCATTAGTTCCATACAATTCTTTGAAAACAAACAAACCCAACAAAATGTTATGTGGTCTTTTTTCTATAAATTTTCTATTTTGAAAATTTGTAATCAAACTAAACTCATCTCTATTTTTTATTCCTTTTAACAAGTTCATTAATTCTACACAATTATTTGAAAAAAAAAACAAACCCAAAAAAAATTATTCACAAAAATTGAAGTTCCGTCAGTTTGCAGTATCACCACTGTACCAGCAAAGTAGGGAAAATTTAGCCCTTTAATTTTTTTTCTAGCCAACAAGCAACACAAGTACTTTATGAAAATGGAAAAAACAAGAATTATTCCTTCGACGCTAGATAAATAAAAAAGTCACTGCAAGGACCAGAGTAAGCTAAGTGCAAATTGATTACTTCTCTTTGGTATAGTAACGTACAGCAAAGGCTAGAACCAAGATTAGGAGGGGAAGCAGAAAATGTAAAATCTTGATCACAAATTCTGGACTTTTAATTTGTCGGGATTATATTGGGCTTGCTGAGGTAGGATGTACGTATGTTTCAATGGAATTGTGGACTTGTCTATCTCCCCAGTGTAGTATAGATCCATCATATCTCTAGCAGAATCATTGTGGCCGATATCCTTATAATCATTGTTGCATCTTTCCCGATTGCTGAAAGCAAAACTTCGTTACCTCCAGGATGATCTTCCATGAATGGGGTAACATCATACACCTTTCCGTTGATAATCAGCAAGCAATCAAGAAAACAAATCTGTCCCCCAAAATCAATAAGCCCTATGGCTTAATCAAGACCCAAGAAATCGGCTATAGCTATTACGAAAGTATTTTCGTCATCATCATCACAGGTGGAGAAAGAAACTACAATGGAAAGAGGATTTTTTGAAGTGACTGCTAAAGTGGAGTTCATGGAAACTGAGTGGTGGGAGATGGGAGGAAGAGAAAGCTGTGTGGAAGAAGATTAATTTGAAGAATTGAGATTGGTTTTGATTGGTTTATACAATTGGTGAATTGACATAAATATCCTTCCATTTTAGGGTTTTGAAAAAGATAATAGAATAATTAGACGGAATGACTGGAAGTCACCTGTTTAAGGCATTTAGTGACCTTTTGGACGACTTTAAAAGTTTAGTGACCTTTGGGGCAGTTTGCTCTTTGTATAATGATTGCTTGCACTGATGCGGAATAGTGTCTACGATCTTTTCGTAATTCAAATTGGACAGGTAGAATCAATCTATCTCTGTAGATTGACTTGAAGCTCAATTAATTGGATGCTTCTTACATACAATTAACACGACAGTCAAGTAAAGAGAACTCCCTCCTCAGGAACAATCTTCACCAAGTAAATCAAAATCCCTCATCAGGAAAACAACTCACGTAAAAAAAACAACTCTGTGTTTTATTTCTCAAAATTCAACTCTATTGAAAACGTATGGAGTGTGCCCTTTAAATAGGCTACAAGAAGTGTCAATGTTTGGTATTTTCCCGATGTGGGAAAATTGCCAATCATGTTTTCTAAAAACTACCCTTAATGAATTAAAGATCCATTAAGCCCATTACATGGCATTATCATGCAAGATAATTTAGGCCATGTAATTAACTAATTAATTACGAAATTAATAAGCCCATAATTAACGTTTGGACTTAATCTTATTAAAACACAAATTAAGCCACGTCCATTAACGTTTGCACAAATGATTTGGAAAACGAAAATTGAAAACAAGTTTAAGAAAAATAGGTTCGGACGCTGAGAGCTGAGTTTCGGCCATCCAAAAGATATCCGAAACTTTGGTGAAAAATGAAGCTCTCAGAAGTTTAGGTTCGGACGGTACAGGGGAGTTTCGGCTGTCCGAAACTTAGGTTCGGACGCCCCCTTGAGGTTTTGGCCGTCCGAAAGTGTCACGATAGGGTTTTACATGTTTTCAGTTAAATAAGTTCGGACGACCCCAAGAGTTCGAAAGACCGCCCGAAACTCAGTTTTTCAACACAACGGCTAGTTTTTGAAATGTCAAATATATACGTTTTTTTGTCATCTTTTGAGAGAGTATATATACAGGCTAAAGCATGAACGATAAATACATACAACACTTGATTTCCTAAGCTCTCAATCTGAAAAACAATCTCTACAACTCTTGCACTTCACTTTGATTTTTCAAGAAACGAAAGATTAAAAGTTCATGAGCTTTTCTTGAGTATTTCATTTTCGTTCTTGAGTTATATCATTTGAGTTGCAATTTTTATATTAGTAATCATACTGTGAGCTTCAATTCATCTTATCCACCCTAATTGGGGGCTGTTGCCTCTTTTCTAAACAAACATTGTAAGGATTTGTAAAAGGTTTCTCAAGTGAGAGTAAAAACCTAGAACTCATAGCTTGGGATAGCTAGTGAGAAGGTTGTACCTTGTTGGTTGTAAAAGTGGGTCTTTTGATCTCACCACTGAAAGGAGATCATATCATAGTGAAAAGGTTTGAAATCCTAAGTTGGGAAACTTAGGTAGTAGATGTAGAGCACTCCAAGGGGGAGTCTTGAACCACTCTAAATTGATTGTGTCTTCTCTCTTTACAGTTTTCATTTTTGCCATTATCATATATTGTTTATGCTTTGAATTGGTGCAATTGTATTGAATTATTGACTCATTGTGTTTCTGGATAATTTTTGTTGAATATTACACTTGTTGCAATTCACACAACTCACTCATTGTTGTTGAATTTGATTTGATTAGTGTACTAAATTTTTAGAAACCTAATTCACCCCCCTCTTAGGTTGCCTTAGAGCTTACAATTGGTATCAGAGCTTGGTCTCTATTTGCTTAGGCTTAACAACCTTAGAGTAAATGATTATGGCAACAAACAATGCTATGTTTATGGAGGGACAATCTATTTCTAGGCCTCTAATGTTTAATGGAACCAACTATAGCAGTTGGAAATATAGGATGGAAATCTATCTTAAATCCATTGACATTGAGATGTGGTATATTGTTGAGGAAGGACCCTTATAAGGCTGAGATAACTATAGGGGATGAAACTAGAGAAAAGAAGAGAAGTGAACTTAATGAAATCGATAGGAGAAACCTTGCTCTAAATGCTAAGGCCCACAAATGCCTTATATAACTCACTAGATGTTAATGAATCAAGTAGAGTTAAGGATGTAAAAATGCACATGACATTTGGAAGAAACTTAGGAAAATTCATGAGGGAACCGAACATGTTAAGGAGGAAAAGAAGTCACTATTAGTAACGCAATATGAAAGCTTTAAAATGGATAGTAATGAATCCATAGATAAGATGTTTTGTAGATTCAATAGCATAATCAAAGATTTGGAGAACTTAGGAAAAATCTACCCCTTAGGTGAGCAAAATAGAAAGATTTTAAATTCATTACCTTAAGGAATAGGAGTCAAAAGCTATAGCAATTGAAGAAGCTAAAAATTTGAGAGAACTACCCATAGATCAACTAATTAGTTCTCTTATGTCATATGAGCTGAAAATCAAGTTTTAGAAGGAGACACTAAGGCTAGAAAGAACATAGCACTTAAAGTGTCAAAGAATGAGAATGATGATGAGGAAGATACAAATGAACAAGATGATGATGACCTTGTATTTCTTACTAGAAAACTATCTAGGATAATCCAAAGTAGGAAAAACAAGTTTAACAAAGGAAGAAACTTTAGGAGCAAAGATTGGGTGAAAGAAAAGGGGGAAACATCAAAAGTCAACAAATATTTTGAATTTTACCTATCTCTACCGAAAAACTCCCTACTCCAATATGTACTTTAATAATAATAATAATAATAATATTAATTAAAATAATAATAGTAATAGTAATATTAAAAATAATAATATATTAATAATTAATAATAATGTTATTAAATAAATAATATTAATATTAATAATTAATAATAATGTTATTAATATTGATAATATTAATAATAATATTATTAATATTAATAATATTAATAATAATGTTATTAAATAAATAATATTAATATTAATAATTAATAATAATATTATTAATTAAATAATATTAATATTAATAATTAATAATAATATTATTAAATAAATAATATTAATTTTAATAATTAATAATAATGTTATTAATATTGATAATATTAATAATAATAATAATATTATTAATTAATAATAATATTAATACTAATAATTAATAGTAAGTATTAATAATTAATAATGATAGTAATTAAGAAGCTTTAAGGTCACATGGGATGATGACCAATCCGAAGAGGAAACCGAATGAGAAGAAGAAGGAATTGCTAACAGGTGCTTTATGGGATTTGAAGACCATAAGGTAAGTCTCTCTTCTAGTGATGATGATGATAATTGCAATGATCAAGATGAACTTGAACTGTACATTGCTAGGTTAGTAGATGAGTTAAAGAAATTCAAGATTCAAAACAAGAAGCTTAAGGCAAAAGTGGAAGAAATCACTTCATGTAATCAAGAGTTAATAATTAAGTATGACTGTGTAGCAAAAGAAAACTGTACATTAAAAACTGAAAATGAAAAGCTAACCATAGAAAGTAATAAGGCTAGGGAAGAGGTTAAAAAGTATGATGAAGTTAAGAAAGAACATATAGGATTAAGAAAAAGAATTGAAGACCTTAGTGATTGTTTAGCTAAATTCACTCAAGGCAAGAACAATTTAGAGATACTTTTAGGAAACCAAAGAATGGAAAATAGTAAATATGGATTAGGATATTCACATGAAGTAGGTTAAAGCTCCTCATCCAAATCTGTAAAAATTACTTACACATCACATAATCATAGAAAGGAAGTAGAAAATTTTAAAAGTAGACCTCACCAACATCATGGATGTAGAATGCATAACTCACATAACCAAAATCATGGACATAGAATGTATAATACACACTATGATCATAATATGTATAACTTTGAACCTAGATTTGGAAATGTTAGACCTTATCCTTATCATATGACATCTAATTCTTTTAAATACCATATAATATGTGATTATTGTTGTAAAAATAGGCATACCTCAAGGAAATGCTTTGCAAGAATAGAAGTGAAAAATGGATTAAAAACATGGAAAAGAAAATATATCAATGATGTAAGAACTTAAGTTGCTTAAAGTCACACATTGATTCTTGAATGTAGGTATGTTTAAAAAATACAATCTTGGACACAAAATGGTTCCTTAATAGTGGATGCTCAAGACACATGACCGGTAATCCCTTATTGCTTAACAACTTGAAAACTAGAAATAAGGGACATGTAACCTTTGGAAATGATAAAAAGGGAAAAATAGTTGGTATTGGAGATGTAGCCAATAATAATAGCAATGTGATTGAGAATGTGCTTTTGATTGATGATTTGAAATTCAACTTGATTAGCATAAGTCAAATATGTGATAAAGATCTTGATGTGTTATTTAAACGTGAGAAATGTGTAGTTATTGATCCAATGGATGGTAAAATAGTTCTTACCGGATCTAGGCATAATAATGTGTATACACTTCATTTGTGTGATATTATGGAACAAGACATGACATGTCTTAGTGTGATACATGACACAACTTGGTTGTGGCATAGGAGGCTAACTCATGTGGGAATAGATCACTTAAATAATCTAGTAACTAAAGAATTAGTTAGAGGCTTACCTAATCAAAAATATGAAAAGGATAAAGAGTGTGATTCATGTCAATATGGAAAACAAACTAAAAGTACATTCAAACCTAAAAACATGGTAACAACTTCAAAACCCTTAGAGTTAATACATATGGATTTGTTTGGACCTTCACAAACTACAAGTTTAGGTGGGAAAAGATATGTTTTTGTGATAGTTGATGACTATTCTAGGTACACTTGGGTAATATTCTTGGCACATAAAAGTGATACATTTAAAGAATATGCTAGACTATTTAAAAGGGTGCAAAATGAGTTAAGTTTAAATGTGGTGAAAATTAGGAGTGATAATGGAACCGAATTTGTAAATAAAAACTTTATAAATCATTGTGATGAAAATGGTATTACACATAATTTTTCAGTAGTCAAATCACCACCAACAAAATGGAGTAGTTGAAAGAAAGAATAGAACACTTCAAGAAATGGCTAGAACTATGCTTTGTGAAAATGACTTACCTAAATATTTTTGGGCCGAAGCGGTTAACACCGCATGTTATGTCTGAATCGTGCTTTAATTAGACCCTTGTTGAAGAAAACCCCATATGAATTACTCTATAAGAAAACTCCAAATGTAGGATATTTTAAAATCTTTGGTTGCAAATGCTTCATTCTAAATGTAAAAGACACCCTAGGAAAATTTGATAAGAAATCGGATGAAGGAGTATTCTTAGGTTATTCAGAAATTAGAAAAGCATAGAGTATATAACAAAAGAACCATGATAATAGAAAAGGCAATTTACGTAAACTTTGATAAAGGTGAGACAAGTAAAAAATATGAAGAAAGTGATGAAGAAATAGGAATAGAAGAAAATCTATCTAATGAACAAGATAAAAATGAAATAGACAACAACTCATCTCCACAAATTGATCCCAAAGATGATATTCAAACTTTAGATAAAAGTTCACAAAAGAATGATCTTCCAAGAGCTTGGAAATTAATTCAAAGTCATCCTAAAGATTTAATCATAGGAAGTCCATCTAGAGGAGTCAATACTAGATCATCTTTGCATTTAGATAATAACTTAGTCTTCCTCTCACAAATTGAGCCAAAAGACATAAATGAAGCCTTAAAAGATGATAATTGGATCGTAGCTATGCAAGAAGAACTAAACCAATTTGAAAGAAGTAAAGTGTGGAACCTAGTTGAATGGCCTAAAGGCACTTCAATTATAGGAACTAAATGGATTTTTAGGAATAAACTAAATGAAGTAGGAAACATAATAAGGAATAAAGCTAGATTGGTGGCTCAAGGGTATAGGCAAGAGGAAGGTATAGACTATGATTAAACCTAATCAGACTTCGCATCTTTATTATTATTATTACTATTATTAATTAGTAATAATAATATTATTTATTAATATTATTATCATTATTAATTACTAATAATATTATTAATATTGTTATCATTATTAATTATTACTTATTGTTATCATTATTTATTATTAATATAATTAACTATTATCATTATTAATATTATTATCATTATTAATTATTAATATTAATCATTAATAATAATATTATTATTAATATTTAATTAGTAAATAATAATATTATTATTATATTATCATTATTAATTACTAATAATATTATTAATATTATTATCATTATTAATTATTAATTATTATTATCATTATTTATTATTAATATAATTAACTATTATCATTATTAATATTATTATTAATTATTAATTATTAATATTAATCATTAATAATAATAATATTATTAATTAATAATAATAATTATTCATTATTAATATTATTATTTAATAATAATAATTATTAATATTATTATTTAATAATTATTATTATTAATATTATTTTTAATAATTATTATTAATATTATTATTTAATAATTATTATTACTATTATTTTAATAATTATTATTAATATTGTTATTTAATAATAATAATAATAATTATTATTTAATAATAATAATAATTATTAATTAAATGAAGTAGGAAACATAATAAGGAATAAAGCTAGATTGGTGGCTTAAGGGTATAGGCAAGAGGAAGGTATAGACTATGATTAAACCTTTGCTCCCGTGGCAAGGCTTGAGTCTATCCGCATGTTACTTGCTTATGCTTGTTTCAAAGGGTTTAAGCTTTTTCAAATGGATGTTAAGAGTGCCTTCTTAAATGGATTCATTCAAGAAGAAGAATATGTAGAACAACCTCCTGGTTTTGAAAACAATAAGTTTCCTAATCATGTATATAAATTGGTCAAAGCACTATATGGACTAATACAAGCTCCTAGAGCTTGGTATCAAAGACTTAGTGGATTTCTAATAGAAAAGAACTTTCACAAGGGTATAATAGATACTATATTGTTTACAAAGTATTGTGGTGATGAATTACTAATTGTCCAAATATATGTAGATGATATAATTTTTGGTGCATCAAATGAATCATTATGTGCAGAATTTTCAAATTTAATGAAAGATGAATTTGAGATGAGTATGATGGGAGAATTAACATTCTTTCTTGGATAACAAATAAAACAAATGGATGATGGAATTTTCATAAGTCAAGAAAAATACACTAAAGAGTTACTTAAAAAATTTGGTATGGAAGAATCAAAACCTAATGGAACACCTATGAGTACTTCAACTATGTTAGACAAAGATGAAAATGGAGTAAAAGTTGATGAAACACAATATAGGGGAATGATAAGAAGTTTGCTTTATTTGATGGCTAGTAGGCCGGATATTATGTATGCTGTGTGCTTATGTGCTAGATTTCAATCATGTGCTAAACAATCACACTTGTTGGCTGTAAAAAGAATACTTAGATACCTCAAAGGAATGATAGATCATGGATTATGGTACCCTAGGACGAACACATTTGAATTAGTAGGGTTTACGGATGCCGACTTTGCCGGATGTAGGATTGATAGGAAAAGCACGAGTGTAATGTGTCAATTCCTAGGAAAATCTCTTGTGTCATGGTCTAGTAGAAAACAAGCTTCCGTATCCTTGTCAACGGCAGAAGCCGAG
Source organism: Ophiorrhiza pumila (assembly GCA_016586305.1). Lineage (NCBI taxonomy): Eukaryota > Viridiplantae > Streptophyta > Magnoliopsida > Gentianales > Rubiaceae > Ophiorrhiza > Ophiorrhiza pumila. The sequence goes on from BLIW01000002.1 coordinate 32,030,762, forward strand.
TACATAGCCGCCGGAAGTTGTTGTTCTCAAATCGTTTGGATGAAGCACACTCTTCTTGATTTTGGTTTAGATTTTGGTTGTGTATCCATTAAATGTGATAACACTAGTTCCATTAATCTAACCAAGAATCCCATTCAACACTCTAGGTCAAAACACATTGACATTAAACATTACTTCATTCGTGATCTTGTTCAAAATAAGGAAATTCATATAGAATATATTTCTACTAAAGAACAATTGGTGGATATCTTCGCTAAACCACTTCCGAAGGACCAATTTTCTCTCTTAAGGGATAACATTGGTGTAGTCCAACTCAAGTGATCCGAAAACATCGATTTTATTTCTTAAAAATGAATTTTAAAAATTCTTAAAGTTTTGGACGCTAGTTTCGGTGCACAGAACCGTCCGAGCCTAAAGTTCAGGAAGAAGTAAAATTTTTTAGAGTTTCGAACGCTGGTTCGGACTCACTAGACCGTCCGAACCTAAATTTCTGAGAGGCTGAATTTTTGCTGGAGTTTCGGATGCCAGTTTCGGACGCCCTCCAAAGTTTTGGCCATTCAAAACTGTCGTATCAGGCTTAAAAATCCTGATTTTCAAACAATTTTTCCAAGAACCTTTCAAAAGCGTGCAACCCTTTTTCGTGCCTCTCAAAATCAATATTCAGTTTTAACCGATTATTTTCGAAATTGTTCCACTACAATCCTTCCTAGACATCTAAAGAACTCTTTCACCGATTCCAAAACACAAAATTTCCACACAACATTCCCAAAATTGACTCGTTACCCTATAAATTGGGTTAACACCAATTATCCAATTTTGGTGTTTTTGATTAAATTCATTTGATCACATTGTGCTCTCTATCCTCCCTGCATTAAGAATTCCTCATTTTCGTTCCAAATTCCACACGTGATCAATATGGGTTCCTCACGAGGTCGAAAGAAGACAAAGGTTACGGCTCCCTCCCACATCCAACATGGTAAATCCACGGTCCCTAATCCTATTTCTCTATTTGTTAATAGTGATTGTGCCGCTAAGTACAATAGTTATGTCACGAATCAAAAGAAAATAGTCATGCCTAGAATTGTTAGAGAAGAGGACATTAGTGGTTTTTCTAACATTGAAAATTTATTTGATTACTAAGATTGGAAGGAAATTCTATTTGCAAATGAGCCTGTTTATACTCTTGTGATGTATGAATTTTTTGCAAATTTACATACCAAACCTGGACAAGTGGGAGTTAACCAGCTATACACTAGAGTACATTCTGAGGACATTGTTGTGACTCCCGAAAGTCTCAACAAGTTATTCAAAACCGATCACCCCACCACATTAGCCACAGATGGTAAGAAAGTGATTGAGTATTTTAGACTCCACTATTGGGCCGATACCACTCATGGCTTCAATTTCAATGATTTAGTGGCGCTAGCGTATTTAATGGTGAGACCTTTGCTAGGGCTAGTGAGGCTCCCGTTAAGAATTTGAGTCCTCAACTTCGTGTCCTTTTTCACATCATCATCAAGATCGTTCTCCCTAACCATGGCCACAAGACCGATCCAAACACAATGAACCTCTATGTCTTGTATGCCTTGATTAAGCACATTTCCATCAACTTTGGATATCTCATGTATAAGTACGTTGACATCCACATTAAGGACCAACGTAGAAGCCTACCCTATGGAATGCTCATTACCAAAATCGTAAGATCACAAGGCATTTCACTAGACAATGAAGTCGAATATCCCGTTTCTCCTCGCAACTTCTATGATTCTACCTTCCTTAGGAGTATGGGTATTTACATTGTCAATGCGGCGTGGACATTCGACAAGCCAGTTCACGTTTCAGATGAGGATATTGAGGGTAGTGATGGTGAGGAGGAGGAACAAGCTCATGATGTCCCGGAGCCTCCTCGTGCACCTCATGTGGATGAAGACTTCAAGACTCTCATTCAAGGGTATTTCGACTCTTTGAGTGATCGACTTGATAGTAGGATCGTCGGCATACATGCAAAGTTGGATAGTAGCATGGCTGAGATACGTGGTCAACTTGATACGTTGATGATTAGGGTGGATGACTTGGGGAACGAGATTCATTATGGGCATGAAGTTCTCATGACGGACGAGCAAAGGCATGCACTTGATCAAGCTCGCCTCAAAGGGAAGACACCGGCACGTGACTAGCTATTAATGTAATAGACTAGGGACTATTATCATGTGTTTCATCCGTTTGATGTTCTTAATGTGTAAGGTTAATTCTTGATGACTCTTGGCACTTTTGATGTTTGTTTGATGGTTTTGTTGTTTTCGGTTGTCTTTCATGGTCTTGCCTTTAATGTTCTTGGATATTGCTATTTGAAAGTGACTTTGATGCTCTTGATGTTATTGATGGTCTTGACTTGAATGTTAGTAAAGATTAATTCATGCATTTCTTTTAGAAGTGATTATGGTATATTGTGCAAACTAATGTTGCAAACTTTGAAATATATATTATGTTTTGCATATTTTGTGGATTGTATGGGTTGTTGACAGGTGGAATCCATCCCTACACAAAGGAAACTCTATCAAAATTTCTACACAATTATAGCACTTAACCATTTTTTAGCCTAGCCACCCATTAGGTTGCAAGGAGTGGAAAGGTAGTCCTAAGATGTGATGATGGTTCCTTAAATCTATATGTTGTTGTTCACAAAGCATTGGAAACAAGGTAAATGCAAAACTGTAATTTGTGGTTTATATGTGCTCAGATCATTCCTTTCCCGTTCTTATTTTGATGATGTCAAAAGGGGGAGAAGAATATTAGAGAAAAATAAAGCATGTAATGCAAAGGGGAGAAGAATATTAGAGAAAAATAAGGGGAGAAAAATAAAGCATGAAAGGGGGAGAAAAACAAAGAATGTAAGGGGGAGAAAAATAAAAATAAAAGGGAAGTATACACATAGGGGGAGTATATATTAATTTTTTTTATTAAAAAGTAATTTATTGCCCTTGTTATTTATTCTATCACATAATTGGTTTGTCGTCATCAAAAAGGGGGAGATTGTGAAGACCTAGGGTCTTAATCTTACTTATTTTGATGTTTAATTAACAATTATGTTTATGCTAATGGTTCAAAAAGTGTTTCAATATGATAGATATACAAAGAAGCCAAGCATGGAGCATTTATCGGTTGAAGAAAGAATTGGAAGTGCAAAAGATACAAAAGATGGTAAATTAGGTCATTTTGATAAGCGTGTCGCGTACTTGCACAATATAACCCTACTCACTAATGTAGATGTGATGAGAGGGATCGTATCCTCAGGGAAGGTGTTTGGTTTCAAGAATTCACGAAATGTTGCTCAAATTGTGTTGCCCAATTTTGCACTTTCTAGAACCAGTAGAAGTAATAACAAACTAACGAAATAAGGTAACAAGACAAATGCAAGAGAAACAGTAAGAAGGTCACAAGATCTGAGACAGACGTCCTAGAGTTACTGAACCAGACAACTGTGACTTAGACACGATTGCTATGCATTAGACCACATGCAAAACAAGTTAGGAGGAGACAATTGTTGCCTAGGAGGCTAGTGAACTTTCAGCATGTCGACCACAAAGTTCTCTATACTCCCTAACATCCTACCTTTCCCATGTCGAGGCCTAAGCAAGATGATTGAACACCGCAAACGTCTCGACTTCCAAACACTAGCTATTCAACATACAAAACCTTAAGTCTCCCATGGCGAGACCCGATGATACGAATGGTCTTGGATTGAAGTCCTCAACCACACGAATTCCACAACCTTTGGACCGTTGCTGCACCAAAATTCACGAACAAGACAACACACAAACTTGGCAGAAAGGAATTCAAAGGGAAAAACGCAAAAGATGAAGTAAATCAACCCCACGTTTTTAATACAAATGGACTCGACTCAACTCATGAAAATTCATGCAATTGAACTTTGTCAATTTGGCGAGTTCTCAAAATCAAGAACAATGGTGAAGTCACCTAAAGGTCACGCTAAAGGCAAAGCTTCTACAATGGTGAATTAAATAATTCAACAAGGTTTTGACAACACAAAGTGTTAATCTTAATTTCAGCAAAGCTAAAACTTTCATTCATTAATCTTATGTAAAAACGTTACAAAGCTTCTCTTTATATAGAGAATGATTTCGACTTTACCCAAAAAGGAAAAGGAAATAAAACCCTAAAAGTTGCAAAGTACAACTTGACTTCTAAACTAACTAAACTTTCCAAATTGTAAATGGAAACTAACAACTAACAAACTAATCCTTTTCTAAATAGGATTAGGTCACACGTTTTTATTCAAAGGTGGCCAAACACGTTTTGGCTTCCTTTGTTTCCTAAACTATTACTTGCCTTTATCATGCAAGATAATTGGATCAAGTAATTACTTAGCCCATAATTAAAACACCAAGACTTAAGCCCATAATTAATGGACTTAATTATTACAACTTAAAAATAAACCCTAAAATTAAACAATGGCGTGATCCAAAGTTGGCAAAGCCCAAGCACGCCATCTTGGTCTTCAATATAGTCCATGAAATTCGAGATGGAAATCTGCCAGAATCCCGTCACTCATTTTGGCAGCCATATTCCACGATGATACCGTCAGAATCTTAGAAGTCCTTGGATAATTCCGCACTTGATTGGTAGGTTATCTAAGTTCCAAATTTCTTTTGAATTCCGAGAGGTAAAATTTTCTGTTTACATAGATTGTTTACATTCTAGTCTTTGGAATTATACTCTCATATTTGATAACTTTCGCATGTTTTTCAAGGTATTAGTTCGTCCATGTGATTTCCAATTTTGTCAAGGTGCATTTAGGGATAGCTATTATGATACATTACATGCACTATCCACACTTGTGAATTATTTTGACATTGATGCAACTTCCTCTTATATAAGAACATATATTCGTGCATATCAATTTATGTTTATTATTCATAACTTTGTTCTTTAGACTAATAGATTTCTTTTGTTCTTTGGGGAAATAAAGCGTGATTGCTCGCGAGTGTTAAAGTCACATGGTCATCCTGAAAGTTTCTGTCACGTTTTGTTATTCTGGACATAACTCTTTCGATATAACTTGGAATTGCATGATTCAAGAAGCTCTGGAACGATAAGAGATAGAGCTACAACTTTCATGTTTTATGTTTTCCAAGATTATGACGGTATCATCGTGGAATATGGCTGCCAAAATGAGTGACGGGATTCTAGCAGATTTCCATCTCGAATTTCATGGACTATATTGAAGATCAAGATGGCGTGCTTGGGCTTTGCCAACTTTGGATCACGCCATTGTTTAATTTTAGGGTTTATTTTTAAGTTGTAATAATTAAGTCCATTAATTATGGGCTGAAGTCTTGGTGTTTTAATTATGGGCTAAGTAATTACTTGATCCAATTATCTTGCATGATAAAGGCAAGTAATAGTTTAGGAAACAAAGGAAGCCAAAACGTGTTTGGCCACCTTTGAATAAAAACGTGTGACCTAATCCTATTTAGAAAAGGATTAGTTTGTTAGTTGTTAGTTTCCATTTACAATTTGGAAAGTTAGTTAGTTTAGAAGTCAAGTTGTACTTTGCAACTTTTAGGGTTTATTTCCTTTTCCTTTTGGGTAAAGTCGAAATCATTCTCTATATAAAGAGAAGCTTTGTAACGTTTTAACATAAGATTAATGAATGAAAGTTTTAGCTTTGCTGAAATTAAGATTAACACTTTGTGTTGTCAAAACCTTGTTGAATTATTTAATTCACCATTGTAGAAGCTTTGCCTTTAGCGTGACCTTTAGGTGACTTCACCATTGTTCTTGATTTCGAGAACTCGCCAAATTGACAAAGTTCAATTGCATGAATTTTCATGAGTTGAGTCGAGTCCATTTGTATTAAAAACGTGGGTTGATTTACTTCATCTTTTGCGTTTTTCCCTTTGAATTCCTTTCCGCCAAGTTTGTGTGTTGTCTTGTTCGTGAATGTTGGTTGCAGCAGCAACGGTCCAAAGTTTGTGGAATTCGTGTGTGGGTTGAGGACTTCAATCCAAGACCATTCGTATCAATTGGTATCAAAGCCTAGGTTGTTGTCTCAAAAATTCAGGTTTTGCATCTTTTTGTTCTCTTCTCGGTTTTCTTTGTTTTCTTGTTGTCGTTCTTGCTGTTTTGTGCGTCGGTTTTGCTGCTGTCCTTGACGTTCTTCTTGCTGTTCATTGAGTCAATTTTCTGCAGTAATTGGTGTCTAATTCAGTCCAAAAGTCGTCAATATTCTGTCCTCAAATCGCATGCAAAATCTGCCCAAAAACCGTGTTAACTTTGCTTTCGATTTCGCGTTTTGTGATTCGATTTCTTGCTGTTTTGTTTCGTCCTATTTGCTGCGGTTTTAGTGTCTTATTGCTGCAGTAAATTCGTGTCTTCCATGCTCTAAATTCAGCCCAAATTCGTCCATAAAATCATTAGAGTCTTGCTGAATTTTTTTCGTCAAAACGAATTAGGGTTAGCTTTCTTGTTTGGGCCGAATTTTGTCTTGTTGTGTCATCTTGCTGCTGTTTTTTGCGTCTTTTCTTGTTGTTGATCAGCATTGTTTGTTATCATCATAGTGTTGAATTCCTTGTGTTGTCCTTGCTATTTACACGTCAAAATTGTTAGGAAATGTGTCAAACTAGGGTTTCAAACTAGGGTTCTGGTAGAAATTTCCTAACTTCCTTGTTTTCTATCCGAATTTCATTCTTTCTTTTGTGTAGATTCTTTATATTGTTTACCATATCTTGCATTTTGATCAAACTTTTGTTCCACTCGAAAAAGATAAGTTCTTGATAACTTTCTTTGAACTTCTTGATTTTCTTGAAAATCCGAAGTGGTCAAAATTGATTCTTGAGTTAGATTCTTGTTCCTTGTCTTTAACTTGATTATCTTGTCAAGTGGCATCTTTAAATTCTTGATATTGGTGAGCTTTGTTAATTCTGTTGGCTGAAAATTTTGAGGAAAAATAAGGTTAAGACAACCTTAAAAACATCCTAGGTTGTTTGAGCAACATAAGACAAACAACTTAAATCCTAGATCTTGTCTTAAGAACCTTAAACTTTGTGAAATCCAAGGTTCTTGTCCGAATATAAAAAAAAAAGGCCTTGCATAAAAAAAAAAAAAAAAGAAGCCCAACCAATTACAAAAAAAAAAAAAAAAAAATCGGACATTTAAAAAAAAAAAAAAAACAAAACAGCCCAAGAATAGAACTAAATTTCGTTCTTGTTTGTTCTTGAAATCACCTTATATTCAAAGTGCCATATCTTGATCAATACAACTCGGAATCAAGTGATTCAAATTGCATTCTCTTCGTCTTGAAATCTAGTTTCTGAATTTCGTAGTTTCTGAAGATAAATCAGTTTTAACCCACACGTGTTCTTAAACTTCTTGTGACGTGTTTTTCTTTGAAAATTCTCTTGATTTGCTTGTGAAAGTTTATTGTGTGAAACTTGTTGATTGAGACTTGTTATCTTAATTATAGGACTTGGTAAGTCTTATTAGTCCCAAACAATTCACCATTTGAGAGTATTAGATAGGAAAACAAGAGAGAACACTATATAAATAGAGTGCAGAGTACCTACTATCCTAAAGTGAGGAACCCGTGAGGATTTTCTCTATATTCTTGCGTTTTTCTTTACTAACTTGCAGGTACAAAATGGAGGAATCAAAAAGTGATAAACAAGTATACCAAGCTAAAAGCCCTTCTACGTCATGTGAAAAGGTGTTTCAAACAAGGTGCAAAATCCAAGATAAAGTGTGTGCCATGGAGATTGATTGTGAAAGAAGCTCTAAAACTTGCTAGTGAGCTAATTGTAGAAAGATTGAGTATGCACACCACTCCACATCCAATCCTTACTTGCTGAAATGGAGTGATAGTGTTGTGAAGTATGGGTGTCAATGCAAGTCAAGGTTGCATTCTTAATAGGGAAATACGAAGCTGAGGTACTATGTGACATATTCCCTATGCAAACAGCCCATCTTTATGGGAAAACCGTGGAAACTTGCTTGCAATGGCGTTTATAATTCTCAAGAATTGCTATTCATTTAGGCATAATGGTAAAAGTATAATCTATGTTCTTTAAAGCCTTGTGAAATTTCTGAAGATCAAGCAAGCATTGCTACATCTTGTGCTCAAATGAGAGATGAAAAAAGAAAGAGAAGAAAGTTCAAGAGAAGAGCATGTAATAGCTAGTGCATCTTGTAATAGCCGAGATTTAAGTGTTATCAAATCTTGTAATTTTGCTTCTCTAGTGAGTTTAAGAAAGCATTAGTAGCTAGGCAAACAATGTACTTACTTGATAATAGTGATCACCATTTGAATTGTTTGCTGCCTAGTTCTTTGTTTTGCAGGTTTAATGGAGTTCCTAGACAACTAATGGAGTTGCAAACAACTCATTATCAATTGGAAGGGATCCAATCTGCCTTAGCTTGTTTTTCCACAAGGTAAGCAAGGTAAGTTAGGTAAGTTTTCACTTGATTTTGATCTTAAAAATGTTAAGAACTTTGTTATTATCAATTCGGTTGAGTTTCAAAGTTTTCAAACTGTTTTTAGTCAATTTCAAAAGCTTCCCTGTACTTTAACACAAATAGTTTGGAATTTTGTTAAGTTTGTTTAGAGTCTAACACCTTCTGTTTTGATAAGCAAATCGATTTACATAATTCTTCAATAGTTACATCAATATATTTTGAATTGAATGAATTTATGTATAGCATGATAGTGTGTTATGTTGCTTATCTAATACATGAATTATATTTTGAGCTTATGATTATATTTCGAACTACATCAAACCTTTGTATGCAATCATTCAAGTGTTAACTTATATTGACTCTACTTGCTGGATTATTGGTTCTTTTGATTCTTTAAAACGTGATTTTGATCACACATCCATCAAGTTCAAAGAAGTCCTTGGATAATTCCGCACTTGATTGGTAGGTTATCTAAGTTCCAAATTTCTTTTGAATTCCGAGAGGTAAAATTTTCTGTTTACATAGATTGTTTACATTCTAGTCTTTGGAATTATACTCTCATATTGATAACTTTCGCATGTTTTTCAAGGTATTAGTTCGTCCATGTGATTTCCAATTTTGTCAAGGTGCATTTAGGGAGCTATTATGATACATTACATGCACTATCCACACTTGTGAATTATTTTGACGTTCCAATAATCCAGCAAAAGAACCAATAATCCAGCAAGTAGAGTCAATATAGTTAACACTTGAATGATTGCATACAAAGGTTTGATGTAGTTCGAAAATATAATCATTAAGCTCATAATATAATTCATGTATTAGATAAGCAACATAACACACTATCATGCTATACATAAATTCATTCAATTCAAAATATATTGATGTAACTATTGAAGAATTATGTAAATCGATTTGCTTATCAAAACAGAAGGTGTTAGACTCTAAACACACTTAACAAAATTCCAAACTATTTGTGTTAAAGTATAGAAGCTTTTGAAATGACTAAAAACAGTTTGAAAACTTTGAAACTCAACCGAATTGATAATAACAAAGTTCTTAACATTTTTAAGATCAAAATCAAGTGAAAACTTACCTAACTTACCTTGCTTACCTTGTGGAAAACAAGCTAAGGCAGATTGGATCCCTTCCAATTGATAATGAGTTGTTTGCAACTCCATTAGTTGTCTAGGAACTCCATAAACCTGCAAAACAAAAGAACTAGGCAGCAAACAATTCAAATGGTGATCACTATTATCAAGTAAGTACATTGTTTGCCCTAGCTACTAATGCTTCTCTCTTCAAATCACTAGAAGAAGCAAATTACAAGATTTGATAACACTTAAATCTCGGCTATTACAAGATGCACTAGCTATTACATTACTCTTCTCTTGAACTTTCTTCTCTTTCTCTTTTTCATCTCTCTTTTGAGCACAAGATGTAGCAATGCTTGCTTGATCTTCAGAAATTTCACAAGGCTTTAAAGAACATAGATTATACTTTTTAACCATTATGCCTAAATGAATAGCAATTCTTGAGATCATTATAAACGCCATTGCAAGCAAGTTTCCACGGTTTTCCCAATAAAAATGGGCTGTTTGCATAGGGAATATGTCACATAGACCTCAGCTTCGTATTTCCCTATTAAGAATGCAACCTTGACTGCATTGACACCCATACTTCACCACAACTATCACTCCATTTCAGCAAGTAAGGATTTGGATGTGGAGTGGTGTGCATACTCAATCTTTCTACAATTAGCTCACTAGCAAAGTTAGAGCTTCTTTCACAATCAATCTCCATGGCACACACTTTATCTTGGATTTTGCACCTTGTTTGAAACACCTTTTCACATGACGTAGAAGGGCTTTTAGCTTGTATACTTGTTTATCACTTTTTGATTCCTCCATTTTGTACCTGCAAGTTAGTAAAGAAAAACGCAAAATATAGAGAAAATCCTCACGGGTTCCTCACTTTAGGATAGTAGGTACTCTCCACTCTATTTATGTAGTGTTTCTCTTGTTTATCCTATCTAATACTCTCAAATGGTGAATTGTTTGGGACTAATAAGACTTACCAGTCCTATGATTAGATAACAAGTCTCAATCAACAAGTTTCACACAATAAACTTTCACAAGCAAATCAAGAGAATTTTCAAAGAAAAACACGTCACAAGAAGTTTAAGAACACGTGTGGGTTAAACTGATTTATCTTCAGAAACTACGAAATTCAGAAACTAGATTTCAAGATGAAGAGAATGCAATTTGAATCACTTGATTCCGAGTTGTATTGATCAAGATATGGCACTTTGAATATAAGGTGATTTCAAGAACAAACAAGAACGAAATTTAGTTCTTTTCTTGGGCTGTTTTTTTTTTTTTTAAATGGTCCGATTTTTTTTTTTTTTTTGTAATTGGGCCTTCTTTTTTTTTTTTTTATGCAAGGCCTTTTTTTTTATTTCGGACAAGAACCTTGGATTTCACAAAGTTTAAGGTTCTTAAGACAAGATCCTAGGATTTAAGGTTGTTTGTCTTATGTTGCTCAAACAAACCTAGGATGTTTTTTAAGGTTGTCTTAACCTTATTTTCCTCAAAAATTTTCAGCCAACAAGAATTAACAATAGCTCACCAAATATCAAGAATTTAAAGATGCCACTTTGACAAGATAATCAAGATTAAAGACAAGGAACAAGAATCTAACTCAAGAATCCAATTTTGACCACTTCGGATTTTCAAGAAAATCAAGAAGTTCAAGAAAGTTATCAAGAACTTATCTTTTTCGAGTGGAACAAAAGTTTGATCAAAATGCAAGATATGGTAGACAATATAAAGAATCTAACACAAAAGAAAGAATGAAATTCGGATAAGAAACAAGGAAGTTAGGAAATTTCTAACAAGAAACCCTAGTTTGAAACCCTAGTTTGACACAATTTCCTAACAATTTTTTTGACGTGTAAAACAGCAAGGACAACACAAGGAATTCAACACTATGATGATAACAAAACAATGCTGAATCAACAACAAGAAAAGACGCAAAAAACAGCAGCAAGATGACACAAAACAAGACAAAATTCGGTCAAAACAAGAAAGCTAACCCTAATTCGTTTTGACGAAAAAAATTCAGCAAGACTCTAATGATTTTATGGACGAAATTTGGGCTGAATTTAGAGCATGGAAGACACGAATTTACTGCAGCAATAAGACACTAAAACAGCAGCAAATAGAACGAAACAAAACAGCAAGAAATCGAATCACAAAATGCGAAAATCGAAAGCAAAGTTAACACGGTTTTTGGGCAGATTTTGCATGCGATTTGAGGACAGAATATTGACGACTTTTGGACTGAATTAAGACACCAATTTACTTCAGAAAATTGACTCAATGAACAGAAAGAAGAACGTCAAGGACAGCAGCAAAACCGACGCACAAAAACAGCAAGAACGACAACAAGAAAACAAAGAAAACCGAGAAGAGAACAAAGATGCAAAACCTGAATTTTTGAGACAACAACCTATGCTCTGATACCAATTGATACGAATGGTCTTGGATTGAAGTCCTCAACACACCACGAATTCCACAACCTTTGACCGTTGCTGCACCAAAATTCACGAACAAGACAACACACAAACTTGGCAGAAAGGAATTCAAAGGGAAAAACGCAAAAGATGAAGTAAATCAACCCCACGTTTTTAATACAAATGGACTCGACTCAACTCATGAAAATTCATGCAATTGAACTTTGTCAATTTGGCGAGTTCTCGAAATCCAGAACAATGGTGAAGTCACCTAAAGGTCACGCTAAAGGCAAAGCTTCTACAATGGTGAATTAAATAATTCAACAAGGTTTTGACAACACAAAGTGTTAATCTTAATTTCAGCAAAGCTAAAACTTTCATTCATTAATCTTATGTAAAAACGTTACAAAGCTTCTCTTTATATAGAGAATGATTTCGACTTTACCCAAAAAGGAAAAGGAAATAAAACCCTAAAAGTTGCAAAGTACAACTTGACTTCTAAACTAACTAACTTTCCAAATTGTAAATGGAAACTAACAACTAACAAACTAATCCTTTTCTAAATAGGATTAGGTCACACGTTTTTATTCAAAGGTGGCCAAACACGTTTTGGCTTCCTTTGTTTCCTAAACTATTACTTGCCTTTATCATGCAAGATAATTGGATCAAGTAATTACTTAGCCCATAATTAAAACACCAAGACTTAAGCCCATAATTAATGGACTTAATTATTACAACTTAAAAATAAACCCTAAAATTAAACAATGGCGTGATCCAAAGTTGGCAAAGCCCAAGCACGCCATCTTGGTCTTCAATATAGTCCATGAAATTCGAGATGGAAATCTGCCAGAATCCCGTCACTCATTTTGGCAGCCATATTCCACGATGATACCGTCATAATCTTGGAAAACATAAAACATGAAAGTTGTAGCTCTATCTCTTATCGTTCCAGAGCTTCTTGAATCATGCAATTCCAAGTTATATCGAAAGAGTTATGTCCAGAATACCAAAACGTGACAGAAACTTTCAGGATGACCAAGTGACTTTAACACCACGAACATGGACACGGCTCATTCTCATCACCCGACCTAATATTTCTAAACTCAAGCTAGCATTATAGAATCATCCTTTACTCGATTCTAATGACTCAACGACCTTCGATTGGCATGGCGACCACATCTTGGATCGTGAGCAAAGCTAAACAAGCGAAGGAACTCCGTATTCATACATTTAGTCTTCATTTCATGCAATTTCCACTCTTATTGGTGAATCAAACCTCGACCTAGCATGGCGACCACAATCTAAGTTTAATTCAGTTAATGAAGTACAAATTCTATGAAACTTCCCTTAATCAAGTAATTAAAAGCATGTATGATCTCACTCATTGAGTTTGGGTCAATTGCATAGCATTTCACGGTCTAATTACACATTCGTCTGGTCATAACCCTAGGACATCATTCAATTAGCCACAAAGCTTCATTCTCATATCACGATCTCCACAATCAAGTTCAAAACAACTCATTTTCATATAAATTGGAAGAATTTACCAACAATTGTGTATGAATTGTCAAAGACTCCGTTAATTGAGAATGAGAATTCCGTGCTCAGTTCACAAGTTCAATCGGAATCACGATCGGAGAAGAAATAGACGAGAGAGAAAAACTAGAGAGAGAAAAAATTTCTAGTGAGAGAAAACTTCCGCTCTCCAAAATCAAAAGTCTGTTTTCTATTCTAGAATGATCTCCCAAATTGGTAAACTAATCCTCTATATATAGAGATTACAAAAACGTAAACATTACACAAACGTAAAATGAGCATACAACTACAATAATGCCACTACACGTAACAAACAAGATGTTCACGAAACACGTGCACAAGTGTGAAACCTGCCTTTGGCCTTGAAACTCCGCGCCTTCATCAGATGCTCCAGGCCTTTACACCACTCGATCACATGCCTTCGGCAGACTCCGCATGCCTTTGTGCCACTGTCCACCGCGCCTTCATCAACCTGCAACAAAATATCCAGCAGCCAACACTTAGCCGAATTCGAGCAACACCAAGATCATATACAAAAATTGCCCAAAAATGTATCATGCACATGCTCTAAATGGTGAGACCTCGCTACGAGGTCTCGCCACTCAATATAGCAACACGGCGAGACCTCGCTACGAGGTCTCGCCACACATCTTAAGCAACAGGCGAGACCTCGCGGCAAAGCCAAATCCCCGAGACCTCGTAGCGAGGTCTCGCCTTGTAAGGTGCAAGTGTGCATTGAGTGTGTAATGTTCATGTAGTGTACAACTGAACCAGAATAAATGACACATAGTTGAAACATGAAATGTGGTGACGAGTGAAATACGTGTGAGGTTAATGTTGTGAAATGTATGAGGTAGAAGAGAGAGATGTATGGAGATTGTGATGTTTGCAAAACGCTCTCAATCATAGAATGGAAAATGAATGTATGAACCTGCAAATGTCGAGAAGCAAACAATGCCGTGTGAACTTCATAACATAACCCACAAAGTACATCAACATTGAGCAATGAGTGTACAAAGCATGAGTGACATAAGGTGAGTTGAAAAGTGAGTATGTATGAATACAATGGAACAATATGCAAGTGGCAAAATGATGAATACCCATGTAAATACGTAATGCCTAAAGAATGAAAATGCAACGTGAGAAGGCTCCATGTGAGTGTTAGTGAATTGTGAGTGTAGAATGAGGGCTCGCCGCACGAATGTGCGGCGAGGTGCGAAAGTTGTGTGAGATCATGAGGCGAGGTGCATGTGTGCAAGAGCTCGCTGCATGCACCATGCGGCGAGGTGTGCGTGTATGCAGTGAAGTGAGTGCAAGTGTGCGGTGAGGCAGTGCAATGTGAGGTGAGTGCTCGTGTGCAGCAAAGTGTGAGTGCTTGCCGCATGATGTTGCGGCGAGGTGTGCGAGCTCGTTGTGCGCTGATGTGTATATATGCATGTGTTGGTGCAAGGATGTACAATGACACACCAATTTCACAATGAAACACAAGTTTGCAACTACCATTCCTTGATGCCTCATTTTCCAAGCTCTTAACATGACAATTCATGTACACAACATAAACTCATCTTTCACTATTTCTTCACAAACATCAAACCATACCCACACACTCCATAGAAATCATGATGACAAGTTCAACATCACTTCCACTCCATATACACCTAAATCACACAAAACATCTTCCCACAATATAGATTTTCTCACATCATACTTCATACACTCTTAACTTCTTTTGCTCATTCCAACCACAATACTACCCAAAATGCACCCAAACCAACAAAAGTCAAGTGAAAAATGACACAATTACGTCAGTATAAAACTGACTTATCACATTTCCAACCCTAAACCCTAATTGTGTAAATAGTTCAAGAAATTGTTTTACTCCTTTAAGGCTCAAGTAAAAATGATTTCAAAATGTTAGTCATCTTCAAATGAATTCCAAAAATTGAGGAACATACTTGCACAAAGTCACACATAGTTGCACAAATGATTTGGAAAACGAAAATTAAAAACAAGTTTAAGAAAAATAGGTTCGGACGCTGAGAGCTGAGTTTCGGCCGTCTGAAAGATAGGTTCGGACGCCCCTCTTTGGTCAGTTGACCGTCCGAAACTTTGGTGAAAAATGAAGCTCTCAGAAGTTTAGGTTCGGACGGTAGAGGGGAGCTTCGGCAGTCCGAAACTTAGGTTCGGACGCCCCCTTTGAGGTTTCGGCCGTCCGAAAGTGTCGCGATAGGGTTTTACATGTTTTCAGTTAAATAGGTTCGGACGACCACAAGAGTCCGAAAGACCGTCCGAAACTCAGTTTTTCAACACAACGGCTAGTTTTTGAAATGTCAAACATATACGTTTTTTTGTCATCTTTTGAGAGAGTATATATACAGGCTAAAACATGAACGATAAATACATACAACACTTGATTCCCTAAGCTCTCAATCTGAAAAACACTCTCTACAACTTTTGCACTTCACTTTGATTTTTCAAGAAACAAAAGATTAAAAGTTCATGAGCCTTTCTTGAGTATTTCATTTTCATTCTTGAGCTATATAGTTTGAGTTGTAATTTTTATTGTAGGAATCATACTGTGAGCTTCAATTCATCTTATCTACCCTAATTGAGGGCTGTTGCCTCTTTTCTAAACAAACATTGTAAGGATTTGTAAAAGGTTTCTCAAGTGAGAGTAAAAACCTAGAACTCATAGCTTGGGATAGCTAGTGAGAAGGTTGTACCTTGTTGGTTGTAAAAGTGGGTCTTTTGATCTCACCATTGAAAAGAGATCATATCATAGTGAAAAGGTTTGAAATCCTAAGTTGGGAAACTTAGGTAGTGGATGTAGAGCACTCCAAGGGGGAGTCTTGAACCACTCTAAATTGATTGTGTCTTCTCTCTTTACATTTTTCATTTTTGCCATTATCATATATTGTTTATGCTTTGAATTGGTGCAATTGTATTGGATTATTGACTCATTGTGTTTCTGGATAATTGTTGTTGAATATTACACTTGTTGCAATTCACACAACTCACTCATTGTTGTTGAATTTGATTTGATTAGTGTACTAAATTTTTAGAAACCTAATTCACCCCCCCCCCTCTTAGGTTGCCTTAAAGCTTACAGGTATAAAAAAAGATACAAAAAAGTCAAAAATTAATGCATTTTTGAATGTGTGTTATAACCCAGAAAAAATGGAAATTTTGTAAAACATCTAAATTTCACTTTTTTTTACACCGTTCACAATGTTGCATGTTCAAAATTGAGATAGGTGAAAAAATAGTAAGGAAAAAGCTAAAATCAATACGTTTTTTTTACCTTTCCATTTTTTTACTAAAATACGTGTGTTATAACCTATGAAAAAATGGAGGTTTGGTGAAAATTTTAATTTTCACTTTTTTTTGCAATATTCACTAGATTGCATATTCACAATCGCGTGAGTGCAAAAAACGGTACAAAAAAGTTAAAATGAATGAGCTTTTGAATTTTACTATTTTTTGCCAAAAAAACGTATGTTATAGCCTATGAAAAATAGAAACTTGGTTAAAAAAATCTAAATTTCACTTTTTTTTACACCATTCACAATTATACATGTTCATAATTGAGGTGGATGAAAAAAATAGTAGGAAAAAGCCAAAATCAACATATTTTTTACTTTGCCTTTTTTAACCAAAATACATGTGTTATAACCCATGAAATTGGAGGTTTGGTGAAAATTTTAATTTCAAATTATAGGGATTAATTTGAAAAATCTCTCAAACTATAGGAGACTTTTTGTAATTTACCCTAAAATAAAACAATTTTAAGTAAAAAAAATACAAGATTATATTGTAATTTATATTCTCTCTATTCTAAAACTTGATTTGGTTTTGGGAAAATAGTTTATGAAAGAAACACCAAACATGTAATAATTGTATTTAGGTCATGCGATGATTGAGGAATTTATAATATAACCCTTGAATTCAAAATTTGTTTTGAAGTGCATTAGTATTGGTGAAAAGTTAATTTAATTTAATTTATTTTTATTTTGGAATTATAAAAAAAATAAAAAATTATAATTATAATGAGACAAAGGAATATGACAAAAAAAATGGAAGTGAAGAGGCACTAGATTGAGAATCTTAGGATATGTTTGGATAAGGTTTTTCAGCCTATTTATCTCATTTCAAATTAACATATTTGTTTATATTCAATTCAAAAAAAAATTTCCAACTTCTCTAACCACAAAATGAAGGCATTTTAATCTTTTCAATATCTTTTTTTTTTTAGTTTTTTATTTGTTTGGGTTGATCGGTGGTGGTCAAAGATTGACTATCGCCGGTTAACCCAAACCATTTAATAAAAAAATTATTATTTAAACTTTATTTAATAAAATAATTCTTGTACACAAAAATAAAATAAAATTTATCAATCCAAACACTCAATTCTCAAAAAAAATCCTTTGTAAAACGCAACTCGAAAACTTATTTTTCGCAATTCTAAACATAAAACACATATCCAAGCATACCCTAAAAAATTAGCATATTCGAGTATAAAGTATCCAATATTAGCGTATAACGTATAAAAATTAGCATATTAACGTATAAAATATAATTCACTCATATATGAAATGGTCTCACAAGAGTTTTTGCATTCAGGAATTTTATTGAGCCTTAAATATTTTGCATCTCAACTTAGAATTCACCTCAAATATGAAGGAAGTTGATAAAAAGAAGAAAAAAGATAACTTCAAAAGGAAAAAAAAAGAGATAATGAGAAGAAAGAAAAGAGAGAGGGAAAGAAAATCTTTTTCCCTAATTTGTATAAAAATACGTAAATACCCTTTAATTTAATAGAGAATATAACATAGTTGAATAACATAATGATACAAATATGATATTTTTAGTCAATTTAATAGTTGGATGACCAAAATTCGAATTTAAAAAAAACTTGAATACATTTTTTTGTCTACCAACATATAAACTAATAAATTTGGAAAATGATCATAATTTTTTGGGTAAAATACACTAAACCCCTCTATACCACTGCTCTATTCTAGCTTTATCCCTTATAGTTTTAATTACAACAATTAACTCCTTTAACTTTGCAAGTTAAAGAAAATCAATAACGACGTTAAATATAGTTAATGAAAATATAAATTTAATCTGACTAAACACTTTAATACTTACGACAACCAATTAATTTATAAAAAAAATGAATAGAGTCAATGTAAATATAATTTTAACCTTATTAGAATTATTCAATACTTACAACACTAATTGTATTTCTATAAGAATTATTCAATATATAAAACACCCAATTAAACTCTGAAAAATATAAAATAGAATAAATTGACATGAAACTCACCAACAATGAAAAAGATTTTTCTATATATATCCTACAATATCTGTCATGATTTCTTCCTTAGAAAAGTATAAAAGGATTCATTCTTATTCTTTTGTCAAATTTTTTATTTTCAGTTATTGATTACTTTTATTAAATAATTCTTTATTTTGAATTTAATATTATCATTTTATTATCTTAATTCCGTTTAATTATTTAAGGACAATTAACATATTAGACTTATTATTCTAAAATTAGAAAATTAAGGGGGTTAAATATTTCAATTAAAATTATAAGGGGTAATTGTGAAACAAAGCAATATTATAAGGGAATTTAGTGTATTTTACTCTAATTTTTTTACGATCATTTTGAATTTTTGAGATGAAAAATCTTTTAGATGAGAAAAAGGAAATTTCTAAACAAATTATGTATGCAATTGCTAAGGGGTATTCTCCTTTAAAACGGATTCATATATGTGTATCAATTCAAAAATGGTCTTTTTTTTTTTTGTGAAATGGATTCATATAAGCGCATGCATATTAAATCCAAAACTTAGCGTATCAATTTTTACTTTAGCATATTAAGTATAAAAAATTAACATATCAAATATAAAAAATAAGTGTATTACGTATCAAAAATTAAGGTATCGAATATCAAGTATCAAAGATTAGCATATCAAGTATAAAAAATTATCTGTTTGGATAACAAAAAATTTGTGATTTATTTCACAATTGCAAAATGAGGTGTTTGTTTTGTTCAACTTTTTCATCAAATTTTTTAAAACACAAAAGTAATTATTTTTGCTACAGTAATTTTTATGAATAAAATATTGAGTTTGAATTTAAATTTTAAAATTTAATAATAAAAAATTACTCCTAACACACTTCCCACCAAAATAAACTAATAAAATACTAATTCAAATTTAAATTTCAAACTTTTATTAATAAAAAAATCTTCAATACAAATCCCAACAAAATAAAATCATTCATTCCAAACACTCTCAAAATATTCTTTTCTCATAACAAATCCCAAGAAAAAAATTTTCATGATATAATCTAAAAATAGCTCATCCAAACGGAAAGGTATTAGCGTATCAAGTATCAAATATTAACGTATCAAGTATACAAACATTAGCGTATCAAAAAACAATATTAGCGTATCAACTATCAAATATAAAAAAATTAGCATATCTAAGTATAACAAATTCGCATATCACGTTGTATATATGAACCCGTCGCACAAGAATTTTTGCAATTAAAAAATTAGCATATCACGTATTAATTTTAAATCCAAAATCTCAATCCAAAAATTAGCGTATCAAACATAAAAAAATTATTGTAGCAAGTACTAAAGATTAGCATATCAAGTATCAAATATAAAAAATTAGTGTATATTAGCGTATCAAATATAAAAAATTATTGTAGCAAGTATCGAAGATTAGCATATCAAGTATCAAATATAAAAAACTAGAATTATATTAGCGTATCGAATATAAAAATTAACGTAGTAAGTATCAAAGATTAACGGATGAAGTATCAAATATAAAAAATTAGTATATGTTAGCATATCAAATATACAAAATTAGTGTATTAACATATCGATTTTTACTTTAACGTATCAAGTATAAAAGTGTATTAACTTATCAAGAATCAAGTATACAAAAATTACCATATGAAATATAATATTAGGGGGCGTTTGGTAAGGGGGAATAGAAGGGGTCAATGGTAATCAACAAAAGTGATTGTCATTGTTAATGTTTGGGAAGAGGTAATGGGAATGGCTATTCATCAATGATTACCTAAAATGAGTCAATGGATGATTACCTAGTCTTCCCCCATTAATCATCCATTACCCTGTATTGGGCAATCGATTTTATCCAACTCTACCAAATAAGTCCCTACTCCAATGTGTACTTTAATAATAATAATAATATTATTATTATTAATTAAAATAATAATAGTAATAGTAAGATTAATAAGAATAATAATATTATTATAATAATAATTAATAATATTATTATAATAATAATTAATAATATTATTATTAATATTAAATAAATAATATTAATAAGAATATTAATATTAAATAAATAATATTAATAATAATTCATTAATATTCATAATTAATAATAATTTTTAAATAATATTAATAATAATATTATTATGAAGGTATAATTCATATTAATTAATAATTATTATTATTATTAAATAATAATATTAATAATTATTATTAAATAACAATATTAATAATAATTATTAAAAATAATAGTAATAATAATTATTAAATAATAATATTAATAATAATTAATATTAATAATAATAATTATTATTATTATTAAATAATAATATTAATAATGAATAATAATTATTATTAATTAATAATATTATTATTATTAATGATTAATATTAATAATTAATAATAATAATATTATTAATAATGATAATAGTTAATTATATTAATAATAAATAATGATAATAATAATTAATAATTAATAATGATAATAATATTAATAATATTATTAGTAATTAATAATGATAATAATATTAATAAATAATATTATTATTACTAATTAATAATATTAATAATAATAATATTATTAATGATTAATATTAATAATTAATAATGATAATAATATTAATAATGATAATAGTTAATTATATTAATAATAAATAATGATAACAATAAGTAATAATTAATAATGATAACAATATTAATAATATTATTAGTAATTAATAATGATAATAATATTAATAAATAATATTATTATTACTAATTAATAATAGTAATAATAATAATAAAGATGCGAAGTCTGATAAGGGTAAAATAGAAATTTTGACTGATTCCTATTACTATTGTTGATTTGAACCAAACAACATCAATCACAATAATACCCATTATAGGATTTGAACCAAACATTAACAATGTAATCATAATTCCCATTACCATTGACCCCTCAATCAAACCCATTGTGATTGCCATTGAAGAATTTGAACCAAACGCCCCCTTAGTGTATCAACCCGTAAAAAAAATAGCTTATCAAGTAAAACAAAATTCTGAGTATCACATTTTATATATAAACTCATTTTCACAAGAGTTTCTGTGATTGATTAATATTTTTTTGTTACTGACTCGTGAAATATTTGAACACATTGGAAAAAATAATAATAAAAAAAGTGGAATTTTTTTGAAAAATATCAAGGTAGCAACAACAACAAAAAGAAGTTTTGCTATATTCTCCACTGCCTTCCATCCCTTCTGTCTCTGACCACCACCGCCACAAGTTTTTAGCGCCAACATCGTCGGCAGTTTTAATAGTTAACTCGGGTGAGCTTCATCTTCTTCCCTTTTATCTTCCATCATGTTATTTCTCTGTTATTCTTGTCTAAATTGAATTGTGGGTTTTTTTTCATGTTTCTTAGCCACTCAAGTTCCAGCTGCTTTAATGGGACGTTTTTTTTTTTTTTCCCTGTTTTTGATATTAAAGTTTCTGGGTTTTATCTGTATCTTTTGAAGTTAAATTTGTGTGCAATGAATTGTTGACAAGGTATTACTGTTTTGCTGTTAAATTCAACTGCAAATGCTTTCTGACTGTGATAATTAGCATGTTGTGTATGCATTTCTTAAAAGGTTGTTCATTTGAAAAAATTATGATATGCTGGCCAAAAACACAAAAAATTTACTAAATAAAAATGAAAGAAAATTCTGGGTTCTTTTTTGTTTCATGCACCAATTTTGTCCATCATTTCTATGCCCAGCGTAATGCCAAAACCCTCCAAAAAAAAAAGAAAAATGAATAGGGCCTTATCAGGCTATCATTTAAGCCTACTGTTGAAAAAAAGTATGTAAATTTAGCTTGTTTTGGATTCAGAAATAGTAGGGAAAGTGAAGGAAATCTTGTTTGATTGAATTTCAGCAGAGAAGTAGTATATGGTTCAGTAAAGTCGTTCCCTGCATATCTGGAACCACTAAAGACCTGAAAATTCAGAACTTTTGGACGGTAATGTCCTCCAACTGTTCTTCTTTTCACTTTGAATTTGTGCTTTCACTATTCTGGAATCAGAAAATGGTGAAAGAAGAAAACTTTATTGTGCTTGGTTATGAGTTTGATGATCTTGGTGTTTATGGATTTTTAGCATTAATATGCATTTCTTTCTTCTCAGAATGCTTTGCTTGAGGTTTGCTCCTGTGGTATTCACTAAACAGTTGGAAGGAGTTCAATTTAACCGCAGCAATAAGAATTTTGTAGTAAGTTTCATTGCCTTTATCATTTGTGTCACATCGCATACAATATTGTGATTTTTATGTTTATTGGTTCCCTAGATGTAGCTTTATTGATTGCATTACCTCAGACATCGTGGTTATGAATCTATAAGAAATCTTAGGCATTGTTACTTGGGATCTGATTCTCTTTGAAGATTTTCATTTCGGAGTAGGTGTTTGATTATAGGTACAACCGATAAATATGTACCGATCATTGAAAACTGACTGAGAATATTTCAGCTTCATCAGATGACCAACCATTAGAAGTTGCAGAATGGTTAAACTTTTAAATTTCTTTCCTTTGAATCTTCAATGAGGTCAAATAATTGATAAAGTTTACTTCTTCAAGGTTCTGTATGTGACAATTTCAA